>CP126893.1:154615000-157015000 GCA_030440675.1 Furcifer pardalis
TATATAAGTCTACTGCCGCCTGGTGGGTGTTCTTTCTTTTTCGTTCTTTAAATAAAATTTGCAATTCGTCTGGCCATTGACACTGAATGACTTTCCAGGGGCACCTATTTGAAAGCCGATTGAGATCCGTCTTCAAATCTTCTGGTTTCGTCCATCTTTATATCTTTGCAGGGCAGCAGTTTCAAAAGAGCTCCACAGCAGAATCGAATTGAGCCCCCGCTCGCTCTGTTTCTTTGGCGGAGAACAGGAATAGAGGCTGGAGCATTGACCAAAAACACTGCCATCTGCCGGTCAGATCGAATATTACACGAGCATGGTCAGTTTTTTTTTATTATTATTATTTAGATAACAGTACTGTATTTGTTGTCTTCTTACATCTCTCTTTTTCTTATTGATCATAGCAGGAGTTCTCAACCTTTAAAAGCTGAGGGCCGGGTCATGCTCCCTCAGATAGTTTCGGGGGCCAAAATGGCCATTTTGCCCTTCCTCCACCACATGGCACTTCCTGGTGTAGTGGAGGTGGTTGTGGGCCCACATGAAATGGTGCTGTGGGCTGCATCTGGCCCACAGGCCACAGGTTCAGAACACCTGATCTTAAGAGTCCCAGTGGTTTCTAGTCCAAATAGACTTACCAAGCCTGCCTTCACTCACCTATCCTGCGATCCAAACCCTTACTAATTAGTAACACCTTTTATTTAGAAGTAAGGCATTATTTCGGTATGGCTTACTACTTCTAAATAAAGTTGTTCAGAATCGAGCTGTCAGTGCCAGCATTCATTGCTCCCAAACAATTCATGATATCTCAAAAGAATTCCAACCCTGTACAGCAGGAGTTCTCAACCTTTTTAAGCCAGAGGCCGGGTCACGCTCCCTCAGACAGCTTCAGGGACTGGACAGCCATTTTGCCCTCCCTCCACCACATGGCACTTCCTGGTGTGGTGGAGGTGGGCCACATGAAATGGTGCTGCAGGCCACATCCGGCCCACAGGTCACAGGTTGAGAATTCCTGCTGTACAACCTTACTGGATCTACCATTTACTAAACTTTCTTTCTTATTATAAGTTATATTAAAACAGTTCTTTGACACCTTGTCTCAAAGGTCTTTACCCAAGCAACTTGAGGAAATGTGCAAATGGTTAAAATGCATAAAATAAAGCATCTCACTGCAAGAACAACTTATTGGGATAATCCATGGGACTTACTTCTGAATAATCATCAGTAGGATTGCAGCATACATTTTCGAGATAGGGATGCTGAATTAACAGGGAAAACCTCTGCAATTTGTGGCATAATTTATTTTTTCCATTGTTCTCTTGAAAAAAAAATTGTAGCAGTGAACAACTCATTTCCAGCATTTTAAACAGTATATAGCAGTGATGGCGAACCTATGGCACATGTGCCAAAGGTGGCACTCAGAGCCCTCTTTGTGGGCTCCTGTGCAGTCACCCCAGCACAGAGTTTGCCCTGCTCCTCTGCCCAGCAGTCCGATAGGAGTGCTTCCTCCCTCTGCCCAGCAGCCCAATGGGAGTGTTTCCTTCCTCCCCTGTTGCTGTGTTGCCACTTTGTGATAAATAAGTGGGGTTTGGGTTGCAGTTTGGGTACTTGGTCTCTAAAAGGTTCGCCATCACTGGTATATAGACCTCTGGGAATATTAGTTCTTTTGCATTACTACTACAACAACTACTACTACTTTTTTGCTTTCTGATTTATCCCATCAGGTGTTGAAGGTGATGCAAGGTTCTTATTCTGGCATGCTTAGCAGCTTTGGTGTTCTTGTAATGTTTCTTTGATGTTATCCACCTTCCTCTGGGTCTGCCTCATGGTCTTTGTCCTTCTCCTCTTTACACTTCTGCCTTATAAGCAGAGATGGGATGCCACAGGTTCGCACCAGTTCGCCAGAACCGGTAGCAACTTTTCCCAGTGTCCCAGAGAACTGGTAGCAGATTTTGGGGGGAACCACCTTCGGGGCTAACCTTTTCACTGGTTCCCTCACTGCGCATGCACGCCAAGCACTTGGTGTGCATGCACGCCTACAGTGCTTGGTGCGTATGCATGGCCTCCTTGCTGTCCTCCTAAGCAGGGAGGAGGAAGAGCAGCTGCTAGCCTGAAGCTCCCTATAGCCTGCTTCCCAGGGTAAGTGACTCACCTTTCGAAGTGATGTATCTGTGTGTATTTTAATGCGTATTTAATACCTTTACCTATATTGACGTACTACCACAGTTCCTAATGTGTTCCACAAGATTGCTCATTAAGTGAGTTTGCTCTTTAAGCAAAACACAATTGTAAGTGACCAATTGTGACTTCTGGCCTGGTGGGGGGATTGTAAACCCCGATTTAGTTGTTAAGTGAGTTTTTGGTTGGTTTTAGTTGTTAAGCGAAGCAACGATTCAGAGAAAGTCCTGCTCTTTGAGTTACTCTCTAAGCGAGGTGCTCTTTATGCGAGGTTTGAATGTACTTTTGTTCAGAGCTGCAGTCAACCTCAAAAATGACACTAATTCAAATACAGTATCTTACTTCAGTTTTCTTTCCCCTAGTACAACTGATCAGTATTGTGTTCTCCTAAAGTAGACTCTGGCCTCACTGGATTGTTTTGCAATCTCTTACTTTGTTCTCCCAATCAACTTTTTAAATGTACCTTTCACAAATCTTAAGGTTTCTCTTAGCTTGCTGCCATATTTCCATGGTCCTTAAAAACAGCTGCAGTACTTTCCAGTCTGCTTTCTGAGCCCAGTTCAATGTACTGGTACTTTAAACCCTTAATCTGCTTTGTTTCTTGACCTTTTGGATAAGAGGGACTGTGGTGGTGTGATAAAATGAGGCCCCAAGTTCTTCACATATCCAAAATGGAGTTTAGTAGGTTTTTAGTCTATAGTAGAAATGTGGCTTCTCGTACTAGCCAAAAGGGCCATTTGGTTGTTTTCACACTTTGGGGCCTAGGAAGGGAAGAGATAGACAGAGAGGCGCCCATTGTAAACAAGACAACCAGAGTTGCAGTTTACCCAACTCTGGAATCTGATTGGAAGTAGCCTGAATACCCAGGTTCACTTCATACCTGGCGAGGGTCTGGCAGAGAGCCAGAAGAGAGTTCTAAAATGGTTGTCAACTAGGGAACATCGACAAGACAGAGATGGGCTTTCCAACTAGGCCTATCTCTGGAAATCTTAATTATGGTAATTTAGAACAGCTAGACAGATTCCTTTTTATTTTAGGGGAATACTTGTCTGGAACATCCTTTCTCTAAAACAAATTAAAGTTAGTTTATTTTTCTATGCTGAGCTCTGTAACCTGATTCATCAAGAACCATGCTACCAATTTAAATAAAAATATTTTCTTCAATCAACACGTGTTCATTGGAAATGGGATATTGGGTTAAAATACAGTAAGTCCTTTTTTTATGCCTCTTGAAAACGCTACCATTACCTCTCAAATAAATGGGCTTGTCTCTGTAAACAGAGAAGCTAATATTTGGTTCAGTCTGGCTGGGCTGAGAACGGATGGTGAACTTTTTTTTTTTCTTGCGTGAGTCTGGGAGAGTTCTAGAGGGGATTTTTTGAATAATCCGCCTTGGATTGAACGCTTGAGAGGTCCCAAGAAAGTGAGGAAGAATGTGCATTCATCATAGGTGGTTCAGTGGTTAAGAAGCTTGCCTTGTTAGCTGGAAGGCTGGCAAGTTGGCAGTTCAAGACCAGGGTACTGCATGATGGATTGAGCACCCGTCTCTGTCCCAGCTCTTGAGGACATGAAAGGAGCCTCATTTGGGCATTCCCTGAGCAGAGTTTCTCCTGCAAAAATCTTTTCAGCCCAGAATAATTTCTGACGTGAAATTATTATTATTAAGTGTAGTACTTATGGCAGATCCATTGGAACAACAAAACAAAAAGAAACCACCCCAACTCAAACTCAGGATATCTCCAGCCATTCCACTCGTCTGTCTTTGTACCAGAGACAGAAGTCATGTGTAAGTTTGAAGGCCTTTTGGTGTCTGTTGAAGTGCACATGTGTGACAGCTAATTTTTTTACTCCTGGCTCTGTTCATGATTGGCAGCTTTGCCTTCTGCTCCACCAAATACAATGGGCACGTACACCTATTGCCTTTGTGATTTAAGCTAGGATATGTACTGCTCCATCCTAGAAAAATATGGTGGTCCATTACTAAAACAAGAGAACATTTTTACATTTAATTTACAATTCTGAGGAGAGCTTTTATGAACATATGACTACAATTTGAATGAACCTCATCATGGCTTCAGAGACTAGCCAGATGATTGTGTTAGGTCCCAGTAGTGGGACATAGGTAGGGTGTGCATTAAATCAATAAATAATGCATAACATTCAGCAACTCTCCAAAGTGTCCCTACAACTTGTATTTCGTGCTACTTGCCAAATACAAATAAAATAAAATAAAACAACTTTTTGAACTCAATATTTTAATCATAAAATAAATCTACTGACTACTAAGGCATAAATTCTGAGGACTGTGGTGGCTTAGTGGTTAAGATGCTGAACTTGATGACTGGAAGGTTGGCTGGTCCTGCCAACCTAGCAGCTCTAAAGCAAGAAAT
Organism: Furcifer pardalis; assembly: GCA_030440675.1. Taxonomy (NCBI): domain Eukaryota; kingdom Metazoa; phylum Chordata; class Lepidosauria; order Squamata; family Chamaeleonidae; genus Furcifer; species Furcifer pardalis. The sequence goes on from CP126893.1 coordinate 154,619,563, forward strand.
TGCAAGTAGACAAATAGGTGTTACTTTGGTGGGAAGGTAAACAGTGTTCCATGTATAGTCATGCCTGCCACATATCCATGGAAACATCTGTATATGCAGACAGCGCTGACTCTTTGGGTATAAACAGAGATGAGCACTGAATCCTAGAGCCAGATACAACTGGCTTTCAAACAAGGGCCACCTTTAGGGCCCTTTCAAATACCACGTGACCTAAAATAGGCCACTTTTGACCCCCCCTGACATTCTGTGACCTTTGACTGACCCCCCTCCCCCCTAAATCACGTGGTTTCTCCATTTTCCCTGATTTGAAAAGAGATGGCAGAAGGATGGCTTCTGCCATGCCTGCTGCCCCACCCTCAGACTCCCACCTGGCCGGGGTGGTGGTGACTTTTGAAAGCCATGCCGGCTCGGGCAGTGGAGGATGGTCCTGCCCGGCGCTTGAGGACACCTGCCATTCCACCCCCAGACTTCCACCTGGTTGGGTTTTTAAAAAATTTTTTGAAGTCACATGACTTCACTCCAAATCCCCTCCCCCCTGTGACTTTTGGTTGACCCCATCCCCCCCCCAAAAAAAATGGTCATGTGGTATTTGAAAGACCCCTTACCTAGGGCCCTTACCTAGGGCCCTCTTGGAATTACTGTACTTATTACTGTACTTGAAAATAATAATTTACTTTTAATTTGTTAAATGGTGTTTATTCATCAACTCATTGTAGTACATTTGGCAACATCATGTTTCTTGAGAGACCAGAAATTGTTGTAGTCCAAATAGGTAACATTGCCTAGTACTAGTTTTTAATCAGCTGTGCCAGTCTTGTGGTTTATTGTACAGTATTACCAATTGTACCTATTTTTGTTCTGATTAGAAACTTGTTCATTCTCTACTACCAATACCACTTAATGATCTATTTCTCTTTTTCCACAGCCCATAATTTTTATATTAATCTTTCTCTTCCTCTCCATCCCAGTATTTATTTTCACTCATGTGGAAATAGGACCCCCTGTTCAAAAGAGTGGAGACAGCAATTTAACAATTACATCCATCCAAGTATTGCTACTAAAAGAACCGTATTTTCAGCTCACATGGCTTACGCAGTGATGGCCAACCTTGGCACTCCAGCTTGTTATTGAATTTCAATTCCCAGAAGCCTTGATCACCAGGAGTGCTGACTTGGGCTTCTGATAATTGAAGTCCAAGAACACCTGGAATGCCAAGGTTCACCATCATGGGTTAGGGTGTTTGCCTTTGTCCTACTAGTGTATCTTGTCATTGCATTGTTGTGTGGGAATCTTTACAAAAGAGGGTCAACGGAAGCCTAGAGGACAACAGCTGAAGCGCTTTTATCCACTTTAGTTATGTTACAAAGGAAGAACATCATGGTTTGCTGGCATCTGAGAAACATTCAATTTATTTACAAATGTACAATTTGCATTGGGAGGATTACAGGAACACCAGATTACAGGAAAAGCAGAAACAAACTAGAGCAAGTATAGAGAAGAAAGTAGAACAGTTCTAGACTAACCAGTCCTCAGATTGGCAGTACAGTATTTCAATCATCAGGCAAAAGGTACTTCCCACCCTTGCTCAAAGCAAAACAGTTCCAGTGTCCTATCAGGCTAATTGATCTAATTTGTAGACAGATGGCAAGAGGAGTTAATTACAACCCTTTCAGCAGTAACCAAGCCTAGGCAGACAGCATGCCTTGAAAGAACATCAGGCCAATGGGCTCTGTGTGAGTGGATGTGTGGAGAGTTATCATCAAAGACCTCTCAGGAGCAAGCAAGAAGTTTCAAGAGCTCACCAAGTGATCAGTTTTGTATTGTTGAATAAGACACAGAGAAAACTCAAGACACACACAAACACAAAACCATGTCTGCCTCCAAGAGCTGAAAGTAGAATTCAGGACAGAAAACAGCCTCTTTTCCCTAAAGAGAGAGTAACACACACTAGGTCTCTGCCCCAAAATTACTCTGTTTAATACTCATTTAAGTCATGTATGGGAAAGCAAGGCTGTCCTACCCTAAGATCACTGCCTTGGGAAGTAGATTTCTGATGTCATAAAGCAACAGCAAATGATTAATTCTTCGTGTTATTATAATCACTGGTCTCATTATTTTTAGGAGGGTGGTGGTATATGCGTCTTTTGGAGGAAAGAGTGCTTATGGGTTTTTGGGGTGTCCCTACTGATAAAGAACCCTTAAACTCATTGTTCAATGGGAGTATTGAAAACCTCGGCAGTAGCAACTCCTACAAGTCCTTATAGAACTACAATTTACATCAAGGTTCTCAACCTTTAAGCCATGGGCCGAACCACATACACCTCAGACAGCTTAGCGGGCCAGACTGGTGGTTCCCCACCACCAAAAACACTGCCGTTAAACATGTCTGCTGGTGTCATAAATGTGTTTATGACAGCTGTGTTTACAGCTAACATAAATAAAGACTAAAGAAGCCTTTCCAGAGAACTGAGGATTTCAACCTTAACCCCCTGGACACCCCTACCCTATGGGGACATTTTTAAAAACCCATCACTGGATTTTTTTCTCTCTCTTCTCTTTGTATTTTTTTACTAAAGAAATAGCTGAGGGTATGGATGTTTAAATAAAAGCAACTACCGTGTGTGTGTGTGCGTGTGCGTGTGTGTGTGCGTGTGTGTGTGAGTGAGCGCACACACACACACACGCGTCTTAAAAGCACCATAGAAGCCCTAATTTTTTCTCTCTGCTACCTTGTACTTAGAGATCCTCAGAGTAGCAACAGATGAGAAAATGGATGCCTAACCTCCCCACACTTGCAATTTACTCTGCATACCAGTAATGTCTTCTCTGGTCATTTCCTTCACCCCTTTCCCAGTAAAGAGTTCCAGAACGTGTCATTATATGCAAAGGAGATTTTGTTGTTGTTCAGTCGCACAGTCAAATCCAGCACTTTGGGACCCCATGGACCACAGCCCTCCAGGCTCCACCCCCCATAGTCCACCCAGATCTAAGCCCACTGTGTCAATGATGCCATCTCATCCTCTGCCACGTCCTTCTCCTTTTGCCTTCGATCTTTCTTAGCATCAGAGCCAAGGAAATACAGATCTAGAAATCTGGCATGAACGAGCCAATGGGAAAAATAGTTGGTAGGAGTAATTAAATAAAGGTCAAGCACCCTATTCTCATACGTTTATTATCTCTTACATATCACCCTTATCAAATCACATACAAGAAAAGAAAATGCATTTATAACTTAAAATCATGTGTGGGTCACAAAACCCACTCACTGGCTACAGATCACCTCACCGGCTGGCACTGGAAAAGGAATCTTGAATCTAGGATCCCTTCTGGCCCACTGCTGGTAGCGAAATCTTGGGAAATATAGTCAAAAAAGGTAACTTTTCCACCTCCTATCTCAAGGAGGTTGGAAGTTGCCATTCCATATCTGCTGGTTCCTGGGCTAAAGATTGCCCACCCTCATTTTAGCTTTGTTGAAAAGAAACAACAAGTAACAGTTGTGTCTCATTCCCCCCCCACCCCCCCAAGGAAACTGTTTGGGAGGCAGGAAGGAAAGAAAATTACCTGATCTTAATGAAGTGGGATTGGGATTTGAAAAAGGACACACAACCCTAAAATTTTTTTGAGTGTTCTTTACTTTAGCACTTGTTTCTCCGTCACAAACCAGCAATGCCATTCATGACCTTGCACAGTATTTAGCTTTTAACACACATTTAGCAACACCTCTCTGTTGAGGGTGGAATGTGTCAGCAAGCAGGTAAACACACATAGCCAACATGCCCTAGCTCAGTGCTGGCAAACCTTGGCACTCCAGGTGTTCTTGAACTTCAATTCCCAGAAGCGCTGATCAGTAGGAGTGCTGACTTGGGCTTCTGGGAATTAAAGTCCAAGAACACCTGGCGTGCCAAGGTTGGCCATCACCGCCTTAGCCCGAAGGCCACCATGCACCCATATGCCAAGAGCTGTTTCTGCAGACGCCAGCTATGCCTTGTAGTCATGTAAGGACAGGTTTCACTTACCAGTAACTGTCGTTCTCCGAGTATGTTGTTTGGGGATTCACACTGATGGGTTCTGCGCCTGCGCTGAATCCGGAGCGGAGCTGGAAAGCTGATTGGATAAAGAGTTTTGAATGTGGGACCGCCCACCATGCCCAACCCCTTTAGGCGCCATTTCGCGCTCTCCCCTCAGTTTGATATTAAAGCTGCCCGCTAAGCCTAAGGCCATCTCAGGCCGGCAGCCCTGAGGGGAGGCAGGGTTGGGTTGTGTGAATCCCCAAACAACATACTCGGAGAACGACAGTTACTGGTAAGTGAAACCTGTCCTTCTCCTTCGTGTTGTTTGGGGATGCACACTGATGGGTGACTAACAAGCTCACTTACTTGGATGGTGGGCAGCCGGCGTCCTGAGATGTAGGAGAGCGCGATGGCATCATGGATGGGCGGTCATCAGCGAAGAGGATCGGAGACCAGCCGTCAGGATGGACCTGCCCCGTCTGACATCAGGGGCGGACCTTGTATCAACCCGGTAGTGGGTGATGAAGGTGGAGGACCTGGACCAAGTGGCAGCCTTGCAGATATCCTCCATCGGGATGCCCTCTAGGAATGCAGTGGAGGAAGCCAGTGTCCTGGTGGAGTGAGCCCGGACATGAGGCGGAGGTGGCAGGGATGACATCTGATAGGCCAGGTAAATGGTACCTGAGATCCATTTAGATAGTCTCTGGGCAGACAGAGGCTGTCCCTTAGTCTTGCCACCATAAGCCACAAACAGTTGTTTTGCTCTCCTGAAGGACGCAGTCCTCTGGGTGTAAAACAGCAAAGCCCTCCTGACATCCAACGAGTGCCACACTCTCTCTTGTGGAGACGAGGGATTCAGGAAGAATGCTGGAAGCGTGATGGCTTGGGCCAGGTGAAATTCAGTCAGGACCTTGGGCAGGAATGTCAGATCTGGGTGCAATACTGCCCTGTCAGGGTAGAACTTGAGAAAAGGAGGGTCAGACCGAAGGGCTGCCAGCTCCCCTGCCCGTCGGGCAGAAGTGATAGCTACAAGGAAAGCAGTCTTGTAGGAGACAAATTTAATGTCCACCGAAGCCATGGGTTCAAAGGGTGCCTTCGTGAGTGCGGTGAGCACTGTAGTGAGGGACCACTGAGGGGGTGGTATCTTCACTGGAGGATAGGCGTTGCGTAGCCCTTGAAGGAACCTTTTAACAGTTTTGTCTCTGAAGGCGGAGGACAATACTGAAGAAGGTGGGGCCTTGGCGACCACAGCAGCTAGGTGGACCTTTAATGATGAATGTGCGGATCCCAACTCGGCGAGGTGCAGGAGGTAGGACATGACATCCTGCAGGGATGCGGAGTCCACGGTGCGGTCGCTGGATGCTAGGAAGTCAGTGAAGCGACGGTACTTGGCATCGTAGGACTTCCGTGTGGAAGGTTTCCTTGACAGATCAAGGATCCGTGCTATGTTGGGCGGATAAGCCAGGCCGTCAGGTGTAGGCTCGGCAGATCGGAGTGAAGGATCCGACCGTCTTCCATGCGGAGGAGATTCGGATCGGTGGGTAGGCGGAGACGATCGCAAGCCAGGGTTTGGAGTAGTGGGAACCACGGCTGGCGCGGCCAGGACGGGGCAACCAGGATCGTCCAGGCGTTCTCCGCACGGATCCGTATCAGGACCCGTTGGATGAGAGGGATCGGTGGAAACATGTACAGCAGTTCCTGGTGCCACGGCACCATGAAGGCATCGCCCTCCGATCCGTGGCCGATCCCCGCTCGGGAGCAGTAACGGCGGCACTTGGAGTTGGTCTGTGACGCGAAAACGTCTAGGGTCGGTGTGCCCCACCGTCGGCACAGGCGGTCGAACACCGATTCGTCCAGTTCCCACTCGTGCATCGCCGTCCCTTTGCGGCTCAGGGAGTCTGCATCGGAGTTCAGGGTGCCCTGGATGTGGACACCTATGGGGAACACATGTACCTTCAGGCACCACTCCCACATCTGGACGGTCAGGTAGAGGAGGGAGAGAGACTTGGTCCCTCCTTGCCGGTTGAGATAGGCTAGTGTCGTGGTGTTGTCCGAGGCGATCTGCACCACACTGCCCGCGATCGACGGTCTGAAGGACCTCATCGCCTTCCACACCGCTAGCAGCTCGAGGAAGTTGATATGGTGGTCGGCTTCCTCGGGTGTCCATATGCCGTGAATCCGTAGTCCGCGGCAGCACGCACCCCATCCGTGGGTGCTCGCGTCGGTGGTGACTTGGATGGATGGTGCGGGAAGGGTGAAGAGTCTCCCCGCGGTCACATTCTGGTCCATTGTCCACCAGTTTAACTGGTCTCGGAGTTCGGGAGTCGGTGTGAGCCACTTCCCGAGGTTGTCGTGGGTGCCGTTGAAGGAGGAGAGGAACCACGACTGGAGGGAGCGCATCTTGAGTTTGGCGTGCGAGACCACCGCCGTGGTCGACGCCATGAGTCCTAGCAAACGGAGGGCGTCCCTCGCACGGACCCGACGTCTGCCCTGGATCCGTGCCACCACTGTGCGGATGTCGAGCAGACGTTTGGTTGGGGCGTAGGCTCTTAGAGCCAGAGAGTCTAGAACGGCTCCGATGTATTCTATTCGTTGAGTGGGGGTCAACTGGGATTTCTTGAAGTTGACCCGCAGACCGAGGCTCTGCATAAGGGCGAGGCAATGTGCAACGTCGTCCTTGGCTTTTTGTTGGGTCGGGGAGCAGATCAACCAATCGTCTATGTACGGGAACACCTGGACGCCTTGCAGTCGCAGATGAGCAGCCACCGGTGCCATGCACTTCGTGAATACCCTCGGAGCGGTGGAGAGGCCGAAGGGTAGGCATGTGTACTGGTAGATGTTGCCGCCCACCTGGAATCGGAGGAAACGACGATGTTCCCTCCTGATGGACACGTGAAAGTAGGCGTCCTTCAGGTCGATGACGGTGAACCAGTCCCCGTGGTTGATCAGCGGGAGGATGGAGTGAAGGGTTACCATCCGGAACTTCCTCGCGTCGATATGGTTGTTGAGAAGACGGAGGTCCAGGATGGGACGTGCCCCCCCGTCTTTTTTGTCCACAAGGAAGTATCGGGAGAAGAACCCTTCGTGAGACTCCGACGCTGCGACCGGCTCTATGGCGCCCTTCTCTAGGAGAGCTGTTAGTTCCTCCTGGAGCGGTGGGGATGGATCGGTGATGCGGATCCGTCCGACAGTAGGGCATCTCTCGAACTCGATCGCGTAGCCAGAGTCTAAGATGGTTAAAACCCATCGGTCTGTGGTGATGGCAGACCACGCCGATAGGTAGTCGGAGAGGGGGCGGTAGGGTAGAGTCTCGGTCACGGAAGAGTCAAACACGTTGTTTGCCCTTCCGTTCCGTACGCTTGCCAGTCTGAGGCCGTTGCTGGTAGCGTGGACGGTTGGGTTGTTGGCGCTGCCGGTAGGGCTGGTACCGGGAGTAGTCCCCTTGTCTCTGTGGCGGGCGAGGTTGATAGGATGGGCCCGCCTGAGACGTCGACGGCTGGTCCTGATGGTAACGGCCGGACCCACGGTGTGGAGGGCGGAGCTGTTTTATTGTGGCGTAGTCCCCTTTCAGCTCTCCCAAGGAGGTGTCGGTCTCCTTGGCGAAGAGGCCCTCGCCATCGAAGGGGAGCTCCTCCACGAGCCGCTTGACATCGTCCTGCAGGTTAGCCGAACGGAGCCAGGCGTGGCGACGGAGCTGGATGGCGGAGGCCAAGTTTTTTGCCTCCGACTCGGTGACGTGGCGGCCGGTGCGGATTTGCTGGAGGGAGAGGTGGTTGCCCTCCATGCAGAGTTTTTCAAAGTCCGCTTGTCGATCAGGTGGCAGCAGGGACTTGAACGACTCCGCTTGCTCCCAGAGTCGACACTGGTAGCCTCCCATGGCCGTCGCGTAGTTGGACGCACGGAAGGACAAGGAGGCATTGGCGTAGACCCTCCTGCCCAGTGCGTCCAGCTTCTTCCCCTCTTGGGTCGACGGGATGGGAGTGCTGCTGATCGGCGTCCGGTGTTGGGAGCCCTTGACCACTCGGGAGTTCGGTGCCGGGTGAATGTGCAGAAAGTTGGAATCGTCCAGCAGTCTGTACATAGAGTCCACTCTGTTGGATACGGAGTGCGAAGAGACCGGCTTCTTCCACACCTCCTTGGCCGCTTTCGCAATCTTAGGGAGCAGTCCGAGGCGGACGGGGACCAACTCCTTGCGGTCGGCCAAGCCGCAGACGACGTCCTCACAGTCGTCCGGGGGAGCCTCCGCCCGAATCCCAAGTGTGGATCCGAGGCGAGTGATCAGTCCGGTGTAGGTCTTCAAATCCTCCGGCTGGGATCCGTGGACGGCGCCGATGTTGTCGTCCGGGGACTTGTCGACCGCAACCGGCGGTGGCTGATGCTGCTCCTCCTCCTGATCCGACGAGTCGGAGTCTCCTGACCGCGCCGAGACGCTGGGCGGTGGCAGGTAGACCTCGGGGTCCGAGTCCGACCAGTACGGCCTGGCGGATCTCGGATCGCTCCCCGGCAAAGGCAGCTGGTACGGAGGGAGAGAGGCCTCCGACCGCGCCTGTTCCACCCTCTGCCGCTTCGGTGCGGGGCCCTCCTCACGGAGCGGTGGTGCTTCCGTGGCTGGTGGTGAGGGCAGAGGGCGCTCCCACGGTGTCGTCTGCGGGCCGTAGAGCTCGGTGTGCAGTTTCCGCACCATCGCCTCGATGTACGGGGCGATGAGGCTCAACTGGGGCGGCGGTTCGGTAGCCGGACCAGGAACCACGGAAGGACTGCGGAGGGAGGAAGACCTGTGCGGTGGTACAGGTGGAGGAGTCTCCGGCGGCGGTGGAGGGCTGTGGGCCCTCTCCGGCGTGGCGTCCCGGGCCTCGGTCGACATCCTACCCGGCGTAGGTGGAGCTGCGACCGGGGCGGATGCTAGGGAGCGTGGCGGCGAAAGTTGAGCCGGTGCCGGGGTCGGAGGAAGAGAAGACGAAGAGCTACGGCGCTTCTTTTTCTCTTTTTTGTCCTTCTTCTTCTTCTCCTGCTCCTTCTTCCGCCTGAACAGTTCAGAGGCCGAGGGCCTGGAAGAAGAAGCGGAGGTTGAAGGAGCAGACGTGGAAGCGGCCTGCTCTGGAGCTGGGGGAGCCGGTGGTGCCAGTGCGGCCTCCATGAGGTAGGCTTGAAGGCGGTACTGGCGGTTCTTGATGGCGGCCTTCGAGAAGCCGCGACAGACTTCGCAGGTCTGGACCTGGTGACTCTCCCCGAGGCAGCGAAGACAACGCACGTGCCCGTCCGAGCTAGGGAACTTTCTCTTGCAGGACGGACACTGCTTGAACGCTGCCGCTGAGGCCATCCACCGAAGTAGATGGCCGAAGAGAAAAAATTATCCCGGCCGGGAGGCCCCGACACGAGATGTTGGTCTTTTTTTTTTTTTTTTTTTAAACGGCGGCTGAGGGCGAGCCCCAGCCACACGAGGACCAAGGGAACAAGTCCCCTAGTCCGAGAAAAATTGTAAAGTAGGAAAAATTGGAAGATTCTGAGACAATCTCAGCAAAGTACTCACAGCTTTTTTTCCAGGCTCCTGCTTGCGCAGCGGAAAAAAGCAAACTGAGGGGAGAGCGCGAAATGGCGCCTAAAGGGGTTGGGCATGGTGGGCGGTCCCACATTCAAAACTCTTTATCCAATCAGCTTTCCAGCTCCGCTCCGGATTCAGCGCAGGCGCAGAACCCATCAGTGTGCATCCCCAAACAACACGAAGGAGAACCAGTCCTCACTGATCACCACCAACAAGGTTTTTGCATGAAAAGCAAGCGTTTTGCCAGGTTGTGCGCACGCACCCACACATGCAGCATCCCACCACCTCACAAAGGAAGCATTTTGCTCATCTCAGGAACAAAGTTTAATGTAACTGACAGTGGAGCAAACTGAGAAGAGTGGGAACATTGTTTCTGTGAAGACAACGTTAAAGGTAAAAATATGCTGCATATTTTCAGCGTTGTAGAAGGACACCTCTTCTCCTTCGTAGTCTAAGTAGACTCTCACTTTGGTGAGCTTCTCAGGCAGGAAAATTGGGGTGCGCTGAGGGGAAGTGACTGCCCAGTATCGCCCACCATTTTGCTGCAATGCCCAGATACCTTCCTCAGGACAAAATTGAGTCAGCCCTTTCCGCCGCACTGATTCCTTCGCCACGCCAAAGGCCCAGCCGTCTGCAGACCCTACTTCTACCTCCCAGTAATGCCTCCCGGACTTAAACCCCTGCGTGGCCAAGACTCGGGAGTTGGTGTCAAAGCGTTTGGGGGTGTCAGGCAGATCTAGCCTCCTGCAGCCCATCCTGACGCTCTTGAGGTCTGCCGAGAGGGTGAGGAGGTGGTTGGCTGTCTCCGGGTCCAGCAGAAGGTCCTCTAGTAAGCAGGATAAATATCATTAAGTCACAAATGACAAACGTAGCAACAACAAGTGAGAAAAGAGCACTCAAAGCTTCTAAGGATGGAGACCTGCTTTGAATTTTTAACACTTACCTTTCTCCCCTTTCCCCAGTTCATCCCGCAGGTGATCTGAAAGAAGTAGACCATCAGTGCAAATCAAGATTAAATGATATCTGAAAGAGTTTTCATTCCAATATGCTAAAACAGGGGTTCCCAACCTTTTCAAGCTGCGGGCCGGGTCATGCTCTCTCAGCCAGCTTCGAGGGCCAGACAGCCATTTTTCCATGCCTGCCATTTTGCATTGCCTCCATTTTGTCCCAACAGCTTCAAAGGGGTGGCCATTTTGTTTCCTGAATGTCCTTGGAGGGGTGGGGGCCACATGAAATGGTGCCATGGGCCAGATCCAGTCCACGGGCCTTAGGTTGGGAACCCCTGTGATAAAACATTACCCAACATTTTCCCAGTAGTTTGTGCACTTATTTCCTGGTTCTGTATGGAACATTCAAGAACATCCAGGAAAGCAAGGAAAAGAGGAGAGGATAGCAGATGGGTAAAAGGCTATCTTCTAGCCTCAGGGCCAAAAAGACTGCCCCCTCTTAATGATTCCTTACTAATTAGAAGGAGGTAGGGAAGGAGGTATGGAGAATGCAGTGGCTTAGTGGTTAAGATGCTGAACTTGATGACTGCAGTTTGAGACCCAAGTGCTGCCAGGATAGAGCGAGCACCTATAGTCTGTGTCACCTCTTGCCAACCTAGCAGGTCGAAAGCAAGAAATTGCAAATAGATAAATAGGTACCACTTTTGCAGGAAAGGTAACAGCATTCTGTGTCCTCCAGTGTATGGTCATGCCTGCCACATGATAACGGAAGCATCTGTAACATTTATTTTGTTTAAATATTTTATTATTATAGCATTACAACATGTCTTCACCATGATAGCTGACTGCTGAACTGTTGTAGTGCTATAATAGTAAAGATTTCGGGGGGGGGGGGGCGATTTTCAGGCTGCAGGAATCTTGTAAACTTTAGTGCAAGAGGCACAATACACAATACACACCAACTCATTGCGTGGACACAGAAGAATACAGCAGTTTAGAAATCGGTTTAAAGTAAGCCATTTTTGACAAGATAGTTGTGCATCATGTATTCCTCAGTATTTGAATCAGTTCAGAACTGTCAGTATGAACACAAATGTTCAGATAAAATGTCCATTCGCTCTCTGTATATTTTGAACTGTGATTCCCATCTTCCTCTCCAAGTCTTGCTAATGGTACAGGACTCTGAGAAGTGCAGTGCAAAACGTAAGGAAGGCTAACATTTCCTTGCCTAATAATAGAGCATTCCAAAAAACAAAGACCAACTACATCTCTCCATGAACCTATATAAGCGACTGTTACTACATTCCACTTCTGTCCTTTTCCATTTTGTTTTAAGAGGACTCAAGGCAATGTAAACAAGGAACAGCTTCTGTATGGCACCCATGGCTCTTCTCTGTCTTTACAGCAACTGTTTCTTGACCGTAGTGGCAGATCATAAACTTGTTTTATTTTGTTGCTTATTATTCAATTTACAACCAGTATTATTATCTGACAACACCCAACCTGCCAGACAGCAACAACCCAAAACTGCTTCGTCATATGTTAAGATAAAAATTACCATATTTGCTGAGGTATAAGAGACATTGGAGTATAAAACACATCCCATACCAAAATAGCCCACTATAGGCCACTATATGCTGTACAATAAAAGACGCACTCCCTTTTTCCAGTATATTTTAAGGGGGGAAGTGGGTCTTATATGCCAGCAAATATGGTATACTGAAATGGAAAGGCTCTCCTTTTCATTACCTCTGAATTTCTTTAGTGCTCCTTTGAGGTTCATTGTCTTCAGAGAAAAATTGCAGATATGGACCTTCATATCAGAAGAAACAGGAACGGGCTTCTGACGTTTAACATCGACACTTCTATCAGTTAAAAAAAGAGATAACAGGACAGTTGATAGACTAGAACAAGGTTCCTCAAACTACTGCCCATGGGCCATATCTGGCCCTCTGCATAGAAAGATCCAGCCCTCGCTGTGGCTGTTGGTGGCACCACGGGCACCACATCTAATGGTAATTAGCTGTCAAAGACCTCTGTTATCAGAAGCTATGGCTACTGTTGTCCAGCTCGGCTTGGGCGGGCAAGGAAGGGAGGCAGCACAAGCAATGAGGGACCCACCCACCTGGCTGCCCTGCTCAATCCTTGTCTCCTCTGCGTGGTTTGGTGTGTCCCTGTTGGCACTCCATAGCAAGGCAGATATTGTGAGGAGCCACTGCCAGCAGGGCTGGGTGAGTGAGGCAGGGGTGTGTGGTGGAGGTGGTGAGTAGCGGTGAGGCTGGGTGGGCAGAGGAGCCATCTGGCCAGGCCAAGAGAGTTTACGGGCACCGCAGGCCCCCAGACTCCATTCAAAAAATATTCTGACCCATCAACAATCTGAAGGACCATGAACTGGCCCCCAGTTTAAAAATTTTGAGGACCCCTAGACTAGTAAATTGATTCTGACACAAAGAAGCATAACTTTACCTTACAACTTAAAACCATTTTGACATAATGAGGCCTAAATCCCCTTTGTCTTTTATTTGTACAGGGGTTCTACTTTTAAAAAGGGTATTTAATGAAAAAGATAGGATGGAGGGGATAGTTTAAAGTGTCCTTTTTATGTTTGCTTTACTAAGCAGTCAGAACAAGCCATAGTCTGGAAAGATTATCACAGAACAGATGTAATAGTTTGTTCCAGTGAAAACACAATCTAAGCAATTGTTGGCCAAAAGTGATGGGACAGGATATTCTAGTGGGGGGTGGGGGTGTGTGTTTTCATGACTACCTTTTTCTAAGCTCTGACAGACCCACTTGAGAGTGAAACAACACTCTTAACCTTAAGTAATAGCTGATGGCCTAGTTAATGTTTCTGGGCAGAGGGAGCATTGAATTTCAGCCCAATGACTCAAGAAGATAATTTCATGTCACATAAATAGCTCTTTTTCCAGCCTCCTTTCTTTCTCTGTGCCAGACTCCTGCCAATTGCATCGTTTACGGAGGAGAAGGAAATCAGAGTCCATCAGAGAAGAAAGATATATTTCCCACCCTGAAACTCACTCAGCCACTTAGAGAAATTAGAAGGAACTTGGGATTTGTGCTGACTCAAAGTAGTTTTGCCTAGATGCAGTGATGGTGAACCCTGGCACTCTAGGTGTTCTTGGATTTCAGTTCCCAGAAGCCCAAGTCTCTGTGAATGCACAGTAAACTCATTTGTATGGATTCACAGAGACTTGGGCTTCTGGGAACTGAAATCCAAGAACACCTGGAGTGCCAAGGTTCACCCTCATGGTCTAGAGCAGTGGTGCCCAAACTAAGGCCCAGGGGCTGGGTGCGGCCCCTGATGCCAATTCATCTGGCCCGCGAAGACCTCGTGACGAGCACTTCCAAGAGCGACAAGGGCTTCTCAGGCTGGATGAATTGGCGTCAGGGGCTGCACCCAGCCCCCGGGCCTTAGTGACTGGCTTCCTGAACCACATGATCGGCCCATGGCCCAAAAAATTTGGGCACCCCTGATCTAGAGGGACCCTTCTTTGCTGAATGGATGGCACAGGGCTCTCAGTTAATGTATAAAAAAGAACAGGGGAGGAGGTTACAAATGGGAGCTTCACCTACCTGACAATGACACCAGTCACATCCTAGAAGAGAAAAAAAAGAAGCAGAAAAGTGGAATGGAAGAGCATTCATCTTCCCAAAAATTATCTGCAGGGAAGAAGCCAAAGGGAAATTTCTACTTCTAACTCACTCATCTTAGGATCCACATTGTCTGGACTAGAGCTGAAGAATAAGTTGACATCTGGATTTTGTTGTGCTATAACTCTCTTTATCCCTGACCTAGCCTGCATGACATGCCAGACCTGGAAAGCAAGAAATTGCAAGTACAGTGGCACCTCACTTAAAGAGCATAATGTGTTCTACAGGATTACTCCTTAAGCGAGTTTGCTTTTTAAGCGAAACACCATTGTAAGTGATCAATTGTGACTTCTGGGGGGGGGGGGATTGCAAGCCCCAATTTATTTGTTAAACGAGTTTTTGGTTGGTTTTAGTTGTTAAGTGAGGTGACCATTCAGAGAAAGTTCTGCTCTTTAAGTGAGTTAGTCTCTAAGTGAGGTGCTCTTTATGCGAGGTTTTACTGTACAGAAATAGCTACTTCAGTGGGAAAGGTAAACAGTGTTCTATGTGCTCCAGTGTCTAGGCAAGCCTGCCACATATTCACGAAATCGTCTGCAGATGCAACCAGCGCTGGCTCTATGGTGATACACGGAGAGGAGCACTGAACCCAATGGTGGGCACCAGCAGGTTCGCACCAGTTTGCCAGAACCGGTAGCAGAAATTCTTGCTGGCCGCATCCACCCAAGTTTTGAAATAAAGTACAGTACTCCTAATTAGGGTGCAACGCATGGCTTTTCCCCTGGCCACGCTCACCATACCACGCCCACAGTGTGGTAGTAAATTTTTTTGGAGCCCACCACTGACTGAACCCTAGAGTTGGATACGACTGGCTTTCGAGCAAGGGAAACCTTTACCTTTACTAACCATCACAGTTGCCTCTAGCTTGAGGCCAAGTGAAGCAATTGACTCAGGCAGCAAATGCCAGAGGGTGGTAGCAGCCACAGCATAGTGCTGGCAGAGAAGAACCATGTGTTAGGTCACCTGAGCTGCAGCCTCTAAGACTAGGTTAACCTTTCAATGTGATCACACTGCC
Organism: Furcifer pardalis; assembly: GCA_030440675.1. Taxonomy (NCBI): domain Eukaryota; kingdom Metazoa; phylum Chordata; class Lepidosauria; order Squamata; family Chamaeleonidae; genus Furcifer; species Furcifer pardalis. The sequence continues at coordinate 154,634,746 of CP126893.1, forward strand.
AACATTGAAATAAGATTCAGTTCCCAATCCCGTCACCTTCTGTCCATGCAATAGATGAGGTACTGTCTTTGTCTTTAGACAGCAAAAAGTCTTGGGTCAGCAATGCTCTTTGTTACAGGATTGTGATGAGAATCAATTTTAAAAAGAAAAAAGGGGAGGAGGCATAGGTTGCACCTAAAGATCCTTCAGGAAGGCTGGCATAAAAATATTATTAATCAAATCTAATTAATATATTAGGAGGGGATCATAGATGGATGATCTTAGAATGCTTCCACTGATGGCTCACCTGACATGAGGGCTCCCTGCCATGCCCCAAGTGTAGTGTTCAATATCCAGACACAGAGAAAACAGAAACAAGCAACAGCCTAACCTCCTGAAGTACTGCCATCTCCAGCGAAGAGTGTTGCAGACCTTTAAATAGGACTGAGAAATTCAAAACAGCATGGAAGCATTCAGTGTAACCTGAGAACACTAATGAGTAGCCCAAGAGAGGACTGCTGTCCTGCAATGCCATTTTTCAAGTAGCAGACAATATTATAAACTGTTCTTTTAACATGATCGCATCCTTTCTCATACCTTTCCTTTACTTCTCATGCTTTTTCTTTTAAAGAGGGGCATCAGAGACTCTCCTTTTCCCTTGAGAGGGCTTGCACCCGTGCCTCCAGGTGAAATGGGTGGGAGATGGTGTCCTCTGGCCCAGTGGCCAACATGGCTAGTCAAGGCTTTGGGAGCTGTAGAAACTGACAATAATATGTCTGTCCCTTGCTACAGGTGTTCTGGAGCGGAAGGGAGAGATGTGTGGACACTTAGCAGGCTTACCTTGAGGAAATCAAGCACTGGCTCTTGGATTTTCTCCTCCAACTCAACAATGAGCTTATTGAGGAGTGAAATCTCCCGGGAGAGCTCAGTGATGTTGTCGTTCTGCCTCTTGGTGATGCCTTTCTCCATCTTGTCCAGCTGACCCAGAAGGAGTTGCTCTTGGTCGTGCAAAAACTGACGCAGGCCCTCAAATTCAGAGAGGACATTCTGTCTTTCAACCTCTATGGTTTTCTTTTGAAACAAAATGAATAATGCCAAGTAAGAAAGGATACTAGAGGATAAAGCAGGGGTGGCCAAACTACAGCCCACAGGCTGGACGCAGCCTACACCATCATTTAATGTGGCCTGCCAGAAGTGGGCACATTTATGACAACCATAAAACACACCCGTGCATGCATAAACACACCCATGCCTGTTGTAAACACTGCTGTAAATGCACTTGTGGCTGTCATAAACATATTTACAACATACACGAATGCATACGGCAATGTTTACAGTGGGAGGAACCACGTGACCAGGCCACTCAACGACGTGACCAGCCTGCAGCGCGAAAAGTTTGGGAACCCCTGGGATAAAATGATGGAGAAAACTCAGAAGATCATGATTCAAATCCCTACTTGGCCCTGGAAACTCATTGGGATTGGTGGCCATAGGAAAGCCATTCCTTAAATACCTGAACATTCTATTTGGGGTCACCATAGGAGTCTTATCTCTCACCACCACCACCACCACCACCACAAAGGTTATGAACCAAGAATTACTCAATAATTTAACATTTGAAGTTGTTGTCACTGGTATCAAACTGTGATGTGGGCCACAAGGTGATAGACCAGGGATTCTCAACCTGTGGCTCATGGGCCAGATGTGCCCCACACCACTTCTACCACATCAGAACGTGCCATGTGGTGGAGGAAGGGCAAAACAGCCATCTGGCCCCCAAAGCTGTCTGAGGGAGTATGACCCAGCCCCTGGCTTTAAAAAGTTAAGAAACTCCTGTGATAGACAGATAATCTCTTTCAAGCACAGAGCTGAATTTGCTTTCCCATAATCTGATTGGGACCAAATTCCCAGTTCTGGGCAGGGCCAGGTGTAAAATAAAGGATTTCAAATAATACAATATCTTCAAAAAGCTCTTATGGCCATAATTGAATCTTAGGAGGGTTCGGATTTTAAAAATGGGAAACATACCATATAGAAAAGCACATTATGATAATGTAATAGGACCCCTAAAAGGCTGTCCAGCAGAAGTAAATTTGACCTCAGAAGTGAAATTGCTGGCCCCTGCAAATAATAAAACTGACTCGAGGAACTGGATAGGTGGTATGGGGGTCACACTGTGATGCAGAAGGCAAATGGAAGGCCACTATATTATTATATGTTTCCCAGGACAATTTTCATGGCTGATCGCCATGAGGATTGTCAATATTCGGAATAGAATGCAGCATTTGGGGGGGAAGCAGCAGAAGAAGCTCACTTATTGTCACTTGCAGCAGGTACCTACCAACAGATCCTGGCTTTTCTTGTCATCTTGTGTTTTGAACTCCAGAAGTTCCTGCCTCTCTTTTTTCAAGAAATCCAGGCTGTTCTGGATTTGTTCCTAAATCCAAAACATAAATTTATTTTTAGAAAACCTTCTATAGTTTGGAAACATTTACTACTCTGAGAGGAAAGTAAATGTAAAGAAAAAAAAACCTGTGTATATATAATTTAATGCTGCAAAATCAATTGTATTTTAAGTCTCTATTTACACCGATGAGATGAAGAGCAAGCTTGGATCCTGCTCTCCAGAGATCAATCTGAGATATTATTCCTGCATTGGGAAACCTCTCGCCTTGAAAATGTCTTCCTTTTTAACCATTGGTGGTGCAGTAGTTAAGACCAGTGGTGGGCATCAGCAGGTTCGCCCCAGTCCGCCAGAACCAGTAACAGACATTTTTGAAATAAAGTAGTCCTAATTCGGGTGCAACGCAGGGCTTTCCCCTGGCCACGCCCACCATACCACGCCCACAGCGTGGTAGTCTAAATTTTTGGAGCCCACCACTGGTTAAGCTGCTGTCCTGCAACCAAAAGGTGGGGAGTTTGATCCTGACCAGGGCTCAAGGTTGAATTAGCCTTCCATCCTCCTGAGGTTGGTAAAATTAGTACCCAGCATGTTGGGGGCAAAATACTAATTAATTTGTGAACTAAGCACTATGGGCCAGTATAAAAGTGAGATAGCTTTGCTTTTTGGAGACTACAACAAAAGCTGTGCTGATTGAGAGATTCTGGTAGTGCCTGCAACAACAACAACAACAACAACAACAACAACAACAACAACAACAACAACAACAACAACAACAACAACAACAACAAAAAATGATGATGATGAACGTTTCTCTACTCAAAAAGGTTATGTGGCAAGGTCAGGGAGTTGGTTTTGATATATCCTGAAAGAACATAAAAATGTTTATTATTATTTTTTAGTTTTGCTATTGCCAGCAGAATGGTAAAGTAATGTACTGTATATAAAAGGTAATATCAAAAATTGGGTAGGTGGGGCTAAACTAAGGATCCATCAGATTTGTATCCTCACTCCATACAACTTCCACTGCACTAAAATTAAAATGTCAGAAGATTCAGCCATAAAACATTCCACATAAACTATTATTTATGGTTTATTTGTTATATCCATATTGAGCGACACACGCCCCCCCCCCCCGGAAGGTCAAGATGATGTACATGGCCCCATCTTCTTTTCACAACAAATTTGTGGTGAAGGTCAGGCTGAGTGTGTATGACTGGCCCAAAGTCACTCAGTGAGCTTCATGGTTGATGAGAGATATGATCCCAAGTTTCCCAGCTCATGTTCTAGTCCAGGACTCTTGACATGCTGCTCCACACTGGTTCTCCAACAAGTATATTGTTTGTTTTTCGTCTATTGGTATCAGGGAGGGGGGGGGGGTTGTAGTTAAGACACTGAACTTGATTCGACAGATCAGCTGTTTGAGACCCAAGTGCTACACAACGGAGCAAACTCCTGTCTTCTGTCCCAGCTCTTGCCAACCTAGCAATTCGAAAGCAAGAAATTGCAAGTAGATAAATAGGTACCACTTTGGTGGGAAGATAAACAGCATTCCGTGCACTCTGGTGTATAGTCATGCCTGCCACATGTCCACAGAAATGATTGCAGACACAGACAGTGCTGGCTCTTTGGCTATAAACGGAGATGAGCACTGAACCCTAGAGTTGGATACAATTGGCTTTTGAACAAGGGTGACCTTGACCTTTACCTATGGGCAAGATTCTGTAGTAGGCGTGAAGCAGCCCTGGATGTGTGCACGGAATTACTTCTCCCATGTCTAGAGGTGCATCAGGCCATCTGCTCTTTAACCCTGTCATCTGTATCAGTTGTAGATTCTATTTTAAGTAGCTATTTACACCAATGAAGTGAAGAGCAAGCCTGGCACCTTCTCTCCAAAGGATCTATGGCAACCTGACATCTTATTCCTGTTTTGGGAAGCCTCTCTCCTAGAAATAGATCAGGGATTTAGCTACTTGTTTAACCTTTTCCTGTCTGGCAAGGTGTGCTTCATCAGCTAGGAAATCCAGACTTTGCACATGGATTTTAGACTAGGGAACAAAGCAGGGATTCTCAACCTGCGGCTCATAGGCTGGATGTGGCCCGTGGCATCATTTCATGTGGCCTCCATTGCCTCCACCACACCAGGAAGTGCCATGTGGTGAAGGAAGGGCAAAATGGCCCTCCGGCCCCCAAAGCTGTCTGTGGGAGCATGTGATCCAACTCACAGCTTTAAAAGGTTGAGAACTCCTGGAACAAAGCCTTTACGCTGTACCAGTAGCCATTAACTTTTCATAGCCATTCTCTTCCTTATCATTAATAGAAATGTCATGGGCATAACTTAGTCTAGGATATTATTTCTAATGTTTATATATTACCTTGGGGAGTTATCACATGATTGTGTGACCCTCCATACTAGAAAAAGGTTAATTGGATAATTTATGTATTTATTTATTTTCACATTTGTATGCCGCATTCCTGCGTATGAAGCAGTGAAATGTTCAGGAGCAGGTCGTGCTGGTTTTTGTTTTTTTCATTTGGCAAGCCTGCAATATAGCTATTTCTAAAACAACACTAAGCACACAAGAAAGCCCAAACAGCAAAGAGTCTTGAAACACCTTTCAGACAAACAGAAGCCAATCTTATTCTTCCTTACTTAAAAAAAAAACCAGTGTAACAAAAGCTGCTCCTTTTCTTCTTCACTAAAAATCACAGGACAAAATCCATCAGGAATTTTTTACTAAGCTCAACCTTTAACTCAGGGGTGGCAATGTCTGATTCCTCTGAAGGCTATTTTTTGCAGCTCCTGCCCCAACATCCCACTTCCCTAGCAAAAAAAAAAGTTACTTCTTGACTCCTACAAGGACCAAGAGTTGAAACTTACCTTTCAAAGAGGTTGTGTTCCTCCCTGCATTGGTTAAGACCAAACACATACACATTCTGTATATATTAGCCGCTCATAGTCGGGCCTCCCCGATTGGAGCGGGATATTAAATATGAGTATTAAATTAAAATTAAAATTAAATTAAATTATTAAATTAATTAAATTAAATATTTTTCAAAATGGGACATGGATTTCACGTTTCGCTTCTCACCCCCCTGACATTTCCAAAAGATACTGCCACAGGACTGAGGTTCTTACTGCATGACTTCTAAGGCTTTACATCAGGAATTTTCAACCTTTTTAAGCTGGGGGCCAGGTCACCCTCCCTCAGGCAGCTTTGGGGGCTAGACAGCCATTTTACCCTTCCTCCACCATAAAATGGTGCTGCGGGCTGCATCCGGTGCATGGGCCACAAGTTGAGAATCCCTGCTGTACATTGTGTGATGACACACTCCCAAGTTCGAAGGGCGACACAGAAACCTCCTTGCCTCATTCAAGGCCTACGGCTCCTGGGAAGGAAAAAAATGGCAGCCAGCCACTGAAATTCCAAAGCATTGCATCATTTTGGGCCTCTGCTTATCTCCAACCTATCTCAAATTCCACTGGAAATGATATTTCCATCAGAACAAGATTGCACTCAATTTTCATAAACGCACTTCAGTCTTAAAGGCCCTCAGCACTTTCAGGTGAAAATTGTATTTTGAGCTTGGACACTCTGATCTGTGCACTGGCCAGTGGAATGAGCCACATAACTGTGCATACCTTGTACTCCTGGGCTGCCTCTTCTACGGGGACCACACTGTGGGGCCTGTGGTCCCGGGAGCGGTCACACACCACGCAGATGGTCTTCTGGTCATCCTTGCAGTAAAGTTTCAACGCCTCCTTGTGCTTCTCGCAGATGCCATCCTCCTCCAGGCCCTTCCCACCGCGCAAGATGAACTGGCTGATGATCTCGGCCATGTTGGCTAGCTGTCTGTTGGGCCTGAAGCTCCTCTCTTTGAAAACCTCCCGGCACTGGGGGCAAGGGAATTCTCCCTCCAGGCTCTTCCAGCTTTTGGCAATACAGGCTCGGCAGAAGTTGTGTCCACACTCAATGGACACGGGTTCTTTGAAGTACTCCAGGCAGACTGAGCAAGTGGCTTCGTCTTGCAGGTTCCCCGGGAGGAAAATAGCAGCCATGGCTCCTTCCCGGGCAACAAAAATGTCGTTGCCTTTGACTTCTCCTCCTTTAAGAGCAGTGTAGAGAGAACGAATGCTTGGCACCTAATGCAAGGCGGGTTCTCTTATTCCAGAAGCCAGCTCGTGTTGCGAGGTCATCTCTACAGGGTTTCTGGTTTCTTAACTTGGCAACAAGACAATCCCTCAACTGGACATGAATTCTTTTCAGGCTTCCTCAAGATCTGGAGGAAATGAAAATCACTGCACCACCAGAGTACGGTGGATACAGAGTACGAAGTCCACATGACTGGTCAGATTTCATTAGTCTCAGCAGTTTGGGAGGGACAGTGAATCATTTCTAACAATAGAGCTGAGAAAACACAAGCTCGCCAGAATGATCTACCCCAGGGGTTCCAAACGTAAGGCCCGTGGGCCAGATCTGGCCCCCGGCACTGTTTCATGTGGCTTCCACCCCTCCAGAGGCATTCAAGTAACACAATTGCCACACTCTTTGAAGCTGTTGGAACAAAATGGCCATCCTGTTCTCAAAGCTGACTGAGAGCACGTGACCCAGCCCCCGGCTTGAAAAGGTTGGGAACCCCTGATCTACCCCTTTAACTTGGAAGTTGTCCTTTACTCATACCAGATATAGAAGCCTACATGGTAGAATTATCCCCAGAATGCTTATTTAACATCTTCCACATAGCAGCAACTGCATTAACAAGTGAAACTGATAATTTGTTGGGACTAGTGTGCAGTAGTGGGCAGCCAAAAATTTTACTACCGCACTATGGGTGGAGCCAACATCATGAGTGGAGAAAACATCATGATGGCATGGGCAGAGCCAACATCCTAACATCATGGGCGGAGGCAAATTTGTGGGCGGAGCCAAAGTAAAAAACCCATAAAAATAAGTACACATAAAAATACACATTAAATACACATAAAATGCATAAAATATGCATTACATACACATAAAACACATAAAAATACACATTAAATATAAATACACATTAAAATATACCCACCCACCCCACACCCAAAGGCAAGTCACTTACCCTGGGGACCAGTCTGTAGGGAGCTTCAGGCTAACAGCTGCTCTTCCTCCTCCCCGCTTTGGAGGACAGCAAAGAGGCTGCCAAGGGCCTCAGCAGCAGCCACTGGTTCCTCTGTGGCTGCGCGTGGCTGCTCGATGCTCTGCGCTGCCACACTCCAAGCAGCAAATGGCTGCTTGGCTCAGCAGGCAGAGCGCTGTAGGCGCAAATGCTCTCCAAGCGCTGTAGGCGCGCCAAGTGCTGTAGACGCATATACACGCCAAGCGCTGTAGGTGTGCATGCACAGTGGGGCAAACCGACAAAAAGGTAAGCCCCTGAGATGGTTCCCCCCAAAAGCCGCTACCAGTGTGCACAGATACCGGGAAAAGCTGCTACCAGTTCTAGCGAACCGGTGCTAGCATGTTGTTATGGGCCATCACGTCATCTTCAGCTTGTGGCAATCCTGTGAACAAGATATCTCCAAAATGTCCGGTCCTCAACAGCCCTGCTCAGCACTTGCAAGTTATCAGTTATGGTTTCCCTCAGGGGGTCAATCCATCTTGCTTTTCAACTTCCTCGCTTCCTGCCGCCTCCCACTTTTCCCAGCATTATTGTCTCACTTTCCAAATTTGCTAGCTCAGACCCAAATTCATGCAACAGAGGAAAAGTACCGAGGAAAAACAGAGGATAAACAGAGGCCAGAGTGGTGAATCTTGACTTCTAGCCCTGCAAATATTCTGGATTTTTGGAATCTGCAAGTGCCGGCCATGCAAAATCATGCTACTTAGAAACTGTGGAAAGTCAAACTCAAAAGGGTGGACCAAGGATTGATGACCACTGGCCTATGTGCATTTTGAAAACCCTATAAATAGGAAACTCAAGTTTTGGCCCCAAGCATCTACACAGCAGAGTATGCTGCTCCTGTATGGAGTACATCCACACATGCCAAACAAGTTAACATCAATATTAATGAAGACAGGATGCATCAACCCTACACCAGTTGAGAAAATATACCCTCTTGTTGATATCACTCCACCTAAGATTGGGAGGGAAGTAACAGCAAGTAGGGTAAAGAGGCAGCAGAAGCGACTGGCTGACTCACCGCTTCCACTGCCTCGTGTGTGAAATGGCACTACAGATCCAGGTCCGGATCTTCCCAGAAAGTCATCTCATTGACAGCCCTGCTCAGGTCTTACAATGTCAAGGTTGCAGTTCCATTTTTTTTAAATCAATCCCTAAATGTCTGGGAACTGATTTCTAAAATTATTTTCAAAAAGGCTAACTGATGGGTCACCCACAGTTCTTTGTCCTGCTCTTCAGAGCAATGATAGGTTCAGGGGATTTGCTATTTATTCCAAGATCTACACCAGTGGTGAACCTATGGCACGCATCTCAGAAGTGGCACTCGGAGCCCTCTCTGGGAGCACCTGTGGAGTCACCCCAGCAGTTTTCTCTGCCCAGCAGCCCAATAGGATCATTTCCTCCCTCCTCCAGCAGACTTCACCCCACCCTTCTGCCCAGCAGCCCAAAGGGAGTGCTTCCTCCCTCCCCCAGTAGCCCAATGGGAATTCTTCCTCTTACCCCAGCACAGTTTGCCCTGCCTCTCTGCCCATTGGGAGTGTTTCCTTCCTCCCGTTTCTGTTGGCACTTTGCAATAAATAAGTAGGTTGTGGGTTGCAGAACAGCACTCGGTCTCTAAAAGGTTCACCATCACTGATCTACACCTATTGTGTCCAGAAGTGGGCCACTCTGTGCTGGGGGAGGAAGGAAGCGCTGAACAAAGGTTGAAGGGGAGGCCGTGGCTTCTTCAATCAGTCCTCAAAATCATGCTGGCCAGTACACTTGATCCTCTGCTGGCCTTTGTGTTTGGGGAGAGACCTAGACTCATGGTTTGGCTACCAGTGGAGGCCAATGATGGTCTTTCAGAGCCAATCCACATTGGCTCTTTTGGTCCCGTGTGGTCATGGGAAGGATGGTCCCCAAGTGGATTAAATCCCATTTGAATCCATCTGGATGGAAGGCAGCAGCTTCATCAATACTGGGCTGGGGGCAAGGATTGTGTGTGCCAAAAGGGCTCAGGACCAGAAAGTGACCTGCAGAACTGGACCATGTAGCTTGCCCAAAGCCACCCAGATGGCTGGACATCACAAAAGGACTGTGGATGACCTTGGCTGATCCCTTTGCAATTGGCATAGTGGGGTTTCAAACTCCCAGCCCCTGGCTTTTCATTTAGATAGCAATGGTAATACCAATTACACTTATACAGCCCCATAGTGCTTAGTGCACTCTCTAGGTGGTTCAGAGTAACCAGCATTTTGCCTCAACATACTGGGTACTTGTTTTACCAACTTCAGGAGGATGGAAGGCTGAGTCAACCTTAAACCCACAATACTAGCTGTTCTGGCTGCAGTACAGCAATCTAACCACTGTACCACTAGAGCTGTTCAGAAGATCCAATCCACTGACCTCTACGTTTCTGCTTCCATCACTCACCCCTGGACAAGCTGAGTAAGATCAGTCTAATGCCTGAATAGTTCCCTAATAGTCCTCTTTTTTTTTTTTTTTTGGAGAAAGGGGTTGTCAGAATCTGGCAAGCTGCCGTCATAACCAGGAACATTATTATTATAACTGCAGAGCTAGAGTCTGGACATTTGATTTCCCCCAGTGCCTCCTATGTAGTCATGAGCAAGCTGCAGTCCCAGGGCACCCCAGAAGGAAAGGCCCTGTTGAGTATATTAAAACAAACCCATGACACAATGAGTTAATGTTAATTATGCATATAATTAGCCAATAGAAGTGTTTTCTAGTTTCCTGCCTCTAGGGTCACCCGACATGATTAAACTATTTGCTGTTTGGGTTTTATTCAGTCTTGTCATCAGCGTGTTGTTCGTTATTTTTCCTGCTGCTGCTGCTCTCTCTCCAATTTTGCCTTACAAGCAAAGTATGTTTGTTTAAATGAAAACCTATTGTAATGAACTATTTTATCAAGGAAAGCAACTGTTCACAAATCTTTCTAAAAGCAACTGTAAGTAAATATTTATTTTCTTATTATTTCAAAACACATGTGAAGAGTTTGATTGCTGCGTTAAGAGTGGGGAATGTAATACAGTAAAACACCGGATAACGCTAAAACTTGGTTCCACAAGTCTTGGTGTTATCTGATTTTTAGTGTTATCCGATCCATGTTAAAATCCTATGGGATGGATCGGATAATGATAAAGCTCCATAGAGATACATTGTAACTGCACAGGCTTTAGCGGTTGTTATCCGATCCATCCCATAGGACCTTAACGTTATTCGATCCAATTCTCCTCCCCAGATTACTTAACGTTATGCGATTTTAGCATTATCCGATCCAATCATTATCCGGTGTTTTACTCTACTTGGAGAACTTGCAAACTGTAAGGAAAACTATTTGTAAAGCTGCCCCACCTGGTGCTGTGTATAAAAAACTTAACAGGGCCAACCACTTTTCGGAGTATTTTCTACCCAGAAAGCCCTGGAAATGGTCACCAGGGTAAGTCAGAATTGACATAATCATCATTAACAGATACTGAGCTTGCAGATTACAGTGAGTGTCAATTGCAAGGAGTATAAAATTAAGGTAGAACGAATCATAAGAAGTAATATAATAAGGTAAAGCAAATTTCTGGAATTGCAAATGCTACCTGCAAGTCATGTTAACACATCAAAATGTTCTTATTTCAATACACTTCTGTTCCTTCCTGTTTGTGGCTATCATTCATAAACATGTTCAGTTGGCAGGCATGAAAGAAATGTCCGTGCAGACAACAAAAATGCTACCTCCCAAATTACTTACAAATGCGCAGTTTTGGTGGGGTACAATTGGACCATTGAAACAATTCGTATTTCAACATGAAGAAAGGGTGGATTTTCTCTCCTTTGAAGGGTGCGGAGCTGAAAGTGTGCAGAACCGTCCCCTCATTGTTGTCAGCATTGAAGAATATCACCCTGTTCCCTTCATAGTCCAGGTAAATGCCAATTTTCTGTGGGATGTAACGAACTGTGAGGTTGCCACCCTGCTGCTTACTCAAGGCCCAAATCCCCTCTGGTTGTTTGGATAAAACTATGTTCTCCTTCCTTTTCATGGATTCTCTGGCCACCCCTATTGCCCAGTTTCCCATCCGGGCAGGTCCAACCTCCACCTCCCAGTAGTGCCTCCCTGAGGTGAACCCCTCACAGCCTAAAGCACAGAAAGAACGGCTAAATCGCTGGGGGCAGTCAGTCGGATTGCAGGAATTATACAACCAAGACAGAGTTTTCCGATCAGCAGAAACTCTGAGGCGGGGATAAGCGGTGTCAGGATCCAAAGTAACTTCCGCTGTGGAAAAGAAAATGAAAGAGGAGGGGGGAGGGAAAGGAGGGGGAGAGAACATATTAATGGGGATCAGTTCTACTGAATTTAACTTCCACTTATTCTAGTAATTTGCAATGAGATATTCAGATATGATAAATTGTGAAACCAACGATGGAGAGCAAAGAAAGCTGCTCCGCACAGACAACAGTTTTTAAAAGAAAGGGCTAGTAAGAAAGAAACACAATATGGGCACCAAAAGATTCTTCCACCATAGACCCTTCTGTAAGATAGGCTACATCCGTGGTTCCCAACATGGGGCACCCACCCCCTGGGGGGGATTTGAGCTTGTTTAGACCACATTAATGGTCTTTAAAGCTTTTTCCAGAAGTTCATTTTTTGAATAATAAGAATTATATGTCAGGCGGGTGGTGATCAGGATTTTAGAGATGCTCAGGTGGGGCATGGCCATGGCCAAAAAATGGTTGGGAACCACTGACTTACATCAAAGGTCGTCCTCTATGTACACACCCTACACCCGTGATGACGAATCTTGGCACTCCAGATGTTCTTGGACTTCAATTCCCAGAAGTCCAAGCACCCTGTGAATCCACACGAATGGGTTTACTGCGATTCATCCAACCCGTGCTGCCCTTGTTGTTCCCGGAAGCAGAAGTAAAACGCGCCCATACAGACGCGTTTTAGTTCCACTTCCGGGAGCAACAAAGGCACCACGGGCCGGATGAATCACAGTAAACCCATTCGTGTGGATTCACAGGGTGCTTGGGCTTCTGAGAATTGAAGTCCAAAAACATAGTGCCAAGGTTCACCATCATGGCCCTATGCAATCTGTTCCTGGTTAAAATGCTATCTGGAGCAAATGATGCCAAGGCATGGCCCAGGGTGATCTAGTTCCCAACAATCACATGGCAATTAAGCTATAGAGAGTGAGATCAGAAGAGGAAATCATCTCTATTATGGACTGCTTTTGGCATGGCCCAGGATAATTTAGTTCCCAACAATCACATGGCATATAAGCTATAGTGCTCCAGGACAAGCTGTGCCAAAGATGGTGCTTCTTGTTATTTATTTAAGGGGGGGCCTGGGCCAGAGTGGTTCCCACATGGGTGGAAAGGTCGCTTTAAGTGAGATTTCAGTAGTGGGCATCAGCATGTTCACACCAGTTCAACAGAACTGGTAACAGAAATTCTGGCTGGCCCTGTCCATCCAAGTTTTGAAATATGTAAAGTAGTCCTGATTCGGGTGCAACGCAGGGCTTTCCCCCTGGCCATGCCCACCATACCACGCCCACAGTGTGGTAGTACATTTTTTTGGAGCCCACTACTGGATTACTCCCTGCAGAGCTACTCATTCTGGTACAATTGAGCATATGCCTTTCCCACTGTTTAATCACACCCGAAGTTACTTTGCCACAAGAGGGAGAAAATCCCTTAAGCATATGAGTGTACAGGGAAGGTCAATGGGGACCATTTGCCTAACCCCCTCTCCACAATCCTTAGATTATTTAATGTACAGAGATATTTAATTCTAACTGTAAAAGCAGAATTTAAGTCAGTCAATAATAACTTGTGATCATCCATGTCATTCAGTATCTTCTGCCAGAGTAGCTGAAGATAGCGCCAACCACAGAAATGCATGAATGAATATCTCTTCTCCTGAACCTTTCCCAAAATAGTAGCTTCGTGCATAGTTTTTTTCCTAACAATGGCAAGTAGCAGTTTCCTGGCAAGGGGAGCGATAGCTTTGAGCATATGAAAAAGTCACATTTCTACATTTCCAGAGATAGATAAAACTTCCTGTGTTTTCTTAAAGTCTTACCACAATTCATGTCCAGTTCTTGTGTTAAATATTCTATAGAGAATAAGAAGAGAAAGAGAATGGCATTGCAGTTATTCTTTAAGCTCGTCATAGCAAACTTATGGTACGCAGAGCCAATTCAGTCGGCACACACGGATGTCAGGGTAAGCCCCCGCCCCCATCCTCACACACCTCAAGCTGCCAATGACAGCACAGCTGCTCCTACCACCCAGCTCCCTCTCTAGATAGGGGAGACAGAAATCTCTCAGGAGATGTGGCCAGATATCCCCCTCCTACATAGGAGACAAGGAGAGAGTGTGAACATGTGCTGCTCCTCTTCATTGGAGGGCCTCACTTCACCTCCAGATAGGGATTTCAGCATCCCCTGTGGCGGAGAGAGGCAGGTGGCAGGCACCAAGCTGTGGGCACAGTTGTGGTGCCTTTGATAAACAAGGTTTAGGCTGAACAAATCTTCACCATATCTAGACACAGAAGAAGAAAAAGAAGACATGCCTAGACAACATAGTTGACAGAACACTGTTTACCTTCCCACTGAAGTGGTACATATTTATCTACTTGCAATTTCTTGCTTTCAAACTGCTAGGTTGGCAGGAGCTGGGACAGAGACAGAAGCTCACTCTGTCGTGCAGCACTCAGTTCTCAAACTGCTGACCTGTCGACCAATTGTCAAATTCAACGTCTTAACCACTAAGCCACTGCAGTCCCTCAGTCCTGTTTAGTCCACTCAAAAGAAACGTTGTAGACCAGCTCTTTATAAATCACAATTATAATTCCACTTGAATCGGTGGGGTTTAGTTTACTCATGAATTCTGTACTGATTTAATGGACTCACTCCATTACAAGATCCTAAGTAACAGAATTTCAGCCAATATCAATGGACCTAAAGTTAGTCATGACTACCCTTTTATTACTGCTTTCAAAATGACACAAGAGCAATCAAGATAGCTTGGAACTGACCCAATATAATTTCTTGTTTACTGATTATATTTTTTAAATGTCTTAGCCATGTACCTTTGAGTTTTTCTGAAGCATACTGCAGGATAATGTACTTTTTTGAGATGCCATGAACTTTATCTTCCAACTCAGAACAAATACTTGGTTGCTGAAAATCCGACGCTTTGCACCTAAAGGGAGAAAGAATTTTTCAACTTCAAGATGAAATCAGCAGGCGAGGAGGAGGATGAGAAGATTTGTGTTTAGTAAGATTGGAAAGCCAGATTTAAACATGCATTTTATTTGCTTTGCTGGGTTTACATAGTGTCCTGATAAGATACTAAAATACAGTAATAAGATACAAACAAGTGGACAAACAAATAAAAACCACTGTTTATATTCTGAAAGCTTATAAAAAATTTGCCGTAGTCTTTGTGCCTGTTAAGAGTATGGTGAAATAAGTGAATCTTTGCCAGGAGTTTCACAACTGCATCACCACATGAAGGCCCTGCCACATGTTATAGGTCTCTGTGCAACACTGACTCCCCCTGGGTCCATGTTGGCAAAACTTGGCACTCCAGCTGTTCTTGGACTTCAATTTCCAGAAGCCCAAAGTCTCTGAGAATCCACAAAATGGGCTTACTGCATAGTAAATCTATTCATGTGGGTTCAGAGACTTTGGCTTTTGGAAACTGACGTTCAAGAACAGCTGGAGTGTCATGGTTCACCATCACTGCGGGTGATCTTAAATCTTAGATATGTCAGTGCTGGCTTTCAAGATAAGTGAGAGGTTTAAGGAACAGTTTCACCAGTTCCACATCCCCAGTGAGTTTTCATGGCTGAGCAGGTCTTAGTCCAGGGTTTCCGTTGGCCCACATATGTTCTTGGACTTCAATTTCCAATAGCCCTGATCACCAGGGTATGCTGACTTGGGCTTCTAGTAATTGAAATCCAAGAATACCTGGGGGTCCAAGGTTCGGAAACCCTGTCTTAATCTGTCATTCTATCCACTACACCACACTGAATATCCCTGTGTTAGGTTAGGTCTTTGTTTAGTCTTCTATTTTCCCGATCATTATTGTCTTTTCTCATTAGTCTTATCTTCTCATGCTCAAATTATGATTCAAGTACATTTGATCTACGTAAAGGTCACCCTTGCTTGAAAGCCTCAGCGAGTGGGCAGTAATATAAATCTGAATGAATAAATAAATAAATAAAGCCAGTCATATCCAACTCTAGGGTTCAGTGCTCATCTGTTTATAGCAAAAGAGCCAGCGATGTCTGCTTCTGCAGATGTTTCCGTGGAAACGTAGCAAGCATGCCTAGTCACAGGAGTGCACGGAATGCTGTTTATCTTCTCACCGAAGTGGTACCTATTTATCTACTTGCAATTTCTTGCTTTCAAATTGCTAGGTTGACAGAAGCTGGGACAGAGACGGGAGTTCACTCCATCTTGTAGCACTCGGATATCAAACCCCAACTATCCAGTCTTCAAGCTTAATGTCTTAACCACTAAGACATCACAGTCCTTGGATTTAATCTAGAACCCACTTACAGTATTTGTCTGTATGGTGGTCCATAGTTAGCCTAAAGCTCTTTTTCAATACCACATTCTTCCTTCCTCCTTCTTGTGTCTAGCAGAAATGGAGTAAATAATTAAAATGTTCTGCTCTGCTAACCTGTTCTTATATGAAGTGAAGAAAAAGAGTTGACCTACCTGTGCAAGGTTTTTTCAATATTCTACAAAAGAAAAGGAAAGCTGTCAGAGAGGATGGCTCCATCTCATCCCAAATACTGTACATAAGTCTACCCTTACACAACTATTCATTAAGGGAGAAGGGGAAGAGGCCAATCTATTAGTCAACTTATACTAATGTCCAAATTGGGAAGGTGGGGGGAGTATAGAGAAAAGTATTTTTTTCCATATTCCATTTCATACTCCCAATTCCTCACCATTGGTCTGGCCAGGTTATCCTGCTATGGTAATAGAGTAGACCATACTTCTAGCAAAGTGACTCAACACCGAGTGCCAGGTGGTGGTTAATTAACCTGACCATCCTAAGGACTAATGGCTGGGGTGCCATAGTCCTTAGGGAAGGGGGATGGTCCTCAAATGGATTAAATCCCCCTTGAATCCATTTGGAGAGAGGGCAGCAGCTTCATCAATACTGGCCTGGGGCCGATAAGAACTTTGCGTACCAAAAGGGCTTAGGACCAGAAAGTGACTCGTGGAACAGGATCAGTGGTATGAGTATCAAGCTACAACCCAGAAGGCAGATGAAAGGCGATTGCATTATATTCTCAGGACAGTCTCCTTGGTTGATTGCCATAATGATTGCCAATACTGTATTATTTATTTATTTATATTTGTTTATCGCCCTCCTCCCCAAAGGGACCCAGGGCGATTTACAACAATTATGAAACCATTTAAAAGATTTAAAAACTTTAAAAACTTAATAGTAAAAGCTAGAAATTGTAACATAGGCATACTGGGGTCAAATCAACCAATTGGCTGGGGAAATTGAACCATCCACTCCCCAGACCAAACCTGCCAGCCAGGTTATCACTCCTTTCCTAAAGGGCAGCAACTCCGTCTGCAGGCGTAGTTCTATTGGGAGGATGTTCCAGAGGGCCGGAGCGGACACCGAGAAGGCCCTCCTTCTTGTGCCAGCGAGGTGAACCTCTGTGGCTGATGGCACAACCAGAGAGCCTCTCCGGTTCGCTCTAGTGGGACGGGCAGATGTCCTTGGGACGATGCGGTCTCTTAAGTATCCTGGTCCACTACCATGTAGGGCTACCATGTATTTGGATGGAAGAAGAAGAAAACTTCACCTCCAAGAATACACTAGGTGGCTGCTGCCTCTTGTTTTCCATCTCCTCGATGAGAATATCACAAAGATAAACATCACTAGAAATATTCATGACAAAGGCCTCCTCTTTCTTCACATGCTCTTCCAGCTGGTCCAATAAAACCGTCTTTTGTTGTTTCAGAAACACTTCTACTTCTTCAAATTTAGACACAATCTTCTGTTTCTCAAGATGAACTTTTACCTAGAAGTTAATTCACAAGGGCAAATTACAGATGTGAGTTGATGTGTAGAAGTACTATTAGGGCTTTGTGGGATGCATCTTCTAGCAAGGCCCATCCAGAGCCTACTTGCTAATTGGCAATTCTATAAATTATAGTTCAAAAAAGTAAACTTTTCTAAGCTCTGGTCCTTTCCTACTGTTCATCTTTAGTTGTTGTTCAGTCGCACAGTCAATTCCAACCCTTTGTGACCCCATGGACCATTGCCCGCCAGGCACCATCTAGCCATCTCATTCTTGGCCACCTCCTTTTTCTTTTGCCCTCCACCTTTCCCAATATCAAGGCTTTTTCAAGTGAATCCTCTCTTCTCATTTGATGTCCAAAGTACTTTAGCGTCATCTTTATTATTGAGATTCATAGCAGAAACCACTAAGCAGTCAGACATTACAGTGGTTTTAATAGAATTGTTTTTTTAGGGTGGATCTACAACTTCCAGAATTTTCCAGTCACAGTGGCTAACATGATTTGAAAAAATAGCATATCCCCATCTCTGTAGCAACCTAATATTTTATGCATATCAGAAAACAAAATAAACAAAACAAAATAAAAATCACTGTAGCACTTTAAAGACTAACTGCTATATTTTTATATTTTTATTGTTAGCTTTCGTGGATCAAGTCCACTTCTTCAGACAAGGAGTGAAACTTACAGGCATGGTTTTTATACACCAAATTCAGGGGTCAAAGGGAACAGGGTGTGTTCAAGCAAAATGACAGACAAGCAAGCACAACAATACAGCTTCCCACAGCCATCACCAATAATATGCTATTCTAAACTGGCTTTACCCTCCTTAGGACATGGTAGATATAATGAGCTGTATCTCCTAGTGGGCAACACTATGTGGCTGGGGATGATAAGAATTCAACAAATCTGGATGAGCAAAGGATGGGAAAGGTTGTCAAAAAGTCATCCAACAGATTAATCTGCTAGTCACATGCAAAATATTCTCACATCTGAACATTACACTGGCTAGCACTCACCTGTAACCCCTCATATCTTTCCTTCTCTTGTGTGTGAAAGCTAATTGTCTTCTCCCTCTTTTCTTTCCAAGCCTTCAGAAGGGAATCCAGGTCTTCCTAAGAGAAGCAAAAATATTTGGGTGAAACTAAACATGTGCTAGAAAGCAAAGGAGTACAAGAAAGAAGTCTACTTCTGTTTCATTGACTATACCAAGGCCTTTGATTGTTTGGACCACAATAAACTGTAGCAAGTAATTAAAGAGATGACAATACCAGACCACCTCATCCGTCTTATAAGAAATCTGGACATGAGTCAAGAAGCAACAGTTAGGACAGGATACAGAACAACTGCTTGGTTTAGAAAAGGGAAAGTACAAGGTTGCATATTGTCACCCTGCTTATTTAACTTATATGCAGAGTACATAATGTGCAATGCAGGGCTTGATGAATCACAAGCAGGAATTGGAAAGTGTTTTTAAGTAGAACAGATAGGAAAACACAAGATAAAAGGTTCCCTTTTATGGATATTTCACCGCTGCCTCACTTATCTGCCTCTTTTAACAGATGGGTGGTTTTTTTTTTTGGGGGGGGGGGGTATTATGGAGAGTATCATTTTCCTTTTTTTTTTTTTTTGCTGCTATTTATAATTTATTTACTTGGTTCATTCTTTATGTCTCATTTTCTAAAGATATTTTTGAAATATAGTGCAAACCGGCCAGAGTGGGAAAATATCCCAGATAGGTGGCATATAAATGTCTTTGTCCCAGCTCCGGCCAAGCTAGCAGTTCGAAAACAAGAAATTGCAAGCAGATAAATAGGGACCACTTAGGTGGGAAGGTAAACAACATTCCGTGCCCTCCAGTGTCTAGTCATGCCTGCCACATGACCATGGAAACGTCTGCAGAAGCAAACAGAGCTGGCTCTTAGGCTTTGAAACAGAGATGAGCACTGAGGTGAACCATAGAGTTCGATACGGCTGGCTTTTGAGCAAGGGAAACCTTTACCTTTTACATACATACAGTAATACCTCATATAACATTAGTATCGAATAACACGAAAATCGCATAACATCAAGGAATCTGGGGGGAAGAATTGCATCAGATAACATTAAGATCCTATGGGATGCTTCAGATAACAACCGCGAAAGCCTGTGTGGTTACAATGTATCTCTATGGATCCCATAGAGGATCAGATAACACGAAAAATCATATAACACGAAGACTTGTGGAACCAGGTTTTAGCGTTATATGAGGTTTTACTGTACATACATATGAGCCCTGCTGGTGCTGTAGCTTAAACTGCTGTATTGCAGCCAGAATGTTGAGTTTGATCCTGACCAGACCTTAAAGTTAACTCTGCCTTCCTTCAGTATTTCGTAAAATTAGTACCCAGTGTGTTGGGGGCAAAATGCTAATTGACTTGTGCACCGCCCAGAGACTGCACTCAGCTCCAGGGGTGGGTCTATAAGTGTAATTGCTATTGATATCCAGGTATAGGGGGCAGCCAAAAATGAGATAGCTAGATGGTATTGTAGATGTAGTGGGCACAGAACTGAGCGAGTTGAGGAGGATGGTGGAGGACAGAAGTGCCTGACGGGCAATGGTCCATGGGGTCGAAAAGGGTCGGAATCGACTGTGCAACTGAATAACAACAATCCAGGTATATGCAATTAACTGCTTTTTCAGAAATAGATGTGATCAGGTTGTTTCCATCAGTCATAAAATCCGACACAAACCACATGGATCCTGCCAGATGCCACAGGAATTACGGGGTTAAAAAGCATGTTCACCTCGTGCTGGGTCAAGGCCCATTTAGATCATAAATATCTATGCATAGGGTTTAGGGACGAGTCTCCCGGCCATGCCCACGAGCCTTGCTATACAGATGTTGTTTTACCCTGTAACCCTGGACAGCTTCCTCCAGAGGTACGACGGACTCACTGGCCTCTTTCTCCTCCTCCGCTTCGGTGCAGGCGGAGCACATCAGGTGCTGCTTACTTTTGCAGAAGAGGCTCAGCGGTTGCTGGTGCGTTGCACACACTTGTTGCCCGCTCGCCCCTTCGGGCGCCCCGACGACCTTCATCATTTTGGCTCTTTCGACGATCTTCCCGAGCTCTCGGTTGGGCGTCAGCTTCCTCTTCAGCGAGACTTCCCCGCACTGAGGGCAGGCTTGGTCGCTCCCCCATTTCTCCCTACTTTGGGAGATGATGCAGCCCTGGCAGAAGCTGTGCCCGCACTCCAGGCAAACGGGATCCGTGAAATATTGGCCGCAGAGGAAACAGGAGACGTCGTCGCCCAGCATCGTTGTAGCACAGCTGCTCACAGCCATGGCCACTGGTGTGGCGGGGGGAAAGGCAGTGGAGTTTCACTTTCGAGTTTCCCCGCCGACTGTCTGTCTCAAGCGACAGAAAGTGGCCGATCCTGGGAAATGCAGCTCACACGTGAAAGGAAAGACACGCAGCTCATTCGTTCAGCCGCCTCCCTCCCTCCCCTCCCAAGTGCAACTTCAGTTGTTTCTTTTTTTTTCTTAAATAGATTTTCATACAGATGTGGATGCCTTCTTAATTCTTATTCGGTATTGAAATACTGGAGCAGAATTTTTAAAAAGATCTTGAGAGCAAAAGCAAAGCAATCACACTTCTATACCATCCCACAGCGCTTAGCGCACTCTCTAGGCCAGGGATTCTCAACCTTTTCAAGCCGAGGGCCAAGTCATGTTCCCTCAGACAGCTTCTGGGGCCGGATGGTCTTTTTGACCTGCCTGCCACACATGGAACTTCCAGGTGTGGAAGAGGTGGTGGTGGGCCACATGAAATGTTGAGAACCCTTGCTGCAGGCTGTTCACAAGGTAATTAGCATTTTGTCCCCAACATGCTGGATACTCATTTTACCAACCTTGGAAGGCTGAGTCAACCTTGTGCCCTGGTCAGGATCGAACTCACAAGCTTTTGGTTACGAAACACTGGGCTAAAACAGACAGAATTTAATAGGGAGAAGTGGCAAGTTTTACACCTAGGGAACAAAAACCAGATGCCCAGTTACAAGATGTACCGGTAGGAGACTTGGC
Source organism: Furcifer pardalis (assembly GCA_030440675.1). Lineage (NCBI taxonomy): Eukaryota > Metazoa > Chordata > Lepidosauria > Squamata > Chamaeleonidae > Furcifer > Furcifer pardalis. Next base: position 154,656,399 of record CP126893.1, read on the forward strand.
TCAGTAAAAGGAGACTTGGCTCAGTGAGAAGGATCTTGGAATGGTTGTAGTTCACAGGGTGAATATGAGTCAACATATTGAAGAGTGCTATCATATCCTTTCTACATTCAACTTGGTTTTTTTTTAGTATTTCCCCAACTAATTTTAGATACAAAATATGCATACCATGCTAGGCAGATGCATTGTGGTAGTGTTATGTCATTTTTTTTGCTAGTAAGGTTTATTTACAAGCAGGGAGGCAACAGAGGAACAGCAGCAGAGGTGTAGCAAGCTGACTGATGTACTGGCAGTACCTTAAGGAACACCTGGGTTTGTTTGTTTTTTGAGATTTCTGTAGGAAGTATTTCAACCATGTACAGAATTCAATCACTTGTTCATACTTAGTTACTTGGTAAATCTGTATTTCACAGGTCAGGTTGCCGTGGCAGATTGAAGCACCATCTCCCACTATTTCTGATCCCATGCCAGTGTCATCCTGGGCCTTGGGAACTTTGCCCTGAACTAGTCTCCCATTCTGGTTGCTGGTCTTTCCTAGCGGTCACTTTATGTCAAGTGGTATCTATTTTGTGATAGCTTTTGTCTACTTGCCATCTTTGAAGCGGCACACATGCCGGGCCCATTGCCTTGCAAACTGAATCAATGTTGATGCTTGTTTTGCACCTGATCTTCTTCACAGTTCTTCATTTGATATTCAGTCATCCCATCGGCATCCTTCCCAATTGCTCTTTGTGTTATATCGATTTTTTTGCTGACAGCTTTTGTAGGTGCTCATGTTTCACTGCCATATAATAAAGCAAGTAGAATGGTGGTGTTGAAAAGTTCAGCTAGTAATTTTCTCGTACAGTATTTGCGTCACTAAGCACATTTGCACACTGTCTATCAGTTAACAGAGCGACAAAATTGCCATTGTTTTTCACCTTCGTGGATTATGAGAAGGCCTTCGACTCTGTTGAAACCAACGCAGTGCTGCAAGCACTCTATGAACAAGGAATTGATCCACGCTATATCAGTCTTCTCAAAGAAGTGTTTAAGGGATGTAAAACACAAATCACCTTATTTCAGAAACTGATAAAGATCCCTATAATAAGAGGAGTCCTTCAGGGTGATACAATCAGGCCAAAGTTGTTTATTGCTGCCTTAGAATCAGCAATGCACAATTTGACATGGGAGGAAAAGGGAATTTGTATAAATGGCGACTACTTATCCCATCTTCGCTCCACTGATGATAATATCAGAATCAGTAGAAGCGCTTTCTCCCCGCTCCTGTCCAGCAGCCCAATAGGAGCACTTCCTCTCCCCAGCATAGAGTTCGCCTCACCTCTCTGCCCACCAGCCCAATGGGAGAGCTTCCTCCCCCTAGGGTAGAGTTCACCCCGCCTCTCTCCCTAGCAGCCCAATGGGAATGATTTCTCTCCCCCAGCCCAGTGTTCACTCTGCCCAACAGCCAATAGGAGCGCTTCCTCCTCCCCGTCTGGGATAAGGTGGGCAGCTCACATGTGGCATGAGGGTGCAGCACAGACAGCAGTTTGAGCACTCGGCCTCTAAAAGGTTATCCATCACTGCTCTAGGGGTATGTCTATGTGTTAGGCTTTCTAACTTGACACTTTAACCTGGCAAACCTGTATCAGGACTCATACACTTGCTGCTGAAAATAAGGAATCATGTGCTGCCAAACGAATTCAGATTTGTGATTTCCCAAAGTCTTATGGGTATAAAGTTCTCAGAAGTAGTTTCTCAGTCACTTCTTCTGATAGTACTGATGGGCTGTGCAGTTTACCTAAGAACACACAGGTGGAAGGCCATGTAATCTTACCAGCTAGGAGCAGTCCCTCTCCCAGGAGGCACAGTAGGGATTTGAACTCCAACATCCATTTTATATATTGCTTTGGGTATTTCAGCCCCATGGAGTGATATGATCTACAACATATTAACATCACTTGGCCATAACAAGCAAAGTACAAGTCTTGCTGGTAATGCATTACTGATTAATAAAACCAGGCTTTATTATTTTTCTGCAAAAGGTAACATAAAAAGAGCACGCCACTTTTTAGAGTGACTACAAGCCAGCATTTCAAAACATACTACATCCAGCCAGTTGACACAGCACAACTTCAATGGAAAAATAGATGAGAAAAAGAAATTCAAACATTCCAAGAGCAGACGGTTAATATATTGAACATGACACACTTTTTAAAAAACATTATATAGCTATCTTAATTGTTAAGTCAAGCATTAGACATTTTGTCTATTTCATGTTAAAGAAAATCAGGACACCAGTTCAGTATTCTGACATAAAATCTGTCCAGTTCACATCAAAATCAGCTCAGAGCTAGCTAGGCTAGAAGATATCATGTGGAGAATTATCCTTAGTCAGAACGACCCTATTTGGAAGATTTAGACACATTTGATTAAAGATAAACACGTGAACATTAGGGACAGCATAGATGAAAGTATGCTACACAAAACATCATTCACCATCAGGGTGTTAATAGGAGTTACTCTGTCCACTGGAACAAGTGCTGGGAGGTATCAAAACTAAAAAAAACATGCAATCGCTTAAAATAAAAAACTCAAATCACAAAACATAAAATGTGAACTAATTAAGAAAAAGGATACAAGTCAAAAGTTTAATTCCTAAAAATTTAACATTTCCCCTCTGAACTAGTTGGAGCCTATTAGAAAGGGGATCATAACAATCTGTTATATAACAAAGGGGGCTTAACAATGGTGTTTCTTCAAGTCTACACAACCTACTCTTCCTGGTTTCTACTCTTTTTTTTCCTGAAGAGAGTATCATAAGGCAGGGCACTTTTCAGGCTGTAGGCCGGTCACTTGGTTCAGGAAGCTGATCACTATGGTCCGGGTGCAGTCCCCAATGCCAATTCATTCAACCTGCGAAGCCCTCATCACTCCTGGAAGTGGAAGTAAAACACGCCTGTATGGGCGTTTTACTTCCGCATCCAGGAGCGACGAGGGTTTCGTAGGCCGAATGAATTGGCATCGGGTGCCGCATCTGGCCCAGGGGCCGTAGTTTGGGCACTCCTGTCATAAGGCCTTGGTGCAAAAAGAAAACCTCTGCCTCCTGCCCAGCCAATGAGGCAATCTCCAATGATTCCACTTTCTTGCTGTCAAATAGTTGTTTTCCCTGCTCTGGCGAATTAGACGGTGATAATTTGAGCCACTGATCCTCTGAAAAGGGAGTTACGATCAAGGACTCAAAACATCCATTTCATGGACTGCAATTGGATATTTCACCCCCATGCGCCTCAGAAACACAGTCTGAGCTGGGAACCCGACTACCCAGAGCAACGGGTGGCTACGTGCCCCATTGAAAGAAGCGGGTGGGAAAGTGAAGATGAGGTCCCCTGTGTCTGCATCAGTAAAGGTCACACTCTCACCCACATAGTCCAGGGATACTCGGATATGTTTTGGGTGCTTGCTCAGGGACAGGGCAGTCACTGGGGAGGTGAGAGCCCAATATTGCCCCTTCCACAGCCCCACGGCCCAAATCCCTTCCTCTGGGCTGAAGTCCATCACACCCTTCTTCTTTGAAGGATCCCGGGTGACTCCCACAGCCCAGAATTCTCCATCGCCCACTTCCAACTCCCAAAAGTATCTCCCAGAAGTAAAGCCATCGCAGCCTAGAACCAGCGCCTGGGAATCCAATCTTTTGGGCGTGTCAGGGACATATTGTAAGGCAGGCAGCCTCTGGTGGGACTCTTCAAATTCTATGCTTCTGTGGTCCAGCGTTGTAACAACACTGGATACATCTGGATCGAAAGCCGCACCTGTAGCAGGGCAGAAGAAACCACTTTAGAGGCTGATGAATAGAGAAATGGGTTCTGTTTCTAAATATCAGGGGTGCCCAAACTATGGCCTGTATCTGGCCTCCAATGCCAATTCATCTGGCCTACGAAGCCCTCATCACTCCCAGAAGCGGAATTTAAATGCACCTCTTTTACTTCTGCTTCTGGGAGCAATGAGGGATTTGCAGGCTGAATTGGTGTCTGGATCCGGCTCATGGGCCGTAGTGACAGCCCCCTGAACGGCCCACAGCCTGAAAAGTTTGGGCACCCCTGCTATACATCCCATCAACTCAATTCCCCACCTCCACTTTCCTTTCCCCCCTGCTTCAAGCAGCCTCATTTTCTGCACCTCTAGTGCAGATCACAAGCTAGGTATCCAGCATATAATGCTCCAAACACCTTGGGTAGAACAGCGATTGGTACAAGGTTCAAACTGACTGAGTCTCCTGGAAATATAAGTGCTCTGAATGCACTACTCCAAGAAGCAGTTGTGCCTTAGCATGTTGACAGTAGAAAAGAAAAAAATGTTATAGCACTTTAAAGACTAACAAAATTCTTTTAGTGTGAGCTTTCAAAGATCAAAGTCTACTTCCTCTGAAGGCACAGGAACCACAGGAATCAAGACTGAAAACCATAAGGACTAAGGGTGATGGCCCCCAAATGGACTAAATCCCACCTGCACCCATATGGATGGAGGACAGCAGCTTCATCAATACTGGCCTAGGGCTGAGGACTTTGCATGCCAAAAGGGCTCAGGATCAGAAAGTGATTTGCAGAACTGGATCAGTGGTATGGGGGTCATGCTGCAATGCAGAAGGTAGATGAAGGCCCACTGCATTATATTTGCTGGGCAGTCTTCATGGCTGATCACCATGAGGATCACCAATGTTCAGATTTGGCAGAAGAAGGACTAGTAAAGACTTATAGGAGGAACACCGAGAAAGCCATTGTATGCTAAAGTGATTATGATGATCTATTTCGGTCACACCTGAGGGAACCTGTCCAACAGATATTGCTAGACTGTCAACAACCATCATGACTGTGCTGAGTGGGTGTGTGGTATGTATGTATGTACCGTTGGCATCTTTTTTGACTGCAACTTTCAGAATTCTGCGAAAACTCTACAGGTAGAATCCTGGGAATTCCTGTTAACCTACAAATACATTTATGCTCACCTAGCACCAATCTCTCTTCCAGACTGTGGCCTACTTCCAATATCAAAAGGGAATGGCTTTACAATTCCCATGAAGGTCTTTGGGAGGCACAGGCCTTTAAGGGAGTTGTAAAAGTCATGAGCTTAAAACTCCTCAGAGACATGGGCATTCCAAGAAGCACTGGGACATTTTTCTTCTTTATACAGGAAGTAGGCCGGAGACAGCCCAAAAGAGGCCTACTCCAGGTGAATGAAATGTAGGCCCAACTAGATGTGTATCTGTGGCCAGGAACTCTTTGGATTCTGGCTGTGGAATTCCTGGTCTGAATGGCACATTCCTTATTACTTCCACAGCAATGCATTCAAGAGCTTTCCCTCTTTCACAGAACTCTGAATACTATACCCTAATTTGGATATTTTAAGAAACTCAACGGAATTTTACAAAGCATTTAAAGACAAGGTCATTCCAAGACTGAAACATCTGTACAATTATATTTTAAAAGGTGGATCAATACCTGACTCATAGAATCACTCAGTTACTGTGTTATTACCCAAACCAAATAAGGACAAAGAAAAGGTAGATTCATATAGGCCCATAACGCTTCTTAACCAAGATGCCAAAATTTTCACTGCCATAATGGCCAATAGAATGAACAAATTTATGAACCTATATATTCGGGAAGACCAAACAGAGTTTTTAAAAAGGAGGCAGATAGAGGGTCTTGTGGCTAGACTAATAAACGTCATTGACTTATTTATTTATTTATTTATTGTTTGCATTTAGTATCCCGCCCCAATCGGGAAGACCCGACTCTGGGCGGCTTACAGCATACATTACCGTCATAGGTAATGGTCATAACAATATACTTGGCTAAAAGGGAAAAAGAGAAAAATTGCATTTTGGCATTGGACATTTACAAAGCCTTTGATTCCATTCAGTGGATAACAATAAAACAAATAATAAACAAAATAGGATTTGGCCCAAATTTCCAACATGTAATTGATCAACTGTACACATAGAACTATACCAGGATAAGATTGAATGGTGACTACATCCAAAATATAATCTTAAAAGTAGGCACAAGCCAGGGCTGCCCCCAGGGCTGCCCCCTGTCTCCAGCCTTATTTACAATGGTCTGGAGGTTTTAGCCACAGCTATCAGAAAAGATGATCAAATTAAGGGAATGGTGAGGAAAAAAATTAGTATGTTTGCCGATGATACGCTATTGGCAATAAAAGAACCCCTGAAAAACTTAATTAAGGTTAAATCTCACTTGAAGGACTTTGAGAACTTTATGGGACTAAAAGTAAATTGGGGAGAAAAGCGAAGCTATTGTATGTAACTGTAATGAAGCAGAGAAAGTAAAAATACAAGAATATCAAATTAAAATTAAGAAGCCCACCTTTATCGTTCAGCGTTCTTGCAATCTCTCCTTTCTCCACAGCAGTTACTATATTATCTAGAGACAAAGAAAACAGGTTAGATTTTTTTTTTAAACAGAACTGTTAATAAAGGGAATTTTAAATACAGTAAATAAAATTTTTACAGAAGAAAAGTAACTTGTTCCACAATTGGCCAACTGAGTTTGCTTACCAAACTGACCACTTTGATATTGGTTTCTCGCACCAAAAATAAACAGGCTACTATCGCATCATTCCTCTTCTACAGATGAGCTACTGCAACTGATTGGAATTGGTCTAAGGCAGCCACTCTATTAAAGTAGCTAAAGAAAATAAAACTAAAACAATCCAGTTATTTCGAACAGCAAATTCCACTATCCCTGATTACTAGCAGTGGTAGGCAAGAGCTAAGAATCCAAAATACCTGGAAGGCAGCAGGTTACAGACATGGAATGGAATTTCAGAACAAAATGATCTATGCACAGCTTTGTACAAAATGGCCTCTGATAGTTGATGCTTAGCCCCTCTGTCATTAATCAACTTCCCAATAAACTCAACATACGTTATATATTATGTGCAGCCACTTCTAATCCAGACCACCACCACACTGCCCAGGACACACACTTTTTTTTTCAGCAGAAAAGAGCCAAAATAATAGTAACTGTATGCAAAAAAACAATTAAGGAAAGGCCAACTGGGCAAAATTTTCTTCTGCAGCAACCAGTAAAACATTCAAAACAGAACCTTCTGGGAGCAGCAAATTTTTGCACAACTACATAAACTAGAAGTGGCCAAACTATGGCCTGTTGGCTGGGCCAGACCCAGGCCATGGCACCATTTCATGTGGCCCGCTACTGCCCTCAGAAGTGGAAGTGGGCACGTTTGATAGCTGTAACATGCACTTGCGCATGCTGTAAACACTGCCATAAATGCACTTGCAGCTGTCGTAAACACGTTTATGACAGACGCAGGTGCATTTACGACAGCTTTTATGGTGGGAGGAACCATATGACTGGTGCATGGTGTGAAAGGTTTGGGGGGGCCTGACATAAACAAATAGAAATTAGTCAGTGTTCATAACTGCTACAGCATAATGATTCGGGGGGGGGGGATCCAAGAGGGGAAAAAAGTTATTTAGAATATTATGTTCACTGGCTGACTTTTCTTCCTGCTTAGACAACTGAATCAACACTACACCACTCAGCTCAATAGAAGGCCTGACTCATATGGATGCCCTGCAAGGGAGTTACTATATTTCTGTCCTACTTACGTGGACATCTGAATGGCCTCAGGGGGAGGGGCAGATGGTAGATACAGACTTTAGTCTAATCTGACAAGGTTCTTATGTTCACATCAGTTAAGCTTTTGAATCAAGGTACCTACTGCTAAAAAGGGCTAACACTAGACACCAACATCCCAGGATTTCCACTAAATGATCAAGGTTAACGTTCACTCAGTGTGTTCAGTTTTGTATTAAATCAACTAAATTTAATTCAATTCTTTCCATCTTAGAGGAAAATGTATTTCAGTTTCTCCACATCTCTAAGTCTGAACCTTCCAAATACACTGGGGATTCTCAAAACATTTTCTTTCTCTACTTCCTTTTCCTTTTCTGTTATCTCCTTCGGACTGCATGCCTGATGATAAAAATGACGTCTTTTAAACTGGCACATGAGCCAATCTTACACCTTTCTAATTGTAGAGCTAGATATGAACATTATACAGTAAAACCTCATATAACACTAAAACCTGGTTCCACAAGTCTTCGTGTTATATGATTTTTCGTGTTATCTGATCCTCTATGGGATCCATAGAGATACATTGTAACCACACAGGCTTTCGCGGTTGTTATCTGAAGCATCCCATAGGATCTTAATGTTATCTGATGCAATTCTTCCCCCCAGATTCCTTGATGTTATGCGATTTTCGTGTTATTCGATACTAATGTTATATGAGGTATTACTGTACAGTTAAAGCTCGCATAAAGAATGCCTCGCTTAAAGAGTAACCCGCTTAAAGAGCAGAATTTTCTCTGAATGTTCGCTTCGCTTAAATAAAACTAACCAAAATCTTGCTTAAGAAATAAATCGGGGTTCGAAATCCCCCCACCAGAAGTCACAATTGATCACTTACAAGGTGTTTTGCTTAAAGAGCAATCCTGTGGAACACATTATGCTCTTTAAGCGAGGTACAACTGTAAATATATAAATGCATTTTCTGTACCTTGGAATGCCTTCAATGTTTCCTTCAGAGCCACGACTTTCCGAGAGAAGTCATCCAGTCTTGCTTCTAGCCTAGGAGTGTCTTCTGAGAGCTCATGCTGTCCTACTGCACATCTACATTTTTGAGAGAAAAACAACATTAGTGGCATTCAATAAGTATCAGTAAAACATTATTTGTTTTCTTCCTCAGTGTTTCTACATCTGGGTGGAAAACATTTTTTAAAAGTTGCCAGTTCTCTTCTATAACACCGACATGCTCCATCAACTTTATGGCAACTTTTTAAGATTTCAGAGGTAGGAACAAAGAGATTCCACCCTCCTTATCCCGTAAAATCTAGAATCTTCCAAGATGTAATATACTAAATGCACCAGATGACAGATTCTAGGTGCCATTAGTGGCAACACAAGAGACAAATGAATCCTATTCTTAGCAGCATAATCTCTCAGGAGGTTCCTCAGCTTCCAACCATGGTTAGCTTGCTTGCATCCTTCATGGTGGATTATGTTCTATGGTACTTAGTTTGTGTCTCAATTCCCTGTCTCAGGAACCAACCGGGTGTGGTCTGATCCCAACTAGAGAAAGACAATCAAGTGATTCAGTTCTGTGAGCTGCTGAATCTGCCAACTGTCATGTCAAGGAGGAAATGAAGGAGAAAGAAGCACATACCTGCTCATGTCTTTTTTAATGTCCTAAGGGAGAGAAAGAGAGAGAAGAAAACAGAGCTGAGTCCCACCATGCTTCTGGTTTGGAAGTGTCTCGCAGGAGAACAGGGAGCCTGCCTCTGTGCCTCGTATCTCAGGCTGCAGAGGACTCCGAGAGCGCACGATCAAAGGCAGGTGGGCGGAAGCTTTAGTCTAGCCTTTGGGGCTTACAAGGCAGGGGGGGTTAAGTAGCCTGCCCCCCCAGTCACCCGTAGGCTCTTACCTGTCGATCCCAGAGGTGGACCATCTGGTGTTTGCTCCAAGACAAGAGGTGGGAGATGCTCCGGTTACACACGGGAGCCTTCGGGCCACGGTGCTCTCCCTGGCGCTGCAACTGTTTCTCTGAGGAGAAGGGCTACCCTAGGGCTTTTAGCAGCCTTCTCCTCCCCGAATTGGCCTCCCACCCATTCCTGCCGGCGAACAGGCTGGCTCTGCGCCCCCCTCCGGCAGGCCTGCCCGCCGGCTGAGTCTTGCGTGGAGCCGCCCGCTCCTTCCCTCTGCCATGCCGCCCGCTACATCTTCTATCCAGGAGGCGCATGCCACCTCGTTGCCGAAGGGGGGAGGCTGTGCCTGGCTTCAGCCCAACAGAGGGGAACTGGGCCTTGCTCCCCAGGCCCAGGCGGAGGAAACCCCCGCAGTTCCCCCATCCCAGGATCACTGTGTCTCTTCACCATCACCTGTAGGGCCTCAGAGAGACTCTCTGCCATGTCACAGGTTACCTAAAAATCTTGTCCTTGTTGCTCGTGATCAGAGGGCTGGTTGCAAAATAATTAGGAAAAGAAAAAGGTTCTGTGCCAAGTGCGCAGGGAGGTGCTGAATCGATATTTTAAAATAAACCAGCCTCACATCCTTGGAATAGCTACAAGTGATGTTCGCCATGGAGTGGACCACAGGAAGACCCTAAGGAGATCCCAGAAAATGCAGGCTTTTTTGCAGGCACAAATACCCCCCATAACTCACTTTTGTTTTCCTCCAGAAAATCCCACTTGTTCACCACAGACACGAGCTCCTCCCCCCCACCCTCTATATCCTTTCCAGCATGCACTCTTACCACCCTTCCTCCAGAGGAATGAATGTTTACGAGTAACATATCGTGACAGCCCCACAAGTACCCAAACACCCTTAAGACAGAATCTACAGGAACACGACTGTACGTACGAGAGGTCTGCATGGCAGCCGTACCCGACGGGTCCCGACATGAACCTGCAGGATTGAGAACATCCAGCCCAGCTTCTCAACAACTTTCAGGTCAGGTGGAAGGACCTGGAAGTACATCTGCCAACCGCAGAGTGCAAGGTGGTCACAGCTTTCCGCGATAGAAGAGAGCTACAGCATTATACCTCTTGAGTGGAAGGGTACATAAGAGGACACGCTGGGATAAACAGACGCTCCCATCATCTCCTTCTGGAATGTCAGTTTCGTGGCATTCCATAAATGTGGGAAAACTCTGGACCCGGGAGTCTGCCCACTCCACCACACGGCTTTTGTTTCCTAAGGGATGGCTGCACCACCTGCAGGGACCAATGTTGGCACCAATGTCCACTGTACAGCTGATGGAAAGTCCTCACCAGAAGGGCCCTAATGCAAATTTGAAGCCCCACCCCCACCCCCAAAATCATCACAACCCACCAACACCCTGTGCATACAAAAAGCCAACAATAGAGGATCCCTTTGTTCTAGGAGACAAAAGGGCAGAGCTCAGCCCCAGCTGATGATATTGGCAAGGAAGTAGCAGCCTTCTCCTTCAATTATTTAGGGGTTTCCTGGAGCTCCAAAGCATGGGGCCCCAACCCATAGTCAAGTTCAATTCCAAATCAGAGAGAGAGCAAGAGAGAGAGAGAGATCTCCTGATAGCAAAGTCTCACCTGCAAAAATTCACTCGCTGGCTGCTTACATTTCATCTCCATCTCAGTGATCACATCACCAAGACGGGAGAGCTCTTCTGAGAGCCTGCTGACCATTTCCTCTTTCTGTTTCTCGATTTCTTTGTCTAGTTCTTCCAGCTTGGTTAGCAGGCACTGCTCCTGATCTTTCAGAAACTGGTGCAGGTGTTCAAATTCAGAGACAATCTCCTGTCTCTCTGCTTGAATCTTTTCCTGAAACGACCGCACACAAAGTAACAAGTTGTCAGAAAGTCATTTCATTACCACATAAGTCATTTCATACCATATAGCTCTAAAAACACAAAACAGTGGTACCTCGAGTTATAAATGCCTCAAGTAATATAACTTTTGAGTTAAGAAAGGAAATCCCTTGAAAATAATGCCTTAGGTTATGGATTTAAATCATGAAAAATTCCTAACTCAAAATGTGGTTTCCCATAGGAATGCACTGAAAACCAATTAATTTGTTCTGGAGGTCAGAAAAAAAGGTTTTCAATGCATTCCTATGGGAAACCACATTTCAAGTTATGAATTTTTCATAATACTAAACGTCCCAAGGAATGCATTAATTTCATAACTCAAGGTACCACTGTAATCAAAACAAGTTGGTTGGATTAAGAAAACTGCAGTAGCAACATTGCAGCCACAGAAGCCACACTACGGCAGGCTGACAAGCGGGACAGAATCAAACCAACCAAAGATGTAGTGGTGGGGAGGCATCCTCTAAACCCCGCAAGGTCCTCCATCACCTCCTTCTCCCATTACGCTACTGCCCTCCCCCTTCCAGGGGAACCTGGAAGTAGTGAGAAGCATGCTCTACTGTTGCCTAATATCTACAACACAACTTCTTCACTTTCTGGCAAAATAGCTAGCTGGAGGCAACAAAATAGGGCATCAGCAGAAGCATGAAACTGCTTGGTGCCCCCTTTAGGGCTGTAATACAGAACAAACATCCCACTCATCCAATGCATGGGACTCAGCTATGCACAAAACGTGCTACAGGATGAAATCAGAAAAGTGGTTTAAGACTCTCAACTAATCGTCACAGAATATTCCACTAACAGTCAACAACATAAACAAAGAATGGTCTGCCTCTTATATAGCAACTATAAAGTCTTATTTTACTATAGAATCCAAGTCCTCAAAAATTAAAAAAAAAGCTTCCATTATGGATTATATATATAGAAAACAAGGCATTACAATAACTCAAATATTGGCTATGTCAACTGTTCGATTTAATAGTGTTTTATGGGTAAACATTCCCATTTATTACACTGTAGAGAAGTAGGAAGCCTGACAGCCTTTAAGTTAAAAGGAATGTGAATTATGAGGATGAGTGAATTAATAGTACAAAAAAAATCTTCAACTCCTGTGCCTCTGTTTACGACAGATGAAGGCACTTACTATGTATTCCTGTATTTTCTTCTCTCCGGTCACTTTCTGACTCCACAGTGTGATCTTATCCTGCTTCAGGATCTCTAGCTGCGCCAGAACCCGCTCCTGAGCAAAAAAACATGGCTTTCAGAAGGCAAGAAAGTGATTACAGGTAACAACAGCTAGGGAATCCACATGCTGTTGGGAAAATATAATTCAGGACAAGCATGATTTTTTGCCCCAACTTTGGGAGAACTGTCATGATTATCAATAGAAATGTTTTGTCTCCCAAAATTCATTCCAATATGGAGAGCAAGGTGTCTGCTTTTTAAAAAGCAGTTCTAAAGGATAGTGTGAACTTGGTAACCAAAAGAAAAGCATATAATTCCAGATGCTGAATGCTGAAGTCCTATTCTGAGACATGACAAAACTTGTGGTTTTCGGGACCTTACATGAGGCAGTTTTCTTTCTGAATGGGAAGATAGAGCAAAAGTAGGTCCAAAATCTTGACTACCATCCTAATCTTGACATTTAAAAATAATCAAACTTCAATGACATTTTAAAAATAATCAAACTTCAGTGATGTTATAGCAAGTCTAATATTGCAATTAAACTGGATAATGCTATGTTCAGACACCAGAAATGTATCTTATATTGTAATTCTGTCATAATTAACACCACTTTTATACAGCTCCAGTATCTAGATCATGGGATGTTCAGAGTTCTTTGCTGTAGTTCAGAGACTCAAGGGCTTTATGAATTCTTACCACCCAAACTACGGGTTCCATGATTCCCAAGGATAGAGCCATGACAATTAAAGGGATATCAAACTGCCAATTACATATAGATATCAGAGAGTAAACAAAACAGCAAAAAAAAGACAAAAAATATTGTGGCACCCAACCTACTGATTGCAAAATTCAGGCTTAGACTAAAGAAAATAGAAAAAACAATTAGGCCAGACAGATATGACCTAGACAACATTCCCTAGGAATACACAGTGGAGGTGTGGAACAGATTTAATGGCTTGGACCAGATAGACAGAGTGCCAGAAGAATTATGGACAGAAATGCGGGAAATCATGCAGGACGCAGCAAGGAAAACCATACCAAAAGAAAAGAAGCGTAAGAAAGCGAAGTGGTTGTCCGATGAGGCTCTTAAAATAGCAGAGGACAGAAGGAATGCAAAATGCCAAGGAGAAAGGAAAAAATACAGTAACTTGAATACAGAATTTCAAAGAAAAGCAAGGAGAGATAAGGAAACCTACCTGAACGAACAGTGCAAAGAAATAGAGGAAAACAATATCAGGGGTAGGACTAGAGATCTTTTCAAAAAAATTGGGGAACTGAAGGGAACATTTAAAGCAAAAATGACCATGATAAAAGACAAATATGGCAAGGAGTTAGCAGATGCAGAAGAGATTAAGAAAAGATGGAAAGAGTACACAGAGGAACTCTACAAAAAGGACCTCAACACCCCTGATAATCACAATGATGAGAACATTGAACATGAGCCAGACATTCTAGAGTGTGAAGTCAGAAAGGCCCTAAAAAACACTGCAAACAACAAAGCCAGTGGAGTTGATGGTATCCAAGTTGAACTTTTCAAAGCCCTGCAAGATGATGGAATCAAATTATTGCATTCTATATGTCAGCAGGTTTGGAAAACACAGCAATGGCCACAGGATTGGAAAAGATCTGTATACGTTCCACTCCCCAAAAAGGGTAATGCCAAAGAATGTTCAAATTATCGAACAATTGTGTTCATCCCACACACTAGCAAGGTGATGCTCAAGATAATACAGGATAGACTGCAACAGCATGTGGAGAGAGAATTACCAGAAGTGCAGGCGGGGTTCAGAAGAGGCAGGGGGACTAAAGACCACATCGGCAACATAAGATGGATCATGGAAAAAACAAAGGAATATCAGAAACAAGTCTACTTCTGTTTCATTGATTACACTAAATCTTTTGACTGTGTCGACCACAACAAAATGTGGCAAGTAATTAAAGAAATGGGAATTCCGGAACACCTTATAGGCCTCATGAGAAATCTGTACATGAATCAAGAGGCAACCGTTAGGGCAGAAAATGGAATGACGGAGTGGTTTGGAATAGGAAAAGGAGTAAGACAAGGCTGCATTTTGTCATCCTGCTTATTCAACTTATACACAGAACACATAATCCGCAATGCAGGGATGGAGGAATCACAATTTGGGATCAAAATTGCTGGAAGAAACATCAACAATTTGATATATGCAGATGATACCACCCTAATGGCAGAAAGTGAGGAGGACCTAAAGAAGCTCCTGATTAGGTTGAAAGAAGAAAGTGTAAAAGCTGGCTTGAGACTCAATATCAAGAAAACCAAGATAATGGCAACAGGCCCTCTCAGTCCCTGGAAAATAGATGGGGAGGAAGTAGAAGCAGTGACAGATTTTACTTTCTTAGGATCAAAGCTCACTGCAGATGGTGATTGCAGCCATGAAATAAAAAGGCGACTGATTCTTGGGAGGCAAGCAATGAGAAACCTGGGGAGCATAGTGAAAAGTAGAGACATCACAATGCAAACAAAAATTCGCATAGTCAAAGCAATGGTATTCCCGGTGGCAATGTATGGTTGTGAGAGCTGGACCATTAGGAAAGCTGAGCGCAGAAGAATAGACGCCTTTGAGATGTGGTGTTGGAGGAGAGTTTTGAGAGTCCCCTGGACAGCGAGAACAAATAGGTCAATCTTAGAAGAAATCAACCCTGACCGCTCCTTAGAAGCTCAAATAGTGAAGATGAAGCTAAGGTACTTTGGACATCAAATGAGAAGAGATGATTCACTTGAGAAAGCCTTGATGCTTGGAAGGGTCGAGAGAAGAATGGGACAGCCAAAGATGAGATGGCTAGATGGTATTGTGGAGGCAGTGGGCGCAGAGCTAAGCGAGTTGAGGGGGATGGTGGAGGCCAGGAGTGCCTGGTGGACAGTGGTCCATGGGGTCGCAGAGGGTCGGAATCAACTGTGCGACTGAACAAAAAAAAAGACTAGCTCCTGTATTTAAATGTGAGCTTTCATGGATCAAGTCCACTTCATCAGACATAAGAATGAGGCCTCATGGCAACAATTTATGCACATCAGGTACACAGGCACACAATGATTGTTCAGCCTTAATTTCACCCATTCACCCTTATAAAAAGTGCAACAACATTTTTTTTTGCTGTTTTGTTTACTCTGATATGTTTGTACAGACTAACATGGCTACCACTTCAAACATGTTATAGATACACTCCAAATGCACATCTGTACATTTAAGAGTCCCTATCTGGAAGAATATAACTCAAGAACTAGCTAAAATTATGCCAAAATGGTTTTAATCTATATTAATTTTATATATCTTGCTGATCATCCTCTCCCTACAATCTGTCCTTGCAACACTGCCTACACAACTAGCAAAAGTGAAGGTGTTTTCACATACAGGTACTGTACTAGAAAAAACGTTTGGTATGCTAAAGGTAAAAGTATCCCTTGGTTGAAAGCCAGCAGGTCCCACTCTAGGGTTCAGTGTTCATCTCCATTCACAGTCAGAGTCTGCACTGTCTGTGTCCGCAGACATTTCCATGGTCATGTGGTAGGCATGACTAGACACTGGAGCACACGGAACACTATTACCTTCCCACCAAAGTGGTACTTATTTATCTACATACAATGTCTTGCTTTCAAACTGCTAGGTTGGCAGGAACTGGGACAGAGATGGGAGCTCACTCCATCACGCAGCGCTAGAGCCCAGAACTGCTGACCTTCTTGTGGTCAAGTTTAGCATATTTCATAGCCCCATCAGTGTAATTGTCAATTGCTCTACACACACGGCCTCCCCATCTCCCTTCTCACCCGATAGTCTCGGGCTGCCCTCTCCACGTGGAAGACGCTGTGGGCCCGGTGCTCCTGCGACCGGTCGCACTGAGCGCAGATTGGGGTCTGGTCCTCCTCACAGAAGAACTGGAGCACGTCCCGGTGCTTCTCGCACAGCCTCCCTCCGATCCCGTCTCCCGCGCCTCCCAGGGCCGATGCTGCTGCTGCTGCCGCTCCTCCTCCTCTCGGGGAAACCGCGGCTACCGTTGGACTGGCGAGCGCCGCGGGGGGCTCGTCGGGGACGGCTCCGGGGGTGGAGGTGGTGGAGACCGCTGGCGACGGAGGGGTCGCCGGGGTCGGGGTCGCCGGCGGCGTCGGGGATCGCGTTGCTCTGGTCGCCACCGGGAGAGGAGAAGGAGGAGGCGGAGGCGGGGGAGGCGGCGCCGCGGCCGATCCTGAGGTTGTTGCTGCCGTGGGCGGCGGGGTGGCGGTGGGGACCGGCCCGGACCCCACGGGTGCAAAGTCCAGCCGCTGCCGCTTGAGCCTCTCGGGCCCGGCCAGGAGCAGCGGCGTCGTGGGCATGGTGGGCTGCAGAGCGGGCGGCGGCAACTTGAACGGCCGGAGGTTCCTCTTGCGGGAGGTGGCGCCGCACTCCAGGCAGGAGATGTTGAGCTTGGGCTCGCCGAGCCGCTGCCCGATGCAGCCCGTGCAGAAGTTGTGGCCGCACGGCAGGCACACCGGCTCCGGGCAGTAGACGCGGCAAAGCGAGCACCACGTCTCGCTCGGGTAACGCGGCCCGGCCGGGATCTCCAGCGGCGTCGTGCCCGGCGGCGGCGAGTCCGGCGGGGAAGGCGGCGAGAGCGGGCACGACGGCGGCGGCGGCGCCGGTTGCGGCAGGAGGAGCGGCTGGGGCAGCAAAGGGCCGCCCAGCCCCCCTCCAAGGCCGCCGCCGCCGCCGAGGCCCGCGTGGTGCTGCGAGCCCCGCAGGCGGCTACGGAGGAGCCTCTGCTGCAGCTGCTGCTCGGCTGACATCCCTCCCAGACCTCCGCTCATGACGCCGGCCGGACGGGTCTGCCCAAGAAGCCGCGCGAGACCACCCGATACCACCACCACCCCGCGCGCTCTCTTCTTCCGGCTGGCTCGCGAGGACGGCGGGAGGAAGCGCTCTGATTGGCTCGAAGGGAGAGAAGGGGCGGGGTCTGGGGAGGAAACGATGGGGAAGACGGGAAACGGTGGAAACTTGTAACCCTTTGAGCTCAGGCCTCAACTAAAAAAAAAAAGGCAAAAGGGGGGGGGGTGAATAACCGGCGCGGAAGGGAGGAGCCGAGTGAGAAAAGGCTCGTCTAGGCCAGGAGTTCTCAACCTTTAAAAGCCGAGGGTCGGGACACGCTCCCTCAGACAGCTTCGGGGGCCAGACGGCCATTTTGCCTTCTTTCCTCCACTACATGACACTTCCTGGTGTGGTGGAGACAGTAGGGGCACATGAAATGGTGCCGTGGGCTGTATCCGGCCCACCGGCTGCATGTTGAGAATCCCTCCTCTAGGCCAGTGATGGCCAACCTTAGTATTCCAGGTGCTCTTGGACTTCAGTTCCCAAAAGCCCAAGTCAGCACTCCTGCTGATGAGGGCTACTGAAATCGAAGTTCAAGAATATCTGGAGTGCCAAAGTTGGCCATCACTGCTTCCTAAGCCAGTGATTGCTAACCTTGGCTCTCCAGCTGTCCTCGGACTTCAATTCCCAGAAACCCTGATCATTGGGTGTGCTGATTTGGGCTTCTGGAAATTGATGTCCAAGAACAGCTGGAGAGTCAAAAGAGGTGGCCACCAGGGCTTCTAGGCTGGTGTTTGGGGTTGAGAATATGTGTTCCTTCCCGCTCAAGGGTAGAAGTTCCTTTTTTGAGGGATGGGGGAATCTTACTTATTTACACACACTTGATCTTCTTAGCCAAAATATTACTTATCCCACCCATCTGGGATATTTTCCCACTCTGGCATGCTTCTACTTTTTCCGTGTCTAGGCCAGACATAAAACTGCCAAAATGAAGGCACTTCTTGGTGAGCCCATTCTGCACTTCCTTTTGGCTTATCTAGTGTAAGAAAGATTAGCTGGCAACACAAGGTGGCCATTATCAAAGTACAGTACACCTGATTGTGTTTTTTAAAAATACCACAATCTTCAAGGAGGCTCTTTCTGTATACCCCACTCTGGCCAGCTTACAACATATTAAAATATATTTACAATAAAAATTAAACAAATTGAATGAATTACAAATATTGTCATCTGCTACTCATATCCAAGAACACATTTTTCCTGGAAATCAATTTCACAGAATGACAAATAGGAAAAGTGCCACTGACTAGCGTGAATTTGTTTAAGGTGGATCCCAGCTTGAAGTGATCCATAAACTGTGATCATGGAGCCATCTCCTGTGGCATGTATGAAATGAGACATGCAGGATTTAACACTGACCTACAGTTAATTTCCCAGGTAAGTTTTTCATTTAAGGCTAAATTCCACATTTGTGTGTACCAATCCTGTACAGTCATTTGTTCATTACTTTTCCACTTTTTGGCAATGTCTAATCTTGCAGCCGTCAACATTATAGCTAATAATTCTTTATTGTCTTCATTCATTTCCCAGTCTTCTATGTCTGTTAACAAGATTATTTCTGACCCCAGTCCGATCTGTATACCCGATATATTCTCTATTTCCTTTTTTATTCCTTTCCAGAAAATTTTTAGTGTCTCGCAACTACACCACATATGTTCATATGTTCCTTTTGTTTTTTTGCACCTCCAACATGTATCACTCGTGTTACTATACATTCTGTTCAGGCCGACTGGGGTCCTATACCATCTCCATATCAACTTGTAGTTATGCTCTTTAACTCTCACAGACATAGTTCTCATTATCCTTCTTTTCCACATCATCTGCCATTTTATTGCTGTTATCCTTATGTCTAATTCTTGTTCCCAGCTTTCTCTCATCACCTCTTGTATATTTTGACTTTTATTCAAGATTTTATAAACTTTACTAACTATCCCTTTAATTCCCATTTCTTCATTTCTAATTTTAGCCAAAAGTATTTCAAACTCCGTACATTCTCTGTCTAAATCATTTTCCCGTAAAAATTTCTTATTCCAATTATTTATCTGGAGGATCTTGAACCAATCCAATTGAAGTTGCAAATACAGCATATGTCTAATATGTTAATAATAATAAATTCTGGAGGATCTGGGAACCTTTTATAAATTATACTTTAAAGGAAAAAAAGGGCATACCCCCTGCAAAAGATTACAATGACTTTTGGAAAGTGTGAAGTTATAGATCCCCCCGGACGTTGTATATAGCACAAGGGTGGTTTTTAATGTTGTAATAGAAATGAATGGGAAGAAGATTATGTATTTTTTAAAAAACGAGAATATAACCGTAATGTGTATAAAGTATGCTACATGATCTGTACAAGCTTTTATATTTGTGTAACTTTTGTATTTTTTCTTTTTATACCTAATAAAATTAAAAAAAAAAAAAAAGGATTTAACACTGAGACTTCAATGGACTGCACAATGCACCTTCACAGCCAGTCCATCTGGCATGGCCTCTTCCACCTCCATGACTTGGAAATCAGAATGAAGTGGTTTCTCCTCCACTTATTTGGCCAAATATGATGGTTTCCAGTGGCATTTCCTCCACTGAGGGGGCCATTATGCCACCTAAAAGGGCTCATCCAGTGATGGGATGTAACAGGTTCGCACCAGTTCGCCAGAACAAGTAGTAACTTTTCCCAGTGTTCTGGAGAACCGGTAGCAGCTTTTTGGGGGAACCACCTTTGGGGCTTACCTTTTCACTGGTTCCCCCACTGCGCATGCACGCCAAGCACTTGGTGTGCATGTGGCCTACAGTGCTTGGCGCGTATGCACAGCCTTGCTGTCCTCCCAAGCGGGGAGAAGGAAGAGAAGCTGCTAGCCTGAAGCTCCCTATAGCCTACTTCCCGGGGTAAGTGTTTGAGTGGCTGGCTGTATTTTAATGTATTTTTTATTTTAATTAATTAATTTATGGGTTTGTGTTGTGGGTGGGTGGGTGGGTTGAGAGGTGTGTGTGCGTGCTTATTTTTATTTTTTATTATTTTTTATTTGGTCCTGCCCACAATATCATGATGTCATGATGTCAGCTCCGCCCACACTGTGATGACATCACGGTGGGGTAGTAAAAATTTTTGACATCCCACCACTGGGCTCATCTGCCCATAGCCATTGGCCCCTTAATGGAGTCAGTTTATTTACCAATGCCCAACACTCAGCTTTGAGTCGCTTTACTCCATTACCATGGGGGAATATCCAGACAGACATTATAAATATATATATCAACAAGAAAAATTTTAAAAATGCACCCTCAACAACCCAGCAATCTTTCAAGCATCCCTTAGCTCACTCAGTCGTCACTTCTTCCCATAATAGTTTATCAGAGTAAACAAACCAAAAAGACAAAAAAAAAACCTTAAAGACTTACAGTAACTGCTATATTTTAAATGTTAGTTTTCGTGGATCAAGTCCACTTCGTCAGACACAAGAGTGAGACTTTAAGACATTAATTTACACATCAAATACTGTACAGAGGCACACAATGATTGGTACAGATAAATTTACAAATCAGTGTGGCTTTTTACACCTGATAA
This sequence comes from Furcifer pardalis, assembly GCA_030440675.1. Classification (NCBI taxonomy): domain Eukaryota; kingdom Metazoa; phylum Chordata; class Lepidosauria; order Squamata; family Chamaeleonidae; genus Furcifer; species Furcifer pardalis. The sequence continues at coordinate 154,677,450 of CP126893.1, forward strand.
TGACTGAAGTTCCTTGATCAATATTCAGATCTGTTTCTGTGAAGTTTGATTCTGTAAAGTTATAAATGGCTAGTAAAGGTATCCCTTGCTTGAAAGCCAGTCGTATCCAACTCTAGAGTTTAGTGCTCATCTCTGTTTCAAAGCTGAAGAGCCAGTGCTGTCTACTTCTGCAGAATTTTCCTTGGTCATGTGGCAGGCATGACTAGACACCGGAGCGCACAGAACGCTATTTACCTTCCCACCAAAGTGGTCCCTATTTACCTATTTGCAATTTCTTGCTTTCAAACTGCTAGGTTGGCAGGAGCTTGGACAAAGACGGGAGCTCATTCTGTCCTGCAGTACTGTATTTGGGTATCAAACTGCTGATCTCCTGCCTTCCAGTCAGTGCCTTAGCCACTTGAGCCACTGCATAGATGAATGCAAAATAAACATTGTGGCATTAGTAGTCTCCCTTGCTCAAAAGCCAATCATATCCGACTCTAGGTGCTCATCTCCATTTACAGGCAAAGAACCAGCCCAGTCTGCCTCTGCAGACATTTCCATGGTCATGTGGCAGGCATGACTTGACAGAGAGCACAGAATGCTGTTACCTTTCCTGCTGAAGTGGTACTTGTTTATCTCCTTGCAATTTCTTGCTTTTGAACTGCTAGGTTGGCAGGAGCTGGGACAATGACAGGAGCTCACGCTGTCACACAGCAATCAGTCTCAAACTGCTGACCTTCCAGTCACCAAGCTCAGCATCTTAACCACTAATGCACTGCAGTCTCTGTCACAAAACAAAACAAAAAATGTTGTGACAACTTAAAGACTAACTGCTGTATTAGTCTTTAAGGTGCTACAATGCTTTTTCTGTTTTGCGTATTCTGATATGCTTGCACAGACTAACACATCTACCATTTCAAAAATTAAGGGATGCAATAAAAAGGGTGAAATGTTGCACGCCATCTCAAAAACAGGTTCCAGATGTTGAGGTGTATAAATGGTTCCCGATTAAAGTTTCTCCCGCTGTGTTTGACCTTCCATTTTTCTCCATAGCACAGGATCTCCTTGGAAGCTCCCAGAAGGTCAATCAGAATTGCATCCTGTCCAAGGCGTAAACAGTAGCAGTGGGTCTTCCAGAGGTTTTGAGATTGTAGCTTCAACCATTCAGTCTAGCTAAATTATCCTGGTATGGTAACAGAATAGGCCATACTGCCAGTCATTCCACAGCAACCATCAAGTGGCAGTTAACCTGACAACACTGAGGGCTAAGGGCCTTGGGTGGAAAAGTCGACAGGGAAGGCTGATTGTCTCCACTTGAATCCAGCAGCTTCATCAATACTGGCCTGGGGCTATAATAATTTCATGTCAGAAATTATTCTGGGTTGAAAGAATTTTTGCTGAAGAAATCCCGCTCAGGGGATGCCCAAACGAGCCATCATGCAGTACCCAGGCCTAATTGCCAACTTGCTGGCCTTTCAGCTAACAAGGTGAGCTTCCTAACCAATGAGTCACCAGAGGACTTTGTGTGCTAAAACGGCTCAGGACCAGGAAGAGACTTGCGGAACTGGATCAGTGGAATGGGTGACACACTGTGATGCGGAAGACAAATGGAAGACCACTGCATTATATTGGTTCCAGAGCAAATATAGCTGATTGCCATGATAGCCACTATCTGAAATCAGGTATGGCACTTGAAAAAGCAACAGCTTCAACTAGCCTCCACCACTGGCTGTGGTCATGAGGAACAGTAAGAATTGCTATCCAGCAGGAGTAATTTCTCAGCCCAGAGAGCAAGAGAGAATCCCACCAGGTCTTCATGGGATCCGGCTGCTCTACAGTGGTCACCTTGAGTGGGGTGGATCCTTGCTTAGCATATACATTTGTAGGGATGCTGCTTGTGAAGACAGGGCAGAAGGTGCTCAGTGGAGCACTGCTGGCAGGTCTTCCTCACACTTCTAACCTCAGAGTAGGTATAAATCAAGGATTCTCAGCCTGTGGCCCTTGGGCCTGATGCAGCCTGTGGCACCATTTCATGTGGACCCCCACTACACTAGGAAGTGCCATGTGGTGGAGGAAGGGCAAAATGGCTGTCCAGCCCCCAAAGCTGTCTGAGGGAGTGTCATCCGACCCCCAGCTTAAAAAGGTTGAGAACTCCTGGTATAAACTGTAACCAACACCAAGGCATATTTGGCCCCTTGAGGCTTCTGGGAGTAAAATTTGCCTTTCTGTCCTTTCCTATCTTAGAAGTATGAAGGGGCAGAGGGACAGTTGCAGCATTCAATGAACCAGGACAGGACAAAAACAGTCCAAAGTCCTAAGGCTTATTTACATGGGATCATTTAGTAGAGGTTCAGTATGCTATTGGGTGTGATCTTTGCTTTCAAACGGCATATGCACAAGTGATCCCATTTGGTGCAGCCCCTTTAAAAAAGAAAATCTCTGTACTTACCCCCTCCTGTCTTCTATTTCCAGGATGATTTCATTTAAAAAAATGTTCTAAGTGAAACTGCTGTACTGCAACCAAAAGGTTGTGAGTTCAATCCTGACTAGGATTCAAAACTGATTCATCCTTCCAAGGTAAGTAGAATAAGTACCCAGTATGTTTGGGGCAAAAAGCTAATTAACGTGTGAACCACTCAGAGTGCACTAAGCCTCATGGGGCAGTATTGAAGTGTGACTGTTTTGCTTTAAAATAATTATTTTTCTCCTTCCTCTTTGCTCCATTGAATAGCTGCTAGCTGTATAAAGGTGAGGGGGGAATCTTTCTCACTTCCAGGAGAGCTTTAATTTTAACACCCACCTCACCCCGTGATACAATGCATTAGTGCTGTTCTAATATAATTTTTAGAAACTTTATTTCCTCTGTCCCTCCATATTGTTCAATTTTCCAATATAATTAAGTGGTTAAGCTGTCCTAAGCCACTTAATTTGGGAAATTTAAACAAAAAGACAAATGTAAAGCCACAAACTCTGCTTTGGTTCGTTTCCATAGATTATGTGAAGCAATCCTACCTGCATTTTAAAAAGGTAATAGCCCATGGCAAGGACTAGAAAGGTACGGACAGGGACACTCTGGAGATGAGCTGATTCAGGAATTACATCAGTGATGGGATGTCCCCGGTTCCAGACGGTTCCCTGGAACCGGTAGGACCAATTCCGGAGGGTTCTCCGGGAGGGGAGTCCACTTTTGAGGCGTCCAGTTCCAGACACCTCACCGAAAGAAATTTTTTTTTAAATCGGAGCTAAAATGGCTCCAATTGACTGCGCATGCGCAGAAACTCAATCTGACGCATTGCGCATGCGTCAGATTGAGTTTCTGCGCATGCGCAGTCAATTGGAGCCATTTTAGCTCCAATTTTTTAAAAAAATGTTTTAGAGCTTTCAGGGCGGCGGCGGCGGGACCAGCCCTCTGAGGAGGGCACCTCCCCCGCGGCACGTTGAGGACTGCCTGGGCCGTCCACTGCCGACAAGCCCCATGCCCTGGGGACGCCCGGCGCGGCGCACAGCTGTCGCCTCCTCCTCCGCCGGGTGCCTGTGGGCTGGGTGCCTGCAACCGCCGCCGCCGGAGCTGCCGCTGGCTGCATTATTATTATTATTTCGATTTATATGCCGCCCTACTTGGTGAAAACCAACTCAGGGCGGCTTACAGCATAAAATCGAATACAATACAATATAACAGATCAACAATACAAAATCACAGCATCCCAAAATGCAGTGCAACAACATAAATATAAACACTATATAATCAAAATACTGTCCATAAACAGTATACAATACCAAGTGGACAATAAACAATATATTCACAATACAATTCATATCCAATACAGCATTCCTGTGGCCTCCTCCTTTGGGCCGGTCCCTTTTTAGCCAGGCTGCGGCGCCTGGTGGAGGAGGAATCTGCAGGCGGCGGTGGTGCGGCATGGGGACGGCCCAGGGAGGCTCGGCAGCCGTGGCTGGAGCCACCGCCAGAGCCACTGCTGACCGCCGTCCCTGCCCGTGGCCGGAGCTGGGCTAAAAAGGTACTGGCCCGAGGAGGCGGCCACAGGGGTGCAGGCAGCTCCGGCGGCGGCTGTGGACGCAGTCGGGGTGCCGGGTCCCAAGAAAGGTAAGCGAGGGGTAATTTATTTGTGTTTTGGGTGGGTGGTTGTTTTTATTTTATCCATTTATTTATTTATTTGTGTCTGGGTGGGTGGGCTGAGAGGGAGGGGTGTGTGTGTGTATGTTTATTTTTATTTTTTATTTATTTTTATTTTTGGCCCCGGCCATGACGTCATGACATTGGCCACGCCCATGACGTCCGTGACGTCATGGCGTGGTAGTAGAATTTTTGTCATCCCATCACTGAATTACATTGTGTGATTACAGGGGAAAGAAGCAAACTACCCCATCCTTGTAGCAGGCCAAACGCCTGTCTGACTGAACTCTCACTCTTTGCCCACTCCTGGAATAGTACAGGGGAGTACTGGTATTCTTCAGAGATCCAGATTAGCCCTTAGGGCCTGTAGCTGCTGAATCCTATTTGAGACGGCAATAATCAGAAACAGAAAACCCTCTTGATAATCTGTTAACAGCATAAACAGAATACATTTCTGACTTCAATAAAGAGACTTTAATATGACACAACTTTTTATTTTCCTGGATCAAAATATGTACAAATCTGTTTCTTAACAAAGAAAACCACACCTTTCAAAAGTGCAAGGTTTGTTACTGTGGATGGAATCTCTAAATCACTTACAGTGCAATCCTGTATGTGTTGACTCATGTGTGGATCCATTCAGTCAGCTGGCAACAACCTTTCCACCAGACTCAAACAAGAGGAAGAACAAAAACAAGGGCAATCCACTAACTTTACAGTAGAGTCGAATCTTTTAGCTTCTTTCCTTGAGCCATCTATATTCACTTTTATTTTGTCCTCAATATTTATAGGCCAGTCCACCCAACTGACAAGCTCCCCTTGGGCAGGTTAATAATTGTTTTTTTTTAAAAACCCATCAATAAAATCACCGATTTTATAGTTAAAACAAAATGTTATAACAAAGTTATAGTTAATACTAAGTGATGTCTAAAAATGAAAAATATGTGAATATTAAGAGATGGGTGTAATTTAAATAGTAAAAGCACAGATAAAAATCAAAGATTGAGTGCTAATCAGAGGTATAACATCTTGCTTGGTGTAGAATATGAGGGAGATCTACAATGAAGAGTGGAAAGATCTGATGAAAAAGTTCTTTCCCTTGTGCTTGCTACAGATGACTCCCTGAAAATGACCATGATAATAATAATTTCATGTCAGAAATTATTCTGGGTTGAAAGGATTTTTGCAGAAGAAACTCCACTCAGGGAATGCCCAAATGAGGCTTCTTTCATGTCTCCAAGAGCTGAGACAGAGATGGGCGCTCAATCCGTCCTGCAGTACAGCCTTCCAGCTAACAAGGCAAGCTTCTTAACCACTGAGCCACTGCAGCACCTTGATAACTGTTCCAGTGAGCCTTTATGTCAGTGGTGGCTAACCTTGGCTCCCCAGGTGTTATTGAACTTAAACTCCCAGAAGCCCTGATCAGGAGTGGTGACTTGGACTTCTAGGAACTGAAGTCCAGGAACACCTGGAGTGCCAAGTTTCGCCATCACTGAGAACTTTGCTGCTCAGAACCTAGAGCAGGGGTCGGCAACCTTTTAAAGTCGGAGAGCCAGGTCACGCTCCCTTAGACAGTTGAGGGAGCCAGACTAGTGCCCCCCCCCCCCACTGTAAATGCTGCTGCAGCCACTTCTGACAGTGGCTGGAGCAAGGGTGGGGCTTTGGTGATTTGGCACCGCAGGCCATAGGTTGCTGACCCCTGACCTAGAGCCAGAGTTGGCCTGTTTTTCTCCCTCCCAATCTTGTTTCCTTTTGTGTTGCATCTCTTGGGACACAATCCTGATAAAAGGAGTTATCCTATTATGCTTCAGTTGCTTTGGAGACTTTTAGTGGCTGAAGCATGGCATATATGGTAAATGGTTTAACATAAAAAAAGAAACCAATACAGTAATACCTTGGATAACATTTACCTCGGATAACGCTAAAATCGCATAACGTTAAGTAATCTGGGGAGGAGAATTGGATCGAATAACGTTAAGGTCTTATAAGATGGATCGGATAACAACCGCTAAAGCCTGTGCGGTTACAATGTATCTCTATGGAGCTTTAACCTTATCTGATCCATCCCATAGGATTTTAACATGCATCGGATAACACTAAAAATTGGATAACACCAAGACTTGTGGAACCAAGTTTTAGCGTTATCGGAGGTTTTACCGTACTTTGAAAGAGACGAGTCGTTCTGATGTAAAAGAAAATAACATTTTTTCTCTTTTTTTGAGCTAGAAATAAAACACATTAAAAGATTCAAGACTTGTTTCCCAAGAAACTAAAAGGATTATTGTTAGTTGAGGCAATCCCAGATTGAAGTGTAAAAGAAATATCTTCATATTCAGCGTGCAACGGAATATTTATAATGATGCACCTCTCTATTAAACAGTTTATATATGGTTGTGTTTTTTTTTAAATTACAGCAGGGCAGAGGACAAAACTGCTCCTTTGCCTGATTTCAAAGCTGGAGTGGTCTTTGGTTTAGATCTTAACTTTCAGCTAGATGGACAGAAGAAACTACCATTCAGGACCAAAGAACTGCATCCATAGAAGGGGACTCTGTAACTGGAAGCTGATCCTCAACTCATCTCCCTGCCCTGGAACAGAATTTCCACTCATAGGATGAAGAGCTGGAATCCACATCTTCCTTCTGGGAAACTAAAATTCTGAGACATTTCAGAAATTCCATTCAAAACTATGTCGAGGGGGGGGGGGGATTAGAGACAGTAAGACAACATGTTCCAGGCTGTATTTCAGGGGCACATTCTAAGCTCTGTAGTTAGACCCCACACTTTGAAGAAGGGACAAATTCTCTCCCCACCAAAATTGGCCGACCGGAAAATAAAAATGAGGGACATATAGTCGGCATCAAAAAATGCCACCCAACCTCTTTCGTAATGCACAAATACCTGGATTTTTTCTGGGGCTTCGTCAAGGGTGAGGCGCACATCCGATGTTGTGAAAGCCTTGTATTCTTCGCCACAAAGCCCCATAGCCCAAATCCCCTCATCAGGGCAGGTGATGACAGGTTCCTGTCTCTTGACGGACTCCTTGGCAACACCAAGGGCCCAGTTGTGCCCACTGCCCACTTCTACCTCCCAATAATGTATCCCTGAGTTGAATCTTTCACAACCCAGCAGAATAAGAGTAGAGTCAAATCTCTCTGGGTTTTTAGGCAACGGCTGAACCGTCTCTCCCCGTTTCACGCTCTTCTTGTCTTTGCTCACCACAAGGAGGGAATGAGCCGTGTTGGGATCCAGAGTGATGCTCACTGAGGAGAAATAAAAGGCAGTCAGATCAACTCACTCAAAAATAAACAACACATGGCTTGAATGTAGAGAGATACAGAACTCGTTTACTGGTCTGCCAATTACTGCCAGAAACCTGCACCAATGAGGACCTTAGGTGTGGCAAACAACAAAGCCAAGAAAGTGGCTTCATTTGGGCAGTCCAGGGTTTGATTGTGACACAAAAGAAACCAAAAAGAAAGGCAATATTTTACAAAGGAGATCCAGGAAAGGGAGATGTAGTGGATCAAGAGTGTTGAATCAGCAGCTGTGGGTTATTGGAAACAACAAGTCCTCATAAAAGCCAGTAAACCTTGTGAACCTCAAGTGCAAAGAGCGACTGGAAATTCCCAGTCCTGAGGAAGTGAATAAGAGTAAAGGCCTCCTCCCCACCAGATTATTTTCCCTCACATCCAGGATTTACACCTATGTGCTGCAAAAGTGACAGGTTCTTCTCACCTTTTGAAAGGGGAGGGGGGACGAAAAGTAGCTACAGGGGGCCTGTCGACAGAAATGTCCAAACCATTCCTCTACTCTCCTACAGGATGGAAGGGTTCTTCTTACTCTCTTGTCACATGTCATGCAAAACCATTTCTAAGAACTGTACAGCAAGCTTTTGAACTTACCCTTTTTAGCTGATGTTTCCATTGATCTTGCTTTAGCTAATTCAGATATCATAGTCTCTAGAGGAAAAGAGAGAAGAATGGGAAAGTGAGGGAGCTCTATTCATTTCTGTGGAACATGAAGACAGACAACACCTTAAGGCTGCTCCCGGGGTATGTGGGAAGCAGGAGACGACAAAGATGTGAGAAGCAATGTTATTTTATTTGAGGCTGGGAGTAGAAACAAGAGACAGGAAAAGGCGTCCAGTCAGGACATCAGCCTGCATCACTTGTTCCTCCCAGATGGTGCAGCACCAGGTATCGATCCAGAGATTGGCAGGAAAGGCCGTGATTCAGAGAAGAGCCTTCTCGGTGGCGGCACCAACTTTGTGGTACTCTTCCAGCTGAGCTGTGCCAGGTTCCATCCCTGCCTATATTTAAAAACAGTTAAAAGGTTCTTCTTTTTAAAGAAGCTTTTGGGAGTGCTGTATATTGGCAATGGCTGAGCATTAGGTGTTTTGTTTTATTTCTCTCCACTGCCAATAGTTTTTTGCTCCTGGCATATCTATATGTATTTTTAAAATATGTGACTTTTTTTAATGTATGAGTTTTCTGTTGTTAGCTGCCCAGAGTAGGAAAATCTCCTAGATGGACAGTGTATAAATATAATAAAGAAAAATAAATAAATAAATCAGTAACAGCTTCAGGCACTCAGAGCAGTATTTTAGCGCGGCAACAATCCTGGATTTAGTCTTTATAGTTGTAAGACAACTGAGGAGGATCACTGGGCAAACCACAGAAACCACAAAAAAACAACAACCCTAAATTATGGGGAGAAACACAAAACATTGTGGGGCATTTTAACATCCCACCCACTCAACAGGAAGATGCAGCATGGAATAAAATTTCTGATTGTTATATAAAGAGTTATGGTGAATCTAGCTAAAGATTTTTTAAAATAAAAAAGTTTTCAAAAAGCCTAAAAATAAGAGATTTTTTCCACCTATGTAGCGAGTGCTAAAATGTGGAGACAAGGGGTTTGGAAAGCATAGGAATCAGGATAAGAACACACTGGTGTTCTGTGCAACTCCAAATTTTTTGACTCTATACCAGTGGTAAACCTAGAGTTGTACCAGAGGTGGCACTCGGAGCCTTCTCTATGGACACCAGTGCAGTCACCCCAGCACTGAGTTCACCCCACCACTCTGTCCAGCAGTCCAATGGGAGAGTTTCCTTCCTCCCCTGTTGCTGTTGGCACTTTGCGATAAATAAGTGGGTTTTGGGTTGCAATTTGGGCACTCAAGCTCTGAAAGGTTCACCACCACTGCTCTATACACTCATTTGCAAATTTTACTTTGTTTCTTTTCTCCATTTTGTATAGCTCTAGTCCTCTACGCAATCCCAAATCATTGGTCTCTTTTGTTCCAATTGTTGCCAGTGTTCTTCCTTCACTTGATTCTGGATATAAAACTTGTACTTAAAGAGTGCTGAGGGATGTAACACAGCTGAATTCAAGTGCTTGTTCCAACTAGTGTATATAAAATGAAATCAGGAAGACTTATCAAGTCCGGTTTGTTCAATGGGTCTATTCCAGCTGGGTCTAACAACTACGTTAGGCCCATAAGGCATACTGCCCTGCTACACAAAACTGTAACAAAATCCTCGAGTTGCTCACCTCTTCTCAAATAGGGTAACTGTTTGGGGATTTCTATACCAGGGCCTGCCTTGCAAAGTGCAGCTGTGTGTGCGTGCGTGCGTGTGTGCATGTGCCCTAGCAGCCAGACTGTAGCTCCCAATCTTTCTACCCACCCGCCATTCTAGAAAAATAGCTTGGAATGGCCGACTCTGCCCTTTAATGGCATCATCAGCCATTATGGTTGATTTCCCTGCAACCTTTAATGAGATTCAGCAATCCTTTCCTCCAAATGGGAAATTATCCTTCTCCTGACTTCCAGAAGTTGTCCCACAATGACATTAACACAAACATTTGTTTCTTTCAGTACCTCGACATTTCTCCAGTGCCTCCTTAATAACTATGTTTTTCAGACTGAAATGCCCAAGTTTCTTTTCCAACTCAGTCGGTGAGGAAGAAACTTCCACTAGTCCAGGCAGTTCTCCTTCTTTACATCTACAGAAGAAATTAGCCTTATCAGTAAATTATAATCTCAGCATGTGACATACAACCCATGTATTGAGGTAAATGGCTTAACATGGTAAAGATCTCCCTTGCTTGAATGATAGTCATGTCCTACTCTAGGGGGGCGGTGATCATCTCCATTTATAGCAGGGGTGCCCAAACCTTTTGGGTCAGGGGCCTGTCTCGTGGATCCTCCCACTGGAAGATGAAGTAAAATACCCCCATGCATGTGCAAAATGCTGCTGTAAATGCCCCTGCAGCTGTCGTAAACACATTTACAACAGCCATGGGTGCATTTACGGCAGTATTTTGTGCATGTGTGGCGCATTTTATTTCTGCTTCTGGGAGCGCACTCAGAGCCCTCTCTGTGGGCATGCGCACTGTCACAGTAGTACAGTTTGACCCACCCCTCTGCCCAATGGGAGCACTTCCTCCCTTCCTCCGAGCAGAGTTCATCCGCCCCTCTGCCCAGCAGTCCAATGGGAATACTTCCTCCTTCCTCTGTCTGGGGTAAAGCAGGCAGCTCATATATGGCATGAGGGTGTGGCGAAGGTGAACAAAAACCTCAGTATTCAGGTGAAATTGCCGTGTTGGCACTTTGCGATAAATAAGTGGGTTTTGCATTGCAGTTTGGGCACTTGGTCTCTAAAATGTTGGCCATCACTGCCCTAAAGACTTAACATAAGCTATCCTAAATCTGGCTCCTTCCCAAACCATTGACAAATGTTGTGTGATGTCACAGAATATTCACCAACACTCTAAAAAGTATGAGGAAAAGCTTGCTGTAAGAAAGCTAACGGAACATTTCTTTGCTGTAGAATATTTGGACAGGATGGCAATGCCCTGAAAAGACAACGTAGACTTACTAGATTTGGGCAGGGGAGAGACTGAGGGATTGGCAAGTTCAGAGAAGGAACTGTTCTAAGTGTTGCTTCTGTTAGAATTCCAAAAACCTTTAGAACAGTTTAGCAGCAGTGGAGGTAATCTAGTGCCCTCCAGATGAGTTTATAGGACAGTGATGGCTAACCTTGGCACTCCAGGTGTTCTTGGACTTCAATTCCCAGTAGCCCTGATCAGCAGGAGTGCTGACTTAGGCTTCTGGTAATTCAAGTCCAAGAACATCTGGAGTTGCAAGGTTAGCCATCACTGTTATAGGACTAGAGCCCCCATAGCCAGTGAGCACAGAGTGAAGAGTTGCCATGTGGTGGAGGAAGGGCAAAATGGCCATCCGGCTCCTGAAGCTGTCTGAGGGATCATGACCCGGCCCCTGGCTTTAAAAGGTTGAGAACTCCTGCCTCATCTTAATGGCCTCAATGATGGATGTGGAACCAGAAGTAGGGGGAAAGAGAGAGACCAGATTTACTTCTTCATATCAGATTTACAAAACCTTTTACTTCTTCATTTCTTTATACTGTACTACCAAAAAAAGAAAAGAAAAGAAAAGAGAGATTGGTGGAATCTTACCTGCTCAAAATGCTTCTGATGTCCTATGGAATACCAGGTCAAGGAGGAATCCAGGCAGAGATGCAAAAGAAATAGAAAATCAGTCTCACATTTATTATGCTGAAAAATACTAGCAAAATACTATCCTTAGATCAGACATTCACCTTTAGATAAAGAGAATACAGCATAAGCAATGATTTGGGCTGATATTTGGTTTAAATACCAAATCGGCCATGAGTCACTGGTCATTATTTCTAAGCTTCAGTCATCTACAGTAAAACCTCGCATAAAGAGTGCCATAGTTAGAGAGTAACTCGCTTAAAGAGCAGAATTTTCTCTGAATGGTCGCCTCGCTTAACAACTAAAACCAACCAAAAACTCGCTTAACAAATAAATCGGGGATCAATCCCCCCCACCAGTAGTCACAATTGGTCACTTACAATGGTGTTTTGCTTAAAGAGCAAACTCGCTTAAAGAGCAATCCTGTGGAACGCATTATGGTCTTTAAGCGAGGTACAACTGTACTTAACATACAAAAATAATTCATAGTAACTGGACTTGAAAAGTTGATGGATGAACACTGGAAACAGATCAGTATTTCTGGGCTTTTGTGCCATGCAAGCTGTGGATAATGGTGCTGTGAGTGGAGAAGCTTCTGGTTCTGAAATTGTTTCTGGTCCACCTGATTGTGAAGTCAAGCTTAACTGTGAAGTGTATGTTTCTTGCATATTGCCCAGAAAGAGGGCCTGAATTTTAAAATAGCTGCTACATTGCTCGTTTCCTCAAGAAACGGTTAACAGCTGGAATGGAGACGAAAAGTACACATTTTCCTAAGTTCTCTTGTCCAGGTGCTAAGACCAGAGCTGACACGTCACGTTCAAAGTCAGGAGGGAATTAAGATGCCACTTGGGAGACACAGCAAATAATTCCAAACAAACTGGACCATAAATAACCTTTTAATGGGAAAAGACCTTGGAGGGAGGGGATGACTGATGTTCACTTATTGGTAAATTCTAGGAGAGGCAAGATTAATTGCAAGCAGACTTAGTTAGTGCTAGAGTTAGTTTCAGCTCAGTCCTTAGGGTTCACAGAAAGAGCCTCCTCAAAAATTGTGGTATTTTTGAACCACAATCAGGCATACCCTGGTAATGGCAATCTTGTGTTGTCGGCTAATCTTTCTCACACTGGGTCAGGTGAAAGAAACTGCAGAATGAACTCTACAAAGGATGCCTTCATTTTGGCATATCAGAGTGTAAACAAAACAAACAATCAAAAACAATGTGGCACTTTAAAGACTGCTGTACTTTAATGTTAGCTTTCGTGGATCAAGTCCACTTCATCAGACATAGGAGTGAGACTTCATGGCATCAATTTATACACATCAGATACAGATAAGTGTGTAACAACCAGAGATCTTCTGCTATTACCAGTTGTAAAAATCACATTGTGAGATGAGAGAGATCGAGAGATAGATCAATGTGATTTTTACAACTGGTAATAGCAGAAGATCTCTGGTTGTTATTCAATTTTTTTGGAATAGTAGTCATGTTAGTCTGTGGTTCAGGCATACCAGAAAACAAAAACAAAAAAGTAATAAAACAAAAACACTGTAGCACTTTAAAGACTAACTTGATCCACGAACTCTAACAATAAAATATAGCAGTTAGTCTTTACAGTACTACAGTGTTTTTGTTTTATTATTTTTTCTTTAGTCTCAAGGGTTGGAGTGTCCTAAAAAAAGGGCATCTAGCTAGAGAGGGCCTTATATGCTACACTGAGACTTTGTACTACCTGGTCAGGTTGTTGTTGAGTCAAGCAGAAAACCTAGGGAAGTATTCCTACGCTGCACGGTTCCACACAACTTGAAGCAGCCAGGGCTGTTATGCTAGTTTAGAAAGAAAGGTGGTGAGAGGGATGGGTGGGCAGAAGGGACCTTTCCAAGTCGAATTCAGACGATCTACTCCCTGGTTTCATTGTTATGTACATTTTCCTGGAGTCTCCAAGATGGCGTCTGAGCAGGAATGTCTGTAAAAGCTGCTCTAATGCTAACTATTTCTAACTCTTTTACTTCCCTTTGGAAGATTGCTACTTGTTTTGCTTCTACTCAGCACAGAGATGACCTTGAATTAAATAAACGGTGGCTCTCCATACTGGCTTTCCTGTCAAAGGAAAAGGACTGGGGAGTCCTAAGGAAGTCTCACCTGCAGGAACTCGCTGGAAGGCTCTTCACACTTCTCCTCTACCTCAGTAATCAATGCATCAAGATGATCAATCTCCTCGGAGAGTTTGGTAGCCATTGCATCTCTTTTCTGCACAATCTCCTTGTCAAATTTCTTCAGCATAATGATCAGGAAGCGCTCAATTTTTTCCAGGAACTCATGGATTTGATTAAACTCTGCTTCTACCTTTTGTTTTTCCGTCTGTACATCATCCTATAATAAAGAAAAAAGAAACACAAAGGTGGAAAAGGCAGCCAGAATGAAAGAGCACACATATAGCTGAGAGGACCCTTTGCAAATTGGTAGTAAAATAGGCAGTTAAACATCTTCTCACAATCCACCACTTGTCAGGTCTGGCATGCCTGTGTGTATGTGTGTGTGTGATTATGTGTGGGGTGTGTGTGTGGGGTGTGTATGTGTATCTCCTAAAAAGAGAGGGAAGGTATTTATTTTTTTAAAGCCTCAAGCAACACAGATTGGTACAAGAAGGGAACTTGTATTATTTGCAGATCTCATTCTGGTTTTATTTGGTTCCCCTTCCAGGTTTTCTATTGTACGTACATACATACGTATTCATTCCATTTTTATACTGCCCACCTCCGACATTTCCCATTTATATAAAATGGTTTAAATAATATAAATATTTTAAATAATAAATTTGTATGCCACAGCACTGCAACATGAGTAACTTTATATAAAAGGTTACCAATACTGAGTATTGTACAACTAAAAACATTTATTTATTTTTATTTATTACCACAATTTAGTGTACTTTGGGAAAGGCTATATGTATGATCTGTAAATCTATAAGGTGTCATGATGTATTTGAGATGCCTCAAACCTACATCAGTTGAGAAAATATACCCTCTTGTTGGTATCACTCCACCTGAGATCAGGAGAGAATCAGCATCAGACCCTGAGAGAAGTAAGCAAGAGAATGACCCTTGACAGCCTCTGAATGGATGTGTCTCAAGTCTGTCAGTTCAGATCCAGGAAGAGCTTTATTGCAAAAACAAGCATTCTTGAGGGTACACAAGAACAAAACCAAATTAAAAGATGGAGGAAGAAGTTCACTGGGCAAGGATCATCATTAAAAGAGGCTATGGTTGAGGAACACAGCCTCCCCATGTCACTTTGTCACTTGGAGTACCCTGAATAGGCTGAGGGTTGGATTCCCTAAATGTAAGACCAACATGCTTAAGTGGGGCTGCTGGAGGACAACAACACACTGTGTGAATGTGAAGAAATACAGGATCAAGCTCATTTACTGGTCTGCCAATTATATGCACTAATGAGGACAAGTTTGGTCAACGTCAAAGCCAAGAAAGTGGCTTTATTTTGGCAGTCTAGGGTTTGATTGGGACACAAAAGAAGAAATGTATTTGAGAAACACAGCATTTAAGTATAGTAAAACCTCGACTTACATATGCCTCAAGTTACATAAAATGTGACTTACATAATCATTTTTGTACTAAAACCATGTCCTGATTTACATAAATGTCCCGTTTTACACAACACAATTTCCTATGGCTTTGCTTTGAGTTAAGTAAAAAAAGATTTTCATAAAAGCCTACAGAACAGACTTTTTACATAAATAGGGGTTTTACTGTACTCTTATAAAATCAGATACCAATTTCCTTAAATAAGTGAAACTCTTAGCACAAACATAAATATTTTATTTATTATACTTATTTAGCCCATTGAGCATCTTATGATTTCTTACACAAGCCTCTGGCCATTTCCCACCTGCTTAGCTTTAGCAAGAGTGAACTATGAGGTCTTATCAGTCCATTCAATTAACCTAGTTTAAAAACTTTGCTAACATGATTAAGTATTGCACAGCTGGCTGGATAACCCAGTGAGCTCAATAGTTGGCAGTGGAGCCAGAGGTTTGGTGTTTGATTTTCCACTGGGCATCCTGAGAGAAGAGCCAGCAAATTCTAAGCCCCAAAGTGACCCCAAGAAAAGGAAGTGGTAACCTGTCCAGAGTAACTTCATATGTAAGATGGGGATGGGTGGATAAATCAAAAGAGTGAATTAACTACACACAGAAGGAGACACACAGACACACCTAGAATATCATGGAAAGGATCTCCATAAATCAGAATTGATTTGGTGGTACATGATTAAATAATTAACTGAAAATTGTGCAACTAAAGCATAGAAATCTACTTTCATGTCCCAAATGAGACCATTAAATGGGAACCACTGTAGTTAAGATGTTGAGCTTGACGACAGGAAGGTCAGCAGGTCAGCAGTTTGAGACCTGAGTGCTGCTCAATGGACTGAGTGCCCATCGTTTGTCCCAGCTCCTGCTAACCTAGTAGTTTGAAAGCAAGATATTGCAAGTAGATAATGCTTCGGCAGGAAAAGTAACAGTTTTCCATGCATTCCGGTGCCAAGTCATGCCTGCCACATGACCATGGAAACGTCTGCAGATACAGACAGCGCTGGCTCTTTGGCTGTGTAATCAGAGATGATCACCGCTCCCCAGACAATTCTTGCTTTTGAGCAAGGTAAACCTTTACCTAACAAAACTGGTCCATGAATCGACTACTATAAGGCTCACTACTATAAAGCTGCCCTGTCTGACTGAACCATTTCTCCTAAGCTAGCACCATGTAGATGTGCCAAACTACAACCTCCATCACTCAGTCTATTATGTCTGGGATGAAGGGAAATATAGTCTGAAGAGTCTTGGGTGTGACAGGTTTGTGTAAGATTTCATACATATCCTGTGGCACATTAGATCCAGGTTAATTAAGGTAAAAATAAATTCCTCTCCTTCAAGAACCAAAGCAGCCAGGTATCCCCCTTCTCCATGTCTTTCCATAGCAGTTTCCTACCTGGTCAGCTTGGCTTCTGCACTCTAAGTCTTCTTTCGATTCCTTCAGCTTCTCCTTTCTTTCCTTCAGAGCTTTCACAAAGCCGGCAACTTGTTTCTGAACACAGACAAAAGAAACATTTTTCAGGCTCTTAACAAAGGAACTTCCTGTAATGCCCAGAAAGAAAACCTTCATTTTAAAATGGCTGCTATGTTGTTCATTTCCCCAGAAATGCAGAAGAAAATGCCTTGTTTTTGTTAGTTGTCCTCCATATTTTTCTTAGGATGGGAGGAAAATACTTACTGTCTCATTTTTACTCTTTTGCTTTGTCATTCGGATTCAGCCTTTTGAAATGTTTTAACCTTTTTGCTTTTTGAAATCTTTTTACTGCTTTTAACACATTTTTAAATATTTTACCAAGGTGTGATTTTTGAGTCACACAGGTTGGAATGTCCTAAAAAGGGTGCCTAGCCAAAGAGAGCTTTTTATGCTATACTGAGACTTTGTACTACCTGGTCAGGTTGTTGTTGAGTCAAGAAGAAAAGCTAGGGAAGCATTTCCAAGCCCCACAGTTCAACACACCTTGAAGCAGCCAGGGCTGGTAGGCTCGCTTAAAGTGGTGAGAGGAGGAGGCAGAAAGGGATCTTTCCTAGTCAGTGGGTTCATTACACTTCCTCTTCATGAAAGACATACATAGTGCCCAATTTTTAATCTGGCAGCCTGCAACTCAATCCATGTTACAGCACTTGTGAAAATAATTCTAACCAAAATGTGTAACAGTTTCTCAGCCAGGAAAGTTAAACAAAGCAAAGCATCTGTACCGTGGCTGTTTGGTATGGATTCCCAGGGAAAACAGCAGGAAAATCAATACATGCCTAAGGAGTTAATAACCAAAGTCTTGGGCCAGGATAAGATATGTGGGAGGATTCCCCACATACAGGAGGCCAATACAGAAAGCAATCAGCAGCCTAACCTCCAAAAGGAAGGGAAACTTTCCACTGACCACTTCAATTGATTGTTGGGTGCACAACTAATTTCAAGGGTTCAAAGGAACCTGCTTATCTGTGCAAATCCACACAAACCTACTCAGATTCAAGTCCCAACAGTATTTATTTCCAGGTTAAGCCTAGAGTCAGGTTCGCGTGATTAGGGCGGGATAATAAATCTAAATAAATAAATAAAATGCAGATTTTCACTTTATTCAAAATGTTTTTATCACTCTACTCCACGAGTCACCAACCTTTTTAGGTTGGGGGACGGGACATGTTCCCTCAGACAGTTGAGGGAGCCGGACCCTGCCATTTACAACTGCTACAAACGAGGCCATAGCTGATTCTGGTGACTGGAGAGAGGTTGCAGGCCGGATAAGCCGGTGCCGCAGGGCATAGGCTGAGAATCCCTGCTCTATTCCGTTGAAACAGATACTTTAAGGGTACAGTTCAGGTTCTACTAAACTTTGCCTGACAGAGTACCTGCTAAGACAAGACCCTCCGCCCTGAGACTCTGGCTGTTTATCACTTTGCCTGGGTGTTAAAACTTATCTGGCCCAAAGTGCATTAAACAACCAGAACTTGGGAAGTCTTTCTTGGGCTTTCAATTGGCTGAGCCAAGCTCACAGCCCCCTTGCATTAGGCCACCTCCTATGAGAACATACCCTTTCCAAACATCGTGCAGGCGCCAAACCGTGTTTGACAGGCGCGCGCCAACGCACCCGATGTTTGGAAAAGGTATGGTCCCCCATACCCTTTCCAAACATCATGCAAGCGCACTCCTGTCAAACGGGGTTTGGGGAGGATACGGAGAAAATCTCCGTATCCTCTCCAAACCACGTTTGACATGCGCGCGCCAATGTGCCCGATGTTTGGAAAGGGTATGGTCGCCCGATGTTTTTTGCGTTGTTCGGACAACGCTAAAAACCGGATAACAACATGACTTGTGGAACCAAGTCATAACGTTATCCAGGGTACTAGTGTACAGTAAAATGTCGCATAAAGAGCACCTTGCTTAGAGACTAACTCACTTAAAGAGCAGAATTTTCTCTGAATGGTCGCCTCGCTTAACAACTAAAATCAACCAAAAACTTGCTTAACAACTAAATCGGGGTTTGCAATCCCCCCCCCCCCCGCCAGAAGTCACAACTGGTCACTTACAATGGTGTTTCGCTTAAAGAGCAAACTCACTTAAAGAGCATTATGCTCTTTAAGGGAGGCACCACTGTAATTGGTTCCACAAGCCACTTCATTTTACGATTTTTTCCAATGTATTATGCATGCATTGTACAACGAAAATCTCTATGGAGAAAATCATACAACTAAAATATCTTTGGGAAAAATTGTACAACAAAATCTCTATGGGAAAAAATCGTACAAAGAAAATTTTCATTGTATGCTTTTTCCCCCATAGAGATTTTAGGTGTACGATGCACCCATTTGTTACAAAATTCTCTTTGTTGTACGATGTTTTTCATTGTATGATGCAGGTTCCACTGCACTGTACTTCTTACTAAGCAACACTTCAGTCAGGCCATTAACCTCTTTCTCAGATAAATTCAACCATTTTCCTGAAATAAACAGGCTTCATACATTACATGCCTTACAGATACAGTAATACCTCGGATAACGACTGCATCGGATAACGCTAAAATCGGATAACGATAGTTTCTAAAGAAATTTTGCATCGGATAACGATCTGTTAGCGTTATCCGATACAGTCATTCTTAGCAGCAGGGTGGCTGGAAAGCTGAACGGGGTTCTCCGTTCAGCTTCCCAGCCACCTTGCAGCTACGGAGGCAGGGGTGGGGTGGCTGGAAAGCTGATGGGGGGTTCCCCCGTTTGCTTCCCCAGCCACCCCACAGCTGCAGAGGCAAGGGCGGGTGGCTAGGGAAACTGACAGGGAGTCCCCATCAGCTTCCCCAGCCACCCTGCAGCTGTAGATCGGATCCTCTGATCTCTCTGGAGCAGGCAAGGGGATCTGAGAGCCCGAAATGGGTTTTTAAAAGTCCATTTTTTAAAACCAGTTTTGGGCTCTCTGACTTCCCTGCCTGCTCCAGGGAGATCAGAGGACCCGATTTACTGGGCTTCCCCGATGTCCCCAGCCAGTGGAGCAAGCCAAAACGTCAGGGTTCGAACCCTGACATTTTGGCTTGCTCCATTGGCTGGGGACGTCGGGGAAGCCCAGAAACAGCTTGGATCGGGTCTTCCCACCTCCGTGGACCCGGCAGGGAAGTCAGAGAGCCCGAAATGGGTTTTAAAAAAAGTCCATTTTTTTTACCAATTTTGGGCTCCCTAACCCCCCTGCCGGGTCCAGGGAGGTGGGAAGTCCCGATCCAAGCTGTTTCTGGGCTTCCCCGACGTCCTCAGCAAGTGCAGCAAGCCAAAACGTCAGGATTCAAGTCCCGACGTTCTGGCTTGCTGCAGCCTCCAGGGAAACAGGGCTTTTTAAAACGTTGTGTGATCAATGCATCGTACAACATTAAAAACCGGATAATGACGAGACTTGTGGAACCAAGTCTCATTGTTATCCGAGGTACTACTGTACAGAAAAAGTGCATTCGGTAAGTCAACAGGAAAGAAAGCTGGAAGCTGCGCCTACTTTTAAAGAGGTGTTTTGGAATCTAATACTGTACAGTACTAACCAATGGTTGGGGAAGGAAGAAGAGGAAGGAAAAGGATACACTCAATTAAAAGCTAAATATAAAAAACTACCAAAATGCAAAGCAATGAAAGGACAAACGATAAGGAGAGGGCAAGCAATGGCAAAATATTCATTCAATTTATTTTTATTATGTTAAAAAATTTAACATATCGTATATACTCGATTATAAGTCAGGTTTTTTAGCCCCCAAAATGAGACTCGACTTATACTCGGGGCAATGTTAACACTCAAAAGCATACCAACACAAATGTCTACATTAATTAATTTTTCTGTATTTTCAAGTACAGCAATACCTCGGATAACAACTGCATCGGATAACGCTAAAACCAAATAACGATCTGTTAGCATTATCCGATGCAGTCGTTTGTAGCAGCAGGGTGGCTGGAAAGCTGACGGGGGGCTCCCCCGTCGGCTTTCCCAGTCACCCCACAGCTGCAGAGGCAGGGGAGGGTGGCTAAGGAACCCGATGGGGAGTCCCCGTCAGCTTCCCCAGCCACTCTGCAGCTGTGGATCGGGTCCCCCGACCTGCCCAGAGCCGGCAGGGGGGGTCAGAGAGCCCAAAATGGGTCAAAAAAAGTCCATTTTTCACCCATTTTGGGCTCTCTGACCCTCCCCCTGCCAGCTCCAGGCAGGTCGGGGGACCCAATCCATGCTGTTTCTGGACTTCCCCTACCTCCCTGGCCAGTGCAGCAAGCGAAAACGTCGGGATTCGAATCCCGAGGTTTTGGCTTGCTGCACTGGCTGGGGGAAGTCCAGAAACAGCTTAGATCGGGTCCCCAGACCTCCCTGGAGCCGGCAGGAGGGTCAGGGAGCCCGAAATGGGTGAAAAAAAGTATGTTCCCCCCCCAACCCATTTTGGGCTCTCTGACCCCTCCTGCCGGCTCCAGGAAGGTTGGGGGACCGAATCCGTGCTGTTTCTGAAGTTCCCCTACCTCCCTGAAGGCTGGAATTTGAATCCCGGCATTTTGGCTTGCTGCAGCCTCCAGGGAGATGGGGGAAATATGGAAACAGTGAGGATTGGGTCACCCAACCTCCCTAGAGCTGGCAGGGGGGGTCAGAGAACCTGAAATTTCGGGCTCTCTAACACCCCTGCCCTGGGGTGAGATCCCATGCTGTGATCCGCCTGCCTCTTTGGAAAGGGCAGGGAGGATTCCATTCATGGAATTTCCATTGCCCTTTCCAAAAAGGCAGGCTGATCGCCCCCTCTTCCTTTCCTCTTCAGAAAGGGAACAGGCCTATTTTTTTAACGCTGTGCAATCAATGCATTGCACAAAATTAAAAACTGGATAACGACGAGACTTGTGGAACCAAGTCTCATCGTTATCCGAGGTATTACTGTACAGTAAAACCTCATATAACACTAAAACCTGGTTCCACAAGTCTTGGTGTTATATGATTTTTAGTGTTATCTGATGCATGTTAAAATCCTATGGGATCCATAGAGATACATTGTAACCACACAGGCTTTAGCGGTTGTTATCTGAAGCATCCCATAGGATCTTAATGTTATCTGATGCAATTCTTCCCCCCAGATTCCTTAATTTTATGCGATTTTAGTGTTATTCGATACTAATGTATATGAGGTATTACTGTATTTTAATTATTGAAACTCACTAGCAGCTACTACATTTTCCAACCCCGACTTATACTCAAGTCAATCTATTTTCCTAGTTTTAGAGATCCAAATTAGGTAACTCGACTTATATTCAGGATGACTTATAGTAGAGTATGTATGGGTATTCTTTTTCATGCCACTTATTTGCCACTCTTATAATGGTTCCCTGACAGTTTAAAAATGATAACACAGCCACCACAAGAATAAAGGGAAGCAAAGCAAAAGACAAGAGGCATTTCATGGACTATTTATCCTGTTGAAATGTTTAAAGTGATATAGTTGTGTTAGTCTGTGAAAGCATATCAGAGAGTAAACAAAACAGAAAAAAAAGTCAAAAAATGTTGTGGCACCTTAAAGACTAATTCCTGTATTTAAATGTGAGCTTTCATGGCCCAAGTCCACTTCATCAGAAATATAAGTGAGGCCTCATGGCATCAATTTATACACATCGGGTACACAGGCATACAATAATTGGCCAGCCTAACAGAAAAGTAACATTGTATCTTTTTACAACTTACAATAATGGAAACTCTCACAGCATCACAAAAAATAAATACTGTACTGTATTGTCTGTTACTTGGTCTAACCCAGGGGTTCCCACAAAAGGCACGCGGGCTGGACCCACAAAATGGCCATCCCCATCGTGCAGGCAGGGCAAAATGGCTGTCTGGCCCTCAAAGCTGACTGAGAGAGCATGACCTTGCCCCTGGCTTGAAAAGGTTGGGACCCCCCAGTCTAATCCATGTGTCCTATACTAAATCAAGTGCGCTGAATCCAAATCTGAAGTCTGATTCTGCCTAGGACGTCAGGATCTTAAGTCAATTACATGTACAGATGTGATTGTCTAGTTTATTAACACAGCCATGCCTACTCATCTTTAGCTCAAAACATACTCACTATGCCCTAGCTGTACTATCCAATAAGATGGTTTTGCACAAAAGACAAGCCCTTGGTCCATCTCACCTTAAACAATACTATATACCTATTTCTGACGTCAGCTTACTAACTTGCCCAGCCATGCCCAGCCATGTCTGTAGCCAAGTGTGCAGGTAGATTAAAGTGCTGTGGTTTGAAACGAGTTTCTGTGTAATGCCACTCTTGATGTCTGATTTATGTCCATTAACTCTTTTGCACCAAGACAAATAAGATATCAAGAGATTAAGTACATGCAGTGGTGGGCAGCAAAATTTTTTGCTACCATGTCGTGGGTGGAGCCTATGTTGTGGGCGATCTAGTCATGCCTGCCATATGGCCATGTAAACATCTGCAAGCACAGACTGCACTGGCTCTTTGGCTGTAAATGGAGATGAGCACTGCACCCTAGAGTTGGATGACTGGCTATTGAGCAAGGGAGACCTTGAACTACTTACAGGGGCAAAACCTGATGGAGCAGGGCAGGGAGGTGGGCGTGACCACTAAATTTTGCCACCACCACCCCCCTGCCCAGAGGCCACCCAATTTTGCTAACCCCGCTCCGGGGTGTGTGTGTGTGTTTGTGAACCTGTTGCTGCCCACCACTGAGTACATGCATATGCTGGACACACATGTTGGGGCAACATGCTAATTACTCTGTGCACTAAGTGCTATGGGGAGGTATATATGTGTAATTGCTATTACTAGCCCACTGGGTTATAAAGAATGAAATCCAAAATGAAAGGCCAAAGCCTCCCCAGGTGATGGGTCCCCTTGGCAGGCTGCCTCGCCTCAGGCAGGAAGATAGATGGGGACCGTCCCAAGAGAGTTCAAGCAATTTTCAGTCCCCATATGGCGCCTAGAAGGTGCCTTGCTGGCGTAGTGGTCAAACTGCTGTACTGCAGCCAGAACGTTCAGAGTTCGATCCTAACATGGGCTCAAGAGTGGCTCAGCTTCCCCTCCTCGAGGGCGGCAAAATGAATACCCTGCATAAATGCTACTGAACGTGAGAAACGCCCCGACAGGGCGCGAACTAAGCACTATGGGGCAATACAGAAGTGCAATTACTATTACCTATGGTAGTGATAGTCTACCTTAGTACTCCAGGTGATCTTGGACTTCAATTCCCAGAAGCCCAAGTCAACTCACCTACTACTGACCAGGTCTGCTGGGAATCGAAGTCCAAGAACACATGGAGTGCAAAGGTTGGCCAACACACTGGCCTATGGTTTTCCTTCTGAACCAAGGACACGTGTGTGTGTGTGGTGGGGCGACGATTCCCCGGCTGGGCGGGTGATCCGCCTTTACCTTGTAGTCCTGAGCCGCCTCCTCGATGGGGAGCATGGAGTGGGCTTTGTGGGCCCGGGACTCCCGGCAGATGACGCAGACGGGCGACTCGTCCTCCTCGCAGAAGAGCTTCAGCGGCTCCTGATGCTGCTGGCAGAGGCGCTGCCCGCCGGGCAGGGAGGCCGCCTCCATCCTCAGCCGCTTGGCCACGTCCACCACGTTGCCCAGCTCCCGGTTGGGCCGGAGGCTCCGCTTGCGCGACCAGCGCCGGCACTGCGGGCAGGAGGTGTTCTCGTCCTCCGAGCGGCCCCAGCACTGGGTGATGCACGCCTGGCAGAAGTTGTGCCCGCACTCGATCGAGACAGGCTCCTTGAAATAGCTCAGGCAGATGGAGCAGGTAATCTCCCGCTGCAAAACCTCCAGTGGGCTCTCGGTAGCCATGGCTGGGAAAGAGGAGGAGGAGAGCAGGGCGGAAAAAGGGGGGGATTGGCGCCTTCCTCCACATCCACGTGGCTTCCTGCCGGAGCCAGATTGGCTGGCTGGCAAAAGAGATCCACTGATGAGTGGGATGTCTCCGCCTCAAAACATTGCAGGAGGGAGGGGTGGTGTGTGTCAGGAGGAACGTAGATCGTGGGATCGATCGGGACAGAGGATCCCGAGGTGATCTGAAAAGCAGCCATGAGAAAAGCATATCAGGTATCTGAGAGTAAACAAAAAAGAACAGCAAAAAAAAAAAAAAGACAAAATGTGGCACCCTAAAAACTGAAGTGGACTTGATCCACGAAAGCTAACATTAAAATACAGAAGCGGCACGTGATACCTCTTCTGGTTTATTAAAATACAGGAGTTCGTCTTTAAGATGCCAGTGTTTTTTGCCTTTTTTACTCTCCGATATGCTATCACTTCAAAAACTTCATAAATGCAGGAGTCAGTCTTTTAAGGTGCTGCAGCAATTTGTCCCCCCCCCCCCCGTTGGTTAGCACAAAGGGCAAGTATACAAATCAGTGAGGTGTTTTACAACTGGTAATAGCAAATATCAAATATATTGATAATTCTTCATTTTTAAAGAAAAGTTTGAAATAAGTAATATGAAAGCTAACATTAAAATATAGTAGTTAGTCTTCTAAGTGTCACATTCTTTTTCTTGTTTGGTGATATTTTGTTGTTTATTTTGTTGTTTGCTGTACAGTATTGTACTGTTGTTTATGTAATTGTTAACTACCCACAGAGAGAAATCTCACAGATGGGTGGCATTTTGTTGTTCAGTTGCACAGTCGATTCTGACCCTTTGTGACCCTATGGACCATTGCCCGCCAGGCACTTCTGTCCTCCACCATCTTCCTCAGTCCGCCCAGCTCTGTGCCCATTGAATCTACAATACCATCTAGCCATCCCATTTTTGGCTGCCCCCTTCTCCTTTTGCCCTCCACCTTTCCCCGCATCAAGGCTTTCTCAAGTGAATCCTCTCTTCTCATTTGGTATCCAAAGTACTTTAGCTTCATCTTTACTCTTTGACCCTCTAGGGACCAGTCAGGGTTGATTTCTTTTAGGATCGACTTACGGTATTTGTTCTCCTTGCTGTCCAGGGTACTCTCAAAATTCTCCTCCAATACCACATTTCAAAGGCATCTATCCTTCTGTGCTCAGCTTTCCTAATGGTCCAACTCTCACAACCATACATTACCACCGGGAATCCATTGCTTTGACTATGGGAATTTTTGTTTGCAAGGTGATGTCTCTACTTTTAACTATGTTCCCCAGGTTTTTCAACTTATTCAACTTATACACAGAGCACATAATGTGCAATGCAGGAATGGAAGAATCACAATTTGGGATCAAAATTGCTGGCAGAAACATCAAGAACTTGAGATATGCAGATGATACCACCCTTATGGCGGAAAGTGAGGAGGATCTAAAGAAGCTCCTGATTAGGTTAAAAGAAGAGAGTGAAAAAGCTGGCTTGAGACTAAATATCAAGAAAACCAAGATCATGGCAACAGGCCCTATCAGTCCCTGGAAAATAGATGGGGAAGTAGTAGATGCAGTTACAGACTTTACTTTCCTAGGATCAAAGCTCACTGCAGATGGTGATTGCAGCCATGAAATAAAAAGGCGACTGATTCTCGGGAGGCAAGCGATGAGAAACCTGGGGAGCATAGTGAAAAGTAGAGACATTAAATTGCAAACAAAGATTCGCATAGTCAGGGCAATGGTATTCCCTGTGGCAATGTATGGTTGTGAGAGCTGGACCATTAGGAAAGCGGAACGCAGAAAAATAGATGCCTTTGAGATGTGGTGTTGGAGGAGAGTTTTGAGAATACCCTGGACAGCGAGGATAACAAATAGGTCAATCTTAGAAGAAATTAACCCCGACTGCTCCTTAGAAGGTCAAATAGTAAAGATGAAGCTAAGGTACTTTGGACATCAAATGAGAAGAGAGGACTCACTTGAGAAAGCCTTGATGCTGGGAAGGGTCGAGGGCAAAAGAAGAAGGGGACGGCCCAAGATGAGATGGCTGGATGGTATTGTGGAGATAATGGGCACAGAGCTGAGCGAGTTGAGGGGGTTGGTGGAGGACAGGAGTGCCTGGAGGACAGTGGTCCATGGGGTCGCAGAGGGTCGGAGTCGACTGTGCGACTGAACAACAACAACTCCCAAGAATCAGTCGCCTTTTTATTTTATAGCTGCAATCACCATCTGCACTGAGCTTTGATCTTGAGAAAGTAAAATCTGTCACTGCTTCTACTTCTTCCCCATCTATTTTAGGGACTGATAGGGTCTGTTACCATTATCTTGGCTTTCTTGAAGTTGAGTCTCAAGCCAGCTTTTGCACTCTTTCTTTCAACCTAATCAGCAGCTTCTTTAAATCTTCCTCACTTTCTGCCATTAGGGTGGTATCATCTGCGTATCTCAAGTTGATGTTTCTCCCAGCAATTTTGATCCCAACTTGTGATTCATCCTACTGAAGTAGGTTCTATGAAAAATTTCAGCCATGGGCAAAGTTCATTTTTGGAGGGCAACTCCCATAGCCAGCATGTTATGTCCACAGGTCATGTTTCTTCTTTAAGTGCCATATCCAACATATAATGGCTATCTTCATGGTGATCAGCCATGAAGATTGTCCTGGGATCAACATAATACAGTGGCCTTCCATTTTCCTTCTGCATCGCAGAATGACACATGTACCACTGATCCAGTTCTGCGAGTCATTTTCTGGTTCTAAACCCTTTTGGCATACAAAGTCCTCCTCAACCCTAGACCAGCATTGATGAAGCCATCCATCCAAATGGATTTAAGTGGTATTTAATCCGCTTGGGGACCATACCCTTCCCCATGGACTTCAGCAGCCAATGCCGTTAATGCTCAGGGTTGTCAGGTTAGTTAACCACTGCCTGACAATCAGTGTTGACCCGCTAACACTAGGGTCTGTTCTATTACCGTAGCAGGATAACTTGGCCAGACGTTTCTTAATCTAGCAGCTGTAATTTTAAAAAAAGTAAATATCCCCACCCTGAATGACAGAGGTCACTGGACACATTTGCTGCCCAATGTGCTGATGATGAATTTCCCCTCCCGTCCAATAGCTGAAGTTGATTGGATATACAGTAATACCTCGCATAACGCGTTCCATGCACTTGCTTGTTATTCGTTAAGCGTAACAGTTCCCATAGGGAACTGTGTTTCATTTATTTTCGCTTGTGCGATGGGGGCTTGGGTGCCGGGATGAACGGGCGCGCGCCTGTTTAACCCGGCACCCAAGCCCCCATCGCAGACTAGAGCGTGCTGGCTGGTGTTTTGGAATGCAGCGGGGAGCCCCCGTCCTCGTTCCAAAACACCCTGTAGCTGAGCCACCTGTCAGCTGGGTGTTTTGGAACGCGGACGGGGGACTCCCCACTGCGTTCCAAAACACCCAGCCAGCACACTCTAGTCTGTGGGGTGGTTTGGAATGCGGCAGGGGAGTCTCCCGTTACGTTCCAAAACACCCTGCAGATGCGAAGCTTCTCATTAAGCGAATTTTTGCTCGTTCAAGGAAGCAGATCTTTTGGGGAAAGGTCTGCTCGTTAAGCGAGTTTTTCGTTATAAGAGATACAGTAATGCGAGGCATTACTGTAAACAAAATCATTGGTGGGCAGCCAAATTTTTTACTACCACACTGTGGGTGGGGCTGATGATGTAGGCAGAGCCAACATCATGACATCATGGGCAGAGCCAGCGTCATGACATTGTGGGCGGAGCCAAAGTAAAATAAAATATAAATAAAGAATCAGTATACATAAAAATAAAAAAACTACATAAAATACCCCCCACCCGAAACACAAAGAAAACCCTAGTTCCTTACCTTTGCTGAAGTTGGGGACTCGGGGAGCAGCAGGTAGGTGGCGGCAGCATGGCCTACCCTGGCCTGGCTTAGGTGGGAGCAGCGTTGGTGGTCGGTGGTGAAAGAAAGGCCGCCGCCGCCACTCCAAGGACGCCACTGCGTCCTTTCCGGGCAGCCGAAAATGGCTGCTCGGAAGTGTGCATGTGTCAAAATACCATTTGACACATGCGCACTTCTATTTTTCAGTGCGCATGCATCAAATGGTGTTTTGACGCATGCGCACTTCCGAGCAGCCATTTTGGGCTGCCCAAAAAAGAAATCTGGAGGGTGGCCAGAGAGGCGACCAAACCAGTCGCCCAGGGGCTTACTACCCCCCCCCCCAGCAAACCCCTCCGGATTTCCACTACCGGTTCAGCCGAACCAGTCTGAACTGGTAGCAGCCCACCACTGGACAAAATTTGTGACTCTCTTTGTAACAGTGAGGACAACACAAGAACCTCCTTCACTCGATTGTAATGGTGACAAAAGATGACTGGCTGTTTTTGTGTGCAAGGATTGCCTGGGATGTCTTCTCTTCATACCCACTCCCCTAGCAACTCTTTCTTAGGCCTTCATTTCTGGATGGCTGGTGGGGAAAATTTTAAATCCTGTTATAACCTGCCTTGTCTAGTTAAACCATCATAAGCAGATTGAAGGGTTTGTTGTGTTAAGTCATTCCTTGTACTATAGTTACATTCTTTGAGAATTCTCCCTTGGATGCCCCAGTACCAAATAGTGGGTGAAAGTCCTGCATGAGTCAACACTGCCTAACAGATACACCCTCTCCACACTGCTGGGAGCTGATTAATAAAATGGCTGAGCCTCCACCTCCCCCTTGTAGTGGAATGAAGGATGTTATCAGTCTCAAGCCACGACAAACCTTATGGGTATCTGCCAAGAGGCCAGGCTACCCTCTTGCCTGGACGCTCCCAATTTGTGGGGCAGATGGTAGGATAGGCAAGATGACAAAGGAAGACTGCAGGAGAAGAAGGAAGTTTTTAATTCCTTTTAAATAGAAACAGACATGAGAAAGAGATAAGCAGACAGCATAATAACACAAAGGCAGGAACTGAATTAGGGGCTGCAGTGGCTCAGAAGCTCGTCTTGTTAGCTGGAAGGCTGGCAAGTCAGCAGTTTGAGACTTGGGTATTGCATGACGGATTGAGCGCCTGTCTTTGTCTCAGCTCTTGAGGACATGAAAGGAGCCTCATTCAGGCATCCCCCTGAGCGGAGTTTCTTTAGCAAAAATCCCAGAATAATTTCTGACATGACATTATTATTATGGTTCTGAGATTGTTTTCCCCACTAGAGAATGCCTGGAGTTCACACGATTGGTTAGAGTAAGTACAGTAGACACACCATATCTGAAAGGATCAGGTTCCAAGACTTGCCACATAAGCCTGAAACCATGGAGTGAAAGGAACCCTATACTGTATATACAAAATTTTTGTTCCTGTTAATGGCCAGTTTTGGCAGTGCTTTTTCTTTAACTTGATTTTTTCTGTAAAATGAGGCATTCCCACAAGAACACGTTGGAGAGAAAAATCTGATCCCGAACACCCACCCACCCCCAAATAATAAAAATACACTCTAACTCCTCTCCAGATCACTCTACTGCCACTCACAGGGCCCAGAATGGCTGTGTGTGGTCTTTTATAGCCCACCAGGCACAATGCGCTCTAGGAAATTGTGTTCTATAAAACAGGGTTTATCTGTAAAAGGGGATACGTTTTCAGCAACAACAACAAAAAACCCTTTTGTAAAATGGGGTTTTGATAAAATGAGGCTTCTGTAAACAAAGTTTTACTGTACCATACTGTATATGCATTTTAATGGTACATTGCCAGAACTGGCCATTAGATGCCGCTCCCTGCAACATAATACTGACTGTATATAGCAGGGGTTCCCAATCTTTTCAAGGGGGGGGGAGGGCGGGTCATGCTTTCTCATTCATTTTCAAGACCCAGGTGCCCATTTTGCCCTGCCTGCATGATGGGGTGGCCATTTTGTCCCAACAGTTTCTAAGAGATGGTCATTCTGTTTCTTGAATGCCCTTGGAGGGGCACGTGAAATGGCACCATGGGCCGCATGCAGCCCACAGGCCTTAGGTTGGGATCCCCTGGTATATAGAGTTCGCTGTTATCTGCTGTAGGTCTCAGAATGCATAGCAGCAGAAACAAGGGAACAACCTATATTATGTATTTCTAGGATTTTCCTTGGTTAATATCTTCAGACTCTAGCTAACTGAAATAATGCACACTGAACAAGCAGATGCAATGGGCCTACTGGACTACCTATTAAAGCAAGTAGGAGGGACAACCCACCGGAAGAACATCCTCCTTCCCTTTAGGAAAAGGTATTTGGAGAACTTGAACAGACTTCAAACAATGGCTCTCTCAGGCACCCAAATGACTTGGAGCTTGTCCCTATGTACCTTGATTCTGGTCAGCAAAGGAATACCATTTGCTACACTTCCTCAAGAAGCAGAATGTCTTGGCCTGGACTTTCTTTGGGATATGTGGAGAATATGAAACAACTCCCTCCTTCCCAGCAGGCAAGATCCAGTCTGATCTGGCAGGGCTTGTCTTGTGCTCTAAGCCAGAGGTATGTAGATCTGTGGTTTTAGAGCACAGCTCCCAGATTTCCACAGGCAGCCACAGGTTACCTGGAGAATTCTAGCAGTTTTAGTCCAAAACTAAAGAGAATGTAGTGACTTAGGGGTTGTTCAAATACCACATTACCATTTTAGGGGGTCGACCAAAAGTCATGAAAAGTCCCCGGGGGAGGGGGGGGGATGAAGTCACTGACTCCAAAATTATCATTTGCTTTTTGCATCCAGCTGGCCATAGATCTATCTTCAAACCACGTGATGGGGGTGTCAGTCAAGGGTCACGGAAAGTCACTGGGGGTGTGTGTCTCAAAAAGTGGCCTTTTTTAGGTCACATGGTATTTGAAAGAGGCCTTAGTGGTTAAGACGCTGGACTTGATGGCTGGAAGGTTAGCAGGTTAGCATTTCAAGACCCGAGTGTTGCACAACACAGTGAGCTCCCACCTCTGTCCCAGCTCTTGCCAACCTAGCAGTTTGAAAGCAAGACATTGCATGTAGATAATAGGTACCACTTCGGTGGGAAGGTAACAGTGCTCTGTTTGCTCTGGTGTCTAGTCATGCCAGTCACATGACCACAGAAATGTTTGCAGATGCAGAAAGCACTGGCTCTCTGGATGTAAACGGAGATGAGCATTCCACCCTAGAGTCATATATGACTGGCTTTCGAGCAAGAAAGACCTTTTCCTCGTCTTCATTAGATGAATTTGAGTAGCTAACCTCTCTTAACCCTCAAGTGTTAGCTGGGCAAGCAACACCTTAAAAAATGGGAACACTTTCTCACCAGAGAAAGAAGCAGACGGGAAAACGAAGATGGAGTCCTTTGTGTCAGCATTTAAAAATTCCACCTGTTCCCTTTCATAGTCCAAAGAAACACGGATCCTTATCGGATTGCTGCTGAGGGACAGGCGTGTTATAGGAACAGTGAGGGCTTTATACAGGCCAAAATCCCCTTGAAGGGCCCATATCCCTTCTTCTGGGGTGAGACTGAGTTCAACCTTCCTCTTTACAGAGCCTCGGGCCACTCCCACGACCCAGATGCCTCCATCTTCCACATTGACTTCCCAGTAGTGTCTCCCAGAATCAAACCCTTCAGACCCCAGCACACAGCAAGAGGACTTGAACCGTTTTGGATTGTGCGGCACATCTGTCCGAGCGACCTCCCACCGTGCAGTTTTCCGATCCTCAGAGATTAAGATTTGGGGGTTGGCCGTTTCTGTGTCAAGGATTACATTGACTAGAAAAAAGAAAAGGGAATTAGACTATATAAAATCCCTGAGGGTCCAAATGGCAGAGATGACTATCATGTGGCCCTACTGACGTTTTGGGAGTGAAATGCCCATCAACCATAGGTGGCACAGCCAATGTAGATATTTGAGGAAAGCTGCAGTTTAATTATCATTTGGAAGGACATTCATTACCCACACTGGTTTGTACTGATTGGTTACGGTGTATGTCCTACTATGGAATATATACTCATGGTAACTGCTGAACTACAGTTTCTAAAAGGTAGTTGAGATCAAACAAGCAACAGCACCCGAAAGGGAGCCTGAAGCTTCCCCTGTCATGTTAAGCTGGTCCTGTTTGATCCAGAATTTTCTATATACCTACACCACCATTTCCTTACAGTACTAAACCTACATGAATTCACCTCTCATATTTTTTTTCATCTGATACTTACCCCATTCTGTTCCCAGTTCTGATGGAAGATTATCTAAGGGAAAACGAGATGGTTATGTGTAAATTTGAACAACAGTTCACTTCTTCTTTTTTTAAAAAAATAAAACCTCTCTCCCAACTAAAAGGGATTTCTTCAGACCAGAAGATCCTATTCAGGAATTAATCCCTAATCT
The DNA here is from genome assembly GCA_030440675.1 of Furcifer pardalis. Lineage (NCBI taxonomy): Eukaryota > Metazoa > Chordata > Lepidosauria > Squamata > Chamaeleonidae > Furcifer > Furcifer pardalis. The sequence continues at coordinate 154,710,354 of CP126893.1, forward strand.
ACACATGGCAAACTGGTTGACAAGATAGCTGTACCTTGCTTTCATATATTTCGAGCAAAAACTTTTCTTCTTATCAGGCTCAACTACAGAACTGTCTTCTTCAGATGCCATATCTGTTCTGGACATCATGGCGATTGTCTTTGTGTTCTTAACTTCTTGGAACAGTTCTTTCAAGGACTTGCCACACCAGTCTCTCAGGTTCTTTAGCCATGAAGTCTTGTCTACATCCAGGACCTCTCTTCCGAAGGATCTTTCCTTGCAGAGCGAGTTAGAGTACATTAGTACCCTGGATAACATTATGACTTGGTTCCACAAGTCCCGTCGTTATCCAGTTTTTAACATTGTGCGATACATTGATCACACAATGTTAAAAAAAGCCCTGTTTCCCTGGAGCCTGCAGCAAGCCAGAACGTCAGGATTTGAATCCTAACATTTTGGCTTGCTGCAGCCTCCAGGGAGGTGGGGGAACTTTGGAAACAGCTTGGATCGGGTCTCCCCACCTCCCTGGACTTGGGGGGGAGGGGGGTCAGAGACCCCAAAATTGGTAAAAAAAAGTCCATTTTTTTTACCAATTTTGGGGTCTCTGACCCCCCCGCCGGGTCCAGGGAGGTGGGGAGACCCGATCCAAGCTGTTTCTGGGCTTCCTCGACGTCCTGAGCCAGTGCAGCAAGCCAGAATGTCAGAGTTCGAATCCCGACATTCTGGCTTGCTGCACTGGCTCAGGACGTCGGGGAAGCCCAGAAACAGCTTGGATCGTGTCTGCCCACCTCCCTGGACCCGGCGGGGGGGTCAGAGCCCCCAAAATTGGTAAAAAAAAGTCCGTATCCTGCCTTAACCCCGAACAACATGAGCAACTCGAAGTTTCAAAAGGGTAAGGATCCCTGTACCCTTTCCAAACATCGTGGGGGCGGGCGAGGGGGGTTGGATTGGGTAGATGTTCTACCCAATCCAACTCCCCCCCCCACGCATACGCTTGTTCCGAATAACATGAAAATCGCGTTATTTTATACAAGATTTTTCCGAAAATCTTGTCACGTTATGCGGTTTTCACGCTATACGGTATTCACATTACCCGGGGTATTACTGTACAAGGAAATCTATTAATCCAATCAGCACAAATAGATTTTTTCTATCAGGTTATTTGCATTCTGCCTTGGCTTCTTGAGAAATATTTCAATGAAAGCACTACTCTTCTTTTAAAGTCAAAATACTATTGCTAGGTATAATAAATGACACTAGAGTAAGCCCACTGAATCAGTGGAAATTTGGTGAGTCAAAACTTCATACGTTTTGTTGATTCAAATGGGCCTACATGATTTATGACTTTACAAAACTTGCTTCAACATAATAAACTGCAGTTAAGAGTTGGCCCATTTGAATGAATGGAACTTATGGAATTGATTCATCAAATCCTCAGTGATTCCATGGACCCATTCTAACTGTGACTTATTGAGTTAAGGAAAAGCATATATGTACGACTGTCTAGTTACCGCTTAATACTGTACTATATAAGTTATCTGGGCAGTTCATATAACAAATTCGACAATTAGTAAAAAAACCTACTGATGGTTTAGAGCAGGGGTGTCCAAACATTTTGAGTTGGGGGCCTGACCACGCCCCTGGAACAGCTGAGCAGGCCAGACCATGCCCCTGGAAAAGGGTGTGTTTGCGCATGTGCATCTATATTCACTTCCTGGTTTAATGCGGACACTTCTGTGCATCCGAGAAAATGGCCAGATTTACTTCCTGGTTTGATGCGGACACTTCTGCACATGCACAAGCATGTCCACACAAAACTAGGAAGTAAATATGGACATTTCTGCTGAACCAGGAAGTAAATAGATACATCCACACATTCACAGAAGCACTCGTATTCACTTCCTGGTTTGACACTCTAAATAGCTTTCCCTTCCCTTCCTTCCACCAGAGTACAGTAATACCTCGGATAACGATTAAATCGGATAATGCTAAAATCAGATAACGATGCAAAATTTTGTAAAACTTTTTGCATTGGATAACGATTTGTTAGCGTTATCCGAGGTAATCGTTCGTAGTGGCAGTGTGGCTGGGAAGCCAAACGGGGGCTCCCCGTTCAACTTCCCAGCCATGCCGCTGCTGAGGACGCAGGGGCGGAGTGGCTGGGAAGCCGACAGGGATTCCCCCATCGGCTTCCCAGTCACCCCCAGCTGCGGGCGCAGGGGTTCCCTTTGCTTGCGAAGGGAACAGTTTCTGATATCCCCAGACCTACCCAGGCGGTGCTGCAAGGCAAAACCCCAGCATTTTGACTTGCAGCACTGCCCAGGTAGGTCTGGGGACATCAGGAACAGCACAGATCAAGTCCCCTGACCTTCTCAGAAGCGGCAGGGGCAGTGGAGAGCCCAAAATGGACGAAACGGAGTTTTTTCCTCCCATTTCGGGCTCTCCACCACCCCTGCCGCCTCTGAGGAGGTCGGGGGACCTGATCTGCGCTGTTTCTGATGTTTCCCAACCTACCCGGGAACTGTGATCACAGCACGTGATTGACGCTTGGGTTTGGGGATTGAACGGGTGTGCGCCTGGGTTCAACCCCCAACCCAAGTGCTGCCTGCACACTGTGAGCTGCCTGCCTCTTTGGAAAGGGCAGTGGAATCCATGCCTGGAATCCCCACTGCTCTTTCCAAAGAGGCAGGCAAATCGTCCCCCTGTGCATTGCACAACATTAAAAACCGGATAATGATGAGATTCGTGGAACCAAGTTTCATCATTATCCAAGGTACTAGTGTATTATCCGAGATACTAGTGTATTCTGAAAAACACCCATGGTGGCTAGGGGACTGATTAGCAATACTCTAGTCTAGCCCACAAAACTTGGGACCTCTAAAAAGCAAATTTTCTGCACCTTTGAGGTTCTTCATGATTTTTGCAAGTGCCATATTTTTCTCAGAGAATTCACGGAGTCTCTTCTCCACCTTTTCTGGCATCTCCTCAGGAGGTTGAAATGGCTCCTTCTCAAAACTAAAAAGAAACAATTATATTATTATAAGTTTTGCTAAGAAAGAGTGCCTGGCTTTTGACTTGGTGAGAAAAGGCAATTCTCCCTCAGAGCCAAGGATCATCAAGATTAAGGCCTAGAGCAGAGATTCTCAATTTGTGATCTGCGGTGCCATTTCATGTGGTTCCCCACTGCCTCCACCACACCTGGAAGTACCATGTAGAGGAGGAAGGACAAAATGATCATCAGACCCCTGAAGCTGGCCTGGCTCCTAGCTTAAAATGGTTGAGAATGCCTGCCTAGACGCTGGCTGACCCTTAAAGCATGCAAAGCAATTGCCCTGGCCGAGGCAATGTACCACAGCTGTGCGGGGCAGCTGGGAGGCATAAGACCTTGTTCCCGCCACCTGCAACACCACTGGGCTTCCTCGGCCAGCTCCTGGGCAGAGCCAATGGACCGCAGCTGGGAGGAGCAGCTGGGAGGCATAAGACCTTGCTCCCACCGCCTCCAATGCCACCGGACTTCCTGAAGCAATGGACTGCAGCTGTGTGGAGTGGCTGGGAGGCATAAAACATTCACTCCCACTGCCTCCAACATCACTGGACTGGAATAACTCCACCGGGAATTGAGCGCATCTGTGCGTAGCTGCTTGATAATAAAGACTGTGTTATATTATATTGTACTGACATTGTATTGATGTGATATTTTTTGTGATTGCAATTTTCAGTTGATGCTTTGATATTCTCTTTTATACTTTTATGATGTATATTGTCTTTATGATGATATCATGACTTATGTATTATTGATGTTTGTTACTGTATTATATAGATTGTATAACATTTTGGAGGGAGGAGGAGTATGAGGGGTGAAAGTCTTTTGTTACTTAATTGTTAGGTTATTTATCGGTAAGTACTATGTGCGTTTTTTATGTAAATTGTATCATTTTACTGATGTATATTATGTTGAGGACATGCTGTAAGCCGCCCAGAGTCACATTTCACGAGTGGGGCGGCATATAAATCGAACATAATAATAACAATAATAAATTATCGCGAATAGCCAGTAACGATTCTCTTAAGTTTATGTGCCCCCACTCCACCCCAAACTATCATTTTCTAGCACAACCAGTGTAGTATTGTCATCCTCTATGGTACTGTCAATGGGGATCAGAGCTTAGAAAAACTACATTTAATGGAACCTGTTGTTCAAAGAAGGAATGTCTACTATTTCTCTACTCTAAACAACAGCTGCAAATTATCAAAGATAAACTATCAGCACAGAATGAAGCAGTGTGAGGTGCTAAAAAAGCCACGTACCTGCACAATGTACTTCTAATGTCCTAGAGAAAGAAAAGAAAAGGTGTAGGTAGGGAAAAAAGACAGGAGCTTTGCGTCACATTAAATCTGTTTTCATTATAGAAAAAAGTACAATTGCTTTTAAGGGACTGCAGTGTCTCAAGTGGCTAAGACGCTGACTGGGAGGCGGAAGGTCAGCAGTTCGATTCCCGAGTACTGCAGGATGGAATGAGCTCCCGTCTTTGTCCGAGCTCCTGCCAACCTAGCAGTTCGAAAGCAAGAAATTGCAAGTACGTAGATAAATAGGGACCACTTCGGTGGGAAGGAAAGAGTGTTCTGTGTGCTCCGATATCTAGTCATGCCTCCCACACGACCACGGATATGTCTGCAGAAGCAGACAGCACTGGCTCTTCGGCTTTGAAACAGAGATGAACACTGAACCCTAGAGTCGGATATGACTGGCTTTCGAGCAAGGGCAACCTTTACCTTTACCTAGTGGTTTAGTGGTTAAAATGCTGAATTTCACAAGCAGAAGGTTGGCAATTCAAGACCCAAGTGTTGCATGACGGAATGAGCTGCTTCTGTCCTAGCTCCTGCCAAACTAGCAGTTCGAAAGTTAAGAAATTGCAAGAAGGGAAATAGGTACCACTTCGGTGGGAAGGTAAACAGCGTTCCGTGGATTCTGGTGTCTAATCACACCTGCCACATGTCTACGGAAACATCTGCAGATGGAGGCAGTGCTGGCTCTTTGGCTATAAATAGAGATGAGCACTGACCCCTAGAGTCGGATATGACTGGCTTTCGAGCAAGGGCGACCTTTACCTTTACAAATGCTTTTTTTATTACTGTCCATCTTCCCAATCAGACCTGAGTGTGCATACACACCAGTAGGAAAATGTATGAATTGAAATGAAAGTATGCGAAAATATAACTTTTTTTGGAGACAGAGTAGGAGGCGGGCATTACAAAGTCATTCCAAATGCTGTGGAAAACCACCCTTAACAATTATATTGACTATTTAAGACTTCTATGTTCAAAGACAGAGGATGTAAGTTATAAGCAACATATTTACCACATGTATAGCCCATTTTGTTTGTTGTTGCTCTTAAAGATACAAGAACCCTCTCATTAACTAGGATTCTGTCACAGCTAATGTCGTATACTGTACTACAACCTCCGTATTTCTTTACTCCAGGGGTGGGCCAAACTATGTCCCGGGGGCCGGATCTGACCCCCGATGCCAATTCATCCAGCCCATGAAGCCCTCGTCGCTCCTGGAAGCTGAAGTAAAACATGCCCGTATGTACATGCCCATGGAGCCCTCATCGCTCCTGGAAGTGGAAGTAAAACATGCGGACACATTTTATATCTGCTTCCAAAAGCGACAAGGGCTATGCGGACTTGATGAATTAGCATCAGGGGCCGAATCCGGCCCCTGAGCCATAGTGACCGGCTCCCTGAACCACGTGACCGGCCCGCAACCCAAAAAAGTTTGGGCACCCCTGCTTTACTCATTGCCATGCTGCCTGGGGCTTTTGGGAATTGAGGTCCAGAAAATGTGGAAAGACAAAGGTTCCTCACCTTTTCTATAAATTGAAGCTAATAACCACTAATATTGCCCCCAGGAACCATCTTTCTTTAAACAGGAAATCCTGGTGAAGGCAGTCAATGGCAATCAAGGGAATGGAAACATTCTAGGAACCACTTCTCAGGCCGGGGCAGGTGTCCAGGCTGTAGCCCTCCCAATTTTCCTTGAAGTACAGTTATGCAAATGGCTTGAGGAAGAATGAACACATGGATTCAATGATTGACAGCTGGTATCCATCCTAGTTAGCTAGGAGGTTCTGGATGTTCTACTCCAATATACAGGGTGGCCTGTAAGTCCCTACACATCCAGGGTTCTCATTGTTATATTCAATTATGCATGTTCTTTTTTAAAAAGAGAAATATGGCCAGTTTAAGCCCATTTACACTTGAAGAGTGTATTGTGACAAATATTACGTTGTGAGAATGAGGGACAGCACAGAGATACACTGGGTACAGAAGATATATGGACGGGTAGGGACTTATGGGCCACCCTGTATATATTTGATGGATTTAAGACACAATGGAGAGGGTGCCTGCCTGCTGCTTCCTCTCCAACAACTTTATCAGTAATCGTTGGTAGCCCAAAGACGTGGGGTGGTGGTGGTGATAGTAAGAGGTTGCAGTTCCTGGGACAAAAAGGTAGGAAAATTTGAAGGTACTGTATTGGTAACAATATAAATTTCAAATAATAATAATAATAACAACAACAACAATTCTGGGACTGGAAGGTCAGCAGTTTGAGACCCAAGTGCTCCATGATGGAGTGAGCTCCTGCCCATCCCAGCTCCTGCCAACCTAGCAATTCGAAAGCAAGAAATTGTAGGTAAATAAATAGGTACCACTTTGGCGGGAAAGGTAAAAGCATTCCACACACCCCAGCATCTAGACATGCCTACCACATGACAACAGAAATGTCTGCAGACACATACAGCGCTGGCTCTTTGGCTATAAATGGAGATGAGCACCGAACTCTAGAGTCAGATACGACTGGCTTTCGAGCAAGGGAGACCTTTACCTATATATTTCCCCCTAACTTTGGCTATGCACAGAATCATTAGTTCTCACATCTAGCCTCAGCGGCTCCAGAGTGCTGTTAAAAAGTGTGAATTTATTGTTTTAAAAAATGGCTTCTCAACCAATACCTCCAAATTTTCCTGTCTATCTATTTTCCCAGGAACTGCAGTCTGTTACTCCCTCCCATTCCCTTCTTTGGGCCACCAACTATCACTGATAAAGTTGTTGGAGAGGAAGCAGCAGTCAGGCACTTTCTCCCTGTCCTAAATCCAGCTCCTGCTGAACACTGCCACTTGCTCCAGCTGTGGAAATTCTCAGCTGCAGAACTGAACCTGATGACCAAGAATGTTTGAGCTTGCCTTTTTCCTCTTTTGTCCCGAACCATTTGCCTTTTGTTATGTCTTTCAGAAAATAACCTTGTGGCCAAGGAATTACCTTCTTTCTCTTATTTGTAAGCCTCCCTGAAAGACTTTTTAAATGAAGAGCAGATTTAAAATGTCCTAAATAAACGTATTTATTTCACATGCCACGTGTTTTGCACATCCTCTTTTCAAGCCTTTGCTCCACTCCTCCCAAATTGTCCAAGGCTCACCTGTAAGAATTCACTGTCTGTCTGTCCACACTTCCTTGCCACCTCATTAATCAGGGCACCCAGAAAGGCCTTCTCCTTGGAAAATGCTGTGTTGTATTCTTCTTGATGCTTGGCAATCTCCCTTTCTAGCTCACTCAGTTGAGCCAGCAGAAGTCTTTCTTGCTCCTCCAGAAAGCAATGCACTTGCACAAATTCAGACAAAGCCTTTTGTCTCTCAACTTCTGCTTGTCTCTGAAATACAATGATGAGAGGAGGAGGCAGTTGGATCAGCGCACTGGGAAGATCAGCAGGTTTTTAATTTTCAGATGTAACACTGGGTGAGAGCCTCACCTCCTGTTCAATTTAAATCCCACCCATCTAACTACACAGTTACTCTGGGCGGTGTTAGTACAATACAGTAATACCTCGGATAACGCTAATACTTGGTTCCACAAGTCTTGGTGTTATCCAATTTTTAGTGTTATCAGATCCATGTTAAAATCCTATGGGATGGATCGGATAACGTTAAAGCTCCATAGAGATACATTGTAACCACACAGGCTTTAGCGTTTGTTATCAGATCCATCCCATAAGACCTTAACGTTATTCGATCCAATTCTCCTCCCCAGATTACTTAACGTTATGCAATTTTAGTGTTATCTAAGGTATTACTGTAGTTAACCAAACCCAACCAAAATTAGAAATAAAACCCATGTAAAAAGCCACAAATACTGCCACCCAAATAATAATAAAATAAAAGACATCTCTCTCAACAGGATTTTGCACACTACCCATAATAAACACTACTGGATTCTATACTAACCAGATATTCCTGTTGTCTAAGTTTTCCAGCCAGATTTACTTCCATGAGTTTGTCAATTTTTTCCTGTAAACTCTCCAACTGTTTCTGGATTTCATTCTAAACCAAAACAAAATGAATTTAAAATATTTGCGCTATTAACACAATTCATGGATCCGCCTAATTTAGCATTTTTTTACTATCATACAATAAACAGCTAAACCAAACCAACTTAGATTACATCAGGCATTTGCAACCTACAGCCCACGGGCCAAACACCAACACCAATTCATCCAGCCCGACACCCTCGCCGCTCCCGGAATCAAAAGTAAAACACATTCTGCGCATGCACAGAACATTATGCACATGTGTGGCACATGTTTTACTTCCAATTTACTTCAGCTGCCCAGGAGGTGTGGTCAGGCCTGCGGCCTGAAAACATTGAGAATCACTGGATTACATTTTTTGAAATGGTAGCCGAGTTAGTCTATCCTTCAACCAATCAGAGAGTAAAGAAAACAAAAAAGAATTGTGGAGCTTTAAAGACTAACTCTGGGACTGCAGTGACTAAGATGCTAACTGGAAGGTGGGAGGTCAGCAGTTTGATTCCCAAGTACTGCAGGACGGAATGAGCTCCTGTCTTTTGTCCCAGCTCCTGCCAACCTAGCAGTTTGAAAGAAAGAAATTGCAAGTAGATAAATAGGGACCACTTTGGTGGAAAGGTAAACAGTGTTCCGTGCACTCCAGTGTCTAGTCATGCCTACCACATGACCACGAAAACATCTGCAGAAGCCGACAGCATTGGCTCTTCGGCTTTGAAACAGAAATGAGCACTGAACCCTAGAGTTGGATACAACTGGCTTTTGAGCAAGGGCAACCTTTAACTTTAAGACTAATTGCTGTACTTTAATATTAGCTTTCATGGATCAAATCCACTTCAGCTCTTATAATCTTCACAACTCTACCACTCCAATGAATAATACCAAATATATTCATTCATTAGGAAGGAGCCGTGTGTGTGTGTGTGTGTGTGTGTGTGTGTGTGTGTGTGTGTGTGTGTGTGTGTGCGTGCGTGCGTGCGTGCGTGCGTGCGTGCGTGCGTGCGTGCGCGTCATCATTTGCACAGGATGACGTTTTTAAAATTACACTGCAGTTACTTCTGGGATGAAAAGGTGTCTTTTAGCCTAAAATATTCCAGGATACAGTAAAACCTCATATAACACTAAAACCTGGTTCCACAAGTCTTGGTGTTATATGATTTTTAGTGTTATCTGATGCATGTTAAAATCCTATGGGATCCATAGAGATACATTGTAACCACACAGGCTTTAGCGGTTGTTATCTGAAGCATTCCATAGGATCTTAATGTTATCTGATGCAATTCTTCCCCCCAGATTCCTTAATGTTATGCGATTTTAGTGTTATTCGATACTAATGTTATATGAGGTATTGTATTAGTAACATTTATACACCCTTTCCTCTAAAGTGTTTAAGACAGCACACATACAGTAGTTTTTTAATCTCCATTAATAAATTATAAATGTTGTGTCAAAAATTACTTTGGGTTGAAAGGATTTTTGCTGGAGAAACTCCACTCAGGGAACACCTGACTGAGGCGGCCTTCATGTCCCCAAGATTCTGACACAAAAATTATTTATTTATATAACACCACTATGAAGTAGGACACACAGAGCGAGAACCACTGGCTCAAGGTAATCTTCTGAGTTTTGTGAATCAGTGAAAACTGAAACTTGAATCTCTCAGGCAACAATCCAATGACATGCTTGCTATGGTTTATTATCTCTCATGTTCACAGCACAGATATGGCTTAGTACTGGTTTCCCCAAACCTCAGTCCTGTCTCCTGGAATATGGGATGCTGCCTCTCTCTTACCCCACCCCCACCCCCAAGATTGCTTGTATGTAAAACATCAATTATTTGTTTGGTGAACCACAAGAGCAAGCATAAACCAGACTGATCTGCAGCTCTTTTAATTCTTGTTATGAAATAACTGCCAGATTGCATCTGACAACAAGGCCAGTTTATTTAACATTGAACTCCACTGGCTCCCTTCGTATGTCAATCTGCTCATCTAAACCGCTGCATTTAATAGAGATGACTCCTTGATCACTTGGCTTAGTACCACAGGGATTATTTTAAAATAACAGAATTTAGGTTTTTGGGGTTTTATTGTTCTGTGCTGAGCTATGGTCTCTCAGCTCTTCACCACAAACAGGCTACATATATCCTTTGAGAAAAAACACAGACAGTTAAAGGCAGCAACCTCTCCTGATTTGTCCTCCAAAATAAATATGCAGAGGATGACAAATAATCGTTCTCAAGAAAACAAGGCTGTTCCCACCAGTAGGCAGCTGTCGCAAACACAAATTTAAGTGTCAGAAAAGGCCAAGGAATTAATTGCTCATTATTTGTTTTACACTCCATTTCTACTGCAAAGAAATGAAGTGTTTATAAGATTTTTCTCTGTCAAGTGCCAAAATAACCTGATTTTATTTAGTCTGAAATACCTCTTGTGGGCAAAGCGAAAGTGCACAAAAAGTGTGTATGCTTCCAAGTGATCTAGATCTCTTCATCAGGCAAAACGACAGGTAGAGAAAGAGGAGAGCAAAGCAAATTGACAGCTTTATTCTGAAAGCCACAATGGTACTCCCAGAGTGTTTTGATATGTCACTGAGGAGGAAGGGCCTTTGGCCTAGGCTTAAATGAAACTCTGTTTGGCTAATACCATGACCGGGTCTAGTGGTCAACACAAGACTCAGGACCAGTCCATTTCCGTCTCTTTTTCTGCTTGATCTACTTCAGAAAGTTGTTCTGAAGATAAAAGGGGAAGAGAAATGCCATATAGACCCTTTTCCACCTACAGCAGGGGTTCTCAACCTTTTAAAGCCAGGGGCCGGGTCATACTCCCTCAGATAGCTTCAGGGGCCAGATAGCCATTTTGCCCTTCCTCCACCACATGGCACTCCCTGGTGTGGTGGAAGCAGTGGAGGGCCACATGAAATGGTGCCATGGGCCGTATCTGGCCCACAGGGTGCAGGTTGAGAATCCTGGCCTACAGGGAGAAAAATGGGCTACACATGCATAAGTAAAATGCAATTATTATTCTTCCGTGTCTAGGCCAGATGTGAAACTCCAAAAAATGATGAAAAGGACTTGATCCATGAAAGTTAACATTAAAATACTGTATAGCAGTAAGTCTTTAAAGTCCCACAACGCTTTTTGTCTTTTTGTTATGTTTACTCTGAAACGTCAAAATAAAGCCACCTTTTGGTGAGTCCATTCCACAATTCCTTTCACCTGACCTAGTGTGGGAAAGACTAGTCTGCAACACAAGGTTGCCATTACCAAGGTATGCCCGATTGTGGTTCAAAAATGCCACAATCTTAGAGGAAGCACTTTCTATGTACCCCATTAATTGAAATGCGGGGAGATAGGAGACGGAGTGGCGCATTGCCTTGGTTAAAATTGCAGTACTGCTGCCAAAACGTTGTAAGTTTGATCCTGATGGGGGCTCAAGGTCGATTCAGCCTTCCAACCTTCCGAGGTCAGTAAAACAATTACTAAGCACACAAAAATTGCTAATTAACTTGTAAACCATCCAGAGAGTGCACTAAACGCTATAAAGGTTTCCTTTGCTCGAAAGCCAGTCCCATCCGACTTTAGGGTTCAGTGCTCATCTCTGTTTCAAAGCCAGAGCCAGGGCTTTTGTTGTTCAGTCGCAGTCGACTCCCACCCTCCGCGACCCCATGGACCACCGCCCGCCTCCGGGCACCCCCTGTCCTCCACCATCCTCCTCAGCCCACCCAACTCCCTTCCCATTGCATCCAGCCATCTCATCAGCGCTATGGTGTGGTATATAAGCAGTGGTGGGATGTCAAAAATTTTACTACCCCACCATGATGTCATCACAGTGTGGGCAGAGCTAAAATCATGATGTCATGTCATGGGGGAGGGGCAAAGAAAAAAAATACAAAATAATAAAAATAGGGAGCTTCAGGCTATAGGGAGCTTCAGGCTAGCAGCTTCTGTTCCTCCTCCCCGTTTGGGAGGACAGCAAGGAGGCCGTGCATATGTGCCAAGCACTAGGCGTGCATACACACCAAGTGCTTGGCATGCATGGGCAGTGGGGGAACCAGTGAAAAGGTAAGCCCCGAAGGTGGTTCCCCCCAAAAGGTGCTACAGGTTCTCTGGGACACTGGGAAAAGTTACTACCGGTTCTGGAGAACTGGTGAGAACCTGCTACATCCCATCCAGGACCTCGCCTCTCAGGCGGCAAAATGCCTTGGGCCCCCCTCCGCCAACAAACCCGCTCCCCTTTTATGACCTTGTAGTCCTGTGCCGCTTCTTCTACAGGGAGGACGTCGTGGCTTCGGTGGGCTCGGGATTCCCTGCAGATGCAGCAGATGAGCACTTCCTCCTCGGTGCAAAACAGTTTCAGCGCCTCCCGGTGCTTCTGGCACAACGCTGCTTTCCCCTCTCCTCCTCCACCTCGGGCCTCCTCCGAGGCGTGCAAGCTGAGCCGCTTGGTGATCTCCACCACGTTGCCCAGCTCCCGGTTGGGCCGGAAATCCCTCTGCGGGGCCAGCTCCCGGCACTGCGGGCAGGAGAAATGGCCACTCCGCTCCTTCCAGCACTGCGCGATGCACGCCCGGCAAAAGCTGTGTCCGCAAGGGATGGAGACCGGGTCGCGGAAATACTCCAGGCAGATGGAGCAGGTCGCTTCCTTGTGCAGGCTCTCCACCGGGTCCTCCATGATCGCCGCCGCAGTTCCCCGGCCGGCTTTCCCTTCCTTCCTCCCTCCCTCTCCTTTGGGTTTCGTTTCGGGCGCCGATTGGCTGCGTGATGGGTTTCGACCGGAGCAAGCCACCTACGGTGAGACTCCCCCCCCCCCCGCCCTCTTCTTCACAAACCAGATTGAAAGCAGAGGGGGGGGGGGGAAATAATAATAACTCTTTTATGGTGGAGGAAATTATGATCCCGGAGGAAGCAGTCGGAGTCGTTATTAAGCTTCTATAAGCCTTTTATCTCCCGCCAACCTAGCAGTTCGAAGGCAAGAAATTGCAAGTAGAGGAAGAGGTACTGTACCTATAAAAGGTCAGCATAACTCATGACTGACTTGATGGCACACAATTATTATAGATTTACTCTCTCTACCGAGCTCATTGATTGTTTTGGATTCCAAAGAGGTAGCCACGTGTTAGTGCATCTGTTCACAAAATTAAAGATAAAATAAGCCAGAGGGAGGAGAAATCCTAAAGACCTAAGAATTGTGGCACCGTGAAAAACAAATGTATATTGCAGTGTAAACTTCCAGGGATTAAAATCCAGCACATAGGTGGTGATTTATCCTTAATGAATGCTTCAGGTTTTGGGAAATACAGTTTCCCCAAATCTTCCAGTCCCTATCCTCAGTGGGAAATTCTGAAAGCTGTGTTCCCCAAAGGTCACATTTTGAAACTTCCTGATTTAAAAGGTGATGCCAGATGGCTGAGAGGAATTGACTGGTTCTAGTGCAGGGGTTCTCAACCCACATTTCATGGGCCGAATGCGGCCCATGACACTATTTCATGTGGGGCAGCCTCCGCCACACCCAGAAGTGCCATGTGTGGCAGGCAGGGCAAGATGGATGTCCAGCCCCCGAAGCTGTCTGAGGGACCATGAACTGGCCCTCGGCTTGAAAAAGTTGAGAACCCCTGTTCTAGTCCAATCCTAATTAGAAATGATTTACCTGTCCCTTCTGGAAGCATCCTGGGACTGTGCAGCTCCCCCAAGGCTACACAGCTTTACACTTTCTAGGATGCATAATGGGCAACTTAACTTCCAACTCCTAGCAACTGGTTACCCAACCCACCAAACTATTCAGCCTAAGAGCAGCAACATCTGGTGTCTTTCAGGTTGTTGGACTACAACTCCCATCAGCCACATGCAGACTGGACAGTGGTGGGAGGCCGTGGGAGTTGTGTTCTTTTGTTGTTCAGTTGCACAGTCAATTCCGACCCTCTGTGACCCCATGGACCACTGTCCGCCAGGCACCTCTGTCCTCCACCATCCCCCTCAACTCGCTCAGCTTTGTGCCCATTGTGTCTACAATACCATCTAGCCATCTCATTTTTGGCCGCCCACTTCTTCTTTTGCTCTCCACCCTTCCCAGCATCAAAGCTTTCTCAAGCAAATCCTCTCTTCTCATTTGATGTCCAAAGTACTTTAGCTTCATCTTTACTATTTGACCTTCTAACGAGCAGTCAGGGTTGATTTCTTCTAAGATTGACCTATTTGTTCTCCTCGCTGTCCAGGGGACTCTCAGAATTCTCCTCCAACACCACATCTCAAAGGCATCTATTCTTCTGCACTCAACTTTCCTTATGGTCCATCTCTCAACCCTGACTTATAATGGAGCACCAAAAAAGAGGAAACAGTGCAATCAAAATCCAAGGCAACCACAGCTGTTTTCTGGTCAACAGAACAACTTCAGAAGAGCACAGATCTCCTTAGTGCAGAGGTGCCCAAACTACAGCTCAGGGGCCAGATCCGGCCCCTGATGCTAATTTGTCCCGCCCACGAAGCCCTTGTTGCTCCTGGAAGAGGAAGTAAAGAGCCCACTACAGGCAAGTTTTACTTCTGCTTCCAGTAGCAACGAGGGCTTCGGGGCAGGATGAATTGGCATCAGGGGCTGGATCCGGCCCCTGGGCCATAGTAACCAGCCCCCTAAACCTAAACCACGTGACCGACCCGCGGCCCAAAAGTTTGGGCACCCCTGCCTTAGTGAGCCATTGGAGCCCAGGCCAAGCCTCGGGCTCCACCCCATTTTCACGTGGCGCCGTCAGCAATCCCAACTCCTTCCAGTCTCCAACCCAGCCTGACGCTGCCTCGGCCAATCCTTTGGGGAGGGAGGGAGGGAGGGAGGGAGCGAGGGATCCACCGGTGACGCATCCAGGCAGGAAGGCGAAAGTGAGCTGGCGGGATCTGGTGCTGGGAGCCCCATGGATCCGCGCAGCTTCTCCAAGCCTCTCAGCGAGGAAGCGCCCCGCCGCCCCGTTTCTGGGGAGCCTTCCCAAGACGCAGGCTCCCTACTACCTTGCCATGACTGCCTGGCTCTGGAAAGCCGAGGAGGGTCCTCCTGCTGCTGCCCCCAGCCAGGCGGGATAAGTCAGTGACCCTCCTCAGGGAATCCCCCTGCCCAACCCGCCCGTGGCGGAGGTGGAAGAGGATCTGGTGTGCGAGAGACACGTGGAACCCCTCAGCCTCTTCTGCGAGAACGACCGCGTCCCCCTCTGCCTGGTGTGCGACCTCTCCAAGGCGCACCGCCACCACGCCATAATTCCCCTGGAGAAAGCCACTCAGAGCTACAAGGTAGACTGCATAAAACGTTGTTCCTTTTTCCACTGGAAGAAATACCTATTTAGGTCAAGGTCGCCCTTGCTGGAAAGCCAGTACTGTATCCGACACTAGGGTCCAGTGCTCATCTCTGTTTCTAGCCAAAGAGCCACGACTACTGTCTGCATCTGCAGACATTTCTGTGGACATGTGACAGGCATGCCTCAACTCTGAAGTGCACGGAACACTTTACCTTCCCATTGAAGTGGTGCCTATTTATCTACTTGCAATTTCTTGCTTTTGAACTGCTAGATTGGCAGAACCTGGGACAGAAGACAGGAGTTTGCTCCGTTGTGTAGCACTCAGGTCTTGAAAAAAACTTGCATCGTTATCCGATTCTAGCATTATCTGATGCAGTCGTTATCAGGGGTATTACTGTATTTGCATTAAGTGGGGGACTGGTGACACCATTTGTTGTGTCTCCTTAGGCCAGGAGTTCCCAGCCTAAGGCCTGTGGGCCATATCCACCCCATGGCACCATTTCATGTGGCACCCATCCCTCCAAGGGCGTTCAAGAAACAAAATGGCCATCCCCTTGAAGCTGTTGGGACAGAATGGCCATTGTGCAGGCAGGACAAAGTGGCTGTCCGGCCCTCAAAGCTGACTGAAAGAGTGTGACCTGTCCCCCAGCTTGAAAAGTTTGGGGACCCCTGCCTTACGCTTTCAGAAAAGCCTAGACAACAACCCCCACGGTAACTGAGCAACCCGACTAAAAGACCACAATCCTGTGCTCCAGCCTATCCTCTATCATTCAGTATATAAAGCAGCTGAGAGTAGTCAAGAAATAGCTGGAGCTAAAGAAAACTTCAAAAGGCTCCCTTAGCAGAACGTTGTTGTAGTGTACAGGGCCTTGCGAATCTGAGGTGATATAGCAAATCGAAGAGTTTGAGATGTTACCTAAAGGCGTAACAATAATAAATAATATTTCTCAAATTCCCCATCCTCATTCAACAATTTCTCTCTTCGAAAGGAACAATTTCAGATGGAACTGAAGATGTGGAAGCAAAGGAGGAAAAACCTTCAGACGCTGAAAGAAGCAGAAGCCAAAAGAATTTGGGAATTTCTAGTAAGAATGGATGTCAAACAGCCCTAACCTAGACTGTGCCCAACTAAGGTAGCACAGATTGCTGCCTGACCTGTGCTGTGTCCTTTTGGGGGCACTGTGGCAGAATCATTGTCCAGGTCCATGGTGGCTCCATTTAAAAAAAAAAAATCCCATTTCTGCAAATAGAGGAACACAAACTAGGTTCGGAGGCTACACCATGCCATCAATCTTAGCCATATGGCAGCTAAGACGATTTTATTTCTGCCCCCAGGCACTATTCTACTAGTTCAGGGGTGCCCAAACTTTTTGGTCTGTGGGCTGATCATGTGGTTCAGGAAGCTGGTCACTAAGGCCCGGGGGCCGGGTGCGGCCCCTGAGGCCAATTCATCTGGCCCGCGAAGCCCTTGTCGCTCCTGGAAGCGGAAGTAAAACGCACCTGTACTAGTTGCACAAAAGCTAGCAAGCCATGGGGTCTGAACAAGAAATAAGAAAAGTAGAGTTACTTACACACACACACACACACACACACACACACACACAAGAGGTGTGTAGTCATTCGTAGAGTTACACACACACACACACACACACACAGCCAGAGATATAGCCAGAGATATAGAGGAGAAGGAGGGCTAGGAGCCAAATTGGAGGAGGGTTTTTTAATAGCCATTTTGCCCCCCATGAAGTAATGCCTGACGGCGGTCCCGTGGGGTGGCAGGGCGTAATGGGAGGTGGTTTTAGTGGGTAAGAATCCCACACACTGTGAAGCCAGAGCAAGGGCTCACAGTGTCTTTTGAAGATTTCCACCTGCCCTTAAAAAAAAAAAAAACACACACACACACACACACACAAAAGAGGTGCATAGGCATTCATCCACAGTCTAATATGCATATACAGTAATATCCCGGATAACGTTATGACTTGGTTCCACAAGTCATTACATCCGATTTTTAGCGTTGTCCGATGCATGCATTGAACAACGCTAAAAAAAAATAAAAGCCCTGACTTCAGGGACAAACCGCTTTAAAGGCAGGCAGGGAAAGAAAGAGACCCGATCGGATCTCTTTCTTTTCCTCCCTGCCTTTAAAGCCACCCCCTACCCGCAGCGGTCTCTGCAACTGCAGTAGGGTCAGGGAAAGGCGCACCTTTCCCCCAGCCCTACTGCAGTTGCAGAGACTGCTTTTGTCTCTTTCACTCCCTGTATTTAAACTACAGGGAAGGGGAAAGAGAGAGACGTGATTGGGTCTCTAGAGACCCAATCACGTCTCTCTCTTTCCCCCTCCCTGTAGTTTAAATACAGGGAGGGAAAGAGACACAAGCAGTCTCTGCTACTGCAGTAGGGTCAGGGGAAAGGCATGTGCTTTTCCCCAACCATACTGTAGTCGTAGAGACCACTGCGGGTGGGGGGTGGATTGGGTAGTTCTACCCAAACCACCCCACACCCGCAGACCATTGCCTCGGATAACGCTAAGAATCATTATCCAGAATTGTTCCGATGCAAGTTTTTTCCAAAAAACTTGCATCATTATCCGATTCTAGCGTTATCCGATGCAATCGTTATCTGGGGTATTACTGTACAACTTACTTCTAAAATCAACTGTTTCATAAGCTAACTGAGCGAGGTAAGAATGGAAACAAATTCTAGAATGCAAATCCTAGCTAACAATGAGTGCAGGTGTTTCACCTCACCCCAGGGCCGTAGCCAGAATTCTAGATTTATTTTTTATTTGTTTATTATTATTGGGCGGGGGTATTTTTTCAGGAGGGGGAACAAATATCACACACACATATATATAACATTGGCACCCCAGGAGGGGCTGTTAGCAATGGGGGGGAGAGTGATCCCCCCCTGGCTATCGCCCTGCTTCACCCATGTGAAATGATTGGACAACTGGCTGCAAGGACATATATATTGTTTAGTGATCTTCAGTCTGAGCTCTCCATAGTGCCTCAGCAGTTGGAATTTCCAGAGAAGATCCTGGGCTTCGGAAGGGAATTACAATGGAACCTCAGTTAATGTAATTAATGCATTATCTGGTACATTTATTACAGCGAAAATTACTTTAACCAAATTTCCCACAGGAATGCATTTAATGCAGTTACCCATAGGAATGCATTGAAAAACAATCTGTTTCAAAAAATATTCTGTAAACCGAGCCACTATTTTCTATGGATTTCCCTTTGTTATGCAATTTTTATGTTAACCAAGCCATTTATTACCCGAGGTTCCACTGTAGTTATAATTTTTTCTAAGCATCGGGGCTTTCTCCATATCTTTTGTGGAGAGGACTCAGGAATTAGGTTACAAATTTTGCTGTTCTCCCCAATCCTTCTTTTTCAATCTGCTTATTAGGAAAAGGTAGGCAATGAAAGGAAGAAGATTATTTCTGAATTTGAGCAGCTCCACCAGTTTCTAGAAAATCAAGAAGAACTTTTGCTGGCCAGGCTGGCACAGATGGAGGAAGAGGCCATCACAGAGGAGAGGGCCATCATCTCCACACTTTCCAAGGAGATTACCAAGCTTAGTGACCTCATCAGTGAGATGGAAGAGAAATGTCAACAGCCAGTGAATGAATTTCTGCAGGTGAGAAAGTTGATTTGTCTCCTCAAGAATCACAAGGGCCTGCAGAGACTAGACAGGGTGTTGATCTTTACCTAATCGTTAAAATATATTAAATTATTAAGATTAAAAAGTTAAAAACTTTTAAAATGGACAAAACATTAAAACAGATGATAACTTAGCTAAAAACCGACATCCAGGGATTCAGTTATAATTATTAAAAGCCTGCCTGAAGAGATGAGTCTTCAATTGTTAGGGGGGAAATAAAAGGGAGGAGGCTAGCCTACCATTCTCAAGGAGTGTATTCCATAAATGGGGATCTGCCCCAGAAAAGTCCCTTTCTCGTGTCCCCATCAAGTGTACCTTTGACGGCAATAGGACTGAGAAGAGGGCCTCTTCAGAAGATCTTGAGGGCTGAGTCAGCGCACATTGGATGAAATGGAAGATGCTCCTATTAAACATACCTTTTTTGTTGAATGTCATCAGTACTGCTATTTTGTACTAGGGGAATGGATGTATTTTAGGACCTTGTTTCTTTCCAGTTTGGTTGGGAACCAGTTTTTTTAAAGGACAGGTTTCCTATACCTTTATTACCAGTGGAAAGGAGGAAATTTCAGCAAGTGTAGCTTGGATTAAAAGTAACATCTGTTGAAATTTCCTCCTCTAAGCAGCTTCATGAATCCTGTCTGGGGGTTCCCCCCCTCCTCTTCTGGTCACCTGACATGTTGGTGCTGTTTCTAATTTTTCTATTAAGAAAAAAATATAGCCTCTTGCCCCTATTTATATTTTCAAAGAAAAGAATTATAGAGATGACAGGAAATAAAAGGGAAGAAAGAAGGAGAAAACAAAAATGAAAACTAGATGACAAAGGATTGGAAGTTTTGTTTTCATTTGAAGAAAAATACTAAGGGTTATAGCAAAAAGCATTGAAAAGATGAATTTTTTAACATACAAAACATTATCAGGAAAGGCCCTGCTCAAGAATATTGTGTTGCTTTAAATGTAGGGATAATTTTAAACAATTAACATTATCTCATTTTCTGTTCTCTCTTCTCATCTTTAGGACATCAAAAACATCTTAAGTAGGTATGTAATTTCTGCACACTCCTTTAAGCTTTGATGATCTGTGCAGTTTGACACCCCCCAAAAAAAAAGATTGTTCCCCTGCCGTAGTGAGGGGGCTTGTGTGGTTTATTGAGAATATGGGCTATGCCATGTAGGGCAACCCAAGAGGGACAGTCCATAGCAGAAAACTCAAGAATAAACACAATCTACTGGAAAAGGAACTGGCAACTCACCCTAGCATCCTTGCCAAGAAAACCCCATGGATAGTATCAACAGGCTAAAAGATACAACACCTGAAGATGAGTCCCTCAGGTCAGAAGGTTTCTAATGTGCTATTAGGGAAGAGTGGATGGCAAGTACAAATAGCTTCAGAAAGAATGAAGCAGCTAAGCCAAAGGGACACTCAGCTGTGGATGTGTCTGATGATGAAAGAAAAGTCTGATGCTGTAAGGAACAGTATTGCATAGGAACCTGGAATGTAAGATCTATGAATCAAGGTACATTGGATGTAGTCAGACATGAAATAGCAAGACTAAATGTCAGTATCTTGGGAACCAGTAAACTAAAGTGGACAAGAGGGGGGAAATTTAACTCGGGGGACCATTATATTTACTACTGTGGGCAAGAATCTCTTGGAAGAATTGGAGTCGGTAAAAGTGAGGAAAGCAATAATAGAATACAATCTCAAAAACGACAATGATCTCAGTCCAAATTCAAGGCAAACCATTCAGCATCACAGTAATCCAAGAAAATGACCCAACCACTGATGCAGAAGAGGCCAAAGCCAACCAGTTCTGTGAAGACCTACACCACCTTCTAGAACTCACACCAAAATTTAATGTCCTTATCATTCTACTGGACTGGAATGCCAAAGTAGGAACTCAATCGTAACTGAATAATGAGAAATATTGGTCTTCGAGTACAAAATGAAGCAAGGCAAAGGTTAATAGAGTTTTATAAAAAAAAATGTGAAGAAATTAAGGGAATGCTTTGAGCAAAAATGACCATGATAAAGGACAAAAACAATAGGGACCTAACAGCAGCAAGAATATACTAAAGAATCACACAAGAAGGGCCTTAATGCCCCTGACAACCACAATGGTGGGATCACCAACCTCAAGCCACTCATTCCGGAGTGTGAAGTTGAGTGGGTCCTAGAAAGTAATTACTGACAGCAAAGCTAGAGGAGATGATGGTGTTCCAGTTGAGCTATTTAAAGCCCTAAAAGATTATGCCATCAAAGTGCTGCACTCAATATGCCAGCAAATTTGGAAAACTCAGTTTACCTTCCAATTCCAAAGAAGGGCAATACCGAAGAATGTTCAAGCTATTATACATTTGTGTTCATTTCACATCCAAGCAAGATCATGCTCAAGATCCTACAAGCTAGTCTTCAGCAGTATGTGGATTGAGAACTACGAGAAGTACAAGCTGGTTTTTGAAAAGGCAGGAGAACTAGGGAACAAATTGCCAACATTTGCTGGATCATGGAGAATGCAAGGGAGTATACTAGTACCCCGGATAACGATGAGATTTGGTTCCACAAGTCTCGTCATTATCTGGTTTTTAACGTCGTGCGATGCATTGATTGCACAATGTTAAAAAAAGCCCTGTTCCCCTGGAGGCTGCAGCAAGCCAAAACATTTTGGCTTGCTGCAGCCTCCAGGGAGGTGGGGGAGCTTTGGAAACAGCTTGGATAGAGTCCCCCGACCCCCCGGAGCCAGCAAGGGGGTCAGAGAGCCCGAAATGGGTGAAAATGTCTGTTTTTAACCCATTTTGGGCTCTTTGACACACCTGCCAGCTCTGGGCAGGTCGGAGGACCCAATCGAAGCTGTTTCTCGGCTTTTCCCACCTTCCCAGCCAGTGCAACAAGCAAAAACGTCAGGGTTCAAAGCCTGACATTTTGGCTTGCTCCGCTGGCCCGGGACATCGGGGAAGCCCAGAAACAGCTTGGATTGGGTCCTCTGATCTCCCTGGAGCAGGCAGGGGGATCAGAGAGCCCGAAATGGGTAAAAAAAAACCCGGACCTTTTTTTACCCATTTCGGGCTCTGATCCCCCTGCCTGCTACAGGGAGATCAGAGGACCCAATCTACAGCTGCAGGGTGGCTGGGGAAGCTGATGTGGACTCCCCGTCGACTTCCCTAGCCACCTGTCCATGCCTCTGCAACTGTGGGGTGGCTGGGGAAGCTGAAGGGGGTGCCCTCCGTCAGCTTTCCAGCCACCCCACCCCTGCCTCCACACCCGCAGGGTGGCTGGGAAACTGAACGGAGAACCCCATTCAGCTTTCCAGCCACCCTGCTGCTACTAAATGACTGTATTGGATAACGCTAACAGATCGTTATCCGATGCAAAAATTTTTTATCTGATTTTAGCGTTATCCGATGCAGTCGCTATCCGAGGTAATACCGTACCAGAAAAAAATCAACTTGTTTCATTGACTACACTAAAGCTTTTGATTGTGTGTCACAACAAATTGGCAAGTCCTTAAAGAGATGGTTGTACCAGACCACTTGACCTGTATTCTGAAAAACCTATATGTGGGTCAAGAAGTGACAGTTATGACTAGATATGGAACAACTGCTTGGTTTAGAACATGAAAAGGAATACAACAAGACAGTATATTGTCACCTTGATCATTTAACTTACATACAGAATTAATTTTAAAAATCTTTGGTGGAAATTACCTCATTTAATTAAGTCTGCACAGTGTACGTTCAATTCCTTCTCTCAAGTACAGAGATGGACTTTGCTAAATGGGTCAATCATCTGATATAGACAAACACATCTCTGTAAGCAGAGAACTTGGAAAAGTTAACTGGGAATGGTTCCCACACTCAGATATTATAGTCCAAAACAAATAAGTTTTCTGAACTCTAATTGGGAAAAGGCACTGGCGGGTGGGTGGGGAGGAGGGAGAAAACCAAAGGGAGATTTTTTTTTTCTTAATTCATTTTCTCTACCCTGTTCTGGCCCCTACTATTTTTTTATACCTGCTTATCCATCTCTGTTCCAGCTTCTACCAACCTAGCAGTTTGAAAGCAAGAAATTGCAAGTAAATAAATAGGTATTGCTTTGGCAACAAAGGTACTGTAACAGTGTTCTGTGCCTGCCACATGACCATGGAAATGTCTGCAGAGGCAGACAGTGATGGCTCTTTGGCTGTAAACAGAGATGACCACCAACTCCTAGAATCAGATATGGCTGCCTTTTGAGGAGAATGACCTTTACTATTTATATTATGCTTAAAGAGTCACTGGCTTATTGTTCTGTGACCTCTGTTTTCTGGAATTCTTATTCCCCTTGTAAACGCTTGTAAACACTTGGACCCATATGTGTGTTACCTAGTATCAGACAGCAGTTAGTTTTGCAGAGGTGGAAGCTTTGCTTTCAACGCACACATACAGTCCAGTAAAATAAATATGCCTTTTACTTCAGGTAAGGAAAACTCAAATAGCAGATACAGTCTCTCTGGCAATGAAAAGAACTATGTACAAATAACAGTCTGGCTTCAAGTCCCAAAACAGAATGAAGGCTTGGTAGTTTGTAGCTTGAGTCCTTAAGCAATGTATTTGACTCAGAGCATGCACAAAGCTCTGTTAAAGCAAACACTTGCAGCAGTATACCTTCAAGGCTTAGTCAGCTTGCTTTCCCTCAGCAGGTTAATCAGTACCTGTAGTACCAGCAGTCCATTGCCCTCAGCTGTTCTTTCTCAGCAGTTCACCTTCAGCAGTTCCTCTGGTTACATTCCTCCATCTGTTCTCCTCTTGATCTTCTCCTGTTATTCTCCTCTAGTTTTACCCGTCCCAAGTGGGCTGCTAATATACTGGAAAACTTTGCCTCTGACAATTCCCAGTTTAAAAAGAGCCTCTTTTTCTTCTAGATGTGAAGAATGGAAGCCCCAGCAGGCAGTGGACCATTCCCCACAGCTAGAGAAAAGAATAAGCAACTTTTCTGAGCAAAATATGCATTTAGAAGAAATCCTAAAGAAATTCAAAGGTACAGGACAGAAAAACAGAAGATGTATTTTTCTTACACATCTGGGGAAACAAAACTACCAGCAACACTTGTTACAAATGTGGGGAAAGGGTGGCTTTTCCTAATAGAATGACCTCAAATGTTCCCTATAGAAACAAAGACTGATAGGCTGTCGAGGATTTTTCTTTGGATCCTTCTCTGAGTACTTTAGATTTTCTTCTCCAAGGTGTGGAAATGCCTGACTTAACAAAGGCCAATGACAGTTTCTAAGAGCAAATAGGCTAAAATCTTGTTGCTTAGGGTAGTAAGTTGCAACTAGAGTAGGCTCATTGAATCAGTGGGGATTTGGTGAGTCAGCTTCTCTGTAACTTCCAAAAATAATGCTGGCCACAGTGGGTTTGAAATGGATACAAGTCTTTTTTACAAACTTAGCTCCTCTTCTTGTGCTGGAACAACTCCCTTGTGTTAGCTAATCTCAAATATGTGGGTACAACTTTTGTTATTTTAAAAATCTATGAGAAATGAGCATTTACTTTCATAGGAATCAAGTTTAGTAAGACTTGATCTCTTAGCAGAGGCTGTTATTTTTATCAAATTGTATAATATCCTTTGAGGCTGTCTGGATAGCTCAGTGGTTAAGTCAGGGGTTCCCAACCTTTTCAAGCTCGGGCCTGGGTCATGCTCTCTCAGTCAGTTTCAAGGGCTGGACGGCCATTTTGCCCTGCCTGCATAATGGAGGTGGCCCTTTTGTCCAACACTAGCTTCAAAGGGGTACCCATTTTGTTTCTCAAATGCCCTTGGAGGGGTGGGGGGCACATGCAATGGTGCGACAGGCTGAATCCGGCCCGTGGGCCTTAGGTTGAAAACCACTAAGTCAGTGATGGTGAACCTTGGCACTCCAGGTGTTCTTGGACTTCAATTCCCAGAAGCTCTGATCAGCAGGAGTGCTGACTTGAGCTTCTGGTAATTGAAGTCCAAGAATACCTGGAGTGCCAAGGTTTGCCATCACTGCTGTAGGTTAAGTGTCTGGCTACAGAGCTGGAGATTGGGAGTTTGATTCCCCTCTGTGCCTCCAGGGAAAAGAGCCAGCCTTTTTGGCCTTTGGCAAGCTGCACAGTCCCAATATGCCCCCCCGCCCCCTCCAGAAGAAGACCACTTCATGTTTGGTGCAATTTGGTTTGAAGCAAATTATGACATCCACAGATATAACAACACAAAAGGTATAATATTTGTAGACAAATTCCCAGAGTTAGTAAATCAACATAGACTTTTTCAGTTGCATGCCAAGTTGTCTAACTCAGTTTGCAACTATAATGTCATTTCTTAACATAGAGCAGTTTGCCTCCAAACATTATGCCATTTGTGTCATACCAAAGTAGCTAAGAGGACATGAGCCAAAAGGATGGAACATTTTGGAGGCTCAAGAGGCCTTTGATCTATGGCAGAATCGGGAGGAAATACAAGGCTGAGGAGAAGGGGAGAGGCCTGTAGCAAACTTGCTGTGATCCCTGAGCAGGTATGTTGATGTGGAAAGAAAGAGTTATTTGAACAAAATATAAGAGTTCTGGGTCATTTTGCCCCTTTCTCTCTCTCTCTTTTCTCTAGAGACATTCTGTACTGACTTAGAAAGCACGTCCCTGCTCAATGCGGAACCGAGAGCCTGGAAAGGGAAAAGAAGATTATTTGCATTTCCTTATGCTGAAGTGAAAAAAAGAGGCAGAAAAGGTCAGTAGATCTATATTCTGTCTGACATTGGGAAGGATCTGGTTGGTACACCTGGTGTAATCAGGATTGGGCATAGGAAACATTTAAGCTCACTGAAAATTTGCTACTCTGGTTTTGAGGTTCTGAGGCTCCTAGGACTCTTTTGCTTCAGGGAATCCTTTGGAATTTGAAGGTGTTGGTGGAGAGCATTTAATAAGAAAAAACAACAACTGTCAGATCACTGTCAATAAGTGGCAATCTAGTACAGTGATGGTGAACCTTTTAGAGAGGGGTGCCCAAACTGCAACCCAAAACCCACTTATTTATCACAAAGTGCCAACACAGCAGTAGGGGAAGAGAGGAAGTGCTCCCATTGGGGTGCTGGGCAGAGAAGTGGAGTGAACTCTGTGCTAGGGGAGGGAGGAAGTGCTCCCATTGGGCTGCTGAGCAGAGGGACAGGGCAAACTTTTTGCTGGGGTGACTGCATGGGTGCCCACAGAAAGGACTCCAAGTGCCACTTCTGGCACACGTGCCGTAGGTTTGCCACCACTGATCTAGTAACACTTAAAATGGGGGTTCCCAACCTTTTCAAGCCAGGTGGCGGAGTCATGCTCTCTCAGTCAGCTTCGAGGGCCAGACAGCCATTTTGCCCTGCCTGCACGATGAGGGTGGTCATTTGTCCCAACAGATTCAAAGGAGAGGCCATTTTGTTTGTTGAATACCCTTGGAAAGCCCCCCCCCCCACATAAAATGCTATGGGGGCAGATCCAGCCCACAAGCCTTAGGTTGGGAACCCCTGACTTAAAAGCTCTGCTCTTCGTCATGAGTAGGGAGTCTTAGAGAGCATCAGAAACTAAAGCGAGGGGAAGAATCTTCACTGAGTTTAAATTAAATGTTTCAGGTCCTGGTCTAGTTTATACCCATACAAGGTCACACAGCAGGATTTTGCCCAATGAGTTGGCAGTGATGGTTTGCCACAGGGCTAGAGGTGTGCAGAATTGTGTATTTCTGGACTTCAACTCCCAGTACACCCCAGGCAGCC
The DNA here is from genome assembly GCA_030440675.1 of Furcifer pardalis. NCBI lineage: Eukaryota > Metazoa > Chordata > Lepidosauria > Squamata > Chamaeleonidae > Furcifer > Furcifer pardalis. Next base: position 154,737,375 of record CP126893.1, read on the forward strand.
AGGGTATCCTTAGAAACAACACAAATCTGGACGTCTGTAGTGTGCACAGAATTTTCTGGAGGTCTGTCTGTCACTGCCACATGTCCACTGAAATGTCTTCAGACACAGACAGTGCTGGCTCTTGTCACAGAACCAGCCAGCCCCCTCTGCTCTGGCCCTCCTAAACCAAAGCCCCCAGAAGGTGAGCTGGCCGGCAATGCAGCTAAACAGCCCTTAGCTGCTTCTCTTCCACAAGGAGGTTTAAACAGGTACTGTATTCAGGGGCTTGTGTGTGAATGCATTGCTTCTCTTACCCTTTTGTCCAATGAAGAGACGTTGTTGAAGCAAACGTAGGTTTATTGATCAGGTTCTTAAAGCATAACAGTCAGTCCAGAGACAGTCTAAAACAAAACATAGTCCTATAGCATAAAGACCAGTCCAGAAAGGCCAATCACTCTAGGTAATCATTGTGAAAGCGTAAAAGGGAGGTAGTCCCAGGGAAAGATGTTAACCCATAGACATCCAAAAAGCGAACTCCTGTTCTCCCCCAAAAAATGGAGATTCTGCAGTCAGGTAGGGTCTTTTGGGCCAATCAGAAACAGTGAGAGTTTCCCATAGCAAGGGAAGGTGTTTACACACGTGTACAGTCAGTGTTCTACAATAGTCAGAACATGGTAACTCAGCTAGCTTAGCGATAAGAAACAGGAACACTGAACTGAAAACAAGCTGTCTCGTGACACGCAGTCTTGTGAGACAAAGAAGGTAAATGATTTTTGAGGCCTAGAGAAACTAGGTTCCCTCCAGGCTTTGGGAACGTGAGGAAAGAGATGTCATCTCATGACAGCTCGTTGTCTATAAACAGAGAGGAGCACTGAACCCTAGAGTGTGATATGACTGGCTTTTGAGCAAGGGCAACCTATGCTTGCTTACTACTTGAAACAAAAGGGATGGTTAGAAAAATGACTTTTTTGGGACTATCAACCACATGGATGCTTGTATGCTTGTAACATGCACTCTCTAATTTTCTTCCACCCTCCCCTACAAGTGAACGTGACTCTGGATCCAGACACAGCAAATCCCTTCTTGGTCCTCTCGGCAGACCAGAAGAGTGTGAAAGTGGGGAATATCTGGCAGGATGTACCGGATAACCCGGAAAGATTTGACCCTTACCCCTGCGTGCTGGGCTGTGAAGGATTCACATCAGGGAGACATTACTGGGAGGTTGAAGTGGGAACTGGGAGATACTGGGCAGTGGGATTTGCAATGGAATCGGTGAGAAGAAAAGGAGAACTTGTCCCAAGCCCTGAGGAACAGATCTGGGCTCTGCAACAATGCGGGGACTATCTTGAGGCGCTGACCTGCCCCATCACCAGCCTGACCTTGTCCAGGAACCTCCGGAGGATTCAGGTATTTATGGACTACGAAGAGGAGCAGGTGGCATTTTTTGATGCGGACACATCAGCTCTGATTTTTCTTTTTTCATCTACGGTTTTCAGTCATGAGAAAATCTTTCCTTGGCTCTGGGTATGGCCAGGAACTGAGCTAAGGCTTTACCAGTGAGATTTCATCCCCGTATATTATGGGTGTAGTTTCAGTGTAACTGAACAAAGACATAAGCACAACTTATCTAGCCTTGCACAGTTGTTGTATCTATGGCCTGGAAGCATGGGAGCCCAAACTTTTCGGGCCGTATGCCAGTCACATGGTTCCTCTCACTGTAAGCGGAAGTAAAATGCCCCTTGCAATATGTTTTGCAACATGATGAGATAGATTTTAAGGTGCCATTTTCTCTGATTAAACCTAGGGTGCCTAAACTACGCCCCATGGGCCATATCTGGCCCCTGATGCCAGTTCATCTTCCCCACACTGCCCCTGTTGCTCCTGGAAGCAGAAGTAAGTACAGGCATGTTTTGCTTCCGCTTCCGGGCGCGACAAGGGTGGCGGGAGCTGGATGAATGTTCCTGTTTTTCATAATATTTTTGAAACCTTATGACGTATATTGGGGCTTTATTTTATTGTATGGTATTTTATGATATTTTGTTTTGAATTATTGATGTATGATATCTGATTATACTGTGACATTATGCTGTTTTATTGAATTGTAACATTGTATTCGATTGTTGTGATGATGATGATGAATTGGTGTTGGGGGCCATATCTGGCCCACGACCCATAGTTTGGACACACACCTGGGGGAATGGCTTTACAGAGCCCAAGTACTGCTTGCTTTGTTGAAACATACTGTTGGCGTTCTGTTATAAAAACCCAATCTTTTGCAAAGATTGGCTTAGTGCTCCAAGTATGCTAATAAATCATGGAAATAATTACAGTATAAGTTAATTTTAATTGTTTTATTTTACATTATTTTAAAATAGGCAGGGTCAGAGCATGTATAAATCAAGTAAGTTTGCATTTGAAAATATAAAATTGCAGTTAGGCATTTCCTACTTCTGCATTGCTATTAAAGGTGCAGAAGCCCTCTTATTTTTGATGTGAATTCAATGAACATCTTACATTTCGGTAGGGTGGTCTTACAGCGTTTGCCATGTAACGAAAATCATGTACAGTCAAACCTTGGACAACGTTATGACTTGGTTCCACAAGTCATGACGCTATCCGATTTTTAGCGTTGTCTGATTCTAGCGTTATCCAATGCAATCGTTGTCCGAGGTATTACTGTACTTTCGACGAGTTGCCACACCAAAACTAAAGCACTTACAAAACTAATGCTTATGTCATATGAAAGATCATCTCGGCGACGTTAAGGAACGGTATGACCCAAAGGCCAAAAATGCAAAGCGATGATGTCATAGCTTCCGAAAGTTGTTTCAGAAAAGTGACATTTTTGCAGGGCGGGGTCAGTTGTCATTGAGCCAACATCCAAACCACTCAACCGATCAAAACGATCCAAAGTGTGATGGACAGAAGGGAAAATAACCTTTTCAGTGATACTATTAGATTTTGGATCGGACTTCTGGAAAATTTTCTATGAAGCTTTTTACAAAAAATCCCATGACCAAGAGCACAAAAACCCTAAAATAAAAGGGGGGAATCTGTTTAAAACTGACCATTATAGAGTTTACCTGCATCATGTGAAGAAGAAAGAAGCCAGAGCCATTATCAACCACAAAGATATTGACGTCATAGCTTCCAAAAGTTGCATCGGAAAAGTGACATTTTTGCAGGGGGTGGGTGGGATAAAATAACCTTTTCGGTGATACTATTAGAATTTGGATTGGACTTCGAGAACATTTTCTATGACGCTTTTTCCAAAAAAAACCCTGCAACCAACAGCACAAAAATGCTAAGAACACTGACTGAAAGACCCAAAGGCCAGAAATGGAAAACAATTACTGTATGTCATTGCCCTCAGAAGCTGCCTCTCAAAAGTGACAGTTACACTGACAGCGTTCAGTTGACGGTGAGGGTGAGCCAGCGACCAAACCACTCAACCGAACAAAGGGATCCAAAGTGTGTTTGATAGAGAATAAAATAACCTTTTTATTGGCCCTATTAGAATTTTTATTAATTTTGAAAACATAATGACTTTATTTGAAACATCACCTTTAGCTAATGAATGAAATAAATGAACTAATGAGCATAATTCAACACATCAAATTCATGAACTAAATCCCTGACGGTAGTGTCCTTAGACTCTACCTGCTGCTTTTTCTTTTTCTTCTGGCCAGCCTACCTGCTCAACATTACACCAAACAATCATGTACTGTATCTAGTAAAATGCCTCTCACCCCCATTGCCTGCTCCTAAAAATTAACATTTCTCAGATTGCTTCTCTTCTGATATGAACATTTTAAAAGTTTGTCATTTTGTATGATATTTCCACGCTAAAGATTTCATACTTCATCCTTAAATGACAACTGTCTGACTGAAAAGTCAACATTACAGGCCTGTGGACTCTAGAATTTGGGGGGGAGGGGAGATTTTTATAATTCGTGTGATTGAGTAAAGGTCTCCCTTGCTTGAAAGCCAGTTGTATCCAACTCTAGGGATTGGTGCTCATCTCTGTTGATAGCTGTGGTTCCCTACATGGGGCCCAACAGGGGGCAATTTGATTTTTAGGGCAGCAATTCAAGAATTTGTTCACAATGAATGGCCTTTCAGGCTTCCTCCACATAATTATGTCACAGGGGGACTGATCAGGATTTTAGAGATGCTTAGGTGGGGCATGGCCAAAAAAGGTTGGGAACCACTAGTCTATAGCCAAAGAGTACGTGCAGACATTTCTGTGGACATGTGGCAGGTATGACTAGACATCAGAGTGCATGGAACACTAGCTTCCCACCGAAGTACAGTAGTACCTATTTATCTACTACACTACAGTACTTGCAATTTCTTGATTTCAAACTGCTAGTTTGGCAGAAGCTGGTACAGACAAGGTCTCACTCCGCCGTGCAGCACTCAGGTCTCAAACTTACCATCTTAACCACCAAGTCACCTAGGGCCATAGCCGGGTGGGTGTAGCCAGGGTGGGTGTTGCCCACCCTGAGTTAGCAGTTCGCCCACCCTCAAATTCCCAGCTGAGAGAGAGAGAGAGACCGGGCAACACCCACCTGGCTATGGCCCTGGGTGACTTGGTGGTTAAAATGGTGAACTTGATGACTGGAAGGTCTGCAGGTCAGCAGTTTGAGACCTGAGTACTGCATGATGGAGTGAGCGCTTGTCTGTCCCAGCTTATGACACTGTTGCCCATCCTGAAAACATATTTGCCCACTCACATCTAGAATCCTGGCTACGGCCCTGTAGTCACCCCAACCTCCTTAGTGTGATAAGGTAAAGGTTGCCCTTGCTCAAAAGCCAGTAATATCCAACTCTAGGGTTCAGTGCTCATCTCTGTTTACAGCCAAGGAGCCACCACTGTGTCTGCAGACATTTCCGGGGACGTGGCAGGCATGACTAGACACCAGAGTGCTCGGATTACCGAGCGGTTAAAAGTAGCTGTTCTCTTCAGTTTGTAGTCCTGCTGGGCTGATGTTAAAAGTCCATGCAGGGTGCAATAAAACAGTCCAGCGTATCTGGGGTGATTTTTTTTAAAAAACATAGTTTTAGCACAGAATTTTTTTTTTAATCCAATCAAGGAAACCTAGTTGTTTCAGACAGCTGACATTTTGATTCAGAAGCAACTCTCCAAAGCCCAGATCTTGGTTTTTTAAAAATTATTTAAACAATAAACATACAAAAAATCAAAACAAAACAGTCAACTTCATTAATATGAAATTTCATATAAAACCAATCAAATCTGTATTATATTTAATTTTCAATTAAATCTGCACAATTGTCGTTTTTATCACACTTTAGTAATTTACCAATGCATTTTTCTGCTTAATATTCCAATAATATTACCTTCGTGCTATTTACATAGTCCTTGAATTCACTGCATGACATGACCATCCTTTTGTTCCCTTATTTTTCCCAAAATCGCATTACCTCCGGTCTGACTCCTTAATTAAATTTCAAAATATATTCTAAGAAAGGTTTCCAAATATCCCAAAAATCTGTTTTCCTTCACAATTCCTTTTTTAAAATTTAATTCCCATGTGAGCTTATCGTGCAATGCCATTTCGCCCAGATCTTGTTTTGAAGTTACATTATTGACATACACAACCCCCACCGTCCGGGCCTGCCTGAAACGTGAAACCAGCCAGTGAGCAAGAGTTGCAGGAGACCCAACCGGGAACTGGCCAGCCTCGTTGAGATCGCCAAGCGCTTCAAGGCTGAAGCGGAGGCCGGAGAGAAAGGGCTGTGCCACCGGCACCAGGAGCCCCTCAAACTCTTCTGCCAAGACGACCGAGCCTTCATCTGCGTGGTCTGCGATCGCTCCAAGGACCACCGAGCCCACACGGTGCTGCCCGTCGAAGAGGCTGCCCGGGACTATAAGGTAAAGTAACGCCTTATATTTGTCGGTAACGAGTTGCTTTTGTGCACCGCTCGTTACTTTGTAAGTAACGTGAGTGGCTGCTTGGGTGGTTGCCCGCCCACCCCTGCCTTGTTGAGTGGGTATGTACCCAGTGCAGAGTTGGGGTGAGCTAATGCTCTTTGGGATGCTGGAAACTAGTTGAGAAAAAAAAGCAAATAAATGTTACATTCATTCCAGGGGGATCTGCATAAAAAGAGACGGCTTCAGTGGAAGTAAATGCTGCATTTAGTTATGGCTAGCTAAATGGTATTGTAGACACAGTAATGGGCACAGAGCTGAGCGGGTTGAGGAGGATGGTGGAGGACAGAGGTGCCTGGCGGACAGTGGCCCATGGGGTCGCAAAGGGTCGGAATCGACTGTGCGACTGAACAAGTTAGTCTTTAAGGTGCCACAACTTTTTATTGTCTTTTGTTGTTGTTTTGCTTACTCTCTGATATCATAGTTTGAATGGAAGTTTATTTCCCTTCTGTTACCTTTTCCAGGAACAGATCCAGAGTCAATCCTTGAGTCTTAAGTAAGAGAAAGGAAAGCTGCAGGAGTTTAAACAGGCAGCTGAAAGAAGACTGAAGGAGGATCTGGTAAGACTTTGGGATGTGGAGTCAGGAGATGAGTGGGGAAAGCCTTGAAAAAGTTTCACTGGAGTGATAAAACATTCCCCAAGAAGGAACCAGATAATCTGCTTTATCAGGATATTCAAAACTTGCACATTTAGTTTATAGCCTCTCTGGGCATCTAATCATTGTATTTCCAGGCCTTCATTATCTTGTGGGAGTCCTGGCTAGATGTTCTTCACTACTGACAATTGCTGTAATGCAGAGCTGTGCATATTGAATACCAACTCCCCCAACGTTTCTCATATTCTGCACTTTGAATAAAATGAGAAACGTAGAAATACTTGTCAACGAAAATTTCATCATTATTCCAAAATTATTCTTAAGTATGCACAACTAAGTGAAATAGGCAAAAATTAAAACCTGAGTGATAGTTTAAAATCTGATTAGCAAGATTCTTGTTGCGTAGTAGAGGGAACATTGACAAGAAACTTTAAAAACCTGGCCAGGCTTATAATGACAGGTGCTGTCCTCATGTTTCCTAGAGGGACTGCAGTGGCTCAGTGTTAAGAAGCTCGCCGTGTTAGCTGGAAGGCTGGCAAGTTGGCAATTCAAGACCTGGGTACTGCATGACGGATTGAGCACCTGTCTCTGTCCCAGCTCTTGGGGACATGAAAGGAGCCTCATTTGGGCATTTCCTGAGCAGAGATTCTTCCACAAAAATCCATTAAACCAAGAATAATTTCTGTCACAAAATTATTATATGTTTCCTATAAAAATACAGAACAAATATATGAATACACAAATAAGAATGGGTTTTGATTTTATGTACCATATAAACTAATTCCATCTAGGGAGGACTTGAATGTACCCTCCAGGATGTGGTCTATTTACCTGACAAAGACTCCCCATTATTGATATTAATTTGATATAACTTTGGAGAATCTTTTTTTAACCTTTGATATCTTGTTGGATATAAATTAAGTAGAAATTTACCATAGTATTTGAGATGAGTACTGAGATGTCAAGCATCTGAAGTTATGTGTATACTTTGGACTTGTCTTTCCCCTGAGATAGTGGGTTGTTTTTCTTAGACAGGCAGAGAATATTTTAGGTATCTGAAGTAACAGAGTCCATTCTACCATCTCACTCCAAATGCACCCGTACACCTAACTCTTTGTTAGGTTCCTAACTCTTCATTATTGGTTTTTGCCTTCTATTTACGTATAGGAAAAGTTAAATGTTGAACGAAAGAAGGTGACTTGTGAATTTGAACAACTGTACCAGTTTCTTAAAGAAAGAGAACAGGCCCTTCTAGACCAGCTGAATGACCTGGAGCAAGAGATTAAGAAAAGGCAGAAGGAAAATGACATCCAGTTCTCAAAAGAGATTTCTGGTCTTGGGAACCTGATTAGTGAGATGGAGGAGAAGTGTAAACAGATGGATAATGAATTCCTTCAGGTGAGAATACAATGCTTTGGCAATAAATGTTGGGCTTGGAGTAGCAAATATTTAAACCTGGGCAGAGCTTTGTGAACTTGCTTTCTTGGGCTCCCAGAATCTGCCAGACAAAGCTGCAAGAAGGCTGTGTTTTAGTCCAAGTAAGCAGTTTTTCCATGTTGAAGACCTGGTTGGGTCTTGGAATGCAGTGTTGATAAGAAAATGTGCAATTTTTTTTGCATAGATTAGTGCTGAGCAAGGTAAGCTCTCCTTTCTGCTGGAAAGTCCCCCTCCCCCAGACATATCTCTGCAGCATCCACACTCTTTAAAATGTTCTTCTTCTGCTAAAAGTAGAAATTAAGTGTTTAACTCTCATGGGTGAAAGCAACAAGTTTGAAAATAATGTTGGCAAAGTGGTGAAATGCCAGACATCTGGAGGGATTTTGTTTTTAAGTCTGCACTTCACCGTTAGTGCTGTTGTTTAAGTGATTCTTTTTCATAGAATACCTGAGGTAAACAGAAAGAGTCTCCTCAAAGATTGTAGTATTTTCAGACTCCAATCTCGTATACAATGATAACATCCACCTTGTGTTGCCAGCTAATCTTTCTCACACTAGGTCAGGCGAAAGGAACTGCAGAATGAACTCATGCAAAGATGTCTTCATTTTGGCAGTTTCATGTCCAGCCTAGACACGGAAGAAGAATAGAATAACCTATTTATCTACATGCAATTTCTTGCTTTTGAACTGCTAGGTTGGCAGGAGCTTGGACAGAGATGGAAGATCACTCTGTCATGTAGAACTCAGGTCTCAAACTGCTGACCTGCCGACCTTTCAGTCATCAAGTTCAGTGTCTTAATCACTAAGCCACCAAGCTTAAAATTGGGTAAAGGAAACAAAATCTTCTAACCCAGGATGGGCAGCCTGCAGTTCTCATATATTGTTGAACTCCAGCTCCCATCAGCCTTATTCAAAATGCTAATTGATCAAAGTTGTAGTTCAGTAGCAATTGGAGATGTTCATTTCCCCCTTCCTACACATGGTATATTCTAGAGATGTTTTTATCAGCATGATATACTGGGAATGTGAACATGTTTGTAATGTTGATTTTCTTTTCTCTCCTTTTGCACACCTCCAGAGTATCAAAGAGGTATTGAGCAGGTATGTTGCCCTTTCCAGCTTCTCTTTACGAAAGGGTACCTTTTTGCATCCACATTGTGCATTTGATTTCTGTGTGTGTAGGGATTTACAGTGAAATGTACTCATTGGCTCCACTGAGAAATTTTGTTAGTATATTAACTGTGCCAGTCTGGCCAGGTTATCCTGCTATGGTAATAGAGTAGACCATAATGCCAGCGACTCAACACCAGTGTCAGGCAGCGGTTAACTAACCTGACAGCCCTGAGGACTAACGGCTTTGGGTGCCAAAGTCCATAGGGGTGATGGTCCCCAAGGGGATTAAATCCCACTTGAATCCATTCATCAATCCTGCCCTGGGGCTGAGGAGGACTTTGTGTGCCAAAAGTGTTCAGGACCAGAAAGCGACTCGCAGAACTGAATCAGTGGTACTACAGGTGTCACGCTGCGATGTGAAAGGCAAATGGAAGGCCACTGCATTATACAGTAAAACCCCGACTTACATATGCCTCAAGTTACATAAAATTCAACTTACATAATGATTTTGTGCTAAAACCATGTCCCGATTTACACGATTTCCTATGGGTTTGCTTCGAGTTATATAAAGATTCTTTTTCCTATGGGTTTGGTTCGAGTTACATAAAAATTTCATTTTTCCTATGGGTTTGGTGTGAGTTATGTAAAAAATTTATTTTTCCTATGGGTTTGCTTCGAGTTACATAAAAACAGATTTAAGCAAAAGCCTACGGAACTGACTTTTTTTCGTATGTAGGTGTTTTACTGTATTCTCAGGACAATCTTCATGGCTGATCACCATGATGATTGCCTATATTTGGATTAGGAAATGGCAGAAGAAGAATATTAACTGTATCAGCAAGAAGCCAGACGGGTATCTAGAGATCAGGAGTTAGATGAGGAGGCAGATATTAGGGGATGTCAGAGATAATGTCACTTAGAACTTGAGGTGTTCTGAGTTAGGTGTGAGAAGGTGGACCTAACACACCAACTGAAAAAGGAATAAATGTGAACAAAACAGATAAGAGGGATGGAAGTGTTCAAAGTAGCAGAGAAAAGGGTTTAATAAAGATGTAGGAATGCCAAACAATACAATCAAGGGCATTGAAAGCATTTTAATAAATCTCCCCCAAGGGAATTTGCCAAACTGATGTCCAATGTTATATCTGATCCCAAGCCAAAATGATCTGACCCACCTTCCATAAAAATGTAGTTTCAACCAGAGTCTTCTGCTCCTAGGTCTACGATAAGGCAGCATCATTTGCCTTTGGAGACTTCTCAAGATTTACAAGAGAAACTCAGTACATTTACTAAGAATACAATTCGACTGGCAGAAACTCTAAAAAAAGGTAAAGGTAAAAGAAAATTGACAAACTCTTGGTGGTTTCCAGTCTTTTCAGTGAGGGTTGGTGGGGTGTATATCAAGAGCTTTGTTTCATGGTTTTAAAAAAACCCACATTTTTTTTGTCTTCATGAGAGAAAATATGTCTAATTAGTGGCAGACAAGAAAGCAGAAGATACAAATTGAAGGGATTAATTCAGTCTTTATTGTGTTTTTGTTGTTGTTCAGTCACACAGTTGATTCCAACCCTTTGCGACCCTATGGACCATTGCCCGCCAGGCACTTCTGTCCTCCACCATCATCCTCAGCCTGCCCAGCTTTGTGCCCATTGCAACTACAATAACATTTAGCCATCTCATTTTTGGCCATCTCTTCTTCTTTTGCCCTTCACCTTTCCCAGCATCAAGGCTTTCTCAAGTGAATCCTCTCTTGTTATTTCATTGTCCAAAGTACTTTAGCTTCATCTTTACTATTTGACCTTCTAATGACCAGTTTATATTCTGCTTTTCTACCCTAAAGGATTGTGGAGATGGAGAAGCATTTTTAAATAATATAGATTAAAACAAACAACATAACTACAAATAAAATTAAAAACAATATAAAGCCAGTTCTTTTATCTATTCCAAAAGCCAACCAGGCATAGTGGTTGCATAGTGAAAAGTAGAGACATCAAATTGCAAACAAAAATTTGCATAGTCAAAGCAATGGTATTCTCTGTGGCAATGTATGGTTGTGAGAGTTGGACCATTAGGAAAGCTGAGCGCAGAAGAATAGATGCCTTTGAGATGTAGTGTTGGAGGAGAGTTTTGAGAGTCCCCTGGACAGCGAGGAGAACAAATAGGTCAATCTTAGAAGAAATCAAACCTGACTGCTCCTTAGAAGGTCAAATAGTAAAGATGAAGCTAAAGTACTTTGGACATCAAATGAGAAGAGAGGATTCAGTTGAGAAAGCCTTGATGCTGGAAAAGGTGGAGGGCAAAAGAAGAAGGGGACGGCCCAAAATGAGATGGCTAGATGGTATTGTAGACACAATGGGCACAGAACTGAGCTAGTTGAGGAGGATGGTGGAGGACAGAAGTGCCTGGCGGACAGTGGTCCATGGGGTCACAAAGGGTCGGAATCGACTGTGCGACTGAACAACAACAAAGCCAACCAGAAATGATTTAGCTGTCATTTCTTACCAGATCTTGTGTTTAGAAACACAGGCATAGATATTTCTTAACTTGTTACACTCTAGTCAGGAGAGGTTTATAGCAGGACAGTGCTTCTATGTAAGGGAAGACCTTAAGGGAGCATATAAAGACCAGAGCTTTGAAAAATTTGGAGTTGCTTTTTTTTTTGTACAAATCCTAACAAGGCCATTTGGCTTGGGGGTTCTGGGAAATACAATCCAAAAAGTTGCCAAGGACCATTCTGCAAAATCCATTTGTAAGAATTTGGACTTCATTGGACTGTATGCTATAATTCCCTTTGTCTCCTGGAACCTCGGGTCTTTCCTTGTGTGAAGGAAAATGGGAGGGGGGGATGCAGCTCTGTTGCTTCCTGATTTCGCCCATAAGCTGTTTTCCCCTGGTCCCAGAAAAATGGGAATTGGATGGGGAAATTAGAGAGCAAAGAAGAGCTTTAATGTTCGTTACCTGACTCCTCTGGGAGGAATGGGACACAGCTGAGTGGCACGGCTGGATAGCTTAAAAAATCATCCTCACCACCACAGCTACCAGTTACCGGACTTTTTGCTTGGACTTCTCTCGGCCACTTTCTGTGGGATTTAGTAAATGTGGTCTCCTGTTTCTGCTTTGTTTTTGTTTTTTTGTAACATTTTATTATGATATTGATACTTTTTGATTGTTACTGTGTTTTTGATTGATACTGTGATGATTTGTGATTATTATATGTTATACTGTATTATAATAATGTGGAATCTGTGATTGTAATTATATATTTTGTATATTTTTTAGCTGTCCAGAGTCGCTCTGCGAGTAGGGCAGCATATTATTATTATTATTATTATTATTATTATTATTATTATTATTATTATTATTATTATTATTATTATTATTATTATTATTATTATTATTATTATTATTATTATTATTATTATTATTATTATTTCCTGAATACACCTCTCTCCCAACCCAACCCTACTAAGAGGTAATAGACATGTCTATTTGTGACCATTCAGATATTCTTGGACTTCATGTTCCATCTATCTCGGCCACTTTACCTATGGGTCAAGGAGGATGGGACTTGGAGTCCAACAGCGTCTGGAGGATCAGTGTTTCCCCAGTCCCATGATTTTTTGTATGTAGTTTTCAAATATACATTCCTGTCCACCCTCCCTCTCTCCCCAGTTTTGCTAAAGACCACATCATCCATGTGGTGAATACTTTGCCCTGTGCCATCCCATTGCCTGAATATATGGAGAGCAATATAGCAGCAAGGGGGTACTGATTTAAATGCTACTAACATGCCAGCTGGCAAGGACTGTGGAATCCTGGATTTCTAGTACCACAGAAATTTGTGGCATATGAGGATTTTAAAGTAACAAAGCTAGACCTACCCTCTTCAGTTTCTTTCTCCATTTTTTGTCCTAGAGTGCATAACCAACCAAACAGTGCAGCACAGAATCAGAAGTCTTCCTTTCTCTTCTCACCTCTCTTTTTTATTTTGCTTTTCTTTAGATTCCTTTCTCAGTGAGACCCAAGAAAAAGAAGATACATCTACAGCAGTAGGTGTGTAGGAAAATATATATATACAGTACAAACGCACAAGGTGGGGCTAAATAAAGAGGAGTTTCCATAAATGCATTCCTTGGTTATCTTGAGATGAGGACTAGCAGTGTGCCTTCTGTCAAATGATGCCAAGATGGGGCAAGACATGTGAAGCCAGCTTCTTCCAGTCAAAGTTTCTTTCTGGTGCTTTTGCTTAGGACCTGATGATTTCAGGACAACAACGAAATAGCCAATGGCTCTTTGGCTATAAACAGAGATGAGCACTGCACCCTAGAGTTGGATATGACTGCCTTTCGAGCAACATCAACCTTTACCCTTTACTATCCTGGGTGGAGGATTCTGGGAATTGCAGTTCAGAAAAATAAAATTTGCAAATGCTGGAAGTGCTCCCCCTCCCCCTTTCATGCCTAGTAGCCTTTGGGTGCCAGCAGTAAGCAAGCCCCAACATCCAGCAAAGGAATCCAGGATTGAAGCAGTTTTAGGACTTCCTTTCCTTATTTCAGAATGCCTCAGTGTGGCATGATGGAATTTGCTGTTGAACTCAGAAGGCTTGTGCCAGAAAGCTTCTTGGGTGGGACTGCAGTGGATTAGTGGTTAAGATGCTGAACTTGGTGACTGGAAGGTCAGCAGTTTGAGACCTGAGTGCTGCATGACAGAGTGAACTCCTGTCTCTGTCCCAGCTCTTGCCAACCTAGCAGTTCAAAAGCAAGAAATTGCAAGTAGATAAATAGGTACCACTTTGGTGGGGATGTAAACAGCATTCAATGCATTCCGGTGTCTACTCATGCCAACCACATATCCACGGAAAACATCTGCAGATGCAGACAGCGCTGGCTCTTTGGCTACAAATGGAGATGAGCACCGGACCCTAGAGTCGGATACAACTGGCTTTCGAGCAAGGGCAAACTTTACCATGCTGACATATCAGAGAATAAAACAAAATAAACAAAAATGCTGTAGGAATAGAAGAATTTACCTGACTGTTCATATCATGACAGACATAGATGGGGGGCAGATGGATGCGGTCCTAAATGAAACAGCAAGATTGGTCATAGGATGCCTAAAACCAACCCCGATACAAAAAGTGCATTACTTAGCTGGCATCCCTCCATCAAAATTCTATTGAGAAAGTACAGTAATACCTCATATAACATTAGTATCGAATAACACTAAAATCGCATAACATTAAGGAATCTGGGGGGAAGAATTGCATCAGATAACATTAAGATCCTATGGGATGCTTCAGATAACAACCGCTAAAGCCTGTGTGGTTACAATGTATCTCTATGGATCCCATAGAGGATCAGATAACACTAAAAATCATATAACACCAAGACTTGTGGAACCAGGTTTTAGTGTTATATGAGGTTTTACTGTACTCAGAAAGAGCAGGATACAAATGTTGAGGGGGGGAAGAACTAAAAAGCACTTGTGTTTAAAATATGCTAGAACCTGTAATCCAGGATTAATTTACAAAAAGATGGCTGTGTTTGAGTCTCTTCTATACAGTATTCTACAAGAAGGCTGACTTCTAGGCCTGCAGAAGAGGCTACACAGCACCCATGGACCTCAGAAGCATTTGTACATTAAAAAGAATTCTGCATTAATTTAAAAACACTTATAGATGAGGCTATATGACCACACTGTAAACATGTTTTTACATCAACTGCACGTTTTTTAAATAGTTCGGAGGATGTTTTTTGCCTTTTTTAGCTCCTCAAGAAGGCCTCAGAATATACAGGGTGGCCCATTAGTCCCTACCTGGCCTCTCTGTGGGCACATGTGCAGTTGCTCCAACACAGAGTTTGCTCTGCCCCTCTGCCCAACAGGATGGAGTGTGTTTGGCTTTTTATATGTAAATTTGGACAGGATATAGAACTAATAAGGGCACAATGAAATTGCATTTCAATGACTTTCTAAAGTTACTTTTAAATCTTGTTTTACAGGATTTTTTTTCCAAAATTTATGTTACTCTCTTTTCGGTTGTATTTTTTAAGGCATAACAAACAATTTGAAGACTTAATAGGAATCAGTTACCTGTACTTTGTAAAAAATTTAGTGAGTCATTCTAATGAGTAATTTAATAAGGACAAGGAAAGATATACTGGTCAATTTAAAAGCCTGACTAGGAAGACTAACTGCTAAAGGACCATTCTGCAAGAATTGCATGATAATATGTGGTAAACTAATGAAAAGAAAAATCAGTAATTTCTGTTGTGTACCATCAGATTGCCTCCACTGTATGGTGACTATATGAATCAGTGACTTTCAATGGCCTGTCATTGGCAGCCCTGCCCAGCTCTTGCAAACTCAAGGCCATTTTTTCCTTTACTGAGTCAGTCCATTTCATATTTAGCATTCCTCTTGCCCTGCTGCTTTCAGCTTTTGTTAGCTTTTTAGTCATTTCCAGTGATTTTTGTCATTTTATGATGTGTCTAGAGTACGATGGTCTCAGTGGCGATGTTTTGAAAGTATTGAGGCTTAATTTGGCTTGGCACCTGCTTGTTTGTCTTTCAAAACAACTTCGTGTAATACACCAGTTACACCCGCTCCTAGACCGGGACTCGTTGCTCATGATCACACACACTTTGGTCACCTCCAGACTGGATTAGTGTAATGCGCTCTACATGGGGCTGCCCCTGGTGACCATTCGGAGGCTGCAGCTGGTCCAGAATGTGGCTGCCCGGGTCATGATGGGGTGTGGGCGTTATGCTCACGTCTCACCATTGCTGCAGGAGCTGCACTGGTTGCCAGTGTGCCTCCAGGTGCAATTCAAGGTGCTGGTTATTACCTTTAAAGCCCTATATGGTAGTGGACCAGGATACCTAAGAGACCTCATGGCCTTAAGAACACCCCACCAGAGCAGACCGGAGAGGCGCTCTAGTTGTACCATCAGCTAGAGAGGCGCACCTCTCTAGCACAAGGAGGAGGGCCTTCTCTGTGTCTGCTCCGGCCCTATGGAACCTCTTGCCAAGTGAGCTGCTGCCCTTTAGGAAGGGGGTCAAGACCTGGCTGGCAGAGCATGTGTGGGGTATGGGCCAGACAGATGCCCCAGTCTGTTGGCTCTGTTTGTCTTGTTTTAGCTTTTTAAAAATTTTAATCTTGATTTTATATTATGTTTTTATTGTGTTTTAGGTTAAGAGTTGTGTCAGCCATCCTGGGTCTTTTTTAAGAGGGCGGCATAAAAGTTTGCTTAAATAAATAAATAAATAAATCAGTAATGTTCCTCATCGTTGTCAACTGCAACTCGTATCCGAGAATAATTTTTTCCATGAAGCAGGAAAAATGTCACTGGTGTGAATGTGTTTAAGGTGGACCCCAGCTTGGCAAGAACTGACTCACACACTATGATCTAGGAGCCATTCCCTGCGGCACACACAAAATGAGACATGCAGGATTTAACACCAGAACTGGAATGGAATGCCGCAGCCTTGAGGATATGGACAAGGTGTGCCTTCACAGCGAGTCCATCTGGCATGGCCTCTGCCACCTCCATGACCTTTAGGAATTAGAAAGTGGTTCCTCCTCTGCTCATTTTCCCATTGGACCCAATATGATGATTTCCAGTGGCATTTCCTCCACTGAGAGGGACCATCACCCCACCTAAAGGGGCTCATCTGCCCATAGGCGTTGGCCCCTTTAGGGAGTCAGGTTAGTTAACCACCACCTGACACTCGGTGTTGAGTTGCTGGTTGTATGGTCTACTACATTACCGTAACAGGATGTCCAGACAGACAGACAGTAATGCTCTTAGAACAGTAAAAATGAGGTATTGTCTAGTAAAAGGTAATGTTCTCCTTTGCTAGAAAGCCAGTCATATCCAGCTTCTAGGTGGTGGTGCTCATCACTGTTTACAGCCAAAGAGCCAGCGCTGTCTGCATGTGCAGACACTTCCGTGGTCATGTGGCAAGCATGACTAGATGTTGAATTGCATGGAACACTGTTATCTGTCCCATCAAAGTGGTACCTATTTATCTCCTTGCAATTTCTTACTTTCAGGAACTGGGTTGTCAGGAACTGGGCCAGAGATGAGAGCTCACTCCATCATGCAGCACTCAAGTCTTGAACTGCTGGCCTTCCGGTCAACAAGTTCAGTGTCTTTACCACTAAACTGCAGTCTAGCCAGCCCTAAACTTGTGCTCTTTTTTGGTTTCTTTGCAGAGAACGTGACCCTCAACCAAGACACCGACAGGCCCTACCTGATCATCTCAGACAATGGGAAGAGGGTGCGGCTGGGAGACACGCGCCAGATGTGCTCTAAATCTCAGGATCGCTTTAATGTGTATCCATATATTTTAGGTTCAAAGGTTTTACCTCTGGGAGGTCCTAGTGGTGGAAAGGGGTAGTTGGACCATAGGCATAGCCAGGGAGTCAGTGAAGAGGAAGAAGTTCCACTTCCATCCGGCCGAGGGGGTATGGGCCTTGGACCACATGGGTGGCGGACATTACAGAGCGCTGACTTCCTCTCCAACCCTTTTGCCCCTCAGCAGAGCCTGCCAAAGAGTCCGGGTGTGCCTAGACTACAAAGGCTAGGTCGCTTTTTTTCATGCTGAGAATGATGAGTGGATCTTCACTTTCCCTACCAGCCTTTTTTCAGGAGAAAGAATTCACCCCTGGTTGTAGGTGGGCCTTGGATCCCAGCTCAGACTCTGCCCTTAAAGTTGGGCATGAACCCTGTTCAAGCAACAATAGCCTATTGCAGAGATGGCTAACCTTGGACTTCAATTCCCAGAAGTCCTGATCAGGCTTGGGTTTCTGGTCCATAGAACACCTGGAGTGCCAAGGTTTGCCATCACTGGCCAATTGGATCCGCGTACACACACACACACACTTGCCTAGAGAACTGTGGTTATTGCCCGATTTTACAGTGCGTCAAATAAACAATTTGTCAATATTTTATTTATTTCATTTATTATGATTATATCATAATACAGTACTGTATATGATAATATAACCAGGTCCCTGTCAGGATCAAATTCACCACCATTTGGCTGCAGTACAGCAGTTTAACCACTGTGCCATCAGGACTCCCTGAGAATTCTTTGCAAAATTCCTGGAATGCCAAAGCAGTGAAAGTGAGGACTGAAGAGTGCAGCTGCACTGCCCAGTTATACAGCTTTGCTCTTCTTTTAACTGCCATATCTCTTTATGATATAATCCTGGGATCTGGAATTTGGTAAAGTGCATGGAATTCCTTTCTGTAGTTCAGAGGAATGTTCTACACCAGGGGTTTCCAACCTTTTCAAGGCGGGGGCGGGTCATGCTCTTTCAGTGAACTTTGAGGACCAAATGGCCATTTTGCCCTGTTTACACGGTGGGGGTGGGCTTTCTGTCCCAACAGCTTCAAAGGGGCAGCCATTTTGTTTCTTGAATTCCATTGGAGGGGTGGGAGACCACATGAAATTTCACCATGGGCCAGATCCAGCCCACAGGCCTTAGGTTGGCAACCCGTTCTACACTTTTAGCCAAGAATTCTAAGTATTTCACAACCACAAATCCCATGGCTGCGCAGGACAGAACCATGACAATTAAACTTTATCAAACTGATTTAGCAGTGTAGTGCTGATGCAGCCAGAGAAAGAAATATTTAGTAGTTTTGAAGGAACCCAGGATCATACAGTGAAGCTGAGCAATTGGATGATTCTGGGTGGATGGTAATATAAGCTTCTTCACAGAATACACTATTAAAACGCAGAATGTGGTGACCACAAATCTGGATGGCTTGGAAGGGGGATTAGACAAAGTCATGGCAAATAAGGGTATGAGTGATACATGTCATGATGATATTGTGCTATATCCAATACTGTGCTAGACACAGTACTGGTCATGAGAGAACAAAATCTGCCCTATGGGCCCCTCCCATAAACACCCAGTTCAATGCTGTAGGATAGAGAATGAGTTAATGCAGAGAATACACATTTTTAACAGCCCATGCAGTATATGGACCAAGCTTGAAAACAATGCATTGGCCAACAGAGCTTGAGGTTGAGAGAAAAATAGATTCCTTGAATCAGATGGAAAGCAATGCATCAACAAAGAACAAAGTTACAAGTAATGGGATTACCTTCAGGTGTCTCTCTTTGGAGAACAACATAGGAACCATAACTTTCAAATTGTCAAAGAAGCAACGTGTTGTGTGTGTGTGTGTGTGTGTGTGTGAGAGAGAGAGAGAGAGAGAGAGAGAGAGAGAGAGCAAGCTTTTGTTTATTTGTTCCACCTAAAATGCTGATATAAGGGCAAAGTTGGCAATTCTATTTCATAAGTATTATTTTAGTAACTAAAAGCAACAGTCACTCAGTGGTTAAAAAGCTCGTCTTTTTAGCTGGAAGGCCAGGAAATCGTCAGTTCAATACCCAGGTACTGCATGACAGATTGAGCACCCATCTCTGTACCAGCTCTCGGGAACATGAAAGGAGCCTCATTTGGCTGTTCCCTGAGCAGCATTTCTCTCACAAAAAATATTTCAACCCAGAATAATTTCTGACACAAAATTATTATTACTGACATACTGACCAGAATCCTTTTGATTATTTATGCATGTATAAGATATCAGATTTTTTTTTGAAGTGTTAGCCATGCTAATCTGTGCAAGCATATCAGAGAGTAAACAAAACAAGAGAAAAAATGTTGTGGCACCTTAAAAATTAACTGCTGTATTGTAATATTAATAATCCATGAAAGTGAAGGTAAAGGCCACCCTTGCTCAAAAGCCAGTCATATCCGACTAGGGTTTGGTGCTTATCTCCGTTTACAATCAAAGCGCTAACAGTTTGTGTCTGCAGACATTTCTATAGCCATGTGGCAGGCATAACTAGACACTGGAGTGCACAGAACGCTGTTTATCTTCCCACCGAAGTACCTATTTATCTACTGTACTTGCAATTTCTTGGTTTCAGAGTGCTAGGTTGGCAGGAGGTAGGACAGAGACAGGAGCTCACTCCATCATGCATTACTCAGGTCTTGAACTGCTGACCTAACCTTCCAGTCGTCTAGTTCAGTGTCTTAACCATTAAGCCACTGCAGTTCCTGAATGATCCACGAAAGCTAACATTAAAATACAGCAGTTAGTCTTTAAGGTGCCACTTTTTAATCTTTTGTTTACTGTCTGATATTGATAATCGCTGAAAATACAGTACTGTATGTTATTTGGAAAAACTAAGGGCAAATATTAATCACACTACTTAAAAAATATATTCCTCTTGCTGACCTAAATTAGATGTGCAAAACGGAGGGAAAAAGAAATTGCACGTAAATACAGTCAGCTTTCTTATGAACATCCGGATGGAAAGTACAGTAACCAACATATATAAAAGAAATATTAGAGAATAAACAAAACAAACAACGTTGTAGCACCTTGAAAACTAACTCTTAAATATTAATGTGAGCATTCATGGATCAAGTTCACTTCATCAGACTTGATCCACAAAAGCTCACATTAAAATTTAACAGTCTTCAAGGTGCTACAACATTGTTTTGTTTATTCTCTAATATGCTTGAAACACAGACTAACACAGCTACTATTCCAAAAAATTCATATAGTCACCCCAAGTGAAAATGGGTATTTAAAATGAGATTCCCCCCCCCCCCCCGAGGCATTTGGACCCAGAAATGTAATCTTAGTAAGGTCAATACTGAGAATATCATGGAGGGGTTGAATTTTTTAAACACAAATTGGCTACATCATTTAGTGCAAGGTTATTTGTATGGTATTTACTTCAATTGCATTGAAATGACAACAAGTAAAGGATCACAGAAGACATTAAATACAGACATTAATACCTTCTACAGGAATTATTACTGGATGGCTAAACTCCTAAAAAAACCTCAGCTGTGTTCTCTCAGAGAGGCTAAATGACTAATTTCCATCATGGAGCCAATCCCTTCTTTTTATTTCATGTTTAAGTACAAGATCTGGGATATCCATATTTTTCTGTTTTTAAAAGCTCATTCTCCCTCTTTTTAAGATCTCTAATGCTTTATGAAGATACAGTATATGAAAAGGCCTTCATGGAATGTGGTTATTAAAAGTCTTCGGGGCTTTATTTACCTTGAAAATAATCAATGGAAATAAATACAAAGAAAACCTGTATTCTATTTCTCTGCATTCTTAATGACCCAATGCTCATTCTGTCCTCCCATTCCACAGTGGCCATGTGTATACGTGTATATGCACAAATGAGAAAAATATCACTTTGCCACAGTCAACTGGTATGAAGACAGCTAATACTGGGCACAGATTTCAACATCCCAAAAAATCTTGCTTTTCATTAAAGAAAAAACAAAACTTACCAGCTATTGTAGCAGCAAATACCTGAACACGTGTAGGCAACATTTGGCAACATTTACAGATATATGTAAATTTGTCAATTTGCATAAATCATCTAGACCACAGAAATCATTTTCATGGATGAAAAATGTGAACTGGCTTAGAGTGAATTAAAAGAAAATTACCAAAGACCTCTGTCTGTCCTTCAGTGTAAGTCTGTGCAAAAAACTAGGTCCTACTGTGTGAAATAGGATTTATGCTTATCTAGGCATGCAGCCATCATAATTTATAAGAGAAGCAGCGGAGGTAATTTAAGAGGTGATTTCAGGAAAACTCTCCTTCCAGGGGGGGGATTGTGTTGGAGCCTGGGTTTTTAGCGTCCCCTTTAAAATGGACTCGGCGGTGGCTGACCAGGTGGGAGCTCTGGTTAAACCTCTTCCCACATTCGGGGCACTCATAAGGCTTCTCCCCTGTGTGAATCCGCTGGTGTTTGTTGAGGTCCGAATTCCGGATGAAGCTCCGCCCACACTCAAGGCACTTAAAAGGCCTGTCCCCAGTGTGCATCCGCTGGTGGGCTAGGAGGGCTGAGCTGTAGCTGAACGTTTTCCCGCAAAGTAAGCATTTGTAGCGCCGGTCCTCCTGGTGGGACTTGCGGTGGACTAGCAGCTGGTGGAGCATGCGGAAGCTGGCCGGACAGTCAGGACACGCATGCAGTTTCTCGGTGTGAGTCTTCTGGTGGGAGATGAGGTGGGACTTGTGCCCGAACCGCCGGTCACACTCAGGGCAGATGTAGGGTTTTTCCCCCGTGTGGGTCCGCTGGTGGGCCGAGAGGTTGGAGCTGGTACTGAAGCACTTCCCGCAGTCCTGGCATTCATAGGGTTTCTCTCCCGTGTGGGTCCGCTCGTGGGCCCGGAGCTGCGAGCTCTGCCGGAAGCCTCTCCCGCAGATGGCACACTTGTAGGGTTTCTCCCCCGTGTGGATCCGCCAATGCTTGATGAGGACTGAGCCTTCACTGAAGCACCGTCCACAGTCAGAGCAGACGTACGACTTCTCCCCAGTGTGGGTCCGGCGGTGCACGATCAGTGCGGAGCTGGTATTAAAGCTTTTTCCACAGTCAGTACATTTGTAAGGTTTCTCCCCTGTGTGGAGCCTCCGGTGAGTCAAGAGGCTGGAACTGTGGCGGAAGCTTTTGTCACACACGTCACACTTGAAGGGACGGTTGTCCACGTGGCGCTTTGGAGGGCCACTGTCATAATCCAAACAGATCTCCCCTGTGAATGTATCCTTGCAGACTGGCAGATCACTCTCACAGATCCCTTTGGGCTGCACAGAATCCTGGGAGTCCTTGCTTTCTTCTGATAACAGCTCAGGTAGTTTGAGGACCACCAACATTTGGTCAGGGTTCTCCTCCTTGGTTTCTCTCTTCGTCCACTTGCCATCCACTAGAATAAAGAGTGTGTGTCATTAGCCATTCATTCAATGGTCCGCAATGAGGACAAAGCCCATCTTAGATACTGGGACAAGGAAACGGAATGTAAATTGTTAAGGTAAGATAAAGATAAAGATCACCCTTGCTCAAAAGCCAGTCATACCCAACTCTAGGGTTCATTGCTCATCTCTGTTTCATAGCTGAAGAGCCAGCGCTGTCTGCATCTGCATATTTTTTGTGGTCATGTGGCAGGCATGCCTCAACACCGGAGCGCACAAAATGCTGTTTACGTTCCCACCATAGTGGTCCCTATTTATCTACTTGCAATTTCTTGCTTTCGAACTGCTAGGTTGGCAGGAGCTGGGTCAGAAACAGGAGTTCACTCCATCCTGCACTATTTGGGTATCGAACTGCTGACCTGCCACTTTCCAGTCAGCATCTTATGCACTTGAGCCACTGCAGTCCTTCTAAATTGTAAAAGGATTACACTAACTGCAAGACAAGTCATGAATCAATTACAAGAAGACAGAGAAAGGGATAGACAAAAAAAGAGAGAGGGAAGAAAGAAGGAAGCAGAGAGGGATTCAAACCAGCTGTGGAGGATGACAATATTAGGAGAAATCACAGCGATCAACTTCCCTGGCTATATTTTCTTTGGCATAACTGCACTTTTCCTTTATCCCCCCCACCCCATATTACAAATGAAATGAACATTGGGTTTAGCCTTCCACTTTCACATGTCAGAGAGTAAACAAAACAAAAAGACAAAAAAAAAACATTGTGGCACCTTAAGGACTAACTGCTGTATATTGATGTTAGCTTTTGTGGGTTAGGTCCACTTTGTCCGACATAAGAGTGAGACTTTGTGGCATCAGGTACAGAGGAACACTTTCACATGGTTATTAAGAGACCTGGACAGTACGACAGGCTTTTTTGCTATGCTTTTAAACAGAACTCTCTGACAGCTAATTAAGTTGCATGCTCTGCTTAAATGTCTTCTTATACATAGGGCACATTTACAAGCTTGTAAGACTTTCCCTGTTCCAGAGATAAAAGCTGTTGTGCAGTTGTTTTAAAGCATAGTGTGTCTTTTATATCCCTGTGGAAAGGAATAAACAAAACTCCAATAAGTTCTCTTTCTTACACATATTCTGTTTTTAAATCATGGATTGTACATAAAGAAGAAAAATTACAAAATAATTTAAAAGTACTGTACTGTAATTGCATGCCGTCAAGTTAATTCTGACCTATAGCGATCTGTCCCAGTAGTTCTTTAGGTAAAATGTGCAGTATTCAGATGGGTTGCTTAGGGATTAAGAAGCAGAACTTGATTATTGTAAGGTCAGCAGTTTGAGACCCAGGTTCTGCATGACAGAGTGAGCTCCTGTTTCTGTCCCAGCTCCTGCCAACCTAGCAGTTCGAAAGCAATAAATTGCAAGTAGATAAATAGGTATCACTTTGTTGGGAAGATAACAGTGTTCTATGTGCTCTGACGTCTAGTCATGCCTGCCATATGACCATGGAAATGTCTGCAGACGTAGACAGTGCTGGCTCTTTGGCTGTAAACAGAGATGAGCACCGTACCCTAGAGTCAGATACAACTGGCTTTCAAGCAAGGGTGACCTTTACCTACAGTACTCAGAAGTGATTTACTAAGCTCTTTTTCTGTGGGGTGCATTAATGAGCTGGAGGAGTATTACATCAGTGTAGTGTCAGGGCTTCCAGTGGACTCAGAGACAACATTAAATCAGGCCTCTGTACCATGCATGCAGGAGTTTCAGTATCTGGTGTGCTGGTTGGTTAGGGAAATAAAGTTGTTTCTTTTGGTCAGGTACAGCCAGGACTGACTGGAAAAATTACTTTGAGGACTGCAACTCCCAGAACTTTCCATTCCAAGCTATGCTGGGAGGGAAGGGCATTCTGGGAACTGCAGGTGGAAAAAAAATCCTAATCCTCCATGTTCCCAACCCTCATTTCAGATACAGTATGTCACAATGACCTAATCCACTTTTGATACATCGGGTATTGGTGTATGTAGGTCATTCACACAAAAAACAAACCAGGTTGTCCTAAGGAAGAGCAAACAGAGCTTCGAAATATTACCTTTTGTACAACTCCTAGAATTACCCTAGTGATAAAAAGGCTAGTCAGGTATAAAGTAGGATAAATTAGGTTTAAAGAATAAGAGTCACATAAAGTATCCTAGATTCAGGCGGAGTTAGGCAGGATAGCTGTAATTTATGAAAAATAAAATAAATAGAATTGTATTTTGAACACCAATTCTATAATCTGCATACATTTTAAAGAACTCATGTATCTAGATAGAAGGGGTATCAATGAATTGATCGAACAAACAAACAAATCAATTAGCAAGGGTTAACAAAAGAAGATTTTTCTATCACCCTTACATTACAAAGTTAAAAATGAAATGAGACAAACAACAAAGCTGTATGGTTCTTATATAACCCAAATGTAGGAGGAGGTGATACCTTTATCGATCTCTACAAATCAATTCATCAGCAAGCTTTCGTGGTTGAAATATCACTTCTTCATGTAATGCACTAAAATCTTGTGGACAGTGCAGAAAAATTATAGATGAAAGTCCTAAAAAATCATGGCAGACATTTGTCAGGTATGTTTTCTAAAGCAGAACTCAAAACTGGTTACAACTAGGCTTTGGGCATGTGTGGTTTAATGCTCCACTTCTGGTAACATGTGGTTCGAATTTTTCCACCCAATTATTTGGAAGACAGATCTGTGTTTCTACACACCCATACACCAAAGGCCTGTTGTAGAAACACAAGTTTCCTGTTTTGCTGAGAGATAGAAAAAGGGCAGATAGAAACATAGCAATCTGCATCAGACAAAATTTGGATTATTCTTCTGGTAAGGATAGGCAATCAAAATCAAATTTTAGCCAGATTATCAATGTTACATGATGAATGTCTTTTTCTTTTTTTTCCTTTTTTTTGAGGGGGGGGGGCGTTGCGGCGGTGCAAATCAGTCACTGGCTTATGTCTGAATAAATGGGTGGAAAATCCCACATATTACCAGAGGTGGAGCATTAAGCATACACACCTAGAACCCAGCTGCAACCAACTTTGAGTTCAGCTTAAGAAACATGCCTGGTGAACATGACTTGCCGCTACTACCGCCACAACTGAACCACGGCCAGCCACTCCTCCAGATAAATGTATATTTATTAATTGAAATATTTATAAGGGATGAGGACTTTCCCTATTGCTTTGTACTGTATATCCATGATTGTTTTTGTATTTCTTTGACTGTACTGTATTTATATTTTTTTATTATTTTTTATGAAGGTCTTGTCGACCACATTGATTGTATTATACTTGTTATATTGTATGTATATTATGTTTTTTATTGTAACATTGTTAGCTGCTCTGGGTTGCTTCGGTAAGGAGAGCGGCATATAAATTTGAATTTAATTTAATTAATAATTAATTTTGGGGACATTTTTCTATAATTTTAATGCACTGTACAAAGATACTGGTACATGGCTCAAGGAAGTAATGTTTCAAACATAGCAGATTGCAGTTTAATTGATTTTTAGTGATCTGCTGGGGTGCACAGAAAGAGCCTCCTTGAAGATTGTGGTATTGTTTAACCACAATCGGGCATACGCTGGTAACAGCAACTTTGTGTTGGTTAATCTTTCTCACTCTAGGTCTGGCAAAGGGAACTGCAGAATGAATTCACCAGGGTGTGTGGCTTCATTTTGGCAGTTTTGTGTCTGGCCTAGACATGGAAGCAGCAGCAGTGGTCTGCTAAAAAGGCATCCTTGCCTACTACATTTAAGATGAAATGAGGACTCTCAAAGTGCCAGTAAATAGCACTCGGAATAAAACTACAGTACAGTACAGTATTGTAATTCTAGTTTAATCACCAGTAAAGAAGGTGTGTGGAGCCCATTCAATATAAGACAAAGAGACACTGAGCAAAGTAAATAAAAATAGATCATCATTTTCTAGAGTACTTTTTCCCGTTTGCGACTCCTCTAGACACACTTCTTAACCAAGACTTAACTGATATAGGTATGCAATTCTCTGCCTCCTTTACAGGTGTTTTAGAGCAGGAGGGTTTGGGCTTTCCGCTTGCGATGCTAATACTGTACAGTACTTCCCTCGGCCTTGTTGTCTCTGAGAGCGCATAAGTTCACCCTCCAAGCTCAGCAACCAAAACCACAATAATAACCATATTTATTGACATCTGATTCCCAGGAAGCGCTGCCAAAGAGTCCTGGTTCGCTTCCTCTCGGCTTTCCTCCAGCCTCGCCCCGGCACTTACCGGGGTCCATTGCTACATAAATATGCATATATAGCGGCGTTTCTTTTAGCTTTTTATCCCGATGGAGGTGCAGCAACGCAGAAACCACCAAATTTTGAGCCAGACTCCGACCGGATTCCTGGTGGCCTTTTGTGTTGTCTGTTAAAGCACCATGGGAAATGTAGTCTTCTTGGCAAAATCAGATTAAATGGGGCAGAGCATTATGGGAATTGTAGTTTTCCAGACTGCTGCGCTGGCTAAAAAGTGTGTGTGTGTGTGTGTGTGTGTGTGTGTGTGTGTGTGTGTGTGTGTGTGTGTGTGAGTGAGAGAGAGAGAGAGAGAGAGAGAGAGAGAGAGAGAGAGAGAAGTTTAAGGTGTTTCCCCACCTTTGTCCAGGGAAGAGTCAACAGACGGATTCCCCAAACGCTGCACAGTTGGCTCATTATCACATCTGGAAGGAAACCTGAAGGCATCGTCGGACTGCTTTTCTGCCCAGACAGACTGACCTTGGTTGGTGCCTCCAGAGTCTGAAATCACCTAAATGCAAAATCGATTGCAAATCGGAGAGACTCGAGAGCACCCTTTTCGGCTACTACACGGTGTCCTTGAAATGCCTCCCTCCCCCCCTTTAATTAGCAATAGCAATTACAGTACTCTTACATTACATACCGCCCCATAGCGCTCAGTGCACTCTCTGGGCGGCTCACAGAGTAATTAGCATTTCTTCTGCCCCCAACATGCTGGAGACTCCTTTTATCGACATCGGAAGAATGGAAGGCTGAATCAACCTTGAACCCACCAGGATGGAACTCACAACGTTTTGGCTGCAGTACAATAGTTAAACCACCGAGCCACCAGGGATCTTAATTCTTGAGTGAGACGGCTTCTACGTGGCCAAAAATCACTTGCCACATGCTCAGAGACACTCTTCACTTCAATGCCCCCCGCCCCCACCCCCCAAGGCTGCATGGATTTCAGTACCGATCATAGGTTCCCCTGCGGAGCCATGGCCAAAAAAATTAAAAGGCTGCTGGAAGGGTATAATAAGGCGTCCAGAAAGGGCGAAGCCTTTGAAGTTCTTGAATGTCGTGTGAAAAGAGGAGATCAAAAGGGTTGGAGAAACTCGTTCTGTAGGGATCTCAGACGAGAATCAAAAGCAAGACGCCCCAAAATAAGAAAGGCAAAAACGTATTTGCCTCCCCCCCCCCCCGTTCTACTGCTGATACAGTATAGCTGTATAATCAGTTTCCTAAAACACTGCTTATTTTAAGGCTGATCAGTATTCCGGGTTTGCGTTTTATGTGAGCGCTCTATTTATTTAGTGAGGAAATATTTATTGTTAAGGGTCGTCATAAATCACAACAGACTTGCTGCCTCGCTCCCCCCCCCCCCCACAAAAAAAGGTAAAATAAACAATTAAAATGGTGCAAGAACAACTTTTCCAAAGTAACCAAGGAGACCAAAAAGCATGACTGTTTCTGCCCGGTTTCGAACCGGGGACCTTTCGCGTGTGAGGCGAACGTGATAACCACTACACTACAGAAACAAGCTGGTTGTTTCTTCTTCAACATTAGCCACAAGATTCTGTCGCTGAAGACATAACCCTGACTAACTGCTTCAGCAAGAGTTTCTATTGCTATATTTTTCTTTTAATTTATTTTAATGAAAAGAGAAACTTCCATGTATCTTCCTAATTAAAATGACAACAAAAGGAAATGATAGCTGACTTAGAAAGCCACTGAAGTAGAATGAGTGCAGAAGTTTTATCACGTTCAATACAAATAATTATGACAAAGTCATGGCATCTGATCATGTCACCACAATCTTCAGCTTATGGCGAATTGCTACTAATGGGAAATATACTCAAGCCATATGATCTGCATTATTATATTAACAATACAGAATTTTCTGGTACTGTAAACAAACATATTTTATTTGCAATAAACCAGTGTAGGCTGGTGTCTCTAACATACATAACATTTTGTGGAAAACAGTCCAATTCATTATAATTTATCCCAAATAAAAACATTTATGTCATCTTTAAGACCAACACATTTTATATGGCAAATATTTTCATGATGCAGCAGAGAAGCTAGTTACAGCCCATAAAACTTTTGTACAACTTGTTACACAATAAAATTTATTGTCATTTTATTATATCTATACAATTTATTGTGTAATACAAAAGCTTGTGTTAAAGTGCTGCAAGACATTTCATTGTTTTTGTAGCAACAAATCAAAACTGGTACCCTCTGATAAATAATCCCATTCAGTTTTTAAGCTACAGTACAGTATGAAAATGCCACTCTGATTATTGATCTATTTCATTTTAACATGGCTACCCTTCCCTACCCGAAAATGAGCATCAGAATTATCCTCCTAAAACACTGAAGGGCACAGCTGTTTTCTTCATTTACTTAGCACAAGCAAAAGATATTTTAACCCACATCTGTCCCTCAGTTCCACAAGATACAGTTGATGTCATAACAATTAAAATGATGACACTCTTGTCTTGAGTCAAGAATCTTGTCTGGGCAGCTGGAGGATAGGCATTTCTTATCAGGGGCTTATTTCTTAGCATTCTTGCTGTGCAGAGTAGGAATACCTCCTAGATGGGTGGGCAATAGTGAGCTCCAAAAATGTTTACTACCACACTGTGGGCGTGGTATGGTGGGCATGGCCAGGGGGAAAGCCCTGGGTTGCACCTGAATTAGGACTAAAGGTAAAGGTTTCCCTTGCTCGGCTACTGTTCTTTATTTCAAAAAATGGATGGACTGAGCTGGCCAGCATTTCTGCTACCGTTTCTGGCAAACTGGTGCAAACCTGCTGATACCTACCACTGTGGGCAGGGTATAAATACAGTCAAACCTCGCATAAAGAGCGCCTCGCTTAAAGAGTAACTTGCTTAAAGAGCAGAATTTTTTCTGAATGTTCGCTTCGCTTAACAAATAAAACCAACCAAAAACTCGCTTAACAAATAAATCAGGGTTCGCAATTCCCCCCACCAGATGTCACAATTGGTCACTTATAATGGTGTTTTGCTTAAAGAACAAACTTTCTTAAAGAGCAAACCTGTTGAACACATTATGCTCTTTAAGCGAGGTACAACTGCATAATAAATAAATACTGTATAATCAGTTGCCACTCTTTTATATTCTATTTTGGTGTATGGTATTGGAATATGTAAGGAATGCAGTGGCTTAGTGGTTAAGACACTGAACTTGATGACTGGAAGGGTGGCAGGTCAGCAGTTCAAGCCCCAAGTGTTGCACAATGGAGTGAATTCCCATCTCTCTCCCAGCTCTTGTCAACCTAGCAGTTTGAAAGCAAAAAGTTGCAAGTAGATTTAGGTGCTGCTTTGGCTGGAAAGGTAACAGCGTTCTGTGCGCTCTAGTGTCTAGTCATGCCTGCCACAAGACCATGGAAATGTCTGCAAACTGCAGACAGTGATGATTCTTTGGCTATAAACGGAGATGAGCACCAAACCCTAGAGTCAGATATGACTGGCTTTTGAGCATGGGAGAACTTTACCTTTACTATTGGAATGTGTGATGTCTCCTCAGTCCAAGAGATTCCTAGATTTTCATTGGGCTTTAAGCCTGGTTATGAGCTGGAAAAAATTGTGGTTGGCTTGGTGGATGATCAGCACAAGGAACTGGACAAGGCAGTGTGGCCCTGCCGATTATGCTGGACCTCTCAGCAACTTTTGATACTATTGGCCAGGGATTCCCAACCTACAGCTCGCAGCACCATTTTTTGTGGCCCATGCCACCTCTGCCACACCCAGAAGTAGAAGCGGATGTGTTTACATCAGCCGTTAAACACACCTGCAACTGTTGTAAATGTGGAAGTGGTTGAATTTACGACAGCTGTAAATGCGTCTGCTTCCTCTTCTGGTGTGTGGTCCGGCCCGCTCAGGTGTCTGGGGGTGTGGTCCGGCCCACAACACAAAAATGTTGAGAACCCTTGCTATTGGCCATGGTATGATCTGACCATAGTAACACATGCTTTGATTATATCCTGTTTGGATTACTGTAAAATGTTCCACATGGGGCTGTCTTGGAAGAGTGTTTTGAAACTTCAGCTCGTTTAAAATGCTAGGGCCATTGTCTAGGATTAGTAAAATTCAGCATGTAACTTTCATGTTACAACAGATTCACTGGGTGCCACACCATTTCTGAGCACCATTTAAATGTACTAGTCATGACCTAAAGTCCTATAAGGCTTGGGTCCAGATTAATTGATGGAAACATCGCTGTGTATGAGCGGCTGCATTTTTCAAAATCTTCTAGGAAGGCCTTTTCTTGACCCCACCAACCTCACATGCAAAAGAGAACCATTTAAGTGGCTATGTCAGGTCAGAAAGAAAATATTGCTAAGAGCCCTACTGAACAATATAGACTTCTAAGAAGAATCAGGACCCTGAGTTAGTCACACCTGCCATTATCCCAGGAAGGGTTAATTCCAGTATGAACCTGAGGAACATTTTACACTTTGTACAATTTATTCTCTTTGTTTGAAGATAATACCCCTCAAGTCCTTTGTCCCTTGTAAAACAGAAAAACTTTAGGTCCATGAAAGTTACTATTTTTCTTCTTTTTATTTAACAAGTTTATGTAAGTAGATACATGTATATACAGTATATCTTCCACCTATTGAATATCCAAAAACATGTAATTACAAAAACTTAATATGATAATTTGGGAATATAACTATGAAACTTAAGTTTCATAATAAGTATTTTAACAGAATTTAATATGGCGTTTTAAAGGTGAATAAAAAATAAAATAAAATACTGTACTTAAGTAGTACAATATTACAATAACTAAGTTAGAGGGGAAAAATAACTCTGATAAGTTGTATACAGTAAACATAAGTAATTTAACAGAATATAAAGCAGAGATCAGCAACCTACAGCCCGCCACCAACAGACTCCCTCCCCGGCCGGTGGGAAGTGGGAGCAGCTGCTGCTGCGGACCCCGCTGCCAAAAGACTCCTTCCCCGGCCCGTCATGCAACAGTAATACAATGTTAAGAAATCTGAGAAAAAAATTGCACCACACATTAACTTAATGTTGTGCAGTCCAAATGTTTCCTCAGATTTCTTAACATTGTACGGTTTAAATGTTGTGCAGTGTACAGGTTAAGGGGGGTATTACTGTAATGATAAAAACTGCATAGTGAAAAACCTTGTAGAATGAATTATTTTCATTATAAGAGGTTTTACTGTATGTATATACCTGTTTTGCTTCTAGTTTTAGTGACTGCAATGTTAGATCCCCCCCTCCCCTTTTATAACAGGATTCTATAAGACCAGCACCATAGGTTGGCATTGCAAGGAAAACATCTGTTGAGGCCTACTTTGGCTGGCTGTTAATTACTTTTGAACCTCTCCCTTTTGAATAAATAATATTATCATAGGCCATCAAGCCAATTCTGACTTACTAGCAAGCAGCAAAAGGGTGATGCCACAAAAGTCATACATACATCTCACCCTCACCCCATAGATGATGTTGCAAATTTCACATGGCATGTTGCAATTGCTCAGGCACAGAAAAATTACAGAACATTGTTGCAGGCTATTATGGGGATTTTTTCCTATGCTACTGCTAATTAAACCTTCCCAAAGAAAAAATTACAAAATCATTATTATTTGAGCCATCACTGACACAGGTTGGACTACTTGTTATAAATTATAGCTGGCTTCTGGATTCCTCAGCCTCGGCATGAAAAGATGGGACAATTTTTTAAAAAGGAACAGGTTTCGCACTCAAGGCTACTTATGTTCTTCTTTGCTCTTCCTTTCTTTCACGTCTTCCTATTTTCTCCAGTCTTTAATCAGATTCAATATCTACATACAACCCCATTTTTGTAACATGGTTGTTCCAACAAGTTGTTGCCAAAGGATGGGGAAATACCGGTAAGAGAAACATAACGGAAGTACAGAGGAACCTCAGTTAACATAATGAATGCATTCTCCAAGACGATTCTTACAGCGAAAATTAGTTTAACTGAATTTCCCATGGGAATGCATTTTTCCATTGGAATGCATTGAAAAACAAAATACTCTAACCAAAATGCAGTTTCCCATAGGAATGCACTGGAAAATTCTGCAAACTGAGCCACTATTTTCTATGGCTTTCCTTTTGTTATGTGATTTTTATGTTAACCGAGCTGTTTGTTAACTGAGGCTCCATTATATTTAAACAGGAGACTCCACAGTCTTCCTTCAACTATTGGCCACCTGTGAACTTACAACCTAAAATACACACTTGCAGGAAATATAAAACAACAACTGTAGAGCCAACTGTAATTACGTTAAAAGAATATTTTCCCTAATTAAGATAGTGTCCCTTCTTCTTCTGCTATATCTGAATATAAATTATCATCATGGCAATCAGCCATGAAGACTTTCATGAAAATATAATGTAGTGGCCTTTCATCTGCCTTCCACATCACAGTATGACCTCCGTACCACTGATCCAGTTCTATGAGTCATTTTCTGGTCCTGAGCCCTTTTGGCATTCAAAGTCCTCATCAGCCCCAGGCCATTAATGATTAAGCTGCTGCCTTCCATCAAGATCGATTATTCAAATGGGATTTAATCCATTTGGGGACCATCACCCTTCCCTATGGACTTTGTCACCCAAGCCGTTGGTCCTCTGGGTGGTCAGGTTAGTTGACTGCCACCTGACACTTGGCACTGAGTCGCTGGCTTTATGGTCTACTCTATTACCACAGCAGGATAACCAGATCAGACCAAAAGCATTCACTGTAGTCATGATTTTATTAGTTTTTTCCCTTCTTTCTGAAATTTCCTGTGAATTTTTCAGTCCAAAATACTCTTTCACATCACTTTTTAGCCCCACTTCTGTCACCATTTCATTCCTTGCTGCATGCCATTATTGCTTGTTGTTTAATTTGCTTTTTTTGTCACCTTAAATTCATGCTGTTTCTCTCTTTTGTAGACTTTGTGGTGCTCAAGAAGCTTTGACTGCCACAGAAAACCTTTCCACACTCCTCACATTTTTATTGGTTGTCTGGTAAATTGACTCTCTGGTGCATCAGAAGGGCTGCATTTGTGACAAAACATTTCCTACACTCCTGGCATTTGTATGTTTTCTCTCCTAAGTGAATCTTCTGATGTCAGCTGAGACCTGACTTGTAAGCAAAACATTTCCCACACTCCTGGCATTTGTATGGTTTCTCCAGAGTAAACCTTCTGATGCCGCCTAAGCCCATTCTTGTGAGCAAAACCTTTCCCACATTCCTGGCATTTGAATGGTTTTTCTCCTGTATGAATACTGTGGTGGAACAAAAGGTATGAATTCTTTATGAAACCTTTTCTACACTTCTAGCATTTATATAGTTTGTCTCCTTTATGGGCTTTCTGGTGCATCAAAAGGACTGCATTCGTGACAAAAGGTTTCTGCCCTGTGTGGACACTCTGATGTATCGCAAGGCTTCGATTTTGAGTGAAAGATTTTCCACACTCCTGACATTTGTATGGTTTCTCTCCTGTGTGGACTCTCTGGTGTATCCAAAGATTCGAAATCTGAGCAAAAGATTTCCCACATGCCTGGCATATGAATGGTTTTTCTCCTGTGTGGACTCTCTGGTGTCTCAGAAGATGTGAATTCCGAGCAAAAGATTTCCTGCACTCCTGGCATTTGTACGGTTTCTCTCCAGCGTGGACTCTCTGGTGCACTTTAAGGTATGAATTCTGAGTGAAACATTTTCCACATTCCTGGCATTTGTAAGGTTTCTGCCCTGTGTGGACACTCTGATGTATCGCAAGGCTTCGATTATGAGTGAAAGATTTTCCACACGCCTGACATTTGTATGGTTTCTCTCCTGTGTGGACTCTCTGGTGTATCAGAAGATTTGAATTCCGAGCAAAAGATTTCCCACACGCCTGGCAATTGAATGGCTTTTCTGCTGCGTGGACTCTCTGGTGCACTGTAAGGTATGAATTCTGAGTGAAACATTTTCCACACTCCAGGCATTTGCAAGAAGCCTCTCCTTTGTGGATTTCCTGGTGCATCAGAAGGACAGCATTTGTGACAAAAGATTTCCCACACTCCTGGCATTTATATGGCTTCTCTCTTGAATGAATTCTTTGATGCCTGCTAAGGGCTGACTTTTGAGCAAAACTCTGTTCATACTCCTGGCATTTGTATGGCTTGTCCCTTGTATGAATTGTGTGATGTACCAGAAGGGTTGAATTCCTGGTGAAACATTTCCCACATTCCTTGCATTTGTAGGGTTTCTGCCCTGTGTGGACACTCTGATGTATCACAAGGCTTCGATTCTGAGTGAAAGATTGTCCACACACCTGACATTTGTATGGTTTCTCTCCTGTGTGGACTCTCTGGTGTCTCAGAAGATTTGGATTCTGAGCAAAAGATTTCCCACACACATGGCAGTTGAATGGCTTTTCTCCTGTGTGGACTCTCTGGTGGACAAGAAAATGTGAATTCCGAGCAAAAGATTTCCCACACGCCTGGCAATTGAATGGCTTTTCTGCTGCGTGGACTCTCTGGTGCATTGTAAGGTATGAATTCTGAGTGAAACATTTCCCACACTCCAGGCATTTGCAAGGAGCCTCTCCTTTGTGGATTTCCTGGTGCATCAGAAGGACAGCATTTGTGACAAAAGATTTCCCACACTCCTGGCATTTATATGGCTTCTCTCTTGAATGAATTCTTTGATGCCTGCTGAGGTCTGACTTTTGAGCAAAACTTTGTTCATACTCCTGGCATTTGTATGGCTTGTCCCTTGTATGAATTGTGTGATGTACCAAAAGGGTTGAATTCCTGGTGAAACATTTCCCATATTCCTTGCATTTGTAGGGTTTCTGCCCTGTGTGGACACTCTGATGTATCACAAGGTTTCGATTCTGAGTGAAAGATTGTCCACACTCCTGACATTTGTATGGTTTCTCTCCTGTGTGGACTCTCTGGTGTCTCAGAAGATTTGGATTCTGAGCAAAAGATTTCCCACACACCTGGCAATTGAATGGCTTTTCTCCTGTGTGGACTCTCTGGTGGACCAGAAAATGTGAATTCCGAGCAAAAGATTTCCCACACGCTTGGCACTTGTACAGTTTCTCTCCTGTGTGGTTGACTTTCTGGTGGACCAGAAGAACTGATTTCATGGGAAATGATTTCCCATACAAGTTGGATTTGTACCGTTTTTCTCCCGAGTGAACTCTTTGATGCCTCCTCAGATAGAGTTTTTGAGCAAAACATTTCCCACATTCCTGGCACCTGTACAGTTTATCTTGCAAACTGGCTGTCTGTTGGATCCAGAGGTTTGAATTCCTGGTCAAATGTTTCTCGCAGTGTTTGTATGGGGTCGCTGCTGTATGGGCTGTCTGCTGACTTGGAAGCTTGAAATTGCAACCAAGAGATTTCCCAGATATTTGCCTTGTGGCGTATTTCTTTATAATGCAGAATCTCTTCTGAGGTCTAAGTACCAACTGTGAGGCACAACATTTCTCACACATGGTGCCTTTGTAGGGCTTCTTTATGTTCAAACTTTCTTCTTCTACATGAGTTTGCTGGTGTGGTGTAAGGTAACAGTTGTGTATAAAAATATTGCCACACTTCACACATACCTTTGTCTTCTTGCTACCTGCAAAAGAGGCCACAACCCCCCAATTCTCCTCCATGACCTTCCTATGCAGGGCTCTTTGTTCGGGACCCAGCAACAACCATTCTTCATTGGTGAAATTCAGAGCCACCTCTTCAAAGGTCACTGGACAATGATTTCCCAGTGATCCTTCACTCTCCTCTTCTGCTTTTACTCCATCAGGAAAAAGGGACTGCTCTGTACATGCTGCTTGCATCATTCCACCTCCTGGCAAAGTGGCACCTCCAACACATGGTGTGTTTTCCAGTGAAGCCTTCTCTTCTTCAGGGATGTCAGACTGAATTTCCAGAGACATATTTTTGCTCTTCTGCTCTTCCTGCCTTTTCTTCTCTGCCTGGCTCAGGAGGACGGCTTCTGCCAGGGCCACCGCCTGAGAACTGGTCTGTACTCCACACTCCTTCACCCAGTTCTCCATCTCTGGGGGAAGGATAGCCAGGAATTGCTCCAAGATCACCC
Source organism: Furcifer pardalis (assembly GCA_030440675.1). Classification (NCBI taxonomy): domain Eukaryota; kingdom Metazoa; phylum Chordata; class Lepidosauria; order Squamata; family Chamaeleonidae; genus Furcifer; species Furcifer pardalis. The sequence continues at coordinate 154,774,596 of CP126893.1, forward strand.
GGTCCAGGATCTGAGCCTTTGTTTGTCTTTCTGGCTTCAACCACTGACAGCAAAGATGGTGGAGTTGGCTGCAAGCCTCTCGGGGCCCTTTGGCTTCTGTGTAAGAAAACTGCCTAAAGTGCTGGCACTGGATATCTAACCCAACCATGTTCTCATCCAGGAAATTCTCCTTCTTCTTTTTGCAGAATTCCTCACTGCTTTCCATCTTAATGACACAGAGGCTAGTTGAGTTGTCTTCATGCATCTTTGATTTGTGCTCCAACAAAGCTTTCAAAGCCTTTCTCGCTCAAGGCACATACTGCCTTATCAGACCCTGCCAGTGAACTTCTGCAAAGCCAAGATCTTCCTCTCTTGGGTCACATTTAAATTGGTCACCACAGAAATGAGATACAGTACCTGAGGAAGGCTGCTGGCGTGACTTGGCAGCTCAACAACTCACTATATGTGAGTGGGTGACTCTCAGGGATCTTCTACCTCAACAAGAAGGCTTCTCTCTCTCTCTCTCCTGGGCTTGGCATTTATTTAGGATTTCCTCCATTTCCCCTGCAATCGCACCCAAAAGCTGAACATTCAGTCTCAGAACTGGAAAGTCCCTAGGAACCATAGAGTCTGAAAAGCTAGAGAGGTCCTCCAGCCTCCCGCTACACTTCCGGGAAAGATCAAGGAGCCGGATATTCAAGACCATTCGCTACGTTCGTTGGTGATGACGTACAGGAAGTTGCTACATCTTGGTCTTAATCCTAGCTCGTCGCTAATGTCAGCCGTGTCCCCAATTTACTCTGGCAACACAATTACAGGATCCAACAACACCACACACAGCGTTAAGGGCAATGTTTCCTTTTTCCTCTGTCAATGTGATTTATGTCATCCCTTGCCAAAAATGCCCCTCTGCCATCTTCATTGTATAAACAGAGCATTCTCTGCGCAAAAGAGTTAATGGAAAGGTCTCTTTATTTAATAATACCATTTCATTACCATCTGTGGTTACAGCCAGAATTAAAAAATATAAGTGTATAATTGGATTATTTATTTATTTATTCAGTTTGTATAGCCACCCCAATTGACATGCGACTGGGCAGCATACATAAAAATCCCCAACATTTAAAACTATAGAGATCCTTAAAATTCCTAAAAACACTGGGGGGAAATACATAATATATACAGTACACAGTATTGCAATTCACTTGCAATGTGTAATTCTGCAAATAATCCCTTTGCATCCTCTGGTAACATCCAGTTTTGTTAACAAGGCAATGTGCTAGATATGATTAAACTAGTCATTTACAGATGTGTGGTATATTCCAGTTCAGTCTTACTACTAGTTCATTAACAAAACATTTTGCGAAACCTAACAGAGTTACCAAAGATGCAATTATTCATTATCACTTATCACACCATTAAGAAACTGAATCACAGTATACTCCAAAGTTGATGTTGTCGTCACCACCACCACCACAAACAGAACCAAAACTACAAGCAATATATCTATATACAGTGAGTTATATCTCCAACATTTATCCAACCACAACAATGGCCAGAGGGGAGTTAGTCTGTGTTCTGCTTTGGTTGTTTTGTGAGGTTGTATTTTATGATTTTTTACTGTACTGTTGCTGTTTTGACTGCAAGCTGCCCTGAGTCGCCTCAATGAGTGGGTGACAATATAAATCTAAACAAACAAACAAACAAACAAATTTTTATACATATTTACCATATACCATTGAAAGAGTGTGTTACAAAAATTATCATGCTAACACATAGAAATGGAGGGACTAAGGAGGAACCTCCCAAGCAGAAAGCAATGCAATTTGGGGTTATGAGCAAGACAACAAAAAGGGCTTATAAAATGGTCAGGACCCCATTCAATGTGTGTTATAATAACAACTGTCATATCAGAAAACAAAAAGACTGCAGCACTTTAAAGACTAACTGCTATATTTTTACTATGAAATTTCGTGGATCAAGTCCACTTCTTCAGACAAAGGAGTAAAACTTCCAGATACAGAGGTCAAGATATCACAAGGCAAATGCCACTCTTGGATACCATCAGTTGTTATTGTGTGAATATTTCTGGCTTTAACTATTGTAAACCGCCCAAAGTGGGAAAATATCCCAGATGAGCGGTATAGAAATCTGATAGATAAATAAATAAGGACATTAGTCAGACATCAAGAATGGCAATATGCAGGAACCTGTTTCATACCACTTTAATCTACCTGGACACTCAGGACAGGACTTGAAAATTGTCATTCTAGAGCAGAGGACTTACAAGACTAGAATCCAGAGAAAGATAGAGCAGAGATGAAGTACAGTACTGTACATGCATATGCATATGCATATGCTGGACACCTATTTTAGGGGTTTGAATATTAGTCAAGGGTTTCTAGGACATTATCAAATCTGATACACCACAAATAACAGGTCGCTATATGCTGCAATTTTACCTGGGTCATTCATACCATTGTCAATAGATGCTATTTTTTTTGGTGAATGTGTAATGCCACAATGTTTGTTCTACATCCATCCTTTGGATGTAGTGTACAGTATAAGCTTCCAAGAGAAGTTTGTTTTGCAAACATTTGCTTCACAGCAAGTTTGAATCACTTTCAATTGTGTGTCTCTGTACCTGATGTATTTAACTGATGCCATGAAGTCTCACTATTCTGTCTGATGAATTGGACTTGATCCACGAAAGCTCACATTTAAAATACAACAGTTAGTCTTTAAGGTGCCACCAGGTTTTTTTTTGTCTTTTTTGTTGTTTTGTTTACTTTTTGGTATATTTAAAAGATGAACCGTTCAGCTGGGCTTCCAGCCAAGTCAACTACAAAGATTTAATAAGGAGGGAGACATCCTCTCCATCTTATTATTATTTTTTAATCGTATCAGAAGCACACAAAAAGGTGTTTTCTGGGTTGAAAGGATTTTTGCTGGAACTCCCCTCAGGGGACGCCCGAATGAGGCTCCTTTCATGTCCCCAAGATCTTTTCCCCACCGATGTGGTCCCTATTTATCGCCTTGCAATTTCTTGCTTTCGAACTGCTAGGTTGGCAGGAGCTGGGACAGATGACATACAGTACAGTACTTCCCGGGTCTCGAACTGTCCAGTTGCCGGCCTTCCAGCTAACAAGACGAGCTTCTTAACCATTGAGTCACTGCAGTCTCTTATCTTAAATGAAAGCAAGCGTTCTTCTCTTTAGGGGGGGGGGTTGATGGGGGTTCTCCTATATATAATACGTTTCGTGTCAGAAATTATTCTGAGTTAAAATTATTTTTGCTGGAGAAACTCCGCTCTGGGGACGCTAGAATGAGGCTCCTTTCTTTGATGTCCCCAAGAAAGATCCATGGTGTAGCACTCAGGTATCGAACCACAACCTTCCACGTTTCAAGTTCAGCGTCTTAACTACTAAGCCACCGCAGGGCGGCCTCCTACATATCATAGAGACGAACCGAGAGCGTCTAGAACGCCCCCATATATTAACCGAGTTTCCGGCGTGAAGGCCTTCTTAAGCACCATAGAGCGGCCGCAGTGGGGTGCGCTAGAGCGTCGCGTGGCTGGCTTGCTGGGTGGGAGTTGTTTGAGTCGCGGTGGGGACGGTTTTAGTCCTGCGCATTCGAGGCCGCAGAGCAGCCGGAACGAGTGGAGCGAGGGCCGAGTTCCTCAGGGGCCGGAGTGGGGAGGCCTAGGAAGTGGGGTGGGACAACAAGTACTGGGGAGGTGGGAGGTGGGGGACGAGGAAGGGAAGTCCTTCTGCTGGTGGAAAAGAAGGAAGGCTTCCACTGCCTTCCCCATTCCTGGTCCCTTTGGGGCGGAGGAGGCTTTCTGTGGGTCCAGAAGGAGAGGGGGAGAGGCTAGAAAAACAAGGGAGGCAATATAGTTGGTTGTAGAGCAGCAAGCTTTTAAAAGGGGTGGTGGAGGAAGGTGTGTTTGGACACTTGGACAGTCAGGTGTAGTGGTGGGAGCCCCATAGAGAGCAAGGTGTGTAGGGCTTGGGGATCCCATGGCAACCGCCGCAGGGAGTGGCCATGGGGGTCTCCTGAACCCTGTGACCAACCTCCACGAGGAGGCCGTCTGTGCCATTTGCTTAGACTACTTCACAGATCCGGTGTCGATTGGATGTGGCCACAACTTCTGCCGGGTCTGCATCACCCAGTTGTGGGGCGCCAGTGAAGGGCAGGAGGAGGAAGAGGACGATCAGGATGAAGGTGATGATGTGGGGACCTCAGGCTCAGATGGAGGCTATGGACCTGCTTCCGAGGTAGGCGCTGAGGAGGGAGGAATAGATGACCTGGCGCCTGAGGAAGATGACAATGATGGGGATGATGAAGATGACCTAGAGGATGATGAGTTCTTGGATGATAGGAGTATGGAAGGAGAGGAGGAAGATGAGGCCTCCAGGGATGAGTATGATGATGAGGACGACGATGTGTGGGATGATGACCAAGATTATTGGGATCAGGACCCTGGGTCAGATGAGGTGTGGGATGAAGCCATGGGGAGTGATTTGTTCTTTGATAACTATGGAGACGAGGAGGAAGTCATGGATGAGGAAGAAGAGACAGAGGAAGACGTAGATTATAGTGTCCCAGCGAACCCACCCCAGCGACAGGCTTTAACTTGTCCCCAGTGCCGTAAAACCTTTCCCCACCGAAACTTCCGACCCAACCTTCAGCTGGCCAACATGGTGCAGATCATCCGCCAGTTGCATCCTCAACCCTTGAAGCCTGTGATTGCATCACCGGAGACAGTGGAGTTGGCAGCCACTGGGGATTCCTCTGGGACACCATCTTCTTTAGCAACAGGTCTAGTTACAAACCCTGGACGAACCCTATGTGAGAAACACCAGGAGCCTCTCAAACTTTTCTGTGAGACAGATGAGGAGCCTATCTGTGTGGTGTGCAGAGAATCGCGAAATCATAAACACCACAGTGTCATGCCACTGGAAGAGGTTGTACAAGAATACAAGGTAGGGTGGGGATAGGATGACTGTTGTTTTAGTACATGCTTATGTACTGTCTTCATTATGAAAACATGTAGGTACTGAGGTATTGACAAGCAAAGCATGACACATGGTCAAGTGTAGATGTAGTATTTAGCTGTGGTCTGAAGCAGAGTTTTGAACCTTTTAAAGCCAGGGGGTGGGTAATGCTCCCTTAGACAGCTTTGGGGGCTGGTTAGCCATTTTACCCTTCCTCCACCACACGGCACTTCCGGGTGAGGTGGAGGCAGTGGGGGCCCATATAAAATGGCACCACGGGCCACAGGTTGAGAATCCCTGGTCTAAAGGATTTAAAGTTAAAATATGTGCATTATTAAATACATGATGTCCAGATAACATACGTCCTTCGGGTCATTCCATATCAATTCAACCAAAAAAAATTAACTTTCTCACCCAACATCTCAGATTTTGGTGAAACTTGGCTTATTTGTTCTACCCACAAAGATAAGTACCCATGCCAAATTTTAACACTCTAGCTCACTTCGTTTCCATTTTATAGGCTTTTGAAGTTTTGTATTTTTGGCAATTGTAACCAACCGATGTCACAAAATGCAGGTCGCTGACATTTTGAAAATAATTTATAACTTTTTAATTTACCATCCAATCTTGATGAAAGTTTGTAGTCTTTTTCTTCAGAAAATGAGGATTCTAGAAAAAATACATAATACAGTAATACCTCATATAACATTAGTATCGAATAACACGAAAATCGCATAACATCAAGGAATCTGGGGGGAAGAATTGCATCAGATAACATTAAGATCCTATGGGATGCTTCAGATAACAACCGCGAAAGCCTGTGTGGTTACAATGTATCTCTATGGATCCCATAGAGGATCAGATAACACGAAAAATCATATAACACGAAGACTTGTGGAACCAGGTTTTAGTGTTATATGAGGTTTTACTGTACCTCTAAAAAACCCTACTAAGTCTGAAAAAATATTTTCGTTTACATCTTTGTATTTTTTAAAAACCAAAACGTAGGTCAGCGTAAAATTCCATATCACAGAAAGGGTATGTGATAATCACAAAATCTTTTTTCAAAATGATCCTTACTAAATGGGCTGTCAAATGCAGAAAAAAAATTGATGGGGTTTTGATACCTTTGTTGTGTTTCATTATGTTATATATTAGTTTTTCAAATTGTTTTATTCACCGATTTTACTGAGTAATAAGGATTTTAAGGGATTAAAATTCTCTAGGTTTAGACTATTATGAAGATTGGACAACTACCTATTTTATCATCAGTTGATAACATAATATTTTAACCAGAATTGTCTTCTTCAATAACTTAATTTTAGACTAACTCAACAACATAAAGAAACGATAAGGTCTGGAAACTTACCAATGTATTTGATATTTCCAATATTTACATTCTTCAACTTCTACAGTAACAAATTTAATGGAAGTTTGACATTTTCTCTTCAATTGACCTCATACATTTTTCAGAAAACCTGTAGGTCCTTCCAGTTGAAGTGTCAGGAGGATCAACAATTGAGAGTACATGAGGTATAGGCACAGCGCAAATGTCCTCTCGCTTAGGCCAATAAAATGATGGGGATGGCCCTGCAGGATGTAAAAACTGAACTGTCACACCACCTTCTTCTTTGTTCACTTCAGTTATGATTCCAAAGTACCATAGATTGTCATATTTACAAGCCACATAGCACGATGGGTTCAAATTTTCTTCTCTCACAAATGATGTTAATTTGTTCTTTAAGTCAAACGTGAGGGCGGGTTTCTCGTCAGTACTGATCCTTCTTGCTTCCAAGTTCCCCAAACAGTCTATTGGCTTAAAGTTATGGAAACTTCTGGTTCCTGAAACTGTTTGTATGTCTACAAAGCGTTTCTCCAAGTCAGAGCGTATCTTTGACATGTCATCTTTATAAATAAAATAAAAATTAACTTTCGTAATGTTTGATTTACAAAACTCGAACAAATGTAATGGAGACAGTATTTGATTTTCAAGAGGTTGCTGTAGACTTTCCTTTCTTGCTAGTCTTTTCACAGTACCCCCAATCCCATCACATTCAGTTTTCCCGTGACTAGTCGCAAAAAACGACCACTGGGCCTTGAATTTAAAATCTTTTTCATGCAGGCAAAGATTAATAAAATTAAATTTATTTTTATATTGGCCTGCACAGCCATCACTAAAGTAGTGGATCTCTGTTACATGTGAATACTGTTCTTTAATGAATTCTGTTACTATTTCTTGGATTTTGTAGACCATAGAAACATGTTTCATGTCATCAGATATAACACAGAGAGATGAGACTAATCTTTCACCTGTTACACTGCTTAGGTTAATTATAATAGGATGCACAGTGCAAGAGTCTGATGTCCAGTGGTATCCCTGGGCTTCATCCTGGATAGTGAAAGAGTAATTTTCACTAAAATCCATTGATACTGCAGCAATGTTTGTATTAGATGATTCCTTCAGAGTTTTAAAAAAACTGTGATTGTGACTTTGCTATGAAAGAGTGGGGAACAAGTTTTTCCAATTTAGATGACAGGTCTTCTATGTAGTCTTCAATTTTTGTTCTTTGTCTTATCATTTGCGTTCTATCAGTTGAAATACACTGATTAAATTCAATGGTGTCATCTTCGTCAAAATCTTCAAATTTTGCTAGTAAAAAACTTGTCAGATTTCCTTTTGGTGGACAAAGGTTACAATGTCTTAACATACACTCACGACTTGGGTTTTCACATACCAACATTTTTGTTAGGTCTTTGTAGCTTTCTTCCAAATGTGCAGCATGAATTAATAAAATGACATTCTGAACAGGCCAATAGACTGTTTGGGGAACTTGGAAGCAAGAAGGATCAGTACTGACGAGAAACCCGCCCTCACGTTTGACTTAAAGAACAAATTAACATCATTTGTGAGAGAAGAAAATTTGAACCCATCGTGCTATGTGGCTTGTAAATATGACAATCTATGGTACTTTGGAATCATAACTGAAGTGAACAAAGAAGAAGGTGGTGTGACAGTTCAGTTTTTACATCCTGCAGGGCCATCCCCATCATTTTATTGGCCTAAGCGAGAGGACATTTGCGCTGTGCCTATACCTCATGTACTCTCAATTGTTGATCCTCCTGACACTTCAACTGGAAGGACCTACAGGTTTTCTGAAAAAAGTATGAGATCAATTGAAGAGAAAATGTCAAACCTCCATTAAATTTGTTACTGTAGAAGTTGAAGAATGTAAATATTGGAAATATCAAATACATTGGTAAGTTTCCAGACCTTATCGTTTCTTTATGTTGTTGAGTTAGTCTAAAATTAAGTTATTGAAGAAGACAATTCTGGTTAAAATATTATGTTATCAACTGATGATAAAATAGGTAGTTGTCCAGTCTTCATAATAGTCTAAACCTAGAGAATTTTAATCCCTTAAAATCCTTATTACTCAGTAAAATCGGTGAATAAAACAATTTGAAAAACTAATATATAACATAATGAAACACAACAAAGGTATCAAAACCCCATCAATTTTTTTTCTGCATTTGATAGCCCATTTAGTAAGGATCATTTTGAAAAAAAGATTTTGTGATTATCACATACCCTTTCTGTGATATGGAATTTTATGCTGACCTACGTTTTGGTTTTTAAAAAATACAAAGATGTAAACGAAAATATTTTTTCAGACTTAGTAGGGTTTTTTAGAGGTATTATGTATTTTTTCTAGAATCCTCATTTTCTGAAGAAAAAGACTACAAACTTTCATCAAGATTGGATGGTAAATAAAAAAGTTATAAATTATTTTCAAAATGTCAGCGACCTGCATTTCGCGACATCCATTGGTTACAATTGCCAAAAATACAAAACTTCAAAAGCCTATAAAATGGAAACGAAGTGAGCTAGAGTGTTAAAATTTGGCATGGGTACTTATCTTTGTGGGTAGAACAAATAAGCCAAGTTTCACCAAAATCTGAGATGTTGGGTGAGATAGCCTGGTTGAATGACATGGAATTACCCCTTCCTTAACACAAAACTATGTTTCGAATTGGCAAAAATGATAGAGAAGGATATTTTTAAACTCCTTATTTGTTCAATCTAGATCAAGAGTTCTCAACCTTTTTAAGCCAGGGGCTGGGTCACACTGCCTCTGACAGCATCGGGGGCTGGATGACCATTTTGCCCTTCCTCCATCACAGGCACTTCCTGGTGTGGTGGAGGCGGTGGGGCCCCCCACATGAAATGTTGCCGTGGGCCGCAGGTTGAGAATTCCTGCTCTAGATGCTAAGCACATATGAAAAATTGAATTAGATCAGATGAAGGACAAGTAAAATTGAGGGGAAACACATCAGTATTTTAAAATATGTACATAGTACCATGTTAATGGCAGAAAATAGTAATGATTTGAAATACTTGTTGAAGGTTAAAGAAGAATATACAAAAGCAGACTTTTAGTTAAATTTTAAGAAAACAAAAATGTCTACAGAATAAGTTTAATGTTGATAATGAAGAAAATAAAATTATTGAAGATTATATCAGAATGGTGGTGCAGTCAAATCAGAAGGCAACAAAGACTTAGAGAGAAAACTATAAGGAAGAAAGAAAATATATTAAGGATGTGTCACTAAAATCAAGGCAAAAACATGCATAACTATGTATTCCTGACTGCTGTACATGATGTGAAAGTTGGACTATCTTCTTTACTTTCTCTTTTACGCCTTTGAGTAGATGACATATTGATATGTTCAAAATATGGTATTGGAAGATAATTTTATGAATATAATGCACTAACACAAGATAAATGGGTTCTAGATGGAATTAAGTCTGAGTTCTAAAAAAAAGAACTGATTCTTAAGGTTGCTTCCCATGCAACTGGTTTTTATTTAAATACTTGCTATCAGAGCATGGGACTAAAGACTCTCTGTTGATTCTATGTGCCATCAAGTTGCTTTTAACATAAAGCAACCTTAAGAATCAGAGAGCTTTCAAAGACTCTCTGATTAATAGCCCTGTAAAGGTATTGAAAACAGAAGGTCATGGCTTTCTTTTTAGTCAATTCATCTTATGTTGGATCTTCATCTCCTTCTGCTCCCTTTGAGTTTGCCTTTTATTATTTTTATGTGATAGTTCTGATCCAAGCTAGAACTGCACATCTTGTGTTTGGGGAAAAGAAATAGTTCTTGAACTGTTTGTTCTTTATTTAATGTGTTATATAGTTCAGCATTTATTGACTATTCAAGACAGAGACAGGCCTGTGCATCCATGAGTTGCATGCTGCACCCAGGGACCCAAATAAGTCCCCCAGTATTCCCATCCCTGATTTTTTTAAGCTTGAAAAGCCTCCTTGGTCTACTTTGGGGGAATTGGAGATGTTTTGTCATGCTGTGAGTCTCCTGCAACACTAATGACTCTCCTTTCATAATTTTGTCATTAGAAAATGCAAGGGTCTTTTGAGCGTTTCCCCTCTCCTTTTTATAATGAAAATATTGGTATGTGGGAATCATAGCTGTGGTGGCTGTTCAAGCTCAAGGGATGGGCATTTATAACTTGTAGACTTTTTCAGGTTGCCTTCCTATAAGCTACAGGAAGGATCTCTATCTGTGATCTTGAAGACCTTCTAATCAGAAGAGACAATACCTAATAATAATAATAATAATAATAATAATAATAATAATAATAATAATAATAATAATAATAATAATAATAATAATAATAATTATTATTATTATTATTATTATTATTATTATTATTATTATTATTATTATTATTATTATTATTATTATTATTATTAAACTTATATGCCGCCCTACTCAGTGAAAACCGACTCAGAGTGGCTCACAACACAGTCAAATACAATGCAACAATTCAATAGAACAATAAAATGTCACAACACAATGAAATATCATACATCAATAATTCAAACAATAGAATATCATAAAGTACAGTACAGTAAGATAAAACCCCAATATACGTCATAAAGTTACAAAAATATTACAGAACCCATAAGAACATTACACAATCTTACAAAGAAAAAAGTTACAAAAAGGCATCCCCACCCCACTCACCCTGGATCCTACCCATTAAGCTGGTGGCCACCAACAGACTACTCCCCTTCCTTCTGTCCAAGGGAAAGGAGAAAGGCAATGTGTCCATCTGACATGTAGGTGCTGCCACAAAACCCCAGCCAAGAAAAGGTCTAGCAAACATAACAGTCAGAGTGGCCGGAGGAGGATGGTGCTGGAATCAGCTGGGGCCTGGTGTTTTTTTTTTTCTCCCAGAACTGCACCCGGCTTTTTCACTCCTGGCCTCAGAGGGTGGGGTTGGAATCAGCTGGGCCCTGATGTTTCTTCCTCTTTTTACACAGTTAGAGGAATTACACAGTTAGAGGAAACCTACGTTTACAATGCACAGTTCAACAATTTTGCCTTCAACATAGAGTAGTACAGTAGCAGTCTGTTTATACTCTCATGTTACACTTCAGTTGCGCATAGTCATTAAGGTCCAATTTGTCTGTGAAGTCTAGATATAGATCACTAATATTTCAGTGAAAATGAAAAAATAAACTTTGAGGCTTTCCTCTCTAAAACTATCAGGCTAGAAATTTAGTATTTCTGTTTGTACTAGTTGCTGCCAAGCATGCTGTTAGATGGCCAGAAGTGAAGGCATAGTGTACTTTTCCAAAAATAAAAATGTGGGTATGGGAGGGAGAAAAAAAGAAAATTGAGTTTCAGTTCTTTAAAAATGTGTCTGCTGTACCTTCTATTCCGGGGTGCCCAAACTTTTTGGGCCACAGGCCAGTCATGTGGTTCAGGGGTCACTATGGTCTGGGGTCCAGATCCGGGGGGGGGGGGGCATGCCAATTCATCCAGTCCATGAAGCCCTCACCACTCTTGGAAGTGGAAGTAAAACATGCCCATACACATTTTACTTCTGCTTCCAGAAGTGACGAGGACTTTGTGGGCTGGATGGATTGGCGTTGGGAGCCGATCTGGACCCCCAGGCATAGTTTGGGCACCCCCATTCTATTCCTTATGGTCATAGATTGCACAATTTTTCTTGCTTATGCCTTCTTAATTCAAATGCAGTAGCAACATGGTTAACTCCTTAAGGCGAAGCATTTTAGTTAGTACAATATTTGTTTATTTATTTTATTAAGGCCAAGCTCCAGGGTCACTTGGATCCATTAAAGAGAAAACTGGAGACTGTTCTGAAGCAGAAGTCACATGAACAGGAGAAGATAGCAGATCTCAAGGTATGCTGAGGTTTCCTTAATTCTCTTCTTGTGGTCTTTATTTTATTTTATTTTGAGACATACTTGTCGGTTGTCTGTTTTGATTTGTTGTGTGTTCTGTCATGTTATTTGATATTTGCATGTACACAGCCCCTAGTGGGATACCACCCAAATGGGTGGCATAGAAATGTAATAAGTAAGTAAGTAAGTAAGTAAGTAAGTAAGTAAGTAAGTAAGTAAGTAAGTAAGTAAATTAATGAATGACAAGACAGTACTTTGTTTAAATAACTTTATCATTAGTGTATTATTATTTGAACACACTGTATTTTAGCTGGAAAAGCCTTTAGAACCTTTTCAAGAACTAACCTGCTTCTTTCAGCACAATAAAATGATATTTTGATCTCTTCAGGTTGAAAGTTCTCAGAGCCAGAGATCTCAGTTTCCTAATTGTTATATCCAAGGATTTGATCTGAACAAACTTTCTGTGCCTCACATAGTTTCACCTTGTGTATTCTGTGATTAGTAGCTACTATGGTATGAATAGTCTTATCTGCCAGCATCTTAGTTTGTGTGATCCTCATTCATGTACCTGCATCATAGGAGGAGCTTCAAGTACTCCTCCTTGATTATAAGGATGAATCAGTCTAAATGTATTAGTTTTTTCTTTGTGTTCTTTGTTGTTCAAGTGTAGCTTGTATTTTCTTAGTCTTCCAGATTCTGGCTTGAGAGGAGGAGAGAGGTTTATTTAATTTGGTGCTTTATCAAATGCCCTCCATCAAATTATAGGAAATCACATCTTAATGCTAAATACACAATAAAACTAGTATCATGCAGTCATGAACCAATAAAGAGTAGATCCCTGTCTAGACCAGGGATCAGCAAGCTTGGCTCTCCAGCTGTTCTTGGACTTCAATTACCAGAAGCCCAAGCACTCCTGCTGATCAGGGCTTCTGGGAATTGAAGTCCAGGAACACCAGGAAAGCCAAGTTTGCTAAACCCTGGTCTAGACTGACTAGCTTAATGTACTTGAGTTAAGTGAATGGAGAGTTTTGATCAGTCGCTAAAATGGATGCTCTTTCTCCAATCATGCTATGGTAAGAAGACTATCACTTGTGTATCTTCTGATGTGGGCAGCCCAATACTGTATAGGCAAAGACTACTGTACTTTGGTTTTCCTCAGATGTCCCAAGTTCCTTGAGGCTTTGTAGTTAATTAATGACCCTTGGAATTGGGTGTAAAGAACAATTTGTTGCTTGAAGTTTCTGGGTTGCCTTAAGTTCAGTCCCAAGCACAACAAATTTCAATAGTCATATTTCCAAGGTTACCAGCTTGACCACTCCTGGCCATGCATCTGTAATTTGGAAAAGCTGTTGATCCATCCACAGCTTGTAGAAGGTATGCTTGAGTCAATGAGGATACCTAGGACTTCACAGTCAAAGCCGAGTCCAAGTTACGTCCCCACCCTTTGTAGCCCTTTTTTAAAGGGAAATGTGGCTGTTTCTTGGACAGTTTGCACACACACATTCCCAGATAAATGGGGCCACTTCATTTTCCCTTTTCTAGTCCACAACTTACTTCAGTTCAGATGCATCCAAAAGCAATCTTCGGATGTATTCCATTTGCAGACTATGAGGTAGTTTTCATTCTGAGATGTACAATTTTTAGCACTGAGATTGGATGAAATACAGGGCCGGATTTACATGAATAGAGGCCCTAGGCTATTTCACTTATGTGGCCCTTTCACCTCCCATTTTTAAGTTTGTAAATTACATGAGATATAATAAAATACATCAGTGTTTCCCAAATGCTGGTGTTTGGACTTCAATTCCCAGAAGCCTAAGTCATTTCCCCAAAGCACTGATCAGCCAATGTACTGACTTAGGCTTCTGGGAATTGAAGTCCACTAGTGGGCTGTGTACCCCTTGTTGGGAACCACTGAAATACATCATTACTGTGATATATATCAATATATAGGTCCCTCTTGATCTTGAGGCCCTAGGCTGAAGCCTAGTTAGCCTATAGGTAAATTCAACCCTGATGAAACATCAGTATAGCACTGGCTATGCACACTTGGTCTTTAGGGGATAGTAGTTGCAAGACCACATATTCTTCATTGGCCACAATCCTATTTGTGTGAGATTCTTCTAACTTGCTGACTGTGCACCCAATTGTTCAACCAAGAGATGCCTCAGCATCTCGTCAGTTAGCTGCAATTAGCCCTAGCAGTTACACAAACCTAACATGGACACTAATAACTTAATTGTATCAGGTCTGCTTGGCTGGTTGATTACGCTGTCATTCAAATAGAAAAAATAGTTGTAGGAACAAAGTTCTAGATTGGATACTACTTTTATTAGCTCACTAAAAATTACCCCCCCCCCCCCAAAAGCAGGTTTTTTAGTTCTGCAGCAGGCAACCAAATAAATTGTCCCAGAACAACTTATGCTCCAACCTCTGTATAAGTCACCCTGTACCTTAACATGTTACCGTTCCTTCCTCCCTGTCTCGCAGAACAAGATGAAGCTGGATATGAAAGAGTTTGAGTCGGATTTTGAGCGCCTGCACCAGTTCCTTGTTGGAGAGCAGGCCTTGTTGTTACACCAACTGGAAGATCGCTATGAGGTGCTTCTGGGCACCCAGAACAGCAACGTCACTCATCTTGAAGAGCAAGGCGCTGCACTCAGCCGCCTCATTGCTGAAGCTGAAGACAAAAGCAAGCAGGGTGGTTTGCAGTTGCTCAAGGTAACTCTGTTCGTCTTGGCTCATCACTAGCCTGAATTGGTCTGGCAACTTGTAACACCATGCATCCCTTGTAACAGGGATGACTGCCATGGTTTAGTGGCTAAGACCCTGAGCTTAACGCTTGGAAGGTCGGTAGGTCAGTAGTTCGAGACTCGAGTGCCGCAGGAGGGAGTGAGCTCCTGTCTCTGTCCCAACTCCTGCCAACCTAGCAGTTCAAAAGCAAGAATTTGTGAGTACATCAATAGGTACCACTTTGTTGGGAACGGTCACAGTGTTCCTTGTGCTGCAGTGTCTAGTCATGCCCGCCATGCTGGTGCTGGCCCTTTGGCTATAAACGGAGATGAGCACTGAACCGTAAAGTCAGATACGACTGGCTTTCATTCATGAGTGACCTTTACAAGTCATAGATTGAGCAATGCAGTGGTACAAACTATACAGTACACAGAAAGAGCCTCTTGAAGATTGTGGTATTTTTCCACCACAATCAGGCATACTTTGGGCAATGGCAACTTTGTTGTGCCAGCTAATCTTTCTCACACTGTCAGATGAAAGAAACTAGAGAATGAATTCACCAAAAGGTTACAGTACTGTACTTTGTTTTGGCAGTTTCATGACTGGCCTAGACATGGAAAAATAAGAAGTTTGCTTCTGTATATTTGCATTTGGAAATAGGTTCCACTGAGCACAGGAAACCTGACCTAGGAAGATGAATATAGGATTCCACCCAAAATATTGGAGTGTTTCCAAATATACCACATGAAATTTGCATAAATTTTAACAATCTACCTGCCCATTTCGATGTAATAGGTTTGCCTTTGGCAGCATTGATACAAAGAGACTGATACCTGGGACCATTCAGCTGTTGAGTATGTGCAAGAATATGTGCATAGAAGTTGACCACTGGAGAACTTTGAGGCACTTTTTGGACAAAAAATCCTGTTATACAGCAGGGGTGCTTCTGAATATTTGAGACACCGATTTTCTGTATTTTGAAGACAACTGAGAAAATGGCCTGGCTATATTCTAAAGCAGCTTTTATTTTAAAAATCTTACTGCTTGTAGGTAGCTTGTTGTTCTAACCTATTTTTTCTTCTTTTTTCTAGGACTTCAAAGGCACTTTAGTCAGGTTGGTCAAATTTTTGTATGCTGCTTCTGCTTTGAAATAGTTCGTTATATGTGCTCCACAATTAGCCTGAGCACACCTGTAAGTCTGCTGGCTGTAGATTTCTTTGAGCAAGTTCTTGTAGTGATAGTGAGCCAGTTCATTAGAGTGAGATGGGAATTTTTTTATGTTTTGATCCTGATGGGGATCAAGGTTGACGCAGCCTTCCATCTTTCTGAGGTTGGTAGATTGTGGACCCAGCACAATCAACTTGTGAGCTGCCCAAAAGAGTGCACTAAACAATGAGGTGCCCAAACTTTTCAGGCCATGGACCGGTCACATGGTTCAGGGAGCCAGTCACGTGGTTCCTCCCACCAGAAGCAGAAGTAAAACACACCTTGCAATCTGTTTTGCAACAAGATGAGATAGATTTTAAGCTGCCATTTTCTCTGCTTAAACCAAGGGTGCCCAAACTACAGTCCGTGGGCCAGATCTGGTCCAAGATGTCAATTCATTTGGCGTCCCCGATGCCAATTCATCTGCCACCCTTGTTACTCCTGGAAGCAGAAGCAAAATGTGCCTGTACAGGAGAGCCTACATTTCAGGAGTGATGAGGGTGGTATGGGCTGGATGAATTGGTGTTGGGGGCCTGATCTGGCCTATAGGCCGTAGTTTAGGCACCCCTGCACTAAGTGCTATGGGGTGGCATATAAGTGGAATTGCTATTGCTAATAAAAATCAGTCTAGAAAGTTTCAAAGTAGAAAAAAAATCTTTTCTTACAGTTCCGATCTGTAGTTACAATTTATTTATTTTAATAGATGTATATACAGTACTGCCCTTATCTGGTGGACTCTGGGCGGTGTACATAGGCCAGCGAACACCTCACTGACCATAAAATATAAAGTTAAAAATCAGTAAAAAGACAATGAAAACCCTTAAAAACATTAGGCAATAGTGCTCCCTCCCCCGCTGTGCCATTTTACTATCTAAATATAAAATCCGTATAACATTAGCCTTAAAAATTGATTACAGAAAGGGGGAGCCTCAAACGGGGGAAAGGAAAAATTGAGTCTCCGTATGGAGGGCCGCCCATGCTTGCAGCTTGGTCAGTGGGTCAGGAGGAGAGAGAGAGGGCAGTGGAAGCAAAGCAAACAGGAAGAGGAGTGAAGCAAGCCAGAGTCGGGAGGGACTTCACCAGTGAGTTTTAGATTATAAAAGCTATTTATAACCAAGTGTTATTGTATGCAGTGTTAGACAAAAAATTATAATGTGCATGTGACTGTTTCTTTTTAAAAAAATATCTGAAAGGTCTTGCAGCACTGTTATGTCAGGATAGGGTTCAGACAAATAGTCTTTATTTCAATACTGTATGTTCAGTGCCTTGTTAAAAGGATACTCTTTCTTGCAAAGCTGTTTGCGTCTTTTCATGCAAGTTCTTAAGCACAGTTTGCTAATCTGGCTTGAAGAAAGGCTGGAACAGGGGTGCCCAAACATTTTGGGCTGTGGGCCGGTCATGTGGTTCAGGGGGCTGGTCACTATGGCCTGTGGGCCGGATCCACTGAAAGGACAAAGCCCTCATTGCTTCTAGAAGTGGAAGTAAAATGCACCGGTATGGGCACGTTTTACTTCTGCTTCCAGGAGTGACAAGGGCATCACAGGCTGGATGAATTGCCATCAGGGTGGGAGGGTGGGGTGGATCTGGCCCACGGGGCATAGTTTGGGCACCCCTGGGTTAGAGGTATTTGTTGTGAAGCATATAGCATTGAAGAGAGATATTTGGAACCTTTACACTTATACAGACATAAATTCTTGAAGAACAGGTTCTTTAAGATGAAGAGCAAAAAGGCAGCTGTTAGGAAACACATCCTTTCAAATCAGTCTATGAGCGACTGCACGCCTGACTGTATCCTTCCTCTCTTTTTCTGCATTAATATCTCTGTTTCCTATCTGGAAAATGCATTGGCATTAACAGAGATCACTGGGAGAAATGCTAAGGAAGGAAGGAATACCACTGTAACTAGAAGAATTGAGTGTGAAGTGTGTGTTGTTAGTAATCCGAGTGTGTTGAGTTTTTCCTTTCTTTCTGATTCTTCTGTGTGCTAGTCACAATACTCATTGCTTCCGTGGCTGTCTCTAACCTATCACCTTTTCCAGGTGCGAAAACATTAAGTTCCAGGATCCAGAGATCGTGCCCGTTGACACAGGAAAGAAATACCGGAACTACTTCCTCATGGATGTCTTAATGAGAAAGATGGAGAAGGTCTTCTGCAAAGCCCCTCTAGGTAAAGGGCGTCTGCCTCTTTGCTCCTGTGTGTACAGGATGCACATCAGCCTCCTGTGCTGAGCTGTGCTGGGAGGGTACGGGTGGCCCCCGGGCATTTCCAGTGTGGTTTTCTGGGCTCCCAAACTGGCTGTGCCACCTTTCCCCATGCCACCACTCTTAAGTGTTTTAACTTACCTTTCACCCATGGGTCCTGCCCACCAGTAGAGTGCAGCTCTTGAGAACATACATGAGTTTGACTTCAGCCTTTGGGCTAAAATTTAGCCGCTAAATAATTTCCCACTCTTGTTCTTTATAGCAGTGGCCCCCAACCTTTGGGTTTTGAACTTCAGTTCCTAGGAGTCTAAAGTCAATTCCCCAAAAGTACTGATTAGCCATTGTACTGGCTTAGGCTTCTGTGAAGTGAAATCCAAACCCAAAGTTTGGGGGCCTCTGCTTTATAGGATTGCAGTCTGTGGAAGCGAGGCATGCTCTTTTGTTTCGCAGTGCATGTCTGTTACAGAAAACAACCAGTGTTGCTTCTCAGTTGGAAACTTGGAGCTGTGAAGACGTGATAACAGGCCATGCCCAAAGGCCTTACACGTTGTTAGATGATAGACACAGGTAGGAGGTGCATGAGAGTTCTCAGGAACTGACCAAATGCTGTATTGTTTTGGGAGGGAAAATGGCAAAAGTTGGGTGTGGAAAATAAGATTGTGGAGAAGCCATATTGTAGCATGTCTTGAGGAGAGGGGAGGAATCTGGTGGAAAGAAGGAGGCTGTTTGAGGCATAAAGCTGATTGACTAGACCAGGGGTGGGGAAGGCCGCATTAATTTAGCTGCAATCAAATAAAGCCACACTGTAGGGCCATATATATTTAGCTGTAATCAAATAAGAGACGGAGTGCGGTAGCTTAATGATTAAGACATTGAACTTGATGACTGCATGATGGAATGAGCTCCTGTCTCTGTCCCAGCTCCTGCCAACCTAGCAGTTTGAAGCAAGAAATTACAAGTAGATAAATAGGGACCACTTCAGTGGGAAGGTAAACAGCGTTCTGTGTGCTCTGGTGTCTAGTTATGCCTGCCACATGACCACAGAAACGTCTGCAGAAGCAGACAGCACTGGCTCTTCAGCTTTGAAACAGAGATGAGCACTGAGCCCCTGGTGCCATTTCATGTAGCCCCCCACCCCTCCAAGGGCATTCGAGAAACAAAATGCCCCCCCGCCCCCCCCGCCCCATTTTGCAGGGCAAAATGGCCATCCGGCCCTTGAAGCTGACTGAGAGATTGTGACCTGGCCACTGGCTTGAAAAGGTTGGGAACCCCTGCACTTTCCTATAAATGGGGTTGTAGTCTACCACTTTCCTGTTAATGCCTTTTCTTGCTGCCTTTCCCACAGCTGTCCTGACCTTGGACCCGGAGACGGCCCACCCACGGCTCACCCTTTCCTCCGACTACCAGAGCGTCCGGCTTGGCGAGCGCTGGCGGGAACTTCCAGACAACCCCAAACGCTTCGACTCTGACTACTGCGTCTTGGCTCTGCAGGGCTTCACCTGCGGCCGCCATTACTGGGAAGTGGAAGTCGGGGGCCGGCGGGGGTGGGCAGTGGGGGCCGCCCGGGAATCGGCCCGGCGCAAAGAGAAGTCCAACGCTGGAAGTTCCCACCAGAAGCGGGAGATTTGGTGCGTGGGCACCAATGGCAAGAAGTACCAGGCGCTGACCACCACTGAGCAGACCGCTCTGCCTCCATGTGAGAAGCTGCGGCGCTTTTGTGTCTACCTGGACTACGAACGGGGCCAGCTGGCCTTCTACAATGCGGAGAACATGGCCCACATTCATACCTTCAATGCCTCCTTCCACGAGCGCATCTTCCCTTTCTTCCGCATCCTTTCTAAGGGGACCCGCATCAAAATCTGTAATTGATGCTATCGTTGCTGCTGTTACTGCATGTAGCTCAATCTCTCTCTCTCTCTCTCTCTCTCCCCCCCCCAGGCCTGGGAAGGCCTCCACCCCACTGTTAATCTTTTTAGTTCAGCTAGTCACCCCTATGTGGGAAATCTGAGACCTTCAGTCGCTCATAGACTTTGGATACCTTATCTTGTATTCAGTCTGGCAGGAGGGGTGAGTGTCTCCTTCTATAGATCCATTATTGAACACACGTCCTCCTCTGGTCCTTCATGGGACAGTGGATCCAATTTGTGTGTGTGTGGTTCAGATCTGCTCTAGCAAAATTATCTTTTCTTCTTGGCAGTTCTGCTCTAAACTGGACTGCATCACTCCTTCCATCCCTCCTGAATGATCTCCAACTACTGGATCACTCTGAGAAGGAATATGGGCTGATACTTATTCTTGGCGTACAATTCTGTTGTATGGTTGGTGAGAGTTTGTCCACTGAAAGGGCAGAGCTTTGACATTCCAGAGTCATTAAGGTTTTCTTAAGCTAGGCACTCAAATCTCAGAAAATCCTGAGGATGCCTCTGATGATCTTAACCTACATGGATTCATGAGGTCCAGAAAAACAAGATAACCAGTCCTGGATCCAGGCTAGGTTGTGAAATCACAGGCTTCTTCTGGTTTCGTTCAGCGGCCTTACAGTCTACATCTTGGTCGAGTTTACATCTCAGTACAACTCTACAGAAATGTCCTGATTCCCCAATCCAGTACGATGCTTTCATCATTCGACACAATCATCTTCTATATTTATTCTTATAATTCTTTACTAACTTGAGGATTTTACAGGAAAACATAGAGCCACTAATTCTATCCTGCTGCTCTGTATATGGTTTTTAATGTAATGTCCCAGCTGTTTGTCCCCAATTCTTTCCTATCGTTCCTGTTGGGTTTTTCCTGGAGGGGAAGTATTTATTAATACTAGTAGTGTTGATGTACAGGCCATGTTTGGCCAGTGGCACAGCCATATACTGTGATGCTCACTAATGTCACTGGAGGGCCAGGGCTCTAGAGATGGGCATCCACCCCACCCAGGAAAATATGGTGATGGGATTGTATCACTGCTGCCTTGCCTGCTCTTCCTACCCCAGAGTTTAGGTCACGTGTTTTAAGATGCTGTTACTCCATAGACTTGCAGTGCAGAATCTTCCTCCTCTATCCTGCAAACTACTGGAGGCTCTCGCTGTGCCAGCAGGGTGGTCCCACCCCCCACCCCAAGTTCTTTGTGACATTACAGAGCTTTTGAACTATTTTTTGCTAAAGGAAAAAAAAGACTTAAAATGGATATTTAGTTTTTTGGGAAAATTTGACAGACTTAATGAATAAATAAATAAGAAATTCAACAGTTCTGTCTTTGTGTTGTGTTCAGACTTTGAAAATAGGTAGATGAGATGGGGTGGTAATATTTCCAACCTGGTTTTCAATAAAAGCACACTAGGAAGTTGTTTTGTGCCGAGACAGATGACGTGCAAGATTAAATATGGCTGGGAGGAGTGACTGTAGTGACTCCAAGGGCTGATTTCGCTTTTCGAAGATCTGCTGTGGCCCATCTGATTCCCTTCTAGCAAAACAGCAAGTGCCTGGAAATTAAAAAGGCTTTTCTAAAGCCAAGTAAGGTGCATGGGGTTTATGCACGTGTGCACATTTCTTCTGATCATAAATTGCAATTTGCGGTATGATTATCTGACTTCATTTTTGAATGTTTTTGGCCAAGGGGGTTGGGGGCTCTACGGCAGGGGTGGCGAACCTTTTTATGCTGCAGGCCTGACTATGCCCCCTGGAAGTGGAAACGGGCAAATATATGGCTGTCTTAAATGTGGCCACTTCTGTGTTTGACAGCTGTGGACATATTTACGCATGTGCGGGTGTGTTGTACTGCTGACATAAACGTGTCCGCTTGGGCTTCTGGGAGTTGAAGTCCAAGAACATCTGAAGTGCCAAGGTACGCCATCACGGGTCTAAGCCAACACCAAAAATAGTACAGTTGTCCAAAATCATGATAATCTCTGAGCATGAATGTGAACTATTTCATTGCTATGGCATACAAAGCACCACTGTTGAGTCTAAATTTTCCACACCACTCCCTCTGGATATCAGACAGGCACAGGCCAGTTAAGTACGGTATTGTTTTATACAAGTCACCTCGGTTTATCTTGTGGATTGTGCTTTCATTCCCCAGCACCACCACCACCTTAAACCAGGAGTGCATAAATCACCACCCTCCCAGCATAAATCCCAGTATTTTTTTCTCCCAGTTTTTGCTCCCTATGGCTGACCATAGAGGCAGACTCGGCTGTTTTAAGTCAACACTCTTTTTCTTTTAAGCAATTAAAAGCGCCTCGCATTTTCCAGGTTAACTTGCTCTTAAACCTTAAGTTCCACTTTATATCTTGCAAAGAAAACAGAGATCTGTTTCAACACAAACCAAAAACGTTTTTATTGAATTCTTTTTTTACATAATTATAACCTGTGCCTCATAGTCCACTGTAGCCTCTCATCTGGTTCCGATAGTGACCTGCCAGACACGAACCAGGTTATCTGTGTAGCCAGCAAACAGAGTCTAAGGGGCAGAGAAGAGAAAAGAAAGTCAACCATGTTAACCAGTGATTTGGTGAGTGCAGAAAGGTCAACTAAAACAGATTAAGAGATCTGTGCCATTCACTTTAAACTCCTTTCAATCTCCCACAGCATGGCCTCTGTACATCAAAGCAAAGCAATCATCCTTTCACTGCCTATCCATAATGCTTAGTGCACTCTCTGGGTGGGACACAAGTTAAGTAGCATTTTGCCCCCAACATGCTGGGTACTCATTTTATCAACTTTGGAAGAATGGAAGGCTGAATTAACCTTGGTCCCTGGTCTGGATCCAACTCACAACCTTGCAGTTTACCCACTGTGCCACCTGTCGCTGGCTTAAACTTAAAAGAAACCTGATTGTGCAGGTTGAATAGATTCCAACTCAGAAACTTACATAAAATAAAGAGGGACATACCTGTACTTTTCTATAAAAAGATATACTTCCTTCAGAGCACAAATAAATACATAAATATTAGAACTGTCAAGTTATAGTTGGGGGCCATTCAAAAGAAAAGATGTTTATTAATCAGATAGTGTTTGCATGTATATGTGACCGATTTTATTGATAAATTATTTTGAGTAAATTTTATATATCATTCTATTGTGATTGTTATGCTACGTTTAACCTGTTTTTATCCTGTTTTGTGTAATCTTATTTTATCTAAAGTATTTTATTTTAACCTTATAAAGGATGATTCCTCACTGTGATCTATAATGATGATGATGATATTTTTGTGTCAGATTACTCTGGGTTGAAAGGATTTTTGCTGGAAAAACTCCCCCAATGAGGCTCCTTTCATGTCCCCAAGTGCAGCCCCCAGTATCAAAACCCAACCTTCCAGTCTCCAAACTCAGCGTCTTAACCACTAAGCTGAACCCTGATCTATAAAAGGATGGATTAAATTATGCCTGCGCTGTCAGTGTCATTGTGAAGGACATCAACACTTATGGGAAACATTATGAGTGTGTGAAATGGCCCAGGTAAGTGTGATGGCTCAGTAAGGTAAGAATATCCACCTAGCTCAAGACGTAGTACAATAGTCTAACCATCCTTTTAGATATTGTCGTCAATTTACATGTTACCATTTAATTTTATAAACTGCCCAGAGTGGGTAAATGAGCCAGATGGGTGGTATAAAAATGTAACAAACACATGAGTGTAATTGTGGAAATGGGATCCTTTACTTTCCCTCAAGGACTAAGTGTACCATGAAACTAACACAGCAATGGAAGGCTTCAAAAGGGAGGCATGGATCACAACTCTGGGAGCCACAGTTCAAAGAAGTCCATGTTCCTGAACTCTCTTATCCAATCCTGCCTGACTGGGCGGAGGAGGCTACCAGCTCTGCAAGCCTTGGAAGCGCCAATGGCATCGTGGCACAATCTTTTCCTTACCTGCCCATCAGCTGACCAGGCCAAAGAGGTGCACTGAGGTGGCTCTGCTTTGCTGCTGGTGCTGATCACCTCCTGCTTGAGTTCATCCACAATGATCTTGCCTTCCAAATCCTGTGAAAAAGAAACGAGGAGCTTTTGACTCTGAATTCCACTCCCCCACCTTCTACGCCAGTGGTTCCTATGGACCAGATCCATCCCCCACAGCACCATTTCATGTGGAAACCCCCCCCCCCGCCCCTCCAAGAGCATTTGAAATACAAAATGGCCATCCCTTTGAAGCTGATGGGAGAAAACGGCCACCCTCAGCCTGCAGGCAGGGCAAAAGGGCTGGCCAGCCCTCGCAGCTGACTGAAGAGCGTGACCCGGCCCCTGGCTTGAAAAAGTTGGGAACCCCTGGTTTATGCGCACATCTAATGGAGTTGTGTTTGCTTTTGGCAACATGCTCAGAAACAGCCTCTGGGTTTCAACACGAAAGCTGTGTCAGAAGGCATAACAGTGTGTTTCATCACAGCACAAAGACGCCCGCCCCCCCCCACACACACGCCCTGCCCAGTCTTCAAGTCACTGCAGTCACAGGGCATCTTCCCAACTACACCAACAGACTAATGGTGTAGAAGGATAATTCAAAAATCATAGTACCCATCACCGAATCGAGCTGAAATTAACATATTTGCTCATTTCCCCAACGTCACTTGGAGGACCCTGAATAGGATCAGGGTTGGAGTCCCTAAATCAAGGATTCTCAACCTGCGCCCCATGGGCCACATTCAGCCCCCGGCACCATTTCATGTGGGCCCCCACTGCCTCCACCACACCCGGAAGTGCCATGTGGTGGAGGAAGGGCAAAATGGCCATCCAGCCCCCGAAGCTGTCTGAGGGAGCATGACCTGGCCCCTGGCTTAAAAAGGTTGAGAACTCCTGACCTAAATGCAAGACCAACATGCTGGTGGACAACAAATTGCGCAAATGTGGAAAGACACAAAGTCCGGCTCATTTATTGGTTTGCTGACTGCTACGAGAAACATGGAGCAATGAGGACTTGGGTTTGGGCAACGACAAAGCGAAGAAAGTGGCTTCATTTTGACAGTCCAAGACACAAAAGAAGAAGCAGCCTTGCTAAGCCTACTCTGAATCTTCTTTTTCCTCCCCCACTGCCTGTCATTTCCTAACCTGTCAGCATATGCACTGTAATCTTTTCTGGATAAGTATTTTTTGGGTGCAGTGTTTTGGATTATTCTTTTTTTTTTTTTGGGGGGGGGGATGTTAACAATAACAAAGCTACAGGGGAACATGAAAAATCCATGTCTGTTAATCAGGGATTTTCCCTGGGATTTATTTGATTTGACATACCGTAATTTATACTTTTGTTAGTGAAATTATCAAATCAGACAAGGATTCTGTCTTAAAAACTGAAGCCTGGTCATGAACTGTGAAAAATGCAATTTAGAGTGGTTCTAATCACTCTTTACCATGCTTGGTTGTACTTTTGTTGTTGTTCAGTTGCACAGTCAATTCCGACCCTTTGCGACCCCATGGACCATTGCCCGCCAGGCACCTCTGTCCTCCACCATCTACAATAACTGTGCCTACTACCAAAGGCCAATATAAATCTGCTACTGCAACCCTCACGGCAACTCACCCAGATCTTGATGCTGGGCCCGGTGGCAGCACACAGCCAGTAGCGGTTGGGACTGAAGCACAGGGCGTTGATGATGTCTCCACCATCCAGGGTGTACAGGTGCTTGCCTTCATTCAAGTCCCATAACATGGCCTGACCATCCTAGAGTGGGAAATCAACAGAGAATACAGCTTTAAGAAATCCATGGAGATTAGCAAGTAAAACTACACAAAACAGTGGTTCTTCAATCTTTTAAGCAGATGTTCCAACAAGGCTAGAGTTTACCTTCCCCAAAATGGAGTAAGCATATTTTTCATGTCACAAGCTCAGAGGTCTGGCTGGGTTATATACCTGATACAAGGCAACCTGTGGCCAGTCCAGATGTTGCTGGCATGCAATAGCCTTCAGTCCTGACCACCATCATAAGAGACAAAGACTGATCAGGACTGCAGTCTACAAGCCACTTATCCCTCACACTGCATATACCTGAGAGTTGCACTTGGGGACATGAAGGGAGCCTCATTTGGGCATCCCCTAAAAATCCTTTAAACCAGAGTAATCTTTGATACCAAATTATATTATCATCATCTTTCCTAGAGTAGGCAAACGGTAACCCTCCATATTGCTGGACTGCAATTCTCACCAGCCCTAGCAGTCACAGCCAACGCTGTAGAAGGTACTCCCTATCTGTGGCTGTAATCTCATGACAAATTTCCTGGTGAGTATATTAGAGGGACTGTGGTGGCTCAAGTGGTTAAGACGCTGAACCTGAAGACTGGAAGGCCAGCAGGTCAACAGTTCGAGACCTGAGTGTTGCACAACAGAGTGAACTTCTGTCTCTGTCCCAGCTCCTGCCAACCTAGCAGTTTGAAAGCAAGAAATTGCATGTAGATAAATAGATATCACTTTGGTGGGAAGGTAAACAGCATTCTGTACACTTCAGTGCCTAGTCATGCCTGCCAGATGTCCATAGAAATGTTTGCAGATGTAGACAGTGCTGGCTCTGGCTATAAACAGAGAGGAGCACTGAACCCTAGAGTTGGATACAACTGACTTTCAAGCAAGGGCGGCCTTTACCTATATTAGAGGAACCCCACCATGCAAATGGCTGTTAATCTAAATTGCATTTCTAACTAGCTAAAAAGAGGTATTCTATCTTTCCCACCTCTAGGGTCATCTGACATGGTGTTAAGCTGCTTCTTATTCAGGTCTCCTGTTCTCCTCAGGTTGTTTTCCTCAGTTCTGCCGTCTACTCTATTGTTATTATTTGCTTTACAAGCAAAGCATGTTTAAGGAAATCATTTTTTGTTTACCACACGAAACGTATTGTATAGAAACTCACAAAGAAAAGCACCTGTTTATATTTTTGAAATAACTAAGTAAAGAAACTATTCTGTTAATAGTTCGTGTGGAGAATTTATTTGCTAGACTAAAACAGGGAGTATAAGGCTTGGAGAACTTGCAAACGTAAACTAAATCTATTTGTAAAATAGCTCTGCTTTACTGCTGCATGAAATACTTAGCATTTCTATCCATTTTAAATATCTGACCAACTACAGGGATTTACCTCTGCACTAAGCCAAGGCTAATTGTACTTATGAATTGGTGGCCCCACACAAGAGACAAATTAACACTTTGATTACTTTCTTAATGACAGCTCAAGGTCTAGAAGAGGATGTGGAATGAAAAATACAACAGGTCTCTGCATCACCACCTATTCCAGTGGTGGCAAACCTATGCCACGCGTGCCAGAGGGGACACCTAGAGCCATCTCTGTGGGCACATGTGCTGTTATCCCAAAAGCTTGCCCCAGCCCCTCTGCCCAGCAGCCCAATGGGAGCGAGTCCTCCCTCCCCCCAGCACAGAGTTCAGCCTGCCCTCTGTGGCATGGACAGGAGCCTATTGAGTTTGGGCACTAAAAGGTTCACCATCACTGACCTATTCAATTGTGGGTCTAATTTTCACCGTTCTACCAGCACCTATTCTGGCCCATTAAAATACTTTTCCCCTCCACACAAATGGGTACAATTGCATCTCACATTTAAACTAAAAACTATCAGAAAATTGTTTTACCCAAATAAATAAAGTTTAGGCAGCTCAGAAACAGCCTCTGGGTATCCGCACAATAAAGAATCAGATGGCGCTCGTAAGTTTCATCACAGCTGAGCCAAGATCTGCTAGCAGCAGAGACAGGAGAGCAGATATTGTCCATGCTTGACAACCTCATGTGATACCCCTTGCCACCCTCTCTCTCCACCAATAATGGATTCAGCCCATTTTGAGGAGGAAGAACTGAGCCAACTTCTGATCCACAAAATAGACAGGAATGGAGGGAAAGAAACGGCAGCCGTCTTGCCCTGGTGACTTACCTTGCCACCCGAAGCACACAAGGAACCATCAGGTGAGACTGTCACTGTGTTCAGGTAGCCAGTGTGCCCAATGTGGTTGGTCTTCAGCTTGCAGTTGGCCAGGTTCCACACCTACCATATTGAGAAAACAAAGAGCCAGGTAAGAAAAGCCATCACAAACTCATTGGGATGACTCACAAGGTTGATACATCCATTCTCAGAACTTGACGAGGCACACAACAGCCACCTACAGAAGATTGCATTTCACTTCTGCACAGTTGAAGGTCTGGACCTCAAATCAGAAGACCAAGATTTGAACTGGTTGGTCTCAATATGAAGAGAATCACTGGTGTATTTAACTATTCCCAGGGAAGTGGGCATTGGAGACAGAAAATGGTATTAAGACTGATCTTACACACCTTCACCAGCTTGTCCCAGCCACAAGAGACAATGATGGGATTGCTACTGTTGGGGGAGAAGCGCACGCACGACACCCACTCAGAGTGGCTTTCATCCTGTGGGGTTAAGAGAGAAAAAAAGGTAAAATGAAAAGCTCCTGACATGACAATGAAACAACACATTCTAAATACTGACACCAGAGTACACTAGTACCCCGGATAACGTTATGACTTGGTTCCACAAGTCTCGTCTTTATCCAGTTTTTAACGTTGTGCGATACATTTATCACACAATGTTAAAAAAAGGCCTGTTTCCCTGGAGGCTGCAGCAAGCCAGAACGTCAGGATTTGAATCCTGACATTTTGGCTTGCTGCAGCCTCCAGGGAGGTGGGGGAACTTTGGAAACAGCTTGGATCGGGTCTCCCCACCTCCCTGGACCCGGCCGGGGGGGGGGGTCAGAGACCCCAAAATTGGAAAAAAAACATTTTTTTTTTAACCAATGTTGGGGTCTCTGACCCCCCTGCTGGGTTCAGGGAGGTGGGGAGACCCGATCCAAGCTGTTTCTGGGCTTCTCCGACGTCCTCAGCCAGTACAGCAAGCCAAAATGTCAGGGTTCAAATCCCGACATTCTGGCTTGCTGCACTGGCGGAGGACGTCGGGGAAGCCCAGAAACAGCTTGGATCGGGTCTCCCCACCTCCCGGGACCCAGCCGGGGGGGGGGGGGGGGTCAGAGACCCCAACATTGGCAAAAAAACGGACATGAGGTGTGGGGAGCCCCCCGTCAGCTTTCCAGCCTCCCCACCCCTGCCTCCATAGCTGCAGGGTGGCTGGGAAGCTGAACGGAGAAACCCGTTCAGCTTTCCAGCCACCCTGCTGCTAAGAACAACTGTATCGGATAATGTTAAAAATCGCGTTATTCAATACAAGATTTTTCCAAAAATCTTGTAACGTTATGCGGTTTTAGCGCTATCTGGTACTCGCGTTAATCGGGGTATTGCTGTATTGCTTTTTTTTTTTTAAATTAAGCCTCTAGTCCAAGGGTGGGCAAACTACAACTCACCGCACCATTTCATGTGACCCACTGCCACCATCGCTGCTCCTGGAAGTAGACACATTTATGACAGCCATAAAATGTGCCTGCAAATGCTTAAATGCACCCGTTCCTGCCGTAAAATGCACCTGCAGCTGTCATTATTATTATGCTCACATTTATATGCTGCCTATCTGACTATGCGACTCAGGTCTCATAAATTCAAAATATATTTTCTCTAGTAAAAGCAAATCTTTTACCAAGAGTGAACATTTTTTCCAAGCAAGTACAGCCACTGTGAGAACCAACAACTTTTACAGGTACAACAAGGGATTTGTATATTCAACACCTGACTTAAAAGCAACCAGATGACCTGAAATTGAGGTGCATTCAGTGCCAAGATTTGAGAAGAAGGCATGGATGGACTCACCTGCACAGTGTACTTGCAGACACCCAGGGTGTTCCAGAGTTTGATGGTTTTGTCCCTGGAACCAGAAACAATCTGGCGGTTGTCAGAAGAGAAAGCCACGCTCAGAACATCCTTGGTGTGGCCCACAAAGCGGCGGGTGGTGGTACCTCTGTAAGGCAGGAGTTAATTAAAAAATCAATTAATGCAGGAAAGGAGGATTTGCAGTCCCAATTGTTCCACAACCTGCCTTGCCATTTCACCACCTGCTGATTCCCCAAGAGTTCCAACTCTAATTCTGAATCATCTTTGCTGGCAGTAAAATCAACTCAGGATGATGGGGAAAGGCTATCCCGACAGCATCAAGCTTCTCTACTGCAACTTCAGCAGCTGGTAACAGGAAGCAGGCACTCAGAAGTGTCTTCTGTTATTTTATGCTTTCGTAGGGACCGCAGAGGCTTAGTGGTTAAGATGCTGAACTTGATGACTGGAAGGTCAGCAGGACAACAGTTTGAGACCCAAGTACTGCATGACGGAGTGAACTCCCGTCTGTCCCAGCATCTACCAACCTAGTAAGCAAGAAATTGCAAGTAGATAAATAGGTACCACATTGGTGGAAAGATAACAGCATTCCATGCTCTTCCGGGTCTCGTCATGCCTGCCACATGTTCACAGAGATGTCTCAAGATGCAGACAGCGCTGACTCTTTGGCTATTAAGGGAGATGAGCACCGAATCCTAGAGTTGGATACGACTGGCTTTCTAGCAAGAGTGACCTTTACCTTTACCAAGGCAGGGAAGTAAGTAGGCAAGACTCAAGAAATCCCTTTTTTGATCACTCACTAGTTGTTGGATAGGTAAGCTTTGTCCCCAAGGACAACTCAACATACAAACACAACATAATCTCATTGCCCTTCATTTCCCCGAATCTGCAAGGATCTTTCACAGCACCCTCACTGAGGAACGCTGACAGTAATAACGGCTTAGGCACCAGCCACTGTAGGGCAGTGTTGAAACAAGATAGAAAATCAGATCTTCTCTCTTCAGACTCTCCAGGCTTCCACAGAACAAGCAAAAAACAAACTTCCAACCCCTCTGCTGACTCAGTTGTGTCCCTTCATTATTGCAGGACATCTCATCAAACCCCACTGGAGTCAGGAGATGTGTGTCAGGTCTAATCACTGGGACACGAGGGAACAACAAGAGACCCTGCTCCCAAAGCAACCAGAAACAAGCAGAAAGAGAAAACAGAACCCTAGAAGTAAACCAGAATTCAGCAGAGAGCAAAATGGCACCAAGTGAGACAAGTCAACAATCAGCTTTTTAATCAAGATGTCCCCGTTTTACTTCTCCTTGACAGGTGCTTACGTTGTAAGGTCCCAGAGGCGAAGAGTGCCATCCCAGGAGCCAGAGAGGGCAAACTGCCCATCTGAGGAAATCACAACGTCGCTGACAAAGTGGGAGTGGCCCCGCAAGGCTCGTTGAGGGATCCCATAGTTCGTTTCATCTCGTGTTAGCTTCCACATGATGATGGTCTTGTCTGCAAGAGAAGACAACAAATGATTTCCGCCATATTTCTAAAGAAGCCAAGACAGATACATCTGTGAAGGTGGGATCCCATTCCCCAACCACTGATTCCCCTGGGTAGGACATTGTACCTAAGCCCTTTTCACTCCACTGCTGTTCTGGTTTAGTTCTTACTATGTTGTGAAGTTGGGTTGGGAAATGTGTCGGCCTCCAGATGTGACCAGAGTCTTCTAACCACCAGCTATGGTGGCTAAGGTGGATGGAAGGTGCACCTGTATTAACTTTGGGTTGAACTACTTCAAAAGAACCTTTCAACCACATATTCCACAAACCTTCAGCAAAGATGTCCTAGTGATGTCACCTCACAATATAATTATGTGACTGGACGCTTTTGCATGAAAGAGGCCTTTGCCAACTGTAACATATTCTCCCCTTAACCAACATGAAACTGCATTGCTCCCTAGTCTTATCTGAAGGCACGTCCTCCTGAACTAACAGAACTATCTTTAAATCCTTTTTTTTACAACTGGGTTTTATAGCCACACCAAGAATTGCAGACTTTCTTAACCTACAGAGGATTACAACATATCAGGCCCAAGAAACCATCTTAGTTTTGATTTTTAATATCAGTATTCTCCAAATGCATTAGCCATCCACCTGTACAGCAAAGAGAGCACAACAGTGAAAATTAAGTTCTGCAGGATGCCAGAGTTTGAAAATTTCCCTGATAGCACCAGCTGCAAAAACTTCACTATGTAATTCTATTTTCTTAAAAATATGTGAATTTTACTCTGGTCTTCTACACATTCTAGTGCTGAGTGTGCAGACAGTAAAACATTACTCTTCGATTCTTTCACTTATGTGCATCCAGCCAAGGTACTATTTTGTACTTTGGTGATGGACTTCAGGATTCAAATACAATTTTTTTTAAATCAGTGCTACAAATCTGAAATCAGCCCACTTTGTAACCTGGCCGACCTGTGAACTGTGGGTTCCAATGTATTACCTTTGGGTGAACTGCTTTAGAATAGAAGCTGTCAAAAAGAAACTGATCTCAAAGAACCCCTCCCACCTTCATTTTTCTTAACCCATCTTCTCCTGTCCCATCATAATTGCAGGACATGTCTTCAAACTCCATTAGGAAGATCAGGAGACAATGTCAGATTTAATCACTGGGACTGAGAAGAAAGGGAGATGATCTTACTCTCCTACATGCCCACCTATCATTTCCACGTGGAACTGTCATTATCTAACCACAGTTCCCTCATTATTACTGAGTTCCTCCTGATTCTTCCACCATGATTCCCTCAGTACCTAGGCTTATGATACTTCCAAACAGCCTTTCCAAGAACTAGGAATAACTATCCTCCCAAATGCTGACAAAATATCGACTTTTCCTCCTGGAGAATTATTTTACAGTTCAGTTCATCTTAATCAACCTGGTCTTTGTAGCAATAGCAATTACACTTCTATCCCGCCCCACAGTGCACTCCCTGTGTGGTTTATAAGGGAAATACCATTTTGTCCCAACATGCTGGGTCCTCATTTTACCGACCTCGGAAGGAGAGGCGGCTGAGTCAACCTTGCGCCTTAGTCAGGATCAAACTCACAACCTTCTGGCTGCAGTACAGCAATTGTTAACCACTGCGCAACCAGGGATCTTAGTAAACACGATTTCCCCCCCCCCCATGAAAAACTTGGGCCCTTCCAAATGTGCCCTTCTTCGCCATCCCAGAGGTCTCATGCTCTATCCCTGTATTCCGTTTCCCCCCTCCCCCCTCCAGCGAATGGATATCACCCTGCTGCTTCTCCTTCTTACCCCGCGAGGCGGAGAGGATCATGTCTGGAAACTGCGGGGTGGTGGCGATCTGGGTCACCCAGCCATTGTGGCCCTTAAGGGTGCCACGCAGGGTCATCTGCTCCGTCATGGCGGCGGCGGAGCGGGCTCGAGTTCCCGCGGCAGGCGGAGGATGGCGACGGATTCAGCACCGGCCCTCGGCCCAGACCTGCCACCTCGCTCAGGCCCGGAGAGAGAAAGGAAGCGCCGCTCTCTTCCGGAAGCGGAAGTAGCCTCGCCTCGTGAGCGGACGGCGAGGCGGCTGGTTCCGTACCGCAAAATGGCTGCCGCCTATGATGTCTGTACGGCGAGAGGCTCACTCTCTCGGAAAAGCAAAAAAACAACATGGAGCAAAACGGAAATTCGCAGTTTTGGAGAGGTTTTCCAGCCACAATACAAAGGCCCGACCATGCAGTTTTGGGAAGAGGGATTATTAGTGCAGAGGTGGGAAGCTTGCGGCCTTGAGAGGGGGTGTATGGGGTTCTGGGAATTGAAGTTCCAGAACACCTGGAGGACTGGCTGTTTCCTCTAGGCCAGGGTTTCTCAACCTTGGGCCTCCAGGTATACTTGGACTTCAATTCCCAGAAGCCCACGTTCCCCTCAAGGAGTGGATGCTTTGGGATTCCTTTTTTTGTTGCGATATTCAAACGAGGTACTGTACCTCTGTTCCTGCGAGAATATATTAATAATATAATGTTAGTTATATATATGGTTCGCCCTGAACATCTTTCAAAAATTTCTGGATGTATGTTCCGAAAACTTTTGTTTCTGAAGAATGGTAGCTGGATGAAGAAACATCTGAGCTAAATGAGAATAAACGGACACGGCAGTTTTGTAGGAAAAGATCACCCTTGCTCGAAAGCTAGTCGTATCCAACTCTCTAGGATTCAGTGCTCATCTCTGTTTATAGCAAAAGCCGGCGCTGTTTGTGTCTGCAGACGTTTCCGTGGACATGTGGCAGGCATGACTAGACACCGGAGTGCACAGAACACTGTGTATCTCCCACCATAGTGGTCCTTAACCTTATTTATGTGCAATTTCTTGCTTTCGAACTGCTAGGTTGGCAGGAGCTGGGACAGAGACAGGTGCTCACTCCGTCATGCAGTACTTCTTGTGTATCAAACTCCAACCTTCCCGTCTTCAAGTTCAGCATCTTAACCACTTGAGTAACTGCAGTTTTGTATGTACAATTAATTCAGTTGATAGCCTAAAGATCTCAGCAGCAGTAGCAGCAATTAAAGGCATGCTTAACTCCCATGGAGAATGTTGACTTATGTTTGGAGGTCTAACTTTTAATATTCATATTTTCATGAACAGAGCCAAGCATTGGCTGACTGCCTGCCAGATAGTGGGGAAGTTTGGCGTTGCTTTCCCATTGCGGATCAAAGGCCAGGATCCCATTGTTCCCCACTGGTAAGGGAATGAGGCCCCTGGTTGAGGTGTGATTTCAGAGCAAATGGTGGGGATGTAACCAGATACTCTGGATGTCTGTAACTTTTACTGAACTTGTTTCATCTGCCTTAAATGATGGGCTACCTATGAGGAAGTTAAGTTGAAGGTTTTAGTGTTAGATTTATGGCCTATGCAGTTGGGTTTTCTTCATTGTGTATGGGCTGTTTTGGGCATCTTACTCCTCATGGGAGGAGGGGTCTGTCCACCAACAATTTGCCATGTGACCCCCCTTGAGCCAATCTGGGGGTTGTCTAGACTTTTGGTTGCCTCAGCTATAAAAAGAGAGATTTTTCAAATCTTCACTGCTGCTAATTTTGGGCTAGGAACAGCCAGCAGCCCTGGGTCTTGACTCCTGCCACACAATGCCCCCCCCCCCAGTGTGGCCTAGGACCCAGGATATTTTCATATTGTTATTATATCATGTTATGTTGTTCATTCATGTTTCTCTGTATTGCTGATTGTCATAGTTTTCTCCCTATCCTGTATTCTCAATGTTTTTATTCTTTGAAACTCTTTGCATTTCTCATTCTTCATAAGGTTACATTCAGTCGTCTGCCAGCTAGAGCCTGCTTTTAAATAAATGCAACTATTATTTGAATGTTCTTTTCTGATGTATTTTATACAATGCACCCCCTTACTTTGGGGCACTGCAAACCTTTGGGTATTTAGGTAATAAAGGTGATGGGGCAGCCCCATGGGCCCCCACAGAAGCCCCAGGATTTCAGGTAACAAGAAAATGAATTAAATCAATCTTTATTAGAGTCCAAGACCAGCATAGTACAACAAAAATAGCAAAAGTTGAAATATATCAGGAGACAGAAGTTAAAATTAGGGTACTTAAAAATATACTGTATTTCTGCTCAGAATTAAGGAGTAGTAAAATTAACATTTAAGGCGGTTGGTGCCATAGAGTTACAATTACTGTATTACAAAGCCTATAACGTAGTGCTAGTGGTTTGTTTAGCTGAAGAACCTGTCAGAATTGTTCCTCTGATTTTACATGCTGCGGTGCAGAACCTGGCATTGTTGAAAGGTGGGCTTTTCATCAGATAGCAGTCACTGGGTTTATGTGCTATTTGGTGGCCCAGGATACTTGCGGAGCAGTGGAGATACAGTACGAACTTTTTCTGGGTGTCTCTATAAAAAGGGCAGATGCAGGGGAGATATCTTGATCATGAAGAATGTGTATCTCAGCTAGAATAAATCAGAACTAGAAAGTAAGTGTTGGCAGATTCTTTTCAACAGAATTGGACTTCATACCAGTCATGCTTTCCTGTCAGCCACAGTCACTTCCAAAATACTGTACAGTACTTAGGTTTCTGTATTATCACATTATCACATTCACCTCACATGCAAAGGTTCTGCTCTGAAGCATTTATTTATTAGTTCAAATTTATATTGCCGCCCACTCGCCGTGGCGACTCAGGGCGGCTTACAGACAATACATTACAGCATGCAATGATAAATGGTGCTGGCACGTGTACACATGTTCTTTCATGTCCCGATCAAACCCTGGAGTACCAAAATGAAACCACTTTTTGGCTTTCTCATTGGCCAAACTTAAGTCCTCATTGGTGCATGTTTCTGACAGTAATTGGCAGACCAGTAGATAAGATGGATTCTGAATCTCCACATTTACACCGTGTGTTGTCCGCTAGCAGCCCACACTTGAGCATGTTGGTCTTGCGTTTAGGGACTCCCAACATTCAGCCTTTTCAGGGTCCTTCAAGTGATGTAGAGGAACTTGAGTTCCTCAGCTATATCCTCCTTTAATGTTTCACAGGTGAGGAAATGTACCCATTACTGACATTTGTGTATGTCGGCTTCTTTTTAATTTCATGTTTGAAAAGACCCCCCCCCCCTTTAATGGCTATGATCAGCTAGCAGGTAGGCATTGTGTGGTAATTTCACATGGGGATGTTGTTCCCAAATTTTATTTAACACCAATATTTCTCACACCATTTCTTCACAGAAGTGTCAGATAAGAAGGAGCACATGAAGAGCAACCCTACCTTCCCCCTTGCGGATTGTGTGGAGTCAAATTTCAAGAGTGATTATCCCAATACAGATGACACCAAGACAGAGTACCTTACAATGAGGCAGAATAAGTTGTCTCGCTGTGTTAGCCTAAGCATAGTTAGACAAACACAATTTTAAAAGTAAAAAACATGCTAGCACCATACAGACTTAACTTTTATTATTATTATTATTATTATTATTATTATATAATTATTATTATTATGTGTTAGAAATTTTTCTGGGTTGAAAGGATTTTTGCAGAAGAAACTGCTCAGGGAACGCCCAAATGAGGCCCCTTTCATGTCCCCAAGAGCTGGGACGGTGACGGGTGCTCAATCCATCATGCAGTACGGGTGTCTCGAACTTGCCAGCCTTCCAGCTAACAAGGCGAGCATCGTAACCACTGAGCCACTCCAGCCCCTATTTCAAATAATGGGGAGGTTATTATAGTGAGGTTGACATCCGTTGTTGGACCGAAGTGAAAACTGACCGCCTCGAGCCCCTCTCGTTTCGTGTGGTAACGGGGGGAGGGGAGGGGGAAAAGAGCGGTTATTTCTACGTCAGACCAGCGCTGGGTATATAAACCCCCTCCGACACCGCGCACTCTTCAGTGCAGCTCCCGTTGGCTGGCAGGCAGGATGGTCCATGGGAAGCGGATGCAGGGCAAGCCTCAGGCGGCCGAAGCTTCCGGCGCTTCTCAGCCCGCGAAAAGGGAGAAGAGCCGCCCCTCGGGGTCGCTGTCCCAGTTGATCCTCCAGGCCTTCGAGACCAAACTTCCTCGGAAGGGGTTGTCGCTGGTAGCTCTCAAGAAGTTCCTCGCCGAAGCCGGCTACAACGTCAGCAAGAACAACGGCCGCCTCAAGAGGGAGCTCCACGCGTTGGTTACTAACGGGCTCCTGGTCCGCGTCACTGGCAACGGCGTTTCGGGCACCTTCAAGCCGGGCCGCCGCCGGCGGGCGGCCAAGAGGCTCGGCAAGTCGGAGAAACGCCCGGCGAAAAAACTCGCCGCTGCCGCCAAAAAAGCGTCAGCCAAGAGCGGCGAGCCTAAAAAGCAGCCCCGGAAGAATCAGCCGGCCGGGAATAAACCGAAAGGGCTCCCAAACCAAGTGTCAACGTCTGCGGGACCTGATCGGAAGCGCCAGTTGCGCAAGTGTTAGGCGGCGAAGAAACCTAGTTAATCATCCCATACTTTGAAAAGGCTCTTTTAAGAGCTACCCAGAAGTACCTGAAAGGGCCGATACGAGAGGCTTACTGTATGATTTGGAGGGAATTGATACTTTTCCCCCCAATAGCGAAAAAAGACAAATGATTCAAATAAAAATTTCAAAGTTTCAGCTAACTAATAACTGGAGTCTGAAGTTATTGCATCCACAGATGTGCCTTCTAAATCTGTCTTGCTTGAAGGGGTTAAGATTCTGGTTTGATAGATCACTTAAGCCCTGTAATCTTAGTCCAGCAAGAAACACCAAGAACTTGAATTGCATACTCATTATTCCATTAGTATAACGCACAGGTTATTATAACACAGATTTCGGGTGCAAAGTTGGAACCTATTTATATTGGCCCTAGAAGGGCTTTTCAGGTGAGCCCCATGACTTTCAAGATGAAGCTGGAATTAATAGAAATTCAGACTAGGTTGAAGCGGTTGTTCACAAGGCACATTTTAGGGAATTTGCTATTATAATGTGATTGCTTCTATTTTTTTTTAATACATATTTTTTATTAACACATGTATATTGCGACAAACATATAAGACAATATTATAACAAAAAATAAATGAATAAACAAAAACCAAAATTGTACATCTGATGACAACTGCGAATACACCCACATAAATCATGCCAGCTCATATTGTACATATAATCCCAGATAAATTGAGTATCTTGTAGATATTGAAATCTCAATTCTGCCAAAACTTCAACATTTCTTGGCTTGGTTTAATGCCTTCATTACTAGTCATACCAAATATAACGAATGGTTCCCAAATTTCCCAAAATACATTCTTAATGTTTAAACCTCTTCTAATCTTTATTTCATTTGTTAATTTGTCATTGAGAGCTAAACGCCATGCCATATTATACCATTTCCCTTTTTCAATTATAAACTTATTTTTCCATTCAGCAGCAATTAATTGTCTCTCCACAGATAGTAAGGTGATCATTAACTCTTTCTTATTCTCACTTATCTTCACTTCATCTGTTTCCCCCAGTAACACAGCTTTAGCAGATAACCTAATCTCAGAAGACATAATCTTTCCTAGCTCTTTTTCTATCATTTTCCAAAATTTGTTTGCGAATTCGCACGACCACCACATATGAGTATACGTTCCAGGTTCTTTACCACACCTCCAACATAGGTTTGTTTCAGCCTTTCCCATTTGCCATAAGCGTATAGGGGTGGTGTACCATTTCCATAATATTTTACAGTTGTGTTCTTTTTCTTTTATAGAAAGTACTTTCATTAATCTTTGGTTCCATTTCCGTTTCCATTCTTTATCACATATTACAATACCTAAGTCCTTTTCCCATGATTCTTTTAGTATTTTTTGCGGTCGTTCGTTTTTATTAATTATCCTATACATTTTGCCAACTAATCCTTTTTCCGGTGTTAACCCCTTCGTTAGTTTGTGTATAATCTCCTCAAAAGGAGTTATTTCTCTCCCTATATAATTTTTTAATCTCTGTTTCCTATCCCATTCTTCCATTTGTTTTTCCTGAAACCAATTCAGATTTAAACTGGTATATATCATTTTTCTTCTTTGCTGTTCCCCGCAGGATGCAATCCACTGGCTTAAAAGCAATACCTTCTCCTGAGTTAATTTTGTTTTCTTTTCATTGTTTAAGGTTAATGGAAAATCCGATAAATCTACAAGTTCTAATACTGGAGAATCCCCTGGTGACATAGTTTTTTTCATTCCTTTCCAGAATAAATATAAATCTTTTAAAGTTTTACTATTAATCTTGCCTTTTTTTCTCTTGATTTGTTAGAAACAGGCTTCCTTTATATCTATTGTATTCTAACCTGTCTCTCTCTACTGTCTTTGCATAATCCTGTGTTAACAAATTTGCTATACGTTTCAATTGAAAGGCCTTATAATAATTAGTTATATTCGGGATACCCAATCCACCGTCTTTCTGATGTTGATACCATAATGATTTCGCTATCCTGGGTTTTTTTTCTTCATTACAAAACCTGTCTATTATTTTTTGCCATTCCTTCAGCTCTTTTTCATTTATCTTAATTGGGAGGTTCCCTAATAAAAAATTTATTTTTGGTACAATTTTCATTTTGCTGATGTTTACCCTTCCAAACCATGATAGGTTTAATTTCCTCAACTTTGTTATGATTAATTTAACCTCATTCTTAAGTTTTTCAAAATTTATTTTTTTAATTTGTTTAAAATCATCCACTATGTAGATCCCTAAATATTTTAGTCTATCCTTAATTTGTAGATTATATAATTTCTTTATTTCTTCATTTTCCCTTTTGCTATGGTTGCATGCTATTATTTCTGTTTTCTCCCAATTAATTTTTAGACCTGAAATCTTTTCAAAGCTATTTAAATGCTCTTTAACCAAACCTATAGCATTTCTAGGATCTTTTAGTACCAGAAGGGTATCGTCAGCATACATATTTATCTTCTTGTTATCTACCC
Source organism: Furcifer pardalis (assembly GCA_030440675.1). Classification (NCBI taxonomy): domain Eukaryota; kingdom Metazoa; phylum Chordata; class Lepidosauria; order Squamata; family Chamaeleonidae; genus Furcifer; species Furcifer pardalis. Next base: position 154,815,106 of record CP126893.1, read on the forward strand.
CTTTAATCCTATCATCATTTCTAATTGCATTCGCTAGAGCTTCCATTGCAAAAATGAACAAGACAGGGGACAATGGGCATCCCTGTCTAGTGCCTGCTTGAATCTCAACATTTTCTGTAAAATTTTGATTTATTTTTATCCTTGTTTGAGCCCGATTATAAAGTTGATTAATAGTGTGTATGAATTTTCCTCCAAATCCCATGATTTTTATTATTTTTTTGATTGTTTACCACTGGATGGAGTCAAAAGCTTTGTAGATATCCAAAGACAAAAAACATGTTTTTTCTTTCTTTTGTTTAATTGAATTTAGAATATTCAATACTCTAGTAATTAATGTTTCCATGTGTCTGCCCTTCACAAATCCTGCTTGATCTTCATGCAGGTAGTAATGTATAAATTTATTCATTCTGTTCACGAAAATGGAGGAAAAAATCTTGGCTTCGTGATTTAAAAGGGCAATTGGTCTATATGACTCCATCTTCTCTTCATTTTTGTTGGGTTTTAATAGTAACACAATAATTGAATGGGTCCAGGAATCTGGAATTTCACCACCCTCTAAAATATAATTATATAATCTTTTTAATTTTGGGATAATCAGATCCTTAAATCCTCTGTAAAACTCATTTGTGAAACCATCATCACCTGGTGTTTTTCCCATTTTCAATTTCATAATAACCGCCTCTATCTCTGCTTCTTCAATCTTTTCTTCCATTAAATTTTTGTGTGTTTCTTTTATTTTCATTTTTAAATGCCTAGTCAAGTAATCCTTTAGCTTTGTTGAATCAATTTGTTTGCAGCTATACAAATCCTTATAGAAGTCCTCCACTATCTTTAGTTTTTCCTCCATTTTATTGCATCTTTTCCCTCCTTTGTCCACTAAAACCTTTATTTCTCTTTTAATTTTCTTCTCTCTAGCTGCTTTAGCTAATCTCTTAGTGTTTTTATTATTGAACTCAAAGTTATCTCTTCCCAAATATATTAAATCTTTTCTGACCTTTTCCATCTCCTGCCCTAATAATTCCTTCCTCAAAATCTGTAATTTCTGGTATAAATCATTTCTCAACGTCCTCGCGTGTTCACCTTCCAATTGTTTTATCTTATTCTCTAAGTCCTCTTGACTCTTTCTCATGTTTCTATTTTCTGTTATTGATTCCTTGATGCAGTCCCCTCTAAAAGTTGCCTTCATAGCATCCCATAAAATATGGAAGCTAACCTCGCCTGTATCATTGATGTCCCAGTTTTCTATCCATTTTTCCCTCAACCTTTCTTTTATCTTTTCATTCTTGATTAATCTCTCATCAAACCTCCAGACCCTTTGTTATTTATGGTCTAATTTAAACTTCATTTCTACTATGAACATCGAATGATCAGAAACCTTAAAAATTCCACTGGATGCATCTTCTAAACAATTTACTAAGCTATTAGACACAAATATATAATCTAGCCTTGAATAGGATTTATGTGATTGTGAATAAAAGGTGTATAATTGTTCACTACCTTTTAATGTTCTCCATGAATCATTCATACCTAAAGTCTCCAACCATTGATCTAGGGCCGATTTCTTCTGTTCTCTACCTCTTCTTGTTATATTGGAAGGATCAATGTCTGCTCTTATAAGATTCATATCTCCAGCTATTATCACATTCTTGCTAGACACATTCTGTATTATATTTTTCATTTTTTCCAAAAACACTTCTTGCACTATCATGCAACACAACGCACATTTTATAGTGGTGTGCATTCTCTGACACAAAAGACATGTTTCAGGATATTTAGGAAGAGTGTTTTGTTCAGTCGCACAGTTGATTCCGACCCTCTGCAACCCCATGGACCACTGTCTGCCAGGCACTTCTGTCCTCCAACTTTAAAAAGCACGATGCATGTCAGCCTATCAATATTCAAATGCTTTCTTCAAGGGCTTGTGAAGTATTTATGAGAACACAATGTGTTTATTCAAGCATGACAAATGTACATTTATATAAACATGTGGATCACATTGAAGAGCCTATACATTAAAAGGAGGCTACAAAAGTTTATGGATGGCTCCACCTCACTGACTTCTAACACAAGGGAATGAGATGTGCATAGCTGGAACAACAATTAGATTCAAAGGCATGCTTCTCTGAACATGGCTTGCATAGAAAGGGAGTGAGACAGAATATTTATTTGTTGGATTTATATAACCACCTTGTTCAATTGAGCGACCCAAGGCGACTCACAACACCAGCTAAAACCCATACCTAATACCAGAATAGATGGAACAAAGGAACTAGGAGAAGGGAGTGATGCTGAGAACGAGTAGGTAACATGTTGGAGTATTGTGCCCAGAGGATTCCCAGGAGTTTCAAGATTAGGGGAAGGTCCCACAACCAAAAAGTTTAAGAACAATGAGAAACAGATACAGTATTTTTTTAAAAATGTGAAATGTATTCATTAAAACAAATTTAAGAAACGGATACTTATATCACAAAGTACTCTGTAGAGATCATTTAGGCTCAGGAAGTCTACTGGATGTTGTGACTATTCTATGTCTAGGCCAGATGTTATACTGCCAATCTGAAGCCATGTTTTGGTGAGTTCATTCTGCAGTTCCTTTCACCTGACCTAGTGTGAGAAAGATTAGCCAGCACAAGATGGGGTGTTGCCCATGTGGAATTGTGGTTCAGAAATGCCACAATCTTTGAGGAGGCTCTGAGTATCACATCTATTTTTTTTCTCACACTACGTCAGTTGAAAGGAACTGCAGAAATAACTCAACAAAAGGTAGCTTCATTTTGGCAGTTTCACGTCTGCCGTAGACATGGAAGAAGAAGGCTGTTGAGGATCATATCTGAAGATGGATGAATTCATAAAAACATATGTTATCACCCCCTCCCCAACCAAGGATATGCATATTATTGAATTTTGGAAAGAACAAGTTACTACTTTAGATTACAGCTCTCAGTTTATACCCTAATTACCATAATTATGGCCTTGTTTACTGACCTATTCTTGGCACAAGAGTCTGAAAAAAGTAACTTTTCAAACTTTAGGTTGGAAATGGCAAATGGAGAAATAACAGTGGAATGAGGAAATGTGATGGTTTTGCAGAATGGAGAACAGAGTGGATCAAAAGGAAGTTCTGGTATGCCACAGGGCAATCATAATGACAGACTATTACCAAGTTCTTTGCTCTCTTTATTGATTCTTTATGTAATTCTGAAAATTTGTGTCTAAGGAAAAAAACCCTATCTTTCTAGTGTCTCTTTCTTTGACATTTGGTATCATGATCTCTTCTACTACTGGATGCCATGCTGCTCTTGATTGTTTGTGAGGAACATGGAGATTTTCTTCTTGGGGTTCTATTTTCTTTAGGAGGAGACATATTTTCATTCTGGCAGCATCTGATTTTGTGTGCGCTGTGGGTTTTCTGGCTGTAGGGGCTTCCCTGCTCTTTCACTGAGGTGAGGACACTGCGCCTAGAACACCTCGACTGCTTTGAAGTGATTCTGCGGACGGTGCTCTTTGCTCTCTTGGAAGATGCAGTTGCACCCTGTCTTCTGGAGAGTCTTGGTCCCTCTAAACTAGAAGCAGCTCTCCTGCTTGAATAGTGGGGCTTTTTATTTGGGGAAGGAACTACGCTATCTGAAAGACTTGACCTTTTAGTGGCAGAAGAGATGCACTGGGATCTCTTTGCTGAACCACTTTGGGGAATAGATCGTCTTGATGGCTTTTCTTTTGCTTGCAGTTTCTTGCTTGGACTCTGGAGATTTCTCCGAGCTTCCTGAGTTTTCTGTCCAGCATTCTTTGCTTGTTGTGCTCCTCCCTTCAACTTGGGGGACACACCTTGCATGGCCTTTCTTCTCTCCATTTCTGGGGCTTCCTCTGTCCCAACGCTCATGTTTGCATTTCCCAACATTTCACCATCTTTTTCAGGATCCTTCCTGACAACAAAAAACATTGAGCCATTGGGGTGAGTCATCCGCACCAAAGCGCCATTGGAAACTAAGGAATTCAGGTTTCTCTTGAGGCCAGGACAGTGTCTGGTCACATCATAGCCCTTAGTACCAAGCATTTCTTTCAGCTCGGCAAAGGTCAGCACACTGTCTGACTCTCGAGAAGCAAGGGCTTGGACGAGGAGACTTGAGATATTAGGAAGAGACTTGGCAGAATTCAGAAACATCAGATCTTTCTTGCTTTGCATGGATCTTGTAATGACCGTTGGCCCTTCCATGAAACGAGTGGCTCTTTTCTTGCTTTGACCAGGTACCATTTCCTCAGGGACTGGGACCTGTGCTTGGGCAGCTGTCATCACCTCTTGTGTTCTCACATCTATTCCTGGGCTTGCTATCATTCTTTTCTCCCTTGTTTACCATCCAGAGCCGTGGCTGGGACTGCCTCCAGCTGCTACAGTCTGGACTCTTTATAGATCAGAAGGTGACCAAAATGGAAATTCTGTTCTCAACAGCCAATCCGCTGCTTCCCTTCCATTCTTCAGAACTTACCTTTCATAGACCTGCTGTGTTTCTGTTCCACCGTTTCTGTTCTGTCATAAAAGGAGCCTTGCTGTACAGATGTTAAATAGAGGGCAGTGTACTACTCACTCATTGTCACACCACCCAAAGCTGTTTAAAAGAGACCCCGGATTTCAACATCTCAGTCTTTTCTAAATAAGAAATTAAATTGTAATTGTTCGTTGTTTTTCAGTTATCAAATACAAGTGGGATTATTGCTGACTTTCTACCATTTTTGGGGATACTCTAGATTTCTATATGTATATTTCACTTTGTCCTGTTCAAAGCAGGGATTTGGAATTCAGGAAGCTCCTCATACAAAGGAATTTGTTGGTGTACCAGCCTTTCTTAACCTGGTGTCTTCTCTTCCCGTCAGTTCATTCTCATCATCTCTACCTGGCCAATACATCTTCCAGATTTTGGTGGGTTTCAGCTCTTGTCATCTAGAGCAGGGTTCCTCAAACTTGGCTCTCCAGATGTTCTAGGACTTCAATTCCAAGAAACCCTGATCAGCAGGTGTGCTGACTTGGGCTTCTGGGAATTTAAGTCCAAGAACACCTGGAGAGCCAAGTTTGAGGAACCCTGCTTTAGATGACAGGAGCTGAAACCCACCAAAATCTGGAAGATATATTGGCCAGATAGAGATGATGAGAATGAACTGACAGGAAGAGAAGACCCCTGATAGAGCATGACAATGACTGAGCTGGCTGCATGTTGTGAATGGTGGTCCAGCATACTTGGAAAACCCTAAGCAGGGGTGAAACTTTGCAGCTTCAGTGGCAGCTTCACCCTCCATCCTTGATTCCACTGATGACTGAAAATGCTTCAACAACAGGGCTTGATTTATTTATTACCTTTTGGTCCGAGATCATGCAAGGTGGTGAACAGCTATAGAAGTAAATCTGGTAAAATGCATAAAAACATTAGACAAATTAAAACAACTAAGAAAAACCCAAGTAAAAACTTAAAGGGCCAGACAGTTAACTAAGAAACCATCATAAATGTTTATATAACAAAACAGATTTTATTTTTCAGCTAGTGAGCTATGGTTCAGCTGATAAGTTTGTGGTCAGCTGATGAGCACCAGTTTGTACCTGATTGGTAGATGCCCACCTGAACAGACACCCATGCAAAGGCCCAAACCCACCCCCTTGCTAACCAAACACTTCTTTGACGTAGCCAAGAGGTAGTAGCATTATATAATACAAACAACGGTTTACAGCAGGGATTCTCAACCTGCAGCCCATGGGCCCAGTGCAGTCCGTGGCAACCATTTCATGCCCCCCCCCACAGCCTCCACTACACCAGGAAGTGCCATGTGGTGTAGGAAGGGCAAAATGGCCGTCCAGACCCCAAAGTTCTCTGAGGGAGCATGACCCGGCCCCTGGCTTTAAAAGGTTGAGAACTCCTGCCCTATGGTGTCCATAGTCTACCTCCCAGGAATGTTTCCTAGATGTGAATCCTGGGGAACCCAGCAAGCAGGGAGCATCACTGAATCTCTCTGGGTTGTCAGGCACAGTGCTGGGTTTGCTCCTTGATTCCACACTCCTCTTATCTGGCGACACAATGAGATTTGGATGTGCAGTGTCTGGATCAAAGGTCATATCAGCTGTGAGAGGAGAAAAGAAGACAGAACACCAGAGCACAGGAGGCAGAACAAAATTGTAGTGTGTTGTGTGTGTGTTGCGGAGGGGGGAGATGTTGAGTTTATGAGATCAACATCAAGCATTACTTTTCCACAGCTGCAGGATCAAGAATGGCAATTTAGAGCCTTGATCTACATTCCTTCCGCTCATATTCACATCAGGAAAGGGGAAACCAATGGCCTACAGGGCAAATGGGGGCACAGGGAGCTTTTTCCATCTAGCCCTCAAGTTTTTCCTGCTATAATCTCATATCCCTAATTAGACATAAGAGGAATATAGAGGCCAAGAAGCCATTGTATGGAACAGTGTTTCCCAAATGCTGGTGTTTGGACTTCAGTTCCCAGAAGCCTAAGCCAGTATACTGACTGATCAGTGCTTTGGGGAATTGACTTAAGCTTCTGGGAATTGAAGTCCAAACATCAGCATTTGGGAAACACTGAACTATTAGGTGTCTTGGCCTTAAACAGATCACTGCTCCCTCTTGGCTTAGACCATCAGTGTCAGAGTCCAGGGTGAGGGTATGGCATAGAAAGGCAAAGGAAACATTTTTAAAATTTAAACTAAGTAATCAGAAACAACCTAGCAGATGCAATTTTTAAAAAATTATTTCACTTTCGCTGTCGCTCTGCAGGTAAGCAAGGAAATTGTTCAGTTGAAAGTAGAAGGAGCCAAAGTGGACCCAAGATGCTCCACTGAGACACAGGCTGTGCTGGAGGTGGTGTGTGGCTCATCCAGCCACTGTGTTGCTGTCTTCTGGTGTGTGTGCTTGTTCAAGTGTGTGAGTCTGGGAATGATAACAACAGCAGGCTCCATGCAGTATTGATGGCAGAATACGAAGAGTTTCCTCTTGAGCAATGGATGGGCCAGAACAGGGTGGGCAGCTGGGAAGGGAGCTGGTGACAGTATCATGGGAGGCTGATTTTTTTTGTATGATAAAAAAGAGAGGCTGTCTACACAGACATATGTCTCATTATTTGGATCAACTTTAGTGCAGTTTAATTTGAACCAAATTATGGTGTCAACATATGTTTTGACTCAGGGTGCTCCATCTTGCCCCGTTTTAAACTGTTTCACTCCTTCCTGGCATTGTATGTGTGCTTTTTCAAGTGTATGAGTGCAAGAGACTGTGCAATCAATTTTTTGCACAAATGAGCACACATCGCATCTTATACCTTCAATTCTTTTATCTTATACATGAAACTTATACTGCAAACCTCTTCTGTGTAGGGCAGAGGCCTTATCCTTGCTAAAGACCTGTGTTCCTAAGTCATGAAAGTTCCATCCATCCCTCATTCATTCATTCATTCATTCATTCAAATAATCTAGTAGTATCAGTGGAACATTGGGGTGGGGGAATTACTCACCAGATCACCACTAATTTAATGGGCCTATTCTAGTTGTGACTTGCTCTTGGGTTTCAGGCAAAGAATGGGATGCTGGTGATTTGGCAGTAACTGATACCCCAAAACATCTGGCTGACTGCAATGCTGAGTAACTTGCTATGGTATATAAAGCAATAGAGTTCTTTTTGATCTTATTATGACTGCTTTGTGGTGTGCTAAAAACTCTATTCAACAAATGGGAAGAATAAATAATTGCACCAGTGTCCTTGCACACCCTGGACTTCTGTGCATTGCTTAGCAACCAGCACAACTAAGAGGTAAATGCAGAGGGGTCTGTGATAAGGTGATGAGACTGCAGGTGGCTGTTGACGTCACAAAAGCCCTGGTTTCCTCTGTACTAACATGGACATAGCAATCAGAGTGATGAAAGATGCTTGGGGAGGAAACACCACATCGAAATCAAGGGGTTAAAGAAAAAGAGTTTATGCTGGCTTCATCTTTCTACCTTTCTTTTTTCCTGCATTTCCCCACCATTTTGTGAGCCTCATTGCTAGGATTTTGTGATTAACCATTGTGTCTTCGATCCAGTTAGATTTACTCAAAATTAAGAAGAAATCCTCCATCAGTATACATCTCTGAATCTTCTTCAAATGCATTGAATGGAAATGTCATTTCTGTATTGTGCCTGATTCAGGATACAGGAGGAAAGGAAAGGAAAGGAAAGGAAAGAAAGAAAGCCTGGAGCCATTCTCAGATGAAACAACACTCCAAGTTTCCTGTTCATGCTTTCCAGCTGTAAGACTTCAATGGCAGCCCCAGGTCCAGAAAGAAATCTGCAGGAAGAAGCCACCTGTTCGATTTGCCTTGATTATTTCGAGGATCCAGTGATGATTCTGGATTGTGGGCACAATTTCTGCCATGCCTGCATCAACCGGATTAATGAAGTGGCCACTTGCTCCAGGGGGATGTGTCCACAGTGCAGACAGCCTTTCACCTGGAGAAACGTCTGGCCCAACCGGCACATGGGAAACATAGTGGAGCTGGCCAAACAGTTCAGCTTGCAGAAGGGGAATGAAGCCCAAGACCAGGGGTTGTGCAAGAAACACGGAAAGCCCCTGAAACTTTTCTGCAAGGAGGATCAAATGCCCATTTGTAGAAAGTGTGATCAATCAAGCACACATAAGAATCACAGTGTGCTTTCCATGCGGAGAGCTGCTCAGCTTTATCAGGTAATCCAAAACAGCTAGAAAGACTGATGGGATTCTACTTCTCAAGATTTAGAGAGGATTCACACACATGAATGCAAGCAACCCCTTGCTCCATTTTCTTAGTAAAGGTCACCGTTGCTCGAAAGCCAGTTGTACCCAACTCTAGGGGACAGTACTCATCTCCGTTTACAGCCAAAGAGCCAGTGCTGTCTGTGTTCGCAGATGTTTCCATGCTCATGTGGGAGGCAGGACTAGACACCATAGCGCATGTAACACTGCTACCTTTCCCATAGAAGTGGTACCTATTTATCTACTTGCAAATTCTTGCTTTTGAACTGCTACCGGTAGGTTGGCAGGACCTGGGACAGAGATGGGAGCTCATTCTGTCGTGCAGCACTTGGGTCTCAAACTGCTGGCCTGCCAACTTTCCAGTCATCAAGTTTAGAGTCAACCACTAAACCACCACAGCCCCTTATTTTCTTAGTATCGGTAGCCTAAGAAAAAACCCTACCCTATTTCCTTGTAAAAGCAAACACTGAAGGAAATATTTCTCCCCCTTCCAAATGTCAATATGTTTTCCTCTCAGAATTGGCAGTAATTATATTAGCCAAGTGCAGCAAGCTGTTAAGGTCACCTAATAGTTATGAGTCAAGACGGTGTTTGTGGTAAGTGGAAAAGAACAACTTTTGTTGTTCCAGAACATTCATTGCCTTGAGAATAGAATCTCATAAATTGGCATCTACGTGTGGTAGTCTGCTAAGGGCCAACATGCAAATGCTGTTTTAGCATCTCCATTGCACACAAAGGATAATAACTAACCATTAAAAAAAGATGAAGAAGAAATTAAAGCAAGTGACCAGTGAATACTTACCCTAGCCCACCTGGCTAGCAGTCATTTTATTCCCTACTTCCAGTTGTTTTAAAGACGTTGTTGCTAGATTTATCCAACAGGTGCTACACAGGCTCTGCCAAAATAAATGGCAGCTGATCTCCAAAACCCTTTCCTTGTTCATTTTAGGATAAAATTTGTCACCGTTTGCAAACCTTGAAAGAGGAGAGGGATGCAATTTTGTCACTCCAATCAGAGGGAAATAACCAAAGTCAAGAATTTCTGGTAGGTACTCATTGTGATGGATAAGTTAATGGACAATGGAAGATGTGATGATACTGAGAGCGCATATTCTCTTCTGTAAGCATTTTTCAGCCTTGAAAAAATCTGTTAACCTGCATGAAGGGCAGCTAAATGGTTCTCATCCTAAATGGAATGGAATGTTGCTATTCTTAGTGTGCATTGTACACCATCTCTTGGAACAAGATGGCTTAAAGGCAGTGGTGGGCATCAGCAGGTTTGCCCCCGTTCACCAGAATCGGTAGCAGAAATTCTGGCTGGCCCCACCCATCCAAGTTTTGAAATAAAGTACTGTAGTCCTAATTCAGGTGCAAAGCAGGGCTTTCTCCCTGGCCACGCCCACCATACCACGCCCACAATGTGGTAGTAATTTTTTTTGGAGCCCACCACTGCTTAAAGGGACACAGAGGTTTGGAAAATAATAAGGTGGGTGGTTGTTGTTTTTTTTGGGGGGGGACAAGCTCCAGAATCCTACTTAGGGGATTCTGGGATCTGTAGTTTCCAAGTTGTGGTCTAAAATGACCAACCCCCACTACTTATCCATGTTTTACGGGTGTGCAGAACTTTTACTCTATGGCAGGGGTCAGCAAACTTGGCTTTCAAGATGATGTTGTTATTCAGTTGCACAGTTGAATCTGACCCTTTTTAACCCCATGGACCACCACACACCAGGGTCCTCTGTCATCTGCCAGAGATCTATACCCACTGCATCAATGATGCTATCCAGCCACCTCACCCTCTACCGCCCCCTTCTCCTTTTGCCTTTTATCTTTCCCAGCATCAGGGCCTTCTCCAGTGGGTCCTCTCTTCTCATTTGGTGGCCAAAGTACTTGAGCTTCAGCTTCAGTATTTGTCCTTCCATGGAGCAGTCAGGATTTATTTCCTTTAGGATTGACTGATTTGATCTCCTTGTAGTCCAGGGGACTCTCAAGGGTCTCCTCCAGCACCACAGTTCAAAGGCATCTATTCTTCTGCACTCAACCTTCCTTATGGTCCAGCTCTCACAGCCATACATTACTACTGGGAAGACCATCGCTTTAACTATGCTTGAAATTGAAGTCCAGATGTTCTTGGATATCACTTCCCAGAAGCCCTGATCAGCAGATGTATTGACTTGGACGTCTGGTAATTGAAATCCAAGAGCCAAGTTTGCTGATCCCTGCTCTATGGGTTTGGGATAAGAATTGGAAACCTTCTGCCCTGCAGACTCCCACAGGCTCTCACTGTTGGGCAAGGCTGTTGAGAGCTGTATGCAGAGCCATTGTGAGAGACAAATGTAAGATCATTATGTATGATCACCACCACCAAGGTTTTCCCTAACCCACCCAGTCCTTGTTCGCTTCCTTCCAGAGAGAAATAGAACGTGAGAGGCAGAATCTTCTGTCAGCATTTTGTCACCTGCGCCAACTGCTGGAGCAACAAGAAAAACAATTGCTGACCCGACTGGAAAAGCTGCAAGGGGAGGTGGAGGAGAAGGATGATAAACAGGCCGCTACATTGTCTGAGGAGATTTCCCATTATAATGCTCTTATCAGAGAAGTTGAGCAGAAAAGCCAGGAGCCAGCAATTGACTTCTTGAGGGTAAGACTGTTATGGTCAGTGATTTCTTCATCTATCAGGTCACTTCTATAAGACAGCTTTGGAGAATTTTGAGCAAGTGAGGAGAAGCTGCAGAGTGGCTCAGTGGTTAAGAAGCTTCTCTTGTTAGCTGAAAAGTTGGCAGTTCCAGACTTGGTACTGCATGACAGATTGAGCACCCCTCTGTTCCTTGGGGGACATGAAAGGAGCCTCATTTGGGTGTCCCCTGAGTGGAGTTTCTTCCACAAAAATCCTTTCAACCCAGAATTATTTCTGACATGAGATTATTATAGCAAGTGAGGGTCCCAGGAGGCAGAGGAAAGCAGCAGGCTCAGACCTCAAGAGCTTCACATTTCTCCTCAGAAGAGTTCAAAAGAGTTTTCTGGAAGCATCAGTCCAAGATATAACTTTTCTAAGCACTCTCTGTAGAGGTTATCACCTCTGGCATCTGCTGTGAAGTAGCTAAAGGATTTCTGTGGAAGAGGAGAATCTGCATGGAAGTAGCCCTTTATGCTGATCAGGAAGTTCTTAAGACTTGAATTCATTCTGATCTATTACATTTGCTCTCCCCACACTTCAATTCACAGAGCTCAAAGTGATGTGAATGCAAACAGGGCCTCCAGTGTTTTTGTTGGATATTTAAAAGTCTAAGCGGCGGGAAAATCGCTGCTTCCTATTGGTCAGTGGGCTGGGTCAAGCAGGGTATTTAAACCCTTGCTGACCCAGCCGTTGTTGTTGTTGTTACCAGCAGTCACAATAAACATACGTGTTGTTTGGTTCACCATTAATGGCGTCCGTGTCCTCACTCCCGCGCAAGGATCTCCGGATCTAACACTGGCGACGAAGGTGGGATACTGAGGAACGGACAGAACCAACACACGCCAGAGCCACCACTCTCGAAGCCACCTCGCCATGGCTACTTACGTCCCTCCGGCACCCTTCCAGCCGAAGGACGAGAGATGGAAGAGCTATATGGACCGGTTTGAATTCTCCCTCATGGCTGCAGAGCTGGGAGAGATCGCACCGGAGCGGAAGAAAGCGTTCTTCCTGACCCATTGCGGGCCCAAAGTTTACGAAGTGGCCCAGTCCCTGGTGGACCCCACGTCAATTCTGGACGTCTCGTGGGAAGCGCTACAGCGGGCCCTCAAGAATCACTACGCGCCGGAGCCCTCGAGATTCGTGTTCAGACTTCAGTTCCGGGACCGATTCCAGATGTCGGGGGAAACCATCGGCGAGTACGTGGCCGCCCTAAGGACAGCAGCCGTTCCGGCGGTCTTCGGGGCATTTCTCGAGGACTCCCTAACCGAGCAGCTCATCAGGGGAGTCCGCGACAACAAACTTCGAAAGAGACTATTGGCCCGGAGAGACCTGACCCTGGCCGCGGCCATCGAGGAAGCCAGAGCCTTCGAACTCTCGACGACAACGACATCCTCCTTCAACCGGCCCCCGTCGGCGCCCCGCCAAGCCTCCACTCACCATCAAGAGGTCGTTCCCGATGAGGACGAAGATGAAGAAGCGGAGGTGTGTGCGACCGACGGGGGAAACTCGGGCAGGAGCGGTCAGCGCTGCGCTAGCTGCGGAGGGCCACACCAGCGGGCACATTGCCGCTTCAGGGACGCCATCTGCCGCTTTTGCGAAAAGAGGGGACACATTGAAAAGGTCTGCCGGGCCAGGCAAGCGGAGAGCCAAGCGGACCGGCACATTCAAAAGTTCCCGCCGGGCAAGATGGCCGCCAACCAGAGGGCGAATCAGAGGCGCCAAGGACGACACAGCGGCAAATTCGAAGATGCCGAGACGCACACGCTGACGATAAGCCACACCGCCACACAGAAAGGAGGAAAGTACCATACCACAGTCACGATCGACGGGGCTGAGTGTCCCATGGAGGTCGACTCTGGGGCCGCCATATCCATCATTCCGTGGCGGTGGATGAAGAAGGCATTCCCGTCTCTGAAGGTAGCGGACCTCCAGACTCAGCGGATCCGGATCAAGGACTGCCAGGGCAGATTCCTCTCCGTCGCAGGGCAGAAGTGGGTCCAAGTTAAGTACGGACCAAAGGAGGAACGCCTCCCACTGACCATCGTCCACGGCAACATTCCAACGCTGCTAGGCACAAACTGGTTCCCCGCCCTGGGACTGTCCATCGCCGGCATCCACAACACCGCGACTGACCAGCCCGGAGACGCCTCGCTGAGAAACGACCTGATGACCGAGTTCCAGGACGTTTTCGGGGAAGGCTTGGGCAGGTATGTGGGGTCCCCTATTTCTTTTGCGCTCAACCCAAGCATCGCCCCCATTAGACTCAAGGCTCGGAGGGTTCCGCTGGCACTTAAACCCAGGGTCGAGAAGGAACTCGACAAACTGGTGGCCCAAGGAATCCTCGTCCCCGTGGACCATGCTAGGTGGGAGACCCCTATAGTGACCCCCATCAAGCCGGACGGGTCAGTGCGCATCTGTGCAGATTACAAATGCACGATCAACAAGGCGCTAGAGCCGAGCGCGTACCCGGTTCCCGTCATAGACCACTTACTCCATTCGCTGGGCCCTGGCAAGATCTTTGCCAAGTTAGACCTGGCCCAAGCCTACCAACAGCTCCCGGTGGACGACGCCACGGCCGAAGCCCAAACCATTGTCACACACCGGGGGGCATTCAAGTGCACGAGGCTGCAGTTTGGGGTCAGCATTGCTCCGGGACTGTTTCAGAGCACGATGGAACGGCTCCTTCAAGGACTCCCGGGGGTGGTCCCATATTTTGACGACGTACTGATAATTGCAGGGGATCCCGGACAGCTAAAGGACAGGGTCGCCGCTGTCCTGGCTAAATTCAGAGCCGCTGGGCTCAAGGTAAAAAAGGACAAGTGCCTGCTGGGGGTCCCCTCCGTGGACTTCTTGGGATTCCGCATTGACGCCAAGGGCATCCACCCGACAAAGGGAAAGGTAGAGGCAATCCGGAACGCCCCGGCCCCAAAAAACAAGCAGGAGCTGCAGGCGTTCCTGGGTCTCCTGAATTTCTACGCGGCCTTCCTGAAAGGGAAGGCCACGGCGGCTGAACCCCTACACAGACTGTTAGCGGCAAGGGCAGAGTGGGTGTGGGGTCCCGAACAAAAGTCGGCCTTCGCCACTGTAAAAAATCTCCTCTCCCAGGACAGTTTCCTGATACAGTACAACGCGACCCTGCCACTGGTCCTCGCCTGCGACGCGTCTCCCTACGGCGTCGGCGCGGTCCTGGCCCACCGTCTACCCAACGGCCTCGAGGCGCCCATCGCCTATTATTCCAGGACCATGTCGCCGACAGAGAGGAACTACGGCCAGATTGATAAGGAGGCGCTGGCGGCAGTGGCAGGGGTAAGGAAATTTCATGATTACTTATATGGCCGGGATTTTGAACTCGTGACTGATCATAAACCCTTGTTGGGACTTCTGGCTGGTGACCGGCCTACACCCTCTGCCTTGTCTCCCCGGATGCAACGTTGGGCCCTTTTCCTGTCGGGGTACTCATACACCTTGGTCTACCGCCCCGGGAAACACATGGGCAACGCTGACGCCTTAAGCAGATGCCCCCTTCCAACCCAGGAAGGCGCGGAAAAGGGGGAGGCATCGGTTCTTGCCCTAGACGTCCTGGATTCTTCTCCCACTACATCGGCCGAGGTTGCCAGGGAAACGGCGAGAGACGCCGACCTCCGGACTGTGTCCAGCTGGGTTCGCCGGGGTTGGCCGGACAAGGGGGAAGGGGAATTCAAGGTATTTCACGACAAAAGGAACGAGATGTGTTACGTGGGGGGCTGCTTGCTGTGGGGGGACCGGGTAGTGATTCCCAGGAAACTCCGTCCCAAGGTCTTAGACACTCTGCACACCAGCCACCCGGGAATAGTAAAAATGAAAGGATTGGCCCGAAGTTACGTGTGGTGGCCCGGCATTGACAAAGACATAGAGTCATGGGTGGCCAAATGTACACCTTGCCAATCATCACGGCCCAATCCCCCGGCAGCACCGATCAGGGAATGGGAACAACCCGCGGGCCCATGGCAGAGGATTCACATTGACCTCGCCGGCCCATTCCATGGCCAAACGTTCCTGATTGTCGTGGATGCATACTCAAAATGGTTGGAAGTCCGACTCTTGAGTAGCACCACAGCTAGGACAATAATCAGGCAACTCAGACAAATCTTTGCCACGCACGGCATCCCCGACACACTCGTCTCCGATAACGGGCCTCAGTTCACGGCCACGGAGTTCGAGCAGTACCTGGCATCCCTGGGAACCAGACACGCTCTCACATCCCCGTTCAGGGCACAAGGGAACGGGCAGGCAGAGAGGTTCGTACGAAGCGCAAAGGAAGCCCTGGGAAGGCTAGGTCCGGGGGACTGGCAGGAACGCGTGGACACGTTCTTGTTGGCCCAACACAACCTTCCCTGCGCTGCCACAGGAAGGGCCCCCGCGGAGTTACTCATGGGTAGGAGACTCCGCTGTCATCTCGATCGGTTACATCCCAGGTACTCCCCAGACAAATTCAAGGGAGATCAACCACAGGGCAGGACACTAGCCATTGACTCGCCAATCTTTGCCAGGAACTATGCGCCCGGCCCACCGTGGGAAGAGGGAACCGTCAGCGAGATGCTGGGTCCCTACACCTACATGGTTCGCCTCGCTGATGGTCGGACATGGAAACGCCATGTCGACCAACTCAGGAGGCGAACAAGCCCCGACACGGATAGCAACCTTCCCCAGGGAGTGCAGACCGGCGCTGAGCCAGACATGCACCCGATGGACGAACTGGTCACCGACCCGGTTCGGCCAGAGGACACCCCCAGTTACGCAGCACCACCACCAGTCAACTTACCGTGTGGAGCAGGCTCACCCCCGGTCACCGCGGAGCCCGACGGTCGTATCCCGGAACCGCCAGCGGCCCAGCCGGGGCAGAGCGAGAGCGACAGGTCCGCTCTGCTCGATGCCCCAGCGCCGATTGAACTGCGCAGGTCCGATCGTGTACGGACACGCCCCCGTCACCTGAACGATTATATATGTAAATAGCGGACTAAGGCATTCTGGGGGGAAGGGGTGTTGGATATTTAAAAGTCTAAGCGGCGGGAAAATCGCTGCTTCCTATTGGTCAGTGGGCTGGGTCAAGCAGGGTATTTAAACCCTTGCTGACCCAGCCGTTGTTGTTGTTGTTACCAGCAGTCACAATAAACATACGTGTTGTTTGGTTCACCATTAATGGCGTCCGTGTCCTCACTCCCGCGCAAGGATCTCCGGATCTAACAGTTTTCATCCTCACAACAACTTTGTGAGCTAGATTAATGAGAGGCAGGGCCTGGCACAGGCTCACCTTCCACATTTCATACCTAAGTAGTGATTTGAACCTCAGCCTTTGTCTAACACCCTATACCACTGGTGGCGAACCTTGGCACTCTAGGTGTTCCTGGACATCAATTCCCAGAAGCCCAAGTCAACACTCCTGCTGATCAGGACTTTTGGGAATTGAAGTTCAAGAACACCTGGAGTGCCAAGGTTTGCTACCACTGCCCTATACCCAGTGATGGGATGTCCCCAGTTCCATACGGTTCCCTGGAACCGGTAGGAACAATCCCGGAGGGTTCTCCGGGAGGGTAGTCAACTTTTGAGGTGTCTGGTTCCGGACGCCTCACCGAAAGAATTTTTTTTTAAATTGGAGCAAAAATGGCTCCAATTGACTCCGCATGCGCAGAAACTCAATCTGATGCATTGCGCATGTGTCAGATTGAGTTTCTGCGCATGCACAGTCAATTGGAGCCATTTTTGCTCCGATTTTATTTTTTTTTTATTTTGGAGCTGGAACCTCACCTTTCAGGGTGGCGGTGGTGGCAGTGGCGGTGGCGGCAGCGGCACCAGCCCTCAGAGGAGGGCACCTCCCCTGGGGCACATTGAGGCCTGCCTGGGCCATCCGCTGCCGACAAGCCCCCATGCCCTGGGTGACCGCTGGGCGCCTGTGGCCTCCTCCTCCTCCTTGGGCCGGTGCCTTTTTGGCCCGGCTCCAGCTGTGGTGCCCGGCAGAGGAGGAGGCTGCAGGCGGTGGCGCCCCCCGCCGGGCGTCCGCTGGGCATGGGGGCTTGTCTGCAGCGGACGGCCCAGGGAGGCTCGGCGGCCGTGGCCAGAGCCACCGCCAAAGCCACTGCTGCCCGCCGCCCCTGGCCATGGCCGCAGCCGGAACCGGGCCAAAAGGGCACCGCCCCAAGGAGGAGGAGGAGGCCACAGGGCTGCAGGCGGCGGCAGCTCCGGCAGCGGCGGCGGGGGGCGGCGGCTGTGGATGGTGGCTGCAAGCAGTGGCTCCTGTGGCCATGGCCTTCGGAGGAGGAGGAGGCCACAGTCGGGGACGGCGCGCCTTGCCGGGTGGCCCTGGGCCAAGGGGGTTCGTCGTCCCAAGGAAGGTAAGCAAGTGAGGGTTTTTTAATTTGGGGTGGGTGGGTAATTTATTTGTGTTTTGGGTGGGTGGTTGTATTTTTATTTAATTTTTATTTTATTTATTTAAGTTATTTACAGGTTTGTGTTGTAGCTGTCTGGGTGGGTGGGTGGACTGAGGGGTGTGTGTGTGTGTTTATTTTTATTTATTTATTTTTATTTTTGGCCCCGCCCACAATGTCATGACATCATGACATCGGCTCCGCCCATGACATCATGACATTGGCCACGCCCATGACGTCCGTGACGTCATGGCGTGGTTGTAGAATTTTTGTCATCCCATCACTGCCCTATACCAGTTTTTCCCAACCTTTGGTTCTCGGACTTCAATTCCCAGAAGTCTAAGTTAGTACCTTGGCTGATCAGTCCTTTGAGGAATTGAAGTCTAAGGACCAAAGGCTGGGAAACACTGCCCTATACATTGTCCCATACTGACTGTATGAGGGCACTCAGGTGGGTAAGTCCGGGTGCAATTCAAGGTGCTGGCCATTACCTTTAAAGCCCTACATGGTAGTGGGCCAGGACGCTTAAGAGGCCGCATCACCCCAAGAATATCTGTCTGTCCCACCAGGGTGGATCGGAGAGGCTCTCATATCATTCCATCGGCTAGAGAGGTGCATCTTTCTAGCACCAGGAGGAGGGCCTTCTCCGTGGCCGCCCCGGCCCTTTGGAACCTCCTGCCAACTGAGTTACGCCTACAGACAGAGCTCCTGCCCTTTCGGAAGGGCCTAAAATCCTGGCTGGCAGGGCAGGTGTGGGGCTCCAGTAATACGGGGTTCCATGTTGGGTGGCTGATCTGATGGTACAGCCACCCCTCTCTCGCTCTTTTAAATTTCTTTTTTTAACCTTTTAAATTTTTAAATCTTTGAGGGTTTTTTGGTAAATTTATAGTTTAATTATTTATTTATTTTTGAAGTTGATTTGGTTTCTGGATTTGTGGGGTGTGTGGGGGGATTGTTTGAACTGCACTCATTTGTGTAACTTTTTTCTTTTTGTGAGCCGCCTAGGGTCAGGTTCGCCTGATTGGGGTGGGATAATAAATCTAAATAAAATAAAATAAAATAAAATAAAATAAAATAAAATAAAATAAAATAAATAAATAAATAAATAAATAAATAAATAAGTCAGTTGTGTCTTTTATGTGGTAGAAAAAGAAACGGGGTGAGGAGAATGAGTGAGGTGCCCCCAGATGTGTGAATCAACTACTGTACTTACCTTCTCTCTGTCTTTCCACCAGGGCATTGGTCATCTTCTGAAAAGGTAGGAGCTCAGTTCTCTCCAGATGACCTCACTATTCCATACTACAATAGAAAGAAATTCAAGGTCCAGGAGCACAAGAAGAAAAACGCTGTTCTGAAGCAACATGAGGCCATGTCAGATTTGTGCTGGATTCCTGTCCTGTTGGTCCCTAAGAGATAGAGTTATTTTGTTGTTCAGTCACACAGTCGATTCTGACCCTTTGCAACCCTATGGACTATTGCCCACCTGGCACCTCTGTCCTCCACCATCTTCCTCAGCCCACCCAGCTCTGTAGCCATTGCATCTACAATACCATCTAGCCATCTCATTTTTGGCTGCCTCTTCTTCTT
The DNA here is from genome assembly GCA_030440675.1 of Furcifer pardalis. NCBI lineage: Eukaryota > Metazoa > Chordata > Lepidosauria > Squamata > Chamaeleonidae > Furcifer > Furcifer pardalis. The sequence goes on from CP126893.1 coordinate 154,834,530, forward strand.
TTGCCCTCCACCTTTCCCAGCAGCAAGGATTTCTCAAGTGAATCCTCTCTTCTCATTTGATGTCCAAAGTACTTTAGCTTCATATTTACTATCTGACCTTCTAAGGGGCAGTCAGGGTTAATTTCTTCTAAGATTGACCTATTTGTTCTCCTCGCTGTCCAGGGGACTCTCAAAACTCTCCTCCAACACCACATTTCAGGGTTATTACTTTCTCTCTTTTATTGGTCCAACCAACTAACACACTTTCAAAAGCCAACAGAAATCTTTGTGAGTAAGCTGAGAGAGAGAGAATGGTTGTAATGGAGCGGATTATCAAAGCAAAGCAAAAAGCAATGCAATCACACTTATATACCTCCCCATAGCGATTAGTGCACTCTCTGGGCAGTTCACAAGTTAATTAGCATTATGCTCCCAACATGCTGGGTACTCATTTTACCAACATCAGAAGGAGGGAAGGCTGAAACAACCTTGATTCCTGGTCAGGATTAAACTCATAACCTTTTGGTTGCAGCACAGCAGTTTAATCACTATGCCACCATGCGATGTGTCATAGGGATAATCATGTAAGTATACGCAAGATTTCACAACATTGAGTTTTTCATGTAAAGCTTACAAACCATTAGACAAGTTTCTTCTTGTTATATGCTGTCAGGTCATCTCTGATTTATGACAACCCTATGAATGAGTGCTCTCCAAAATGTAATGGCCTCAACAGTTTTGCTCAAACACTGTGAGTTACAGTCTGTGGCTTCCCTCAGGGAATCGATCCATCTTGTGTTGGCCTTCCTTGTTTCTTGCTGTCTTCTACCTTTTCCAACATCGTCTTTTTTCTAGAGTGTTTTGCTTTCTCATAATACTGTATGCCCAAAGTCAGACAACCTTAGCTTCATCGTTTTTGCCTCCAGAGACAGTTGAGACTTGACTTTTTCTAGAACCCACTTGTTTGTCTTTTTGGCAGTCCAGAAGGTAAACAGCATTCCATGCACTCTTGTGTCTAGTCATGCCTGCCACATGACCATGGAAACGTCTACAGTCCCAGCCAGCGCTGGTTTTTTGGCTGTAGACGGAGATGAGCACCACACCCAGATACGACTGGCTTTTGAGCAAGGGCCACCTTTACTTTTACCTAACTATGTGCAATATTGAAATGACTGTTGAAATGGCTAGAAACATACTGGTGTTTGGACAAGGCTTGTGGTGGAGGACGTTGGAAGGAGCCTCCCTGAAGATTAAGAGAAAGCATTGCAAATATACTTGGGCCTCCCTTAGGCAATGGTGTAGATTTGGTCAGTCCTTCCAATTCAGAAACATTGCACTGTAATTGTGTAATGTTCTGACATGCATAAAGAAAGAAAAGAGAGATAAATTATGTGTTAACTTGCCACGGCATATTGCAGCGATTTTGACAAGTCAGGATGTATCTGCTCACACCCTTGATTATGACACAAGATGTGGCATCTTGTCAATTAGCTGCAATTGCCCACAAGTTCTGCAAACTTTGTGTGAACACTAATAGGAGTCTGGTCTCTGTTTCAGATTTCACCACTCTGCCACTAAAAAGAAGTTTGGCTTGGTAGGTCACGAGGGACACAGACCTGTAACGTACAGTATACATTTATGCACAGGATATTCTTGCTTTTAAGATTTATATATATAATTTGACTTCCAGATGCAAGAAGAGGAAATTTCAACCTTCTGTTTTACCTGATTCTTTGGATCTTGGAAAGAAACTCAAGACACTCTCCAAAGAAAGCACAGCATTGCAAAGTGACATGGAGAAAATCAGAGGTAGCAAAACAATCCAGTTCTGTAAGCTGGTTGATTGACAAACTTTTGCTGTGATTGTCCCCCCTCCCCCCTCGGCACGTGCAAGCAGTGGTGGGCATGAGCTGGTTCGGAGCGGTTCAGCAGAGCCAGTAGTAACAATCCTGGTTGGTCTCCCGGGGTGGTGGTGGTTTAGTAACCTTCCCGGGAGACCACACAGGGTGGTTACCATTTTTTTTTTTAGGTGACCGATTCGGTCGCCTCTCTGGCTGCCCTTCACTACAGCCCAAAATGGCTGCTGGTGAGTGCACATGTGTGAAAATACCAATTGATGTTTGTGCGCCTCCAGTACTCAACGTACATGTGTCAATTGATATTTTAATGCATGCACACTCACCAACAGCCATTTTTGGCAGTAGTGAAGGGTGGGCGGCTGGCTTCAGAGGTTGGCGACGGCGGCAGCCCTCACTCGAGATGCCCCATGCTGCACCGTGTCGCCGCCCTGTACCGTCACACTGCCACCACTCACCACCACCCACCGCCGCTGCTGCTCACTACCAACCAACAACGACAACCCCTGCAGCGCCACCACTGGTTGGGTGGTGCAAATACAGTTAAAAAAAAGCTCTAAATTAATTAATTTTACTTTACAGTGGTACCTCACTTAAAGAGCATAACGCGTTCCACAGGATTGCTCTTTAAGCGATTTTGCTCTTTATGCGAAACACCATTGTAAGTGACCAATTGTGACTTCTGGTGGGGGGGGGGGATTGCGAACCATGATTTAGTTGTTAAGCAAGTTTTTGGTTGGTTTTAGTTGTTAAATAAGGTGACCATTCAGAGAAAGTTCTCTTTAAGTGAGTTAATCTCTAAGTGAGGCACTCTTTATATGAGGTTTTATTGTATTTTCATGTAGTTTAATTATTGAAGCTCACTATTAGCTACTGCATTTCCCACTCTCGGCTTATACTCGGATCAATCTATTTTCCTGGGTTTTCAGGTCAAAATTAGGTACAGTAATACCCCGGATAACATTATGACTTGGTTCCAACCACTTTAAAGGCAGGCAGGGAAAGAAAGAGACCTCCCTGCCTTTAAAGCCACCCCCCACGCGCAGCTCGGCCACGAGAGAATCCAGCCTCGCCCTGCTTACCTTGCTGCACACTCCGACAGCCAGTGTTTTTCTCTTTCACTTCCTGTATTGGAATGACAGGGAAGGGGGAAATAGAGAGATGTGATTGGTTCTCTAGAAAACCAATCACCTCTCTCTATTTCCCCCTCCCTGTCGTTTCAGTACAGGAAGTGAAAGAGAAAAACACTGGCTGTCGGACCGTGCGGCATGGTAAGCAGGGCAAGGTAAGCAGGGCGAGGCTGGATTCTCTTGTGGCCGAGCAGGCAGTGGGGTGGGTGTGGGGAGTCCCCAAACTGCGGGGGAGGGGGAGGGAAGTGGCAGGGAGAGGAGCTTTGGCCTCCTTTACTTCTTTATGATGATGGATTGGATAACGCGAAAATGGACGTTATCCAGTGCAAATCTTCCCCCCAAATTTGTCGTCGTTATGCGGTTTTAGCATTATCCGGTGCAATCGTTATCCGGGGTATTACTGTACCTTTGCTTATATTAGGGTTGGCTTATACTCGAGTATATATGATAAATATAATTACAATTATTATAATAAATAATAATAATAAAATTAGTATTCTATGTTGCATCCTTTCTTCAAACAAAGGGTCTCTCCTGAGGCAGAGTTTGATTCCCATTTAGGGCTTCTATAGCCCCGATTTTAAAAGCGATGATATCCTCTCTTGTTAACGTAGAGTTCTCTGTTATAAGATTGTCATTGGTAGTGAAGCTGCCATGGCTTAGAGGTTGAAATGTTACCTTTTAAGCAGAATTTTAGGGTTTGATTCCCCAGGAAGGATGGTGGGAACATGTACGGAGGAAGGTGCCCATTCTGCCGGTGTCACTGCCCCGCCACTGCTCCTTCTTGAGTTACAAAAAGCCCCGTGTAGCACTGGCTTGGCTTCTCCCTTCCCACTCTGAGTTCCCACTCTGGCACATGTACCATAGGTTCACCATCACTGATCTACCCCAACAACGTTTAAGCATTGCTGGGATTGATTTGTCCCCAAAACAAGCTGCCATTTCTGAAATATTGTGCCGTTTCCAGTATTCATATAATAGATGAATTGGGAGGAGAGAAATGGTTGTGGCATCTTTCAATTGTTTTTAAAAAACCAACTACGGTATCTCATAGCATACAAAAAAATTAAATCCAGTGAAAACTAAAGGTTCAGCCATTGTGAAGTATGCTGGGGAACTTTGTGAGTATATTCCTTTAGGTAATCTTGTTCCTAGGTGCTTGAGGTTTTTAGTCATTAATATAAACTCTCTGAATTGCAACCCAGAACCAGAGTGGAGAATGATATGCAAATCATATAGTCCTGATAGTTATCTTTTTATACTTCTAAAAATATGTGGCTACTCAGTCTGGCTTTCTCAAGGAAGGAAAAGTGGGGAATCAAGATTCCATCCTATGGCTCTGCAGCTAGATATCTAAACCACTGAGTTATCCAGCCATTTGATATCCATATATAGGTAGCACATTATACAGCATCCCCAGCTGTTAAGACTGTTGTATCAACAAATGATGTGTCTTCCATTTCTCTCCTTCTGTTCTTTTAGAGAGGCTGTCTAAATCAGTGTGGATAAAAGGTGAGTTGACAGGCAACCCAGGGGCTAATTTTTCACTCCTAAATCCCATTTTGGGCCTTTGAAAATTGGCCGGGGGGAGGGGGTGAGGAATGGGGGAAAATCAAAATAGACAGTGCCTATGACCACCTGCAGTTTTGGCTGGGGAGGTTTTTGAGAGGCATTGTGCTTCCAACACAATGAGTATTCATTTTATTGACCTTGGTAGGATGGAAGGCTGAGTCAATCATGAACCCATTTGAATTGAATTCAGATAGTGGCCAAAATCCCATTAGTTTTACTTACACTTGTAATTTAACTGGTACAAATGTTAGCATTGTTTAGTCCCATTAAGAGGCTAGGTAAAAGTAAAGGTTGCCCTTGCTCGAAAGCTAGTCCTATCCGAATCTAGGGTTCAGTGTTCATCTCTGTTTACAGCCAGAAAGCCAGCACTGTCTGTGTCTGCAGATGTTTCCATGGACATGTGGCAGGCATGCCTTGACACTGGAGTGCACAGAATGCTGTTTACCTTTCCCACCAAAGTGGTACCTATTTATCTACTTGCAATTTTCTTGCTTTCAAACTGCTAGGTTGGCAGGAGCTGGGACAGAGACGGGAGCTCATTCCGTCGTGCAGTTCTCAGGTATTGAACTCCAAACTTCTAGTGTTCAAGTTCAGTGTCTTAATCACTTAAGCTACCACAGTCTTAACAGGCTAGCACAGACCTTATTTATTGAATGCCAAGTCACTCCACTTTGAAAGTAATCACTTTCAAAACCTAACCTTCAAAATTCTTTTTGTGCTTGTTTTAATTCAGAAAATGTGATGCTGGATGCAGAAACAGCCCATCCTCGATATGTCGTGTCTGAGGACTGTAAAAGCCTAAGATGGACTGACAGCCACCAGGAGTTGCCTTACAGTCCCAAGAGATTTGAACTTGTCCGTGGAGTGCTAGGAACAGAGGGATTCACTTGGGGGAAACATTATTGGAAGGTGGAAGTTGGGGGCGGAGACAACTGGGTGGTAGGCCTGGCCAGGGAGTCTTTGGAGAGAAAGATAGGAATCCCCTTCTCCCCTGAGCAAGGAATCTGGGCTGTAGGGTATTATCATGGCCAGTATAAAGCTCTCACTTCTCCAGCCACCCTACTTTACCCTAAGAAGAAGCCAGAGGAGATCCAAGTTTCTCTGGATTGTGAAGAAAACAAAGTGGCATTCTGGGACACCAGTGATTATACCATTCTTCATGTTTTTGAGTCTGTCAGCTTTGAAGGTGAGAGTGTCTTCCCTTTCTTCCGAATTGTGGGTCCAAACACTACACTTTGTATATCGTAAAGGCTTTCTCATCTGTAGAACTTCACCTCAGGGGATGCCAACAGATCCCTATTCCAAAAAAATGCAACTAATCCCTGTGGTTTTGCCTTGAATGATGGACACATATTAAAAAGTAAATATCTCTAGACTACCAAATGATGTACTTGTTTATCTCAGGATCAGGTTGCTACTAGAGACACCTTCATTTGACCTCCTGACCTTATTGCTCCAATCTAATATTACAAGATAAAAGTGAATACATGTGAACTTGTTGAAACCTGCCTTCTGAGCTCTTCATATTAGTTTCCAGCGTTGCCTTTCTGTTTTGTATTGTCTTCCTCTTGTGCCGTATCCGATTCTGAATATTGGCTATCCTCATGGAGATCAGCCATGAAGATGGTCCTGAGAACCATATAATGCCGTGGCCTTCCATTTGCCTTCTACATCACAGTGTGACACCCATACCACTGATTCAGTTCCGCAAGTCACTTTCTGGTCCTGAGCCCTTTTGGCACGCAAAGTCCTCCTCGGCCCTGGGCCAGTATTGATGAAGCTGCTGCCCTCCATCAAGATGGATTCAAGTGGGATTTAATTTTAATCTGCTTGGGGACCATCACTCTTCCTTGTGGACTTTGGCACCCAAGGCCAGTAGTCCTCAGTATGATCAGATTAGTTAACAACTGCCTGATCTAGATAGAACATGGATGCTATAAAATTAATTCTATATGAAAACTGCTTGGCTGAATAAACTTTCAAGGTTTTTCTTTTAAAGTCTATTTTTTGTGGTTGCCAGAATAAAAAAAAAGTTTATAATAAGTTCAATATCTGGTTTTTAAACATTATTATTTCATAAAGTCACTTCTAGTAGTAGTGGAGAGTGCCACTAGTTGTTATCGTTGTTGTCAACCTACTCCTCTTCCTCCACAAACCAGAGGTAGGGAATAAATCCCCCTCTTAATGTTTGTAGGCTGCACCTCTTATAACTCCCCCAAACCGATGGAGGGCTAAACCATGGATTCCCAACCTTTTCAAGCTGGGGGCCAGGTCACATACACACAGTAATCTTCGAGGGCTGGATGGCCATTTTGCCCTGCCTACATGATGGGGGTGGCCATTTTGTCCCAACAGCTTCAAAGGGGCAGTCCTCAGGACATCAGCCTACATCACTCGATCCTCCCAGACAGTGCTGCTTCTAGTGCCGACCCCAAAATTTGCAAGGGAGCCCACAACTCGGAGGAGAGCTTCTGGTGTTGGCACCAACTTTATGGAACTCATTTCCAGTTGAATTGCGTCTGACCCCATCCCTGTCTACATTCAGAAAGAAGCTCAAATTGTTCCTTTTTAATGAGGCCTTTGAGAAGGTGTCAACAATGGTTCAGTGATAGGTTTCTTATTTGGCCTCTCTCTGCCGTCAATAGGGTTTTTGTACTTTTGTATTTTTAATATGTGTTTTTAATATCTTTTTATTATGTTAATATGTTTTTAATATGTTTTTATTATGTGAGTTCGTCTTGTTAGCCGCCCAGAGTAGGAATACCTCCTAGATGGGCGGGGTATAAATGGAATAAATAATAATAATAATTTTGTTTCTTGAATGCCCTTGGAACGTGTGTGAGGGGGTGTCATATGAAATGGCACCATGGGGCGGATCTACCCCATGGGCCTTAAGTTGGGAACCCCTGGGCTAAACATTCCCCACCCTGAAATATTGCTAGATGAAAAGAAAAAAGTGAGCCATCTCTTGTCAACAGTGCCTCCCCATAGGATAAATGGAACAATCGGGGGATTATGGCAAAAATTGGGCATCAGGAATGGCAATACACAGAAACCTGTTTCAGTCATTTCAGTACCTGAAAACAGTATCCGGGATTTGAAAGAGCCTATTCCAAAACATAAAAATTACAGGACAGGGATCTAGAGAGAGGCAGCTGAAATAAGATATACTGTATCATGCTTAATATCATCTCCATCATGTGGTGGCTCGGTGGTTAAGAAGCTTGCCTTGTTAGTTGGAAGGTCGGCAAGTCAGCAGTTCGAGACCTGGGTACTGCATGACAGATTGAGCGCCCATCTCTGTCCCAGCTCTTGTGAACATAAAAGTAGCCTCATTTGAGTGTTCCCTGAGCGGAGGTTCGTCTGCAAAAATCCTTTCAACCCAGAATCATTTCTGACACAAAATTATTCTTACTATATTTGAATATTAGGCAAGGGTTTTTCAGCCATTACCAAATCTGAAATGCCACAACATGTTATTTGCTGTGATTTCACATGACCAAGATTCTGAGATGTTACGTATTCCTAGAGCTGCTATATGGAGTCAAAGCTTGGACACTGACCACTAAAGCATCTGAAAAGACAGCTGATAGGATATCATAGGTTGACCATGTGACTAACGTAAAGTATTGTGCAGAATGAATAAAGAACAAGAACTCTTTAAGACCACCAAGGAAAGAAAGCTCCAATACCTTGGCCATATCATGAGGAACAACATAAAATATAGAATACTGCAACTCCAACTCGCTCTGCAAGGAAAAATCCCTGGGACGAGAGGACCTGGACGTAGATGGACTTCATGGCTGAAGAACCTGAGAGACTGGTGTGGCATGTTCTCTGAAGAACTGTTCCAAAAAGTTAAGAACTTGAAGACTATCGCCATGATGATAGTCAATATCTAGAATGGATATGGCATCAGAAGAAGAAGAAGAGGAAGAAGAAGAAGAAGATGATGATGATTTCATAACAGAGCATATTTCAGAGCAATGGTCATTGATTCTTATGTAGTGCACAAGTAAATTATAACCTGACATGATTTCTGTCTTCATATTGTCCTGTTTACAGAAGAAAACATCAAAGTTTAAAAAAATGCCATTATCTGCTGTCATTTCCTAGGTCAACCACCAACCAATCACCAACCAACCATTGCCACTTTTCACAGAACAAAGTCTGAAATGTGACAGTGATAACAACAATTTAGTACGCCTCCAAAATGTGGGCAATAACAAAATCAGAGGAAGAAAAAGTGGTGGTAACCAAAATAGCAATGGAAAGATGGATGTGCGGAGTAACAATCGGGGATAAGGTCAGCAATAAGGGATTATACCAAAGAACCAGACTGCATGATGTGGTCGATGAACTGTATGTGGAAAAATGAAAATGGGCAGTCCATATCACCTGCCTAAAGGATAACAGACGGACCTATCGATTAACAGACTGGATACCAAGGGACCAGAAAAGACCACTAGGCCAGTGATGGCAATCCTTTTAGAGACCGAGTGCCCAAACTGTAACCCAAAACCCACTTCTTTATGACAAAGTGCCAACATAGCAACAGGGGAGGAAGGAAACGCTCCCATTGGGCTGTTGGGCATGGGGCAGGATTAACTCCATGTTGGTGGAAAGGAGGAAGTGCTCCCATTGGGCTGCTGGGCAGAGGGTCAGGACAAACTCTGTGCTGGGGGAGGGAGGGAGGGCTCCCATTGGGCTGGTGGGCAGAGGGGCGGGGTGAATTCTGTGCTGGGGCAACAGCAGAGGTGCCCACAGAGATGGTTCCAAGTGCCACCTCTGGCACATGTGCCATAGGTTCGCCATCACTGCACTAGGCAGACCACTGAAATGATGGGATGACCCGATGGTAAAGCCGTTTCACCAGAGATGGAAGCAGAAGAAAAAGGATAGAACATTTTGGAGCTTGGTTGATTTGAGCTTAAATAGAAAAGTGATGATAAATTGATATTTGATATTGGATTGGAAGTCTGCAAATGCAAAATGTAAATTCTGCAAAGTAAAATCTGTAAGGCTACAATCGTTATGTTACATCTGTCTACTAACCATTTTCCATTTTCTTTTTTAAAAACATATTTTTTTATTTTTTAAAAAAAAGACAAAAGGAAAACATCAAAATACATAATACATAGTAAGCAAGTTTGTTACATTACAATTACTGATAATAAAATTTCATCTCGATCTCGTGTCCTACTAGTTGTAACAAATATGCAACAACAACAAAAGAAAAACAACATAATTTTTTTATAAACAATAATACCACCCTGGTGCTATTTACAATGCCTTGGTGATCACGGTTCATTTTCTCTTCTCATATTATTCCCAGAAACTCATTTGATCTGGTGCTGGCATATCACCTTTACCCTTATTCAATGTATGGTTTAAAAAATGTCTCCAAATTTCTCCAAAGGTGTTCTCCTTAACCAAATCTTTTTTATAATTCAATTCCCATGTTAATTTATCATTTAATGCCAACTGCCACATTTCTTTGTACCATTCTTCTATCTTTACCAATGAATCGTTTTTCCAATTTCTTGCAATACATTGTCTTGCTGCAGTCAATATTATAGATAATAATTCCATTTTATATTTATCCAATCTTACATCATCAATTTTTGTCAGCAAGGCGGCACCCGACTCCAACACAAAGCTCATTCCCATTATTTCTGATATTTCTTTTTCTATTTTCACCCAAAAAGCTCTAACCACTTTACATCGCCACCACATATGTTCATATGTTCCCATTTCCGTTTTACATCTCCAACACATTTTTGTTTTTGAACTATCCATCTGGTTAAGCTGAATTGGAGTCAGGTACCACCTCCATATCATTTTATAATTGTGTTCTTTAACCCTCACTGATAATGTTTTCATAATCCTTCTATTCCATTTGTTCTTCCATATAACATCAGGAATTGAAATATTTAAATCTTGTTCCCAAATCGTCTTTAATATTTTTTGCGGTTCAGCATCATGATTTAATATCTTATATATTTTACTAACTAAACCCTTAATTCCAATTTCTTCTCTTCTTATTTTCATTATCAATTCTTCAAACTCTGTCTTATCTCTCATCAAATTATTTCCCTTCAGATATTTGTTATTCCATTTATTCAGTCTTATAATTTGAAACCAATTCAATTTCATTTGTCTATATATTTCCAATTTCTCCTCCTTAATTTTACATTTTTGGATCCAATCTTTCAACAGGAGTACATTGTTTCTATATAAAATATCCCTCATATTTCTATCTATCTTCACTGGGAAACTATTTAAGTCTTCTATTTCCATAATTGGAGAAACATCTGGTATCAATTGATCTTTTAATTCCCTCCATGTTTCCAATAATGTCTTTATCAATTTATTTTTAACACCTATTTTTTATTACTTCCTTATCTAAAAAGATTGCTTTACCAACATGTTCCAATTCTTTCATTTCAATTTTTTCCCAAATTGTTTCCTCTTTTGTTAGAATTTTTACCATATTTTTTAATTGAAAAGCTCTATAATAATTTTTTTAATTTGGTAGTCCTAATCCACCTTCTTTCTGAGACAAATACCACAATTTCTTTACAATTCTCGGCTTTTTTCCTCCATTACAATAGCTATTTAATATATTCTGCAACTCGTTAATTTCTTTTTCTTTAAGCTGGATCGGTAGAGCATCAAACAAAAAATTAATTCTCGGTAATAATTTCATTTTACATAATGCAATTCTACCGAACCAGGATAAATTTATTTTTTTATATTGTATTATTTTCTCTTTCATTTCCTTCTTTTGTTTCTCATAGTTTAATTTTTTCAACTCATCAAACTTATTTGATATATTTATTCCCAGGTATCTCAAACTATCTTTCATTTGAATATTATACTTCTCCTTAATTTCATTCCTCTCTTCTCTATTAATATTACTGACTATCATTTCTGATTTGTCCCAATTTATTTTTAATCCTGTCATTTCTCTGAATTCTTCAAGATGCAATTGTACTCTCTCAATTTTTTTGATTTTTCATTATTATTAAAGTATCATCTGCATATAAACTACAGTAATACCTCGGATAACATTAGTATCGGATAACACTAAAATCGCATAACATTAAGCAATCTGGGGGGGGGGGGAATTGCATTGGATAACATTAAGATCCTATGGGATGCATCGGATAACAACCGCTAAAGCCTGTGTGGTTACAATGTATCTCTATGGATCCCATAGGATTTTAACATGCATCGGATAACACTAAAAATCGGATAACACCAAGACTTGTGGAACCAGGTTTTAACGTTATCTGAGGTTTTACTGTAATTTTATTTCATTCTACCCCCTCTATATATCCATCTTCCCTTATGGCATTTGCCAGCAACTCCATTGCCATAATAAATAAAATTGCCGATAATGGACATCCTTGACGTGTTCCACCTTTAAGACTCACGTTTCCTGTATAGGTTGTATTGACCTTTACTCTAGCACAGGGGTCTGCAAACTTGGCTCTCCAGGTGTTCTTGGACTTCAATTCCCAGAAGCCCAAGTCAGCACTCCTGCTGATCAAGGCTTCTGGGAACTGAAGTCCAAGAACAGCTGGAGAGCCAGGTTTGCTGACCACTGCTCTAGCAGATCCTTGTTGATATAATTGTTCTATAACTTTCCTAAATTTTTCTCAAAAACCATATTTCTTTATTATCTCACTAATTGTAATCCATTGGAGAGAATCAAAGGCCTTAAAAATGTCCAAAGAAAGTAACCCAATCCTGACTTTGTTTTGCTCTGCTGTATCCATTAGGTCTATAACTCTTCTTATTAAATCTGACATATATCTCCCTCTCAAGAACCCCGCCTGATCTTTATTTACATAAAAGGTCATAAAACTGTTTAACGTATTTGCCATTACTGTTGTAAAGGTTTTTGTGTCTTGATTTATTAATGAAATTGGTCTATATGCTTCAATCTTTTCTAAATCTTTGCCTGGCTTAGGAATTAACGCAATTATAGATCTGTACCATGAAGTCGGCATTTTCCATTTTCACAGAACAAAGCTGCACAGGAATAGATTTGAATGCCAATCAGGAATCTTCAGTCATTACCAAGTATAAAAAACCAAATTCACTCACATGATTTGCAATTTGTGTGTCTATCTATACTAACCAGCTACAGTATTGTCTTTCAGTATCCCCACCTTTAGCTCAATGGGAATGAGAGCATAACCAGAGATGATGTTAGTTAGCCTTCAATTACAATTAATAGATTTTTTTGAAGAGGTAGAATGTAAACAAAACAAAAAAAGACAAAAAACATTGTGGCACCTTAAAGACTAACTGCTGTATTTTAATAGCTTTTGTGGATCAAGTCCGCTTCGTCAGAGATTAGAGTGAGACTTCATGGCATTATTATATACATATCAGGTACAGAGATCCACAATGATTGGCTAGCATAACAGATAGCTATTTACAAATGGATTAACAGAAGATGCCTGACTCGGGTTCAGGTTTATTACTGTGAACTTTGGGGTACACAGAAAGAGCCTCCTCGAAGATTGTGGCATTTTAAAACCACAATCGGGCGTAACCTGGTAACAGCAACTTTGTGTTGCCAGCTAATCTTTCTCATATTAGGTCAGGTGAAAGGAACTGCAGAATCAACTCACCAAAAGGTACTGTACCTTCATTTTGGCAGTTTCACATCTGGCCTAGATATGGAAGAAGAAGAACACTGAACATTGTTTTTCTTGAATTATAAATGGTTGGTGGATGGATGCAAAACAAACATGTGTAATGGCAGAATGCAGTGGCTTTCTGTTCCATTGACACCCTCAAAGTTCCCAGCTTTCTGATTGGCTTTTCTACCTCCTTCCTCAGTTGCTAAGCATAAGATGGTTTTTCATTGGCAAATCATCATTTTCGTGTCAGAGATTACTTTGGGTTGAAAGGGTATTTGCAGGGGATACCCGAATGAGGCTCCTTTCATGCCCCCCTCTCGGAAATCGAACCTGCCTTTCCAGTCTTGAAGCCTAGTGTCTTAACCACTAAGTGCCTTAAACACTGGGGGAGCTGCATTGGCAAATAACATGGTGAAACAACAACCTGTTGGGAACAGTCCTCTATTGTTTTCAGGGGTTGACATAACTTTAGGCACTGTATCTCTATATCAAATCAAACTTTGATATAGAGATACAATGCCTACGGTTGCGTCAGTCCCTGAAAACAATAGAGGACTGTTCCCAATAGGTTGTTGCTTGGGACATCCTAGGCTCATGGGATAACAAATTTTCAGGGATCTGACTATTATGTATCCATCTCCATACCAACCCATTCTTTCGGGCTCAAAGAAGCTGTACCAACACATGAAGTTGTTCTCAAAAACCCATTTTTCCAGGCCACTAACATTTCCTGCCCTATAAGGTAGCCAAATCTTCACCTGAGCATTCATTTTCTGCCCCTTTTTCTAGTTTGCTCCCCTTCTGAGCTCTCTGTTCCTGACATACAGTATAGATGTCTTTAGGATAGGGCCTGAGTAACACACCTTGTCATGGGGCCACATCTAAACTAAAAGTCTTATGTCTGAAGAAGTGGACCTTGATTCACAAAAGCTCACATTAAAATAAAGCAGGTTTTGTCCTCTTTATATTTTTGTCATAGTTGTCTTTTTAAAAATACAGAACTATTGTTTGGTTTCTTGTCTGATACAGAATGGGCAACAGTATCAAATGCATGTATAAAATGTTCCTGCAAGGCCTTGTTCTAAATGCTGCCTGGTCTCTTCCTTCCAGAGCTGTGAGGGGAACTCCCTAGGGCTGTTGTGTAAATAAAACTGATGTGCAAATAAAAACGGGAACAGCCCGATGAGGTGCATGTTTCTTTTGGCCTCTTTATGTTTTCCTTGTGCCAGGCCTTGTCTTTTACCAGGAAATGTTCTGTTGTAAACCAGGACTATCCAATTTCTCCATTTCACAACAGTCTTTGCAGGACAGTTCTTCGCAGTGATGGGATGTAACAGGTTCTCACCAGTTCGCCAGAACCGGTAGTAACTTTCCCCAGTGTCCTGGAGAACCGGTAACAGCTTTTGGGGGAACCAACTTCAGGGTTTACCTTTTCACTGGTTCCCCCACTGCGCATGTGCGCCAAGCACTTGGTGTGCATGCACGCCTGCAGTGCGTGGTGCGTATGCACGGCCTCCTTGCTGTCCTCCCAAGCGGGGAGGAAGAAGAGAAGCTGCTAGCTAGCCTGAAGCTCCTTATAGCCTGCTCCCCAGGGTAAGTGACTCACCTTTGGATGTGGTGTGTCTGTGTGTATTTTAATGTGTATTTAATACCTTTACCTATATTGACGTACTACCACAGTTCCTAAAAAGCCCTGGCAGCCTGGCTTGGGGTTTTTAAGCAAAGTCTTGGAGTTACATCATCAATAAGCTACACCTATGCTGTTCCAATTGCTGTTCCAATTGGAGAACACTTAAGGAGGTGCAGCTGTTTTACATTTACATTAAGGCATATTATCCTAGAGAACTGGCTAGGCAAAGAATTAGTACCTAACTTCTTTAACTGTTGAAAAGTTGAAAAGTGCCAAAATGAAGCCATCTTGTGGTGAGTTCATTCTGTAGTTCCTTCCATCTGACCTAGTGTAAGAAAGATTAGCCAGAATAAGCTTTAAGCTCTGGTTTAAAAGCTCTGGTTGATTTGTGTTTGGGGGTGGGTGGGTGGGTCTATTTTAATGTATTTTTATTTTATTTTATTTTATTAATTTATTTATACGGGTTTGTGTTGTGGGTGGGTGGGTGGGTTGAGGGGTGTGTGCGCGTGCTTATTTTAATTTTAATTTATTTTTTCTTTGGCCCCGCCCACAACATCATGATGTTGGCTCTGCCCATGATGTTGTGATGTCATGACATTAGCTCTGCCCATACTGTGATGACATCACGGTGAGGTAGTAAAATTTTTGACATCCCACCACTGGTTCTTCGCCCTTGCTCAATCTTTGCAACTGCTTTGTCTGGAGGTAGTGGGGAGATCATGATGGCTCAGTGGATTCAACCAGGTCCTCCCTGAATCTTCCCTTTTTCAGGGAAGGCCTGCTCCAACCTCAAGATTCCTAGTGGTTTTGCCAATTTGCCATCATTTGGGGTTGCCTCCAAACGGTGTTGTTGACTGAGTGAGAAACAAAATGGCCTACAGAAGGCACCATTCCATGTGCAAAAGCCAACAAGACTTACTTCTGAATTTGTGGCCTTTGCTACCCAAGTGCAGGATAGCATAAAAGGATCAGATAGACAGTATTGTACATGTGGATGTCCCACATATATTATTTATATAAAAAATAAAAACAAGTCAGCAATACCAGTGGGGGTGAAAATAGGTTGATAGACAGACCAGATGTTTTCCTTGTCTTCTCCAGATTTAATTATAGGTTGGTAGGCTTAGACTTCATTCCTCATCCTTTCTTTGCAATTACTGTACAGTAATACCTCATATAACATTAGTATCGAATAACACTAAAATCGCATAACATTAAGGAATCTGGGGGGAAGAATTGCATCAGATAACATTAAGATCCTATGGGATGCTTCAGATAACAACCGCTAAAGCCTGTGTGGTTACAATGTATCTCTATGGATCCCATAGGATTTTAACATGCATCAGATAACACTAAAAATCATATAACACCAAGACTTGTGGAACCAGGTTTTAGTGTTATATGAGGTTTTACTGTACTTCCTATCTGCATTACAATTACAGAAATCGGCTATTCACAGACTTGCATGAGTAGAAATTAGCTCTAGAAGCCCAAGTCAGCACTCCTGCTGATCAGGGCTTCTGGGATTTGAAGTTCAAGAACACCAGGAGTGCCAAGATTCACCGTCACTGCTCTAGGGGGTTCTCTATTAAATTTAGGCTCTTCATCTTCCTGCAATATCTACAAAAAACTTCCCTAGATACAACAAACATCACATTTAAGTCCATTAATACCAGTCTCCTCAGTTATTGGCTCTCTTCATTGGTCACAGACTCAGTTCATGGCTTCCCTTGAAAACAGCAAATGATCCTCATAACGACTGCTGTAAAGCCTGCAGTTGCTTGTAATGAATGCTAGGTAAAGGTAAAGGTCACCCATGCTTGAAAGCCAGTCATATCCAACTCTAGGGTTCAGTGCTAATCTCTGTTTCATAGCTGAAGAACCAGTGTTGTCTGTTTCTGCAGATGTTTCTGTGGTCATGTGGCAGGCATGACTAGACACCAGAGCACAAGGAATGCTGTTTACCTTCCCACCGAAGTGGTACCTATTTTATCTACTTGCAATTTCTTGCTTTCGAACTTCTAGGTTGGCAGAAGCTGGGACAAAGACAGGAGTTCACTCCGTCCTGCAATATTCAGGTATTAAACTGCTGACCTGCTGCCTTCCAGTCAGCATCTTAGCCACTTTAGCCACTGCAGTCCCTAAGTTGGTCTTAAGTAAGATCTCAGTTATACTCCTAACATGGCCAAGGATGATGGAACCACCATTGCCTGCCTCAGTGAAATTGGTCTTCCTTTCTGCTTGACCTATTTGATCCTTCTTTTGGTTGGAAGATGGAAAGTCGTAGTACTGGATAGGAAATGAAAGAACTCACTGGGAGTCTCTTTCAAATTTAATGAACTGGAAGGTGACATAGTCAAATGCTGGACTTTGAGGCTCATAATTTTGAATGTGGAAAACACATACCACCATGCTTAGCTTTTCTTCTTCCACACAAGCAGAATGTTCACTATGCTACTTTCTTCTTGCTGTTGTTTTAATTATTACAGTTAGGTGTTGGAGAGGGGTCTTCAAATCTATTACACCCACAATGTGCTTCACTGTCAAGCTAGGATTTGTAACTGGGCTTGCATTCATAATGGTTAATTCCCCAGCATTTCCAGCTAAAGTGTCTGAAGTATAATATCCTGGGAATGAGCTTTGCAGGGCAGCCTGGAGACTCTCAGCTTGCTGGGGCAGATAGAACTGGGTATGATGGGTCAATGGTGATGTAATGGAGTCTTAGATTCATAAGGTCAAAGTCCCAAGTCTGAGCGGATGGAGCTAGGACATTATCTTCCTCTCTGCCCTGCAGGCTTCCCTGTTTCTTCTGGACTTAACTGCATTCCTCACAGTAGCTGAGAGAGAAAATGTTTTTCGAGGAAACTGTATAATGTTGCAAACTATCCTTGTTGTGATGCAAAGTATATGAGGTTGATGGTATAGTCTTTACAAAAGACAAACTCCTCATATATTGATAATGGACTAATCTAGGTACCTAGTTTGTTTATATTTGTATCCCACCCAATAGGTTCAAGTACCATTATTGAACTCTATTCGGGTCAAGGAGCTGCTATGGGACTTCCATGATAAGTATTTGCTTGTCCTAACTCACTACTACGCTACCCAGTATAAATCAGCTTTGTCTGATCAAAGACTCACTTTCAGTCCCAATTCCCACTATGGACTTCATGAAGCATGCTAAGTTTCATAGTTCCTAAAGCATTTACGTATGCTATATTCAAATTAAGGCTAGGTACACATGGAAGCAGGTCTATATGCTTGCTAAATAAACATGCACGATTAATGCTATGTGCTTGGGCCTTAATCTGATATGGAATTTGATTTGTTCAATTTAACGGAACTCAGTGGCTTTAAACATGCCTACACTGTTGGCTGGTTAGCTCAGTTGAATCAGGGGCAAAGCCAACTAACTCTGCTTTGGATTTAGCCAACAATTCCCCACTTAATTGAGCTGCGAAAGTTCCTTCTGGATGCTGGATTTCTGTTCTTAGAGGAAGAACTGACTGTCATATTATGATGGATAGATCCAATTTCTGTTTCATCTGATTTAGGAAGCAAAGCTTGGTCTGTGTAATAATTGGATGGAAAACCTGCAAGAAATACCATGGATCTCCAGGTAGGGCTAGGAGATAATTCTGCTGGTCAGTCTGGCTCGGATGGACAATTATCTGATACAACAAAAGGCAGTTTCCTATATTCCTGAGGTGAGATTCTTTCTGTTCCTCTGCCCATGAAGCAATGCAGACTGCCTTGATTCCAAGGAACATGTTCTCAGGACTGGTGGTGTGGATTCACTGTCTTACTGGCCACCACAGCAAATGCTTGGGGGGCAAAGCCACCCTCACAATTAGACAATGATGGAACTTCCTTCAGGTGTAGCAGATCTGGGGTGCTGCAGAAAGGTAGAGAAGAGTTAGTTATTTGGTGGGTTCCCATTTTAAGATCAGATCGGGGAATGTGATTCTTAGGTTTTCTACTTTGCATGCCAAAATAACTTGGTTGCCTCTGATAGTAAATACCTTGACTGAGCCAAGAAGGGGAGGGGGGCTTGTGCCATGTTCTACTCTCAATAGGTAGCCAGAAAGCCTTGTGACCTCCCAGTAGCCAAGATGCTGAGTCAATGATTGACCAGGAGGAGCTAACAAGAGGGTTTTCGTACATGTTTGAGTGGGATAAACATCATACTGATAGTTTGGGAGGGGTGAGGTATGCTTTTCAGCTCCTCCACCTTAAGAGTGAAGACTCAAGTAAGGAAGAAAGAGAGAGAAAGGCAGGATACGTTCCCCCCATATTAGAGCTTCACTGTCAAGCAGGTATATTTATCTTTTTCTTGTGGGAGTCTGAAGACAGCGAATGCAGGTCTCCAAAGCTCTCTGTTCTAATGGAACTCCAAATACAAACAGCACCAATGTCTGGAACACCACACCACTTGGAAAGGGAGAAAAGCACAGAAGAATATTAGCAGTCATTAAGTGGTGAAAGTGGTGTTCCCTGAGTGGAGTTTCTTCCACAAAAATCCTTTCAACTCAGAATAATTTCTAACATGAAATTATTATTATTAGTGGTGAAAGTGCTTTCTTTTGTTGAGAGCAATATTTGCAGTTGCATAATCTATGACATGGTAGCAAAACACAATAACAAACATTCATCCTCATTCATCTCATCTCCACCCCCTTCCATAATCCCTACAAGAGAATGTTGTAGAACTGGTTTGACACTGGGTTCCAGTTTAAGAATGGGAGGGACATAATCCCATTGCCTTGACAGCAAGAGTATTTAAGAGCCTTCAAGAACGTGAAATTAACTGCAGAAAAAAGACCCAGCATCTGGAAACTCTATTGGCATGTTAAGAACAGTTCTTTTTTTCTGGGGCAAAAAAGGTGAGATGTTATGATGGTTCTTCTTTCTAGATATGCTTGGCGCTTTGCAACTGTTTGAAAAGCTTAAACCAGAGAACATCCTGTGTAGCAGCATCCGACAGAAAGGAAAGATTCTGTGATTTAGTTTCTCTGGTGCTTGGTTGTCTGAAAAGGTTTTGCATTTCTGCTGAAAGGTAAGTTCTACCACAGATCAGAAATCACCCCAGAATCTGTTTTCAGTTTAACCAATTTTGAAATTAAGACTTTTTTCACAGGAAAAAGGCTGAGACCAAACAGATTCACAACCCAATAGATTCAATAATTGGCACGTAGAGTAGATTGGGACTACAGATGCTGACTGGGAGGCAGAAGGTCAGCAGTTCAAAACCCGAGTACTGCATGACGGAATGATCTCCTGTCCCTGTCCCAGCTCCTGCCAACCCAGTAGTTTGAAAGAAAGAAATTGCAAATAGATAAATAAGGACCACGTCAATGGGAAGGTAAACAGTGTTCCATGCACTTTGGTGTCTAGGCATGCTTGCCACATGTCCATGTCTGGTACGACTGGCTTTCAAGCAAGGGCGACCTTTATCTTTACCAAGAGTAGATTAGCCTGGTGTCTTTTAAAAAAATCAATGGTTCTGTTGAGTGTGTTTTTTTTATCATGTCAGAAGCATACAGAATTCCTTTCTGGGTTGAAAGGATTTTTTGCTGGAGGAACTCTGCTCAGGGGAAGCCCAAATGAGGCTCCTTTCTTATCTATCACTTCTCATTTTGA
Source organism: Furcifer pardalis (assembly GCA_030440675.1). NCBI lineage: Eukaryota > Metazoa > Chordata > Lepidosauria > Squamata > Chamaeleonidae > Furcifer > Furcifer pardalis. The sequence goes on from CP126893.1 coordinate 154,854,997, forward strand.
AGATGCCGTCAGATACTGTCTAGTTCAAGTTGGCATGCATTTCCTGTTCCCAACATCAGGTCCTCCTCTGTGCACTTTGATGGGCAATGCCTGGACTGAATACAGTACTGAGTTAGGTCCCCCGGCTCCAGTCTTGCTCATTTGTGGAGATAAGTGGCAACTCTTTTTCAATTATGAAATGCATTTAAATGTTGCATCTCTACATACAAAGTAACATAGGCGGATTTTTATGTAGAGCAGACATAGGCTGATTTTTATGTAGAGCAGTATCATTTTTAAATTATAATTTTCCTCTTTTCTGATTCTTCTTTCCTGTCCAGATCAAACTTTGCCAAAATGAAGCCACTTTCTTGGCTTTGTCGTTGGCCAAAATTAAATCTTCATCGGTACATGTTTCCTCTTTTCTGGTGATATGTGATTGACCATCCTAAAATGTGTATGGTCTAGGACAGTGATGGCGAACCTTTTAGGGACCGAGTGCCACAGAGGGGTGGGGTGGACACTATGCTGGAGGGAGGGAGGAAGTGCTCTCGTGGGGCAGCTGGGCAGAAGGGCTGGGTGAACATAGTGCTGGGATGATGGTGTGCGCGCCCACAGAGAGGGTTCAGAGTGCTCCCTCTGGCATGTGTGCCATAGGTTTGTCACGACTGGTCTAGGACAGGACTCAGTTGTGCCTTCCCCCCTCTGTTTCATACACACTTTGCTCACTGTGTACAATTTCTCACTGCAATTGTTACCATGATCAACTCCATCTGTTCTCCTTATTATGGTTGTTCATTCTAGGTTTCTCTACGCCTCATTAAGTTAAAACATTTTGGAGCTTGTATTGTGTCCACAGAGTGAAAGACCTTGCATAAACTGTCCCCTGCTGTGGCAGAAGTCTTGTTGCATAAACAGCCTCACAACCGGTGAGAGACTAGACACGCAATAACTTGCCAGAGCTTAGGAAATGCTTACACATTTACCTTTCCACAATCATACAGTGCAGCAGGAAACAAGCTGTAATTCTTAACTTTTAACCTTAAAGGAATTATGTTCTGAATAAATTAAGTCACTGTTGCATTTGTCCATTGTTAAAACAAAAATTAAAACATTAGCCCAATTATTAGCCAGAATAGTTTTGCTAGTGGGCAGTATACAAATCTATAGGAATGAATAAACAAATAAACACAATTTGTTTGTCCCAGGTTCTGGTATTTTTCACTGAAAAAACTTTGTCGTTTTCTTCTCCGTGACAAGGAAGAGAGCCTGGATGCCATGCAGGCAAGCAACGTTCCACAGAGGTTCAGAGGTAATAAAATAAAAACACTGCCAGGAGTTTCTCCTAGAGCAGTGGTGGTGAACCTATGGCACGTGTGCCAGAGGGGGCACTCAGAACAGTAGCGTGGGATTCAGCTGCCCGGGGCGTAAGCCAAATTTGCCGCCCCCTGGTGGTGGCCTAGGATGCTGGCTCCCGCTCCCACTAGGGCTTCTGGGATTTGTAGTCCAAAAACACCCATATGCCAAAAAAGTGCCACCTGGGGCAGGGCGCCCCCTGCCCCCCCTCACACTACGCTACTGACTCAGAGCCCTCTCTGGGGGCATACCTGCTGTTGCCCCAGCACAGCATTCACCTTGCCCCTCTGCCCAGCAGCCCAATGGTAATGTGTCCTCCCTCCCCCAGCACAAAGTTCACCCTACCCCAAAGGTATTGTTTCCTCCCTCCCCCGGCACAGAGTTCACTCCACCCCTCGGCAGCCACAGAAGGTAGCCTGTTGAGTTTGGACACACAGTTTCTAAAAGGTTTGACATCACTGACTTAGAGCAGTGTTTCCCAACTGTTGGTTTTTGGACTTCAATTCCCAGAAGCCTAAGTCAACTCTCCAAAGCACTGATCAGCCAATGTACTGACTGGAAGGTCAGCAGGTCAGCCGTTTGAGACCCGAGTACTGCACGACAGAATGACCTCCTGTCTCTCCCCAAGTTCCTGCCAACGCCAACCTAGCAGTTTGAAAGCAAGAAATTGCAAGTAGATAAATAGGGACCACTTTGGTGGGAAGGTAAACAGCATTCCGTGTGCTCCGGTGTCTAGTCATGCCTGCCACATGACCACGGAAATGTCTGCAGAAGCAGACAGCGCTGGCTCTTCGGCTTTGAAACAGAGATGAGCACTGAACCCTAGAGTTGGATACAACTGGCTTTTGAGCAAGGGAAACCTTTACTTTTACCTTGAATAGGTACCACTTTGGTGGGAAGGCAAACAGTGTTCTGTTTACTCCAGGGTCTAGTCCTGCCTGCCACATATCCATGGAAACGTCTCCAGATGCAGACAGTGCTGGCCCTTTGGCAATAAATAGAGATGAGCACCAAACTCTAGAGTCGGATACAACCAGCTTTCAAGCAAGGGTGACCTTTACCTAAACAGCCTCTACAAGATCACACATTCCCCATACTTAGGCTCCTGAGCTGGATCTGGATTTGCAAATGATGGCTCCATTTCCAACAAGTGTTTGGTATGCTGAAGCCTGCTCTTTGCTTGGCTTCAGCATCTGGGGCAGCCTCCCTTGAAAACATTAAAAGACTTTCCCCTCAAGGCTTTGGAATGTGCAAAGTGAAAGTTTTCCCCATGCACTCTTCTAAACCTTATCAGTACGCCATGCAAAATGAAAAGTTAGTCATGTTGCAGCAACAGTCCCTTTGCTTGGGGCCATTGCTTGCCACGGTCTTGGACCATATAAGGCCTCATTATTTTGTGAGTCAAAAGTTGCAAACATAGCAATAGTAATTACACTTCTATACTGCCCCATAGTGCTTAGTGTGCTCTCTGGACAGTTCACAAGTTACAGTAAAACCCCTACTTACGAGAAAAGTCCATTCCGTAGGCTTTTGCTTAAATCGGGTTTCTACATAACTCAAAACAAACCCATAGGAAAAATGAAATTTTTACGTAACTCGAAGCAAACCCATAGGAAAAAGAATCTTTATGTAACTTGAAGCAAACCCATAGGAAACTGTGTAAATTGGGACATGGTTTTAGCACAAAATCATTATGTAAGTCAAATTTTATGTAACTCGAGGCATATGTAAATTGGGGTTTTACTGTAATTTGCATTTTGCCCTCAACATGCTGGGTACTCATTTTACTGACCTTGGAAGGATGGAAGGCTGAGTCAACCTTTCAGTACTTTAAACATTGCATTAAACATTATTTTTTGGATTACAACTCAAAGAATCCTCCCGTTCAAAATACCTCAACACACCCCAGCTGTAACTAGGAATCAAGAGTTTAAAATCTACTGTCCCTCTATTCACTTTCTGTTGTATAGGGGAAATAATAACAGAGACGAATGAGATTGAGTGGTGCAGTGGTTAAAGAGCTGAATCAGAACTTGGCTAATTCAGATTCTAGCACACACACGCCCCATGGGAAAAAGAGAATATTGTTGCCATTAACATTGAAGGGAAGATGGGATATAAGTATAACTAATTAATAACTCACAAGGTCTCTATAAGGAGTAACAGAATAAAAATTGGAAACCCCTTACCAAAGCCATTGCTAACTTTTTACTTTTCCCATTTTCAGGACTCTGTGGTCTGTTGTGGCTACTGATGTGCATTCTTGCCAAGCAGGAAGGTGGTGGAAAGGTCCTGGCTTCATCACCAACCAAAGTCTTTAAAAGTAATGGGCAAGTTAAATAAGATTTGGGAACTCTCTCTCTCTCCCTCTCTCTCTGTGTTGTGTAAACAGGGTGGCTGATGATGGGTAACAAAATTGAATGCAATTTGATGGGGAAATGGCTCATTTTGTGGACTGCTTGTGGCACAGTCTCTTGTGAGCCTTTATTGCCACCTGATCATACCATTTATCTCACTGCTCTGGTTAAAATGGATACAGATGTGAAAAACATCCCCAAACAAATAGAATTATTGTTGCTAGACACTGGTGTGTGTGTGTGTGTGTGTGTGTGTGTGTGTGTGTGTGTGTGTGTGTGTGTGTGTGTGTGTGTGTGTGTGTGTGTGTGTGTGTGTGTGTGTGTGTGTGTGTGTGTGTGTTCTTTAGTTGTTCAATCATTCATACCTTAGGTCAGTAATGGCAAATGTTTTAGAGACCAAGTGCCCAACTATAACCCCAAACCCACTCTGTGCTTGGGGGAAGGAGAAAGTGCTCCCATTGGGCTGTTGGGCAGAGGGGCAGGTGAACTCTGTGCTGGGGTGACAGCGCATGTGCCCTTAGATCGGGCTCTGAGTGCCTCCTCTGGCACGCATGCCATAGGTTCGCCACCATGGTCCTAGGTCACCTAACAAGATATTTGTACAGAACCAAGAAGGTAAAACCTATTCAGGAAGAAAGAGAGAAATTAGATCAGTAGTGGCGAACCTATGGCATGAGTGCCAGAGGTGACACTTGGAGCCCTCTGTGTGGGTATCCATGCAGTCACCCCAGCAAGAGTTTTCCCCGCACCTCTTCCCCGCAGCCCAGTGGGAGTGCTTCCTCCTTCCTCCCATCACAATGCTCACCCTGCCCCTCTGCCTAGAAACCTAATGGGAGCACTTCCTCCCTCCTCCCAGCACAGAGTTTGCCTCGCTCCCCTACCCAGCAGCCCATTGGGAATATTTCCTTCAACTCCTGTTGCTATGTTGGCACTTTGAGATAAATAAGTGGGTTTTGGGTTGCAGTTTGGGCACTCTCTAAAAGGTTTGCCATCACTGAATTAGATTCAAGTTCCTTTCTGCATTTTTTCTCAATTTGTAGGAAAGTTCTCTTTGTCAATTGCAATGTTAAAATTTCCTCCTCAAGGATTTGGTTCTGATTCATGTTCTGTCTTTCCTCCCTGCAGCCAATGTGATTTTTGATCCAAACACTGCACACCCATCTCTTGTTGTGTCTGAAAACAAGAAAAACGTATCATGGGTCTCAGGAGCCCAAGCTGTGCCTGACAATCCAGAGAGGTTCAGCGATTCCCCCTGCTTGCTGGGTTCTCCAGGATTCACATCTGGGACACATTATTGGGAGGTGGAGTATGGAAACCAGAGGGAATGGGCAGTGGGTGTGGCCAGGAGGTCTGTGAAGAGAAAGGGGTACATCCAACTCAGCCCCAAGGAAGGGATTTGGAACGTGGGCCTCTGGTGGCTTCGGCGGCGTCGGGAAGCTCTTCTCCACCCGAGGTCCAGTGGGCCAGGAATAGTTGGTGTCCTTCTGGAATATGAAAAGGATAAAGTGACCTTTTATATGGATAATAAAGTCACTGTAGTCAAGACCTCTTTCAACGGGGAGGAAGTTTTGCCCTTCTTTTATGTGGGTGCAACTAATTCACTCTGTTTAGTTCCCTGAAATCCTACGAGTTACAGGTGGAAGGTCTCAAAGAGACAATCATGTGAGTCTGTTTCAACATGAATTCCCATAATAAAAATCAAAACTGTTCTGTCCCACCTTCAGGTCTCTTCTTCTTTACTTCCCTTTCCTCCCTTTGGGTGTTGAGGGAGGTACAAGGTTCTTGTCCTGGCTCTTCTAGTGGCCTCCGCTGACATTTTTTGGGTATTCTTGAAGTTTTATCTCAATTCCTTGATTGGGAATGGGATGAGTTGCTGCTGGTCCCAACTCGCTTTCCATTCCTTTCACTGCCGCGTTCTTCTTCTCCAGGTTCAACCAAAACTTTGGTTCCTGTAGTACCTTCAGGATTAATGGATTTATTTCAGGGTGAATGTTCCTGGACTACAATCTATTTCAAGTGGAATGTATATGTTTTGGGGGACTTCATTACAAATCTGCACAACACATTTTAATGCCTGTCCCCCCACGACCTTGATGGCTTATTTCTTTCCATCTATTCCATAATTCTTGGGAGGTCTTTTGATAAGACTGAAGTCCCTTCCTTTTAGACTTGAAGGAACCTCAAAATAGGCAATCCGGAAGGTACAACCACAGCCTGACAAAGGTTGTGGTGTAATGCAGCTCCATGCTGAGAAACAAATTTGCTGAAGCTGCCGAATTGCTTCGGAGTTTCTCCCACAGAGAGGAGCAGAGCTTGGCGAGAGGAACAGAAGTGGAAAATGCTGAGGTAGTGTTTCCCTTTAAGGTATGGGTTTTGAGCAAAGCCGCACGGCTGCCCGTCCCGGTAAATTCGTTTCTCAATACAAGGCTGGTGGAGTGGGATGAGCTTTGTGTTGTTTCAGAAATTTGCCCCACTATCTAATACAAGCAAGTTTGGACAACAAAACCCTCTATCATATGGCTTTCAAGACCCTCTATCATATGGCCACATCCCCTCCTGCCATATTGATGATTGAACCAAGGTATATGACATTCTTTCTTCATTGTCAACTTAAAAGTTAACAAGTGAAATACATACATACATTTAACCCAGGGATTCTCAACCTGTGACCCATGGGCCAAATGCAGCCCATGGCAACATTTCATGTGGCCCCCACTGTCTCTACCACACCCAGAAGTACCATGCGGTGGAGGAAGGGCAAAATGGCTGTCCAGCCCCTGAAGCTGTCTGAGGGAGTGTGACCTGACCCCCGGCTTAAAAAGGTTGAGAACTCCTGATTTAACCTCTCGCCTGGTATGGTGTTGTGTGACCAACAAGGCATCTAGTGTGGCGTGATCTGCTCTTGCTGCGGTTTCTTAAAGAGTAACTTGGCAGCTCTTTTACCACTGAAATGGTTCAAAGTTTCTACCATTGAGATGATACAAAGGAGAGGTTGCGGGAGGACTTCTTTTGGCTTGTGAAAAACTACCATTACTAGGCAGAAGAAAGAGAAGGAGTTCCTGACATGATTTGAAAGGAACAGTCTACCCAACGGTTTTATCATTTATTTATTTATTTATTTATTTATTTATAGATTTGTATCCCGCTCTCCTCGGTAGCAGCCGACTCAGAGTGGCTCACAGAGTCCCCTAATATCACTATTAAAGTGCAAACAAAAATACAGTAGCATACAGTATAACAAAACAGTAAAATACAGTAAATACCATATAGTAGGTCAGTAGACATTACACATCAATACAATATTACAGTACTGTACAATCAAAATACCATGGCATGTAGTCAGGGCTGGACTTACATGAAAAGAGGCCCTAGGCTATTCCACTTATGTGGCCCTTTCGCCTCCCATTTTTAAGTTTGTAAATTACATGAGAGATAATAAAATACATAATTACTGTGATATATATCAATATATAGGCCCCTCTTGATCTTGAGGCCCTAGGCCAGGCATGCCCAAACTACGGCCCGCGGGCCGCATCCGGCCCACCAGGCCATTTCATCCGGCCCCCGACATGGTATAAGAACTCTTATAATTTTATTTTATTTTTTAAAATTTTTTTTGGGGCGAACTTTTTTTTTGGGCGGAGGGATCACAAGTCAGTGAAAGAGTGATTTGCCTAGTTCCTTCCTCCTCCTGCTTAGTACTAGGAGTTCTGCCGAATCTACTTTAGAATGGCTGAATCAATACGCCAGAGTGGAGAGAGGGACTTCAGTGGGAGCTAAAAGTAAGTAGTTTGGGCATGCCTGATTTAAAGCAATTAAAAAAGAAAGCCAGGAGCAGGGGGGAGGGGGAGGGAAGCGAGGTTTAGAGTTCTTCAGATCTCTTTGTCAGGCTGCGTATATTGCAAACTTAAGATATCAGAAGAGAAGCAAAAAAAGTTCACAACTTCTCAGGTGCCACAATGCATAATAATGCATCCACCCATCCATTGGCTGGGCAAAATAAGTTTGTTTTGCAGCCCTTTGTAGGAGGTTTGAATAAGACCCCCGGGGTGTTCCCTTACTGTCAGAAGCAACAAATGTTGCTTTTCAGCTCGCTTGTGCAAAGAGGTTTGCTCTGCAACCTTTTGCAATTGCAAAGGTTTAAATAACCCGGGATTTTTCGTCAGTTGCAAAAAGAGACGTTACTTTACCTTTAGGCTTGCCCCGTCATTGTGTGCCTGTGGAGTTGATGTGCTCTTACAAATTCAACCCATGAAGCTTTGCTCTTCTGCCTGATGTGGTGGATTTGATCTTAAATCCACCTCAAATTTAAATACAGCTCAAATTTAAATACAGGAGTTAGTCTACAAAAGGCCCTGGAGAATGCATTAAATTTGGTAAAGGGTTCTCTTGCTCGAAAGCCAGTCGTATCTGACTCTAGGGGTCGGTGCTCATCTCTGTTTCAAATCCAAAGAGCTAGTGCTGTCTGCTTCTGCAGGCATTTCTGTGGTCATGTGGCAGGCATGACTAGACACTGCAGCCCACAGAACACTTGTTACCTTCCCACCGAACTGGTCCCTATTTATCTACTTGCAATCGTAAAGGTAAAGGTTTCCCTTGCTCGAAAGCCAGTCGTATCTGACTCTAGGGGTCAGTGCTCATCTGTTTCAAATCCAAAGAGCTAGTGCTGTTTGCTTCTGCAGGCATTTCTATGGTCTTATGGCAGGCATGACTAGACACTGCAGCCCACAGAACACTTGTTACCTTCCCACCGAACTGGTCCCTATTTATCTACTTGCAATCGTAAAGGTTTCCCTTGCTCGAAAGCCAGTCGTATCTGACTCTAGGGGTCAGTGCTCATCTGTTTCAAATCCAAAGAGCTAGTGCTGTCTGCTTCTGCAGGCATTTCTATGGTCTTATGGCAGGCATGACTAGACACTGCAGCCCACAGAACACTTGTTACCTTCCCACCGAACTGGTCCCTATTTATCTACTTGCAATCGTAAAGGTAAAGGTTTCTCTTGCTCGAAAGCCAGTCGTATCTGACTCTAGGGGTCAGTGCTCATCTCTGTTTCAAATCCAAAGAGCTAGTGCTGTCTGCTTCTGCAGGCATTTCTGTGGTCATGTGGCAGGCATGACTAGACACTGCAGCCCACAGAACACTTGTTACCTTCCCACCGAACTGGTCCCTATTTATCTACTTGCAATCGTAAAGGTAAAGGTTTCCCTTGCTCGAAAGCCAGTCGTATCTGACTCTAGGGGTCAGTGCTCATCTGTTTCAAATCCAAAGAGCTAGTGCTGTCTGCTTCTGCAGGCATTTCTATGGTCTTATGGCAGGCATGACTAGACACTGCAGCCCACAGAACACTTGTTACCTTCCCACCGAACTGGTCCCTATTTATCTACTTGCAATCGTAAAGGTAAAGGTTTCCCTTGCTCGAAAGCCAGTCGTATCTGACTCTAGGGGTCAGTGCTCATCTGTTTCAAATCCAAAGAGCTAGTGCTGTCTGCTTCTGCAGGCATTTCTATGGTCTTATGGCAGGCATGACTAGACACTGCAGCCCACAGAACACTTGTTACCTTCCCACCGAACTGGTCCCTATTTATCTACTTGCAATCGTAAAGGTAAAGGTTTCCCTTGCTCGAAAGCCAGTCATATCCGACTCTAGGGGTCAGTGCTCATCTTTGTTTCAAATCCAAAGAGCTAGCACTGTCTGGTTCTGCAGGCATTTCTGTGGTCTTATGGCAGGCATGACTAGACACTGCAGCCCACAGAACACTTGTTACCTTCCCACCGAACTGGTCCCTATTTATCTACTTGCAATCATAAAGGTAAAGGTTTCCCTTGCTCGAAAGCCAGTCGTATCCGACTCTAGGGGTCAGTGCTCATCTCTGTTTCAAATCCAAAGAGCTAGCGCTGTCTGCTTCTGCAGACATTTCCATGGTCATGTGGCAGGCATGACTAGACACTGCAGCCCACAGGACACTTGTTACCTTCCCACCGAACTGGTCCCTATTTATCTACTTGCAATCTCTTGCTTTTGAACTGCTAGGTTATATGTTAGGTTATATATAACTCTAGGGGTCAGTGCTCATCTGTTTCAAATCCAAAGAGCTAGTGCTGTCTGCTTCTGCAGGCATTTCTGTGGTCTTATGGCAGGCATGACTAGACACTGCAGCTCACAGAACACTTGTTACCTTCCCACTGAACTAGTCCCTATTTATCTACTTGCAATCGTAAAGGTAAAGGTTTCCCTTGCTCGAAAGCCAGTCTTATCCGACTCTAGGGGTCAGTGCTCATCTCTGTTTCTAAGCCGAGCTAGTGCTGTCTGCTTCTGCAGGCATTTCCGTGGTCTTATGGCAGGCATGACTAGACACTGCAGCCCACAGAACACTTGTTACCTTCCCACCGAACTGGTCCCTATTTATCTACTTGCAATTTCTTGGTTTTGAACTGCTAGGTTGGCAGGAGCTGGGACAGAAATGAGAGCTCATTCCGTCCTGCAATACTCGGGAATCGAACTGCTGACCTTCCGCCTCCCAGTCAGCGTCTTAGTGACTTGAGCCACTGCAGTCTCATATGTATATATGCAGTACTGTAAAGCTATTTAGATACACTGTATGTCTATAGTGGCTGCACTCTACTCTGGCAGCAGAGGTAGCTCCAGTTGATGGGGCAAACTGTCCCCAGCTAATCAGTGGCATCTCCGCTGCCGCCATGAGATTTCCCATTGATCAGCTGACTGGCGGTATAGAGATGTCCCAGGTAAGCCGATTGGCAGTCACGATGGCATCAGAGATGCTGTGGACCAAATGGTTATGTTCTCCTTCATCAGCTGGAAATCTGTCTGCACTACCAGGGCAGATCAAACCAACTGATCAGTGAAAACAGACTCCAGCTGATCAAGGGAGACCATTCCTAGCTATCTCAGAAAACAAAACAAATAAAATAAAATACACAGTATCACTTTAAAGACTAACTGCTATTCCCACCAGTAATCCTTTTTTTAAAAAAATGTTTATTTGAAGAGTCCTAGTGCTATGACACTTTGAATAAATATTTTTTTAAAAAACCATAGCAGCAGAGGGGCTCCCACTGATTGGTAGTAACTGGTGTCAGCTGATCTGCAGCTGCAGAGAGATGCAGCAGATCTGTTAATGCTGCCTCTGCCAATCAGCTGTAATCTATGTCACCTCCTGCTGCAAGTTTATCTGGGCTTTCCCAGGTAAACATTAACAGGAGTGGGCACAAAGTCTAAACAAGTGATGGCAAACCTTGGTAGTTCAGGTGTTATGGAACTTCAATTCTCAGATGTCCTGATCACCAGAAGTGCTGATTTAGGCTTCTGATAATTGAAGTCCAAGAACACCTGGAGTGCCAAGGTTCACCATCACTGGTCTGAAGTGATTTATTTTACACTGATTCAAGTATTAGTATAAGTTGGAAGTCGAAATTGATTTACAGTATTATGGCTGTGCATTGTGTAATTCCTGATTTTAAATTGATTGGGAGACCCAATGTGCGCTAATTTTGAAGTTCCCCCACCCTCTGAGGCTGCAGCAAGCCAGGCAGGACATGATGTCAGGAAGCAGATCTTTTCTAAGGCTAATGACTTTTCATTGCTAATTAAAATCCAAAGTTCCAGGTACGTGGGGTTTTAATTGGCAATGAAAAGTCATTAGCCTTATAAAAGATCTGCTTCCTGACATCATGTCAGGAAGCGGATCTTTTATAAGGCTAATGACTTTTCATTGCTAATTAAAATCCAAAGTTCCAGGTACGTGGGGTTTTAATTGGCAATGAAAAGTCACTAGCCTTATAAAAGATCTGCTTCCTGACATCATGTCAGGAAGCGGATCTTTTCTAAGGCTAATGACTTTTCATTGCTAATTAAAATCCAAAGTTCCAGGTACGTGGGGTTTTAATTAGCAATGAAAAGTCACTAGCCTTATAAAAGATCTGCTTCCTGACACCATGTCAGGAAGCAGATCTTTTCTAAGGCTAATGACTTTTCATTGCTAATTAAAATCCAAAGTTCCAGGTACGTGGGGTTTTAATTGGCAATGAAAAGTCACTAGCCTTATAAAAGATCTGCTTCCTGACATGATGTCAGGAAGCAGATCTTTTCTAAGGCTAATGACTTTTCATTGCTAATTAAAATCCAAAGTTCCAGGTAGGTGGGGTTTTAATTAGCAATGAAAAGTCACTAGCCTTATAAAAGATCTGCTTCCTGACACCATGTCAGGAAGCAGATCTTTTCTAAGGCTAATGACTTTTCATTGCTAATTAAAATCCAAAGTTCCAGGTACGTGGGGTTTTAATTGGCAATGAAAAGTCACTAGCCTTATAAAAGATCTGCTTCCTGACATGATGTCAGGAAGCAGATCTTTTCTAAGGCTAATGACTTTTCATTGCTAATTAAAATCCAAAGTTTCAGGTAGGTGGGGTTTTAATTAGTAATGAAAAGTCACTAGCCTTAGAAAAGATCTGCTTCCTGACATGATGTCAGGAAGCAGATCTTTTCTAAGGCTAATGACTTTTCATTGCTAATTAAAATCCAAAGTTTCAAGTAGGTGGGGTTTTAATTAGCAATGAAAAGTCACTAGCCTTAGAAAATATCTGCTTCCTGACATGATGTCAGGAAGCAGATCTTTTCTAAGGCTAATGACTTTTCATTGCTAATTAAAATCCCACCTACCTGAAGCTTTGGAACACAACAACAGCTCCTTGGATGCCACAATGACCAAGCTGGATGTGAGTTTCTAGGATCTGTCATATTTTTTTAAAAGGACACTTTTAAAGGACACCGCGAAGGCGGCGAAGGAGGAGCCGGCGGCAAAGGCGTTAGTGGGGGCGGGGGCGGGGGCGGGGGCAAGGCTGGGTGGATGTATGTACCATGGAGAAATAGTTCGGCCCTCGGAGCATCTGATAAAATGTTATCCGGCCCCCGGGCCGAAAAGTTTGGGCACCCTTGCCCTAGGCTGAAGCCTAGTTAGCCTATATTAAAATCTGGCCCTGCATGTAGTGCAACAGAGCAATAAGGTTCAATAAATATCATACAGTAGAACAATACACATCATAGTAGAAAACATATTGTGAAAACGTCCACCTGCATCTGCAGTCCAATTCCTCTTCCTTGCCAAAGAACGTTGGTCGGGATTCCAGTAAAACGGTGGCACAGATTTCGTCAGCTGCTGCCTCCTGCAGCTGGTGTCCCTTTTCCCTCCCAGCTGGAGGATACCCAGCTGTGTCTCCTCTCCCCTGGCTGGACCGGGTGAGAGAAGGAGTCTGTTGGGGGCAGCGGCAGGTCTCATAGCCGCCAGTTCTCCTGTGACTCCTCTTCCCGGGATAGGGAAAAGAACTCAGGCTTGTCCACTTCCCTCCAGGCTAAATGATTGAGGGAAAAGTCCGGTGGCGAGGGGGGCCATGGTGGGGCTCTTGTAGCCGGCCAGTAGCCTCACAGGTTTTGATTCTGGAGGGCCAATTTAATTCTTCTTCCGAAAGAAACACCATTTCTTTAACAACCACAGCAGAGGTAACATTTCAGCCACATTATAAATCAGGGGAAGGAGTTGATGGTGGAAGATATACCTGGTAAATTACAGTCTGCTGTGAAACTGTTAAGATGACAGTGTCTTTCAGGGATAATCTGAGATTAATGATGGAAAACATCAGTTGCTCTAAACAGAACACCTGTTGTTTCAAACAATGCTTCTTTTTTTAAAGACAAAGCAAAGCAATCACACTTATATACCACCCCATAGTGCTTAGTGCACTCTCTGGGCGGTTCACAAGTTAATTAGCATTTTGCCCCAAATATTCTGGGTACTCATTTTACTGACCTTGGAAGGTTTGGTCAAGATCAAACACACAACCTTTTGGTTGCAGTTCTGCAGTTTAACCACTGTGCCACCTGGGCTCCTTGAAGACATAATTTCCAAAATTTGGAGGCATCACAGATTAGAACTATGTCAATAAAATATTTTTATCATGTCAGAAGCCCACAAAGGTCCTTTCTGGGTTGAAAGGATTTTTGCTGCAGAAATTCCACTCAGGGGATGCCCAAATGAGGTTCCTTTCATGTCCCCAAGATCTTTTCCTGCTCAAGTGGTCCCTATTTATCTCCTTGCAAATTCTTGCTTTCAAACTGCTAGGTTGGCAGGAGCTGGGACAGAGACAGGCACTTATTCCGTCATGCGGTACTTGGGTCTTGAACTGCCAATTTGCTGATCTTCTAGTCAACAAGGTGAGCTTCCTAACCACTGAGCCACTGCAGTCATGTAAAATATTCATAACATAATAATATTCATAAAATAAATTAAAAAGAGGCAAAATGGAGAGATAATCCTGGAGGTCATTCCCAGGAGTGGACATTCTGAAACCACTGTTCAAACCATTCCTCTGAAATAACTGATTGTTGCTTAACTAGATATTTCCAGAACACTAAAGCAAAGCAATCACACGTATATACCACCCCATAGCTCTTGGTGCACTCTGAGCTGTTCACAACTTAATTAGCATTTTGCCCCAAACATGATGTGTACTCATTTTACTGACAATGGAAAGCTGAGTCAACCTTGAGTCCTGGTCAGGATCAAACTTACAACCTTTGGGTTTCAGTACAGCAGTTTAAACACTGCACCACCAGGACTCACTCCATTGACACCTGTTTATTTTATTTCTTTATACCTGTACTGTATATTCATTTTCAGCAAACCTCAGAAAATATTAGGCACTGGGAACTGCAGAGTGTTATTGGACCCCATTTTAAGATGCCACGGCTTTTTTTTTTGATGTTTTGTTTTATTTACTGTCTGATATGATTGAAACCCATGTCATTGAAGGCCAAGATTATCCTCCCTCTTGAATTCCTGATCACCATGTATAGATGCAAAAGCTGGACAGTAAAGAAAATTGATTGGGGAAAAAATGATTCATTTGAAATGTACTGATCTGGAAGAAAACTTTGAGAATACCCTGGAGTGTCAGAAAGACAAAGAAGCGAGTCCCAGGGCAAATCAAGCCTGAATGAGCTGCTCTGAGTAGGGATGGTTTTTCCCTAGAGGGGCGGGATAGAACGAAGTGTAAATAAATAATCTTTTGAGACAAAAGGGAAGAAACTGGAATTGTCCTACTTGGGCATGTCATGAGAAGACAAGACTCTCTAAAAAAAAAAAGAGAGAGAGAGAAGACAAGACTCTCTATAAAGGTATAATGTTGGGAATGGTGGAAGTCCGGAGGAAAAGAGGAAGACCAAATGTGAGATGGATTGATTCCCTTGGAGAACCACAGACTATAATTCACATTGGTTTTACAGGACTGTTGAGGATAGGACATTTTGGAGCTATCACTCATAGGTAAAGGTCGCCCTTGCTCGAAAGCAAGTTATATCCGACTCTAAGGCTCAGTGCTCATCTCTGTTTAAACACAACTGACCTACCCCTTCACTTCCTGATCCCATTTCCTAACAGCAACTCCTCGCCTTTCTATTGGCCGGGACCATGTAAAGAACCTGGCCCTCCGCAGCCAATATAGGACGTTTCAGCGGGGAATCGAGCGGAGGTGGGGCTGCGGCTCTTCTTCGCGGTGGAGAGGAGGTTCGAAACCCGGCGGGGTGAGTGAGAGGTAGGTGGCGGGCGGAGGCTGGGGGCGTGCAAAGGGAACCGCGGGAGTTTCAGAGAAGGATCCTTGTTTTAGGTATCCGTCGCGAATCGACTGCGGGGAAGCTGTTCCATCCTGGGAGAGACCACCGAACCCCGTGGCGTGGTTTATCATTGCCTTCTCCAAGAAAAGACAGCGAAGAAAATAATAACTGGGAATGATTTGTAGTTGGGGGGGGGGGGAGAGACAGAGGACGAGTTAAGGCAGAACAAATCCAAGGCGTCATCCATTCTCCTTCTCCCTTCTCACCCCTCTTGGTGGGAGGAAAAGCTACACCAGCTGAATTTCTGCCTGCTTGCCTGTTGCTAAAGGTTCATGAGCCAGCTCAGTTGGAAACTTTTGAAGTGGCCGGCGTGTTAGTCTGTGGAAGCATATCAGAGAGTAAACAAAACAAAAAGGTTTGTGGCACTTTAAAGACTAACTGCTGAAATTGAACGTGAGCTTTCCTGGATCAAATCCACCTCGTCATACAAGTGGATTTGATCCACAAAAGCCAACATACAGCAGTTAGTCTTTAAGGTGCCACAACGTGTTTTGTCTTCTTGTTTTATTTACTCTTCAATTAGAAAGGTGATAAATTATAGAGAAAGGGAAAAAATGTAGCGTGCACATAAGGAAAGCCTTACTTACAGCATTAGATCCAAGACCTAATTGGACTAATTATAGCCTGCTTCTCACAATGACTGCAACCATCGGGAGGTTAACAGAAAACAACACCTTTGTTTGTTTGTTTAAACTCATTTATACTCTGCCCTTTTGGTGCAGTTACCACTCAGGGTGGCATACAAATGTATAAACATCACAAGAATAAATAAAACTAGGAAATAAAGCATAACTAATAACATGTACATTATAAAAAATAAATGCATTAAGGAAGATCCCACCAATCTATATGACAAAGCATAAACCCATGGCACGAGAGTACAAAACCATCAATTAAACACAATGTTCATCTAATCAGAAGAAGAAGAAATCAATTATCATGTTGCTACTCAAGAGATACTAACAATTGGGGAAAGTTTTCTTCCATGTCTAGGCCAGATGTGAAACTGCCAAAATGAAGAAGTGGACTTGATCCATGAAAGCTAACAATAGAAGTATAGCAGTTAGTCTTTAAAGTGCTACAGTGGTTTTTATTTTGTTTTGTTTTGTTTTGTTTATTTTGTTTTTTTTCCTGATATGCCTGAACCACAGACTAACATGGTTACTATTCCAAAAAAATGCCAAAATGAAGGCACCTTTTGGTGAGTTTAATCTGCAGTTTCTTTCGTCTGTTTTAGTGTGACAAAGATTAGCTTGGCAACACAAGGCTGCTGTTATCAGGTTAGGCCTGATTGTGGTTAAAAAATGCCACAATCTTGGAGGAGGCTCTTTCTGTGTAGCCTGATTAAATAAGTACTGTGATGAAGCTGGTTTTATCTCCACTGGTAAATCATTCTAGAAAGTATGGGCTATGGTGGAGAAAGCTTGTGAAGTGGCCACTGCTTCCCTCTATAGGTGTTACCTATAGCATCTGGTTACTCTAGTTATAATTTCTGAGGGAAAGATGCTCCCTAAAATATCATGATTAGTATAGTCAAAGGCTTTGGACCTCACCTCTCTGAGCAGAATGCTTAGTCATTATTTTTGTATTAACTTTAAGCAAAGTGCAGTTTACTCTCCATATACAGTACTGTGACTTGCTAGGATTTTTTTAAAGTTTGAGGCAGCATGTAGTAAACTGAGGTAGACCCTGTGCATGTGTGTTTACATAATCAGTGGCGGGCAGCAAAAATTCTCACTGCCACACCATGGGTGGAGCCTACGTCATGGGCAATCTAGTCATGCCTGCCATATGGCCATGTATACATTGCAAACACAGGCAGCACTGGCTCTTTGGCTGTAAATGGAGATGAGCACTGCAACCTAGAGTCAGATATGGCTGGCTTTTGAGCAAGGGAGACCTTGAACCACTTGCAGGGACAAAACCTGATGAGGCAGGGCAGGGAGTTGGGTGTGGCCACCCAATTTCGTTATCCCCCGCTGCCGCCGCCGCCCAAAGGCCACCCAATTTCACCACCACCCTGCCCAGAGGCCACCTAATTTTGCTACCCCCCTTCCCGGGTGTGTGTGAACCTGTTGCTGTCCACTACTGTACATAATCCTTGTACAGTATACAGTATATGATTTTGTGGGTCACCGGTGATGCAGCCTACAGTGATGGCTTCCCTGTGTAGAAACAAGGCAAGGGCTATGTAGGAAAACTGTGTTAGCAAGTCTCTTCCCTAGTCTTACAAATAAACATGACTCTTAGGGGTCTTTCAAATACCACATGATCATTTTAGGGGGAGGGGGGGTCAACCAAAAGTCACAAAAAGTCATGGAGGGAGGGGAGGTTCTATGTGAACTCACGTGACTCCAAAATTTCAACCTCCCAGGCCAGGTGGAAGTCTGGGGGAGGGGTGGCAGGCCCAGGCTACGGGGTCAGTCCTCTGCTGCTCGAGCAGGTGTGGCTTTTATTAACACACCCCGCCAGGTGGGAGTCCGGGGGTGGGGCTGCAGGTGTCCTCAGGCTCCAGGTCAGCCATGCTTCTGCCGTTTCTCTTCAAATCAAGGAAAATGGAGAAACTATGTGATGGGGGGGGGAGAGGCGGTTGGTCAAAGGTCACAGAAAGTCACAGGGTGTGTGTCAAAAAGTGGCCTATTTTAGGTCATGTGGTACAGTATTTGAAAGACCCCTCAGCTTGGCTTTGCAAAATGATATTACTAACCCCAAAGACTGTATGATCCACATGTGATCTTTTCCCAAGTAGTGAACAGCAGCTCCCCTGGTGGTGTAGTGGTTAAGGCACATGATGAGTTTGAATCCCAAAAACTGCAAGATGGGGAATATAAAAGGAGCCTAATTTGGATGTCCCCTGCAAGAATCCTTTCAATCCAGAGTAATCTCGGACACGAAAAACGAAGTAGTGAAGATGTTCTGGGTTTGTTTTTCTGTAGATGAGAGACACAGAGACCTGTGGTTGTGTTGTTTTAGTGCTGGCCTTATGTACACAGAGCATACACAATGGCAAAGACCCGCTCCAACATGATAGTGGATCTGCTACTTCCCTCCGGATGGAATCTTATACCCTTAGTCACTTCATAGCTTGCTGCTTCTGTCTCTTCTAAAGAGACCATCAACACACTTAACACCCACCCAAGTGCTCTCTGATTTCACCTGTGCTGGTAGATGGCTTTTTAGGCTAACTTCCCAGGCTGTCAAAAGACCCTCCCCACCTCCTTTCTTGTCACTAGCTGGCTTGTGAGTGACATTCCTGTTTTTACAAAAGCAAAAGAGAGAGTTACGCTGTCTTGGGAAAAGCAAGGAAAAAAATGCACATGTAGCAGTAGCTGTGCAAAGACTAACCAGAATATCACAAAGGCATATAAGCAAGGATAGACTCCCCTGGTAAGAGCAAAGTTAGTCCCATTGGTTGCTGAGCATCTTGTATATGGATATGCAAATAAAGAAACAAAACAGAACAAAATTTTTGCAGCACTCCAAAAGACTATCAAATTTATATTTGTTAACATTCCATAACACTCTGTTGTTTTTTCTGCAGCAAACTGACATGGCTGCTGCTTTTACTTCTTGTGCTGTATGTGATTCCAAATATTGGCTATCCTCATGGCGACCAGCCATGAGGATTGTCCTGGGAATAATATAATGCAATGGTCTTTCATTTGCCTTCTGCATCACAGTGTGACACCCGTAGTACCACTGATCCAGTTCTCCGAGTCACTTTCTGGTCCTGAGCCCTTTGGCATACAAAATCCTCCTCAGCCCCAGGGCAGTATTGATGAAGCTGCTGCCCTCCATCAAGATGGATTCAAGTGGGGTTTAATCCACTTGGGGACCGTCACCCTTCCCTGTGGACTTTGGCAACCAAGGCCATTAGTCTTCAGGGTTGTTAGGTTAACCACCACCTGGCAATCAGTGTTGAGTCGCTGGCATAGCTACTCTTCTGGAAATAAATAAAAGGAACTAATCCTGTTCCTGTTTTAAAAGGCTTTTCTGCTGGTCATGGGGAGGTTATTTTTACAGTCTTCCTTGAATCATAACTTGAGTAGAAATGACTTCATGCTGAAACAATGTGATGTAATAGAGAAGGAAAAGCCCATTTTAGACGTTTGCTGTTCTTACATTTAAGGATGGTTCATCAGGTACACAGAAAGAGCATCCTTGAAGATTGTGGTAGTTTTGAGCCACAATTGGGCATATACAGTAATACCTCATATAACATTAGTATCGAATAACACTAAAATCGCATAACATTAAGGAATCTGGGGGGAAGAATTGCATCAGATAACATTAAGATCCTATGGGATGCTTCAGATAACAACCACTAAACCCTGTGTGGTTACAATGTATCTCTATGGATCCCATAGGATTTTAACATGCATCAGATAACACTAAAAATCATATAACACCAAGACTTGTGGAACCAGGTTTTAGTGTTATATGAGGTTTTACTTGTACTGGTAATGGCAACGTTGTGTTGCTGGCTAATCTTTCTTGCACTGTGTCAGGCGAAAAGAAATTCAGAATGAACCCACCAAAATGTGCCTTCATTTTGGCAGTTTCTGGCCTAGACACAGAGGGAGGAGAAATTAGGCTTGTGAAGTACTACAGCAGTGGTTTGCAACCTGCGAGCCAGCCCTGGCCCATAGCACCATTTCATCTGGCCCACCACCCTCTCTCCCGCCACTACTGGAAGCAGTGGATGTGACAAAAACAACCAAAAATGCACCATAAATGTGCATAAATGCACATGCATAGGTTGTAAATGCATTTGCAAGAGCCGCGGACACATTTTACAGCCATGTTTACGGTGGGGGGAACCACGTATCAGCTGTCTGAGGGGCATGGTCAGGCCCATAATACAAACTGTTCTGGGAAACACATTAAATTCGTAATTTGAGGTACCACTGTACATGCTAAACCCATTCCTTTTTCTTCTCTTGTTTCGTTGTTGGTAAGACAAGCACTTCCTGGTTGCAAAACTGAAAGTAAACTTGAACCCTGGCCTCTTTGTGTGTATGTGTGTGTGTGCATGCAGTGAGAAGAGACCAATGGCTGCTCCCAATCCAGAGAAGGGCCTCCAGGATGAAGCCACTTGCTCCATCTGCCTGGATTATTTTGAGAACCCCATGATGATCATAGACTGTGGCCACAACTTCTGCCGAGATTGCATCACTCAGTGCTGTGAAGGATCCCTTCTGAACCATTTCACTTGCCCGCAGTGCAGAAAGCCCTTTTCCAGCCAGAACCTCCGGCCCAACCGCCACCTCTGGAATATCGTCGCACTTGCCAAGCAGTTCAGCCTGCAGCGGGCGAAGGAAGCCGGAGAGCAGAAGTTGTGTGAGAAACACCAGGAGCCCTTGAAACTCTTCTGTGAGCAGCACCAGACCTCCATCTGTCTGGTTTGTGATCGGTCGAAGCTGCATAAAAACCATAGCGTTGTCCCTGTGGAAGAGGCGGCCCAACTTTACCAGGTAATGTAGGGAGACGGAAATGGTTTATGGCAGGCTTAAGGAATTTGGGGTGTATGTGGATTGCAGCTCCCATGATTTCTCAACACTGGTTATGCCAGCTGGGGTTACAGATGGGCACTTAGTCCACAACACCATTTTTTGAACCAGAGATTTGCTAGTAAATCCAAATGGTGTTTTTATTCAAGCTGGGGGCCAGGTCATGCTCTCTCAGTCAGGTTCAAGGGCCGGATGGCCATTTTGCACTGCCTGCACAATGAGGGTGGCCATTTTGTGCCAACAGCTTCACAGGGGGTGGTCATTTTGTTTCTCAAATGCCCTTGGAGGGGTGGGGGCCTTAGGTTGGGAACCCCTGGTGGTTGGGTAGAAAGCACATTTTAAAAGATTTTATGATTTTCCTACATACTGTATTAATAAATTGACAACTGTGAAGTTTCACAGTATCAAAGAGATAAAACAGGCTCTTGATTTTGTATGAGATATCATTGCAGTAATTGTTATTGTATTTTGTCACATTTATGGCCATTGTTTGCTTCGTGTATCATAAATGATAGAACTGGTGCTGCTTTTATGGAGCTGCTACTTTCCACTCTGTCTGTAAGCTGCCCTGATAACCAACTCAGAGGGTAGCAAATTAAAGTGGGAAAATAGAATAAATAATAGACTGAAACTCGTTACTAATAGGAAGGGTGTGAAGAGAGATCTTTTCAGTGTGGTTTTTAAAGCAGTTGTGGTTATTGATTATTATAATGGTTTTATTGTCAGCTTTTGCACTTTCTTCTTTCAACCTAATCAGGAGCTTTTTAAATATAAATTTGAACTGATAAATAATAAATAAATAATAAATAAATAAGTCCTCACTTTCTGCAATTACTGTACTCAGTTTTTCTAATGGATTCCATTGCTACCGTGGTGGTAGTGTCCTGTCCGAGCATGCTGAAAGATAGGCAGTATAGTGCAGTGGTTACTGCTATACTTGGACTTGCGAGATAATGATTCATGTAGTCACTGTGCTAAGCTTCTCCAACTGGCTTATCAGGGTTTGTCACAATCAGTAGATAATAGAAAACAATGTGGATCCTCCAGGTTTTAAGTTTGTCAATCTGTGCTCTAGACCAGGGGTTCTCTACCTTTTTGCGCCGCAGGCTGGAAAACACCCCCTCAGACAGCTGAGCAGGCCATACTGGTGGTTCCCCTGCCATAAACGCAGCTGTAAAACGCACCTGCAGCTGTCAAACACTTTTACGACAGCCACAGAAGCATTTTACGGCAGCATTCACCCATTTACGACAGCCATGGGTGCATTTACAGCTGTCATAAATGCTTCCAGTGGTGGCAGCGGCGTGGGCCGTGTGAAATGGTGCCATGGCTGAATCTGGCCCGCAGGCTATAGGTTGCGAACCCCTGGTCTAGACAGAATGGAGAAGCTGAAACCTGCATTTCATTTGAGGTTGGCCTAAAAGAGGCTGAAAAACAGTTCTGGGTCTGTTATACAAGGTAGCTACATATACATGAGATTACCTGTACTACAATGCAGATTTTTAATCACTCCCGCCCAGTTGATGAGAAGTCGGGAACTAGTAGCCATCTTTGGCATTCTTCAAAAAAGTAAGTTGTGGGAGGATGTGAGAAGGAACTACCAAATTCACAAGCATGTATCTCTGTTTCAGGAGAAAATATGCAACTGTTTGAAGACTCTGAAACAAGCGAGAGACAAGATTTTGTCACTCAAGTCAGATTCATCCAAGCCACATGAAGATCTGCTGGTAGGTGGTACTATAATGTTAAGGCAGCAATGTGGAGTGCTAGCAGCATGGTTTATTAGGCGTTGACTATCCCTTTTTATCAGGGGTTTCCCAACGTTTTCCTGTCAGGGGCCAGTTCTGGCCACCACGCTCAGCTGCACCCACTGCTTGCATTTTCATCGTCATCGGGGGCGGGGGGAATTGCGCCATTTTAAGCGAATTCTTAGACAGGCTCTGCCGCTTCCCAGGCCAGCAGGAGGCTTTTTGGACCATGTTCACTCAGGTTTGGAATTTTTCCGTCACTTCTTGGCTGTGCTTCGGCAGCTGGAGCGCAACTGTGGCCGACTTCCTGGTTCCGTGCTGGGATCCCAGGTGCTGACATGAGCTCCACCTGGCACTGGAAGTTGCCCATGGTCATGCTCCAGCTGCCAAAGCGCAGCCGAGAAGCGGCAAAAAAAATCCCAAACCAGAGCAAACATGCTCTGAAAAAGCCTTCTGCCATCCTGGGAAGCAGCAGAGCCTGTCCAAAAACCCAGAAAAACATCAAGATTTTTGCCACCACAGTAAGTGACGCATCGCGACTTCTGGTAGTGGGGGATGGGTCTAGAGGTGCCTGGGTGGCCACTGTAGGCTGAACTAATGATATGCATGGGCCAGATTAGGCCCGTGCCTTGGGGGTTGGGAACCCCTGCTTTTTGTGGACATCTGACCTTTGGATTATAAAGACAGAAATGAGGCCCGTATTACCTCAGCATGGATTTTTTAACATTATATGAACTTCATTTACCAAATGACAATTCTCCCCCACCCCCCCAACACAGTACTTGAGGCCAACCCCTACCTGTCACAGTGGGAATCCTCTAGTATTTTTGTAAATACAAAATGAGCTTTTAAATCGAGGTACTGTATCTCACCTTCATTTCCAACACCGCATTCTGTCTAGAACAGTGGTCCCTGAACCTGGACTCCCACGGGCTTGTCAGCTTTAAAACCTGGAAGTCTTACCTGTTATAACTAATGAGGGGGTTGCGATCCAAGAGCTTCTAGGGTTCTAAGCTTGGGAATCAGTGATAAAGAGAACTAGACATGGCAACACACAGGTGATTTAAGAGAGAATTTGTCAGAGTGATGCCAGATGAGCAGATATTTCCCAGTGTTGCAGAATGTTGTAATAACTCACTGTTTCAAAGGATTTCACTGCAAGGCTGGAACCCCACAGGGGGCAGTTCACGGTGGCAGGAACTGGGCCCTGGCAGGAAAACGTTGGGAACCCCACTGTCTTGCGTTTTGTTTATTACTGCAGGAAGTTACAGGGGTGAGGAGTCTAGACATCTGCAACCTGAGACCTCTGAGGTAGTAGGATTGGTTGGGCAGTTGATGGTAGAAAGGAGACTGCATCAGTTAATTATCTTCTTTACAGAGGAGTCCCAAAGGCAAAGAGGAATATGATTGGCTCTCTGCAGTGATGCACTGCCTAGGTCAGTGATCGCAAACTTTTTGGAGACCAAGTACCCCAACTTAACAGGCTGCTGTCTGTGCCACAGAGAGGCAGGATGAACTCTGCTGGGGGGGGGAGGGGGAAGCGCTCCCATTGGACCATGACTAGAGTCAGGTTCGCCTGATTAGGGCGGGATAATAAATCTAAATAAATAAATAAATGACTGTGGACCAACTCTAAGAGACATTGCAGCATTAAGCTATGTTGTAGCCATGACAAAAAGATCCACCCCAAGCCAAGAATTAAGTGAACATGTCAGAATACCTGCCTCCTTACTGCCTAATGAAGCATGGCATGGATGGTGGGGAGGGAGATGCAGAGGTGAAGGTCTGGAGGTCTCCATTCAGGAGTAAGGCCTTTCTGCTACGGAAGCTATGGATGTCCCTGTAAAGTCTAAGAAACACTCCAAGGACTAAAGCGAGTTCCCAACCTAAGGCCCACAGGCTGGATCCAGCTCACAGCACCATTTCATGTGCCCCCCCCCCCCGGTCATTTGAGAAACAACATTGCTGGCTCTTTGAAGCTGTTGGGACAAAATGGCCTCTCCATTGTGCAGGCAGTGAAAAATGGCCATCCGGCCCTTGAGGCTGACTGAGAAAGTAATACCCGGGCCCAGGCTTCAAAAGGTTGGGAACTCCGGACTAAAGTATTATCAGCCTGGGGGCGAAATAGTCAAAAGTACTGCACTAGTGTTAGCTTCTGTGGTTAGTGCTGTAATTAAGTATCCCACCTAACAGATCTAATAGACAGATTTGTTGCAAGCTGGAGCACATGATCACAGAATTTCGAGGATGAAAAAAAAAAGAAATACATGAAAACAAATGAAGGTATTTTCCATCAGCCCCAGATAGTGTGAGAGGGCTCATGGATGGCAGATGTTCTGGAGGTTCACAGGTTCCCTATGTCTGAATGACAGCATTATTGGGTCTGATAGCTTATTGAAAAAAAATTTGGTAAATATAAAGGTTTCTAGGAGTTTGGTTATTCAATTTAGTTACCAGAGTATAAGGCAAGAGGAGGGGGCAAGAAGTAAAATGAAAGCAACTGCAACAAGTCTGGTCTTGTTAAACACCTGCCCTGATTTGCATGCACAACTAGGACTTTTAATGGCAAAAACTCACTTAACAACTAAATTGGGGTTCACAATCCTCCCCCCCCCCCCGCCAGAAGTCACAGTTGGTCCCTTACAATGGTGTTTCGCTTAAAGAGCAATCCCGTGGAACACATTATGCTCTTTAAGTGAGGTACTACTGTACTCATCTACCCAAACCGAGCAGTTTCCTGATGACGGCCATCTGATGTAGCCTGAATCAAAGAAGAGATATCAAGTTTGGGGTCTGTAGTTTGTCTTGGGGTGCTTGTCCACCAAACACCTTGGGAGGCTCAGAGTTTTCTCCTTGCTGTCTTTCTCTCAATTAGAAAGAAATAGAAGGTGAAAAGGAGAAGCTGACGTCAGAGTTTCAGCGCCTGCGGCAGGCTCTCGAGACGCAGGAGAAAAGCCTTTTGGCCAACCTGGGGGAGCTACAGTCAGATGTGAGGAAGAAGAAGGAAGAAGGAGAAACTAAGTTTTCTGCAGAGCTTTCCCAGCTCAGTGCCTTAATTGGTGAGATGGAGAAGAAGTGCCAAGAGCCGCCAGGTGAACTTTTGAAGGTGAGTCATAAATCCAGTGAGCAGGATAAAAGATGCTATGATGTCTCATTTGCCATCAACACCATCGGTTTAGTATGTGAAGTGCTCTATCGTGTGTATAATACATTTCACACTCGTGAAAGCCCTGTAAGTTGAAACAGGGTGGCCGCCTCAAGGCTTTGGGAAGCAAGTGCTTTTGTAAGCCCTACAGATTCAAGGCAGCTACTCTGTCATTCGGATATTAGTCCAGTACGTTCGTTCGTTCATTCATTCTTCAACTGCCATATCCAATTCTGAATACTGTATTGGATATCATCATAGTGATGAGCCATGAAGATTGTCCTGGGAACAATATAATGCAATGGCCTTCCATTTGCCTTCCATATCACAGTGTGACCCTGGTACCACTGGTCCAGTTCCACAAGTCACATTCTGGTCTTGAGCCCTTTTGGCACGCAGAGTCCTCCTCGGCCCCAGCCCAGGATTGATGAAGCTGCTGCTCTCCATCAAGATGGATTCAAGTAGGATTTAATCCACTTGAGGACCATCATCCTTCTCTGTGGTCTTCCCCACCAAGGCCGTTAGTCCTCAAGGTTGTCAGGTTAGTTAACCGTCACCTGACACTCAGTGTTGATTCACTGGTAGTAGGATCTACTCCATATCAGGATAACCTGGCCACAATCCTAGCCCAATACATTATGACTAGGAAATTGTGAATGTTGTTGTTCCTCCCCTCAGCTTATTCTTATTTTGTCTTATGTTGCTGCATATCTTCCAAAACTGAGACTCAAGGAGGTGGACC
The DNA here is from genome assembly GCA_030440675.1 of Furcifer pardalis. Classification (NCBI taxonomy): domain Eukaryota; kingdom Metazoa; phylum Chordata; class Lepidosauria; order Squamata; family Chamaeleonidae; genus Furcifer; species Furcifer pardalis. The sequence goes on from CP126893.1 coordinate 154,881,518, forward strand.
ACAAGGGGCACATACAATTGGATTGTAAGCATTTTGAAAACATATAAGTAGAGAAAATATAGCACCTGTGTTTACTCAGCCATCAGTCAGCTGTGAAAAGCCCGCCAGAATATCGACTGTCAGGTGAGCAGCAGAGAGGAGGTCAATCTACCCCTGTGATGGTGAACCTTGTCACTCTAGGTGTTCTTTGCCTTCAATTCCCAGAAGCGGATGTGCAGTAAACCCATTGGTGTAGATTCACAGAGACTTGGGCTTCTGGGATGTCAGCGTCATCAGTCGTCTAACTCTGCCTTGGGTCTCCCTGTGTTCCTTACGTGGGACTTCTATCTTTCAAAAAGCTCCCCAGAACTTCCCAAAGCCTCTAGAAAGAGAACTGGGCTGCGTTTCCAGCAAAAAAAAAAAAAACCAAAAACCTTTTAGCTGCTCATCCTGGACCCATTCAAAACCATGAATGCCAGGGGATCAAAAAAAAAATTCTTAGGGAAATAAGTGATAGCGTTTCAGGGTGGTGTGCATGCAGTACCACCTCTTACCCAATAAAGAGATGTTGTGAAAGCAAACGTAGATTTATTGTTTCATAAGCAACAAATAATAAAGATGAAGCTAAAGTACTTTGGACATCAAATGAGAAGAGAGGATCAACTTGAGAAAGCCTTGATGCTTGGAAGGGTAGAGGGCAAAAGAAGAAGGGGACGGCCCAAGATGAGATGGCTGGATGGTATTGTGGAGATAATGGGCACAGAGCTGAGCGAGTTGAGGGGGATGGTGGAGGACAGGAGTGCCTGGAGGACAGTGGTCCATGGGGTCGCAGAGGGTCGGAATCGACTGTGACACTGAACAGCAACAACAAGCATAGTCCATAAAAGGCGTAGATTAGTTTCAGTAGCATAAGAATCAGTCCAGCAATCAAAGTATTGTCCTAAGTAATCATTCTGAAATAAAACCAATATTCCCAGAGCATCCTGCTCCTTAGATAATCCAAAACCGAACTCTCCCCTTACTCAAAATGGAGTTCTCTTACTCGCTTAATTTACATATGTCCAATCAGAGTTCTTCCTTGCTCTTCTAGGAGAACTTTCCCATAACAAACTATTGTTTATACACCTGCTGGCCTCACAGCTTTGTGTAGACAAAACAAAGCTTCAGCTAAGCTAGAGATAGAGAACGGAATTTTACTGTACTAGAAAACAACCAGTCTATTAGATACACAGAGAAGAAATGGTTTTTGGAGGCTTTTAGGAAACTGGAGTTCCTCCATCTTTGGCACGTTAAGGAAATTGAGTCTTCCCATGACATGGAAATTGAAGTCCAAGAACACCTGGAGTGCCAAGGTTCACCATCACTGTTATAGGCTGCCAGCAGTGATGGGCAGCCAACATTTTTACTACCACACTGTGGGCGGAGCTGATGTCATGGGTGGAGCCAACATCATGACATGGGCTGAGCCAATGACGTGGGTGAAGCCAAAGTTAGAAACATAAAGATGCAGTGCACATAAAAATACAAATTAAATACACATTAAATAGACATAAAAACACATAAAAGTACACATTAAAATGACATAAAAACACATAAATACATTAAAATACACATTAGACATAAATACACATTAAAATACACATTAAATAGACATAAAAACACATAAAAGCACACATTAAATACATATTCCACCCACCCACCCACCTCAAACCTGACTCACCCTGGGGAGCAGGCAGCAACAGCGGCGGTGCAGCCCAGCCTGGCGGCACGGCCTGGCCTGGCCTGGCATGGCACGGTGGTGTCATTGTCGGTGAGTGTCAGTGGCGAGTGTCAGTGGTGGGTACAGTAAGCGGCAGTGGTGGGCTTGGTGTTGGCGGTGTGCCGTGCAGCGGTGAGCAGTGGTGGCGAGTGACGGTGAGTGGCAGTGGTGCATAGTGGCGGCGCAGCACGGGGAAACTTGAGTGAGGGCTGCAGCACCTCCAAAGTGGCTGCTGAGGGCCTCAACAGCCACCCGCCCAACACTGCAGCCCAATATTGCTGCCATATCAGTGCGCATTCATTAAAATATCAATTGACGCATGCATGCTGAGCACTGGAGCAGTATCGGGCAGCTGGAGAGGTGACTGGAAAAAAAAAGGTGGTTTCCCGGGAAGGTTACTGCCCCCCCCCCCCTGGGAGACCACCCAGGATTGTTACTACCAGTTCTGCCGAACCGGCCCATGCCCACCGCTGGCTGCCAGGCTGTCCTAACATCTGTTCTGACATTCATAAGCACATTTGAGTCTGGATAGTGGATGGAATGGAGATACCATAATCTGGGAACTCTATGGCAAAGGAAAGACAGAAGATGTATAATATATTATTATTATTATTATTATTATTAAACTTATATGCCACCCTACTCAGCGAAAACCGACTCAGGGCGGCTCACAACACAATCAAATACAATGCAACAATTCAATAGAACAATAAAATGTCACAACACAATGAAATATCATACATCAATAATTCAAACAATAGAATATCATAAAATACAGTACAGTAAGATAAAACCCCAATATAAGTCATAAAGTTACAAAAATATTACAGAACCCATAAGAACATTACACAATCTTACAAAGAAAAAAGTTACAAAAAGAAATCCCCACCCCACTCGCCCTGGATCCTACCCATTAAGCTGGTGGCCACCAACAGACTACTCCCCTTCCTTCTGTCCAAGGGAAAGGAGAAAGACAATGTGTACATCTGACATGTAGGTGCTGCCACAAAACCCCAGCCTAGAAAAAGTCTAGCAAACAACAGTCAGAGTGGCCGGAGGAGGATGGTGCTGGAATCAGCTGGGGCCTGGTGTTTTTTTTCTCCTATAATATATAATACATCAAGTATTATGAACAGGATAAACTCTGTTACAAGGCAAATTTTAAAATGGTGGTGCTAGAGTGAAGTGCTTAATCTATCTTTTCTTTCTCATCCTAGGATATTGGATGTACGTTCAAAAGGTATGGAACTTTTCCTGGTTAACCTTTCTCTGCTGAAGCTTGGAAGATCTAGCAACTGGGGTTGGGAGCTACACTTCTAGTATTTTGAGTGCATGCCAAGAATTCAGTCACCAGCAATGCTGTCTTGCAGAATCATAGAATAATGGAGTTGGAAGGGGCCTATGGGGCCATCCACCCCAATTCCTTGCTCAATGCAGGAATCCAAGCTATCAGGGATTCCCCTAGCGATATGTGTGGCTGGATGGCAGAGTAGCACTTTTAAGCTCTTACGTAGCGAAAGCCTTAGTGCAATAACACACACACATATGCCTTCAGTGGAAAGGTGCGCTTTACTTACAGTGAGGGGAAGACAGACATACACAGGACTATATACAACAGTCTCTCACTCTCTCCAAGCCCCACAGTAGGTAGACAGCTTGGAGTCCTCTGTTGGCTCCAACTCCAGGAGCACTCAAAAAGTCCTGGTGATCCTTTAGCAGTTCTTTCTTCTCAGTTGAAGAAAAACTCTGAACACCATCACCTCCTTCAGTGTCTCAGTCCTTCTCACTATATAGACTCCTTCAGAATAGCAACCTCCTCACAGATAATCTCCATAGACCCTTCCCAGAGGGCCACAGTTATACCCTAGTGTTGCTGGGCAGATTCTCTAATCAGCCACAGCTGGGCTGTTACAGGAGCACATGGACCAAGCATGCACAGCCTGGCAATCAGTTTGAGGCTCTATTATGTACACCTGTGTTCAGAACACATGGAGGGCCTTAAAGTTGTACTATTCCACTGGGCAGCAATCTTTGTACAATACCCCCAAATGAAAAATGTCCTAACACAAGCTACAGTATATATGCCTAACAGTTGGTTGTCTGGGGTACACAGAAAGAGCCTTCTTGAAGATTGTGGTATTTTTGAACCACAATCTGGTGTATCTTGCCACCTAATCATTCTCACACTGGGTCAGGTGGAGGGAACTGCAAATGAATTCACCAGGAGGTGCCTTCATTTTGGCAGTTTCACGTCTGGCCTAGACACGGAAGAAGAAGAAGTTTGTTGTCCTGAATGCATCCAGTGTTGGAATAATCTCTACTTCCTGAGAACTTTTATTCCATGGTTCTAACAGTCAGAGTGTTTTTCCTGATACTCAACTGAAATCTGGTTTACTGTAATTAAGCCCATTATTATGTGTCCTCCATTTTGGGATGGTCAAGAATAGATTTGTCCCTCATCTGTATGACAACCATCCAATGATTTGTAAAGTGCTGTCATATCTCCCCTCAGCCTCCTTGTCTCAAAGCTAAACATGCCCGATTCGTTCAGTCTTTTCTCATAGAGATTTGTTTTAGTCCTCTGATCATCTTTGGTGTCCCTCTCTGGTTCTATTCTAGTTTGTCAACTTGTTTTTTGGGAGAGAAACTGGAATGCTGGTTGCCATTAAATGCACCTGCCAGAGTGGTTCTACCCTTGATTCAGCCTCTTATGTTTGCAGGAGTGACCAGCTAGGCCCGTGATGGTGAACCTTGGCACTCCAGATGTTCCTGGACTTCAATTCCCAGAAGCCCAAGCCCCTGTGAATCCACACAAATGGGTTTGCTGCGCCTGTACAGGTGCGTTTTACTTCCGCTTCCGGGAGCGATAAGGGCAGCGCAGGCTGGATGAATCGCAGCAAACCCATTCGTGTGGACTTACGGGAGTTTGGGCTTCTGGAAATTGAAGTCCAAGAACATCTGGAGTGCCAAGGTTTGCCATCATGGAGCTAGGCATTCTCCAATAGACCCTGTGCTTATTAAAACAGGATCTCACAGAACTTTGGGGAAAACATGATAAATTTTTGTATAATTTTTTTGTCATGTAGTTCCTGTTTTCTTAAAACTTTAGATGCCAGAGGGGTAAATTCCAGCCTCCTCCTCTGCCTGGTTCTTCAGTGCTAAGGGAAAAGCTCCATATACTCTCCAAAGATAATGCAACACTACAGGAGCAACTGAGAAAATTCAGAGGTATTAAAGATATTTCTGAATCTTATTTGTTGTGTTCGGTGAAAAGTGGTAAATTTTAAATTTAGAAGCAGACGACTAAATGCACCTCTTTGGCTATTTTTGGTTTTTGTAGAATACTGCTCATTAAAGGCAAAGGCTGGATCCAAGCTAAATTAGTTACACATTAGTGCTCATGAAATTGTTATTAAGTCATTGTGCCAAATATGCCTCATTGAACTGAATGGGGATTAGAATAAGTAATTTAGTCTATATTCAGTGCCTGGCAGAGAATGGTTTTATCTCTGTATTTTTGTTTTGAAGTTGTTTATTTGTCACATTTGTTTGGGGAGACTGCCATTTCCAAAGTGAGGATAACTTTTAAGTCACTAGTGAGAGTGTAAGGTAAAGGTAAAGGTCACCTTTGCTCGAAAGCCATTCGTATCGAACTCTAGGGTTCGATGCTCATCTCTGTTTCAAAGCCAAAAACCCAGCGCTGTCTGCTTCTGCAGACGTTTCTGTGGTCATGTGGCAGGCATGACTAGACATCAGAGCGTACAGAACACTGTTTTACCTTCTCACCGAAGTGGACCCTATTTATCTACTTGCAACTTCTTGCTTTCGAATTGCTCGGTTGGCAGGAGCTGGGGCAAAGATGGAGCTCACTTCATCCTGCAGTACTCGTGAATCAAACTGTTGTCCTCCCACTTTCCAGTCAGCATCTTAGCCACTTGAGCCGCTATCAGAAAACAGAAACAAAATAAAAATAAAATAAAACAAAACCACTGCACACTGAAGAAGTGGACTTAATCCACGAAAGCTAACAGTAAAAATATAGCAGTTAGTCTTTAAACTGCTGCAGTGTTTTTGTTTTATTGTTATTATTACAGTATTTTGTTTTCTGATATGCCTGAACCACAGACTAACACGGCTACTACAGTATTCCAGAAAATTCAACTATATAGTGAGAGTATTATTAGTTAGCGTATAATTAGTGTTCTGTATTATAGCTGCAATTTTGTATCTTTCTAAATATACCATGTTAATAAGATGTAGATATTTTCATCTGTACTGTATTTCTTCTTTTTTTTTTACTGTAGAAACATTAACTGAACCAAAATGGATAAAAGGTAAATTTCTATAGAAAATGAATACTTCAGAATAAGCATATAAAACAAGAAATAAAATAAAAACGAAACAAAAAAAGGACAAAATGTTGCATCATCTTAAAAACTAATTGTTACATTTTAATATGAGTTTTTGTGGCCAATGTCTACTTCCTGACACATAAGATTGGGACTACATGGCAATTATTTTATAGGTACAGGTAAAGGTCGTTCTTGCTTGAAAGCCAGTTGTATCAACTCTATGGTTCATTGCTCATCTATTTATAGCCGAAGAGCACTGTATGTCAGCAGACATTTCCATGGACATGTGGCAGGCATGACTAGACACCTGACTGCACAGAATTCTGTTTACCTTCCTATTGAAGTGGCACCTATTTATCTACAGTGGAACTTTGTTTAACAAATGGCTTGGCTAACAAAAATCACATAACAAAAGGAAACCCATACAAAATAGTGGCTCGGTTTAAGCATTTCCCCCCAGAATTGATTAATTAGTTTTCAATGCATTCCTATGGGAAACAGTGTTTCAGGTAACATTTTGATTTTCAATGCATCCCTGTGGGAAATTGCATGCAATGCAGTCCTATGGGAAATTTGGTTTAAGTAATTTTTTAAGAAATGTCCCAGGTAATGCATTAATTATGTTAACCGGGGTTTTGCTGAGTTGGCAATTTCTTGCTTTTGAACTGCTAGGTTGGCAGGAGCTGGGACAGAGATGGAAACTCACTCCATCATCAGTACTCGTGTCTTGAATTATTGACCTGCTGACCCTCTAATCATCAAGATTAGTGTCTTAACCACTAAGCCACCACATTCCCTCTAGTCATTTTATACATGGCCTCAGTGACAACTTGGACATGGCTTGCAAATTGTGTGAGTCAATGGGGAATTTGTTGTCTTGTGAGGACTTAAGACACTTGTTTGATACCCAGTCCTTTTCCAATGGGTATTAGATCAGTAGCAGTGGTAAGTGGGTGCAGCAACCTTAGGCTATAGATAACACATTTCTGTCTTATAGAGAATGTGATGTTGGACTTAGTGACAGCTCATCCACGATTCGTTGTGTCCAAGGATCAAAAAAGTGTCGCGTGGGGCCCTGTCCGTGAGAAGCTGCCTTTCAACGCCAGAAGATTTGACCCTTCTCGCTGTGTGCTTGGTTCACAAGGGTTCACCTCAGGGAAGCGTTATTGGACAGTGGATGTGGAGTGTGGGACTTTCTGGGCAGTGGGCGTGGCCAGAGAATCCGTGAAGAGGAAAGGACAATTCAGTATAGGCCCTGCAGAGGGAGTTTGGGCCGTGGGCCTTTCCACTGGCCAATACAAAGCTCTGACTTCGCCTCCTGTCATTCTGAGCCATTCCAAACCCATAAGAAAGATCTGGGTTTGTTTGGACTGTGAAGGGAAAACGGTGGCTTTTAAAGATGCTGAAGTAAAGGACGGCCTTAGTCTATTTTCATTCCCAATTTTTGGATCGGAGAAGTTTTTTCCTTTTTTCCGAGTTGGAGACATTAACACTGTCCTTTGTCTTTGTTAAAGGGTTTGTCTGGGACCAGCTCTTCCATGAATGTACACAACTCTTAGTCTTCTGCTGATTTGATCTGTTTTAACAAAGTACTGATTAGGGTTTTATATATTTTGAATGAAATTGAAGGTAAAGAACTGGCTAAAACATACACACACCCCTAAGAAATTCCCTAAGCCAGCGGGGCTAGTGGCCATGCTGGCTAAGGAATTCTGGAAGCAGCATCCAAGAGTAACTTTTCTAAGGTTTTCTTAGGCCAACTATATCCCTGGTGGCTAACCTTGGCACTCCAGTTGTTCTTGGACTGCAATTACCAAAAGCCCAAGTTGGCACTCCTGCTGATCAGGGCTTCTGGGAATTGAAGTTCCAGAACACTTGGAGTGCCAAGATTAGCCATCACTGACTATATGATGCTCACATGTTTCATTTGATTTCATTCTGTTTTGGAAAAGGTTGGTTATGCAGGTCCTATAACCATCTCTTTAGAGACAAATTGCCTTAACGATCTATTTGGGATGCAATCTTTTAAAAACACCAATCAAAATGTATGCTACAAGACTACAGGAAACTGAATTGACTGCATTGTTTTAAAGTAGTAAATCCAGAAGGGTTTTTTTAATGACTAAGAAGTTTTATGATCTTATCTTACTCCTGGCTATTTGTTTTAATACAATATGGGTGAACCTTGTGTCAGTTGAGAAATGTGTGTACATTTTAAAACACAGCCTTTTTTATAAAATACAGATGTGGGTGATTGGACAATGATCAGGGCACAGCTTTTAGAAGCATTTTGCTTTTAAACAGGTAGGTATGTATCCAACATTCATAGCAGGTATTGGTTGTATGCAGTCTTCGTTTGGATATTTGTACTGGTGTACAGTTACTCTTGTAAGAGGCAGCCAGTAGCCACAGCAGATGGCTTCAAGTGAGATGGAAGTTATTATTTCTTTGTAGAAAAACAGTATCTGTCATTTTAGCATAGCAAATGTGAAGTGGATCCACTTTGTTTTCAACTGAGAGTGGTTTTGAGTAGAGTCTGGCACAAGTTTCTGTCTACTTGGACATCGTTTTTTTAAATGCTTTTTCTGTAAACAGTGGTCTAGGTCTGGGTTTCTCAACCTTGGGCCCCCAGATGTTCTTGGAGTTCAATTACCAGAAGCCCTGATCAGCTGGTCTGATCAGACTTGGAATTCTGGGAATTGATGTCCAAGAACACCTGGAGGCCCAAGGCTCAAAAACCCTAGTCTAGGTTAACATGCTTAACTTAAGGGCAGCTTTAGATTTCGGTACAGTTAAGCATCTGCCAGCGACTTAGAAGGTCCTAGCCCTGATCCTGTTGTTCCAAGCTGGCCATTCAACCTCACCTTTCCCCTGACATAATACTTCACCCATCTTTGGCACCGCTATTACTGTGGGCCATGGCTGGCTGTTTCCACCATTAATTCACCATCCTCTCTGTACATGTCTGGAGAGCCCGTTTTGGGCAACCACTCTGTGCCTGTGATAAGTGCTGTAGCCAGTGATGGTGAACCTTAGTACTCCAGATGTTCTTGAACTTCAATTCTCAGAAGCCCTGATCAGCAGGTGTGCTGACTTGGTCTTCTGGTCATTGAAGTCCAAGAACACCTGGAGGCCTGAGGTTCACCACCACTGGCTGCAGCCATGGTAAATTTGGGTGGTGGTGTTAGGAATGATGGGAGGTGCTAACTGGAAAGGAATAGCTTCCATTATATTGCTTGAGGGGTGGGAACAAAAACAGTAATGGTTTGGGGGAGGTTGGGTGCTGGCATAGACTCAAGAATTGGCTCTATATTTGACAGGTCAGTAAACTCTGGTGCCAACTCTGCCTTTTTAAAGAATGTTGCCTTTTCCTTTTATATACCAGTATATGTTAGAAAGTTCTCAGATGAAGCACAGGTGACAGGCAAACGCTTAGACCCTGGATTGTCTGAAAGACTTGCTGCTGTACTATATGTGATTTTTCCCAATTTAATAAATGCTGACAATGTGTCCTTAAAGAGTTGATTTAATCTCACATTGCATTTGCTGTCTGGTGTGAAAGTTGTTTCAAATTGTCGTTTCAATCAAAGCGATGAAGTTTTTTGACCTTTTGAGAAGGAATTTGTAATTGCTCTTATTTTATAGACATAGTGTTTTGATGTAGTTGCTTGGCATTGTCTGCATTTTCTTGTTGACAAAACATAATCTTCTTGTTTTCAAGTTGAACTATCCATTTTTGTTTTATTTTGATAGTAGTGGAAGTAACTGCCAAACTACAAACCAGTTTAAGGATCGGAAAATATGTGGCCGTTCACATACCGTTGTGTCGCAGCACCCATATACAGTGCCCTCTTTATTATCTGTGCTGGCAAGAGCTGATGGGCGTTGTAGTCTAACAGCTGGTCACATGGCCTTGATTCTTTGGTTAGATCATATCATCACTTGAGTCTACCTTAATATAACCCATTGTATTTGATACCAAATGTTAGCAATTTATGGGGAGGAATATATTGTGCTGTTGACTGCAAGATTTTCCGGAGGAACGGCCATTCTAGATCTGTTTTAGCAAAACCAACCAAAAATCTTGTGGCACCTTGAATGTTTATGGCGCTTACTTCTGTGGACTTCACTTCGTTTTGTCAAGGTCTGATTTAGTTCCTCTCATAACTCAACTCATGAACAAAATTCTGGTCTATGGATGGGGATTCCGTGGGGTCTTAGAGCCACGGTCTTGATGACAGTCCCGTCCGACGCATGCACAGTTTGAAGAATGCAATGACGTCACGTGGCTTTCCCGTGTTGGAGGAAAAATTCTAATTATTTTCTGAACTGCCCAGTGAATGCACTAAGTACTATGGGGCACTGTATATGTGTAATTGCTTGTTTGCTAACTGAGTCAGGTGCCATAATTCTCTCCCACCAAACCGGGACAGCCACATAATGTCATTGAATTCTTCAAACTGCATGTGTCAGACAGGGCTGTCATCAAGACCACGGCTCTAAGACCCCATGGAATCCCCATCCAGGGCGAACAGCCTTCGTTAGTTTAAAATAAACTGTAGTCAAGAGGTCCCCTCCCCCCCCCCCCGGTGTGATTCTTCTTGCAAAAGACTATTCTTGATGGTTCTATTTTTATTTTTTTAAATAAAATTTCTTGGGCCACTCTTGAAACCACCCTTCCTCACCCTGAGGTCACCCTACCCTCCCCTTCACATCCCTCCCCCCTGAAATAGACTCACCCTCAAACCTCACATGAGGATCCCTTGGAAGAAAGTTCTAAAGAGGGACCCGGAATGGCAATGAAGTCCATGGTGCCTCTGTTTCCCTCTGGAAGCAGAAAAGCAAGAGACAGGGACTTATTTCGGAAGAGGATCTGTGCAATGGAGGACTCTTTACTTCCTCTCTAGGAATATCGATCCTATGCAATTAACCCTTTGCAATCACATGAAGAAGGATTCCTCCATCCCAGTGTATGGTGGAGGTTTGGCTTCTTAGATATGGGTATTTCTTGCTTCCTCCCAGCTTTCAACAAAAAGGGCTGAGGACAACTCCTTGTCCTCCAAATGTCAAGGTGAGCCAAAGGACTTTTTGCAAAGACTTATTTCACTGCCTCCGTGCCTTTCTTTCAATTATTTATTTATTTATTTATTTTTATGATTTATTATCTCACTTGCCAGTGTCTCCCCTCCCCGCTGGGCTTCTCAGGGTGCTGTTTTGCCTTCACCACTTTCAAACAGGATAACTGAAAGAAAGGCAGGGAGGCAGTGAATTAATTCTTTGCAAAAGTCCCTTGGTGAGGGGTGATCTTGCTTCCTTTGTTCAAATTTAAAAATCCTGGACTTTTACATGTATTTTCTTGAACTGGCCTAGACAGCTTGAATCCGGGAAAATCCTGGAAAACCGGGACATATGGCAACCCTATAGCTGAGAAATACCGTTTGGGCAAATTCTTTCTTGTCTTTATCTGAATCTAGATCAGAAGGAAAATCTCAAAGAATCACTGGTATAGTGGAGGCAAGGCACACAGGATTGAACCCACTGGAATTTCTGTAGTCACCCTGACAGTGAGGAGGAGAATGAATTTCCCCAGGAGCAGAACACTATTGCAAGTTGTTTCAGTTGTAATTCAAAGTGCTTGAGCATGGTTTGGTCTTGAACAGGCAACTAAAGGCCATTAACATCACAAAAGATCTGCTCATTTGTTCATACAGAGATAAAGTCACAAGGTCTAGATTTAGGTACCTTGGAGTGCTCACTGAACCCAATGACTCAGAATCAGGTTTTAAAGATTAATTAAAAAAATAAAGAGGTGGAACCATAAAGGGAAAAGCAGTACAGAAAAATCAGAAGACACTGACATCCACAGACTCTAGAACTCTAGGTGGGAAACTAAAAACACGGATCAAGTCAAAACTGAGAATAAAACATAGGGTTCCCCAAAATTTGCCAAATGAGAAAAGAAAAAAGGAGTGAAAGGGTGAAATCTCCAAGCTTATTGATTGCTAGCAAGACCAAGGAGCCAACCTTTCCCCACTAAACATCTTAATGTACCCAGAGTTCTGCAGGTGCTGAACTTCATTTGGAAGACCAGTTGACCAAACCTGGTCGCATTGCACTCTGCTTATGATAGCTAAAACCCAACCTCCATGTCTCGTCCTACAGATTACTCTCAAACCCATCCTTCCCTCACCTGGTCTTCAATCAGCCCATCTGAGTTGTGGACCAAGGCTGAAGGATAAATTCTCCCCAGATACAGGCCCATCTCCTTGCAAGCTCATCTCCTGCCCAGATGTAGTTCTTAAATCGTCATCTGATGCCCAGCCGCCTCAGGGGTTGGAGCCTTGTGGGCAGGAAGAGACAAGAGCCATTGCAGACAACATTCTAACTGCCTTCTAGCGTGGGTTTTCAACCTGCGGCCAGATGCGGCCCACGACACCATTTTATGTGCCCCTCACCTTTGCTACACCTGGAAGTGCCATGTGTGGCAGACAGGGCAAAATGTCCATCTGGCCCCTGAAGCTGTCTGAGGGAGTGTGACTTGGCCCTCGGCTTGAAAAGATTGAGAACCCCTGCTCTAGCACTACTTCTTTGTGTCCAGATCAAAGTTTGGGCTGCCAGTGAAGCCACCTTCTTGGCTTTGTCATTGGCCAAACTTAAGTCCTCATTGGTGCAGTAAATGAACTGGATTCTGTATCCCTTCATATTCAGTGTATTGTTGTCTACCAGCAGCCCCCACTTGGACATGTTAGGGGCTCCAACCCTCTGCCTATTCATGGTCTTCCAAGTGAGGTGGGGAGGTTTGAGCTCCTCAGCTATATCTTCCTTTAATGTTCCTTGCCCAGTGAGCTTCTTCCTCCATCTTCTAATTTGCTTTTGTGTACCCTCAAGGTTAAGACGTTGAGCTTGACGAGTGGAAGGTCGGCAGTTTGAGAACCGAGTGCTGCACAACAGAGCGAGCTCTATCCCTGCTCCTACCAACCTAGCAGTTCAAAAGCAAGACATTCAATGGGAAAGGTAGTGCCATTCCCTACACTCCAGTGTCTAGTCATGCCTGCCACATGACCACAGAAACGTCTGCAGACCCACAGTGCTGGTTCTTTGGCTGTAACTAGAGAGAAGTACTGCCCCCTCGAGTCGGGCATGACTGGCGTTCGAGCAAGGGAGACCTTGATTTTATTAAAGGTAATAGGATTCAGTGCTCATCTGTTTCATAGCCAAAGAGCCCAGCACGGTCTGCTTCTGCAGACGTTTTCCGTGGTCATGTGGCAGGCATGACTAGACACCGGAGGGCTCGGAACGCTGTTTACCTTCCCACTGAAGTGGTCCCTATTTATCCACAGTACTTGCAATTTCTTGCTTTCGAACTACTAGATTGGCAGGAGCTAGGACAAAGACGGGAGCTCATTCCTTCTTGCAGTATTTGGGTATGGAACTGCTGCTAACCTGCTGTCTCCCAGTCAGGGTCTTAGCCACTTGCGCCACCTCAAGGCTAAGTCATCTAGCCTGGTGGCCAACCTTGGCGCTCAGTGGTGGGATGTCAAAATTTTTACTACCCCACCATGACATCATCACAGTGTGGGCGGAGCTAACATCATGGGTGGAGCCAATGTCATGACATCATGATGTTGTGGGCGGGGCCAAAGAAAACAAATTGAAAATAATAAAAAATAAAAATAAACACACACAAACACCCCTAAACCCACCCACCCACCCACCCACAACACAAACCTGTAAATAAATAAATAAATAAAATAAAAAATGCATTAAAATACACCCACCTACCCAAACACCCACCCACCCCAAACACAAATCAACCAGAGCTTTTAAACCAGAGTTTAAAGCTTATTCTGGCTAATCTTTCTCACACTAGGTCAGATGGAAGGAACTACAGAATGAACTCACCACAGGATGGCTTCATTTTGGCACTTTTTCAACTTTTCAACAGTTAAAAATGTTAGGTACTAAGTCTTTGCCTAACCAGCTCTCTAGGATATCTAGGGGAACAGGCTATATAGGGAGCTTCAGGTTAGCAGCTTCTCTTCCTCCTCCCCGCTTGGGAGGACAGCAAGGAGACCATGCATATATGCAAAGCACTATAGGCAGAGATGGGATGTAACAGGTTCTCACCAGTTCTCTAGAAACGGTAGTAACTTTCCACAGTGTCCCAGAGAACAGGTAGCAGCTTTTGGGGGGAACCACCTTTGGGGCTTACCTTTTCACTGGTTCCCCCACTGCGCATGTGCACCAAGCACTTGGTGTGCATGCATGTCTACAGTGTTTGGCGTGTATGCACGGCCTCCTTACTGTCCTCCTTGCTGTCCTTGTGTTGTGGGTGGGTGGGTGGGTTGAGGAGTGTGTATGTGTGTGTGTGCTTAGTTTTTTTAAAAAAAATTATTATTATTTATTTTTTTCTTTGGCTCTGCCCACGTCATAATGTCATTATGTTGGCTCCGCCCAACTGATGACATCACGGTGGGGTAGTAAAAAAATTGACATCCCACCACTGACTATGGGCATGCATGCACACCAAGTGCTTGGTGCGCATGTGCAGCGGAGGAACCAGTGAAATGGTAAGCCCCAAAGGTGGTTCCCCCCCAAAAGCTGCAGCCGGTTCTCCAGGACACTGGGGGAAGTTACTACCGGTTCTAGAGAACTGGTGAGAACCTGTTACATCCCATCACTGTCGCTCCAGCTGTTCTTGGACTTCAATTCCCAGAAGCCCAAATCAGCATTCCTACTGATCAGGGATCCTGGGATTTGAAGTTCCAGAACAGCTGGAGGACCTGTTAACTCAGAGCCTCGACTCCTCCCGGGCGTCCAGTTCTCCAAGGGGTTTCTAATACGCAGGTGGGGGTGGGCGGGAGGTTTAGCTCTACTTCACTCTTCGACGGCATCACTTTCCCGGTTTTATTGTGTGTCTTTTTTTTTTTAATAACGAAGAGTTGTGTCCTCTTCCTCCAAGCGGCTGCGCACTGGCGTCTCCCAAAGTTAGGTTTCGTTTCTCTAAGCCCTCCCTTCCCTTCCCGTCGCCGGAGGAGGAAACTGGGTAGCGGGGGAGAAACATAGACGTGTGCTTTTTTACGCGTCCCCTCGAACAACGGGGTTCCACAGCTCCGTCCGTCTCTACAGCTCTTAGGCAGCCCCACGGCTTTTCCCAGGGAGGGGGTCACTGTCCGCCCGTCTCTCCCCCGCTTGCCATGGCTGCAGGCGGCGACCCGTCGATGACTCTCCAAGAGGAAGCGACCTGCTCCATCTGCCTGGATTATTTCCAGGAGCCCGTGATGATCGCCGAGTGCGGGCACAACTTCTGCCGCGACTGCATCACCCTGCATCAGAAGAATGGGACGGGCCCCGACGGGTCGCAGCAATGTCCCCAGTGCAGAAGGACGTTTACCCAGGATCGCCTCCTGCCCAACAGGCCCCTGAAGAACATGGTCGCCACCATCCGCAAGCTGAGCCAGCTGAGCCTGAGCAGTAGCCGGGGGCCCCCCAGGGGGGGTTCTTCAGGCCCCCCTCCTGACCCAACAGCCCGCCCCCCAAAACTAGATCTGCCCAAACAAGGGGCGGGAGGGAATTTTTACAAAGCGGGGGGTGCCCTCCTCGCCCACAGCCTGCCCGCTCTCCCGCCCCCTCTAAATCCTCCTCCTCAGCCGGTCTTCATGATGGGGGTCCATCCCCTCTCGCCGCCCAGGTTTCGGCATCCAAGAGATCCTGGGCTTCAGCAAGGAGCCGCCTTCGCACCCGAAGGTAACCCTGGACGCCATGCCCACCGGACACCTCCTGCGGGCAAGGGCTGGCATAGAGCTGCCAGCCAGCCTGGCTTCTACGCGCAGCCCCCGTTCCTGCCCAACATGCCGGTTGCCTACCTGCAGCCGCCAGGCAGGGCCCACCAGACGGCCAGCTCAGGTAAAGCCCCAGCGGGCCAGGGGCAGCTCTAGGCACGGGGTGGGGGCAGAGGAGGGAAGGATCCAGGCCGGGAGGGAGCAGCCAGATGGTTAGAAAGTCACCTGGGAAGGCCGGGCGGACGCACCTTCCCCGCTTGGCTTCTTAAACACCTCTCTGGTCGTCCACATCTGCAGGGAGGGATAGCGGAGTCTCCCAAAGACTGGAGCAGGGGGCTCAAGGGGTGCATCTGAAGGTATGTGGCCTTGTTAATGTTCAGAGTTAGGTAAAGACAGGGCCATAATCAGGATTCTAGAGGGGGGACGCGAAATTTTTCTGGAGGGGCAACAATGTCACACTCACATATATATAACATTGGCATCACAGGGTGGAGCTGTTAGCTCAGGAGGGTGATCATCCATCCATCCACCCACCCCGGGGGCCCCTCTGGCTACAGCCCTGGGTAGAGTTCCTATTTCTTATTCCCCAAGGTATGTTTCTGATAAAATAACCTATGATCAAAGGACAGCAGTGACTCATATGGCTAAGATGCTGACTGGAAGGTGGGAGGTCAGCAGTTTGATTCCCAAGTAGTACAGGACAGAATGAGCTCCCATCTTTGTCCCAGCTCCTGCCAACCTAGCTGTTCGAAAGCAAGAAATCGCAAGTAGATAAATAGGGACCACTTTGGTGGGAAGGTAAACAGTGTTCCGTGCGCTCCGGTATCTAGTCATGCCTGCTACATGACCACGGAAACATCTGCAGAAGCAGACAGTGGTGGATCTTCGGCTTTGAAACAGAAATGAGCACTGAACCCTGGAGTCGGATACAACTGGCTTTCAAGCAAGGGTGACCTTTATCTAGTGTTTGTTTTGCCTTTTTTAAAAAAAATAGTGTAAGCTGCCCAGAGCAGGAGTCCATTCCAGATGGTCAGGGTGTAAGTCCAATAAATAAATAAATATAGTCCATGCTGCAAATTTTTACCTATTTCTTCTTCTTTTCCTAGGTCACAAGTCAAAATCAAAATGGAAAGATGGTACGGTTCTATTTCTCAGTCATACCGAGAGCAAAAGGGGGTGAGATGAAAAAGCTGCTGTCTTGATTTCCCCCCTGTTTTTTATTTATTTATTAAAAAAGCGGAAGTGGGGTGGAGTCTGACCAGGATATCCTGTTATGGTAATAGAGTAGACTCTACTGCCAGCAACTCAACAGCACTAATCAGGCAGCAGTCAACTGACCTGACAACCAATGGCCCTGGATGGCGAAGTGTACAGGAAAGGGTAATGGTCCCTGAGTAGATTAAATCCCACTTGAATCCATTTTGATGGAGGGCAGCAGCTCCATCAGTACTGGCCTGGAGTTGATGAGGACTTTGTTTTCCAAAAGGACTCAGGACCAGAATGTGACCTGTGGAACATGATCAGTGGTACGGGTGTCACACTGCAATGCACAAGGCAAATGGATGGCCACTGCATTATATATTGTTCCCAGGATAAACTGCATGGATAATCACCATGATGAAAACCTGTATTTGGAATTGGATATGGCACAAGAAGAAGAAGTGGGGTGGATTGGTTAGCGACTGGTTCATTAGAGCAAATGGGGTGCTACCCCTGTGCAGGCTACCTTCAGCCAGCCCATAGATGCAGGATCATACACTACTTGTGCTCACCTCATGTTGAACTTCCAACTTTCTGCTTGAGTGTGAAAGAGATTGAGTAAGTGTGTGTAAGAGAGAATGTGGGCTAGAATTAGAAGAGAAAGGGACAGCAGAAAGTGTAAACATTGGTGGTCTGGGATAGGGGTGCAATGATAACCCTTCCACCATTTCCCTAATAGAATCTCCATCCCCAAAACCCCAGATAGCAAGTAGGTATGGGGCAAGTTCCTCCCCTTGTGCCTCAACCCCATGTCAAGATTTCTGCCAGTTTTTTTCCATAAAAATGGAAATGCTGTGAGAGGCTTTCGTGGATCTCTTGCATCTTCCCTGATTTTGGTTCTCCAGTGCTACATTTAAAATTTGGAGCACTTTTTATAGGATAGGTTCGGTCCTTGGCATAATTCCTGTTGGGAGATCTCGAGCTAGCATAATGTTACAGTTCAGAGGATCCCTTTGGATTTAATCTGCCATTCTGTTGTTCCTAGTAAACCGTTTTGTGGCTTTGAGACTATGTGGATTTATTTGCTGGGTAGCTGCAGCAAATCTGTTTGGGGAATCAGAAACCAAACTCAGAGCTAAAAAAAAGCAATAACAGGAAGTAAAGACTCATTAAAGGCCAAAGTTAAACCAGATAACATCAGATAAAACTGGGGCTCAAAGTACAAGATGAAGAAACAAACTACAAGTGAGTTGGGAGAGCTTTCATTCCAACTACTTACTGCTGGGGGGGGGGGGGTTCAGACTGAAACTCCTTTCAAGGGGTGCTCCATTTACTAGTGTCCTGCCTGTTTTTCTACTGGGATAAAATATCCTTTTATTCACATGAGCTGTACAAGGAGGCATCTAAGAACATTCTGCCCCTGGAATGACTTTGTCCACACATAAAATTATTATTTGGTTTTCCACTGCCATTCTTGTGGTTGATTTATGCCTAATCAATTGTATTTCTGCATAAGTATGGTTAGTTTTTCTTCTGTATTTTCATTTATATTGGTTGGGTTTCTTGTGTGTGCTGTTAACTGTCCAGAATAACTTTATATGTTAGATGGGTGTAATGGTTGCCTTACTCTCGAGTAGAGCCTTGGCTCTACAAGTAAGTAGCAACCCACTTGAATTGTCACCCTTAGGCGAACAACTCAGGATTTAGCTTGCCTTTTCACAGGTCCTGACTTTACTCAGGTTGTATAAAGGTAGCAAAAAAGGAAAGATGAACTCCAGCCACTCCATTAAAATGATGTTGTATTAAAAATGTATTTCAGAAAAAGATTACTGTCAGACTCCGGCCGTCCCAGTTAAGGGCCCCTCTCTTCCAGTTCCT
This sequence comes from Furcifer pardalis, assembly GCA_030440675.1. NCBI lineage: Eukaryota > Metazoa > Chordata > Lepidosauria > Squamata > Chamaeleonidae > Furcifer > Furcifer pardalis. The sequence goes on from CP126893.1 coordinate 154,900,468, forward strand.
GAGATCGCTGTTTCATTACGGGAACTTAGCCCTTACCTGTTTCTGGGAGAACCGGTCTGCTTAAAGAGAACTCTTAGTATGCTCAGGCATTGGAGCAAACAAGGGAGGTCTGGGTAGCGAGGCTTTGTGTGTGCGCGTTTCTTTGATGATGAAAGAGACAATCTTCAGAGAAAAACAGTTGATTTATTGATCAGGTTTCTTAAAGCATAGTCCATAGGGAAACGTAATTAAAAGGTCAGTAGCATATAGATCAGTCCAGTAACAATCCACAGGTTCATTAAGTAATCATGATGAAAAGAAAGGAATAGTTCCCAGGCATAGATGTTAGCCCATAGACATCCAAAAACGAACTCCCTCTGCTCTCTCTCCAGCATGGAGATTCTCCAGTCAGGTGGGGTACCTTTAACCAATCAGGGAACAGAGAAAACTTTATCATAACAAGAGAGAAAAGTTTACACATATGAAGGAAGTGTGCTCTCTAATAGTCAAAACAGCTAGCCTAGAGATAAGAGTCCAGGGAACACTAAACTGAAAACAAGCTGTCTCATGACACTTAGTCTTGTGAGACAGAGAGGAAAGGATTTTTAGGCCTAGTTAAACCAGGTCCTCTCCAAGTTTTGAGAACATTAGGAAAAAGATGTCCTTTCATGACAATTACAGGCAAATAAAATATCTTCAGTTCAGAAAGCACATTAAAATCAATGACACTTTTTAAAAATTTTAGAAGCCATAAAAGCCCCCCCCCCCCCTAGATTAAAGGACTAATAAAGGTCAATGGGTTCAATGCTCATCTCTGTTTATAGCCAAAGTGTCAGAGCTGTCTGCATTTGCAGATGTTTCTATGGACATGTGGCAGGCATGCCTAGACACCAAAGTGCACGGAATGCTGTTTACCTTCCCACCAAAGCTGTACCTATTTGTCTACTTGCAATTTCTGGAGATGCAGACAGCGTGGCTCTTCAGCTATAAAACAGAGATGAACACTGAACCCTAGAGTCGGATACAGCTGGCGTTTAAGCAAGGGTGACCTTTACCTAATATAATAATATTGTTTTCAACTCTATTTTTTAAAGCCATGCTTGTAAGTTGCCTCAAGTATGGATGATGATTTATTCTAAATCCCAAAGCCAGTTTGATAGGAAACTGATCCATGCAACCTCAATAAAACTTAATACGGTACAACCATTTGAAACTGTACCTTGTAGAACAGGGGTGCCCAAACTACAGTCTAGGGGTCGGATGCAGCCCCCGATGTCAATTCATCTGGCCCACGAAGCCCTCATCGCTCCTGGAAGTGGAATTAAACACGCCTGTACAGGCACATTTTACTTCTGCTTCCAGGAGCGATGAGGGTTTCATGGGCCAGATAAATTGGCGTCGGGATCCTCATCCAGCTCTCGGCCCATAGTGACTGGCTCTCTGAACCACGTGACCGGCCCATGGCCCGAAAGGTTTAGGCACCCCTGTTGTAGAAGATACCTAAAGTTATTGTATGCCACCTGGAGGTGCCTTCCTGCAACTGTAGAGAGCCACTGCCAGTTTGTACTGACAATACATTCAAACAAGACATGTACAGTGGAACCTCGGTTAACGTAATTAATGTTTTCTCCGGGAGATTTCTTACAGTGAAAATTACTTTAACCGAATTTCCCATAGGAATGCATTGAAAACCAAAATACTTTACCTGAAACATGGTTTCCTATAGGAATGCATTGAAAACCAATTAATCCATTCCAGGGGGGAGATCCGCAAACCGAGCCACTATTTTCTATGGATTTCCTTTTTTTAATGTGATTTTTATGTTAACTAAGCTGTTTGTTAACTAAGGTTCCACTGTTTGGAACCTCATACAGCAGTTGCCCCGTATAGCAACGAAATCGCATAACATGGGGGGGGGGGGATGGTGTCCCTCATACCAATTTTCCCTATGGAAAAAAAACGTACATTCAAGCCTCGCATAACGAGTGTTTTGTTTAGCGAAAAACTCATAACAAGTTAGTTTTTCGCTAAGCGGTCCGACTTGCATAACGAAAATTTTCGCTATGCGAGTCAGACTTTCCCTATGGAAAAACTCGCATAACAAGCGTTTCTGTGGGGGAAACTCGCATAGTGAAAATTTTTCCCCTTGAAATGCTTGTTCTCCTTCGTGTTGTTTGGGGATGCACACTGATAGGTTCTGCGCCTGCGCTGAATCCGGAGCGGAGCTGGAAAGCTGATTGGATAAAGAGTTTTGAATGTGGGACCGCCCACCATGCCCAACCCCTTTAGGCGCCATTTCGCGCTCTCCCCTCAGTTTGCTTTTTTCCGCTGCGCAAGCAGGAGCCTGGAAAAAAAGCTGTGAGTACTTTACTGAGATTGTCTCAGAATCTTCCAATTTTTCCTACCTTACAATTTTTCTCGGACTAGGGGACTTGTTCCCTTGGTCCTCGCGTGGCTGGGGCTCGCCCTCAGCCGCCGGTAAAAAAAACAAAAAAAAAAACCAACATCTCGTGTCGGGGCCTCCCGGCCGGGATAATTTTTTCTCTTCGGCCATCTACTTCGGTGGATGGCCTCAGCGGCAGCGTTCAAGCAGTGTCCGTCCTGCAAGAGAAAGTTCCCTAGCTCGGACGGGCACGTGCGTTGTCTTCGCTGCCTCGGGGAGAGTCACCAGGTCCAGACCTGCGAAGTCTGTCGAGGCTTCTCGAAGGCCGCCATCAAGAATCGCCAGTACCGCCTTCAAGCCTACCTCATGGAGGCCGCACTGGCACCACCGGCTCCCCCACCTCCAGAGCAGGCCGCTTCCACGTCTGCTCCTTCAACCTCCGCTCCTTCTTCCAGGCCCTCGGCCTCTGAACTGATCAGGCGGAAGAAGGAGCAGGAGAAGAGGAAGAAGGACAAAAAAGAAAAAAAGAAGCGTCGTAGCTCTTCGTCTTCTCTTCCTCCGACCCCGGCACCGGCTCACCCTTCGCCGCCATGCTCCCTAGCATCCGCCCCGGTCGCAGCTCCACCTACGCCGGGTAGGATGTCGACCGAGGCCCGGGACACCACGCCGGAGAGGGCCCACAGCCCTCCACCGCCACCGGAGACTCCTCCACCTGTACCACCGCACAGGTCTTCCTCCCTCCGCAGCCCTTCCGTGGCTCCTGGTCCGGCTACCGAACCGCCGCCCCAGTTGAGCCTCATCACCCCGTACATCGAGGCGATGGTGCGGAAACTGCACGCCGAGCTCCAGGGCCCCCAGACGACACCGTGGGAGCGCCCTCTGCCCTCACCACCAGCCACGGAGGCACCACCGCTCCGTGAGGAGGGCCCCGCACCGAAGCGGCAGAGGGTGGAACAGGCGCGGTCGGAGGCCTCTCTCCCTCCGTACCAGCTGCCTTTGCCGGGGAGCGATCCGAGATCTGCCAGGCCGTACTGGTCGGACTCGGACCCCGAGGTCTACCTGCCACCGCCCAGCGTCTCGGAGCGGTCAGGAGACTCCGATTCGTCGGACCAGGAGGAGGAGCAGCATCAGCCACCGCCGGTTGCGGTCGACAAGTCCCCGGACGACAACATCGGCGCCGTCCACGGGTCCCAGCCGGAGGATCTGAAGACCTACACCGGACTGATCACCCGTCTCGGATCCACCCTTGGGATCCGGGCGGAGGCTCCCCTGGACGACTGTGAGGATGTCGTCTGCGGCTTGGCCGACCGCAAGGAGTTGGTCCCCGTCCGCCTCGGACTGCTCCCTAAGATTGCTAAAGCGGCCAAGGAGGTGTGGAAGAAGCCGGTTTCTTCTCACTCGGTGTCCAACAGAGTGGACTCTATGTACAGACTGCTGGACGACTCCAACTTTCTGCACATCCACCCGGCACCGAACTCCCGAGTGGTCAAAGGCTCCCAACACCGGACGCCGATCAGCAGCACTCCCATCCCGTCGACCCAGGAAGGGAAGAAGCTGGACGCACTGGGCAGGAGGTTCTACGCCAATGCCTCCTTGTCCTTCCGTGCGTCCAACTACGCGACGGCCATGGGAGGCTACCAGTGTCGACTCTGGGAGCAAGCGGAGTCGTTCAAGTCACTGCTGCCACCTGATCGACAAGCGGACTTTGAAAAACTCTGCATGGAGGGCAACCACCTCGCCCTCCAGCAAATCCGCACCGGCCGCCACGTCACCGAGTCGGAGGCGAAGAACTTGGCCTCCGCCATCCAGCTCCGTCGCCACGCCTGGCTCCGTTCGGCTAACCTGCAGGACGATGTCAAGCGGCTCGTGGAGGAGCTTCCCTTCGATGGCGAGGGCCTCTTCGTCAAGGAGACCGACACCTCCTTGGGAGAGCTGAAAGGGGACTACGCCACAATAAAACAGCTCCGCCCTCCACACCGTGGGTCCGGCCGTTACCATCAGGACCAGCCGTCGACGTCTCAGGCGGGCCCATCCTATCAACCTCGCCCGCCACAGAGGCAAGGGGACTACTCCCGGTACCAGCCCTACCGGCAGCGCCAACAACCCAACCGTCCACGCTACCAGCAGCGGCCTCAGACTGGCAAGCGGACGGAACGGAAGGGCAAACAACGTGTTTGACTCTTCCGTGACCGAGACTCTACCCTACCGCCCCCTATCCGACTACCTATCGGCGTGGTCTGCCATCACCACAGACCGATGGGTTTTAACCATCTTAGACTCTGGCTACGCGATCGAGTTCGAGAGATGCCCTACTGTCGGACGGATCCGCATCACCGATCCATCCCCACCGCTCCAGGAAGAACTAACAGCTCTCCTAGAAAAGGGCGCCATAGAGCCGGTCGCAGCGTCGGAGTCTCACGAAGGGTTCTTCTCCCGATACTTCCTTGTGGACAAAAAAGACGGGGGGGCACGTCCCATCCTGGACCTCCGTCTTCTCAACAAGCACATCGACGCGAGGAAGTTCCGGATGGTAACTCTTCACTCCATCCTCCCGCTGATCAACCACGGGGACTGGTTCACCGTCATCGACCTGAAGGACGCCTACTTTCACGTGTTCATCAGGAGGGAACATCGTCGTTTCCTCCGATTCCAGGTGGGCAGCAACATCTACCAGTACACATGCCTACCCTTCGGCCTCTCCACCGCTCCGAGGGTATTCACGAAGTGCATGGCACCGGTGGCTGCTCATCTGCGACTGCAAGGCGTCCAAGTGTTCCCGTACATAGACGACTGGTTGGTCTGCTCCCCAACCCAACAAAAAGCCAAGGACGACGTTGCACATTGCCTTGCCCTTATGCAGAGCCTCGGTCTACGGGTCAACTTCAAGAAATCCCAGTTGACCCCCACTCAAAGAATAGACTACATCGGAGCCGTTCTAGACTCTTTGGCTCTAAGAGCCTACGCTCCAACCAAACGTCTGCTCGACATCCGCACAGTGGTGGCACGGATCCAGGGCAGACGTCGGGTCCGTGCGAGGGACGCCCTCCGTTTGCTAGGACTCATGGCGTCGACCATGGCGGTGGTCTCGCACGCCAAACTCAAGATGCGCTCGCTCCAGTCGTGGTTCCTCTCCTCCTTCGACGGCACCCACGACAACCTCGGGAAGTGGCTCACACCGACTCCCGAACTCCGAGACCAGTTAAACTGGTGGACAATGGACCAGAATGTGGCCGCGGGGAGACTCTTCACCCTTCCCACACCGTCCATCCAAGTCACCACCGACGCGAGCACCCACGGATGGGGTGCGTGCTGCCGCGGACTACGGATTCACGGCATATGGACGCCCGAGGAAGCCGACCACCACATCAACTTCCTCGAGCTGCTAGCGGTGTGGAAGGCGATGAGGTCCTTCAGACCGTCGATCGCGGGCAGTGTGGTGCAGATCGCCTCGGACAACACCACGACACTAGCCTATCTCAACCGGCAAGGAGGGACCAAGTCTCTCTCCCTCCTCTACCTGACCGTCCAGATGTGGGAGTGGTGCCTGAAGGTACACGTGTTCCCCATAGGTGTCCACATCCAGGGCACCCTAAACTCCGATGCAGACTCCCTGAGCCGCAAAGGGACGGCGATGCACGAGTGGGAACTGGACGAATCGGTGTTCGACCGCCTGTGCCGACGGTGGGGCACACCGACCCTAGACGTCTTCGCGTCACAGGCCAACTCCAAGTGCCGCCGTTACTGCTCCCGAGCGGGGATCAGCCACGGATCGGAGGGCGATGCCTTCATGGTGCCGTGGCACCAGGAACTGCTGTACATGTTTCCACCGATCCCTCTCATCCAACGGGTCCTGATACGGATCCGTGCGGAGAACACCTGGACGATCCTGATTGCCCCGTCCTGGCCGCGCCAGCCGTGGTTCCCACTACTCCAAACCCTGGCTTGCGATCGTCTCCGCCTACCCACCGACCCGAATCTCCTCCGCATGGAAGACGGTCGGATCCTTCACTCGGATCTGCCGAGCCTACACCTGACGGCCTGGCTTATCCGCCCAACATAACACGGATCCTTGATCTGTCCAGGAAACCTTCCACACGGAAGTCCTACGATGCCAAGTACCGTCGCTTCACTGACTTCCTAGCATCCAGCGACCGCACCGTGGACTCCGCATCCCTGCAGGATGTCATGTCTTACCTCCTGCACCTAGCCGAGTTGGGATCCGCACATTCATCATTGAAGGTCCACCTAGCTGCTGTGGTCGCCAAGGCCCCACCTTCTTCAGTATTGTCCTCCGCCTTCAGAGATAAAACTGTTAAAAGGTTCCTTCAAGGGCTACGCAACGCCTATCCTCCAGTGAAGATACCACCCCCTCAGTGGTCCCTCACTACAGTGCTCACCGCACTCATGAAGGCACCTTTTGAACCCATGGCTTCGGTGGACATTAAGTTTGTCTCTTACAAGACTGCCTTCCTTGTAGCTATCACTTCTGCCCGACGGGCAGGGGAGCTGGCAGCCCTTCGGTCTGACCCTCCTTTTCTCAAGTTCTACCCCGACAGGGCAGTATTGCACCCAGATCTGACATTCCTGCCCAAGGTCCTGACTGAATTTCACCTGGCCCAAGCCATCACGCTTCCAGCATTCTTCCTGAATCCCTCGTCTCCACAAGAGAGAGTGTGGCACTCGTTGGATGTCAGGAGGGCCTTGCTGTTTTACACCCAGAGGACTGCGTCCTTCAGGAGAGCAAAACAACTGTTTGTGGCTTATGGTGGCAAGACTAAGGGACAGCCTCTGTCTGCCCAGAGACTATCTAAATGGATCTCAGGTACCATTTACCTGGCCTATCAGATGTCATCCCTGCCACCTCCGCCTCATGTCCGGGCTCACTCCACCAGGACACTGGCTTCCTCCACTGCATTCCTAGAGGGCATCCCGATGGAGGATATCTGCAAGGCTGCTACTTGGTCCAGGTCCTCCACCTTCATCACCCACTACCGGGTTGACACAAGGTCCGCCCCTGATGTCAGACGGGGCAGGTCCATCCTGACGGCTGGTCTCCGATCTTCTTCGTTGATGACCGCCCATCCATGATGACATCGCGCTCTCCTGCATCTCAGGACGCCGGCTGCCCACCATCCAAGTAAGTGAGCTTGTTAGTCACCCATCAGTGTGCATCCCCAAACAACACGAAGGAGAAGGACAGGTTTCACTTACCAGTAACTGTCGTTCTCCGAGTATGTTGTTTGGGGATTCACACAACCCAACCCTGCCTCCCCTCAGGGCTGCCGGCCTGAGATGGCCTTCTGCTTAGCGGGCAGCTTTAATATCAAACTGAGGGGAGAGCGCGAAATGGCGCCTAAAGGGGTTGGGCATGGTGGGCGGTCCCACATTCAAAACTCTTTATCCAATCAGCTTTCCAGCTCCGCTCCAGATTCAGCGCAGGCGCAGAACCCATCAGTGTGAATCCCCAAACAACATACTCGGAGAACGACAGTTACTGGTAAGTGAAACCTGTCCTTATGCGAGTTCCCCCCTAGGAATTTTCGCTATGCGAGTTTGTTTTGCACAGCGAAACACTTGCATAACAAACAGCCTCACAGAACAAATTAAATTCGTTATGCGAGGTATGACTATAACAATTTTTCAATGGGAAAAACCACTTAGAAAAAATATAGGGAAAATCACTATAAGATGCATGTATCGTATAGCAATTGTTTCGTACAACAATGAGCCCTGTGGAATGGATTAAAATCGTTGTATGAGGTACCACTGTACAGTGGTAACGTTTGCATCAGATAAGGCTAAAATCTGATAACGTTGAGGAATTTGAGGCAAACATTTGCATCAGATAACATTACCCCCAATGAATAACTTGAGAGACACTTCCACAACTGGTGGTAAAACTACCAATTTCTGTGTGTAGACTGACTTAAGTGCAATCAGAATGATGAACTAATGGGTCCACCATTATTCTTTCCAGTTCTTCATATACTTGGCACACAGACTAGCAATTAACACCATCCACAATGGGATCGTGGGTGGATCTGTCGAGCATATGGGATTAAAAGGCTCCTGCAATGTCCTCCACAATTGTGTCACAAAGGTTACTTTGTTCTTTTTAATCCAGTGGAAGCAGAACGACGACCAATAAGCATAGTTTGAACATGAATTTTGAACACCAGATTTATTTTTGAAACACTATTCATGTAATAAACACACATCTTTCACGCCACAGTCACATACGTAGAGAGCTTCATCCCTGATGGACAATCACCCCGTCGGCAAGGGGTGGTCAGCTTTAGCTGTCATTCTGACACATGGTGGTTCTCTCAAACTGGGATCTTTATAGTCTGTTTCCTTCATCCTGTGTCTCACAGGTCCAGGCTTATCAGCCACATTTTGGTCAATGTGCATGTCAAACAAGCATACTTCAGGGCCTGTTTTCCACTTCAGCTGAGTATGCATTGCATGCGTTTTTCTTATCGCAGTCCTCCAAGAACATCCCCTCTCAACTATACTGGGTCAATGTGCTTGATTTCCCCAAATCGCATGACTTTGCAAGTTTCTTCATAAGTCTGTTAGTATTTTTCCATGGTTCAGATCTGGAACCCATGCATCCATCACATATTTTATTCCTAACTTTTTTACTTGCAGTATTTTGTCTCTTTCAGAAAATGTGCTGCTGGATCCTGAAACAGCTCACCCTCGATATATTGTGTCTGACGACCAGAAAAGTGTATGTTGGGCAGACGTCCGTCAGAATTTTTTTTTCTCCAACTCAAAGCGGTTTGAATATGCTCGCTGCGTACTTGGAACAAAGGGATTTGCTTCAGGAAAGCATCGTTGGACAGTGGACGTGGGGGACGGAGATTGGGCTGTGGGTGTGGCACAAGAATCCGTTAACAGGGATGAGGAACTCGATTTTGAACCTGATGAAGGAATCTGGGCCATTGCACGTTATGGTGATGAGTACAAAGCCCTGACTTGGCCTCGTACCTCTCTGGATCTAGATGAAGACCCAACTGAGATTCGTGTTTGTCTGAACTATGGTGCTGGCTCCGTAGCTTTTTATGATGCTGAAGATAACACCCGTCTCTATAGTTTCAATTCAGTTGATTTTGAAGGAGAGAAGGTTTTTCCTTTTTTCCGAATCACTGATTCGTCTGCTACCCTCCAGCTGTGTTCTTAAAACATCTGACTGTTGGTTTGTACTTGCTTTCCTGTTTGGTGGGTTCCTAGAGGTTTGCCACTTGGTAGTTTTGAGCAGGGAGCAGGTATCCATTCTGTGCACATTTTGGAAAACTACACACCTTATGTTAATAAGCCCAACTTCCCCTTCAACACAGGGCTGACATGTGCTGAGCTGTCTACACAGCATGTTAGTGAAGCAAAATTTCAATTACAGTAGTAATAACAATTTTGTGTCAGAAATTATTCTCAGTTGGAAGGATTTTGCGGGAGCAACTCCGCTCAGGGGACTCCCAAATGAGGCTCCTTTCATGTCCCCAAGAGCTGGGGGACGCTCAATCTGTCCTGCAGTACCCAGGTTTCAAACTGTCGACTTGCTAGCCTCCCAGCTAACAAAGCGAGCTTCTTAACCACTGAGCCACCACAGCCAATCATAACATTGAAAAGTGCATTTTGATGCCACTGAGAAGTTTTACTGAAAACAAGACCTTGATCATGCATGTATTCGAATGCTTAAATTAATAAAAAGTAGCATGAAAGCATTACTCTTTGAAAGTAATGTATAAGGCTTTATGGACTTACATGAGTCAGCTAAAGCAGGAAAAAACTGCTCACCAAAGCAGTTAAGGAAAAAAACCAGCAATGTAAGATGAAGGAAGGGGCTGAGGCAGCTCATGCTAACCAAAATCAGCCCTGCCAAGTGGTGTTTAACTGGCCAAATTATGCCCATTTAGGCATAATAGCTGATAAGGGGGTGAAGTGCCTCCTCAAAGTATAACTACAAGCTGCCTTGTGGTTTAAACCTGGTGATTGGCTTCTGCCAGTTTTGTTTGACCTGCTCATGACACAGATTGTCAGGGCATGTTACCATGAAAAGGTACCTTTACATTATGCATTCCAAAAGAATAGATAATTGGTCTTACTGAAAACGAGGATGGCATTACTTTTTATTCACCATTGTTCTTTTTTTAAATAGTCCATTAAGATTTTAAAACAGAAAATAATAGAAAAAACAATAATAAAAAACAAGATTACATAGTATAACAACAAACAGATCTGCCAGATCTGTATGTATATACTCTCCCATAAAACGATTTAATCTATTTGCCATAATTGCTGTAAAAATCTTCACATCTTGATTAATTAAAGCAATTGGACGTTACGAGTCAACAAGCTCTAAAAAAATTCTGGTTTCGTTATTAACACTATTATGGTTCTAAGCCTGGAGTTTGGAGATACTCCCCCTTCCAATATATAATTGTATAACCTTTTTAATTTTGGGATGATAATTTGTTTAAATTCTTTATAAAATTCAGTGGTTAATCCATTTTCTCCTGGGGTTTTCCCTACTTTCAGTTTACTTACCACATCTGTTATCTTTTTCTCTGTAATTTTGCTCACCTAATTGTTCTATGATTGAGTTTTCTCTTGCACTGTATTTTATAATATTGATACATTCCAATTAAAATAAGCCAAATGCTTTATAGTTTTAAAGTTTTGGGAATATTAGTCTCTTACTCTAATTGAATTTGCTCTTCAATCAGGAGTGTTCTTCCGGTTTTGCTTTTAATTTTATACACAGTTAACTTGTGACTAGAAGCTGTGTTAACTCTTTCCTAAGTGTATAACAGAGTCCAGGCTTTAATAGTTATGTACTGTATTTGAGATGTCATACTGTTTTCAGATTTTCCCTCTCTTTTGTCAACATAAAAAACCAAGTGTGTCTCAGTACAGATGTATTGCTGGATTTGATATGTCATATTTACCTTGAATAATGTTATCCATTCTGGAAAGCTTGTTTTATTTTTTCTTCTGATTAATCCTGAAACTTTCAAGTAACTTCCCTGCCTCAATGCATCGCATTGAAGAAATTTAAGGTTTTCTGTTGTTTACTTTATTCACAAAGTATATAAATTACTTTATGTTCTGCTAATGTCATAGATATGTTAAGCCATTTTGTTATACTGTACTTATGAATTTAGTAATTACACTATATAGCCTTACTATAATATACAAGCATTAAATTTACACTGTTTATCATGGTATTTCTTTTACTACAATTAATGTAATCAATAAGTACTAATACTGTTATTTGTCATGTTTATGAAACCCAGGGATGTAGCCAGGATTCTAGATTTGGGAGGGTAAATTTTTTTTTCAGGAGGGGCAATAATGTCACACACACACACACATATAACATTGGCATCCCAGGAGGGGGGGGGGAAGCTGTTAGTTCCAGAGCGTTCCACCCCCCTTGCCCCTCCTGTGGCTACTGCCCTGATGAAACCTTGTTTTGAAACAGATATATCATATATACAGTACTCATGTTAAATAAATGTTAAGAGGGAACCTTTCCTTTGCTGTTTATTGTCTCTGAATAATTGTGAAAGGGTGTATACCTGAGAATAACTTACACAAAGCTGCTTGGAGCACATAATTGTGAGGATTTTGGCAAATAATTTAGAATCTGGATTTTAAGAGTAGAGGACAAGTGTTAACTCTGTGTTGTGCCCTCGGGAACATTATTCCCGTCCCGAGTCAAATTTGACTAGGATAAAATCTGTTCTCACAGATGTGAGAAGATGCTTCTGTAATGAAAGGAAGGATACAAATCAGATAAAAGTCCATAATCAGACATTAAGGACTAGAATCCTCTTAAAAAGTTTTTGTATTTCAGACAACCATACAGTTATTTTGGGCAGTACTCTCTGTTTAACCCCGTTACCTTTTACCAGGATTATTATGCAGTTAGGTTTTCAAAAGTTGATTACCTGTTAGTGCTGCTGTTGTCACTTTGAAGATTCATCACCTGGACCCTTTTCACTTGGCACATAAAGTACTCTGTTATACAAACCTGTGGCAGATATTTAATTCTATATGTCGGGATTGCTATCCACAAAAGCTCCAATCAAAATCAACCTGTTAAATCCTTTAGGTGTTTTTTCAATGCATATTAAAGAAATGGGTTCCATGATGATATATTCTATTATATGTCCGGCCGAACATCCCGCTACAGTAATGGAGTAGACCGTACAGCCAGCTACTCAATGCCTAGTGTTGGGTAGTGGTAAATAACCCCCCAGGGCATGAGCAGGAAGGAGGTGGCAACCAAGAGCCTAACTGCTATTTGACATCGCAGAAGCCCAGGGAGAGCTACGTTTGAACCATGGTTGTAAGATTCTCACAACTTTTCAAGATACTCCGGGCGCCTACCAATAGCCGGAGGGGAGAGAGAAATCTATTATTGATTTAGAAAAATGTATTAAAAATTTTTTTGGTGCTGTGTTGTTTTGCTGATTGTAAGCCAACCTGAGTCGCCATGGTGAGTGGGCAGTGATATAAATCTAAATAAATAAATAACAACTCCCTAGAGGGGCCAGGTGGATGAGCCCCTTTAGGTAGGGTGATGGTCCCCCTCTGTGAAGGAAATGCCACTGGAAACCATCCTATTGGGCCCAAATGGCAAAATGAGTGGAGGAACTTCTTCTGATTCCCAAAGGTCATGAAGGCGGAAGAGGCCATGCCAGATGGACTGGCTGTGAAGGTGGACCTTGTCCATATCCTTAAGACTGTGGCAGTCCATTGCAGTCCCAGTGTCAAATCCCTGCATGGCTCATTTCATATGTGCCTCAGGGGATGGCTCTATGATCATAGTGTGTGGGTCACTTCATGGCAAGCTGGGATCCACTTCAAACAAATTCATGCCAGTGGCATTTTTCCTGCTTCAGGGAAAAATGCATTCTTGGATAAGTGTCACAGATGATTCTATTCCATTGTGGCCATATGCATTCACCAAACCGTGGATTTTCTGTCCTTAAAGGTGAAGGCTGATAGTAAGTCTTATAATTCTACATGAAGTTTCAATCACAGTTAAGCGTTAAGGAAGTTTCCTTTGGGCTGGTAGTCTGGCCAGTCACTGTATGTTGGCAACATATAACAGAAATGTTAGGCAAATGAGATGGCTAGATGGTATTGCAGACACAATGGGCACAAAGCTGAGCGAGTTGAGGAGGATGGTGGAGGACAGAAGTGCCTGGCGGACAGTGGTCCATGGGGTTGCAAAGGGTCAGAATCTCTGCAACTGAACAACAAAATGTCCTTTCAATATGAAAGTTGCTTCCTAGTTTCAAATCAAAAGCAGTAGTCTAGAGACCTAAATCAGGTGTATGTTCCCTGTATCTAATGTCAAGGGGTCCAAAAGGACAAAAGGAAGCAGTTGCTTGAAAGCTAGCCGTCTACAACTCAGGTTCAGCAATCATCATTGTTTATAGCCAAAAAGCCAGTACTGTCTGCAAATATTTCTGTGGACATGCGGCAGGCATGCCTAGACACTGGAGTGCACAGAACGCTGTTTACCTTCCCACCAAATTGGTCCCTATTTATCTCGGCCATAGCCAGGGCCCCCCTGGAGGGATCAGCTCCCCCCCAGCTAACAGCCCACCTCCCTACCCCAGGATGCCAGTGTCACACACGTGTGTGTATCATTGTTGCCCCTCCTAAAATGCCCCCCTCCATCAAGAATCCTGGCTACAGCCCTAATTTATTTACAGTACTTGCAATTTCTTGCTTTCGAACTGCTAGGTTTGTAGGAGCTGGGACAGATGGGAGCTCACTCCATCATGCAGCACTCTGGTCTCGAACTGCTGACCTTCCAGTCATCAAGTTCAGCATCTTAACCAATTGAGCCACCACAGGAAACATTTAGCTTGCTATGTAAGCCAGACCCAAGTGAGGGCTCTGATTCTGAGTGGTTATCTGCACATTGGGATACACAGGGTCTCCTCAACGACGCTGGTATTTTTTAGCACAGTCAAGCCTACCCTGATATCGGTAACCTTGTGTTGCCAACTAATCTTTCTTACACTAGGCTAAGCAAAAGGAACTGCAGAATGAACTTGCATGCCACAAAGTGCCTTCATTTTGGCAGTTGAGTCTCACCTAGACATGAAAGAAGATCTGCATGTTTTTCAAAAAAGTACACCCCAACACAGGATCTTAAGTGCTCTTGTCCTATTAATATGATTTCCCCCCAATATAACCTAGCTGTGGAGTTCTGTGTAACTAAACAGCTTGCTACAGGATATGTTGAGCCATATTTTTTTAATTTTGCATTGTAGAACATAGTTCCCATTGCCCAAATCAAATATTGGATAATAAAGTAGAAACCTAACATGGATGGAAAATTCTTCCAAGCATTTTTATGCACAATCCTTGTAGTAAGTTTCAAAATTGAGGAAAAATAATTTTTTCATCCTTAAGGAAAAGTAGGTACCAAGTTTACCTGTGCTTGAGGCTATGTTTATACATTGTGGTTGAGCCTTACACATTGAAGAATGGGCTTCATTAGTTAAATCCTGCATAAAGAGTTAGCCATCCGATTTGGCTGCCACCCACCAGGTACTGTGGAAAGCTGTTTCTGCTGCTTATCTGGTTTCCCCAAGAATATGGAATTGGTCAAACTAGCTAGAATCTAGCAAACCTAGATGTGCAGTTGATGAACTGCCATTTGCAAGATAGGCCAAAGCAGAGAGAGAGAGAGAGAGAGAGAGATAAAATTACATATAGCCTGAAAATATATATATACAGTACTGTGTGTGTGTATGTGTGTGTGACACACACACACACACACACACACACACACACACACACACACACACACACACACACACACACACACACACAGTACTGTATATATATATTTTCAGGCTATATGTAATTTTAGATACTTGCCTCTTTTTTCACCTTTGGGTAGGAAAATACTAGGTGGGAGCAGTGAAACCATTTGCTGAAATTGTTTTCTCTTAAAACTGAAAGGGAGAGGTATGATTGTCCACATGTTGGAGCTCAATGACTATTTGTCACAGCAAATAGTGCATGTTAATGGGAGTTATAATCTGTAGACCAGGAGTTCTCAACCTTTTTAAGCCAGGGGCCTGATCATGCTTCCTCAGACAGCTTCAGGGGTGGGATGGCCATTTCGCCATTTCTTTCTTTCCTTCTTTATAACTGAACCTTCCCATTCAAATCTAAATTCTTAATACGTATATGCTATATGTCTCTTCAACATGGCACCAATTTGTTGTTTTTCCTTTGAGCAATTTTAAGTACTTTCTTTTTAAAACTCAAAGCCATTGACAAAGTAAAGATGGGCTATCACACATATCTTTCTAGAACTGTAGAACGCTGTAAACACCACCCCACCCCCATTATTTCCTTCCATGGCAAGATGCTACCAGAAAAGAACATGCTTCCACCTTCAAATCATCATCTTCTCCTGGCGAAGGCATCTGACAAGGTGAAGATCACTGTTCAAAACAGTAACTCTTTTGGCATGTAGTGCACACAAGTTCCAGTCCTCGGATAACTCAAGGAGATGGGCTTGGCAGGCTGCCTGGAGGGCCAAAGCAGCAGGTGTTTGGAACCGCAGGTTCTTGTCCATATTATGTGCCAAACTCTTGGTGAAGTGCAGAAAAGGGAGCTTGCCAAACAGTAACCCGGAGGCCTTTTTCTGATAGCGGCGAAGTAGCTGCAGCGCTGACACTTTGGAATAGTAACGGTGGGACCAGGGTTTCTTCTGCCCCGGATTGCGGTTGTTGGCTTGTTTGTGAATCCCTTGGGGCAAAGCCTTGTTCCATGGTCTGCGTGTCATCACTAGTTTTCGTCTTGCCTCTGTAGTTGTAGCCATGGCTAGTTACTGGTGGACTTTATGTTACTGGGCAGGCAAGATAAAACAGCATTATAGCAACATTTACACAGAAAAGCCTAACAGAATATCTAATTGGGTGCTTTTCAGGCCTTATACCAGGGATGGAAAACTAGCTCTCCAGATATTTTAGGTTTACAACTCTCAGCAATCCTACACGTTATAGATAATAAATAAGAATTATGGGGGCTACAGTCCGCAAGTATCTGGGGCCCACAGTTACCTGCTCCTGCTTTACACAATGATACTACCTATCAAGGGGATGATAAAGTCAGTGGTGGGTTGTTAAAATTCCTGCTACCCCACCATGACGTACGTCATGACGTTGTGAGCGGAGCAAAAAATAAGAAAATTTAAAATGACGCATGTGCAGTTCTTTTTTTAGTGCGCATGCGTCAAACCTCTATTTGATGCATGTGCACTAAAAAATAGAACTGTGCATGTATCAAACAGGTTTGATGCATGCACAGTTCCGGGCAGCCATTTTGGCTGCCTGGAAATACATTTTTGGAGGGGGCTGGAGAGGTGACCGAACTGGTCACCCGGGGTTTTACCACCACCACCCTGGCGACCCCTCCTGATGGGGTGCTACAGGTTCGGGCAAACCGGTAACATCCCATCACTGGATAGAGTACAGTTCATACAGAGCTAGGGGTCCACAAACTCTTATCTGCTATCTAGAACAGGGGTTCCCAACCTTTTCAAGCTGGTGGCTTGGTCACGCTCTCTGTCAGCTTTGAGGGTTGGATGGCCATTTTGCCCCGCCTGCACAATGGAGGGTGGCCATTTTGTCCCAAAAGCTTCAGTGGGTAGCCATTTTGTTTCTCAAATGCCCTTGGATGAGTGAGAGGGCACATGAAATGGCACCATGGGCCATATCTTGCCCATAGGCCTTAGGTTAGGAACCCTTGGTCTAGAATATGCAAAAGAGGATCAGTCAGTCACACAGCATTTTATTCTATGCTTTGAAGACATTTACTTTACATTGAAGGTGGCATTTCACCAGGGATAACAGGGCATACAACAACACTTACTTCAACAAGTATCTTTTTGCACAGCTGTGTTCTCTAGGGGCATCTAGCTGTTCTGTGAGTTGCTAGCCTTCCCTCAAATTAAGGGGTCATTCTCTCATTTAACTCTGTGCTTTAAAGGCATTGTGTCCTGACAGATCTGTTGAACTTTAATTGTCGGTGGCAAACTATTTTGAGCCAGTTCTGGCTTTTGAAACCTAACTTGGAAAAGATATTATCTTTGAACATGGACTACCACAGAAGGCAACTGGATAAATAACAAACATAACCGTGCACTACCCAATACTGTGAAAATAAAGGAAACTAGACACTGACTAATGAATATGGATAAAATCCTATTGTTCATGTCATACTTTACAACTTGCTCAAGTTATTTTATGGAGAGATGTGCAGTCAAGCATATGGCTCAAATGTGTCCTGACATTTTGTCAATCAGTTGAGGAAGATTACACAACTCTTCCACAAGTAGGATTCTAACCTCCCTCTTCTTCATAATCAATATTTTGCACATCAATTTCACATACTTTATCTCCTCTCCTCACTTCCCTTCCTAGTTCTTTGTTTTCTGATTGTTCTCATTCCTTCTTCTATTCTCCATTCCCTTCAGGATCATAGACAGCGATTAAGTCCAGCCAGGCTTGATCTGGCTTATTTCCACACAATAAGCTAAATTAACTTATATACACATAGAATTCCTAGCATCTGAAGGAAAAAAAACAGCATCCAAAATTACAGTATGTAAGAGACTGAAGGAAGCCCTTTAACAGTGCATGAGAGAATGAGAAATCTCATCTCACCTCTTACCTTCTTTGAAGACGCAACATTCAAAACTCACCAGCTGTAGCTCGTCAGGCTAACTTTGGCCCTAGCCAGGAGAACGTCTTAATTTAAGTATTACTCGTTAAAGTGAATGCCTATTGGCTACGAGGCACCAACAGTAGTTCCTTACGTCTTAATTTAAATATTACTCTTAAAGTGGATGCCTATTGGCTACGAGGCACTAACAATAGTTCCTTCGGAACTCTGTGAGATGTGTTTTCAATCAGGTCAAATCCCATCTCCTCCCCTCCCCTTTCTTTTATATATCGTTCTATTTGGCCAAAGCCACTCAAGGCAGTTAAACATAATGTACACATTTAAATTAATCATGCAAACATATAATAGTTTAAAATAAACTAATAAAAACAAAATAAAAGTGCTGCAGTGTTTTTATTTTATTTTTTTGCTTTCTGATATAGTAAAAACAACACAATATGAATAGTTAATAATAATTTTGTGTCAGAAATTATTCTGGGTTGAAAGGATTTTTGCTGGAGAAACTTCGCTCAGGGGATGCCCGAATGAAGCTTCTTTCATGTCCCCAAAATCTTTTCCCACTGAAGTGGTCCCTATTTATCTACTTGCAATTTCTTGCTTTCTATCTGCTAGGTTGGCAGGAGCTGGGAGAGAGACGGGCGCTCAATCCGTCATGCAGTACCTGGGTCTCGAAGTGCCGACTTGCCAGCCTTCCAGCTAACAAGACGCAGTACTGTATTAGGAAGAGAGGCAACATGTTGCTAAATGCCTCTCTAAATACGAATTTTACAATTGAGGAAATTCGTGGAAGAAGGAGACCAGGCGTATATAAGCTGTGAAGGCATTCAATATTGTTTGGACCACCTTTTAAATTTCTTTTTGAGGTACCAATTAATAAGATTTTAAAAAGAAATTGCGTGTGGTAAACATCTTTTAGTGGTCCAAAATAAGATATATTATAGATTACCCCAACCTTAGTTTTAGAAAGAATTTCTAAGTTATTGTAACATAAACTACTTAAAGACTTATTTGCTCTCTAGCTGGGTAGCTATGTAAAAATAGGGCTGCTATACCTATAACAGCTGTGTAAAATAGTGTCAGCACCCGCTGAGCTATTCAGGTATAATGCTATAGCAACTGAATATAAAAAAGACATGTAACCAATATATGGATAAATAGATAAATAGAAATATGGATAAATAGAAAGTTATAATAAGTGAATATAGGCAGCAATGACTGAGACGAATAGAGTAAATCTGTGCATAGTTGTGTAATTTAATACAGTATATTCGACATGGTTTGCTGCTAGCTTATTCTCCCTTCCTCCTTCACTTCACTTTTCACATTCATATGTAGTAAGAGGGAAAACAATCTTGAAGGTTATTCGAATACTTGGTCTCAAACAACACATTCTAACACTTTAAGCCCTCTTCTAATTCATCACTATCCTTCCCAGCCTCAACCTTCTTCTGGTTACTTAAAGGACTGCACTCTCCATTTTCATTGATAATTGAATCAGGGGATAGATGATATTGAACAATTTGTTTATTTTTCATTCTCAGTATTAAAGTTACTTCTGCAGCTATGATTTTTGCTTTGTTATATTCAACTTCAGTCCTGCTTTGACACTGTCTTCTTCCACATTCCTCAGAAGAGGTTTGAAATCATTGTACAGTATTATGCTCCTGTACTACAGGTCCTTGGTTTATTTTAAATTATTTCTTCTATTATTTCCCTTTATCTGAATCTAATCCAGTTTTCCTTTTAATATGTTCTGCTGGTGGGAAAGTAAACAGCGTTGCGTGTCTGCCTGCCACATGACCACCGAAACGTCTTCAGAAGCAGACGGCGCTGGCTCTTCGGCTTTGAAACAGATGAGCGCTGAACTCTAGAGTCGGATACGACTTGCTTTCGAGCAAGGGAAACCTTTACCTTTACATAGTGCAGATGGACAGAAACAACACTCTTGTCTGATACCTTTTTGAAATTGAGGAATAGGTTACACTGGGTAAAAATATTTTCAGGCTTTCAGAACCTTTCCTGACTGACTTGAATAATCAATGAATAATTAAGGAGAGGAAGGGAAAAATCTTGCCTGAGGTTGACCTCCTAATGCGTCCATCCAGTCCACCTTTCTATCTCTCCAACAACTTTCAGTTTGCTATTCCGCTAGAAAAAAAATTGTGTGACTTCTCCATTAGGTTAGGCTGAATAGTAAATCAACTCCTGTTTATAGGTTCGAACTGGTTTGTAATAAGCGACCAAAGAGGGGAATACAATCCTTAGGGCAGGCAAGCAAGACAGCAAGCAAGTTGTATGGTTTCTATACGTATAGCGAAACAGGGTCGCCATTTTGTTTTCTCGGGAAGCGAAATAGGCTTGACAGTAGAAGATAAATATTAATGACATGTGGCAAGTAGTAACGCTAATCAGAAAATGGTGGGCGGCAGAGCTGTGATTTAAGGGTTGAAGCAAAAAAACAAACAAACCATAGTCTAGGCATGAAAATGAAATCCTGCCTCGTTTTCACAACGAGAGTCCCATTCCTAGGCTAAATACGAAAAGAGGATTAGGCGAATTACTCCTGAATAAAATATGTGTAAGATTTACTGTAAATGACTAAAGCTGTCATGTTGGATCTGTGAAAAATCAGACTATAACTCAATGTCAGTTAGACATTCCAGAAAAGCGTGAGTTACAGTCTGATTTTTCACGGATCCAACATTACGGCTTTGGTCAGTTACAGTAAATCCTACACATATTTTACTAATAAAAAAATCAAACCGTTTGATTTCGGTATTCTACCGGTAATGTAGTTATTGCAAATACCTTTTATACTTATGATCATTATATTAAAAAAATAATAATATTCAGTTAGTCTTTTTTATAATAGTGATAGTAGATTTGAAATGTTAGATCTGGTACGAGGCAGCTAAGGGGTTTCCAAAATGACAGCCCTATGATTTCTACGCTACAGTGTGGGGTGAGGAAGCGAAAATACAAAAACCAACAAAAAAAAAAAAAACAAGCATGTGGCACACTGAACTCTTAGAAATGTATTCTGGCAGAACATTTGTGGTTTATAATCCATATCACCAACTATATAAAATATTCTTCAGTATTTCAGCATGTACGTTGGATACCTGGGTGGTAGATAACCTGAAATCACTTCATGCGTTTGTGTGCATTCTAGAAAAACACATCTCTAGCCTGTAGAGTGCCTCAGGATTTTGTTGTTTTAAGAGGATATGTGTGTATAAGAATAGATCAAATGAGACACGTTAATCTATATACTGTACTACTTTTTGTGCGTGTTTACTTGGAAATCAAGCCCCATAGGGTTTCGCGCGGCGTACTGTCAAACTACCCGCCCGCCCGCCCCCGTAGGTAGAATTAAAGCCCCCTTAATATCTGTAAATAAAAATGTAAGTACAGACGTGAGGGATTAAAATCCAGTTATTGGTACATACACACGAAATGATGATTTTAATATCTGGCTGTAACCATTGCAGAAAAGGGAAGAGTGAGTTTCGTTTACTTCGGACGGAACAGTATTTGCTCGCACACGAAGTAGAACATGTTAATTTAATATTAAAATAAAAACTTGACTAAGATTTCAGAGGATCATCTCTCGAGAATATGTTATTTCTTATACAATATGTTCAAGCCACAAAATTTTAGGAATGCCTTGTCTCACAGGGGAGAGAGTAGGGGGGAAAGCGGGAAGCTACGAAGCTTTCTCCAGGTTCCCGCCAAAACCCCGAAATGGTGTTTTTTCAGCACTCACAGAAAAAAAGTCTCATATACAGTATTTAGAAGTGAAACCTTGTCAGCAATAAATGTACAAGAGTGGCAGGACCTGTGCATCTTTCATGACTTGGAAGTTGACAGCTTCGTGTCCTAAAAATGTCCAAGTTGGAAATTAAAGGGACGGGGGGGGGGGGAAACCTGTGTGTTTAGGTTCCCGCCAATGTGATAGAATAATAATTTCGTGTCAGAAATTATTCTGGGTTGAAAGGATTTTTGCGGAAGAAACTCCGCTCAAGGAACACCCAAATGATGCTCCTTTCATGTCTCCAAGAGCTGGGACAGACGGGCGCTCAATCCGTCATGCA
Source organism: Furcifer pardalis (assembly GCA_030440675.1). Classification (NCBI taxonomy): domain Eukaryota; kingdom Metazoa; phylum Chordata; class Lepidosauria; order Squamata; family Chamaeleonidae; genus Furcifer; species Furcifer pardalis. Next base: position 154,922,659 of record CP126893.1, read on the forward strand.
GTACCAGAGTCTCGAACTGCCGGCTTGCCAGCCTTCCAGCTAACAAGGCGAGCTTCTTAACCAGTGAGCCACCGCAGACCGTATCTTTAAAACTAAGGAGGAAATGATAATATTACTATTATATAAGAATGCTGGGCGAAGATTAATAATGGAATACTGTATGATAATATAATAACCGGAACAACAGAATGGTAGCTTTTCTTCTTTCATTTTCTTTAGAGAAATGTATTCTAGTAGACCTTTCAAAAAAAAAATAGGCGCGTTTTTATTTTTGTCTCTGTCCTTATAGTACGCTTCTCTTATTGGCTCAAACAGGAGCCTTCTTTCTATTGGTCAATACTTTTTGACCAATCACAGCAGGACGGAGCCAACCAAGAAGGGTATAAAAGAAGGTGCGGTCCGCTATCTTGTCACTTTCACTTCGGAGGAAGCAGAAGAGCAGTGAAGATGTCTGGTCGTGGCAAGACAGGTGGAAAGGCGAGAGCGAAGGCGAAGTCTCGCTCTTCCAGAGCTGGGCTACAGTTCCCAGTGGGTCGTGTCCATCGGCTGCTGCGGAAAGGAAATTACGCGGAGCGGATTGGAGGTGGGGCTCCTGTTTACCTGGCCGCCGTCCTCGAGTACCTGAGTGCCGAGATTTTGGAGCTGGCTGGCAATGCGGCGCGGGACAACAAGAAAAGTCGAATTATTCCTCGCCATTTACAACTTGCTGTGCGCAACGATGAAGAGCTGAATAAGCTATTAGGTGGTGTGACCATAGCCCAAGGTGGGGTCTTGCCTAACATCCACGCTGTCTTGCTGCCTAAGAAGACGGAGGCTCTCCATACCTCGAGCAGCAAACCTGCAGCTGGTGTGAGCAAGTCCACCAAGGTGCCCAAAGTGGCAGTCAAACCGGCAACGGTGCCTGTTGCTGCTCAGTGAAGTGTATGAAGGCGGAATAGCCCTGCCCCGGGGGACAATACTGAGACCCAAAGGCTCTTTTCAGGGCCACCCACGGGCTTCCTGAAAGAGCTGTTATACGTTTCAGGCAAAGGCTTTAAAGTTACCAACTTTTATAGCAGATCAGTTAATATAGCTGATGTCAATTCTAAACATTGCTGCCCTGAATGTCCTGATCCATTTGTTTAAACGGTATGAGACTTCAAAGAATGCACATCCAGTAGTTTTTAAGCCATCATCACAATTATCCCAATACAGTATAGTAAATTGGTTAGTTTTCAACCTTGTAGGGCAATGATCAGTATTGGCAAGTGATGACATTAAACAGTTTTATGGCAAGATAACCTTGAGTAAATTAAAGTTCCATATTTCTTTGCTTCCTCTTTTACTCTTTGAAAAGTAATGAATTTGTGATTTTCTATTCATCACTATCAAAGTAAGACCTGCATTTTAGGGCCCTAAAAGCTTAATTTTATCCATCCTTGTGGGTAATTTTATTTTCTCACTACCATGGTTGATGTAACTCCCATCTTTCAAAAAGTAAAAAAAAAACCACCCTTGAATATTGTGCTTTTGGGACTCTTGAACTACTAAAAATGGAGTGTCTGCGTCCTCTATGAAACAATACAGGTAACTTATGTCTGCTGTTTTTTCCCCAAAATGCTGGTGTTTGGACTTCAATTCCCAGAAGCCTAAGTCATTTCCCCAAAGCAATGTACTGGCTTAGGCTTCTGGGAATTGAAGTCCACTAGTGGGCTGTGTACCCCTTGTTGGGAACCACTATAACTGCTATGATATAGCTCCTTGCCATAAACCATGTTCTTGAAAGTACAGTACATTTGTTGGGCTGCTAGCAAATTTAAGCATTCCTTAAATCTGAGTACCCAATCCAACAAACAACCATTTTGTTCAGTTGCAGTTGATTCTGACCCCATGGACTACTGTCTGCCAGGCACTTCTGTCCTCCATCCTCAACTCGCTTAGCTCTGCCCATTGTCTACCATCTAGCCATCTCATTTTTGGCTGCCCCCTTTTTCTTTTGCCCTCCACCTTTCCCAGCATCAAGGCTTTCTCAAGGGAATCTTCTCTTCTCATTTGATGTGCAAAGTACTTTAGCTTCATCTTTACTATTTGCCCTTCTAAGGAGCAGTCAGGGTTGATTTCTTCTAAGATTGACCTACTGTATTCTCACTGTCTAGGGGACTCTCAAAACTCCTCCAACACCACATCTCAAAGGCATCTATTCTGCGCTCAGCTTTCCTAATGGTCCAGCTCTCACAACCATACATTGCCACAGGGAATACCATTGCTTTGACTATACAGTACAACTTTTTTGTTTGCAATTTGATGTCTCTTTTCACTATGCTCCCCAGGTTTCTCATCGCTTGCCTCCCAAGAATAAGTCACCTTTTTATTTCATGGCTGCAGTCACCATCTGCAATGAGCTTTGATCCTAAGAAAGTAAAATCTGTCACTGCTTCTACTTCTTCCCCATCTATTTTCCAGGGACTGATAGGGCTTGTTGCCATTATCTTGGTTTTCTTGATATTGAGTCTCAAGTCAGCTTTTGCACTTTCTTCTTTGAACCTAATCGGGAGCTTCTTTAGGTCTTCCTCACTTTCTGCCATTAGGGAGGTATCTGCATATCAAATTGTTGACGTTTCTCCCAGTAATTTTGATCCCAGTTTGTGGTTCTTCTATCCCTGCATTGCGCATTATGTGCTCTGTATAAGTTGAATAAGCAGGGTGACAAAATGCAGCCTTGTCTTACTCCTTTTCCTATTCCAAACCACTCTCATTCCGTATTCTGTCCTAACTGTTGCCTCTTGACTCTTGTACAGATTTCTCATGAGGCATATAAGGTGTTCTGGTATTCCCATCTCTTTAATTATTTGCCACATTTTGTTGTGATCTACACAGCCAAAGGCCTTAGTGTAATCAATGAAACAAGTAGACTTGTTTCTAATATTCCTTTGTTTTTTCCATGATCCATCTTATGTTGGCGATGTGGTCTCTAGTCCCCCTACCTCTTCTGAACCTCGCCTGCACTTCTGGTAATTCTCTCTCCACAACCATTACAAGTCCATTAAATCTAAGTATCTTGGGAAACCACTCTAGGCTAGTGGGGACACTGGAGCACAAATTCAGAGGCTGTTCCATCTGTTACCTATTTCATCAATTTGTTTTTCAAGGCTGCAGAGAATGGAGATTCCCTGTTCTCACACAGTTGGTTGCACTCTAGTGCCATCTTCTGGGGGCCCTCTTGTATGTTTGAAAAGAAAATGCAAGATTTGGAACACTGATTTGTCCTCTGCTTTTCTAGGTAACCCAAAGGTGCTAGGTAAGTCATGTATCAAAGCATTCCCTCTGTGTTCCTGTGTACAGGAGCCAATGACTGAAGGCTGACCCCCCCCCCCCTTAATAGCTAATATGGAGCATATAAGGAGGTTTGCTGCTGTGCCTCCATTAAATTTCTGTTAACAGCCTGGTACTTGTTGCATCTATATAAAAAGAATAGTAATTACACTTGTAGCCCTGCTCCATAGCACTTTGTGTACTCTGGGCAGTTCACAAGTTAGTTATCATTTTACAGTACTCCAAACATGCTGCGTATTCATTTTGCTGACCTTGGAATGATGGAAAGCTGAGTCAACCTTGTGTCCTGTCAGGATCAAACTCAATGTTTGGGCTGCAGTACAGTAGTTTATGCCACCAGGGCTTATTCATTTTCATAAGTGATAGTGAAATCTGATTATGAAAACAAGCTAGTTATCCTGTGGCCATCCCACCCCTTTGTTTGGGCTTCTGTTATAGCATGAATTTCTGTGCTCTAAGATGGTCCCAGCTCTTAACTTAAAAACATTGTGCACTATTCTGTTTTTATTTCCTTTTCCTTTTGTAGAAATAAATCAGCCATAAATCCAGTCAGTACATTAAACAAGTGCAAAGTAGTGAGAAAGGACAGCAAAGTTATAAATCCACTTGCTGGAGTGATAATTGTAAATCTTGTCTGCACTACTGCAAATTAAGAATTCAGCACAGGTTGTTGCAAACTGAGCTGTGAATTCAGTAAAGGTAAAGGTTGCCCTTGCTTGAAAGCCAGTTGTATCTGACTAGGATTCAGTGCTCATCTCTTTATAGCCAAAGAGCCAGTGCTGTCTGCGTCTGCAGACATTTCTGTGGACATACGGCAGGCATGACTATACACCAGATTGCACAGAACAGCTAATGTCTGACTGCTAGAGATGGCTTTGTTTGAAAATGAAGGTTGAATGTTTACTGTTAATACAAGCACAGCAGACGTTAGGCTCATAGTCTAAAACCATTGGCTTCCTGAACAATTCTAAATAGATTAGAATGCATCCCGATGTTTTTCAAATATTCATTGCAACTGCAGAAAAAGAAAGTTTCTTAGCTGAGCTCCATAGGGAGTCTCCTTGGCTAGAGAAGGTAAGGGTTAATTAACTAAGCAGCTCTCTTGATTTCTGAGTGACCTCTTGAAAACTTGCCATGGGATTTCCTGTCAATTTTAATTGGAGTTAACTTTATTTCAACTAGGTTTGGTAACTGATATAGGCTGATGTTGGGAACAGCTATAAAAAGTACAAGAAAAGAATAGACTGGGCTCTTTTTTGGCCTCTGGTGTTTGTAAGATATGGTTAGCGGAGCTCAGACAAATTTTGTAGATTACAACTCCCAGAAACCATTAGTCGCCACAAGTGATTGATGTCAGCTCATCTTAACTGAACTAAACTATATGCAAGTTTTAATTATACCACTGTTATCGTTGAACAGATGAATTGGAGGACTAGCTGAGGGAAAGTAACTTGAAAATAGCCATCAGAATAGTGGGTCCCAGGCCCCAGAGGGCGACTTCAATTCCCAGAAGCCTACATCAGTACATTGGCTGATCAGTGCTTCAAAGAATTGACTTAGGCTTTTGGGAATTGAAGTCCAAAACACAAAGTTTAGGAAACACTGATTTAGAATTATATTCTCCAACTTCTCAATGGCCATATTTACTCTAGAACAGCCTATTGGTGGAACAGCAGCAAGGCCCCCTCTTTTAAATATTTTTCAACATCTGAAAGCAAGTTTATTTAGAGAGCAATTTAAGGATATTTCTTGACTGGTTAATTAGTTTGTTTTGCTTTCCTTGGATTCAAAGTTTCTTGCTAACAATGGGGAAGGTTACTATTTTTATGTTTCTGCGTTTTATTTCAACGCTGTAAACTGCCCAGAAAAGAACCTTTCTCTCCAGATAGGCAGGATATAAATGTACTGTATTAAATAAATTCATAAATAACTTGCATTGTTATTTTAATATCATTTTCTTCCTACAAGAGGCAGGCTGCTCAAATGGCAGTTTTATTCAAGGTCATTAGCAGTTACCCTTGCAGGGATATACATACCATTCTATATCGCTCCATAAATACCTTCTGTTAAAGGAGGTGGGGAATGGAGGGGCAAGCTTTGGGCCACTTTACCTTTTTCTGTATAGCTTGAACCCTAATAGCACTTTGGGAGTATCAAACAAGGACTCAGTGGGAAAAACAGGGATTATAGATGAAAGGAAGGAAGGGCAAAAAGACCAATATCCCTGTCATACAAGTTTTGTTTCTACCGCCACCAGGCAGGACTTTTGTTCAGTTTATAGCTTGTCAGGCAGATATTCAATAGCAGGGTTACCCCATTCCTCGTATCACTGGGATATGGAAAAACTAGCTATTGTTATAAACCAGGGATTCTCAACCTGCAGCCTTTGGGCCAGATGCGGCCCACAGCATTACTTATTGGCCATCACTGCCTCCACCACACCAGGAAGTGCCATGTGGTGGAAGAATGGCAAAATAGCCGTCCAGCCCTGAAGCTGTCTGAGGGAGCATGACCTGGACCCTGGCTTTAAAAGGTTGAGAACTCCTGTTATAAACAAAAGCCCAAAAACAGAAGCAGCTAGTAATCATCTCTAGGAGTAAACTCCAGTCACAAATATTGTAGTATCGGTTAACATTTTATCTATAGCCACATGGTACTCAGAAACTACCAGACAAACATACAGTGGAACTTCGGTTAATGTAATTAATGCATCACTATCCTGGGACCAATGCATCTCCCAGATATTTCTTACAGTGAAAATTACTTTAACCAAATTTCCCATGGGAATGCATTGAATGCACTGAAAACTAAAGTACTGTACTTTAACCAAAACTCAGTTTCCCATAGGAATGCAGTGAAAACCAATTAATCTGTTACAAAAAAAAAAATCCTTAAACCGAGCCACTATTTTCTATGGATTTCCTTTTGTTATGCGATGTTTATGTTAGCCAAGCAATTTCTTAACCGAGGTTCCACTGTACTGCTTGTGGTCTAGCGCTAAGAAGCCACGATTTTCCTCTTCCTCCAGTTTGTCTTTAAAATCAGCCCTTTAGACAGTCATTTAAGGGAAAGCTTTTGTTCTAAAACAGGTGATGCTACTGCCATTTTTCAGATGCATCTGGATCACAGGCCCCATGTTCCTTCACCAATGGCAAAGGCTAGGGCTGATGGAACCTGCAATCCAATAATATCTGGAGGGCCCAGGACCCCACCATGTTTTAGTTCTCAAGAATCAATCAAACACTCATTTTCTCACAACATCACAAGCAGTCTTCAATCCCAAGTCCTGGAAGAAAGGTGGGACAGAAATGAAATAAATAAACAAATAAACTATTGGCCTATTCCATCTTTTGGAGTGGGGACTTATATTCTTCATATTAATAGATGTAGATACAAATATACATGAATACTGTACTCAATGAGCAGTTTATTATGAACAATTGGAGGTGTTGGCATTATTTGTGTCAGCTTGATCTTGCCTACAGCACAGAAAGGGAAAAACTGATCAGATTAAAATCTAGTACAGCAATATCAAGATGCAGTAATTCCAATTTGGAGGATTTTCAGACTTCATAAAAGCTCTCTCGTTCTAAGTCCTTTCTCAGAGCGGTTTTTCTTTTTTCTCTCCTTCCTATTTTGTTTACCAATTATCTCCTGTACTTTCAGATTCTTTCTTTTCCACCTCATAACAATAGCAATTACACTTCTACGCCACCCCATAGAGCTTAGGTCAACCTCTGGCTGGTTCACAAGTTAATTAGCATTTTGCCCGACACAGGCTGGGTATTCATTTTACCAGTCTTGGGAGGCCGAGTCAAACTTGATCCCCATCAGGATCTAACTCATGTCAGCAGCAGTTTTGGATGCATTCAGCAGTTTAGCCCTTGCACCACCAGGGCTCGCAATCCATCACTACTTTTTTTAAAAATGGGACTCAAATACTAAGCCCACGTTAGAAGACTTTGAAGTCCACCTTTCCCTGTGAGTTCTATTAAAAGGTAGGCTAGACCAGACCCACTAGGGCAGGGGTTCCTCAAACTTGGGTCTCCAGGTGTTCTTGGACTTCACTTCCCAGAAGCCCTGACCAGCAGGTGTCCTGACTTGGGCTTCTGGGAACTGAAGTCCAAGAACACCTGGAGAGCCAAGTTTGAGGAACCCTTGCTACTTAGGGTCTTGGTGACTAGTGGTTCCATAAGGAGGATTCTGGGACAAGCCAGATTAGAACTCTGTCAGGTAGCCTTCTGGGGCTTCCTCTCTTGCTCATAATACTCTGCTGTAAAATCTGCACTGACTATCCATTAGATACCAGGTCATGTTTACCTTCTGTGTCTTGGCCAGGCATGAAACTGCCAAAATGAAGGCACCTTTGGGGTGAGTTCATTCTGCAGTTCCTTTCACCTGACCTAGTGTGAGAAAGATTAACCATGCAACACAAGGTTACCGTTACCAAGGTATGCCCGATTGTTGTTCAAAAACACCACAATATTTGAGAAGGCTTTTCCTGTGCACTCCCATGGTTAGCTTAAAAGATACTATACAGTCCAGGAATAGGCTCTATGATGAGGGTTCCCAAACTTTTCACGCTGCAGGCTGGTCATGTGGTTGAGCGGGCCGGTCATGTGGTTCCTCCCACCGAAAAACATGCCCACAGATTCATAAAAACGCCCGTGGCTGTGGTAAACATGGTAAAAAAGCTGTGGGTGCATTTATGGCAGCATTTACAGCAAGTGCCCGGGTGCATTTGCACATGCACATTTTATGGCTGTCATAAATGCACCCACTTCCACTAGTGGTGAGGGCAGAATAGAAGATCTTCAGCCTAGCCTTCCTCGTTCTCTCTTCTCTATGTATGCGCTAAAAAGATCTCGGACCTCCCGGGCATAAGAGTTTGATACATATACCGGCTGCCGCACTGGTTGCTGGTAAGACCTGGAGACAGACCTTACGACCTCCTCCCAGCCATCCTGGAGGGGCTCCCCTTTGGCTTCACAGATGTTGTGCAATATGCAGCAGGCCACGATAACCCGTGGGGCGTAGCGCTCCCTCACGTCCAGGCGAGAGAGCAGGCAACGCCAACGGCCCCGGAGGCGCTCAAAAGCAGAGTCCACCACCCCTTGGCAGCAATTCAGGGTGTCGTTGAACAGTTGTTGGCGGGTGTCCACGTGGCCACTGTAAGGAGTCATGAGCCATGGCAGGAGAGGGTAGGCCAGGCCACCAAGGATCACTGGTTTCACCTGCCGCCCCTCCATGTCCATCACTATCCTGGGACCAAATGTGCCCTGGTTCATTGCACGGAAGACAGGAGAGCTACGCAAGATCCGGGCTTCATGAACCTTCCCAGAGTGCCCAGCATACACATCGGTGAACCTGCCTTCATGGTCCACCAGGGCCTGCAGCACCATGGAGTAATACCCTTTGCTGTTGATGTATTCTGTGGCTCTGTGAGCAGGAGCAATGATGGGAATGTGGGTAGCCTCAAGGGCCCCGATGCAGTGTGGGAAGCCTTTGGTGGCAAAGCCCGCCATCACGGCCCGCGGATGGGTCAGGTGAACCACATGGTGATAAACATCATAGAGCGCTTGGCAAACCTCCATGACGATTCGGGAGACGGTGGAGCGTCCAACCCCAAAGCACTCGGCTACCGACCGGTAGCTGTCAGGTGTGGCCAGCTTCCAGACAGCGATGGCCAATTGCTTTTCCACCGTGATGGGGGCCCGCATGTTGGTGGTCTGCCGTTCCAGGACGGGCTTCAGCACGTCACACAGTTCCGTGAACGTCTGCCTACTCATCCTGAAATTCTCTTGCCAGAGTGTGTCGTCCCAGTGGGGCAGGACCACCTTCTCCCACCATTCGGAGCGGCCGGGCTGAACCCAGAAAGCCCGTTCCATGATGTAGAGTTCGTCGATCAGCCCGGCCAGGAGAGAGGGTGACTGGAAGAGGCACGAACACATCAGGCTCCTCAAAGAGTCTATGCTGGACTCCACCACTGCCCGGAGGCGGACGCTGGCTGCGCTTTCTACCACCTGCTCCAGCTCATCCAAATCCTCGTGGTCTGGCCGGAGGCATTTCCGACGTGTTGCAAGCCTTGTAAAAACACAGGAGTGGATCCCTACGGCAGCCTTAACAGCAGCCACGGCAGCTGTGGCCACAGCGAGGGCAGCAGAGGCCAGTCTGTCATCAACGAGACTTGTGTCTAAAGAAAGGAAGACAGAAACCATTGAGGAACGCAGAAAGATGTTTGGTATCCCTCCAGATCATTAAACTCAGTACAGTACTGTATTTACATCAGGGTTCCCAACCGAAGGACTGTGGGCTGGATCTGGCCCATGGCTTCATTTCATGTGGGCCCACCCCTCCAAGGGTGCCGCATCTCTTACCCTACAGCCACACCAACACCGGAGAGGACAAAGGGCCACCGGGGTCCCAAGGTGGCTGAAGATGCAGAGCGCTGAGTCTCCTCCCCTCCAGCCACACCAATACCGGAGGGGGATAAAGAGCTGCTGGGCCTCGAGGCGGCTGAAGACATTGAGCCCCAGGCTCCATCAAGGACCCTGAGCTCCAGGCTCCAACCCCTGGGCCTCACTATTGTCTGGCTGCAGTGCCAACAGAGGACAATGTGGTTTACCTGATTTATTTGTTGTTCTATTGCTTGTATTTATTTATCTGGATTTATTGTGCTTTTTATGCCCATCTGATATTTTGTGATACTTTGTTAGCTGCCCTGAGTCTCATTGCGAGTGGGCGGCATACAAATGGAAACAAGCAAATAAATTGATAGGATTGTTTATTACCATTACATCCAACCTCTCCCCCCCCCCCCCTTGATCTTGAGAAACAGTGACTGACTCAAGATCATCTGTTGACCTTAGCCAAGAAGATTCTGAACGTGGCTCTGCCCTATCTCAGTCCAGTACTCTAAACCAGGAGTGCCCAAACTTCTTGCATTGGGGGCCTGGCCACGCCCCCAGAACAGCTGAGCAGGCAAGACCACACCCCCGGAAGGCAGCATGTTTGTGTATGCACATCTACATTCACTTCCTGGTTTGATGAATGCTTCTGCACAGGCGTGAAAGTGTCCATATTCAGTTCCTGGTTTGGTGTGGACACTTCTGCACATGTGCAAGCATGTTCACGGCCAGTGATGGGATGACAAAAATTCTACTACCACGCCATGACGTCACGGACGTCATGACCGAAGCCGACGTCATGATGTCATGACGTTGTGGGCGGGGCCAAAAATAAAAATAAACATACACACACACCCCCTCCCTCTCAGCCCACCCACCCAGACACAAATAAATAAATAAATAAATAAATAAAATAAAAACAACCACCCACCCAAAACACAAATAAATTACCCCTCGCTTACCTTTCTTGGGACCCGGCACCCCGACTGCGTCCACAGCCGCCGCCATCGCCGCCGGAGCTGCCTGCACCCCTGTGGCCTCCTCGGGCCGGTACCTTTTTAGCCCGGCTCCGGCCACGGCCAGGGGCGGCGGGCAGCAGTGGCTCTGGCGGTGGCTCCAGCCGCGGCTGCCGAGCCTCCCTGGGCCGTCCTCATGCCGCACCGCCGCCCTTCCTCCTGCGCTAGGCGCCGCAGCCGGGCTAAAAAGGGACCGGCCCAAGGAGGAGGCCACAGGAATGCAGCCAGCGGCAGCTCTGGCGGCGGCGGTTGCAGGCACCCAGCCCACAGGCGCCCGGCGGAGGCGTCAGCGGTGCGCCGCGCCGGGCGTCCCCAGGGCATGGGGCTTGTCGGCAGCAGACGGCCCAGGCAGCCCTCAACGTGCCGCGGGGGAGGTGCCCTTCTCAGAGGGCTGGTGCCGCCGCTGCCGTCCTGAAAGCTTTAAACAATTTTTTTTAAATTGGAGCTAAAATTGCTCCAATTGACTGCGCATGCGCAGAAACTCAATCTGACGCATGCGCAATGCGTCAGATTGAGTTTCTGCGCATGCGCAGTCAATTGGAGCCATTTTAGCTCTGTTTTTTTTTAAAAAAAAATTCTTTCGGTGAGGCGTCCGGAACCGGACGCCCCAAAAGTGGACTCCCCTCCCAGAGAACCCTCCGGAATTGGTCCTACCGGTTCCAGGGAACCGTCTGGAACCAGGGACATCCCATCACTGTTCACGGCAAACCAGGAAGTGAATATGGATGCTTCTGCGCATGAATGAGCATGTTCGTGCCAAACCAGGAAGTGGATACAGACACTTCTGCGCATGCATGAGCACGTCTGCACTGAATCAGTAAGTGAATACGGACATGTCCACAAATGCAAAGAAGTGTCCGTATTCATTTCCTGGTTTGGTAAGGGTGTCATGACCCTGATGCAATGGCTTTGGGGGCCATATCTGGCCCATGGGCCATAATTTGGGCATGCCTGCTTTAAACACACTTTATTCAGTGTTGCCCTTCATCTACTTGTGTTATGTGCCACTAAGTTGCATCTACTGTATCTTATAGTGACACTAATAGGGTTTTCAAGGTAACTGAGATATTTAAAGGAGTGCCTTTGCCAGTGCCAGTCCCCAATCCATGTCTCCCCTGGTGAGCTTCCATGACTGAGCATTTGATTCAAATCCAGGTCTCCAGAGTCCTATCCATCTCTGGATCTAGGGCTCAAGGTTGACTCAAGGTCGGGAAAATGAGTACCCAGCATGTTGGGGGCAAAATGCTAATTAACTTGTGAACCGCCCAGAAAGTGCACTAAGTGCTACGGGGCGGTGTAGAAGTGTTATTGCTTTGTTTTGCATCCATCACACCACTCTGGATACTTCATTTGATTCTTTTGACTGGGAATGTCAGGGATCAAACCTAGGGAGACCTTCTGTATGTAAAGCAAGCCTCTAACACTGAACAACAATCTTTCCGCCTTTTATGAATCTCCTTTTAAAATTTGTTTTTGCTCTTTTTAAAGTTAGGTCATTTTTACCAGAATATGTATGTCCAGGCTTTCAGCAAATTAAGAAGGAAATCTATACTTCCTGCTTTAGAAGGTCATTGCATTCTGTCTAGTTAACAAATGGTGTGCATATTTGAATGTTGAATTTGAATACAGTACAGTACTTTTTTTCCTGCTTCTGAATGGATAGAATCAAGTAAGACCCTGACCTTTGCTCCAGCTGAACACTGCTTCCAATTACCCTCTGGTTTATAAGGTGTCATCAAGCATGGTTTACAAATCTTCAGATTTATCTGCATTGAATCATATGCCCCCCTCCCCTTAAAAGTGAAAAGTTACTGAGCTTGCTGCAGCGTAACACTTATACAATTTGATCATGGAAACATAAGCTCTCCAGGTGCCCAAAACATATTATGTGTGACTGGGTTTTACTATTTAAGATCACAAGGGTTTCAGAGTTAAGAATGCCTGAAGTTACTTTTTCGGACAACAACCCATAGTTAGCCAGCCAAAATGCTGGAAGACTTTGAGACTTAATAGTTCTTCTCTCATAGCTTCTAAATGCAGGGAGAAATTATTCACACATATACAAGGAGATTCTTTTAAACATTCAAACCAGCACTGATGGAGAAGGATAAACTGGAAATGAGATGCCTCTGTGCAGGTTTCTAATGATGCCGAATAAAGGAAGATTTAGACCAGGACTTCTCAATCTTTTAAAGCCAGGGGCTGGATGGCCATTTTGCCCTTCCTCCACCACATGGCACTTCCTGTTGTGGTGGAGGTGGTGGTGGGCCACATGAAATGGTGCCTTTGGCTGTATCCAGCCCACAGGCTGCAGGTTGAGAATCCCCGATTTAGACTAAAGAGTTAGATCAAAGCTGAAGGTGTCACCACCACAGAATGCGCTACATTTGCATCATCTAAGGCCTGATTCAGATGTTTATGAAACCCTGGAGAACAAGCAGAGGAAATTTAGCTGATGGATCTCTGTTCTTCTTGTGCCGTATCCAATTCCGAATATTGGCAATCCTCATGGCAATCAGCCATGAAGACTGTCCTAAGAATATAATGCAGTGGCCTTTCATCTGCCTTCTGCATTGCAGAGTGACACCCACAGTACCACTGATCCAGTTCCACAAGTCACTTTCTGGTCCTGAGCCCTTTTGGCATGCAAAGTCTTCCTCAGCCCCAGGCCAGTATTGATGAAGCTGCTACCTTCCATCAAGATGGATTCAAGTGAGACTTCATTTAATCCACTTGGGGGCCATCACTCTTCCCTGTGGACTTTTTACACCCAAGCCATTAGTCCTTAGGGTTGTCAGGTTAGTTAACCACCACCTGACACTTGGTGTTGAGTTGCTGGCCTACTCTATTATCATAACAGGATAACCTAGCCAGACTTTGATGAATCTCTGTTGCCAAGTGTGAATTCACAGCAGCTTTGCAATCACAGAGATGAAAAGGGGGGGGGGGGGAGATGCAGTATTACCAATTCTACCAGTTTGCAAATATTGTTAAAAGTGCAACTTTCTGTTCTCATTTCACCTAATTTGAACATAGGAATAATTCAGATACACTTCAAGAGGAGAAACTGGGGGGAAATATCTATTGAACTAATATTCCCAGAATCCCTCAGCCTGAAGCAATGCTCAAGAGTAGCCAGCGTTGGGCATTCAAATATATCTTCTACCTGTCAAAACTGAAACCATTATTAACAGAATTCATTACTTTGAATAATATTTGAGGGGAGTTCTTCTGCCACAGGTTTCTGGAGATTCCTGCTCCATAATTCTTCTTCCTCCATCTTGGGTGTCTTAGGCTTTGAGATAGGAACTCCTAACCAGGAAATAAAAAGCAGAACAAAGTCATGGATCAACAACTCCTAACAAGATATGCTCTACAAGTGTGAGTCAAGACAGAGGTCTGTGCTGATTACAGTCATTCAAACATGGATTCTTGTGCCTGTTGAGATGAAAGTTCTCAGTTACCCTGTAAAACAATTTTTGAAAGAATTCCTAAATATAAGCAGGCTGTAACTGTTTGAAAGCACTGACTAAAACGTGCAGATTCTCTGTATTGTTATAAAGCCAAATGTTGTGTTCAGAACCCACTGGGTGAGAGCCTTGTCAAGGCTGGGGAGCTTGAGTGGTCTAAGTAGGCAGTGTTGCCCATCACTTGTCAGTGGTGTTAGGCCGGGAATAAGACTCACCAAAGCGTCCTCCGTCGGATCCCTAGGGCAAGGTGAAAGCGGAGGGCACATGTCATGGTCTGCCTCGCCAACACGTGACATGATATCCAAATGGCTAAAAGAACCTACACATAGATGGACTTGATTTCCCAGGTCCATTTGCATGTGCAGAATGTTGTCGTAGAGATGTCTACCAATGTGCAGACTCCTCACTGAATAACGACTCCAAAGTATCCAAGGTATCTTTTTCCTGTACTATGCTGGTGTTGGACCATAATAAGGATTGACTGGGCAGACACTGAATCACCAGATCCAGCGCTCTAAGCGCTGCACAGAGAATAGGAAAACGTAGAAACAGTGATGGGATGTAACAGATTCTCACCAGTTCGCCAGAACCGGTAGTAACTTTTCCCAATGTCCCGGAGAACCGGTAGCAGCTTTTGGGGGGAACCACCTTTGGGGCTTACCTTTTCACTGGTTCCCCCACTGCGCATGCGAACCAAGTACTTGGTGTGCATGCATGCCTACAGTGCTTGGTGCGTATGCTCGGCCTCCTTGCTGTCCTCCCAAGCGGGGAGGAGGAAGAGAAGCTGCTAGCCTGAAGCTCCCTATAGCCTGCTCCCCAGGGTAAGTGACTCACTTTTGGATGTGGTGTGTCTGTGTGTATTTTAATGTGTATTTAATACCTTTACCTATATTGACATACTACCACAGTTCCTGAAAAGGCCTGGCAGCTGGCAGGCCTGGTGGCCTGGCTTAGGGTTTTTAAGCAAAGTCTTGGAGTTACCTCATCAATAAGCTACACCTGTGCTGTTCCAATTGCTGTTCCAATTGGAGAACCCTTAAGGAGGTACAGCTGTTTTACATTTACATTAAGGCATATTAAGGCATACGATGACCATATCCATCTTGCAACATGGTGCTGCCCAGGCACTTATACTAACAGGTAAGTGATGGGTTTGTGTTTGGGATGAGTGGGTGGGTTGATTTGTGTTTGGGGTGGGTGGGTGGGGTGGGTGTTTTGGTGGGTGGGTGTATTTTAATGTAATTTTTATTTTATTTAATTTATTTATGGGTTTGTGTTGTGGGTGTGTGGGTGTGTGTAGGTGTGTGTGTGTGTGTGTGTGTGTGTGCTTATTTTTTTTTATTTTTTCTTTGGTCCCACCCACAAAGTCATGATGTCATGACATTAGCTCCGCCCACACTGATGACACCACGGTGGGGTAGTAAAATTTTTGACATCCCACCACTGCGTAGAAATGCCAGTCATTTATTAGTGATCACACACAAACAGACACACACGGCCCCACCCACAAACAGTGCAGCCAGTATAAAAATGGAATAAAGAAATAATAAATCTAAATAAATAAATAGATCCTTGAGACTGAGGGGTCCTTTATTGGAGACCGCATCTATCTATCTATCTATCTATTTAGCGTATGGCACTTGTCTTGTACACATTGAGCCAACATATAGCAAGAAAGAATATAGATAAACTATATATAAAACTAAGCATTAATTTATAAACAAACATCCGGGCGCCTCAAGGCGGAAATCCACCAGGAGCTCCAAAGCCTCGATTCCCTCCCGCTTCCTCGCGAGTAACAGCAGGAGGGCTCGGGCGCACTTCCCCAAAGGCAGCCACCGGGGAAGAAGAGGACTTCTTCTTACCACTGCCGGGACGGAGCGTGTGTTTCCCAGAGCCCCGTTAGGAGGCCTGGTGGATCCTGCAGGCGTCAGGCAGGAAGCAGGGCGGCTTCTCAGGCGGCCCACCCGGATCCAAAGGCTGTTGCAGCCACATGAACACCCATCCTTCCCTTTCCTTCTACCGCCCAGCCATCGGCGTGTCATCCATCGCCCACTGGGTCCTAAGACCGGCGGCTTCTCCAAGAACACACTCCCCTGTTTTAGGTATTTCTGGATGTCCATTGATATCATTAGCTGGAAGGTGGCAAGTCGACAGTTCGAGACCCTGGTACTGCATGACGGATTGAGCAGTCGTCCTCTATCCCAGCTCTTGGGGACATGAAAGGAGGGAGCCTCATTTGGGCGTTCCCTGAGAGGAGTTACTCCAGCAAAAATCATTTCAACACAGAATAAATTCTGACACGACATTTTTATTATTATCATCATCATCAAAGATGTTTCCCCCTCCGCCAAAGACAAAACCGCAGTGGGATCCTGGGAGCAGTAGTAATGAAAAAGTAGCCTTCCAGTGCTTTGCCGTAAAGCAGCCTTAAGAAATTGCAAGTAGGTTGTTATTATTATTTTCATATTTCTATGCCACCCAACCAACACACGTGACTCAGGGCGGATACGTAAATGGGCATCTACTTGGCGGAAAAGGTAACAGCGTTCCGTGTGTTCCTGCGTCTAGTCCTGCCTGCCATATGCCCACGGAAACGTTTGCAGACAGTGCTGGTTCTTTGGCTGTAAAGGGAGATGAGCACCCTCTCCTAGAGTCGGACATGACTGGCTTTTGAGGAGCTGCTGTAGCTCAGTGGTTAAGAAGCTCACTTTGTTAGCTAGAAGGCTGACAAGTCAGCAGTTCAAGGCACAGGTACACTTGTACCTCGCTGTACTGCATGACAGATTGAGTGCTGCCCATCTCTGTCCCAGCTCTTGGGGACATAAAAGAAGCTTCATTTAGGTGTCCCCTGAGCAGAGTTTCTCCAGCAAAAATCCTTTCAACCCAGAATTTCTGACACAAAATTATAACTTTCCTACCTGCCAATTTATTTTCACAACATGATGCTCAAGACACATGCCTGTGAAACATCCACATCGTAAGAATTAAACCTAGGCTTTGGCTTTTGCCCTCTGGTCTGGAGACATGGAACAACAGTTTCCACCATTTCTTTCAATGTCTTGGTGGTGAGAACTGTAGTATCTGAACTAGGGCAATAGGGTTGGAAGTGCTCGCCTGGCATCTGTAGAAGACACGAAGCCATCTGTTGAAGAGGCTGTGGGTTGTAATT
The DNA here is from genome assembly GCA_030440675.1 of Furcifer pardalis. Classification (NCBI taxonomy): domain Eukaryota; kingdom Metazoa; phylum Chordata; class Lepidosauria; order Squamata; family Chamaeleonidae; genus Furcifer; species Furcifer pardalis. The sequence continues at coordinate 154,940,036 of CP126893.1, forward strand.
CAGATGGGCAGCAGTAGTTGGCTCTTTCAACTCCTGCAAGGAGCAGTTTATTGCCTCCAGACATTCTCAGGAGACAGCCAGATGTGTCAGCGCAACCAGCTGAAAGACAGCCTCTTCAGCTAAAGACCTAACCAAGGAGGTCTGTATGACAAGCTCTCTCTATCTTTTCATGTCCCATCTCCAGCTTTGGATTGGGTCCCCATTCTCCTTGAAGCCTTTGTGTTTCCTTCCTTGTCCCTCCTCAAAGAGCCAGACTAAAACAAGTTGGCAGCCTAACCAGGGATGGGCAAAGTATACCATTTGTGCAACCTTTTTTTTTTATTCCCCCAGTAGGATCCCCAACCTCTTCTGGCTGCCCCCCTTCCCTTCTGGTGCAATGCTTTGCGTGAAAGCTACAAAGAATAGCAAATCCCTTTAAATGGTGCAAAGCCTTTCCTTGAATCCTTTAACCATTCCAAATACAGTACTGTACATTTCCCCCCCCCCCGCAAAAAAAAAATCTTTTCACTTCTGGTGTTTTGACATTTTTAACAGTCTGTCTGGTACCAGAGAAGGACTGTGGTGGCTTAGTGGTTAAGATGCTGAACTTGACAACTGGAAGGTCGGCAAGTCAGCAGTTTGAAACCTGAGTGATGAATGACAGAGTGAGCTTCCCCTCTCTGTCCCAGCTCCTGCCAACCTAGCAGTTTGAAAGCAAGAAATTGCAAGTAGATAAATAGGTAATGCTTCAACGGGAAAGGTAACAGCATTCCATGCACTCCTGTGTCGTCAATGCCTCTCGCGTGTCCATGGAAACATCTGCAGATGCAGACAGCACTGGCTCTTTGGCTGTAACCAGAGATGAGCACTGAACCCTATTGCCAGATGCAACGGGCTTTTGAGCAAGGGTGACTTTTACCCTGGTACCAGAAGAGCTGGCAGCAAAAAATCAGCCCCTGGACCTGTCAGAGCTGCTTATCCCTGCTCTATGCTTTGTCAATCTTGAGAAGGCCCAAATCATCATCAGAGTCTGCAGCCCTTTGGTGCAAAGACTACAACCATGGAGTACAAAGTTGTTTCCTTCAGGCACTTCTCAGATCTCTCCAGTACTTCCTGTCAAAAATTATTATTTAATTAATTAAACTGGGGGATTGCTCATGGCCTAGTTTTACTATGTGCATGTATCGTCGTTTCCAGTGGTTTCCCCCCCTCCTTTCAAATATGGAAGTGGGGGCTTAGTGGTTAAGATGCTGGGGTGGAAGTTCAACAGTTTGAGACCTGAGCCCTGCGCAATGGAGTGAGCTTCTGTCACCTGTCCTGAATACTGCCAACCTAGCAATTCAAAAGCAAGCAATTGCAAGTAGATAAACAGGTAATTCGGTGAGAAAGGAAAGGTAACACGTTTCATGCACTCATGTTTTCATGCCTGCCACATGACCATGGAAACGTCTGCAGACACAGACAGCGCTGGCACTTTGGCTGCAAACCAGAGGTGCCAAACCGTTTTGTTTTTTTTGCTACGCTCCACCTGAGCATCTCTAAAATCCTGATGCCCCCCCCATCTTGTGACATATAATTCTTATTACAGTCATACCTCGCATAACGAATTTAATGTGTTCTGTGAGGCTGCTCGCTATGCGAAAAATTCGCTATGCGAGTTGGACTGCTTAGCAAAAAACTTGCTCATGTGATTTTTTTGCTAAGCGAAATGCTCGTTATGCGAGGTTTCAGGGCTGCGGAGTCGGTAGATAAATGTTCCGACTCCGGCTCCGACTCCTCAGTTTGTTTACTCCAACTCCCGGCTCCGACTCCCGACTCCTCTGTATTAATATGTGAATGTATTTTATACATTCATTGAAGGAAAGAAAGGTTCACAGATAGTATAGCTACTCAAAATCTGAGAACCTTGAGGATTCAAAAACAAGAGTTTATATACCCAGTAGTAAACAGGAAATGCATGGCACCTCGACCATGCAGTGGTGTTACAATCTTGACACCTTGGTATTGGTCCCAGGGACAAAGGAATTCAAACTACACACTAACATTGGCTGATGGCCAAAACTTAACACTTATCTATCCTCTACCATTGGGTACTCTTCTAAGCCCTCTATTCTAATGAGGAAAGGTTTTATTGCCTCAGCCTGAACAACAGGCAGGCAAGTTTTAACTGAATCACAGTCATGCCACTTTGTAGGTTATTGGGAGGGCAAAGATGGGGTCTCTTTGGTTTTATATTTTTCTATTTTCCAGCACACTTCTAAGCTCTTCTAGCAGAGAGGTAGTTAGGCAGAAGCTGAAGATAGGGCAGTGGGAGAATCTAGGAAAGGGCATTTATTATAAAACATGATTTCCCTAGTAGAATCCCATAGTCATGTTTAAAGTTTAAGCTAACAATCAGAGCTTACAAGTTTTTATAGTCTTAGCTGAATGACAGCAGTTTTTCCAATGGTTTACAGCTTCAGTCTTGGAACTATTGACCCTCTATTCCCTTCCCTTATACAAGTGTCTCAAGTCCTGCAAAAAACATATTTACTTAATCCCTTATCAGTGAGAGGCTAGGTTACCCATGGGTGCTCTGTTCCCTGCAAACAGCAGAACACAACACTAAAGAAAGTATTAGGTTGGCAACTATGGTTCAGAAGTGTGGAGCATGAGTTCCGCATGCTTTAAGTGACGACAACAAAAATAAATGAGCCACAATCTCCACTGGTTTGCTTGTTCGTATGGTGGGAGAGCTTGGTTGGATGAATTTTTCGAGTCTACACCAGGTGATTTCTACCAACGAGGTATTGAAAACCTTGTTGAGCATTGGAAAGAAGTTGTAAACAAGGGAAAATACATTTATAAGTATTGGTGCTCCGAATTGTGTGTTGCGTGCCATATAGTGAAGCACATGAAAAGCATGCTTTTTCACGGTCACTTAATGTGTTCGTTTTGCGGTTACGTGAGGCACTACATGCATTGGTCTTTATGCTTACAGTAGAGAAGTCATTAATTATAACTTTTTGTGAATTGGGATATTTAAACTTGCTTTTTTTAAAATTCTAAATTTAGTAGGAGTCGGAGTCGGAGCATTGTTTGCCGACTCCGACTCTGACTCCAGGTGCCCGAAATTCCCTCGGACTCCAACTCCCGACTCCGGCTCCGGCTCCGGAGCCCTGCGAGGTTTGACTGTATTCAAACAGTGAATTATTCATTCAGAGGAAGCCTAAAAAGCCATTAATTTGGTCTAAACAAGCTTCCAATTATCCATCTTAAAAACCAAATTGCCTCCCGGGGTGTGTGTGCTCCACATGTTGGGAACCATGGCTGTAAATGGAGAAGAGTACCACCCGCAGAATCGGATACGACTGGCTTACGAGCAAGGGAGACCTTAGACCCACGTATCATAATTGTCAGTGTTTTCCCCGTCCCCCCAAACATGGAAGTGAACTTCTGGTCTCTTAAGGTAAAGCAGTCCCCTCCCAAGAGTGGAAGCAGCTCACAGCAGGTGCCTAGCGGGCAATGCTTTTTGTTGGACTTAGTCTGTCATTTCCATGGCTTCCCTTGTTTGAATGTAAATCAGGTACAACATCCCTTTCACTGATCACATTCTCGCTGAAACCATGAAATGGGAAATGCTTTCTTCTCAGACTACACCTGATAACCCCAAAGCCAGCATGCCTGTGACTATTCTTCTTCAAGTGCCATATCAGATTCCGAATATTGGCTCTCATCATGGTGATCAGCCATGAAGATTGTCCTGGGAACAGTACAACACAACAGTGTTCCATTGGCCTTCTGCATTGCAGCATGACCCCCGTAGTACCACTGATAAAGTTCCATGAGTCACTTTCTGGTCCTAAGCCCTTTTGGCACACAAAGTCCTCCTCAGCCTCGGGCCAAGAATGATGAAGCTGCTGCCCTCCATCAAGATAGATTCAAGTGGGATTTAATCTACTTGGGGACCATAACCCTTCCCTGTGGACTTCGGCATCCAAGGGTGTTAGTCCTCAGGGTGGTCAGGTTAACCACTCCTTGACAATCTGTGTTGAGTCACTGCCACTACAGTGTACTAGTCTAGTATAGCATTCCTCAAACTTGGCTCTCCCAGAAGCCTTGATCATCAGGTTCTGGGAATTGAAGTCCCAGAACACATTGAGAGCCAAGTTTGCTGACCCTTGGTCAAGTATGGTGACCATGCTAGCTTTTGATTTCTCGGAAGTGGAGTCTAAAAGAGTTTTCTTGGTAGCTCTGTGCTCACAACCTACCTTCCAGTCTTTCTCTCTCAACTCCAGCATAATTTCTCAGACCATTTCCTGTCCAATTCTCCATTTTGGAGCCATCCTGTTCTTTGTCCCTCAGTCTGCAGGGCCTTCACCCACTAACACATTCATCCACCCACCTATCAGCACACAAGCGGTGTCCTCGTGATCCAACCAAGACTTCAGTTCCTTCACAGGGGTTTCCTCAATACGATACTGCTGCCTCTTCAGCACTTAGAACACCTCTTGGGATCTCACAACATGGAGCAGATCAAGCAGGGAGGTGTGTGTGTGTGTGCGTGTGTGCGCGCGCGCGCACTTGGGGGATTTGAGAAAACCACATCAGGCAGACCCATATTTTTATATTCACACCATTATGAACACAACTTGCTTCTCCTCCTTATTTCTTTTTATACATAACCATAGTTGATTTTTTTATAAAAAACCTCCCATTTTTAATTATTATTTTTAAAAATGTTTTGTTCTCTTTTTCATACAATTGCCAAATAGCATCAGTCACTGTAAAAAGGAATGGAAAAACTTCCCCAAAACACAGCCACAACCAGTGGCAAAGGTCCTCTCCCCAGCTCCTGAGTCCTGTATGCTGAGAAGCTTACCAAGCAGGGCAAGTTAAATGGCAGCATGAGCAACTGCGGAGTCACCGCCTGTATCTTGCTCTTACGATGGGGTTCCGAGTAACGCCCAAACGTACAGGAGAAGGATCTGCGGGAAGGTTGGGTTGTCCATGGCGAGGAACCCGGGAGTGCCGAGTCAAGGTGGGTGAGGTTTGGCCCTGGGCCTCCGTCTGCTTCCTCACCAGAGACTCTAGAAGTTCTGTCTGACGGTTCATGAGGGTAATAATCTGTTCAGTGTCCAGTCGGTCTCGCTCGCGATCCCGCAGATCGGCCTTGGCGTATTCCCCGAGAGCCTCCAGGATCCTATCGGTAGCCATTTGGACCCGTCTGTCGGCCGCCTGCGTGATCTCTAGGGCCACATCTTGCCTATTTTTCCGCTTTCTCTTTCTGATGTTGGCCAGGCGTTCAGCTGCGTAAGATCTTGCAGGGTCAAGAATGGGGCTCGCAGATGGGGTGACAGCACCGTCTTTGGGGGTAAGAGGGGAAAATAAGATTAAGTTTATGACACTAACACACTAATTGAAGAGCAAAAGTCACATTTATTTCTTTACCTAAGCAGGCTAAGTCAATTCCCCAAAGCCAATGAACTGACTTAGGCTTCTGGGAATTTAAGTCCCCCTGTGGGGCATGAGCCCCACGTTGGGAACCACGGAGTCCTAGAAGAAATTATTTGCATACAATTGCCAGAATTCTCCAGTCAGCATGACAAATATTGGGGGATTCTATGAGTTGTCTAAAAAGTGATGTCAAGCATGTGCACACAATGAGAATGAGCATGCGTGCACACACCCACATTCATTCTATTATTTTATTTTACTTATACTGTATCATGCATTTTGCCCAATATGGGTACTAAAGGTAGATTAAAAGTATCCAAAATACACATCTAAAATGAAAGATATAAAATTAAAAAGGAATTACAGATATCAAATTAAAACAACAAGTAAATTAAAACTGGTTTTAAATATCAAGTATATCAGAAAAAAATAAATGGAAGATGCATAGTTTTAAACGCCTTGTGAACCGCTCTATGGGACTGTATATAAGTGTAATTGCTTTTTTCTTTTTTCTTCAACAGCTAGTAATTTGCAAAACAGCTGCTTGAACAGCACGCTGTGCCCCTATTAGCAGTGAAAATTGAAGACAAATGTAATACAACAACCTGTCTTTCTTATGTTCCTTCTAAAGATCTCTCTGCAAAATTGGAGTTTGAAAAAGTTACTATCTGGGATGAAGGCTGCCAAATCCCCAAGTCAGAAGTACAGTAAAACCCCAACTTACATATGCCTTGAGTTACATAAAATTTGACTTACATAATGATTTTTGCACTAAAACCATGTCCCGATTTACATAACACAATTTCCTATGGTTTTCTGTCAAGTTATGTAAAAAAAATGTTTTTCCTATGGGGTTGCTTTGATTTACATAAATATCATTTTCCTATGGGTTTGCTTCGAGTTAAGAAAAATTTCATTTTTCCTATTGGTTTGCTTCGAGTTAAGTAAAAAACTGTTTACATAAAAGCCTACAGAAGATACTTTTATGTAAGTAGAGGTTTTACTGTACTTTGCATATCTGTTAAAGCAGGGGTGCCCAAACTATGGCCCGTGGACCGGATCTGGCCCCAATACCAATTCATTTGGCCCACACTGCCCTCGTGTTCCAAGACCCCCATTTTACTTCCGCTTCCAAGAGCAATGACGGCAGTCTGGGCCAAATTAATTGGTATTGGCTGCCAAATCCAGCCTGTGGGCCATAGTTTTGGCACCTCTGGTTTAAGCCGAGAAAATGGCATCTTAAAATCTATCTCATTCTGTTGCAAAACAGATTGCAAGGCGTGTTTTACTTCTGCTTCTGGTGGGAGGAACCATGTGACTGGCCCACTAAACCACGTGACCATCCTGCAGCCCGAAAAGTTTGGGCACCCCTGTGTTAAAGCCACGTGTCTGTTTCCTGAAGCACGGGAGGCAGATGAGAAGAAGGAGCCCAATCCAGACATTGGAGGGAGTGAGTGAGTGAGTTGAGAAATGAAGTCACAACTATGGCTGTTTTCTGCACCTTGGAAAAGTACCTTCTTGGCCCACAGCTCTCAGAATCCTCTGATCACCCTGGTTATTAAACTCCTTCAATCGCAATGTTCTGTGCCTGAACTGCCTCAAATACAGCAACAGCTTTGGTTTACACCCACCTTTGCTCCTGATGACAAAGCCAAGAAAGTGGCTTCATTTTGGCAGTCCAAAGTTTGATCCGGACACAAAGGAACAAGGAGATCCTTTGCAAGCAGCCTTATTGATAACCATGCGCAATGCAGGGATGGAGGAATCACAATTTGGGATCAAAATTGCTGGGAGAAACATCAACAATTTGAGATATGCAGATGATACCACCCTAATGCCAAAAAGTGAGGAGGACTTAAAATAGCTCCTGATTAGGTTGAAAGAAGAAAGTGCAAAAGCTGGCTTGAGACTCAATATAAAGAAAACCAAGATCATGGTAACAGGCCCTATCAGTCCCTGGAAAATACCGTAGATGGGGAAGAAGTAGAAGCAGTGACAGATTTTACTTTCCTAGGATCAAAGCTCACTGCAGATGGTGATTGCAGCCATGAAATAAAAAGGCGACTGATTCTTGGGAGGCAAGCGATGAGAAACCTGGGGAGCATAGTGAAAAGTAGAGACATCACATTGCAAACAAAGATTCACATAGTCAAAGCAATGGTATTCCCTGTGGCAATGTATGGTTGTGAGAGCTGGACCATTAGAAAAGCTGAGCGCAGAAGAATAGACGCCTTTGAGATGTGGTGTTGGAGAAGGATTTTGAGAGTCCCCTGGACAGTGAGGAGAACAAATAGGTCAATCTTAGAGGAAATCAACCCTGACTGCTCCTTAGAAGGTCAAATAATAAAGATGAAGCTAAAGTACTTTGGACATCAAATGAGAAGAGAGGATTCACTTGAGAAAGCCTTGATGCTTGGAAGGGTCGAGGGCAAAAGAAGAAGGGGATGGCCCAAGATGAGATGGCTAGATGGTATTGTAGAGACAATGGGCGCAGATCTGAGTGAGTTGAGGGGGATGGTGGAGGACAGGCGTGCCTGGCGGACGGTGGTCCATGGGGTCGCAGAGGGTCGGAATCGACTGTGCGACTGAACAACAAAAAACATCTAGTTGCTTGTAGCATGAGACCGGACTGGAGTGAGCTACAAATTACCAACACAGCTATGTGCTAGGAGAAGAATCATGTTGTAGACTGGCAACTTCCATAGATTTATTGCTTGATTGCATTTTATGATGCGATCCCAGTGTAAATGGTCATTGTCCCTATTTGTTATCCTCACAACAATCCTGTGGGAGCAGATGTGGCTGAAATACAGTGAATATCCAATGTCACCCAATTAGTTTTGTGAATGGGTAGAGAATTTCAGTCACAGTGCTGCACTCTAAAAACTATGCCACTCCGTATTTTGCAAATGTCTGTTTTTCCCATCTTCCCTACAGTAATTCCTTAACTGGCTTCTACTATGTTCTCTCTCTCTCTCGTTCACAAGATAAAGGTAAAGCTTACCCTTGCTCAAAAGGCAGTCGTATCCAACTCTAGGGTTCAGTGATCATGTTTATAGTCAAAGAGGCAGCCCTGTCTGTGTCTGCAGATGTTTCCGTGGACATGTGGCAGGCATGACTAAACACTGGAGTTCATGGAACACTTTTAACTTCCCACTGAAGTGGTACCTATTTATCTACTTGCAATGTCTTGCTTTCAAATGGCTAGGTTGGCAGGAGCTGGGACAGAGACAGGAGCTCTCTCCATTGTGCAGCACTCAGGCCTCAAACTGCTTACCTGCCAATCATCAAGGTTAGCATCTTAACCACTAAGCCACCTCAGTTTCATTCACAAACACACACACAAATACACACACATACAGCATGCCCAGCTGCTTCCATGGAAAGGACTGTCTGTTTACAAGCAAGTGTTTATTTACAAGTTGGTGCAAAACCTGGTTGTTCAAGCTACCAAGGACAGCTATTATGTCTTCTTACCTATAGTTGAGGCAGAGCTGCCTGGTTTATCACAGTGAGTAGACAACAGAAACGGAACCGGACTGCTGGCTTCTGTTATGTTAGAGGAGAGACATACATCTTTTTAATTCCAAGAATAGAGTTTGGATTTATCAGGAGCAACAAAAAAGAGCCACTCAAGAGCTCCATAAAGAGTTATTTGCTTGCTTTGGCACAAAGCATTCATGAGCTGCAAACATAAACTCCCAACGAGCAGAATGGAACAAATGCATGACAGATGCCAATCAGATGGGAAAAGGAATCTTTTAAAAAAAAACCATAGCTCCTAGAATCACGCACCAGAATTACAGCTGGTCACAATAATGGGGGGATGGAGAGGAAGGGGCTACTTACCCTGTGGTACTGTGACTGGTATTTCATCAGGGGCTTCTTGCTTGATGCAGGACATAAGGATGTTGACTTTGTTGACCTCAGCTGGGGAGTATGTTCTGAGCCCCAGCACTTCCTGGCCAGCTGGGCTGCCCTCCTTCATCCCGTTGACTGTGGCCTCCTCATCCATGGAAGACTGTGATATGGAGTCCATTAGGGCCACTCTGCGGCCATTTAAACTGGGCATCTTCTCCAGAGGAAGGATGTCCCCTTCATTCTCCAACAAGTGATCCAGCCGATCGTAGAAAAGCCAAGCCAGGTGGCCCTTCCCGGGTGAGTTGTTGGCTTTGGCGATGCGATAGTCTCGCTTTAACGTTTTGATTTTCGACCTGCACTCCAGAGCCGAACGCTTGTGTCCTTTCTTGGCCATTTTGCCAGCCACCACCTGAAAAGTTTCAATGTTGCGGTGGCTCCTCTGGAGCTCCTGTTGGATTTCTCGCTCTCTCCAGATAACCAGAAGGTCAATAATCTCAGGATAGGTCCACGTAGTGCCACGGTACTGCCTGTATGGGGGGACGGCAGTATCCAGAGTTTCAGCACCTGGATTTAAGGGGAAGAGGCAAAGGAAGGAGAAAAGGTCAAGTAGGCTTCTCAGTACAACCCTCTGCCAGACCCATCTAGGTACATGAGGAGAAACAGGCCATGATCTCTGCTACCAGCCAGAGAAGTAAAGCCCACTGGAAGCTTACAGAGTCTGGAGAAGTATTCTGGACTTCAACTTCCAGAATACTTCAATCCAGCAATAGCAATATACCACATATACTTGAGTATAAGACGACCCGAATATAAGCCTAGATGCCTAATTTTGACTTGGGAAACCAGGAAAATAGATTGACTTGAGTATGAGCTGAGGGTGGAAAATGCAGCACCTGCTAGTGGGTTTCAATAATCACTTCTCCATGAAAGCCTGTCACTGGCAGAGGAAAAAAAAAGATCATGGATCATGATCCAGATCTAACCACTTCCTGACCAGGAAAGGAAGTGGTTCCTGTCCCAGACAGGAAGTGCAGATCTCCCACGCAGCTGAGCAAATAGAGCAGATGACTGGAGTATACACTGTCTGCTTTTTTCAGCACATTTTTGGTGCTGAAAAAATTGGCTTATACTCAAGTATATACAGTACTCCTCCATAATGCTTAGTGTGCTCTCTGGGCAGTTCACAAGCTATTTATTTATTTATTTATTTATTGGCATTTCTCCACTGCCCTTCTCACCGAAGTGACTCAGGGTGGTTTACAAGTAATAAAAAACAAAGAAAAACAAAGCATGACAATAGAACACAAACACTACCTAAAAACCTTAAAACTGTTAAGATTAAAATTTAAAATTAAAATCTAAAAAGATTAAAAGCACACCAATGCTACATCTTACTAATTAAAAAGTTGAGGGACAGAGGGGCTCAGATCAACCAGCGAGCTGGGGTCATTATACCTTCCGTATCCCATACCTGCCCCGCCAGCCATGTTTTTAGATTCTTCCTAAACTAAAGGGCAGCAGCTCCGTCTGGAGACGTAGCTCCGTTGGCAGGAGGTTCCATAGGGCAAGAGCAGACACAGAGAAAGCCTCTTTCTGGTGCCAGAGAGATGCGCCTCCCTGGCCGATGGAACAACTGGAGAGCCTCTCCGGTCCGTTCTGGTCGGACGGACAGATGTTCTTGGGGTGAGGCAGTCCCTTAAGTATCCTGGCCCACTACCATGTAGGCCTCTAAAAGTAATAACCAGCACCTTGAATTGCACCTGCAGACATACTGGCAACCAGTGCAACTCCTGAAGCAGCGGTGAGGCATGTGCATACCGCCCACATCCCATTATCACCCGGGCAGCCACATTCTGGACCAGTTGCAGCCTCCGAATGCTTGTCAACGGCAGTCCCATGTAGAGCGCATTACAGTAATCAAGTCTGGAGGTGACCAGAGTGTGTGTGATCATGAGCAAGGAGTCCCGATCTAGGAGCGGGCATAACTGGTGAATCACAAGAAGTTGTGCAAAAGCCCTCCTAGCCACAACTGCCACCTGCTCTTCGAGCAGTAGTCGCAAGTCCAGGAGGACCCCCAAGTTAGGCACCGGGTCTGTTTGGGGCAAAACTGCCCCATCCAGAACCAAAGATAGTGGCTCCCGAGATAAAGCAGGACCACCAACCCACAGCCCCTCAGTCTTGCCGGGATTCAGCTGTAGCCTGTTGTCCCCCATCCAGACCCTGATAGCCTCCAGGCACCCGGAAAGGTCTTCCACTGCATCGCTAGGGTCCCCACGGGCCGAGATATATAACTGGGTATCATCTGCATATTGATGCTACCTCACCCTGTGGGAACGGATGATCTCACCCAGAGGTTTCATGTAGATGTTAAATAGGAGAGGTGAACTGAGCCCTGAGGCACCCCATAACAAAGGGGTCTTGGGCTGGACACCTCACCCTCCAACCACACCGATTAGCATTTTTGTGCCCCCAACGTACTGGGTACTCATTTTACCAACCTCGAAAGGATAAAATGCTGTCAACCTTGATCCCCGTCAGGATCAAACTCACAACATTTTGGCTGGAGTACAGCAGTTTAACCACTGTGCCACCAGCATGGCCAGACTTTTCTCAAACTCTAGGAAGTTGTACTTTTTCTAGGAAGAACTAGTCACTAGTGCAACAATACCTTCTCCCTCCCTGTCAGACAGGATTTTTGGTTTAAACTCCCAACGGCCCTAGCGGTGGCTTAATGGTTAAGACGCTGAACTTAATGACTGGAAGGTTGGCAAGTCATTAGTTCAAGATCGGAGTGTTGCACGATGGAGTGAGCTCCCATCTTTGTCCCAGCTCCTGCCAACTTAGCAGTTCAAAAAAAAAGAAATTGCAAGTATGGTAGATAAATAGGGACCACTTCAGTGGGACGGTAAACAGCCTTCCGTGTGCTCCAGTGTCTAGGCATGCCTACCACATGTCCACAGAAAAGTCTGCAGACACAGACAGTGCTGGCTCTTTAGCTATAAATGGAGATGAGCCCTAGAGTTGAATACGACTGACTTTCAATCAAGGGCGGCCTTTACCTTTATAGTTAAAATGAGAATGATATAAATGGAAGCAATAACATAAATAAGCAGGACTGCAGAATTTCTCAATCATCACGATTATGCTCTTGCTTTTTTCAGCGGATCGTTGGGACTGTCTACGGTTATCAATGGCTGGAGAGGCGACAGAGGGCCTTTTCGGTATCCACTCCAGCCCTTTGGAACCTCCTGCTGACTGACCTCCACCTCCAACCACAACTGCTCGCCTTTAGAAGAGATTTAAAGACATGGTTGGCCCAGCGGGTGTGGGGTGCAGCTACTGGACCTATCCCCCCCCCCCGGCTCATATGATTATTGGACAATTCTGCCATCTGGATTTTAGCTTTTAGATTTTAAGATTTTTATATTTTAGAGTTTTATGATGTTTTATTCATGTGTATCGTGTGTTGGTGTGTTTTATGTTAATGGTTGCTTTTTGTATTGTAAGCCGCCCAGGGTCACCTTGGCAAGGGGAAAGCTAAACCAGTCGAAATGAATGAATGAATGAATGAATGAATGAATGAATGAATGAATGAATGAATGAAAAGGTTCTTAAAGAAAGTTATTTATCCATAAAAAGCCACAATTTAAAATGTCAAGGTATCAGATGAAGAGTAGAAAGGGAGGATAGCTGGATCATTTGTTTGTTTGTTGGATGTTCAAGCCAATTTGATAAATAAGTGGGACAAATATCTCCGGAAAAATAAACAGCTTATTAAGGCAAGGGAGCTTTACATATACAGTTACTTTCTCTTCTGATAGGCTCCAATGTCTCTTCTCTTCTGATAGTACCTTAGACACAGGGCAGAAAAATTAGCTAATTGTGCATATTTTTGCTGGTGTCGTGACCCAAGTGAGCCCAAGGTAAGAATCTGATTTCAGGGTAACAGAAGAGAGAGAGGCAATTACTATTGAAGAACTAGGTAAGATAAAGGTCGCCCTTGCTTGAAAGCCAGTCATATCCAACTCTAGGGTTCAGTGGTAACCTCTGTTTACAGCCAAAGAGCCAGAGCTATCTGTGTCTGCAGACATTTCTGTGGACATGTGGCAGGGCCCTATTTACCTACTTGCAATTTCTTGCTTTTGGACTACTATGTTGGTAGAAGCTGGGACAGAGATGGGAACTCATTCTGTCATGCAGTATTTGGGTCTCAAACTGCTGATCCAGTGCTGCCTTTCAGTCAGCATCTTAACCACTTGAGCCACTGCAGTCTCTTAGTGAAAGGTCCATCTCTTTTGCAGTCCACAAGAAGGATTTATTCGGGGGTAACAGTCTCAGAATCACAGGACAAGATCTACTTCCAGACACGTTGAAGTACAGCAAGTGGAAACAAAGAAATCAGCCCTTCTCCAGACTTCTACTGTTTGCAAAAATGGCAATGGCAATAAAAATCCCTTTAAAATGTAAACCCCTTGAACATTGTATATATTAAGAGTATCCTAAACTAAGCAAAGCAAACAATAGCCAGCAGATAAATCATCTGCCTCTGAAGAACACCATGATTTCGCAGTTCCTGCCTTCATAACTCTATACAATTGAGTTACGATGCATTTTATGCCTTTCACCAGAGGCTTGAATCATAACCAAGAATTCCTATCAAGGACAACCAGAACTGTTTGTTGGCTTATCCTGATCCAAGATTTTATATTAACCACAATAGTTGGGTAATTGGCTGGTATTTATTATGTCTCTGTCAGTACTTTCTGCAATTAATTTCCCTCTGACTCGTTTACAATCCCACCCTGAAGCATGTGCAATAAAGGCATACTTGGGATTCCAGAGAAGGCTCTACATGCTTAAGGACAGTTGGCAAGAATCCCTAAATGCTTATGTTGTAAAACATGTGAAGTACCATAGGAATGTTATTGTCTTTTAAAAACAACAACCCTTCCCGATTATCCCATTGTTACAGGAAAGCCAGCATCAACCAAATTTCAGGCCAACTTTGCTCCTTAGTCTGCTATGAATTCACACACATTTTGTAAAGTTTAGATGCCAACTGTTTTTCTAACATTCAGCTGGTTTCCATGTCCTCTTCTTGTACATAGCCAGTACCTCTATTTTTCTCCTGCTATTAAAGACAAGAGGGCTGCATTTGTTGTTTTTGTTGTTGTTGTTCAGTCGCACAGTCGATTCCGACCCTTTGCGACCCCATGGACCACTGTCCGCCAGGCACGCCTGTCCTCCACCATCCTCCTCAACTCGCTCAGTTCTGTGCCCATTGTCTCTACAATACCATCTAGCCATCTCATTTTTGCCGCCTTTTTCTTTTGCCCTCCATCTTTCCATGCATCAAGGCTTTCTCAAGCGAATCCTCTCTTCTCATTTGATGTCCAAAGTACTTTAGCTTCATCTTTACTATTTGACCTTCTAAGGAGAAGTCAGGGTTGATTTCTTCTAAGATTGACCTATTTGTTCTCCTCGCTGTCCAGGGGACTCTCAAAACTCTCCTCCAACACCACACTTCAAAGGTGTCTATTCTTCTGTGCTCAGCTTTCTAAATGGTCCAGCTCTCACAACCATACATTGCTACCAGGAATACCATTGCTTTGAGTATACGAATTTTTGTTTGCAATATGATGTCTCTACTTGTCACTATGCTCCCCAGGTTTCTCATCACTTGCCTCCCAAGAATCAGTCGTCTTTTTATTTCATGGCTGCAATCATCATCTGCAGTGAGCTTTGATCCTAAGAAAGTAAAATCTGTCACTGCTTCTACTTCTTCCCCATCTATTTTCCAGGGACTGATAAGGCCATGATCTTGGTTTTCTTTATATTGAGTCTCAAGCCAGTTTTTGCACTTTCTTCTTTCAACCTAATCAGGAGCTTCTTTAAGTCCTCCTCACTTTCTGCCATTAGGGTTGTATCATCTGCATATCTCAAATTGTTGATGTTTCTCCTAGCAATTTTGATCCCAAATTGTGATTCCTCCATCCCTGCATGGTGCATTATGTGCTCTGTGTATAAGTTGAATAAACAGGGTGACAAAATGCAGCCTTGTCTTACTCCTTTTCCTATTCCAAACGGCTCTGTCCTTCCGTATTCTGTCCTAACTGTTGCTTCTTGATTCATGTACAGATTTCTCATGAGGTATATAAGGTGCTCTAGTATTTAATTACTTGCCACATTTTGTTGTGGTCTACACAGTCAAAGGCCTTAGTGTAATCAATGAAACAGAAGTAGACTTATTTCTGATATTTCTTTGTTTTTTCAATGATCCAATGTATGTTGGCAATGTGGTCTCTAGTCTTCCTGCCTCTTCTGAACCCTGCCTGCACTTCTGGTAATTCTCTTTCCACGTGCTGCTGCAGTCTATCCTGCACTGGCTTTGTTGTTTGCAGTGCTTTTTAGGGCCTTTCTGACTTCACTCTCTAGGATGTCTGGCTCAAGTTCAATTCCCTCATCATTGTTATTATCAGGAGTGTTGAGGTCCTTTTTGTAGAGTTCCTCTGTGTACTCTTTCCATCTTTTGTTAATCTCTTCTGCATCAGCTAACTCCTTGCTGTCTTTGTCCCTTATCATGGTCATTTTTGCTTTAAATGTTCCCTTGATTTCACAATTTTTTAAAAAAAGATCTCTAGTCCTGCCTCTTGTGTTGTTTTCTTCTATTTCTTTGCACTGTTCATTCAGGTAGGTTTCTTTATCTCTCCTTGCTTTTCTTTGAAATTCTGTATTCAAGTGATTGTATTTTACTCTTTCTCCTTTGCCTTTTGCGTCCCTTCTGTCCTCTGCTATTTTAAGAGCCTCATTGGACAACCAAGGTTTATTTCACTTTTCAGTTATTAGTTGCATTTACTTTCTTCAGGAACACAAGAGCAGCAAACAGTTTTCTTCCTATTCACTTAATCCTCAGAACCCTGCAAAGTAAGGTAAAGGTCACCCATGCTGGAAAGCCAGTTGTATCTCATTCTAGGGTTCAGTGCTCATCGCTGTTTATAGCCAAAAGCCACCACTGTCTGTGTCTGCAGATGTTTCCGTAGAGATGTGGCAGGCATGAATAGACACCGGAGCACATGGAATGCTGTTTACCTTCCCACCGAACTGGTCCCCATTTATTTACTTGCAATTTCTTGCTTTTGAACTGCTAGGTTGGCAGGAGCGAGGAAAGAGATGAAAGCTCACTCTGTCATGCAGTACCCAGGAATCGACCTCCGACCTTCCAGTTAGCAAGTTCAGCATCTTAACCACTTGAGCCACTACCAAACGAAAAACTGTGCAGTTGGCCTAAAATAAACTAGACAGTTTTCATAGTTCATTATGGACTAGAACCTGAACCTTTCAGAAAACTTAACTTTTCTGAAATATTAATATAACAATGCATTGCAGCCATCTGTAACTCAGTTGTGAATGATACACTGGGTCCTAGAGCATCATTCTACTACTACTGAATTATGGCCAGTTTCAGCATTCTTCTGAGAAGCGACTATCCTATATTGGCATCCAGATCTTATATGTTAACTGAAAGATTTTCTGCATGCTCTGGTTTCCTGGTACATACAGATCCTACAGGGCAAAGTGGATATTCAAACCTGCCATTTGTAAGTGCAGAAAGAGGTCAGCATATTTGAATATGTGTAAAGTGGATGTCCCTTGAGGCTGAAAAGGTAACATCCTTGTAAAGAAGATGCTCCTAGGGCAGCCTTCATTCCTTTTGCATTTTATTAGCTTCTCACCTGATTTGCTTCCAGGTAAGATTCCCTTCTTCCTAGCCACTGGCTCTTCTGGGATCCATGGCTCTTCTTCTGGCTCAACTTTGCAAATGAGCTCTGGTTCATCAGCAGGCAACCCTGCGTAGGGTCAAAATTAATTAATTAAAGATATAATTAAGCATTTATCTACATAACATATAATAGATTTATATATAATATATATATACACATTAGAAATAACATATATGTGAATATGTATTATAAATATTTAAGTATAGTTACATTTATAAAATTATATGTAATATACTGTATTTGCTGGCGTATAAGACCCATCCCCCCCTTAAAATACACTGGAAATGGTGCGTGTCTTGTACTGTATATTGTGGCCTATAGTGGGCTATTTTGGTAATAATGGGGTGATTCTTATACTCTGATGTGTCTTACAGTGGAACCTCATATATGGAAGGGCCCAAATAGCAAAAAAACTTGCATAACGAAAGGAAGTCACATGAGAATAGTGCCCTCACATGGTGAAAATTTTTGTTGCGGTTTTATGCACTCTTATGGGATAACTCGCAAAAAATTTTCACTATGTGAATTTTCGCTAGGCTGAAATGTACATCAGTGTGTTCCTATGGGAAACTCATATAACAAACTCATGGAACAAATTAATTTTGTTACACAAGGTTCCACTGTATATGCTGGCAAATACAGTATAATTTATATATAATTTTTATATAAACATTTATAAATGCATGGACTAGTGTCTTTAAAGACACTAGGGACACAGCGGAGCAATTTTATAGTGATATTAATATTTTCTGATTGTTACTGTGTTATTGATATGTATATATTTATTTTTCTGATACTGTGATGATGGTGATTATGATAATGTGGAATTTGTGACTGTTATGTTATTTTTATACTTTGTAAGCCGCCTAGATTCAGGTTCGCCTGAGCAAGGCGGGGTATACATTTGAAATGAAATGAAATTTGATACAAATGAACAGAAGTGGCTTCTGAGACTGCTGCTATCCAATGTTCTCAGTTAAAGGCCTGATCTATTCTGACCCCAGCTGGTGGCAAACCTTGGCACTCCAAGTGTTCTTGGACTTCAATTCGCAGCCCAAGTCAGCACTCCTGTTGATCAGGGCTTCTGGGAATTGAAGTTCAAGAACACCTGGAGTGACAAGGTTCACCACCACTGCAGGCCTTAGCTGTGAACCCAGTCCTTCAATGAAAGGACTACTTCATCCAAGGTAAGGGCCGGCATTCCCAGTCGGACAGACGATCCCCCCAGCAAAAGGACCTCTGTCTCGTTAGGATTCAGCTTCCACCTATTCGATCTCATCCATTCCAGTATTGATGCCGGGCAAAAAAAAAGAGAAAAGATGACAAAGACTCTCGTTTGCTGGTTACTCAAGCTATGTTTGGCCGGAGAAGCTGTTTCTCATGACTTCATCCTGGGTCCAAGATAGAAAGGAGGTTGCGATTATTCAGGGGGAAGAGATATTTCTTACCTAGCAAGGCCATGGTTCCATATTTGTTCTGCATGATGACAGCTTGTAGGGTGGAGTTCTTTGGTTCAGGCCAAGAAAGCCTCCCTGCTGAAGTCCACCGTTACCTTCTCAAGGTTCAGCACCATCCAAAATACAAAAAAGGGTGAGTTTTATCCTAGGAGCTGCAACACATAAGACAGCAGGAAAATAAAGATAAATCCACTTGGCAGCATGCAATGCAATGGTACTGTCAAAGCCAAGCTAGTATGGGCATGATCACTGTGTGAAGAGGAACACACTGGGAGCCTCGTGTAAGCAGGGGTGAGGATCCTCTTGATGGTTTTGTATCTACCAGCCTAGAGAACATAGGTAATGGCCAGAGGGTAATTATGGTTCAACATGAATGAGTCACCAGAGATTCCCAGTCCCTCAAACACAAAAGGAATAAGAGAGGGTCCCCAGAGGGCACAAGTAGGATCAAATAGAAAGGGAACCTATTTTGAGTCAACTTTAGCAAAAACATCCTAAAACAGGGGTTCTCAACCTTTTTAAACCGCACCCCTGACCACGCCCCCTCAGACAACTGAGCAGGCCAGACTAATGGTTCCTCCACTATAAAACACTGCCATAAAACGTATCTACGGCTGTTGTAAATACATTTATGACAGCCATGGGCACATTTACAGAAGTCATAAATACTTCTGCTTCTGGTGGCGACATGGGCCACATGAAATGGTGCAGTGGGCTAGGTCTGGCCTGCGGGGCATAGGTTACGAACACCTGTCCTAAAATAAAAGCTGTTGGCAGTGAAATAGACTGTCTCCAAAAGTGTCTGGGTTTCTTCCTCAAAGCTGTCAGTCAAGCTGCCACAGTTTTAAACTTGCAAATTTTGGGTGGGAAGTTAGTTGAGATTATCTCAAATGCATCTTCCAACTGGATAATTCTATGAAAGAACTACTGCACATTGCTGACAATAAGTGGCCCTTGCTGGGTCAGATTAGTAAGGTAAAGGTTGCCCTTGCTCAAAAGCCAGTCATATCCAGTTCTAGGGTTCAATGCTCATCTCTGTTTATAGCCAAAGAGCTAGTGCTCACTGCGTCTGCAGATGTCTCCATGGACATGTAGCAGGCATGCCTCAACACCGGAATCTACGGAAGGCTGTTTACCTTCCCACTGAAGTGGTCCCTATTTATCTACTTGCAATTTCTTGATTTCAAACTGCTAGGTTGGCAGGAGCTGGGACAGAGATGGAAGCTCGCTTCATCATACAGTACCTGGGAATCGAACTCTGACCTTCCAGTCAGTGAGTCCAGCATCTTAACCACTTGTATATAAATGGGAAACTATCTGAGAAAACTGGAAAAGTTACTTTTGTTACAGTGTGTCTTGCCTGACAAAAGAATTAAGATTTCCAATCGGGTATTGTAAAAAATGAAGTTAAGGTCACGTGGTGCTTGTATTGGTTTGAATGTTCTTTCTTTCTGACTTATCCCTGATAAAGGGGGAGGGAATTTTCTACTGCCACAATCTCTCTCCCTCCCTCAGAGTTGATTGCAGTTGTACCACTCTTGGGCTCAGCCCCTATCCTTGCTGCCTCACACCCACCAGCTGGTACCAATTGTTGTTAATTTTTATCATATTCAACTGTTATAGTGCTGCAACAGTTTTTTTGGCATGACAGCAAACAAACCGCTGAACTGTTGTAGCATTATAACATTACAGATTTGGCCCGGGGAGAGGGCATTTTTATGCTGAGGGGAATCCTGCAAACTTTAAAAGGCAAAGCTGTGCTGACACACATGGACACACAGAATGCAGCAAATCAGGAATCAGTGCAAAACAAACAACCTCTGATGGGTAGTTTAAAATAACTTGCATTTCGGCAGGCTATTGGATGCCTCAGCTGTGCGCTGAGTATTCCTTGGTGTCTGACTTGATTTAGAATCTGACAAAGTCAACGTAAATGTAATACTTTTTTCTAATCAAGACACAGCCTTACAATAACATCAGAATACTGTATGTCAGTCTGCAATGGAAACAACTTCTCTGAAAAAAAAAAATAATTTTTCCAGATGCTACTGGGAGCGCTAAGTGCTAATTCCAATGAAGAAAAAAACAGGATATAATAACTAGAATAAATATTACTAATTATATTATTAGCCCACTCTTGCTCCAAAGGGGTCACAACAGCACACCTAATTAGTATTTTTTTATCCTTGTAGTAACCCCGTGAGATAGATTAAGCTGCCAGATATTGAACATTTCAAGGGTAGCAAGGGATCTTCATGGATGGGTAGGGATTTGAACCTAAATCCTCCCAGTCCTACCAAGGTCAAACCTTGGGCCCTTCAGCATGTTGAGTAGAAACTCTGTTTATATGCTGGCCAAAGCTCTACAGCAGGGGTTCCCAACCTAAAGCCTGTGGGCCAGATCCAGCCCACAGCACCATTTCATGTGCCCACCCTCCAAGGGCATTTGAGAAACAAAATGACCACCCCTTTGTTGCTATTGGGACAAAAGCCGGCCCTGAAGCTGACTGAGAGAACATGACCTGGCCCTTGGGTTGGAAAAGTTGGGAATCCCTGTTCTATAACATTAACAGTAACATTTAGTTTGAGTATCAGACAGTAAACAAAGCAAAAACATTGTTGTATCTTAAAGACTGACTACTATGTTTTAATGTTAGCTTTCGTGTGTCAAGTCCACTTCTCCAAACACACTTTATACTTTAGATTTGCACAGACTTCGAAAATTTAGTTTGGGACGGATCTTTGCCCTAAGACAGTGTTTCCCAAATGCTGGTGTTTGGACTTCAGTTCCCAGAACCCTAAGCCAGTATATTGACTGATCAGTGCTTTGGGGAATTGACTTAAGCTTCCGGGAACTGAAGTCCAAAAACCAGCATTTGGGAAACACTGCCCTAAGACATCTAAGTTAGACAGCTAGTGCATTATCCTGTTCAGAACAGTAACAGCTTCTTCTTTCGTGCCCCCGATCAAACACTGGACTGCCAAAATGAACCCACTTTCTTTGCTTTGTTGTTGCCCAAACCCCTATCTTCATCGGTGGATGTCTCTGGCAGCTACATACACAACTCTAAATTAGTATGGCAAAGAAAGAAGTGTAAGCCTTCTTGCACGCATGCACAAATTCCATTTTAGTATAGCAAAGGCAGAAAAGTGTAAGCTATCCTGCTTCCTTAAGCATGCAAATACTGCTTAAAATCTGGACTTGCAATTTCAGACTATTTTCTTACCAATACAGCCTGGAGTGCTATAAAAACCTGTGAAACCAGTTTGTCACAGTTGCAAGGGGACAAAATAGTGAGGCCTTTAATATATTACCTCCATGGCTCTGCAAATGTTGTTTGTGCTCTATCCTAGTTTCTGCCACTGAAGCTGTCTGGAATCCAACAGAATATTAGGCATTTCCACTGGTTCCACATCATCACCACACCAAAGACAGAAAGCTGCCCTCAGCCAGGAAGAATTAACCAGGAAACCCAGCCAAGTCTATCTAGTCAAGATGATTTTTTCAGGACTGGGGTGCAACTAAGCTGTGGTTTTTATTTTCACAAAGTGTTTTAAAAATATTATAGGGGCTGGTTTTGCCAGGGATTTGTTTAATTTCCCATCCTAGCAAGCTGGAGGCAATATTGTCATAGGTAACATTCATCCCATTATCACTTCTGATCAACTAAGCCTGCAGGTTTCTGGAGTTCATCACAGTTGTCCTAAACCTGTTTGACCAGGCTCTATAGCTGGAACAGAACAAAAGAAATGAATGCATACACACATCTCAACATCTTGAAAACAAAGGGGGGGGGGGGTTAAAAAAGAATAATGCCTCTTTTGTGTCACCCATACCCTAGAAATACGGTAGAAAACTGGAAGGGAGAACAGGAAAAAAGATAGAAGTGTAGCTTGATTTTTAAGAAGCTAGTTGTGCTCTTTGGTAAAGCTGCAATCCTATAACCACTTAACCTTGGAGAAAGCCCCACTGAGTTGGATGGAGTTTGCTTAACTGTGCATTGAACTGTGTCATTAAAGAATAGTTGCACTCCGAATAAACGTGGCCAAAAATTTACAAATACTGTACAGCATTCTCCTTCAAGGAATCTGAAAGGGGGGGGGGGGAGAGGAACAGAAGCACTTTATTAATCCTCTAAGCAGCCATCACCTCAATTGTCCCCTTGTCAGAAGTAAGGAGCATGAGATTAGACACAGCATTTGGGTGTCTCTATCTAAAGTTAAGAAGCGACATCTGTCAAACACCCCATTAAGGTTGCAATATTCTGCATGTTTGTCTGGGGCTAAACTCAATTTACTTTTGACTGGGCAAGTCCAGGATTGCGCTGTAGGTACTGTATTGTGATTTCACAACTACAACTAGTAACGGTCTCTTTTTTAACCTTTAAAAAAACCTTAAGTTAACCCACCTCTCTTTTTATTCCTACTTAACCAAAATGGAGCTTTTGGTATAAACTAAGGTTCTTCTCAGCCCTCACAGTCCTCCTTTGCTATTTCGTAATTCCCGCTAAATCTGTTGCGGGTTGGGAATATGTCATTCTCACAAATCTGGATCCTTTTTTTGGTGTAAAGTTGTAAAAAAGGAGACTGGATTTCTAGGATCATCTCAATCAGCATTTTTATTTTTTTTTTATTTTTTTTAAAAAAATACAGTTAAAAAAACCATTTGCTTCATCCCCCTCCTGCACAAGCTGATCCGTAGAGATGGCGAAAGCGGAAAAAGCAGCAACCTCAAGCACGTGAGAACGCGACCGCAAACCCATGTAAATCATGAGGTCGTGGGGAAAAAAAGAGGGTGTACTGTACACGCCGATGAAAACACAGCTCCGCTCCAGAGCTTGGAGGAAGCCCGACAGAGGCCAGCGAGGGCTCGCCCATCGCCCCGGAGGTCCGACCTAGAAGACCCGTGTCTTACCTCCCGCGACGAAAGCGATTCAAAACATACGCTTCTGGCAGCCGCGATCCTAAACGTACTGCGCTTCTTAGATTAGAAGGAAGTTCCTTTGGTACCACCGCCACCACGCCTGTAGTAGGTCCGAGACTCCAGGGCACGTCCACACATACACACGCGCGCACCACGGAACGTAAAGAACCGCACAAAAACCCAGGGCGAAACCCGTTTCAGCTGTCGTGGCTTCCCTTGCAGGGACACTTGGAGATTGTAGTTCGGAGCGGAGGTTCTGCCCGTAGAAGACAAGAGTCTCTCCTGCCCGTCCGAAACTACCATTCCCAGAGTGCCCCGGGAGCAGCCCTTGCCGGCTAAACTAGTTTTAGAACGGGTTTTGTGTTTGTAGTGCAGATTGCGAGAAGACCAATAGGAGAGCAACGCCTTGAGTCTGGAGGAATGTCATGACTCATGAGGATATTTATACACTTATATACAATGTTCGTGCGCGCACACACACACACACACACACACACACATATGTGTGTGTGTGTGTGTGTGTGTGTGTGTGTGTGTGTGTGTGTGTGTGTGTGTGTGTGTGTGTGTGTGTGTTGCTGTTCAGTCGCACAGTCGATTCCGACCCTTTGCGATTGCGACCCTATGGACCATTGCCCGCCAGGCACCTTTGTCCTCTACCATCTTCCTCAACCCACCTAGCTCTGTGCCCATTGTGTCAAGAATACCATCTAGCCATCTCATTTTTGGCCGCCCCCTTCTTCTTTTGCCCTCCACCTTTCCCAGCATCAAGGCTTTCTCAAGTGAATTCTCTTTTCTCATTTGATGTCCAAAGTACTTTAGCTTCATCTTTACTATCTGACCTTCTAAGGGGCAGTCTGGGTTGATTTCTTTTAGGATCGACTTATTTGTTCTCCTCGCTGACCAGGGAACTCTCAAAATTCTCCAACATCACATTTCAAAGGCATCTATTCTTCTGTGCTCAGCTTTCCTAATGGTCCAGCTCTCACAACCATACATTACCACCGGAAATACAATTGCTTTGACTATGTGCATTTTTGTTTGCAATGTGATATCTCTACTTTTAACTATGTTCCCCAGGTTTCTCATAGCTTGTCTCCCAAGCATCAGTCTCCTTTTTATTTCAGGGCTGCAATCACCATCTGCAGTGATCTTGGCTCCTTAGAAAGAAAAATCTGTCACTGCTTCTACTTCTTCCCCATCTATTTTCCAGGGACTGAGAGGGCCTGTTGCCATGATCTTGGTTTTCTTGATGTTGAGTCTCAAGCCAGCTTTTGCACTCTCTTCTATCTCTTCTACCTAAGCAGAAGCTTCTTTAGGTCTTCCTCACTTTCTGCCATTAGGGTAGTATCATCTGCGTATCTCAAGTTGTTGCACACACACACACACACAAACTGTATTCCATATACAGTATACAATAAGGGGAAATATCTTTTGGTGAGTTTGGAGCTTAGAATTACTTAGGAACTACAATGGACTGCAGTGGTTCAAGTGGCTAAGACGCTGACTAAAAGGCAGGAGGTCAAGCAGTCTGATTCCCGAGTACTGCAGGACAGAATGAGCTCCTGTCTTTGTCCCAGCTCCTGCCAACCTAGCAGTTTGAGAGAAATTGCAAGTAAATAAATAGGGACCACTTCAGTGGGAAGGTAAACAGCATCCTGTGCGCTCTGATATCTAGTCATGCCTGCCACATGACCACAGAAATTTCTGCAGAAGCACAGCGCTGGCTCTTCGGCTTTGAAACAGATGAGCACTGGTAATAGAGTAGACCCTATGCCAGCAACTCGACACCAATCATCATGCTTCAGGTTAATTAACCTGACAACCCTGAGGACTAATGGTTTTGGGTGGCAAAGTCCTCAGAGAAGTGTGATGGTCCCCAAGTGGATTAAATCCTACTTGAATTCATATTGAAAGAGGACAACAGCTTCATTAATAATGGCCTGGGGCTGAGGAAAACTTTGTGAGTCCAAAATATTGTGGCGCATAAAAGACCAACATATTTATTTCAATGTGAACCTTCATTTATCAAAATCTATTTCTTCAGATACAAGAGATGCAAATACATGTCCTTTATATCTATGCATACGCCTATGGTGAGGAGAGTTGACCACGTGAGGACACAAGTAATAGACAAAGTAACAATGATTCATTAATAGCATGACTGTCCCATCCCTACGTTAATTACTTGATATAACAAGGTGCAGTCAAAGCCATAAGATGTGTGTCAAGTAAATTTCATTGTCAGATAAATGCTAAATATTTCTGGGTCAGAGGTCAGCAGGCATCAATGAGAGACCTTTATTGTATACTGTACTCATAATGTTACAGAAAACTGGTTTATTAATATATGTAGTGTGCCAAGAAGTCTTGATTTCTGCTTATGCTCTAATGATGCGTTGGAACTTGCTGATGTATCCAATTTCTTCAGTCTCCCTCTGGAGTATTCTTTGAGTAGCCATTTGAGATCCATAATAGAGTATCCTGGGAGGTTGAAATCTTATGTGGTCACATTTGGTGAATTGTTGTAAAACCATAACTAGACAGGATAGACAACTTCAGAGATTCTGACAATAAGCATGGATTCTTGCTAATGCTTGATTGCCTTTTTCTGATCTGGTAACAACAACAACAGCAGCAGCAACAACAACAACAACAAAGCAGTCAAGTTGATTCTGACCTATAGTGACCCTTTGCAGGGTTTTCTAGGTATAGAGTACAGTACAGTAAAACCTCATATAACACTAAAACCTGGTTCCACAAGTCTTGGTGTTATATGATTTTTAGTGTTATCTGATGCATGTTAAAATCCTATGGGATCCATAGAGATACATTGTAACCACACAGGCTTTAGCGGTTGTTATCTGAAGCATCCCATAGGATCTTAATGTTATCTGATGCAATTCTTCCCCCCAGATTCCTTAATGTTATGCGATTTTAGTGTTATTCGATACTAATGTTATATGAGGTATTACTGTACTCATACATGATTGAACATTCACTTCTTCTGAGGAATGACCTGGAACTGTGCAGCTTGCCCATGACTACACTTTGGAAACACATCATCCTTCCAAAAACATTATACAGTACAGTACTGTACTTCAATCTGGATATGGAGATTATTAAAATTTTGGGATACAGTATATTTATCCTATTGAATTCTGGTGTCTTCCAGTAGTTGTGGTCACTGATTTCCATTATCCCATAGCATAGGATAGTCATGGCGAACCTTGGCACTCCAGGTGTTCTTGAACCTCAATTCCCAGAAGCTCAAATCTTTGTGACTCCCGTTCATGTGGATTCACAGAGACTTGGATTTCTGGGAATTGAAGTCCAAGAACACCTGGAGTGCCAAGGTTCGCCATCACGGGCATAGGACATGCTGGTTGAGTCTGATATGAGCTGTAGTCTAAATCACTTGGAGAGCACTAGGTTACTAGACTTATGTCTAGGACACTGACAAATAATTGGCAGTCTTGAAGAAGGGATGACTTCTTGAACATCTTGAGTTCTGATATACAAGTTTCTTTAAATTAAGACATATTTCAAATACTGAAATGTGGGTACTGATAAAGCACCTACTGCACCAGAGAAGTACCAAGTGTGTATTTTTGGCTGCAGAGATTCTCATGAAAGGAGGTTAATGTTTGACTTTATAGCATGTAAATGAAGAGCAGGGTCAGGCTACCCTGCACTCTACTTGGGTTCTTGGAAACACAAAGCTGAGCAGACATTCTTAAATGCAACCCCCCTTCAGAAAATGTAGTGGTTTAATTGTTAACATTTCTGTTGCAAAAATCCTTTCAACACAGAATAATTTATAACACAAAATTATTATTATTATTATTATTATTATTATTATTATTATTATTATTATTATTATTATTATTATTATTATTATTATTATTATTATTATTATTATTATTATTATTATTATTATTATAGCATTAGCATTATTAGCATTAGCATTAGCATTAGCATTATTATTCCTTTTATGATTTTATATTATATTGTATGCTGTTTTGGGCAACTTTTAACACTTTATATAAAATAAAAACATCCAAGTCCAAGTTATTCAGATGGACAATTGTGTACTTCGTGCTGGTTATTTAATATGTATAGGATGATTATAAGGTTATTTGGGGTACAAAGAAAGAGCCTCCTCAAAGATTGTGGTATTTTAAAACCACAATCGGGCATACCCTGGTAATGGCAACCTTGCGTTGCCAGCTAATCTTTCTCATACTAGGTCAGGTGAAAGAAACTGCATAATGAACTCTCCCAAAGGTGCCTTCATTTTGGCAGTTTCGTGTCTGACCTAGACATGGAAGAAGAAGAGGTCAGCAAACTTTGCTCTCCAGGTGTTCTTGGACTTCAGTTACCAGAAGCCCAAGTCAATACACCTGCTGATCAGGGCTTCTGGGAATCTAAGTCCAAGAACATCTGCAGAGCCAGGTTTGCTGATCCCTGTTCTAGAGTAATGTTTTAGAGTGATTACAGATTACCATAAACCAGGACAGTAAGAATTATTAGGGTATAGTTCAAATGAATTGCCCTGCCAAGTGATTTCCATAGTCTTACAATAGTATCACACCTAGTCACAGCTTGGGAAAATTGCTTTTTATGGAGTATAGTATGTCAATCAGACAACAAAAGTATTTCTCAAACTCTAGTTCAGGATCTTCTTTTGTGAAGAGTTCTATCCATGTGATCTCTTTCTCACACTTGCTCATCATGAAGAAGGAGATGGTGTGGCTAATTGATATACCACTGACTGGCATTTGCAAGTTCCTCTTCCCCATAATATGTAAAAATGGCAAAAATTTCAGGATTGAAGAAACCAAGCTTTTCCCCATCAACATTTATGTTGTTGTTCAGTCGCACAGTTGATTCCGAGCCTTTGCGACCCCATGGACCACTGTCCGCCAGGCATTTCTGTCCTCCACCATCCTCCTCAACTCGCTCAGCTTTGTGGCCATTGTGTCTACAATACCATCTAGCCATCTCATTTTTGGCCGCCCCCTTCTTCTTTTGCCCTCCACCTTTCCCAGCATCAAGGCTTTCTCAAGCGAATCCTCTCTTCTCATTTGATGTCCAAAATACTTTAGCTTCATCTTTACTATTTGACCTTCTAAGGTGCAGTCAGGGTTAATTTCTTCTAAGATTGACCTATTTGTTCTCCTCGCTGTCCAAGGGACTCTCAAAACTCTCCTCCAACACCACAGCTCAACACCACATCTCAACATTTATGGCAACGTGTATAATCTCTGCCCTTCCAGGTGCAGCCATTTGGTCTCAACTCACAGTCAAATTCAGCATACTCAATGGTCAGGGATAAAGGGTTTTGCAGTCCTATAACAGCTGGGGAGGGGAATGTTACCTCATCCTTGGTTTAAAGGCTTTTAAACATATTAAACAAATTCAGAAGAGACTATCAATGCATATCCGATATAATGATAAAACCAATATCCATGTACTGTACCTATATTGATACCACTGGCATGAGACAAACAGCAGTACACTTACGTTTCACTTGGGACTTAACAAAATAAGAATGTGAAGAGCTTTCACTTTGGGCAGGGGCCATGTGGAGGCCAGGGGTGGTTCTGGAGGCTTTGCTTAAAATAATCTGACTCAGTACAGCAGGGAACAGAAAGCTAGAATAAATTAATTTTGATTTAATCTAGAAAGACATTACTTAGAGTGTGAATGAGAAACTTTAGTCCTCCAGATATTTTGGGTTTCAACTCTAAATGCCAGGCATCCTGGCTCATAGGGCTGAGGGAGTTGGCATACAAAATAATTGGAGAATAAACAGTTTAGACTTATAATTTTTGACAAAAATTAATAAATTTGAAAAATAGCTGCAGCTTTCAGTCAATTAATGGACCAGTTTAATTATTTAAATACCTTTTTTATTGACTAAAGACACATTGCAATTAATGAGACAATGCTTTAAATTTTATATTATTAATACAGTATATGAACTTATAATATGGTGGACAGCCAGCACCATGTCAAAAGTGGCATCACCCTGTTGGCTCAACACAGAATCATAGAATAAGTGGGTTGAAATCAAAGCAGATCTGACAGATGGTTGTCCAATTCTCTCTTGAATGCTTCCAGTGTTGGAGCACTCACCACCTCTCGAGGCAGATGGTTCCACAGTCGTACTGCTCTAACTATTAAGATGGTTTTCCTAATACTCAGTCTATATCTGGCTTCCTTTAGTTTGAGCCCAGTATTACATGTCCTGCACTCTGGGATGATGGAGAACAAGTCCTTCCCTTCCTCTTTATGGTTATCTTTCAGGTATTTGAATGATGCTATCATATCCCCTCTCAATCTCCTTCTCTCAAGGATAAACATGCCCAGTTTCTTCATTCTTTCCTCATATGGCTTAGTTTCCATTCCTCTGAACATCCTTGTTGCTCCTTTCTGTACCTGCTTTAAGTTGTTTGCATCTTTATTAAAGTGTGGTGCCCAGAACTGGACACTGTACTCTAGAGGTGGTCTAACTAGTGATAAATAGTAAAGCTTTCCCTTGTTCGAAAGCCAGTCTTGCTTTCGAACTGCTAGGTTGGCAGGAGCTGGGACAGAGACGGGAACTCATTCCCTCCTGCAGTACTCAGGAATTGAACTGCTGACCTTCCACCTCCCAGTCAGTGTCTTAGTGACTTGAGCCACAGGGGGACTAATAGTACCTCATGGGTTTGGGGCACTATACTTCTGTGTGGTGCCAGATGTGACAAAAGTAGGTGTCAGCTTTGTGAATAGATTAGATTTTTTTTTCATTTGCACTGTTTACAAATTAGGACAAATACAATTTCAAAATTATTTATTTCTGAGGACCGACAAAGGGTCTTTACTGGCAAAGGCAAAGCTATTTTAACAAGGTGCTTTAAATGATAGTATTTTGTATTCAGTTATTTTTGAAATATCACCCGCCTAAAGGATAACAGATGGACCTGTCGGCTAACAGACTGGATACCAAGGGACCACAACAGGCCACTAGGCCGGGGCAAACCCAGAAAACAATTGGATGAGCCAATGGTAAAGCTGTTCAGCCAGAGATGAAAATAGAAAGCAAAGGATAGAACATTTTGGGTTCAGTTGATTTGCGTTAAACGCGACGAAAAATCGATATTGGATTGGATTTTGGAGTTAAATGGAATCACCAACATCCGGTGTGGTAAAAGAGGAAGCAAAGAAGAAAACTAAGAAATAAGATTCCAGTGACCGTCCATCAGGATGTTGCGAGGATTGACTGTTCCTGATTTCCCTAATACAGTGATGGCCAACCTTGGCACTCCAGGTGTTCTTGGACTTCAAATACCAAAAGCCCAAGTCAGCACTCCTGCTGATCAGGGCATCTGGGAATTGAAGTTCAAGAACACCTGGAGTACCAAGGTTGACCATCATCACTTTCCTAATACAGGGGATTCAAACCGGCAAACTTGGACTCTAAGAGCCAGTGAATTTACCGCTACGCCAACCGTTAACTTTAAAGGCGCTAGTCCGTTAGATAGCAATGAAACTTGACGATAGTGCAGTAGATCTTTACAGAAGAATCCCAAGAACTCCAATCAAATGTAGATCAAACTGCAGGAGCCCGTCAAAGCGCAGCCCTGGCAGCCAATCGATATCAACGTTCGATTCGGCAGCATCCAATAGCGTAAGGCCGTTGCAATTTCAAGGAGCCAATCACAGAGCCCAGTCACCACGCGGTGATCCGGCTTTGCTTCGGATTCACACTCGGCTGCTGTTCTGATTTTAATCCGGGGAGGTTCAGTTCATTATTGGCAGCCGATGCGTGCCGCGTTGTGCAGTCTCGTGGTTGAATTGGGGAGGAGGAGGCGTCATTGGCGCGTTCATTGGGAAATAAGCCCCATTACAGTGAATGGCGTTTGCTCCGAATTAAGTTAATAGGGTTGCTGTCAAAATGCTCCAAGATCAAAGGCCAAATTGAAGCCGCAGGCAGAAAACATAGCGGGAGAGGCTAATTTATTTCATATCATCTTTTTCAGAAACACTAAGGGGTGGGGGAAACCTCTTGAGGAGTTGCTTGATTCTCAATGTATAAGAATTAAGAAAGAAAAAGACTGGTGTTTTCCTGATGCTGAGTTGGCTGCAACTGGTAAAAAAATCATTTTGAGAAGTGGCGTATTCTTTAGATGTGTGTGTGTGTGTGTTTTATCAATTTACTTATAATATAAATTTATAATATAAATTTGAACTAATAAATAAAATAAATAAATAAATAATAAATAAACTTCAGAAATCTAGTTACTTCAAGCAAATTTAAAAAGTTTAATACACCATATATATTTGCATACAGAGGTATATACAGTACTAAACTCTTAAATTTTGCTTAAAATAACTAGCTTTCTAAAGCAAGTTGATGGAAAAAAGAACCTCCTTCGAGCCGGAATCGAACCAGCGACCTAAGGATGTCTTAGTTACTGCACTCTACAGTCCTCCGCTCTACCAGCTGAGCTATCGAAGGGATACGGACGTGGCTTTCACTCATGGTATATACAGCCACCTCAAAGACAAGGGTTTCCTTGGTACAGGTGCCTGTTTTGTATTCCAGTAACTTCCTTCCAAGTAACAAAGAGTGTTTCTATCAAGACAATTTAACGTACACATTACTAACAGTAAAGCCAAGCATTCCTTTAACATTCATTCCTTCTGATCACGATTTGTAAATCTGATCAGCTGCCCTGGACTGGGGAAGGCTCCCCTCTCTCTCTCGTTCATTTGGAACCCCTGCTGACTCGCAAGCCCTTGCGTTTGGTAGGGCTTACTCACGAGTAGGCAGTGCGGTGGCTTAAGAGGTTAAGACGCTGAACTTGATGACGGGAAAGTCGGAGCTCGAAACACGAGTGCTGTATGATGGAGTGAGCGCCCGTCTCTGTCCCAGCTCCTGCCAACCTAGTAGTTCGAAAGCAAGAAATTGCAAGTAGATAAATAAGGACCACTTCGGTAGGAAAAGTAACAGCATTCTTCCATGCATCCTGGTGCCTAGTCATTTCTGCCATATGTTTACGGAAAAGTCTGCAAATGCAGACAGCGCTGGCTCTTCGGCTATAAATAGAGATGAGCACTGAATCCTAGAGTAGGATACGACTGTGGCTTTCGAGCAAGGATGACCTTTACCTTACTCTCGAGTAATTGGTGGCAGCCACCTGATAGGAAAAGTCACTTAACGCTGAGTATGTATAAGCCTTCGGAAGGGATGTTATAAAATAAATAAAAACTCCTTTTGCTTTTCAAGCCAAGAGATCTGGTGGTCTTCCTTCCATACGATGGTGGCTCGCAGTCCTGGATATGTCTTTAATCATCATATAAACTTTATACGACGAACCACTTCCACGCACAGGTTGCAACTCCGCCTTTTAATTCTGGCGTCTCAGACTGGGAGCCTCTGAGCATGTGCAGAGTGCCCTCCTTCCCCCTGGAGCAGAAAAAGAGGAGACAGCGGATGGGACACTTTCCTTGTCGCCCCTCAATTTTGTGACGTTTGGTGGCCGTCCCTGCTTTCTGTGGAAGCTCAAGAGTGGTTTTGTAATGAAACAACATCTTAATTAAAATTCAGCGTTACCTTTTGTCCTTACTTTCCTTCCTCCGGCTGCTCAGTGTTCCAGCCCTGTTTACCCTCTTGGGCATGTGAGAATGCTCCGTCTCCCCCTAGGCAGGTTTACTGCCTTTAGGAGGAGGAAGGAATGTGAGGTTTTGGAGGACCTTTGCGCTTTTTTGAACAACATTTCCTGAAATGCTGATGTGCCTCCCTTCACACACTCCCTCCATCGCTGGTCCCATTTTTCACCACCATTTGTGGCAAGCCTCAATGTCAAAAATTAAATATACCTCATAGATAAACATGGTGATTAATTAAATGCCACTATATTTCAGGTTCTCCTTCAGGTTTCTCTCCCCACCACCACCATACTTGCACACAAAATCTCAAAAATGTATTTATCAAAAATCACTCTGCTTATTTCTAAAACCCTCAAATTTATCTTTTCCCCTAGTAGGGAAGTTAACAGGGGGAAAAGACCCCTCCTCAGGCTTTACATCCTTTTATGCTAGTTAAAATATGGATTCTCTGTATGCCTATGCATGTCTGTGCAAATACATGCATATAGACACATGTACAGTGATCGGATGTTTCCGGTTTGCACCGGTTCACCTGAACCGGTAGCAAGATTCCCGGGTGGTTCACCAAACTGGTAGCAACCACCCAGGAATTTTTTTTGGGAGGCGTCCGGTTCGGCCGCTTCACCGGGAATATTTTTTTTTAAATTGGAGCCAAAATGGCTCCCGGGAACTGCGCATGCGTCAAACCTTCATTTGATGCATGTGCAGTTCTATTTTTTTTTACTGTGTAGGCATCAAATGAAAGTTTGACACATGCGCAGTTCCCGGTAGCCATTTTGGCTGCCGGGAAAGGAAGGGCGCAGGGAGTGCCTGAAGAAGCGGCAGTGGCAGCCTTTCCAAGCCTGGCCCCGCCAGGACGCCGTGCCATTGCGGCGGTTTGCTGCCACGCCGCTGCACCACCACTTCCAAGGGTAAGTGAGGGGTTTGTGTTTGAGGTGGGTGGGTTTATTTGTGTTTGCGGTGAGTGGGTGGGTGGGCTTATTTGTGTTTGGGGTGGGTGGGTGGATATATTTTTATTTAATTTTTATTTTATTTATTTCTTTATTTAATTTATTTAATTTATTTATGGGCTTGTGTTGTGGTTGTTTGGGTGGGTGGGTGGGTTGAGGTGTATGTGTGTGTGTGTTTAATTTAATTTTATTAATTTTAATTTTTTGGCCCTGCCCACAATGTCATGATGTTGGGTCCACCCATGACGTCATGACGTCAGCTCCGCACTGATTGCAATTTCAAACATAACAAAGGTTGCAAATCAAATAGTGTAGTTGTAAAGGTAAAGGTCACCCTTGCTCGAAAGCCAGTTGTATCTGACTTTATGGTTCAGGGCTCATCTCTGCTTACAGCCAAAGAGCCAGCACTGTCTGCGTCTGCAGACGTTTCTGTGGACACGTGGCTAGGGATGCCATAATTCTCTCCCACAAAACCGTGACAGAAGTATATTTGATAAAAATGGGCAGTTTATGTACAAAATAAATAGCATTTTTAAAAACAAACATACTGTAATATAATGACAATTATAAAACACTTTCAGATTAAATACATCACTACATAAATGAATTTATTTACAACAGTTAATTCTTACTGTAAGATGATCTGTTGTACTGTACTTCTGAGATGTCGCAGTCAACTCTTAAATGTCCTCAATTCCAGGAAACACACTGGTCACACTTACCAGGCAGTAGTGTGAGGCAAGAATGTTAAGATTTGTCTCCAGGTATACTCCAACTCCAATGTGGCAGGAAATTGCTTGTTGGATGGTGAGACTTTGAATTTATTTTAACGGTGTGTTATAAGACACAATCAATAAGTTTTTAAAAATCAGAGACTTTAACATGATTTTTATTGAACTGGCTGGCACAATTTTTCTGACCGGGACAATCCCGGTTTTCCAGGACATATGGCAACCCTACATGTGGCAGGCATGCCTAGACACCAGAGTGTATGGAACACTGTTTACCTTCCCACTGAATGTTTTGCAATTCTTGTGCTTGCTTTTCTGTCATCTTCCTCACACCCCTCCTCCCGTCTTCCTCACACCCCTTCTCCCGTCTTCCTCACACCCCTTCTCCCGTCGAGCTCCTGAATTTGGTATATAAAGAACATGCCTGTAAGTTTCACTCTTTGTCTGATGAAGTGGACTTGATCCACGAAAGCTAATAATAAAAATATAGCAGTTAGTCTTTAAAGTGCTACAGTGTTTTTTATTTTATTTTGTTTTCTGAGATGCCTTCCCATTGAAGTGGCCCTTATTTATCTACTTGCAATTTCTTGCTTTCAAACTGATGGGTTGGGAGAAGCTGGGAGAGATGGGAGCTCACTCTGTCATGCAGTACTTGGGTCTCAAACTGCTGACCTGCCGACCTTCCAGTAAGCGGCTTAACTATTTGAGTCACTGTAGTATAGTTGTACATTGGCTCAAATCTGGAATCACAGCCCCTTCCTAGGACTTCCCAGTCAATTGGGCTGAACCAAATAGTCCATTAGGGTTACAAATGCACCCATCTGAACTTTTCTTTAGTAAAAGACCTGCACACAGAAATATATTAAATAAGTCTGAGCCCAATCGTGTAATCCTAATGACAAGTAATGTCCCCATCCTTTCCCTATCACCAGATTCCAATGTACAGTATATAAAACACATAGAATTCTTTCTTGTGTACTGGGAACAACTGGTGATATCTCTTGATTATCATTTGATGTTGTGGATTTATTTTAAACCGCTATTCTATTTCATTGCAGGTTATGTATTAAAAGCTGAACTACAGGGGTAGTGTGTGTATATATATGGAACATTGAATGATATACAGTCAAACCTCGCATAAAGAGTGTTTTGCTTAAAGAGTAACTCGCTTAAAGAGCAGAAATTTCTCTGAATGTTCGCTTTGCTTAACAAATAAAACCAACCAAAAACTCGCTTAACAAATAAATCCGGGTTCGCAATCCCCCCCACAATTGGCCATTTACAATGGTGTTTCGCTTAAAGAGCAAACTCGCTTAAAGAGCAATCCTGTGGAACGCATTATGCTCTTTAAGCGAGGTACCACTGTACTGTACACACTTATTTTTCTATCTGTCTGGCCAGGCTATCTTGCTATGCTATGGCAATAGAGTAGTAGATCATACTGCCAGCCACCTAGCTGCCAAGTTTCAGGCAGCAGTCAATTAACCTGACAATCCTGACTACTAGAGGCCTTGGGTGGGGAAGTCCACAGGGAAAGGTGATGGTCCCCAAGTGGATTAAATCCCACTTGAATACATTTTGGAGGGCAGCAGCTTCTTTGTTACTGGCCTGAGGCTGAAGAGAATTTTGTGTGCCAAATGGGCTCAGGACCAGAAAGTGACTCATGGAATGGATCAGTGGTACGAGGGTCACAATGTGATGCGTAAGGCAGATAAGAGGCCACTGCGTTATATTATCAGGACAGTCTTCATGTCTGATCACCATTATGATCACCTATATTCAGATATGGCAGAAGAGTACTATGCTTAAGCAACAGGATTTCCTCTCTTCCTGTGGCAAACTCTAGCCTGAGAATCAGCAGCTGGCCTAGGAAGAAGCATTTCAGAGAGATTTTTTTTCTCACGCTCTTGAGTGAAGGACATCACCCCAAAAAAGAAACTGGCAGCTGTTGAATAGCATGGCCTTCATATAAAAATTCAGAATGTACCCACTCACGTAACAGTGAGATGCTACACCAAAGAAAGACATTATGCTTTATTCTGTGAATTTCATTATTTGAGTGTATATTTCAAGCTGGATATTTTTTTAGGGTTCATCCCTTCCAACCACTATCTAAGGCTACCAGATCTAAGGTGTGCTTTGTGCTGTTTATTTGCTCTTATGTTTTTTGTTTCATGTTTTCTGTTATATTTTCTTTAATTGTGTGAACCTCTCAGAGTAACAGATTGGTTAGATGAGAGGTATAGAAGGTATTTTTAAAAAGTTGTATTAAACTTTTTTTTAGTTCAGTATTAGAATTCATCTCCTGTACGATGTGTACTGCTTCTTGCCCTGGTAGGTGGTGTGGGAAGGCAATGATGACCCATCCCCCCTCCATAAAAAATATCCAAGCGCCCACTCGGAAACAGAACCCCTTAACCGTATGGAATTTTGGTCTGAAAGGAAGGCAGCAACGTTGCCTTTTTTTCTTTCGACCATTGTCTGAATTAAAACAATAACAAAATGATGAGTCGAGATAAAACACAAAGGCTGTCTGAAAAGGACCAGTTTATTTTATTGTGGAAAATAAGGTTTTTTTCATCTTTAAACACCCCCCCCCCCTTGAATTCTGGACATAAAAACAGCATCTCTCCATCAAACAATATAATTAAGTGGCCACGATTTTTTCCACAATCGTATTTCCAGTTCTTGTTTCAAAATAAGACAGTTTCATGAGTGGAAGGGCTTTTGGGAGAGAAAAGTGTGTGTGTGTGAGTGACGCAGACTGCAGCTACATGGCATTGCTTCTTGCTAACTAGCCCAATATCTTTACTCCTGCCACTGGGACCTCAGCTAGTTTCTCCTTCCAGGCCTTTACTTTCATCACTATCTGGAATGGAAAGGGAGGAAGCAGCCCTGCGAGTTAGGACGAGACACAAGCACGGACAATATACCACAGGATTGAGTTTGGGCAAAGAGGTGGCTTGGATAAAGTTACACAGGATTATAGTGTCCAAAACTAGGGGTGGAGACAGGAAGGACAGCGGGAGTCCTGAAGGAAGATTTCTTCTGCATGATGTTAAGGTTAGAGTCAATTTTAAAAAACACCGTCCACCCCACCCGATCCTGGCAGTAGGAACAGGCAGGGACAGGTGGGCGAAACCTTCAGAGACTAACAAGTAGATGACATCAACTCCTAAACAACAAGAGCAGCAGAGGATCAGGCGAATACAGAGCAGCTGTGGTAGCACAAAAGGTGGATGTTTCACTGTTCCACCCTCACCACTCAGCGTCTTTCGCCTGGACCCCCCCAGGAGAGAAAAGGAAAAGTTGGTAGGGATAGAACAGACTCCCTTGTTTCCTCCCTTCAAACCTCCTTATCTGTCTTTGACTGGAAAAAGATGCACGTCTTTGAAGGTGCTGGAGATCAGCCTGAATCAAGGAAAACATGAATCAAAGCGAAAAGAGCCTTGGAGTTGCTTTCTTCTTCTTCTTTGATGTCACAGCCTCCTACCAAAAATCAGGGCAGATTCCAAAAGCAGGAAGTAAAGATCATTTGAGTGTGCAAAAATCAATCAATCCACCATGCTATATGTTCTCCTCTCTCTCCTTCTATGGTCTGAAGAGATCACATCCAGAAGTACATTCAAGGAGACATTAGAGAACACAAAGGTACCATGATAACAGAGTCTCTTGCTTTCGATACATAGATCCCCATTTATATATAAAACAATATGATAGAGCTTAGCTTGTCCTATCTTATTCCCCTTCCAATGGAACTCTTTTCCAGAAACCCTTCAAATACATGTTCCCCATAGTGGTCTCTGTTCAGAAAATCAAAGATGGCTCTCTTAGTGAAGAAAAAGAGACAAAAAACCCAGGGTTGGGGACCTCAACAAGAAAGCCCACCTCTTTCTCAATGCGTTGTAACAACACCGCTGTTTGTCAGAATTGTTACCAGAAAATAAAATTAAAATAGATACTGTGCATCAGGCTGTGCAGTTTAGTTCCCGAAGGCACCATCCCAAGCCTTCTCATCTGCATTGATTTACAGTGATGGCCAACCTTGGCACTCCAGGTGTTCTGGAACTTCAATTCCCAGAAGCCCTGATCAGCAGGAGTGCTGACTTGGGCTTCTGGTATTTGAAGCCCAAGAACACCTCGAGTGCCAAGGTTGGCCATCACTGGATTAGGACAACAGAAATATGGGGAAAAAGCCTCCCACTTCTATTCCACCAAGCTAGAGTGAAATTCCTTAAGGAAACAGAATTCCAAAGCAGAGACTATCTTTTATTCCTCCACTCACTTTGGAGTGTCGTCTTTGTTGGAAGGGGGAGACACACAATTAATTAACAGCATCCAAACAAAATAAAACTACTACCCTTTGGTGTGGTCTGAATTTTGGCCAAATGAGGTCTGAAGTCTTTTCTCCGTGGCCACCTGCTTAGATGGTCCTGGAGCAGT
The DNA here is from genome assembly GCA_030440675.1 of Furcifer pardalis. Classification (NCBI taxonomy): domain Eukaryota; kingdom Metazoa; phylum Chordata; class Lepidosauria; order Squamata; family Chamaeleonidae; genus Furcifer; species Furcifer pardalis. The sequence continues at coordinate 154,979,254 of CP126893.1, forward strand.
TCTGCAAGCCCCTCCTAGAGGCAAAAGATGAAGGGGGATCCTGCACCACTGAATAAGGCTGGGCCCCTTTTGCTGCAAAGAGCCCCTTCTGTGAAGTGTTCTGCTGCCCCAGCCATTTTCTATCCCCTGCCCTACATCTCCTACAGACAAGGTGGTGTCTGGGTATAAACAGAGCAGCTGGCATTGCCAATGAAAAGAAAATGCCACTGAGGAGCAAAATTGCTTGTGTCATGAGATTGAGTTCAGAAAGAAAGAAAGAAACCCCAAATCCAAGGAGAATTAAGGCAGCCTTGGAGGGACACGATTCCTTTATTGTCTGGAAAGAATCATCATGAGGTCTATGGCAGATGACATTTAAGTCAGCCTTTGCTTAAATCTGATATAGTTATTGTACTGGGTTGACAACAAAATAGACTGAGAGGCCATGCAGATGTGTAGAAGCTTGGTAGAAGCTCAGCTGACACTGGTGTGTTCATTTCAGGCAGTAAATCCTACCCCTCTGGCCATGAAGGATGGAAGGTGAAGCCCAAGACATCCAGTGGAAACCAGTATCCAGGCCTGGGGACAGTCTCATTTCAGACTGCAGGTGAGGGCTTGAAAGCCTGTATCCTCCTATACAGCTAGCTGAAGATCCTGCATGCAACACACTAGTTTTGCAGGCACAAGGAATTTTTTTGGGTGGGTGGGTGGGTGGGTGGCTGAAGGTGACATTTTCAGATTTATTTTCTTCTTTGTAGCCACAAGACTTAAGGTAAGGCTTTGCCCAGCTTCCTAGATGACAACACCCAACATTCCCCCCAGTTATCTGGCAGTTTTGAGAAAGGTTCAACTGACAGGAAGGTACTTTGGTTAACACTGGCTGCAGAGATGCAGAGTCAGAACTAGTAGGAGTCAGAATGAAAAGAAAAATACCCACCTCTAACCCATACTTCATTTATGCAAAAATTAGCAGGCCCCAACATGGAGCTATAAAAATGGTAGCATGCTCTCCATGCTTTCCCTCACTATTCTATCTTAATTTTCCAGGTAAAAGCTGGCAGAAGCTCCTCTCTCCTCCTCTCCTAAGATGAGTGACAATCACGTTACAATGATCTGCGTATGCATCCTATCATCTTCGTCCTATTCAACAGGTCTAAAGGGTTTAGGTCTGTGATAGCGAAACTTGGCACTCCAGATGTTCTTGGACTTCAATTCCCAGAAGCCCAAGCCCCACGAATGGGTTTTTACTGTGATTCATCTGGCCCGTGTACATCCAGGCACGTTTTAATTCCGCTTCCGGGAGCGATGAGGGCAGGGCGGGTCAGATGAATCGCAATAAACCCATTTGTGAGGATTCACGGGGGCTTGGGCTTCTGGGAATTGAAGTCCAAGAACACCTGGAGTGCCATGGTTCGCCATCATAAGTTTAGGTTATTTGAGACACCTAAGAAAATAATGGCCAATATGGTCAATAAAAACGATCTTTTCAAAGAAGCTCTCGGCTCACCATGAGGGCCTGGAAAAAAGATGCCCAGGTGAGAACAGCACAGGTAGTTTCTGTCTGCCCAAACTTTGATCTATCAGCCTGAAGGAAGCTTCCCAGGCATGTAAAGTGGCGTATCAGGAGTGTAATACATGTCCCCTTGCCTAAAATGACATACACAAAAAGGTACATTATTAAGCCCCCAGCAGACCAAGTTACACAGTTGCTAAGATGCATTTGGCTCGTTGGATCACACTTCGAGCAGGTCTACAACAGCTCTGCCAAGCTTGGAAGAAATGTTGGCTGCTTTGGTCTCCAATCACGTGTTTGGAGAAGCCCCTGTAGATCCAATTAGTGGACAACTTCAAACAGGAGAATAGGCACTGAGGATGGGGTAGAATACAGAATGTTCTACCTCACTCCTTCTCTTGGGGCATCAGACTAACCTCCCCCCCCCCGCCCGCCCCCCAATATTTTTAAGTGCACAAAACACCCTTTCATCCTGGAATGCACTCGAATGCCACACAGGGAAAAAAACTGACAAAGATAATTTTACTCTCCCACCCCCACCTCTGAGCATCCTTTTAGGCCCCAAGGTCCAGCATGCTTAAGGAGAATCAGCTGCTAACTCCAGCTGGGGTCATATCCTGTCCAGTCTGAAGGAGGTGCTAAGTAAACACGACGGCCTCGGTAAAGGAAGCTGACAATGCCCTGGTAGCCCGCACGGGGCACTCCTGACTTGAGGTCGTCCATGACGCCCAAGGCTTTTGCAAAGGCCTTGAAGGAGTCCCGAGTGGTATACTGCACTCGGACAGTGCCCAGCTCCCGGCGTTGGTTACCCTGTAGCTCTTCTACCCGCAGCTCAGGGACGCTGTAGACTTGGGCCAGGAATGAGCGCTCGTACTCATCCTTCTTGAGGTAAGAAAGGTCCATCTGGGTGAAAGGCACAAAGCGGTCATTGAGCTTGATGAACTTCAGGTATTGGTCAAAGAACTGACCGTGGCTCACCCCCTTACGGCCAAATGTCATGGTACGCGACACCTCAGGCCTGATGCACGAACGGCCCCGCCGTTGCTCAGGCTGCCGCATCCAATCATCCCAGAAGGCCTTGGGCCACTTGGGCTCCAGTTCATCCCACAGGTCAGAGAGCAGAAGCCAGCCCAGCCCAGGGAAAAAGTCCGTACGGTAGAGAAGCTCCGGGTGGGCAGCGTCCACCATCTGTTCCTTGCCGTTGTCGTTCCAGGCGGAGACACACCAAAGAGTTGGGTCACTTAGCAAAAGTGGGAAGGTTGCCTGGAAGTATTCAAAAAAATCCGGAGCGACCTCCAGGTCATCTTCCACCACAATGGCCGCTTGGTACTTGAAGGTCCAAAAGACCTGGCTCAGGGCCCAGCGATAATGTCGAGCAATCTTGTAATAGCCCTGGAATTTGCGGTGGTCAGTGGGCACAGGGATGTCACTAAGGTTCGGCTGCTTGATGTGCATGATTGTGTCTCCATAGGAGGCAATGACCCTGGCGGTCTCCTCGTGCCCACAGTCCTGGCTCACGATGACAGGGAACCGTTCCTTTGAAGGGCGGTAATGCAACAGCTTGTCTAGGCAACGGCGCACCGTGCTACGGTCGCAGGCAATCACAACGACTGGCAAAATCGCGTCGGGGGAGATCTGACTGCGATGCAACAAGGGGGCAATGGCAGAAGGCTTGGCAGATGCTGTAGCAGAGGGTAGGCGGAGCCTCTGGGTCTCGTCAGCCTTCCTCCTGTTCCAAAGGGCACTGTAATGGTAAATCTGGTGCAAGAGGTCCTTCTGGCGCTCCAGTTCCACCTCGGCATCCTGGGCCAGGCGAATGACCTCCTCGGTGAGATGACTATGGTCAGAAAATGACTGAGGTCGAGTCCACAGGAAGAAGAGGATCAGGGCATTCCAAGCAACAAAAAGCACCACGCCCCAGAGAACCAGGCTGCTTTTCTTCAGCATCCTTCACAGGCACAGGCCTCCACGTTGTCTTCTTCTGCTCTCTTTTTCAATGAGTGTTAGGCCATCACCATGGTCCTGGAAAACAGGAAATTATCGTTAATGGAGATCACTTGTACAACACCCTGACTCATTTGGATTCTGCCACCCCATATCTATCAAGAAGAAATCTATATTTTACATAGCCTATTATAGAGACAAAGTAAGTTGGGCTTTGCTAAATGATAATCAAAATCCTAGAACAAAATGTGGTTTTGAGTTGATTGAGAGAAAGCAGGGAGGTCCATTCCCTCAGTGGTTTCCAAGTACAGTAAAACCTCGGATAACGCTAAAACTTGGTTCCACAAGTCTTGGTGTTATCTGATTTTTAGTGTTATCTGATCCATGTTAAAATCCTATGGGATGGATCGGATAACGTTAAAGCTCCATAGAGATACATTGTAACCGCACAGGCTTTAGTGGTTGTTATCCGATCCATCCCATAGGACCTTAACGTTATTTGATCCAATTCTCCTCCCCAGATTACTTAACGTTATGTGATTTTAGCGTTATCCAATCCAATCGTTATCCGGTGTTTTACTGTATTTTAATAAGCAAAGCCTCCAGCATGCATTTTATCTTGATTTATGATAAATATTGGTCTGGCATCAAACCTGGAAATCTGCTCCATCTTAGCCTTTACTTTGTGCAGGTTCCACCATTCGTAAACAAATATTCTTCAGGGTACACAAGAGCAAAAGCAAATTAAAAGATGGAGGAAGGCGTTCACTGGACAAGGAACACCATTAAAGGAGGATATAGTCAAGGAGCTCAACCTTCCCTATGTCGTTTGGAGGACCCTGAATAGGTTGAGAGTCGGAGTCCCTAAATGCAAAACCAACATGCACAAGTGGGGGCTGCTGGCAGATAACAACACGCTGTGTGTTACAAAGAGCAATATAGAATCTGGCTCATTTACTGGTCTGCCGATTACTGTCAGAAACATGCACTGATGAAGACATAAGTTTGGCCAATGACAAAGCCAGGAAGGTGGCTTCATTTTGGAAGTCCAGGGTTTGATTAGGACATAAAAGAAGAAGAAGACCATTCATGAATGGCGCATGTGGTCTTGAAATCTGACAAAGTCCATATTATCCCATTCTCAGGATAGTCCATGTTCAGTACAATTGTTTCTCCACAACACCTCAAGGACCCATGGCATTCCGCATAAAGAAAGGAACCTAATGTGTCACACGGAAGACATTTTAAACCTATTCAGGCACTACAAACAGAGAAGAATGCCCACCTGTAGAGGAAGCACTCTAGCTCAGGGGTTCCCAACCTAAGACCTGTGGGCCAGATCCAGCCCACAGTGCCATTTTATGTGCGTCCCAACCCCTCCAAGGGAATTCAAGAAACAAAACAGCCACCACCTCTGAAGATGTTGGGACCTTTTGGTTGCAGTACAGCAATTTAACCACTGTGCCACCAGGGCTCTTACTGCAAAGTCCTACCCAATGCTGCAGGACTTTGGCTATTTGTTCCAGGGGTCTCCCTCAAGACAGATCAAAGCCAGGGTCCTTTAGCAGATGGGGAACATGGAACAGACATCTTGGTGGGCCACCAAGAACAAGCGGTTGTTTTTATTAAATTGCAAAATCTCAAAAGTACTTGTGAAGTAGGGAGCTTAGAGACAATTTGTTAAACAATTTGTTTGTCTGTCTGGATAACAAGAGCTTAACTACCATTTTTTCCATGCTGTCACATTAATAAAGCTAGCAAGATATGGTTTTGGAAGTGGCAAGAACATTATTTTCAAAATGATGTGTTTTTAAGGTAATGAAATTAAGCGGCTGCTTTGCTATCCCCCTCCCATCAAGCATTACAGTAAACACAATACAGTTGTACCTCGCTTAAAGAGCATAATGTGTTCTACAGGATTGCTCTTTAAGTGAAACACCATTGTAAGTGACCAATTGTGACTTCTAGTGGGGGGAACTGTGAACCATGATTTATTTAAGCGAGTTTTTGGTTGGTTTTATTTGTTAAGCGAAGCGACCATTCAGAAAAAATTCTGCTCTTTAAGCGAGTTACTCTTTAAGCGAGGTGCTCTTTATGCGAGGTTTGACGGTACTAAAATCTTACAGTAATGTAAATGAACTGACCAGTTAAGACCCACAGAGTGTCCATTAGGAATTGTGATTCGTGAGGCATCTTCAGTTCTGCTAGTCAGAGGGAAAGCTATCTAAAGCTCACACTTTGAACCTACTAGAGTTCTATTTGGACATTTTTCTTGGAATTTCAACGATAGTCCTAGCAACAACCAGTGAATTTTAGAAGGACCACCTTCATAATGGCTAGGGACTGTGGTGGCTTAGTGGTTAAGATGCTGAACTTGGTGACTGGAAGGTCGGCAGATCAGCAGTTCGAGACTCGAATGCTGCACGATGGAGTGAGCTCCTGTCTCTGTCCCAGCTCCTGCCAACCTAGCAGTTTGAAAGCAAGAAATTGCAAGTAGATAAATAGGGACCATTTCGGTGGGAAGGTAAACAGTGTTCTGTACACTGCGGTGTCTAGTTTTGCCTGCCACATGTCCACAGAAATGTCTGCAGACACAGACAGCGCTGGCTCTTTGGCTATAAACAGAGATGAGCACTGAACCCTAGAGTTGGATACGACTGGCCTTTGAGTAAGGGCGACCTTTACCTTTACTGTCATAATACCTAGCAGGGACCTAAACTATGATTGACTCTCTGAACATCACAAGGTGGTGGCAGATGGCAATGACATCTAGGTAGATGAAAACTACATTAGGAGATAGAGGCTTGTCGATGACTGCATTACTCACTCCTCCTCCACAAGATGTCCTGATCTGTTCCCCAAACAATGCATTAGTACCATGATGGTGAACCTTGGCACTCCAGATGTTCTTGGACTTCAATTCCCAGAAGCCGAAGCCCCTGTGAATTCACATGAATGGGTTTGCTGTGATTCATCCAGCCCACGCCGCTCCCAGAAGCGGAAAACACACCCGGGCCGGATGAATCACAGCAAACCCATTCATGTGGATTCATGGGGGCTTAGGCTTCTGGGAATTGAAGTCCAAGAACATCTGGAGTGCCAAGGTTCGCCACACGGCATTAGTACAACAGGTTCAGAGCAACTGGCCCAGTCATAGGAACTAGCAATTCAATGTAATAACAGCAGAAGACAAGATCTCTGTCGTAGAATACAGAGTAGGGGTGGTACCAGGGTTAGAGGCAATATGCTTAAGGCTAACATTTATTTCAGTGCGTGTCTGTGTTCATTGATTAAAATATTAATTCTCAGGTGCAAGGAATGCAAACATCATGTCACTGTGTACATTTATACACCCCCACGCTCTTTCTCTCTGTATAAATAATTTTAATACATGATTAGACATATAATTCATGAATATACATGCACTCCCTGTGTCTGAAGAAGTGGGTTTTGATCTACAGAAACTCACACTGAAATGAACCTTTTATTCTTTACAGTGCTATAAAATTTTGCCCTCTCTTTCTCCCTGCCAATATGATGAGACAAAATACTATGGCTACTTCTTTGGAAACTGCAGCAACACTGTTAGTTATCCTGAACTGTTCCTGAGTACTGTACTGAACACTTCTGTCTGCCTCAAGGACTATTTAAATAAAGCAGTGGGATATATAAATTGTGCTATTTTTTTAAAGTGCTGTGAGTATGTATATGGAAGGAACTTCTGGGGAACATCAGCACAGAATCAAAACCTAGGAATGGAAACATTCTGTGGTTTTCAGCTGTAAAGTTCTGTATTAGGTAAAGCTACTTCATTCCATGTGTTCATTTCCGCTGACATAAGTTTTCTAAAGTTTGCAGCAGCCAAAAATTACCATATTCACAAATTCCTTCCTCATCAGAATTTCCCTACCAAGTGCAGCAAAGTAATGGCCACGTTTCCAGTTACGGGAAACTGAAACTACTGTTAATTACAGAGCATGAAAAAGCCAAGTGCATGCATTACCTACAGCAGTTCTCAACCTTTTAAAGCCAGGGGCCAGGTGACATTCCCTCAGGCAGCTTCGGAGGCCAGGGGGCCATTTCCCCCTTCCTCCGCCTCATGGTCATGGCACTTCCTGGTGAGGTAGAGGTGGGCCACATGAAATGGTGCCATGGTTCACATCCGGCCTGTGGGCCGCAGGTTGAGAATTCCTGACCTACAGGACTGTAGGCTTAAGATTGTGAAAGTGTACATGGGATGAATATGACAGGTACAGTATCTAAGTACAATTTGACACCTTTTAATCCAACTCTTCATACTTCTAGCTATGGGGCTCCAATAGGAATGACCTGTAAACCCCATCCAAAACACCATTGCCAACCTACAAGTCTGTATCTCACCCTGCTACTGTTCCCGTACATACAAATCCTTGATCCTCTACTGTTTTTGACTCCCTCTTTTGCCCCTGAAGCTTACTTGCTGTGCCAAGAGCCTTCTTAATCCTCACTTAAAAAGTGCCCTGGCCATATATTTATTATCACTGCAACCTTATACTGTAGTTTTGTTCTGCCAGAGTTTAGCCAGGTTTTATGAAATTTCTATCGTTTTGCAGACCCAGGAATTTCCAATTGCTGATTCCCCGGTACAAGCAACCATTAACCAAACCCCTCCTATACAATCCTGCACATGACTATTTCACAGTGGTACTTTTGGGAGTAAACACAAACACACAAATTCAGTGACTCCATAATTAAACAATTGTGTTTAAGCATTACTGTTGCTTCTGCAGTTACTAATTTTATGTCCTTAAATTCATGTCCTTAAAGATACTAAATCCTTATTAACTCTTATGAAGAGACATGCATGCCATGGCATAGATGATGTGCCACTGGTTGAGAGTCACTATTTTAGATGAAAACGCACAGCAGTGCTGTACTCACATGGCATTAAAACACATATAGAGTTCAGGAAAGAAAACTACCCTTCAAGGACATGCTGCTTGCATTAAAATAAGCCCAGTTCCCAACCCTTATGACAACAGCACATCATCAGATAAGGTCGTTAAGGTGCGAAAGTTTCCACAAGGTTGACTGATGAGCTGGTTCTTACTTCACAGTCTTTCCCCAGGGAACTCAACACCAATATTTCTATCACAACACCCTGATGATTCCTCTGGATATTCTGAAGAATAGGACCCTCTATTGCAAAGCCTGCAAACTGCATATAATAGAGGAAAAAACATGTGTCGTATTTTATAAATTTTATACTCACATTCTTTTCTTAATTCGCATCTTAAAATAAGCACACACATAATATCGCCACATACAGCAATTCCAATGGCAACCTTTGCCATCTCAGATGGCAGGATTTTATGAACTGCAGAATTCCACACCATCAGCCCTCACATCACTGCTGGGACGCAGGCAGAGCAGAGAAACCACATCTCTGCAACGAAAGAGCAAATACAAGTTTCCTTCCTAAATTGTAAAGTAGGTGTATGGAGCGCTCTGGATGTGTCTTAGCCATCTAGTTCCTTGCCTTGTACTAACAGAGCTCACACTAACCTTTTGAGTTTTGCTGATGGCCAGTTTCAGTGCTTTGCTGAACTCTTGGAATCCACAGAAGAGAACAACATTACATCAATACTGACTAGATTGCCCAACTCCTGAAGCAAGAAAATTGCATCATAGGTACCTGTGGTCTATCGAGTATGCAAATGAAAGAAGAACAGCAACAGCAGTGACACTTATCTGCTGTCCCACAGAACAAGAGAGATGAAGATCTAGAGATCCTTAAAATGAAAGAACACAAAGGTTGGGGTTTGGGTGGATCTCTCTGTCAGCTAGGCTCTCAAGAGGATTTCGGAAAGATCTGCTAAAGTCTACTCCCTTAAATGACCGCCTTACATTCTAGTAAGGGCCAGAAAGAGTACAGTACGGCCGACTGGGACCAAGACTGGTGAAGTTGGAACCTGTGCAGTGGAAGAGCACAAAAGACAGGAGGTCAACATACGGTATATAGAAATAAGTCTACAGAGTCCATGGAGAGGATAGGAAATAGATGGGTTAAGACAGGGATTCTCAACCTGCGGCTCATGGGCAGGATACAGCCCATGACACCACTTCATGTGACACCCCCCCCCCCCGCCTCCACCACACCAGGAAGTGCCATGTGTTGGAGAAAGGGCAACATAGCTGTCTGCCCCCCCCCCCCCCCCACGAAGCTGTCTGAGGGAGCATGGCCCAGCCCCCAGCTTTAAAAGGCTGAGAACTCCTGGGCTAAGATGATGATAATAGGAGACTTAAGACAGATAGGCAAGGAATACACTTTAGTGTATATATTTGGAAGGACAAATCTCTTTACGCATGGTTACAACAGCCACAAGTTTGCACTCTCAAATGCCTGGTAGCTAAAAGGAAAGGCACCATAACTGCCTAAGTCAGCATTTCCCAACCTTTGGGTTTTGGACTTCAATACCCAGAAACCTAAAACTAAGTCATGGCTGGCAGGGCAGCTGTGGAGCACCAGTGGCACAGCAGCCCTGGCCTGCTTGCTAACCCACTGAAATACTCTCTTTCTCTTAATCTTTTAACCTTTTAATTTTTTTTTGTTAACACTCTTAATGGGGTTTTTATTGCTTTTAATTATGACTGGTTTACTGTATATATTGTTTAACTATTGTGTGAGCTGCCCTGAGTTCGGTTCCCTGATTGGGCGGCAGATAAGTGCTAAAATTAAATTAAATTAAAATTAAATTAAATCCCCAAAGCTCTGATCAGCCAATGTACTGACTTAGGCTTCTGGGAATTGAAGTCCACCAGCATTCCACTGAACATTGTTTGGGAAACGCTAGCCTAAGTCATACACACACAACTTGGGGAAGTTCCTTCTTCAGACTAGGAATCTCAGTATTTCGAAGCTGCCAGCAAGAAAGGCAACTTCTCCAAATCTCTGGTCACTGCCTCCCCCAAGAACAAAAAGGGGGACATTTTGCTCAAACCTGAACAACGCTAGAAATCCCAAATGGGGAAGGAACCATTTGCATACAGAGTACATTCTGTACTATGTGTACTATGTAGTATGTGTACTATGCTGTGTACTATGCTGTGATTTTGCATTTTTGATCTGTCATATTGTATTGTATTTGATTTTATGATGTAAGCCGCCCTGAGTTGGTTTTCACCAAGTAGGGCGGCATATAAATCAAAATAATAATAATAATAATAATAATAATAATAATAATAATAATAATAATAATAATAATAATAATAATAATAATAATAATAATAATAATAATAATAATAATAATAATAATTCTAAATCTCAAGATGACATCATCTAAGGGTTTTAGAAAGGGACTACAGACAGCAAGAGACCATACAGATCCACGTGGAATGCCACAGAGTCATTCTCAGAGGAAATTTAAAATTAAATTTAAATTAAAGAGGAGTTCCTTAGTTCCAGTTCTGAAAGCAACCTTCCACATAGGATTAAAAACCACTCCAATGTAGTGCTTCCCAGTATCCAATCAATTACTAAGCAGTAAGTTAATTACAGTCATACAACTCTTTTAAATACACTCATTGGAGAAAGACTACCACATCAGTCCAACAAGCTATGTAATTCTAAGACTGCAAAGATGCAATGCTGGCATGCAAAGACAACAACAGTGAAACTTTGGTTAACAAAAGGCTCAGTTAACGTAAAAATCACATAACAAAAGGAAATCCATAGAAAATAGTGGCTCGGTTTATGGATTTTTCCCCCAGAATGGATTAATTGGTTTTCAATGCATTGGTTTTCAATTAATTGGTTTTCAACTGCGTTTCGGTTAAAGTATTTTGATTTTCAATGCATTCCTATGGGAAATTCAGTTAAAGTAATTTTTCCTGTAAGAAAGTCCCAGAGAACGCATTAATTACGTTAACCGATGTTCCACTAATTACACTTATATACCATCTGATAAAGCACTGTCTGGGCAGTTTACAAGGTAATTAGTCTGTTGCCCCCAATAAACTGGGGACTCATTTTACTGACCTTAGGAGATGGAAGGCTGAGTCAAACCTGTGAGTGTCAAGATCAGACTCAGATTATGAGCAGTTTGACTGCAGTACTGCAGCTTAAACATTGCACTAGTCACTGGAGACACAGTGGGGATTCATTCTGAATTGAATCTTTGCTGCCAAATTGCTCCAGAATCAGTGTGGCATGCTCTTAAACCACAACTGACCTGAGCTTACTCAAGTATCCCACCACTTGCACTGCGGTTATCAATCAAATGGCTTCATTTTCCTGCAGCCCTTCAAAAACCCAAGGAGATCATCCGGAGAGGGTGTCTGGCAGCAACTTTTTTTGGGGGGCGGGACAGGCGGGGTGGTGGTGTTAAAAGTTTTTTAAAGGAGAATTTGTCAGATATACAAGGAGGATTCCAAGAGCAGCCCAGCCCAGCCTCTTATGGAAACAGACCATTACAACTCCTCTATTCCTTCACGTAGAATCCACGCTGTAGCATCAACCTTCACTGGCCATGCCCATGGAGTCAGACAAATCGAGGCCCCTGCCTTGTGGCCTGTGAAGAAACCAAACTGAGCTTCTGTCCTATACAGTGTCTGTGTGGAGCCCCAAATATATCAGAAGAGGTCCTTTGTTTGTCTTGAGCGGCACTCAAAATGAAGGCCATTTGTCCTAAAAACTAACAAAATCACAGCCTTAAAGATCATGACTTGAAAGATCCATTGTTGCATCAATGTGGCAGTGAAATGGATGAAACAGCAGCATGGTCGACCTGTGTGTGTGCTTATTTTTATATTATTTTATTATTATTTTTAATTATTATTTATATTTTTCTTTGGCCCAGCCCACAACATCATAACATGACATTAGCTCCACCCACATTGTGATGACGTCACTGTGGGGTAGTAAAAATGTTGACATCCCACCACTGGTCGGATGAATTGGTGTCGGGGGCCGCACCTGGCCCCCGGGAATTAGTTTGGGCACCACTGGTCTAGAGTGATCCAAGCTAAGTTGGTTTCTCCATCTTGGACTAAATCCTGAATTACAGTTGTTTTATTTAACCAGCAACAACATCAGGGAGAAGCTGATGAAAGGAGGCAGGATGATATAACAAAGTAACAGAACTAGTGAGGCAGTAAGAATAGCAGGGTGGGGGGAGAGAGGAAAGAGAGAGATTATGACCTGCTTCCCGCCCTTACTCTCTTTCATTTTTCATGCCCAAGCACCAGTGCCAACGGCTTTGTGTCCATGACACAAGGAGAAAAAATATGGGCCCTCAGCCCACCCTTAACTACCAAGAGATGAAGTGCTAAACATGCCTACAGTTCAAACAAAGCTGCCTAAATATATATAAAAAACCTATAAAACAGTAGAAAAGGGGATTAAAAATACCTGCTTACTCATGTACAGTTACCCAATCTCCAAGGTATCCACCATCAAAAAGAAACAAGTAAACATTCAAAGACCTCTCCTTTGAGTAACAGTCTTTTTATTTACACAGTGGAGGTACTTACTTTATGGGCTCCCACCAGCTATGAACAAGCTGTCTGTATTCCTCCATAACTGCCAGAATTGCAAACTTCAGAAGACTTTGTTTGGCACAGATGTCTTTATAGATATGGTTGGCATCAAGTGAATATATCTGGATATAATTTAAGATCTCTCTGAATCAGAACTTAATACTGTACAGTCAAAAACCAGCCCAGGCTGCTGCAACCAAATGAGATTTGCTTTTGAACCTTCTCAGAGGGACTATTTTTTTTTCTCTCTGGTCTGAGAGCAGTTCCTCTTCAAAACAGGAAGTAATGTATTTTCTATATGCCTTGCAAAGCAAAGATTAGATAAGAATTTGGAAGGAACTCAACTTGCTGACACAGGACTGTCCTTTCACCACTTTACAATAACCAAAGCCTGTTGGATTCAAAAGGGTGATTTTCCAGAAAGTTTTCAGTGATCGCACGGTGACATTAGCAGCGGCTGAAACAATACACTGGCTCGCAAAGAATAAGAAGGGCAAGCTTGTCTAAAGGCAGCCATGTTACAAACAGATGAGCCGAGCTTGGAAGCAGTCACAAGTTTCCAATTCAAGGAAACAGAAGATTTGGAAATAAATTCCATTTTGGCTGTTCTCACAAACTGAAGCCTACAGACTAGGAACATATTCTACATTCCATCTACAGTTGCCGGAAACCACAAAAAGCAGTGGCTTACCTTACAGGAAAATCTTCAGCTGTTCAATTCCACAAGTCAGAAAAGTAGGGTATAGTTGTCATAACTCAGCAATGCTATCTAGTTGCACAAAATCCTTTCAGTCACTCTAATACATATCAATATGCATCTGATCATGCACAAAGTAAACATGAGATGGGAAGATTGTTGATTCATCATACAGTAGAATCTGGACAACCTTTATTACTACCAATCTACCAATATTTAGAAAACATCTCAGTTCTTAGTAGCAAGCTTACACATTCTTGTCTTACCGTCATCCAGTTACAGTTGTTATTATGTATGTTCAAGTTGGAACTGACTCACAGCAACCTTAACAGGGCTTTCAAGGTAAGTGAGATATTTAAGGAGTGGCTTTACCACTTTCATACCGCTAGTGAGGTTCCAGGGCTAAGCCGGATTCAAACCTAGGCCTCTTGAGGCCCAGTCTGTTACTCTGTCCACTGCACCACATTCTCATCCAGATATATATATATCTGGATGAGAATGTATAACAACAACAACTATGTGCCATTAAGTCAATTCTGACTGCTGGTAACCCTTTCCATGGTTTTCTAGGTAGAGAATACACAGAAATGGTTTACCATCCGCTTATTCGGGAGTCATTCTAGGAGAGCATAGACTGCACATGACTACATAGACTGGATCTTCTCCCAGAGGGGCACAGTGGGGATTCAAATTTCCAACCTCTGGCTCAGATACAGTATTGTGCAAAATCTTAGGCCACCAACATTTGGCGTGGGGAAAATTCAATTAATCATTAAGAGACATAACCTAGTCCCTGAGCCACATCAAAACTGGAGAGCCTTCTGCTGACTCTTGCTGAAATTTGGAGTTAGGTTGACCAAGCTATAGTCCCTGAAATCACTCACTAATTTTTTCTCAAGCCAGTTAATGGTGGCCTAAGGATCTTCCTCTGAGGCTGCTAAGTGAAGATGGCCACTTGAAGAAGTGCCTATATGGCCATTTGTTCTCCTATAACTATAAAGCAAGGGTTCTCAACCTATGGCCCAAGGGCCTGCAGCACCATTTTATGTGGCCAACACCGCTGGCACTTCTGGAAGCAGACACATTTACGACAGCCATGGACGTGTTTTACGTCAGTGTTTACAGTGGTGAAACCACCAGCCCAGCCCACTCAGCTGTCTGAGGGAGTGTGGTCTGGCCCATGGCTTGAAGTGGTTGAGAACCCCTGTTATAAAGCAATCACAAGTTAATTAGCATTTTGCCCCCAACATGCTGGGTACTCATTTTTATTGACCTTGGAATGATGAAAGGCTGAGTAAACCTTGAATCCTTGTCAGGATCAAACTCACAACCTTTTGGTTGCAGTACAGCCGTTTAACCTATCAATATTTATTTTTTATATCTTTCCTAGTATGAAACTGCTCTTGTTATTCTACTCCAAATCTGGAACACAGGTTTTAAATGTTACATAACAAACAAAGCATGAAAAAAACCCCTCCTTATTCTCCAGATTTGTATAACCCAACAGTTTCAAATGTAAAGCAGGAAGTGCTCTGCTTTTAGGACCAAGGGAGTAGCTGTAATTTAGTTTTGAGCACATGTTTTGCACACAGAAAGCTCCAGGTGCAAAGCTTATCAACTCCACTTGAAACTTCCTCTGAGCTATGACACAGCTGGGAAAGACCCAAGACCCTTAAGAGTTAAGAAAAATATATTTGCGAGTGGGGCGGCATAAAAATCTAAAGATAATAATAATAATAATAATAGTAATTTCTTACTATTAATTTCTTACTCTGTTCAGCAGCCCAATGGAAGTGCTTCCTCCCTCCCCCCAGCACAGAGTATACCCTGCTGCTCTATTCAGAAGCCCAATGAGAGCATTTCCTCCCTCTCCTGTTGCTGTGCTGGCACTTTGCGATAAATAAGTGGGTTTTGGGTTGCATTTTGGGCACTCAGTCTCGAAAAGGTTCGCCATCACTGATGTAGGGCAACTCATCCTTTTACCCTCACCACAGTGAGCAGACTTCTGGAGTAGAGCAAATATGCCTTCTGAAGTCTACAACCATCTTCCAAAGGACATCTGCCATGAACATAATCAAACCCCCCCCCCCTACAGCTACAAATCTGACCCCATGCTGTAGGACAGGAGTTCTCGACCTTTTTAAGCCGGGGGTCGGGTCACACTCCCTCAGACGGCTTTGGGGGCCGGACAGCCATTTTGCCCTTCCTCCACCACATGGCACTTCCTGGTGTGGTGGAGGCGGTGGGGATCCACATGAAATGATGCCATGGGCTGCATCTGACCCACAGGTTGAGAATCCATGCTGTAGGGTATGGATTTAATTGCTCAGCATGCTTTCTTGCTGTAAACACAGAAACAAGAAAAACGCAGTGCAAGAACTCAGGAGCTTAATACTATTTGAGGTCTGAAGACAAGCAAATGGATATATGATGGATAAATAGGTCCATCTCCTTCCAGTTTTACAACCTCCACTGGCTTCAGTCTCCTGTCTAATAACCCTACATCCTTGCTTGGCTTAATTTCTTTTCTATTCCACTTCATCAAATCTCAGATCTCTTGGTATTGTTACCTATGCTTCCAGCTAATGGAAAATACATTTGATTGCTGTTGAATAAAAAAAATTGCTTTGAGATGACTGATTCTTTTTTTAAAAATAACTATTCCATGCTCCATTTTTTTCCTGAGCAATGAATTGTCCTAGGGTATTTTGTGGAGAGTACTAAAACTGCAAGACAGAGATGAAAAGAATCTATATAAGATAGCCTTCAAAGAATTCAGGATTTCAAAAGCGAGATGGCCAGATAAGGTGGAGATGCCTGTATATCCCATAGCACACTAAAGACACCCGGGCAGATCAAAAAGAGCTCCAACATTCATCTATGCTAGACAAAACAGGCAGCAGAATAACAGCTGAGATTCAAAGAGGAAAACAACTGTGGACTGGGGCAAAATAAATTCCTATCAACATACACTACAGGCCAGGGGACTGAACCGTTTGTGACTTCTCTGAAAAGAGATCAGAAATCATGGTGGTAAGTTCACAAAGCCTAGTTGGTATGCCAGTAAAAGCCAAATTGAAGATTACAATTTACAAGGGAAAGCGATGGGATGGGAAAAACCCAGCAAGCATCATTATACTGTTATTATATAGACCAGAGGTTCTCAACCTTTTAAAGCCTGGGGCCGGGTCATGCGCCCTCAGACAGCTTCGGGGGCCAGATGGCCATTTTGTCCTTCCTCAACCACATGGCAATTCCTGGTGTGCTGGAGGCGGTGGGAGGCTCACATGAAATGGTGCCATGGGCTGCATCCGGCAAATTTGCCACAGGTTGAAAATCCCTGATATAGAACATATTGTAGTGAAAATTGTATATAGGGTATTGGATATTCTTATTTTTAATTAATTTCTAAAATAGAGCGGCATAAGAATAGTCAAGTCATTGACTTTCACCATGTTCTGAGTAAGCCTATCTTTACCCTCTGTGCCAGGAGCATGCTGATAAGAAAACAGGGGAAAATACATCACTGGATGACTGTAAGGTCAAGATGTATTGTAAGGAAACATTTTGTGATGTCTAGGAAAACTCCTTCTGCCAACCTAGTAGTTTGAAAGCCAAGAAATTGAAAGTAGATAAATAGAGACCACTTTGGTAGAAAGGTAAACAGTGTCTAGGCATGCCTGCCACATGTCCACAGAAACATCTGCAGATAGCACTGGCTCTTTGGCTGTAAACAGAGATGAGCACTGAACCATAGAGTTGGATACTACTGACTTTCGAGCAAGGGCAACCTTCACCTAGGAAAACTCCCTCCAATGTGTCCCTCCATTTTCTACCTGTCTGAGGAAAAACTTCCTCCCTCCTCCATACAAGCTATGTGAGCTCTGGAATAAGGAAGGCACTGAATTGTGACCTAGTCGCTCTGTCACCTGTTGTGCAGAATGTACACGTGCTGTTTCTCCCACCTCTTTCTGGTAAACTGGAAAGAGAGCCTGGCGAGTAGGAGTCAATTTGTAATTTTTACAACAATATGATATGGACAGTTTATAGAATAGAATGCAGATTTTGGCTGCTCTTCCTTAAACACCAGTAAAATATATAGAAAAAATAAATAAAACTTTAAAGCAGGGGTTCCCAACCTAAGGCCCATGGGCCAGATTTGGCCCACAGCACCATTTCATGTGGACCCCACCCCTAGGGCATTTGAGAAACAAAATGACTGCCCCTTTGAAGCTGTTGGGACAAAATGGCCAAAACACCCCCACTCCCACCCCAATTGTGCAGGCAGTGCAAAATTGCCATCTGGCCCTTGAAGCTGCTTTAAAGGACTTGGTCATCCTTTGTTTGAGAACAGACTAAATATTTAGGGGAAAAACCCACTAGCTAGTGAGAAATGTCTGATGTTTAATCTGGATTCCAGAAAGCAAGAGGCACCTGAGATCATATTGCAAACATTCAATGGATACTGAAACATACCAAAGAATTTCAGACTATCATCAATCTGAGCTTTATACAGTATACTACAACAAAGCATTTGACTGTGTGGATCATGAGAAACTATGGGTTGTTCTGAAAGAAATTAATGTGCCTCAGCACTTGATTGCCCTGATGTATAACCTGTATTGTGGACAAGAAGCTACTATTAGGCGTGAACATGGAGAAATAGAACAGTGTCCTATAGGCAAAAGTGTCAGACAAGGATGCATTTTATTCCCTTATCACTTTGATCTATAAGCACAACATATCAAATGGAAAGCTGGACTAGATGCAGACAAAGCATGAGTGAAAAATTGGCAGATGAAACATCAATAATTTAAGACATGCAGGTGACACTATTTTCCTAGCAGAAAACAATGATGTAAAAAGATTTATAGTCAAAGTTAAAGAAAAAATCCCTAAGTGGGGCTGCAGTTGAACATGAAGATGACCAAACAAAAATCATGACTGCAGAAAATTACACAACTTTAATGATGACCAAGAAAAAAAATGAAATATAACTTGGTTCACTCACCAATACAAATGGAGACAGCAGCCAAGAAACTGGAAGAAAAGTGAGACTCAGAAAGGCAGCAATGAAGAAAAATAGAAAAGATCATAAAGTGTAAGGATGGGTCACTGTAGATCAAGATTAAGATCATCCACACACATGTATTCCCAATCTCTATGTATAGGTGCTGGAGAAGAGTTTGCAAATATCCTGGGACTGTCAGAAAGAAAAGCAAATGGATCCTAGAGTAAATTAAGTCTTAACTGTCTGTGGAGGCAAAAACAATGAAATTGAGGCTGTCCTAATTTGAGCACATCATGAGAAGGCAAGACTCTCTGGAAAAGACAACGGTGCTACGAAAGACTGAAAGCAGAAGGAAAAGAGAAAAAATAAAAGATGGATTGACTTCCTAAAGGAAGTCACTGGTTTGAGTTGACAAGAGCTGAGCAGGGCAGGATATTTTGGAGGTCACTCATTCATAGGATTGCTGTAAGTTGGAAAAAACAGATAAGAGTCATGCATTGTTAATATACCTCTCATCAGTATCAGCAGCGATTACATCTGAGCATTTTCACAGGCCCAGGATGATCCTGTAAATTAAGTGAGATGGGCTTCTCTTCCAAAATACTTTCTTGCTGTAAGTGAGAAAGTCATGGTTTCTCCTGCACCAAATGAAGAATCACTGTGACACATCCAAGCTTTGCTAACATGTGCCTAGTATCAGAAGAAGAAAAAAAAGAACTGTCTGTAGCAGTGTGAAGAAATACTCCTGGAGCAGCCTTCTTTCCTCACAGTGTAAGCAAGCAACAGGCAGCTATTGGGTTCCAGCAAGAAACTCACAGCATGCGGCTTTGACTTAAGACAGTGCTTCTGAGGTAATGAAAAACTCCTAAGCTGTCTGTCTGAGTCTGTACATTTTAGAATCCAAGACAGACATCTGAGTCATCATTTCTAAGAATTTGGTTCATTTTTATCAGGAATAAACTCTGCTGACATTAAAAGGAAATATTTATAAATTTCCAATGACCACCAAAGGTTTAGGCTACTGTACTTGTTTGGAGTAGATTTTGAATACAAGGTCAGTTCTGAACAAAGTGGTGATAAGATAGAGCACATGGAACCCATGTTCCCAGAAAAGAGAATCAGTGAATAGACATTTAATCAAGGTCATACCCTCTCAGTTTGCTTCCACTTCCACTTCAGATAGCAACTAACTTTAGCCTTGACCAGGAACATGCACTCTGTGGGTAAATAGCAGACTGATGTGAATCCAAAACTAATAAGGCAAGGTGCATTTAGAAATTCTTTTTTACCCTTTGTAGTTACCATCCCATCACTGAGTTTACACCTCGCATAAATGTACTGGGAGAACGTGCAGACAAGGCTCTCTCAAGACACACCTGAACCAAAGCTGGCACCAGTCATTTCAACAGTACTCTCTGGACAGAGGGAAGACTCTAAATATCCACTGACTTCATCCCAGATTTGAGATGACCTACCATGTTGGACTGCGGTGGCACAAAGGCTGAAGATGCTGAACTTGACAACTGGAAGGCCAGCAGTTCGAGACCTGAGTACTGCATGACGGAATGAGCTCCCATCACTGTCCCATCTCCTGCCAACCTAGCAGTTCGAAAATAAGAGATTGCAAGTAGATAAATAGGGACCACTTCCGTGGGAAGGTAAACAGTGTTCCTTGCACTCTGGTGTCGAGGCATACTTGCTACATGTCCATGGAAATGTCTGCAGACACAGACAGCGCTGTCTTTTTTGCTATAAACAGAGATGAGCACACTGAACCCTAGAGTCAGATATGACTGGCTTTCAAGCAAGGGCGACCTTTACCTTACCACTTAATTAAGTTTCAATATCTTTACCTTACCACTTAAGTAAATTTCAATAATAGCTAAGGATAAAAGCTCCAGACTGACCTTTAGAGCCCTGTTCAGAACTGCATGCCAGAAGAAATATCTTCCTAATTTGATTCATAAAATAGTATCTACTAGTACCAACTTGTATCAAAAAGATTCAAGTCTTCCACTTCTGCCAAAACTGAGTTTATTTTTCTCAAAATGACAGGCTCTATCTAAGTGTGTCTCCACAAACTATGACATTTTTGACAAGAAAAGAACTAGCTAGGTGTGCATCAGACATGCTTGGAAGGAAACCCCCAAGGCAAAAATCTCAACCAGTCACTCAAATTCCTTGGTAATTTATTGAATTCTTTGCCCTACCCAGAGGAAGTAAATTCAGATTTGTTTGCTTTTTTACATGCACTGAAACAAACGGGCTGAGCCAGACCTTTCAGGATACCAACACTGCTGCAGATTCATAATTATTTGCACTCATGTGCACTGGACAATTACGCTAAGCATGACTTGAGACAAAAACCTGAGCAGCGACAATAACCGAAACTACCCCTATCATCCTGGGTTTCATACTTACAGGAGCCAGTAGGTGTTCTCCAGTCTGCTACCTTTTATAGGTCAGTTGAGATAGCTATCAGTTTCACCTACCTACACTTGAGAATGGCAGCTTTGCAAAGTCCACAAGGATGGTAAGATGAAAAGCGTTAGAGTTCATAAGCTGACAGGAGAGAAGGCTAAGGTTTGTAAAGCTACCCAGAAGTAGAGGATGGAAAGTCCGACAACTGAATAGATAACAAGCACCAGCAACTAAGGGCAGGACAAGTTAACACCAGTTTTATCCTTGGACTTAGACCTGGTTATAGTTTTACACACAAGAGTCCAGCCAGCTTAGCAAACACATTAAGAGAATGATTCAGGCACAAAAAACCTCCACACCACTATATATTATTAACCACTCGAGAAGTACTTTGAGTGGTGTTTTGTTGGCAAGCTACCAAAAGAACTCAATCCGAGCTATAAGTTATGGCAGGGATGGTCAATCTATGGCCCAAGGCCTGGGTCCAGCCCACCGCACCATTTCATATGACCCACCACTATCCTTGCCATTACCAGAAGCGGACAAATTTATAACACTGTAAAATGCACCTGTGCATGCTTAAACGTGCTAGTGTCTGCCGTAAACACTGCTATAAATGCACCTGTGGTTGTCGTAAATGCATTTACAACAGCAATGGATGCATTTTATGGCAGTATTTATGGTGGGAGAAACCACATGAGTGGCCTGTTCCGCTGTCAGGGATGTGGTCCAGCCCGTGGCGCAAAAAAGTTGGGAACCCCTGAGTTATGGGCTATATTTTTCCTAAATGTATTTTCCATATGGAATACTAAAAACCATCATTTTTTTGTGGGAGGCAGGAGCACTGCATAGACTACAGCCTAATTAAGTTAATTTTTTGTGTGTAGGAAGGCCTTCTCTATTGTGACACATATTACATGGAACAACACGCACGCTGAGCCTAGGTGGGCTCCCAATACTGGATTTTTTTGCTGTCAACTAAAGACCAAGGTGAGTTTCTGATTATATTCCTAAACATTATCCTGGTTTTAATGAACTGATCTTAATGAACTAAACAATTTTTAATAGTTTTATCATTTTTAAAACTAGACTAAAAAAGGTTTCTTTAAACTGCAAACCATCCTGAGATTTTATTCCACTGAAAATCTGCACTGAAATGCTTTAAAAGTTACTCTATCATTTAATCTGGTGTAATTTGAAGAGGGAAACGTTCATGAACGGATAGGCTGCAGCAGACAAGAACCCCATTTTTAGAACGTAAGAAACCTTATTTTTCTCATGTAAGAACTCTCCCTTCTGCACACGTAAAGTCATACATTACCAAACAGGAAACAGAAATAGCCGATGGCCATATACCAGTGTTTCCCAAATGCTGGATCTTGGACTTCAACTCCCAGAAGGCTAAGTCAGTACATTGGCTGGTCAGTGCTTTGGGGAATTGACTTAGACTTCTGGGAATTGAAGTCCAAGATCCAGCATTTGGGAAACACTGCATACTATACTATCACTTAAGTGCATGACTGTTTACACAACTGCTGTGCACCAAATTCAGTATAAACTTCCAGCAAACACAGAATTGCAGCCTAGAATCTATACTTCCTAAGAATATTCAGTAGCCTCACCACTTTGAAAGCTGTTGCAGTGTTTTTTATATGTCCCCCTCCCTCAAGCATCTGGTCTTTCTTTATTTGTGTCAGACACACCACCAGCATATACTAACGTACAAAGCTAAAATTAACACCTCTAAAACAAAATAGAATTAAAAAGGGCTAGATGACATCCACCCAATATTGGGCCACATCAACAGCATTTCCTCTTGCCAACATAAGGTCTTCCTCGGTGCACGGTGAGGGGCATCATGTGCATTGTATCATATGGGAGATAGCTTGTACTTTTCTGCATTCACACGGGCTGTCATCTACAGGGAAACCTCCTTCTCTCAGATTAGTCTGTGATCTTCCTACCCTGGCACACAGTCTGTCTTCTGGTGATTTTAAAAGTTCAGCTTAAGTCTCCACTAACATTATGTTGTTGCTGTCACTTGCCTGGCACAAGAGAGTCTTCCTCTATCTGAAGCTCCGTAAAGCCAACATATACTATCACTCTGAGTAGATTACCGAATCCAGTTTGAGAGATATTCCCTGTGCCATAAAATAATGATAAATCCAGTTCAATAATACTCTGCTGGTGGTATAAAGTCCTGTCTTTGTTTCTCATTTCTTTTGTCCTGTATCATTCTCCAATCAACAGACCAAATAGAACTTTATAAACTTGCCTTTTGTCTCTCTGGCAGCTTAATCACCTGGGAGTGGGGGAAATCTTTCTGTTGGTATCCAATTTCTAGCTGCAAGAAAGCGGCAAGACACTCTCAGACCTCTTTGACAGCACCAGCTGAGAAGGCAGCATTCCGCCTGCAACAACAGTTTGAATCCCTGAGTGCAAGTTTCACATTCCCCCAGGAAAATTCAGAGTTGTGCTCCTCCCTTGCGGGAAGGCAGAGGGAGGTGTGAAGAGGTTGCCAGATGCCAGTCTGCTCTGCCAGGAAGTTAGGCAATTCCCCCCCTTCCCAGAGGAGACGGCTAAGGATGGGAGTAATAGGTAGAGCTGAACCAGAATATCTCTGAAGCAGCCATGACCCAAGGGTAGGGGATGATTGAGGAAATGTTGGGAATAGTCTCTGGAAGAAAAAAGAAGGGGGGAAAAAACATTTTTCCTGGAGATGATTAGCTAGCAAAGCAAGCAGTAGTGGCAGTGAGCTAATTTCTGCTGCCACGTTTCCCTACAGAGGAGTGCTAACCATTAACTGTTCTCTTTCCTGCCAGATGCTGGGCAGTTTCTGATGGGGAAGGAAGGCAAGATAAACAGGATATAGAAGGAGAAAGGATAGACCAGTGTGTATGCGCGAGTGAAAGGGCATTAAGGCTTTTCAGGTGTTAAGAGGTTCAGAGAAATAGCCACACAAAACCATTCTGCCACAGAATATGAATTAAGAGGAAATGGGGATTTTTTAAAAAGAAAATTGCAGGCTCCTCACAGACATCAGTGGAAGAATTCATGGGTGAAGCTAAGTGTCACCTAAGCCTACATCCAAACAATGGGGCTTCAGGAAAAGGGAGGATACAGCCCAGGAGGAAGGAAACAATAGCATATTTCTTGGAACGTCATGGAAGTTAACACGTACCGTGTTTCCCTGAATATAAGACACTGTCTTATATTTTTAAAAACTCCAAAATATGCACAAGGTCTTATTTTCAGGGGATGTCTTATTTTTCCATGACGAAGAATACAGTACAAATTTATTGCTGATACCGTGGATTGCCAGAGCAAGATTTAGGTGAGTGCCTTATTTTCGGGGAGGCCCTTATATTTCCAAAGTGGGGAAAAATAGGGGGGGTGTGCCTTACTATACGAGGAGGTCCTATATTTGGGGAAACAGGGTAGATGCAACTCCTGGAGGTACTTTAAATGCTTCTCAAGCAAACATGGGTCCAGAAGTTGGAACAGGTACTTTTTCAGAAGACAGGTCTCAGGCTCTCTATATCCATCTCCTATGTTGTTTGGTTAATTCTGGGAAATGGAGACCAAAATAGCTTTTGATGGTTGTAGTGAGGAATGTTTTATTGCACTGGGAATAGACACAATTAAGAAGAAGAGAGGTTAAAGTTTCTGCTTAGTTCCCCATTTATCTTGCCTTCCATAATTTTATGAGGATATTAAAGAGATAAGTCACATCATGGTACATTTAAGAAGCATTTACATATTTAACATGAATATCTTCCCCCACATTTATTAGATTATTTGGTTCATGCTTGTTTCAGAAGATCAAAGTGACAACTCAACAAAGGGGAAGCCAGACACCACCAAATCAGGATCAGATTATCCGATTCTACCCCCACTGCAACTGCCTACTTTCTAATCAGAAACAGAACTCTTTCTCCCAGTTTGCATAACAGGAAGAAAAAAGGAACAAAATGAACCAGAAAAAAGGAATACAGCATCAGCAAATCTAGAAGAGGAGATGAGTTTTAGCAAATAGTTCAGAAACAAGGAAATATTGAAGGCCAAAAAATGAGGTCCAACTTAATACTTAGTCACCCAAAGCCATTAAGCCAATTCTGATTTATGATTATGTTTAGCTTCTTAACCACTAAGCCATCGCGGCCCGTCACAAAGTTTATAGAGGAGTGACTCTTCTGTCTGAAGGCACAGTAAGGGATTGAACTCCTGACCTTTGCGTGAATCGTTCAGAAACAAGACAATATGGAAGGCTAAGTAATGAGGTAAAGATGAATGGTTCGGAATTGATGCCACATCTTTGTTTTTCAATGTAATTTGTGTTGGTATGTACAAGGTTTTGAGACAGTCTCTCAGATTTAGCCACTGTTCAGACCCAATTATGCTCTGGGAAGATTGTTATTTTGTGTGTCTTGCACACACACAATTTGTCAGCCGAAGAACAGAGCAGTCAGTGATGGCCATGATTGATTCTTCCCCAAAGTAATGTGAATACAGTCTAGCAATTACGGTATCAAGGCCAAAGGATAGGATGAATGCTGGAAAGGTCACCCATCATACAGCTAAAAGCTGTTATGTGAGCATGAAGATGATAGACAGTTTCTTGTCCCTGGCAGGGTAGTTCATTTGAAGTATGGAGGGACAGACAAGCAAGAATCAGACATAATTCAGAGTGGTCCAAGGGGCATTGCAGTTCTCTTCGTTAGGCAACTGAGTTGTTTTCTTTTAGGGCAACTGAGACACAGAAAAAACATTCCCTTGAATTTTTTGTTGTTCAGTCGCATAGTCGATTCCGACCCTCTGCGACCCCATAGACCACTGTCCGCCAGGCACTTCTGTCCTCCAGCATCCTCCTCAACTCGCTCAGCTCTGTACCCATTGCATCCACAATACCATCTAGCCATCTCATTTTTGGCCACCCCTTCTTCTTTTGCCCTCCACCTTTCCCAGCATCAAGGCTTTCTCAAGGGAATCTTCTCTTCTCATTTTATGTCCAAAGTATTTTAGCTTCATCTTTACAATTTGACCTTCTAAGGAGCAGTCAGGGTTGATTTCTTCTAAGATTGACCCATTTGTTCTCTTCGCTGTCCAGGAGACTCTCAAAACTCTCCTCCAACACCACATCTCAAATACACAAGAGAATTCCAAATACTCAGAGCGCCTCGCTTAAAGAACAGAATTTTCTCTGAATGTTCACGTTGCTTAACAAATAAAACCAAACAAAAACTCACTTAACTAAATTGGGTTTTGCAATCCCCCCCCCTGCCAGAAGTCACAATTGGTCACTTTCAATGGTGTTTCGCTTAAAGAGCAAACTCGCTTAAAGAGCAATCCTGTGGAACGCATTATGCTCTTTAAGCGAGGTGCAACTGTACTACCATCCCTTCCTTGTCCTCTCCTCCCTGCAGAAAGAGGAGCAGAGCCTTCGATAATGATCTCCTACATTTAAACTGCTCTTTCCCATTTGCCTGTACTGTTTTAGTCAGAAAATTTACAGCTATGGTATATCATAAGGACAGCATGCATCTGAAGGGTACATTACACCAGAGATCTTCAACCTACAGCCCATGGGCTAGATATGGCCCATGGCACCAAATCATCCAGCCTGTACCCTCGCTCCAGCCACTGTTTCCCCTGCTGCACCTTAATCCTTATCTCCTCTGCTTGGCTTGGTGTGTCCCTAACGGTACTCCATAGCAGGGCAGATGTTGTAAGGCTTACAACATCTGTCCTGCTACAGAGCACTGTTAGGGACACACCAAGCCAAGTGGAGGAGACAAGGATTGAGGCGGCAAGGACGGAAGCATTTCCAGTGGTGGTGGAGACCTTTCATTCACCCACTCAACGCAGCTCCTCCAGGCCGCTAAGCAGGGGCAGCAGTGTGGGGCGTGTGGTGGGGATCAGCCATGAAGACTGTCCTGAGAATATAATGCAGTGGCCTTTCATCTGCATCACAGCATGACACCTGTACCACTGATCCAGTTCTGCAAGTTACTTTTTGATCCTGAGCCCTTTTGGCACACAAAGTTCTCCTCAATGCCAAGCCACTATTGATGAAGCTTCTGCCTTCTATCAAGATGGATTCAAGTGAGATTTAATCCCCTTGGGGACCATCATCCTTCCCTGTGGACTTCACCACCCAAGGCCATTAGTCCTCAGGGTTTCAGGTTAATTAACCGCCAACTGGCACAGTGTTGACTCACTGGCACTAATAATAATGTCATGTCAGGGATTACCCTGGGTTGAAAGGATTTTTGCTGGAGAAACTGTTTAGGAGTCACCCGAATGAGGCTCCTTTCATGTCTCCGTGCAGCCCTCGGGTATCAAAACCTGACCTTCCAATCTCCAAGCTCAGCATCTTAACCACTAAGCCACTGTAATCTGTAACTCACCTAGAGTCAGGTTTGCCTGAGCAGGGCGGGGGTATTAACAACAACAACAACAACTCCTCTCAAAGCACTCTACTGCCACATACACAGCTCTGAAAGGCTGCATGTGTATAAAATATAAACCCACAGGGGAAATGGGTTTTTTGCTACACTCAAGGCAACACAGAGGAAAACGAATTAATTCGTAAATCGGGGCATGTTCGTAACTTGAGGCATGGATTTCACTGCAGAACCAATTCGTAAGTTGAATTATTCGTAAGTAGGAGCATTCGTAAGTAGGGTTTTACTCTATGCTCATTATAGACATGTTTCACTTATCAGTAACTGTCGTTCTCCGAGTATGTTGTTTGGGGAATTCACACTAATGGGTTCTGCGCCTGCGCTGAGCCCAAGCGGAGCTGAAAAGCTGATTGGACAAAAGATTTGAAGTTAGGACCGCCCACCATCCCCAACTGCCTCTGGCGGCATTTTGTGCTCTTCCCTCAGTTCAATACTAGAGCTGCCTGCGAGGCAAAGAGCCATCACAGCCCGGCAGCATTGAGGGGAGGTCGGGTTGGGTCGTGTGAATCCCCAAACAACATACTCGGAGAACAACAGTTACTGGTAAGTGAAACCTGTCTTTCTCCTTTGTGTTGTTTGGGGATGCACACTAATGGGTGACTAGCAAGCTCACTTACTTGGATGGTGGGCAGCCGGCGTCATGAGATGCAGGAGAGCGAAGTGGATCAGGGATGGGCGGTCATCACCGAAGAGGCTCGGAGACCAGCTGTCAGGATGGCTCTGCCGCGTCTGATGTCAGCAGCAGACCTGGTGTCAACCTGGTAGTGGGTGATGAAAGTGGAGGACCTGGACAAGGTGGCGGCCTTACAGATGTCCTCCATCGGAATGCCTTCCAGGAAGGCAGTGGAAGAGGCCAAAGTCCTGGTGGAGTGTGCCCGGACATGTGGTGGAGGTGGCATTGATGACATCTCATAGGCCAGGTAAATGGTACCCGAAATCCATTTAGATAGTCTCTGGGCAGACAAAGGCTGGCCACGTGATTTGCCACCACAAGCAACAAACCGGTGCTTGGCTCTCCTGAAAGACGCAGTCCTTTTGGTGTAAAACAGCAAGGCCCTTCTGACATCCAACGAATGCCACACTCTCTCTTGTGGAGACGAAGGATTCAGGAAGAACGCAGGCAGCGTGATGGACTGGGCCAAGTGAAAGTCAGTGAGGACCTTTGGAAGGAAAGCAAGGTCCGGGTGCAACACTACCCTGTCAGGGTAGAACTTGAGGAAAGGAGGATCAGACCTCAGGGCTGCGAGCTCACCTGCCCTCTGGGCAGAAGTAATGGCCACCAGAAAAGCAGTTATGTAAGACACAAACTTAATGTCCACTGTGGCCATGGGCTCAAAGGGCGCCTTTGTGAGGGCGGTGAGAACAGTATTAAGGGACCACTGAGGGGGTGGTACTCTGACAGGTGGACAAGCGTTGCGCAAGCCCTGAAGGAACGGTTTCACAGTCTTGTCCCTGAAGGCAGAAGTCAGCACAGAGGAAAGTGGAGCATGGGCAACCACCGCAGCCAGATGGACCTTCAAAGAGGAATGCGCAGATCCTGAGTCAGCCAGATGCAGGAGGTAGGACATGACATCCTACAGGGAGGCGGAGTCCACAGTACGGTCGCTAGATGCTAAAAAGTCAATGAAGCGATGGTACTTGGACTGGTAGGACTTCCACGTGGATGGCTTACGGGACATCTCCAGCATCCGCGCTAGGCCGGGCGGATAAGCCAGGACGTCAGATGGAGGCTGGGCAAGTCCGAATGGAGGATCCGACCGTCCCCCATGTGGAGGAGGTTTGGATCGGTGGGCAGGCGAAGGGAGTCGCACGCCAGACTCTGCAGCAGAGGGAACCATGGCTGCCGCGGCCAGGACGGGGCGATCAATATCGTCCATGCACTCTCCGCACGGATCCATACGAGGACCCGTTGGATGAGAGGGATCGGTGGGAACATGTAAAGGAAGTCCTGATGCCACGGAACCATGAAGGCATCCCCTTCCGATCCGTGACCGATCCCCGCTCGGGAGCAATAACGGTGACACTTGGTGTTGGCTTGGGTTGCAAACAAGTCCAGGACAGGCGTGCCCCACCGGTGGCACATCCTGTCAAACACCGATCCGTCCAGCTCCCACTCGTGCATTGCCGTCCTTTTGTGGCTGAGAAAGTCCGCAGCCATGTTCATGGTGCCCTGGATGTGGACACCGATCGGGAAGACGTGCACTTTCAGGCACCACTCCCAGACCATCACCGCAAGATGAAGGAGGGAAAGAGACTTGGTCCCTCCCTGCTTGTTCAGATAGGCCAGGGTAGTGGTGTTGTCCGAAGCGACCTGCACCACTCGGCCCGCAATGGAAAGTTGGAAGGACTGCATCGCCTTCCACACTGCCAAGAGTTCGAGGAAGTTGATGTGGTGCTTGCCTTCCGCGGGCGTCCAGACCCCATGGATCCGTAGACTGCCGCAGCACGCTCCCCATCCTTTTATCCAATCAGCTTTTCAGCTCCGCTCAGGCTCAGCGCAGGCGCAGAACCCATTAGTGTGCATCCCCAAACAACACGAAGGAGAAAGAACAGTTATAATAATGTGTGAACAAGATAAGCTATTTTAGCTCTCTTTTGTGGATTTTGAGGTAAGCCTTCTAGTTTCTTTGCTTAAACCTAACATATCTGTATTTGATTAGCAAATGTGACAAACTTTCCTCCACCACCACCCCTTTATTCCTTGGTTGACCAGACGATCAAGGAATATGATTCCTGCTGGTTGCAACTCATTTTCCATTTGTTTTGCTGCTGTGCTCTTCTTTTCCAGGTTCAACCAAAATTTTTCACAATTGGGTCTTCCCAACTTTTGTATGTGTGTGCCAAAGGGTCTTTTTACTTCATGGGGATACCACTCAGTGACTGCTGTTGTCCAACACCCAACTGTCATTTGAGAGACGTGTCCAGCTCAGTAGTCACACGGATACCTTTAGCACTGATCTTTCCATGACTCTAATGGCTCTTGATAGTTCTTCTTCCTCTGTCTTCATTAATGACCATGTTTCACTCCCATAGAGGACCGCAGGTAGTACTGTCAAATTAAAAAAGTTGGCACACTATTTCTCTCATTTAACAAGATTTCTTTGATGGAGTTAAATGCTGCCCATTCTGCTTTCTTTCTTCTAGCTCGTTCTGCTCTCTGATTGTTGTTCATCCTAATCAGATGGCTGAGATAGATGTAGTGGTTGACCTGCTCAATGGGTTCATTCTGGATTTTTATTTGGAATTTCCATTAGTTGCTAGATAGCATATATTTTGTTTTCATGCCATTTATTTTTAGGCCAACTTTCCTATTTTCTGTGTCAAGCTTGCATAGCATTTTTTGGAGTCTTTGAGCAATTCTGGCAATTAGTACTATATCATCTGCAAACCTGAGGTGGTTTATCTTCTCTCCATTCAGTCTGATACCATCTTCCCAGTTTAATTATAGTTTAATTTCCTACTTCTAGAAAACCTAGTTCTTTGTGATCTTACCAAATCACACAAAGTTTGTCTGGAAAATGCCATTTAACTGGTTCTATAAGCACCTATTCTCATGGTTGCCAGGAACAATAATAATTCATTCCTGATGGGAAATGAGGAAGATTTTGCAAACAAAAAGTGCTGTGACCCTCCCCCCCCCCACATTATTTATATAAGGCCGTAAAAGACTAGCACAAGTGGTGTGAGTCACCAATGCAATCAGTTAAAATGTTAGTGAAAATTCTTTGTGAATATTGTTGCAAAGCTGATTTGGCCTGTGGCCTATATGTTGCCCATTTCTCATAGAAGCATTACAAATATGCACATGTCAGGGTCCAAGACATGGACAACCACCTAAAAACACAGGCACCAGGACACAGGCAAAGTAAGCTAAAGTCTAAAGATCAATCTTATCCAAGTCCATATCCAAGTCAAGGCTGGCAGGAGACAGGGGGACAAGGCAAGTACAGTCCAGCAGACAAGACATAGTTCAAGTGAGCCAGAAATCAGACAATAAAGGAATCTATATGAGCAGGAGCAGAGGACCTTAGGGCTGGAACAGGAGCAAAAGTGGAAACAGGAGCAGAGTTTAGAGACATATCCAGAAGGCAAGGTCTACCGAGAATCCAACGGGATGAAGCACCATAGCAAGTCAAGAGATCTTCATTCCTGTGACAGCTTCTAGAGCAGTGTTTCCCAACCTTTGGTTTTTGGACTTCAATTCTTAGAAGCCTAAGTTAGGCTTCTGGGAATTGAAGTCCCCCTGTGGGGCGGGGCCCCCACGTTGGGAGCCACTGTTCTAGAGGGAAGAGCCAGTTCTTATACAGCTGTTTCCTCAAGGCTCTCAGATGGTGTTCATGAGGGCCCTGGCAGCTACAGGAGACTGTGGGTCTAATCTTGCAACTACCAGGGCTGTTCTTCCGGCATTCAACCAGCAGATGGAGCTTTGAAGCTGCCTTACAAATTGACAGCAGCTTTTAAAAAATTCAGAAAAAAGATCTTCATGTCTGTATGTATCCTTGCAGAGCTCTAAGACATCTCAATCATAAACTTTGACTAACACTGTTGACTGGAAAAACTCTGTCTTCAATTGATATCTTTTTTATTTTAATGCTTGTTACTGAAGCTAGAAAAATTACAAATTTATTTGGATGCATTAGTAAAATAAGTGTGTGTCACTGGAAATAAGTTTGGATTCATCAAACATGAAACTAGCTTATGAGCACATTCTCAACAATTTTATTGAGATTTACATGCAGTTTAATATTGGGACAATAGCAGTTTTGCATGCACTAATACTGAGTGTTAGTGGAAAGTGACTTCACAGCCTAATGTGATTGTCTTTTGCCACTAGCTTTATTGGTAAAGTTCTTTTCCTGCTTCTGGGTTATTTGAAGCAAGCCCCCACCTTCTCTTCCTGTTGTATTGTTTTGTGGATATTCCTTTCTTCTTCCTCTGGCCTTCAAACAAGCAACAAGCATGGAGGATCTCTCCCATGTGCTGAAGTCTCTATTTCCCCTGTTTTTCTTCTGATTTTAATTATAGATAGCAACTGTAAGAAATATACTTTTTCTACTTTAAATTCTTGTAGAGTGATTTTATCTCACAAAGTGCTAGTTTGTGTGCAAATAAAACCAAAGGAGGAGAAGCTGATGAGACTGAGCTAATCTCACCATATCTGTGTTTTTTCTATTTATTAACAGAGAGAATAACCAAAAATTCTCAATATTAATCAATGCTCAATTCAATACCTTAAATACAGGGTGGCCTGTAAGTCTCTACTGAATATATTTCTCTAAATTTGCCACTTATCGTATCCAGGGTGTCACAAGTATTCCTGCGCTCATGTACCCACATACAGTACTTGTCACAAGACACTCTTCAAGTGTACATGGGCTTAAATCGGTCATATTTCTCTGAAAAAATGAAAACATTATAATACATATGGATGGGCCACTCTGTGTAACTCAAATGAGTGCTATTGCATCACAACGCCTAAAAACTAAAAATAAAAAAAAAGGATTCATTCTTAATGTTTCTACACTTCTGCAAAATGAATACTCAACTACAGTAATACCTCGCATAGCAAAAACCTCGCTTAACGAGCAGACCTTTCCCCAAAAGGTCTGCTTCATTGAACGAGCAAAACCTCGCTTAACGAGAAGCTTCGCATATGCGTGGTGTTTTGGAACGTGGGCAGGGGACCCCCGCTGCATTCCAAAAAACCCTGCCTGTGTCTGTGGGGTGTTTTGGAACGCAGCGGGGGACTCCCCTGTCTGTGTTCCAAAATGCCCAGCTGCGGGGTGTTTTGGAACAAGGCAGGAGAATCCCCCACCACATTCCAAAACACTCTGCAGACACACGGTGCGTCAGCAGGGCGTTTGGAAAGGGTTCTGGAAAAGTCCCCCCGCCGTTCGCAAGCGCCCCGCTGACACACGCTCCACAGCAGAGGGGCACTTGCGAAGGGTGGGGGGATCTTTCCAGTACCCTTCGCAAGCACCCCGCTGACGTGCACGTGCATGTGGGGCGCTTGCAAAGGGTACTGGAAAAGTCCCCCCACTCTTCCCAAACGCCCCGCTGATGCATCAGCGGGGCGCTTGCAAAGGGTGGGGGGACCTTTCCAGTACCCTTTGCAAGCGCCCCACATGCATGTGTGCATGTGGGGCATTAGTGAAGGGTACAGGAAAGGTCCTCCCACTCATCCCAAATGCCCTGCTGATGCATCAGCGGGGCGTTTGGGATGAGTGGGGGGACCTTTCCAGTACCCTTCACAAGCACCCCACATGCACGCACTTGATGACTGGATGGTCAGCAGTTCGAGACCTGGATACTGCATGAAGGAGTGAGCTCCCATCTTTCTTGCAGCTCCAACCAACCTAGTGAAGGGTACGGGAAAGGTCCCCCCACTCATCAACAACAGCCTTAGAAGAAGACTCCATGGCCTAGCAGTGGCTGAGAGCATCGCCCTCTCCTCTGGGCCCACAACAACAGCCTGGGGAGAAGACTCCATGGCCTAGCAGTGGCTGAGAACATCACCCCGTCCTCTGAGCCAACAACAACAGCCTGAGGGGAGTTAGTCTGTGTTCTGGTTTGCTTGTATTTTGTGAAGTTATATTTTATAATTTTTATTGTACTGTTGCTGTTTTGACTATAAGCCGCACTGAGTCACCTCAGCGAGTGGGCGGCAATATAAATATGATTAAATAAATAAATAAATCCCAAATGCCCCGCTGATACATCAGCGGGTCGTTTGGGAAGAGTGGGGGGAACTTTCCAGTACCCTTTGCAAGCGACCCGCTGACATGCGCATGCATGTGGGGCGCTTGCAAAGGGTACTGGAAAAGTCCCCCCACTCTTCCCAAATGACCCGCTGATGCAGAACGGGCATCAACGGGGTGCTTGTGAAGGGTGGGGGGACCTTTCCAGTACCCTTCGCAAGCACCCCGCTGTTGCGCGTGTGCATGCAGGGCATTTGGGAAGAGTACGGCGAAGGTTCCCCCGCCCTTCCCAAATGCCCTGCTGATTAGTGAAGCGAAGCACATTTCCCTACAGGAAATGTTTTGCTGAACAAAAAACTCGCATAATGAGTAACTGCGTGGAACGCATTTTGCTCGTTATGCGAGGTATTACTGTACTTTTCTTTCAGATGGAATTGCACAATGCTCTTCACACTTTTAAAAAGACACATAATAACTTCCAGAACAATTTCCATTGTGAAACCTATCTCTTTACCTCCAAGTAAGGGCTTATCTCAACTTTTGAAATTAGAATTTTACTGCAGCACATAGACATGAATGCGCCGACCTGTACTATCTTTACAGTTATTTTATATTTCAGTCACAAAAGAAACAGGTCTCTTGGGGGGGCGGGAACAGGAAACAGAAAGATAGGCTTGGCAGAGCACAGTCTATTGGACTCAAAAATAGAACTCTGTATTCATGACACAGTTTTATCTTGCTTTTATTACACGATGGCATCATTGATTCCACTAGCAGGATGAAGGTGCCAATGTTGGCCAGTTCTGCTATTGTCTGGGTACAAGCTTGCCACATCCTTGCTCTGGGGGTTATAAAGTTTCACAATTTGGAGCATACAGGTATGATTTAAATTATATGGCTGTATTCTTTTAAACTGCATCTCAACTTTCAATAGTGCAAAAAGACATTATAATAGTGCATCAACTGTAGTAAGGCAAAGGTTGCCCTTGCTCAAAAGCCAGTCGTATCCTACTCTAGGGTCCAGTGCTCATCTCTGTTCATAGCCAAAGAGCCAGCGCTGTCTGCATCTGCAGACGTTTCCATGGACATGTGGCAAGCATGACTAGACACTGGAGTTGCACGGAATGCTGTTTACCTTCCCACCGAAGTGGTACTTATTTATCTATGTGCAATTTCTTGCTTGGGTGTAACTGGGACAGAGATGGAAGCTCACTCCATAGTGCAGCCTGAGGGTCTCGAACTGCTGACCTGCCGATATTCCAGTTGTGAAGTTCAGCATCTTAAATACTAAGCCACCGCAGCCCCGATCAGCTGTAGTAGGTAATGCTTAATAAATTCTTTTGGAACGTAATCTCATATCTCTTTTTCTAAAAGATTTGGTGGCTTCTTCATTTTGCATATTTGTTTACAATTTGCCATTGACTCCTCTACCCTTCTCTCTTTCTCTTTTAAAATCCTGTCCTTTCTCCCCTCCATTTCCTATACTCAGTGGCTCAGTGGTTAAGAAGCTCACTTTGTTAGCTGGAAAGCTAGCAAATCAGCAGTTCAGGACCTGAGTACTGCATGATGGAATGAGTGCCCGTTTCTCTCCCAGCTCCTGCCAACCTAGCAGTTCAAAAGCAAGACATTGCAAGTAGATAAATAGGGACCGCTTCCATGGGAAAAGATGTTGGGGACATGAAAGGAACCTCATTTGGCTGTCCCCCGAGTGGAGTTTCTCCAGCAAAAATCCTTTCAAACCAGAATAATCTCTGACAAGAAATTATGTTACAGTATAGTGATTACCCTTGCCTTCTTCCTTCACTGACCAACCCTTTCACCAAATAAGGTTTCAATCAACAAACATTTCTGGTACAGTAAAACCCCAGGTTATGACAGAGGTTTGTTCCAATAGCCTCTGTCGTAACTTGAAAAATTTGTAATCTGAAGCATCCATAGGGATGCAATGAGAATAAAAAAACCGGTCGCAAATGGATTGTCATAACTTGAAAAACTTCCATTAAAAATTTGTAACCTGGAATAGCATTTCAATAGGATTTGCCATTGTAAACCAGGGCAAATGTTACCCAAAGCAGTGTTAACCCGGGGTGTTACGGTACTTATTTTTTCTCTTACTGATGGAAATCCTGTTGACACTGTGAGGCCGTTGCTAAGAGATTGCCAGCATAATGACCAAAGCAAAGTACAGTATTGCTTGCCAGAACAGAAAACTGAATTTTTAATTTTAAAAAAACCCCACCTCCCCATTCCCAGCCATGTGATTTCTTTCCAAGTAAACTGCGTGACCCAGCTTAGTTCTCTGAACAGGGACATAGACAGAGGGCTCAACGCAACAGAAAGCAAGGCCACAAAAAGTCAGAAAATTGAACTCTACCAAGCAGAGAACATTTTATTGACATGGATGTTTGCCATCATGAGAGCATGAATAGCAAAAAAGTTCCAGCCAAGCAGTTTGCACTGTCTCAATGCTCATGTGCAACATTATAAGCAACCATTGTGTGGGGGAAAGTAACAACATTTATAGTGCAGTGCTTGCATTTACTCAGTGGAAGCATCCGGTGATGAACCCAAATTTATCCATTGATCTCTCTCCAGGGTTGCCTTTTAATCAGAGAAAGCCAGGAAAGTGGCGAGCACAGTTTCACACAGTACATCTGGAGAAGCCACAGGAACACAGAGTATTCTCCAAATGTATGTAGCCACAGCACAAGTGGAGAAGATGAGCCAAGTCCCTCTTCCACAGCCATTTCACCCAGGCTTTTCAGCCATCTCATCCCAGCAGAGCATGTGTGAGTCATTATTGCAGTAGGCAGGCAGAGAGAAGTTGAAGTCACCAATTGTAGTCTCCAAACTGGCAAGGAAGTACAGTAATACTTTTGCAAAGGCCCTCTGTACATGTTAAGCAACGCAGTAGTCTTATATGAAGGGATTTCCCTTCAAGGATAAAGAGAGAAGAGATACTGATTTGCCAATTTTCCTAGGCCAGTGGTGGCGAACCTATGACACATGTGCTAGAGAGGGAACTCAGAGCCCTCTCTGTGGGCATGCACACTGTCACCCCGTCCCTCTGCCCAGCAGCCCAATGGGAGCACCTCCTCCCTCCCCCAGTACAGTTTGCTCTGCCCCTCCACCCAGCAGCCCAACGGGAACACTTCATCCCTCTCCCCAGCACAGTTTGCCTCGCCCCTCTGCGGTGTGAATGACAACTTGTTGAGTTTGGGCACTTCGTC
The DNA here is from genome assembly GCA_030440675.1 of Furcifer pardalis. Lineage (NCBI taxonomy): Eukaryota > Metazoa > Chordata > Lepidosauria > Squamata > Chamaeleonidae > Furcifer > Furcifer pardalis. Next base: position 155,016,727 of record CP126893.1, read on the forward strand.
CCTAAAAGGTTCGCCATCACAGCATTAGGCACTTGAATCACGCAGCAATTATTATAAGCATTTTTTGTCCAAAAGTTAAAACAAGTACTCAGACAGTTTCAAATGGTGTGACAGGGAAATTCCATACTATTAATTTCTGTTCCACCAGTCCTTCCTTTACTCAGAGCAACATAAAAGGAATAGCTGTAAGTTTTCTGCCAATCAAAATATCTGAAGTGGGCTTCCCTTAGCCTCATCACACACATCATCTTGATCAGGTTGGTACCTCACTGAAGTTCACTAGCTTCTAGAACACAGTACAGTAAGTACTTTAGTTATCACAGCTCAGGATTCCTTCAAGAACAAATTAGTTAAGTACAGTATATACAGGTATATGAGATTTTACTAAATATTTTACTATCAGTCCAATTCCACCCCATTCCAGCAGGGCACTGCAAGGAGAACAGATAGCAGTGAAAACCAACCTTTTATTTTAGTTCTGCTGAAAGACCATGGCCCGTTATTCCAGCAATCTGAAGAAGGAATGAGAGGGGAGGAAAGGTCATTCTAAAAGCCCTGGTTAAGAGTTTTTCTTCATTTACCCTTGCACACCAATATCTTGAATTTAATTCTTATTCAATCCTTATCCAGAGATAAGAGACTGGGTTGATTTGAGATATATATAATTAGGAGCTCTTGCTTTACCTCGGCAGAAAATCACTATGTAAACAAAAGCAAGGTGACTAATTCAGCAATCAGAGATGGATGGAATCTACTAGAGTACTGACAACAAGCACCCGGTGAATCTCTTCTTTAACAGGGTGTAGTTTAAAGATCTTGCCTGTGATGCAGGTCTAGCCAATTGCCTGCAAAACAACTTCAGTATCACTGACCATGTGAGTCAACACAGGATGTACTGCATAGCTTACATATGGTACAAAAAAAGATTCACCTTTACAACGTTTGCTTTTGTTCCGCCAAGCAGTATAGCATAAGTACATGGAGCATGAAAGCAAACTTTTCTTTCCTGCTGAAAAACCATGATCCTCCTTCCTTAACTGTTGCCACCAGCACTGTTGATATGAAGGTGGTGTCTCCCATTTCAAAGTCTTAAGACAAGGGTTCCCAACCTCTTCAAGCTGGGGCCCGGGTCACGCTCTCTCAGTCAACTTTGAGGGCCAGATGGTCACTTTGCCCTGCCTGCATGATGGGGGTGGTTTTGTCCCAAGAGCTTCAAAGGGGTAGCCATTCTGTTTCTCAAATGCCCTTGGAGGGGTGGGGGGCCACATGAAATGGTACCATGGGCTGGATTTGTCCCATGGGCCTTAGGATGGGAACCTCTGTCTTAAGGGATCTGATCCACTGCAAATTCCACCTCATGTCTCAATGTGGTACAGGGGTGACCCTGGCTGTCCAACAGCAATGGTGGCAGGGGTATATTCCCCTGACAGGTTCAAGCATGCCACAAAAGTGTTGGCTAGCAGTCTGATTCTCCTTTCTGGACCTGTAGGTCAGCCAAGTGGGGTTGGGTACTCGGGCAATGCACCTGGCCAGTGCACTGCTCTAACATGGCCAACTTCAACATGAGCCCAGCCAACTATGTTGTTGAATTTAAAATGGTTAAAGGAGCATCAAAAACATGTGCCTCAGTCCTTGTGCACCATCGGACCCTGCTACAGTAACTGTAGGACCTCACAAAGGTGAGAGGCTGCTAAAATCTCATGGGAGATTATGCTTTGATCCGCCATGTCAAACTAGATGTATGAAGTAAGGTTTAACCAAATAACCAAGTAAGACATCTGGTTACTGAATAGATATGGATAAGCAGGCACTTTGACAATCTTTCTTGGAACATTGGCTCAAGGAAAATAATGCAGAGCTGTAGCCATAAATCTGCAATAAACATGTATGTAAAATCTTCCACTCCCCAATTCAAAATAATTGGTGTAACATAATACTAAAAAAAGAAGCATCCTCTTTACCTGAACCTAGAATAAATTAGAAAAAAGATACACATTAAGCCAGTAAGCATGCCACTGAGTAACTTCACAATTATGTTCACATATATGGAACATCTAATTAAGAATCAAAGAGATGGAAAGGGCAGAAGCTTGTGAAGAACCCTTAAGGGACAGGACTAGTGCCAAAAATAGCACTCAGAAATCAATGTTTGCACTAGCTAACATATTGCACAGTACATGGACAGTACAACAAGATCTCTGTACAACACCACTGTCTTACATGCATCAAATAAACAGTCTGATCATATGGAAAAAATGGTTTAGGGCTATCCCTCATTGTAATATCATACACTGCTGTGATGCATCAGTATAGCAATTCCAGGTAGTATCAAAGTAAAGTGCAACTGCTCAAGCAATGTCAGAGATTTGACAAGAATTAGAACAGTGGCAGTCAAGAAAATTACCCAAGTCTTTCCTGATCTGGTACCTTCCTGATGTATTAGATTACAACTTTCCTCATCCTCCAGACAGCAATCCACTATTAAATTATGATTTCAAAACTTTTCATTAAGTCAATAACATGAATAACAAGACTTAAATAATAATCCAAACAAAGAGGCATATGCTATGAACAGTGTTAGCTACGGTAAATTCCACAGATATTACAGAATTGAATTTGGAAACTCCTTGCTGGCATGAGCACTAACAACAAGACTATAATCTGCAGTCATTGACGCAGTGAGATTTATCCTTTCATCAACATGCAATGCATGAATCAGAAATGTAAACAAGAACCTCCAAGTTCAGATTTCACTTCTGAATTCATTCAGTAGGTATCTTTAGGCAAGGCTGCTTTCTCTGACTCACATGCCACATTCTTAAACAGGGGTGGCAACACAACCTTTACACCCTGCAGGTCCAACTACACCTCAGGTCTCACTCTGGAAACACAAGACAATTCTTAGATTACTATTTCACACTTTGAAGAAAATAATTTTAAGGAACATACAATAAAGGCTGGAAGAAATTTGATCTCAACTCTTGCAGAAAAACAAAAAACTCGATAGACAGACGCTATAACAGAAATTGACATGGAAGGAAGCAACCAGAAACATCCCAAACAAAAAGGACACTGTATGCTAATATAATCCCAAACCAAACAACACACCAACTGCTTTTTAAAGGAAAGACCAATCAAAGAATAATAAAAAATAAAACATCTGAGGGATATTTGGAGTGAATCTAATGAACTTTCTACTGCCTTTATATTGGCAGAAATAGAGAAAGGTTTTTTTTTGTTGTTGTTCAGTCACACAGTCAATTCCGACCCTTTGCGACCCCATGGACCATTGTCTGCCAGGCACCTCTGTCCTCCACCATCCTCCTCAACTCACTCCGTTCTGTGCCCATTGTGTCAAGAATACCATCTAGCCATCTCATCTTTGGCCACCCCCTTCTTCTTTTGCCCTTCATCTTTCCCAGCATCAAGGCTTTCTCAAGTGAATCCTCTCTTCTCATTTGATGTCCAAAGTACTTTAGCTTCATCTTTACTATTTGACCTTCTAAGGAGCAGTCAGGGTTAATTTCTCCCAAGATTGACCTATTTGTTCTCCTTACTGTCCAGGATACTCTCAAAACTCTCCTTCAACACCACATCTCAAAAGCATCTATTTTTCTGCGCTCAGTTTTCCTAATGCTCCAGCTCTCACAACCATACATTACCACCGGGAATACCATTGCTTTGACTATACGAACCTTTGTTTGCAAGGTGATGTCTCTACTTTTAACTATGTTCCCCAGGTTTCTCATAGCTTGTCTCCCAAGAATCAGTCATCTTTTTATTTCATGACTGCAATCTCCATCTGCAGTGATCTTTGATCCTAAAAAAGTAAAATCTGTCACTGCTTCTACTTCTTCTTAATTTATTCTCCAGGAACTGATAGGGCCTGTTGCCATTATCTTTGGTTTTTTTATATTGAGTCTCAAGCCAGCTTTTGCACTCTCTTCTTTCAACCTACTCTACTCTAGCCCTTCAAATATAACTCCTTCTAATTACAAAACAGGCAAGCTTTCGGATCTGGCAAGGTCTATATGGCTCAAATCTTAAATATAACCCAGCATATGGTTTTGAAACACATAACTAGAACAGCATTTTTCATTCTGCAGCTAGAACTACCCATTATCGACTACTGTTCAAAATGCTCTGCCTTCTTAGTAAAGATCACATACTAACAAAAATCTGTCTACTTCAAAACAGAAGAGTCAGTTGATTTCCAAGGGGAACATAGTCACTGGAGAAATCAAAGAAACAGGCATGTACAGGGTAGCATTCAGGCACCATTACTTTTTAACATTTTTACAAATGATCAACCAATGAACATGATGTTCCAATATGCTAGGATTTTCATCTATACTGATGATATTGTCTTGACACTCCATGGGGAAATGAGCCCATTGAACACCAGCTAACCTCTGCCTTAGAAAATTTTGCCTTAGAAAAACAACCAGCAGTAACCACATCCTTTGAAAACACAGTTCTGTGCCTTCTACTTAAAATAACAGAGAAGTGAAGGAGCTCCAAGTTAGCTGAAAATGCAAGAATTTGGAACATTGCCCTATATTAAAGTATTTGGCTGTTACTCTGGATCAAACCCTGAACAACAAAAAACATTGTCTAAACACAAAACAGAAAATTGCAGGCAGAAATAACATACTGTACTTAGGAAACTAGCTAGTATAGACTGGGATGCAAATTAACAAACAATAAGAACATCAACTCTGTCCCTCTGCTGTTCCGCACCTGAATAGGTGATGCCGTATGATATAGACCAGCACATGTCAAACAAGTGGATTTAGCTCTTAAAGAATCATGCAGGATTATTAACTGGCTGCCTGAAAACTACCCCCAATGAAAAAGTCTATTATTTGATTAGCATTGCTGCTCCATGAAGTATGCTGAGAGGCACTGTACTAGCAAATAACAAAATCTGGTAACAGAGCACTCACCAACCCTAAGACAATGACTAAATCTCTCAAGCACTAGATTTTAAACCAGAAGAGGCTATGGAAAGCAAAAACAACATGCCTTGTCAAATGGATGAATGCCAAAGAGTGTCTCCCTCTGGGACAAGATTCTGGCTGAACCATCTGAATGTTACTTAATAGACTTTGAAGTCAAGTAGAAAAATAATCAAATAAAATGGGCTGTTTAGACACAAGGTTTGTTTGTGAATGTGGAGAAAAACAATCAATGCAGCATTATGTGCATTTCATTCATGCCCTACTACAATGACCAAGAATTGAAATAGCCTAATTCAGGTCAAAAATAGTCTAATCATTTTAATATCTTAATTTGTGTAATCTTTATCTATATTTAATATGCATCCACATTGTGTAACACTATGAAACAAAGACATTACAAGAGCTGTATGAAAGTTACTGATAAACTACTTTGAAATGTAATCTACTGTACAGCTATTACTAGGCAATGAAGTTTTGAAACTCAGGTAGGGAAAATCAGCTAAAAAGACCAAACATGGCAGGGTATATTATTAGGTACCTCATGAACACAGTGTAATGTAAATATAGTGTTATCAACATGCTCTGCATACAAGAGCTTTATTTAATAATGCACACATTACAGGACACTCAAAACTGCTCCTATAGGGAACACTTTCAGTCTTTTCAAGACTTTACACGTTGTATGTACAATCCTTTTTAAAAGTTCTCAATCTTTGAATCACTGCACTCAGTTGGTACAAATAAATGCAAAGTCCAGTGCATGCAGCATTCACAAGATATTCATGTTATTCCCTTTTCAAAACTCTTCAAATTCTGGAAATAAACTATGAAAATCAAATGGACACATATAAAGTTACCTAAAGGTACCTTAGGATCAAAGCTCACTGCAGATGGTGATTGCAGCCATGAAATAAAATAAAAAGGTGACTGATTCTTGGGAAGCAAGCGATGAGAAACCTGGGGAACATAGTAAAAAGTAGAGACATCACATTGCAAACAAAAATTCGTATAGTCAAAGCAAAGGTATTTCCGGTGGCAATGTATAGTTGTGAGAGCTGGACCATAAGGAAAGCTGAGCGCAGAATAGATGCCTTTGAGATGTGGTGTTGGAAGAGAGTTTTGAGAGTGAGAACAAATAGGTCAATCTTAGAAGAAATTAACCCCGACTGCTCCTTAGAAGGTCAAATAGTAAAGATGACACTAAAGTACTTTGGACATCAAATGAGAAGAGAGGATTCGCTTGAGAAAGCCTTGATGCTGGGAAGGGTGGAGGGCAAAAGAAGAAGGGGGCGGCCAAAGATGAGATGGCTAGATGGTATCGTGGAGACAATGGGCACAGAGCTGAGCGAGTTGAGGGGGATGGTGGAGGACAGGAGTGCCTGGCGGTCAGTGGTCCATGGGGTCGCAAAGGGTCGGAATCGACTGTGTGACTGAACAACAAACAACAAAAAGGCACCTTATTGTAATAGAAAACGATAGGAGGCCAATGGACAACAATAACTATGAACCACAGAGAAACATTTACTCTTCCAGGACTTTAACACTCTACTATTATGTGTACAAGATGGAAATCAATGACTTCATACAGGCATACCTCTGGGAATATAGCTCAGCATGTTAGGTATCTGGCCATGGAGCTAGAGATTGGATTCGTAAATTCCCACTGTGCCTTCTGGGAGAAAAACCAGCTTGTATAGCCTTGAGCAAGTTGTAAAGTCCCAGGATACCTCAAAAGGAAGAGAATAATATGCCAATCCCGAGTACTCTCTTATCTAGAAAACCCTGAAATGGGTTGTTTAAGTCAGAATTGATTTGACGGCACTTTGACGGCACACAATCAATAATATTAGAACACCTACATGATAGGAAGTCTGTTCTAGTAAATAAAAATGCAACATATCATTGGTTTATGTCTATTCCCTCAAGATAATAAATCTCACCTGACATATGCCACTTTTCCACAGATGTTGGGTGACTAGTCTCAATGTCTCTTGTGGGGGAGGGGGAGTCTCTTGGCACCCCCTCCCCCTTTGAAGACTCCACCTTGAAGAATCAAGGAGGTGGAGAAACAAGAATAGATCTTCTTTCTTCAACTGCCTGCTCAGTTAACTTTGTGCTGGAAAGGTGGGGGAAAATACGTCCATAACCCCAACACTATAAAGGAGGAAAGCAGCTTGGTCTTTTGATCCCAAGATAATTCTCCTCAAGTCTTTAAGGCTCTTGTTGAATCTTCCATTTCGTTAAGCTTTTACCACTAAACCATGAAGGCTGCTCAAGAATAGCCCTGGGCCACAATACTCCATCATTGCCAGGATCCAGTTATGCTTCTCAGAAGATGTCATGGGGTTTCATTCCACAGGTCAATGCAGAACATTTTTGGAAAACAATCTCATAGTAACATAGGTTTTCTGCTGAAACGAAATCATCTTGACAGGACTGGCTGGCAGGGCAGTAGATCTCCAGTTGTTCTGGTCTCAGCTACCATGTTGCTGCACAGTACACAGATGTGGATTAGAAACGTTCTCATGATCTTTGAAAAGTCATCCCCTCAAGGCCTTAGCCACTCCTGCAAGTATTACCTTAGATTATAACTGATGTTTGAACTTTCCCCATGCATTTTATTGCTTCACATAGACTGAAACCCTACAATGGCCTCACTATATACCAGTTCTCAACCTTTTAAAACCAGGGGACAGGTCACGCTCCCTCAGACAGCTTCAGGGGCCAGGCAGCCATTTTGCCCTTCCTCCACCACATGGCACTTCATGGTGTGGTGGAGGCGGTGGGGGCCACATAAAATGATGCCATGGGCCGCAGGTTGAGAATCCCTGCTATACACAATCCCAACCCTTCCCCAAGAAATAAACTGCTCACACTCACTAGACATGTGGTATCTCTGACATAAAGACACAAATTGTTTCCTTAACAATTGAACCTCTTTCATGAAGGGAAAAATGGCAGAACATGGCTTATCACTCACATCTCATCTCCAGGTATAGACATGCATAAAGAAAGAGGCGCATTTACAAACACTAAAGCAGGAAACTTTTTTTTTTTTGGGGGAGGGGGGAGGGTTTGCTGACCTTTCTGGAACCTCCTGCGAGTCAGAGAAGCCCACCCTGGGCAACACTTAGTTAAGGATACAGACCCAGTATAAAGGCAGTCTCCTATGTTGTCCTCTGGGCGGGATATAAATGCAATAAACCATGCTGCCTTTTCTATTTCCACATAGGGACACCTACAAGGGGTGGTGAAGGAAGTCCCCTCAGAGAACTCTTTTTAAAATTATTCCTGCTCTCTCTTCTTAAGTCACTCTCAACTAGGCCTCCTCCTTCCCTGCTCCCCCAGCCCAATATTATTTAAGCGTTATCACTTACAATAACAAACACAACATGGAGCAAAGGCGGGCTGGGCTTCCCCCATCCCCGAGTCCCTCCTCCTCCCCCCATTTATCCTCCATCTTCCTCCTCAGCCGCTCCCTCTGGCGGGGCTCCCTGCCTGGGGTCGTCCCGCCCCCCTTTCCGACTGCAAACGGGGCCAGCCAGAGCGGGTCTCTTCCTGCCGCGCCTGACCGCCCCTGTTGCCTCGCCTCGCCACTCGCTGACACTGACCCAGGGCAACGGCGCCCAACGTCAACTAGCCTTAGAATTCCAGCCACTTCCGCCTGGCAGCGCCGGAAGCGAACCCATGGCAACCAGACGTCCCACCCACTCCACTTATTCGCCCGCCGCCGCTCTCTGTATCGAAGGCCACGCCTCCTCTCCTCCGACGAATCCAAACTCCGGAGTCGCCAGCAGGGGTTTTTTTCCCCCCCATGCAGAAGCCACGCCTTCTCAGAGAAAGCCACACCCCTTTTCGCTTGCGTTTCTCTGACGCTTCTTGCAAAGTCCGTCAAGTATGGCCTTAGCCACGCCCCCTCTCAGGCTTGACGTACAGAGACGTCACCTCTTTCTTGAAAGTGGGTGGTGGGGTGGGAATCATCTCTCCGCTGGAATAGTCATCACGCGCGTGGTGACGTTATGGCCACGCCCACTTTCATGAGAACCCCCCCCCCCGGGGGAGGGGCTTTTACTTGGTTGCTATACACGGCGTTGATGTTTCTGTCAGGAGGTGCCTTTAAAATATAGCAGTTAGTCTTTAAAGTGCTACAGTGTTTTTAATTTTGTTTTTGTTTATTTTGTTTTGTTTTCTGATATGCCCAAAGAAACCCAGATCCTGTTTCCCAACAGATGTTGTCACCGCTTTTCTGCCCACCCTTTCTGCTGCGTTGTTTGCAACATTTATATCCCGCCTTTACTCCTTCATTCTTTTTATGTCCATTTTGGACTGCCAAAATGAAGCCACTTTCTTGGCTTCCTCGTTGGCCAAAACCAAATCTTTATCATTGCATGTTTCTGGTAGTAACTGACAGACCAGTAAACGAGCCAGAATCTGTATCTCTCCACATTCACACAGCGTGTTGTGGTCCACCAGTCAGTAGCCCCCACTTGCACATGTTAGTTTTGCATTTAGGAACTCCAACCCTCAGCCTATTGATGGTCCTTGCCTCCAAGTGACGCAGGCGAGGCTGAGTTCCTCAACCACATCCTCCTTTAATGTTCTTTGCCCAGTGAGCTGCTTCCTCCATTTTCTAATTTGGTTTTGCTTTTGCATGTCGTCAAGGATGTTTGTTCTTGCCCTAAAGCATTTCCTGGACCTTGATCTGCCGAAGGACTCAAGGCACATATTCTTCTTTGGTGAGCTCAAGGGAACAAACATGGAACTCCTCCTACCCACTTTATCATCATAACAACCCTGTGGCTGTTGGTCATACTGAGTGTGTGTGACTGGCCTAAAGGCATCCAGGGAGAGCTTGTCTGCCAAGACTTGGACTAAGACTCTTAATTGTCTGGTTTCTAGTTAAGGGGCCTAATACATTTGCCATTTACCCTGCATTCTACATAGGATTGGGTGCAGGTGATTTCAAATCAACACCCACCTCATCCTCAAAGGATGTAAAACTCTATAGAGAATTATCGCTTTTGATTATTTTTTCTTTCTTTTTTCTTAGCTGGTGGGGGTGCTTTTAATGTCTTCCCTTTGGGTTGAAATCACTTTAGTGGTTCATTATTTTATTTATTTATTTATTTTCCCCAATTTGTATTGCTGCCCAACTCCAAAGACTGGGCAGCTCACAGAAAGGCTAGTCATAATTAAAAGCGATAAAAACCCATTAAAAACACAGTCAAACCTCACATAACGAGCGTTTTGCTTAGTGAAAAACTCGCATAATGAGCAAGTTTTTTGCTAAGCAGTCTGACTCGCACAACAAATTTTTCGCTATGTGAGTCGGACTTTTCCCTATGGAAAAACTCACATAATGAGTGTTTCTATGGGGAAAACTCGCTTAGCGAAAAATTTTCGCTATGCGACTTTTCCCCATAGAAACGCTTGTTATGTGAGTTTTTCCATAGGGAAAAGTCCACCTTGTATAGCAAAAAATTTGTTATGCGAGTCTGACTCGCATAGCGAATTTTTCGCATAGCAAGCAGCCTCGCAGAAGGCATTAAATTCATTATGCGAGGTATGACTGCAATAACAAAAATTAAAAAATTTAAAAGATTACAAGATTTAAAAAGAGAGATAGTATTTTACTAAATTAGCCAGCAGTTATCGCATCATTGGTGCCCTACACCTGCCCTGCCAGTCATATCTTTAACCCTTTCCTGAAGAGCATCAACTATGACTGTAGATGCAGCTTAATTGGCAGGAGGTTCCATAGGGCCGGAACCAGTGATGGGATGTAACAGGTTCTCACCAGTTCGCCAGAACCGGTAGTAACTTTTCCCAGTGTCCCAGAGAACCAGTAGCAGCTTTTGGGGGGAACCACCTTCGGGGCTTACCTTTTCACTGGTTCCCCCACTGGGTGGGTGTATTTTAATGTATTTTAAAAAAATTATTTACAGGTTTGTGTTATGGATGGGTGGGTTGGTTGGGTTGAGGTGTGTGTGTGTGTGTGTGTGTGTGTGTGTGTGTGTGTGTGTGTGTGTGTGTGTGCTTATTTTTATTTTATTTTTATTTTGTATTTTTTTAAAAAAAAATCTTTGGCCCCACCCACATCATGACATCATGATGTTAGCTCCGCCCATACTGATGACATCACGGTGGGGTAGTAAAATTTTTGACATCCCACCACTGGCCGGAACAGACACTGAGAAGGCCCTCCTTCTAGTGCTAGAGAGATGCGCACCTCTAGCAGGTGGAACAATAAGAGAGCCTCTCCAGTCTGCTCTGGTTGGGATGGACAGATGTTCTTGGGTTGACATGGTCTCTTAAGTATCCTGGATCTGGGGGAGAAAGAAGAATTCAAAACAATTGAACCACATGGAATTGCAAAAATGAAAGTGACTATGTGATTGACATCCCTTGCTGTAAGATCATTGGCTGGAATTCCTGAGGAGGAGGGCTACATGTGTAACTATATGAAACTTGTGGGAGGAGGGCCCCCTAAGTGCTTTCCCTGGAACCTTAATGGTTAATTTCTGCTTTGAAATGCTTGCTGATCTTTTGATGAATTGTATCCTTTATTTTTCAATGCTTTCAATATATTTCTTGAAGAAACTTGGAGTGGTTATTTGGCCTAATGCTACCTTTTCTACATATATCTGAGGCCTGGGTTGTCCAGCCAGAGAAGTGCAATCCAGAAGAACAAAGGGCCTACCCGAGAGGCAGGTACCTTCTTTTACAGTCTGTTTAGGGCAAAATAGCCCCATCCAGCACCCAAGATGGTAGCTCCTGAGATAACGCAGTCTTGCCAGGATTCAATTTTAGCCTGTTGTCCCCCATCCAGACCCTGACAGCCTCCAGACACCTGGAAAGGACTTCACCTGCATTGCTTGGATCATCATGGGCCGAGATGTATAACCAGTGGTGGGTTGTTCCTGGTTCATACCAGTTCGCCTGAACCAGTAGCAAGAATCCTGGGTGGTTCTCCGGGGTGGGTGGGTAGTACCCACCTAAGATTTTTTTTTAAGGCGGCCGGTGCGGATGCCTCACCACCAGGGGGGGGAAATCAAAATTGGAGCCAAAATGGCTGGCGGGAACTGTGCATGCGTCAAACCTCCATTTGATACATGCACAGTTCTATTTTTTAGTGTGCATGCGTCAAATGGAGGTTTGACGTATGCGCAGTTCCTGGCAGTCATTTTGGCTTCCAGGAAAGGAAGGGCGCAGGCAGTGCCTGAAGCAGCGGTGGTTGCGGCCTTTCCTCGCCGTACTGTGCCGCCAGGCCACCGCACCATTGCCACAGCTTGCTGCAGTGGCAGTTTGCCGCTGTGCCACCGCCTCTGCTGCTCCCCGACAAGTCGACCCAGGGTAAGTGACCGGTTTGTGTTTGGGGGTGGGTTGATTTGTGGTTGGGGTGGGTGGGTCCATAATGTCCATGATGTCATGGTGGGGTAGTAAAAATTTTGACAAGCCACCACTGTGTATAACTGAGTATCATCTGCATATTGATGATACCTCATCCTGTGGGAATGGATGGTCTCACCCAGAGGCTTCATGTAGATATTAAATAAGAGAGGTGAGAGCCCCGAGGCACCCCATATTGGAGGGGCCTAGGGCTGGACCTCTCGCTCTCCAACCACATCGACTGGGTCTGGCCCCTAAGAAAAGAGGAGAACCAGGACCACACAATGCCCTGGATCCAGTGGTGGGATGTCAATTTTTTTACTACCCTACTGTAATATCATGATGTCATGGGTGGGGCCGACATCATGATGTCATGACATCGTGGGTGGAGCCAATGTCATGACATGATGTGGGTGGAGCCAAAGAAAACAACAACAACAACAACAACAACAACAACAACAACAACAATAATAATAATAATAATAATAATAATAATAATAATAATAATAATAATAATAATAATAATAATAAATAAAATAAACACATACACACATCTCAACCCACCCACCCACCCTAAACAAAGAAACCAGTAACTTACCTGGCTAGGCAAGCAGCAGGCAGGCTGTTCCTTGGAAAGTCAAATGTTGAAGATGAAGTTAAAGTACTTTGGACATCAAATGAGAAGTGAAGATTCACTTGAGAAAGCCTCGATGCTGGGAAAGGTGGAGGGTAAAGGAAGAAGGGGGTGTCAGAAACTGAGATGGCTAGATGGCATTGTTAATACAATGGGCACAAAGCAGGGCGGGCTGAGATGGATGGTGGAGGATAGGGATGCCTGGTGTGCGGTGGTCCATGGGGTTGCGGGGGGTCGGAATCGACGGTGCAGCTGGACAACAATAACAACAACAAAACCATTCTCATGAGGAGTCAGTCATACCCTGGGCTGATGGCCAACATAGATTCATTACAGTCTTAACTTATAATGATCATAAGCCAGTTGGCAAATGATACCGTGATTCTAATTCAAGTATTTATCTAGCTGGGTGGTGCAGGAAGTTGTAATGATCCCTGAAGGCAAAACCTTAATTCTAGTAATTGTTCTTGTGTTTCATAACCTTGTACATTTGGCAGCCCTAGGAAAAGTTGTTTGACCAATTTCCTCCTGATTAAGAGGCTAATGCAGCTTTTATGTTTGAGGACTTTTTTTAAAGTGGAAAAGACAACAAAAGTGAGGTGGATGGGGCAGAAACGAATTTGTAAAATATTAACTGTAGTTGGACAAATACCAAGAGAACACTTTTAAAAATGTCTCCCTCTTTCAAAATCAAACCTAGCTGAGGTGTTTCAGTGAACTTGGCCGGGTTTATTTTTTAAACAGTTAAAGTTTGGGGTGTTTTTCCCCCAGTATCCCTCACAGGATAAATGTAACCCCAATTTTGAAATTACCATTTTATTATTATTTTTATATATATACTTTTGTTTTCAATAAAGTATGCTTCTCTCGTTTATGAAGATCGCAAAGGCCCTCCCTTCTTCTGTCTGAGCCTCAGCAGTGAAAAGGCTGGGAACTGCAGTTTGGTTTAAAGTGCATTTTCCTTCTGCCAAGGAGACACAGCAAACTTAATCCCTTCCACTCCTGATTAATTCTGTTTCATTAGCAGTTGTACCTAGGATGTCAAATAAATTAATAAAAACGGTTTCATGTAAAATAGTCAATTCAAACCAGAATAACTTCCCATGAGCCCATATTTGGGCATGCAGGAATTCTTTCATCCTTCCTGGAAGATGCCCTGAAGCCTTGAGACAAATTATTTTCTGTTTGCTTGGCTCTTTCACCTTATTGTCTTAGGAGCCGTGATAGATCACATAAAGCTGGGTGGGATTACTTTACTGAAACTCCTGCTTTCTTGCAATGCTGAACGAGGCTATTGAATCCCCCTTTTTACATACTTTAATAAAGGGTAATTAAGGGTCTTTTTAATATTTCCCTTGCTCTGTATAGAATATGTGATTCTTTCTTATAAACTGACATATTCTAACATGTTCTGTTTGTATTTCTGAAGTAGGAAAAATGTTTAAAAGCATTTTAACACAAATCTGCAGGCCACCACTCGCCTAAAGCCAGACTTCCTGAGACAAAAACAAGGGACAGACCTGGAATTGCCTTAGGATTATTCTCTGAGTTTTTCCCATCACTTCTTTTGTCCCTGGAATTTGTATTTAACATATGTACACTGTGATAATTAGTTGTGCCTGTCAGACAGGATGAATTTAGGTGGGTGGGAAATGCAGAGTAAAAAGCCAAAGTCAGTTTCTTGAAGCTCTTCCAATATTATATTGGTCAGAAACATTCCTCGCTTCAGACGTGTCGCGTTCCTGACTGGCTCATAGCATCCAGCCCAACGTACTCATTGGAGAAGCCCTAAAAACATATCACTGCCATTAACTGATGTACTGACATGTATCCCCACTCTTTCCCCCTTATCACTTTGTAATCTTTTCTAATGTCATTATTTATCTTAAAAACTTGTCATTGTATCTTGAAGTTGATGTGAAAACATACCATTGTATCTAAAAGTTGAATTATTTACTTATGAAAGGAAACCGCACTGCTGAGCTTTATATTTTATTGTATAAACTTTATTGTAACAATAGATAATAGGAGTAGATGTTAAAGATTAGTAGAAATGTATAAAGGTTCTTGCATCTTCAGAAAGTTTAGCTCTCTCTGAATAATTTTTTTTAGGGAAGCTCGTTACGTAGGTTTTTCTAGCAGACAAAATGGGTGAGATATACAGTATATGTCTTTGATCAGCAGCGGGCCCTTTGTTGTTTAAATGCTATTTTTATCAATAAACCAAAGTGTTTTGTCTGAAATTAAAATCTCTGTGGTTCTTTGGGGGGAGGGGCCTCCACCAGCAGATGGACTTCCAATTCAAGAAGCTGCCTCAATCTCACATGTTTTCCTGTAGGGGGAAAGGGCAAGCAGCTCCTATTTGAGCATGTTGGTCTTACATTTAGCAGGATGGGGCCCTTCCAGTATTCCTGGATTCCATTTCCCCTTACCCCTGTCCACAATTGCCGGCGGTAAAAGATAAAGGGAGCTAGACTCCCAACAGCATCTAAGAGGCCTCATGTTGTTCCCCAGCATACAGTATGAGGTATGATGTCACAATAGTGTGTGCTCCCAGGAAATTATAGCAATGTGCTAGAGCAGTGGTTCCCAAATGCTGGTTTGTGGACTTCAATCAGAAGAGTAGCGTGCCTTGGCAGGGCCCCGTATAAAAATTTGTTTGGGGGCCATTAGGAAGGGTAAAGATTTGTTTTGCTTACACACGTTGGGGGCCCCTGTAGCCCGGGGGCCCCGTATAATTGATATGGCAGATACGGCGGTAGCTACGCCTCTGACTTCAATTCCCAGAAGCCTAAGTCATTTCCCCAAACCACTGATCAGCCAATGTACTGACTTAGGTTTCTGGGAATTGGAGTCCACTTGTGGGCTGTGTACCCCCTGTTGGGAACCACTGTGAGAAAGGAGACTCCTTCTTCACTGATGGCACCATGGCTGTTGTTGTGTGGGTCTCTTTTGACAGAGGTATTGAAGCAAAGCTCAAGGGTCAGAAGTGTTTCTGTTCTGGATTCCAGCTCTAGAAGTCCTCAACCAGTATTGCTGTTGACTGAGACAGCTTGAGAGGATTTTGGACTCCAGAAAAGTAATGTTTCCAGCCTAAGACCTTAGCCTGTATGGCTGCATCTCAGGGATAATGCAACTCTCAGATTTCAGCAGCATGAACCATTTGTTGGACTAAAGTTCACCCTTGCTTGAAAACCAGTTGTATCCAACTCTAGAGTGCAGTGTTCATCTCGGTTTACAGCCAAAGAGCCAGTGCTGTTTGTGTCTGCAGATGTTTCCATGTTTATGTGACAGGCATGACTAGACACCAGAGCATACAGAATGCTGTTACCTTCCCACCAAAGTGGTACCTACTTATTTAGGTACCACTTTGCCATTTCTTGCTTTCAAACTGCTAGATTGGCAAAAGCTGGGATAGAGACAGGAGCTCACTCTGCTGTGCAACACATGGGTCTCAACAGTGGTGGGCATGGGCCGGCCCGGTAGAACCAGTAGTAACTATTCTGGGTGGTCTCCAGGTGTGTGTGTGTAGTAACTTTCCCAGGAGACTACCCGGGATGGTTACCTTTTTTTTGAGGCGACCGGTTTCGTTGCCTCTCTGGCCACACGACACATGCATGCTCCAAGCATAAAATGGCTGCTTGACTTGGCGTGCATGCGTGTTAAGATATCAATTGATGCACATGCGTCAATTGATATCTTAACATGCATGTGCCCCAAGCCCCAAGCAGCCCTTTTATGTTTGGACTCAGAGTGTGCATGCGTCGGGCGGAGGCCATGGCCTGGTGTTAGGACCGGAGCCCACTGCAGCCTCTGCTCGCCAGCTGAGCAGAGGCTGCGGCGGGCGTGTGCCACACACCCCTGTGCCAAGCGCCCACACACCCTGCACTAATGCAGGGCGCTTGGGCATGCAGCCCCGGGGGCGCGTGGCCCCACGCTAGACCAGGTGCCCACTGCGGCCTCCGCTTGGGTGCTTGGCATGGGGGCACACGGCCCGGTGGTAGGCCAGGTGCCCGCTGCGGCTTGTGCTCAGGTGCTCGGCAGAGGGCGTAGCATGGCACTAGGCCAGGCACCCACTATGGCCTCCGCTCGCCATGCCAAGCGGAGGCCACAGCGGGCACCTGGCCTAGCGTCACCATGTCGAGTGCCAGAGTGGAGGCTCCGGCAAGCGCGTGACCTAGCGCCAGCCTAGCGCTATGCAGCGTGCCCCTTTGCTGAGAGCCAGAGTGGAGGTTGCAGCAGGTGGCGGGCCTAGCACCAGGCCGAGCGCCCCCGTGCCGAGGGCCTGCGTGCCCTTCACCAGGCATGCTCGGGCGCTCAGCACGGATGTGCACGGCCTGCCAGAGCCTCCACAGGGGTGCGCAACCTGGCGCTAGGCCAGGTCCCCGCCGCAGTCTCCGTTTGCCACACAGCAGAGGTGACTGGGTGCCTGCCCTAGCGCCTGGCCGTGTGTTCCTGTGCAGAACACCCAAGCAGAGGCCACAGCGGGTGGCTGGCTTAGTGCCAGGCCACACGCCCGTGCCAACTCATTCTGACCTACTATACTAAGCAACACCATTTGGGTCAGTGCCATCTTGATCACCCAAAACCCTAATTTTCTGTGAGCAAGGCAGCATTCAAAATCAAAACCTTATCTAGAAGCACCCTCTTATTTCAACAATGGGACAATGTCTGGATGAGAATGGCAAGGACCATGTGGAAAGCAGCTCCTAGTTTTTCATTAGCCCCGTCTTTTTCTGGCAATAATGTGAGCTGTGACTTCTGAAAATCTCACAGGGCATCATCAGTATTCCCAAATATCCCTTTGTCAGAGCTGGAAATTGGCTTCTTGTCATTTCTTTTTTGTTTGTTTGTTTGTTTTCATGCAAACCTTAATCCTAGCCTACTGCTGGTCACCCTTATTGAAAAAATGCTCCTCCCTTCTTCAAAGACAGTTTTTAAAATGAGCAGTAAGTATAGAGAAACAGCAGGAATCATTGCTTTTTGTATAAATCAGGGGTTCCAAACCTAAGGCCCATGGGCTGGATCAAGTGATGGGATGTTACCGGTTTGGACCGGTTCAAACCAGTAGCACCCCATCAGGAGGTGTTGCTGGGGTGGTGGTGGTAAACCCCCGGGCGACTGGTTTGGTCGCCTCTCCGGCCCCCTCCAAAAATGTATTTTTTAGTGTGCATGCATCAAATAGAGGTTTGATGCATGCACACTAAAAAAAAAGAACTGTGCATGCATCAAACAGAGGTTTGACGCATGCGCAGACATTTTTATTTTTTTTTTAAAAAAATTGCTCCTCCTATGACATCACGACATCATGATGTCAGCTCCGCCCATGACTTCTATGATGTCATGGTGGGCTAGCGGGAATTTTGACAACCCACCACTGGCTGGATCCAACCTCTTGGCACCATTCAATGTGACCCACTCTCCCTCCAAGGGCATTTAAGAAACAAAATGGCTACCCCTTTGAAACTGTTGAGACCAAATGGCCTCCCCCATCGTACAGGCAGGGCAAAATGGCCATCTGGCCCTCGAAGCTGACTGAGAGAGCATGACCCGGCCCCTGGCTTGGAAAGGTTGGGAACCTCCTAGTGTAAATGGATGAGATGGCTAGATAGAATCATTGACATGATTAGTGTAGATCTGGACGGACTACGGAGGATGGCAGATGACATGGGAACCTGGTGTGCGATGGTCCATGGGGTCGCAAAAGCTTGGACTTGACTGTGTGACTCAACAACAACAACAACAACAACAACAACAACAACAACAACAACAACAACAACAACAACAACAACAACAACAACAACAACAACAACAACAACAACAACAAATGGATTTCATTGGGCAGGTAGTGCAGTATATCAAAATGCCCATGAGGAAAACTTTGCTTAACCTGTTTCTTCCTGTATTACTAAGAGACCACAGAATTCACCAGAGATCAAAGTTAGTGATCACTCAGTGCCACCAGAAACCAACATTTTTAATGCCTATGGGCAACTATGAAAAAACTATTGCTGCAAACTCCCTCCTTTATTGGGCTCTGTCTGGATGTCCCTTTGAGGCAGTATGTTTTGGTTTAGCTTCCTTTTTTAGATCAACACTCCCTAACATAGTATCCTAGAGATAGCTTGTATTGTCAAGAGCTGTAAACCCTTGGGGTTCCTTCCTGATCTACAGTTCTGTGTTTCTGTCTGTTGTTTCATCTCAAAAAAGTATTGCAGGAATGGGAAAGAACAGCCTTTCCCCGCCCAGGACTTTGAGTCTGGC
This sequence comes from Furcifer pardalis, assembly GCA_030440675.1. NCBI lineage: Eukaryota > Metazoa > Chordata > Lepidosauria > Squamata > Chamaeleonidae > Furcifer > Furcifer pardalis. The sequence goes on from CP126893.1 coordinate 155,035,975, forward strand.
CAGGTTATCCTGCTATGGTAATAGAGTAGACCATATTGCCATCAACTGAACACCAAGTGTCAGGCGGCAGTTATGTAATCTGACAACCCTAAGGACAAATGGCCTTCGGTGACAAAGTCCACAGGGAAGGGTGATGGTCCCCAAATGGATTAAACCCCTCTTAAATCCATCCTGGTGGAGGGCAGCAGCTTCATCAATACTGGCCTGAGGTTGAGAAGGGCTTTGCGTGCCAAAAGAGCTCAGGGCCAGAAAGTGACTCAGGGAACTGGATCAGTGGTACAGGGGTCATCATGCTGCGATGTGGAAGGTAGAAAAAAGGCTACTGCATTATATTCCCAGGACAGTCTTCATGGCTGATCCCCATGAGGATAGCCAATATTCAGATTCGGATATGGCAGAAAAAGAAGGACTGAAGGCCCCTGTACAGTGGAAATGCAGAACTTCTACCTTTAACAGCTGTTTTCTTTTGGGACACAAGGGAGAAAGGAGTCTTTAAGAGATTATCCAAAGACAAATACACAACCATAGAGGGAGGCATGGTTCAATGGCAGAGTACCTGTTTTGCATGGAAGTTTAATCTGCAACATGCCTAAATATGGTTTTGGAAGCACAGTGCTTAAAACCTTGGAGAGCCACCAGCACTGGTAAACAGTGCTCTGATGGCTGGATGAATTATCTGATTTACAACATGACTACACAGCACACAAAAACCACACTTAGATCTACTGTGACCTGAAGGTTTTTTTTTTTCTTCAGAGCACGTTCTCTGCTAGTTTCCATGGGTGAAATTGCTGTAGTCATCCAGATACCTGTAACTGCAACAGGTTCTGCAACAGGTTTCTCGTGAAAGACAAGAGAAAGTATCTTTTCACTCTGGTTGTGGAATAAGTCCTGCCACCTTTGATTTGACAAGGTGCTAATTGGCAATTTCCAGCTCTTCATTAAAATTTATTTTCCTAAAGTGATTTAACAATAATTTCTTTCAGGATTTAACCATAATTTGTTCCAGCCTTTAAAAAAATCTGTAGGAGATAACTTTTAGGGGAACTGACACTCCTGTGAGTGCCACTATATATTTGATCAGGCCATCACACAGGGGGGAAACCTGAGAATAATGCCAGGATGGAGCAAAATTAAACTACCTCTGCTAGATGATTTTTTTTTAATGGTTCTCCACTAAAAAGAGACAACTTCTTACTGGGTTTCTCTCTTCTTTGTCTTGTGTTGTGCAGTTGTTGGTACTCAATTTGATTTCATCTATGCCAAATCTGATGCAAACTGTGAAGTTAATGACTAGTGTAGATGTCCCCTCAGTGGCTGAAATCCAGTAGTAAGCTGCTACCAGCACAGGCCCATTGAATCAGAGGAGTTAATTCACCAAATGTCTATTGACTCAATGGCCCTACTATCTCAAGCAGTGTAAGACAGCTTTGTATGCTCCTAAGATTACCTTCCTTGGGGTCCCTTTGTCAGAATGCAGTAGCAGTGTGAGCATTTTGACAACCCTTGTCTAGGTAGTACAGGGTATATAATTATTTTAACAATTTGCAATTACAAATCTATAGGTTTAAATAAACCTAACCCTTTGTGTTATCCTTTATGTCAGGGGTTCCCAACCTTTTCAAGCTGGGGGCCGGGACACAATTTCTCAGTCAGCTTTGAGGGCCAGATGGCCATTTTGCCCTGCCTGCATGATGGGGGTGGCCATTTTGTTCCAACAGCTTCAGAGGGGTGGCCATTTTGTTTCTCAAATGCCCTTGGAGGGGTGGGGGCCACATGAAATGGCACCATGGGCCAAATCTGGCCCATGGGGCTTAGGTTGAGAACCCCTGCTTTATGTCCTTTTGCACTTGATTTAATTTTTTTTCTTGGGGAGAACAAGGTCCAGTGTCAAATCTCTTTGCTCCTCCTCCGATTCTACCATTTTATACCCAAATACTTCCATGGCTTGTTTGCAGATGACCTGAACTTCTTGTACCTCCTGGAAAGTGAGCTGTTCCCTCCAAGCCTGAGAGACCATTTGAGCATTTTTCTGTATTGCCAAGGGATTCAGCATGTCGCTGTTGGTAGACGAGTGAGTTATATTGTAAACCCAGGCATGAAGCCTATGGGAAGATGTCAGGCCAGTGAAATGGTACCACTTGTCCAGGTATCCCAGTGGGTCTGCCACAAGGTCTTCATAACGTGTTAAGAGATACCGTCTCCTCAAGGTTTCAGGCATGTGGGACAAAGTCATGAGGTACATCTCAGCCTGACTCTGGCAGATCCTGCTCATGATCCCGTGGGTGCTAGAGGTGTTGTTGAGGGTGTTGCTGATGAGCAGATCATCAGGGAGAAGAGAGACCATCTGGCGGGAAGCGTAGACTGCTCGTGGGTCCCTGACCAAGTGGATAATGTGAAGGTGGAGGGCAGGATCAGTCAGGAGTGGATAAAGTACTTCCATCTGGAAGATGCGAACTACCTTCACCACAACATGGCTGTAGGTGGCGCAAGCTTCAGAAATTTTCCCAAAGGGGGTCTGGCCACATTGGGCTTTGCATTCCTTGACATCCACAATATCAGAGCGGTCAAAGGCCTCACAGGTTGGAGGCGAGCAGAGACCTCGGCTCATAGGCCACATGAAGAGATCAGAAACCTTGCTTGGTTGATTTAGGTAGGGGTAGAGGGCTTCCATGTCACAAAGGAAGACAGAGTGCAACACATCCCTCACAGGCCCTTGGAGGAGCTCAGGACTTCCCCAAGGCATGCTGGTCCACACATGCTTGGCTGGCTCCATCATGTAGAAGACATCTGGGTTCTGGTTGAAGAGCTGTCCTGCAAAGGTCGACCCTGATCGCCAGCTGGAAAGGAGCAACACATGGGTCCTGGTTGGAGATGAGACACTTTCTTGGCTATATTGCTCAAAGAGTCTCCAAGAGGAGAAGAGGAGAAGGAACATCACTGAGACAAGGATTTGGATATGGGTGATCCGAATGAGCATGTTGCCAGGTTGAAAACAGATACCTATAGGAAATAATATACAAGTCATACAGCCCTGAAGAGGCAGTAGAAACTTCATTTTGGAAACATACCTTCCCACAGTTTACTAATCCAGTGTTTCCCAACCATTTTTTGGTCATGACCTTTTATAATAACCAAATAGCATCTTTGCCAGTGCATAAGATGCATCGGAGTATATGCTTGTCATTACCAAATTAGCCCACTACAGGCCATTATATACAAGATGCACTCCATTTTCCAGTGTATTTTAAGGAGAAAAAGCTGGGTTTTATATGCCAGCATATATGGTAATCTGTGCCCCCCAACAACATTTGCATAAATAGGCATTTCAATGTGGTAAAGAAAACATCCCAGTCTGGCCAGGTTATCTTGCTATGGAATAGAGTAGACCATACTGCCAGCAACTCAACGCCAAGTATTAAGTGATGGTTAACTAACCTTACCACCCTGAGGACTAATGTCCTTGGTTGCTGAAGTCCACAGGGATGGGTGATGGTCCCCAAGTGGATTAAATCCCACTTGAATCCATCTTGAAGGAGGGAAGCAGTTCATCAATACTGGGCTGGGGCTGAAGAGGACTTTGGGTGCCAAAAGGACTCAGGACCAGAAAGTGACTGGCAGAACTAGATCAGTAGCATGGGTGTCATGCTGTGATGTGGAGGGCAAATGAAGGGCTCCTGCATTATATTTTCAGGACAGGCTTAATAGCTGATAGCCATGAGGATTGCCAAGATTCAGATTCGGATAAGGCAGAAGAAAAAAACATGCTAAAATAGATTTTTAAAATCACTAACATGGCTGCATGGAAGTAAGAAAAGTTAATTTTTCAAACCACAACCCCACGAATATTCCAGCCACTATGGCTGTTGTTGTGGTCCCCAAAAGCAATATTTCCCATCTCTATTTATGGGTGTACCAAGCAAATCCTATAAAAAAAAAGGAATAGTTTAACCTGAGAAAGAAAGGACAAAGGGAAGATGTGAAAATAGCCATCTGGTGTTGAATAGCTGTAAAAATATAGGAAATGGAACATTGGTAATAGAGGCATTAATATAATGTTTACTTTCTCAAATATTTGCAGATTACTAAAGAGGACACGGAAGTGCTTAAAACTTGCTTGAGGCTGGTACAGTTCTGCCCATCACCATAAGAGGGTAGTGTTTACCAGTAGATTTTACATCCTGGTTATATTACCACTTACCATGGATCAGCCCTGCTTCAAGAAAGTCAGAAGAGACATGGCCAGAAAAGTTTCCTTAAGATTATGGTTGTAATTATGCAACAGTAGCTTGGCATTCGTTTTGAGACTCTATGATGTATGGCACTACAATGTGTCTTTGAATTGTGAACTTTAAAATAGCCTGCTATTTTGAAAAAACAAAATACAAAGAATATACAGAATGCAAAGAAACCTGTGAGATTGTAAACACGTGGAAAAACTAAGCCAAATAAAAGTCAAGACATCATAAAACACATAATATGCAGAAAGCTAGAATACTTTGGTCATGCAATAAGAAAAATACAGGTTGTTACAGCTGGTCATTCAAAGTAAGAGAAATGTGGGGCAGGGGAAGAGTGCAAGAAGGAAAACCTACTGGCTAAAGAGTCTAGGAAAGTGAGGGCTTGACTACATGGCTTAACTGGAATAGGTTAGGACAGGCTAAATAGGGTTGCTAGATGATCTGGTTTGTTATTTGGTGTGATCCTTGCATCCAAATGGCACACGGACCTCAAGTGACCCTATTTGGTCCGCACCAGCCCACTGTCAATTTGACAACATTGTGAGCAGGTTTAAAAAGAGAGCCACTCCAGGATGATATTAAATTAAACACTTCCTTAGCTCAGTGGAGGGACTGAGGAAGGGGGAGGAGGAGAGGGGAGTAAGTGTATTAAGCCAGTGCATATGCACTACTGTATATCACTTTTAAAAAAGTCATATGGAAAACTTCATCCTGGAAGTGGGAGGAGATAGGAGAAGGCAACAAGAGGGATTTCTTTTCTTTTCTCTTTAAGTCTGGTAGATTCACTACCCCAAACCGTGTCTTCCCACAAATAAGTTTTCAATTTGTCTTTAATTTTTAAAAAATGATATTTCAAACCTCCTTTCTTTCTCACTTACCCCAGGAGGTACAACTCCTCACACAGGCATACCAAAGGCACAACATTTAAAAACCAGGCTGTTCTTCAGGGTTGTCAGTTTGCTTTTCTGCCTTTACTTTATGCACACCTTAAGACAAGTCACCACGTCCACAATCCCAGAACTTCACCCACCAACTGCAGTGCAATAAATACGTGCCAGTGAAATATTTTTTAAGCTGCTGAAATCTCCTAACCCATCCTCTTAAGACCAAGCTATACAAAACACCGGCAAACATGAATTCCTTCCTAAGCTATAGAGAAGGGATTCTCAACCTGAGGTTTGTGGGCCAAATGTGGCCCACACCACCATTTCATCTACACACACACTGCCTCCACCACACCAGGAAGTGCTATGTGTTGGAGGAAGTGCAAAATGGCTGCCTGGCCCCTGAAGTTGTCTGTGGGAGTGTGACCCAGTCCCTGGCTTTAAAAAGTTGAGAACTCCTGCTATAGAGGGATGAAAGTTCTTAAGGCTCTTTTGCAAAGATGAGGCAGCCAGAGAGAGTACTTAAAGTACTTAACCTTTCTCTAGCTGGTAAATTTCTCCTGAGACCCCTCGACTCACCTGCTAGTCTTTCCCAGTCCTGATTTTTAAAATATATCTTGGAGATAAAGGTTATGAGAGAAACACACTTTCTTTCTACTGTTGCATCTTCTTGGGTTCCCTATTGGTTGACATACTACATTCCCCCCCCCATGAAATTCTTGGATTATGCATAATAAAAATAAGCTCGAAAGCCAGTCGTATCCAACCCCCTAGGCTAGGGTTAAGTGCTCATCCCTGTTTATAGCCAAAGAGCCAGCACTGTCTGCGTCTGCAGATGTTTCTGTGGACATGTGATAGACATGGCTAAATATCAGAGTACATGGAATGCCGTTTACCTTCCCACCGAAGTGGTACCTATTTATCCATTTGCAATTTCTTGCTTTCAAACTTCTAGGTTGGCAGGAGCTGGGACAGAAATGGGTGCTCACTCCATCGTGCAAACTTTGGGTCTCAAACTGCTGACCTTCCAGTCATCAAGTTCAGCTTCTTAACCACTAAGCCACCGCAGTCCCTCCTAAGCCACTGTAGTCCCTCGGATTATGCATATTTCCCCTTAAAATCTATGCTATTGAAGTAAAGTCCCAAGGTCTGATCCAGAATACTGTAAATGTTAATACCCGTTTTTACCTGGTTTTCTCCCAAGGGTTTCCAGTTCATACAAGCAGAAAGAAGCCACATCAGAAGACAGGTGCTGTTCTGCTTCTCCGCATTTTGTGTGCTCAGAGGGCGGTTCAGCACCACTTGGGCACACAGCCCTGAGGAGACTTTATAATCTAGGGCGAAGCAGGTACTACAAATACTCTTCAGACATCAACACAATGTGCACCTTTTTGGAAGAATGAAAGAAGACAGCATTCTGGAGGGGGAGGTGTTTGGGCTTCCCAAACATATCTGTATAGCACATTCATAAGAGTTTGACACCATTTTAACTTTCATGACTCTACCCTGCCAAATCTTGGTTTCTCTGAAAGAAAGCTTTAGTCCTGTAGTTGATGCAACTGATAGAACAGCTGTTGGCAGAGAATTCTACATGTAGAAAGAGATCTGTAGAAAGAAAAAGATATCTAACTGCAAATTTTGAGTATTGGAGGGCCAAATATTTAGGGGCAGTGGCAGGTTGCTGGAGTGACTAGAAGGGATAAAATCAGGAATTAGATTACAGTAAAACCTCAGATAACGCGAAAACTTGGTTCCACAACTCTTAGTGTTATCTGATTTTTAATGTTATCTGATGCATTCCCCCCCCCCCCATTGCTTAACGTTATGTTGTTTTAGTGTTATCTGATGCAAATGTTATCAGAGCTATTACTGTATAAGGGAAAAAACTGGAACAGAACCAATTTTGCACTACATACAGAGACAACCAATAAAGAGGTTTGCCCATTTGGAGAGAATGTCTTGGAATTCCACACTGACACTCTAGTAAATTAAACAGCCAATTCTGGATTGTTGACCTATTCCTTTTACAAAGTAATATATGCAATCAGACTGTAGCATAAGCAGAGTCATCTTGGAATTAGGAAACCCTCTCTAGTTAAAAGTTGTTTACAGCTAGCTTGCTGAGGAACACACCCAAAAGGGTCTTATCTAAGTAAACAGACATATACGCGACAGGCAAAGGAAGAGAATACAGTGTATACAGTACTTTATGTCATGTGCATATGTAAGTTTGAATATGTAGTATCAAGATAAGGTATGGAACACCTACCCCACCTGCACCATTTGGACTGAAGACATGTGTGCAAAGCTTTGTGAAGAGTATAAAAGGCTGGCTAAATCATTAATGGGGGTGGGGGTGGGGGTCCTTGGATCTAAATATGGATCCGAGACCATGCATATATACATTATGACATACAGTACCATGACCATGTGTTATTGTGTTATGCTATGCTATGATTGAAAAACTTACATACAATTCTTTTTACATTTCAAAATCTGTGGCTGATTTATTTACTTAAAATCTGATTGCTGAAAAGAGGACAAATTGTATCCAACATCAACTGGAGAGCCATATTTTCTTAACTCCTTCCTTAAAGGAATTGGTAACATTCATTTGGTTTTAACTGAGAAAAAAGAAATTAATGTTGTTTTACCATCACTATGATCTGAATAATATAATATAAAATTATTGTAGGAGGATTTTTGGAACACAGTGAAAGTATTAAAAGGAATGACATTTTGGTTAAAATCAAAGGTATAACTCAATCACTATGAGAATGCATGTTGCTAAAGAAAAGTTTATTTAGTGGAATTGCATTTTTGAAGTCATATAACTAAAATCCCTGAACAACAGGACAAATTGCTACAAACTTTGCAATTCTATTGAAGTCTATTTAGAATTGGAAACTTCCTTTACATGAGGAATTTCAATATGACTATAGCTGTTACAATACTAAATTGGGTTAAAATGTCTTAAGAATTAAAGTATGTTTACCTTTTTGCAGTCTAGTCTTGACTGCCTATCAAATGTTTAAGGGGCATCAAGAAAGGAAAGCTTTTGAAAGACCTTCTTGGGCAGGTGTTTTCCACCCACTCTTTCCTATAGTAGCTAATTCTGGAGAAAGAGTGGGTGGAAAACACCTGCCCAAGAAGGTCTTTCAAAAGCTTTCCTTTCTTGATAAAACTTAAATGATTCATGCCTTAACATGGGAGGTTGGAATGGATTTTAAGATAGACTTCACCTGGCTTTGGGAAATCCTTTTGAGCAATTCTCTAGATCCAATTTGCAGGAGAATGTGAAAACCAATAGGGAAGTAAAGGAATAGCTTGTTTGTTGGCAGAAGAAGGATTTTGAATTTGTGTTGGAATCTATCGCCCACACATACTATTCCAGATGCAGAAGCCAGGCTTCGCCCAGCTAGCTTACTCCAAGTTGGGCGGTACTCCAATGCGTTTTCTTTGGAAACACATCTAGGGACAAAAACGCTCTATTTCCGTTTCTTTCCTTTTCTACTGCTCTGGGAGGGCGGATGCTCTGTGCGTCGCAGCTTGTCTCTCCAGGAAGTCCCGTAGATGTTGACTGCACGTGTTATTCCGCAGGTTGAGCGACTAGACGAGGCGGGGCAGGTAAGTTTGGAAAGAATCAGACCATTCACATTTGTCCAGTTTGGCTTCTGAGTTTTTATTATTTTGCTTTTGAGCTGCTGGTTTTGTTTAACTCGTTGGCACTGTGATGCATGGATTGATTAAATTAAATAATTAATAGCAACAGAAAGTGAGGAGGACCTAAAGAAGCTCCTAATTAGGTTGAAAGAAGAAAGTGAAAAAGCTGGCTTGAGACTCAATATCAAGAAAACCAAGATAATGGCAACAGGCCCTATCAGTCCCTGGAAAATAGATGGGGAAGAAGTAGAAGCAGTGACAGATTTTACTTTCCTAGGATCTAAGCTCACTGCAGATGGTGATTGCAGCCATGAAATAAAAAGGCGACTGATTCTTGGGAGGCAAGCGATGAGAAACCTGGGGAGCATAGTGAAAAGTAGAGACATCACATTGAAAACAAAAATTCGCATAGTCAAGGCAATGGTATTCCCTGTTGCAATGTATGGTTGCGAGAGTTGGACCATTAGGAAAGCTGAACGGAGAAGAATAGACGCCTTTGAGATGTGGTGTTGGAGGAGAGTTTTGAGAGTCCCATGGACAGCGAGGAGAACAAATAGGTCAATCTTAGAAGAAATCATCCCTGACTGTTCCTTAGAAGGTCAAATAATAAAGATGAGGCTAAAGTACTTTGGACATCAAATGAGAAGAGAGGATTCACTTGAGAAAGATTTGATGCTTGGAAGGGTCGAGGGCAAAAGAAGAAGGGGACGGCCCAAGATGAGATGGCTAGATGGTATCGTGGAGACAATGGGCACAGAGCTGAGCGAGTTGAGGGGGATGGTGGAGGACAGGAGTGCCTGGCGGTCAGTGGTCCATGGGGTCGCAGAGGGTCGGAATCGACTGTGCGACTGAACAACAACAAACCACCCCCCATAGCGCTTAGGGTGCTTCTCAAAGTAATTAGCATTTTTGACCCCAACATGCTGGGTACTCATTTTAACCGATCTTTGAAAGATGGAAGACTGAGTCAACCTGGCATCTCGTCAGGATCGAACGCACAACATCAGGATTTTGAGATTGAAAGGGAGTCTTTTGGAGTTTATCTGAATAATCTATTGTTGCTAATGGCTGTGTGAAACTGCATTCTTGTGCTTGCTTGTCTGTCATCTTGCTTGACACCAACCCTTCTCCCGTCGACCTCCTGAATTTGGTATATAAGAACATGCCTGTAAGTTTCATTCCTTGTCTGATGAAGTGGATTTGATCCACGAAAGCTAACAGTGAAAATATAGCAGTTAGTCATTAAAGTGCTACTGTGTTTTTTATTTTGATTTTTCTTTATTTTGTTTATTTTGTTTTGTTTTCTGAGATATCAGAATTTTTGTTGTAGTACAGCAATTTAACCACTGTGCCACCAGCTTTATTTGTTTTATAAGTAATAGCAGTGGATCAATTCACAGAGAAAGGGTGGTGACAGGCTCCTCTTATAATTTGAGTGCTTTTCTCTGATCATCACTGTTTGTTCTTGTAAGACTAGTCTGGATATGGAGAAAAGGTTGATTCCTATGATGGTCTATCAGAGAAATCTTTTCCCAGTTTCAGAAAGTCACATGAAATGCAGTGAAAAACCATTCAGGAAAGTGGAGTTGTTATAAATGGAAACCAATAGCTTCAGCTTGCCAGACTAGATATCAAAAAAAAATCCCAAAATGTCTTTTCCTAAAGTAGGGGCAGGTAGTTTTGTTGCAGGGTCTGCTGTTGTTTTTATGACTGGGTGTACATGTCCTTTTCATCTGCTTTAGCCTCTGCTTCCCGTGGGGATTATGGAACAAAGTAGTTCTCGTTTTGAGTCAGAATTTGATTTCTGTCCTGAGTGTGGTACAGTCCTACCTCTGCCTGGAATCCACAACCAAGTGTCATGTCCTTGTTGTTCTTTCTCCATTGATGTACGAGGTGAGAGCAATGGTCTTTTGATATTTTACTTCCATCTCTCTCCAATCACTTTGCTTCATTTTATCAGTGCCACAGTTTCACCTACTATTTGAAATAGCAGGTTAAGGTTGCAAACCTATTTCTGGAACCCAATATTACGTCACAGCTAAAGAAGGTTCAGTGGCTCTAATGGTTAAGACGCTGACTAGAAGGCTGCATGTCAGCAGTTCGATACCTGAGTACAGGACAAAGGAGTGAGCGCCCATCTCTGTCACAGCTCCTACCAACCCAGCAGTTTGAAAGCAAGAAATTGCAAGTAGTAGATAAATAGGGACCACTTTGGTGATAAGGTAAACAGCGTTTCATGCACTCTGGTGTCTAGGGTGTACCTGCTACATGTCCATGGAAACGTCTGCAGATGCAGACAGCGCTGTCTCTTTGGCTATAAACAGAGATGAGCACTGAACTCTAGAGTCAGATGAACTAGCTTTCAAGCAAGGTTGACCTTTACCTTTACTAAAGAAGGTTCATTGAAGCTTTGGGATTTGCATAGTTGATTGATTTACTAAATCACAGATTCAGTGGGCCTACTTCAATCACAACTTACTACTAGATTTCAACTTATTTTTACATTTGACTCAGTCAATCACATCGGATTGTGTGAAAGAAAACTTCTAAGAAAAAGCTTGTTTTTTTGGGGTGGTGGGGAGACACGATCCAGTTGAGTCCTTGCACTGATAGAAGAAACCTGTCAGCAGGTCTCAGAAGAGGTGATTTCCTTCCTTTTTATAAAGCCCCTGTTATCTCCAGTGAGGGATTCTCTTTGTTCTCTGCCACTGTGTTAGAGATTATGGTATTTGTTCCTCAGCTGTATAAATAGCTGTCTGGCCAGGTTATCCTGCTATGGCAGTGGTGGCTAACTTTGGCATTCAGGCTGTTCTGGAACTTTAATTTCCAGAAGCCCTGATCAGTAAGAGTGCTGACTTGGGCTTCAGGGAATTGGTCCAAGAACAGCTGGAGTGCCAAGGTTAGCCATCACTGTGCTATGGTAATAGAGTAGACCATATTGACAATGACTCAACGCCGACTGTCATGTGGCAGTTTACTAACCTGAGAACCCTGTGGACAAATGGCCTTGGAGGCCGAAGTCCATAGGGAAGGGAGATGGTCCCCAAGTGGATTAAATCCCACTTCAGTAGTACGGGTTTCATGCTGCAATGCAGTAGGCAAATTGAAGGGCGCTGCTTTATATTCTCAGGACAGTCTTCATGGTATGGGTCTCCTCAAAGATTGTGTTATTTTTTAACCACAGTTGGGCATACCCTGGTAACAGTAACCTTGTGTTGCCAACTAATCTTTCTAACAGTAGGTCAGGCCAAAGGAACTGCAGAATGGACTCGCCAAAAGGTGGTTTCATTTTGGCAGAAATTTTTGAAGTGGTAGCTGTGTTAATCTGCAAGCGTACCAGAAATTAAATAAAATAATAATAATCAGAAAACAACAACAACAATGCTCCTTAAAGACCAACTCCTGTACAGTATTTTAATATTTCGTGGATCAACTCTACTTCATCAAAATGATACTCATTTTGGCAGTTTCATGTCTGGCCTAGACATGGAAGCAGCAGCAGCTGTATAAACCATCTGCTAATATGCAACAATTTGCATGAATCATGTGAAATCAAGGACTTGTTTGAAGCAATTGTCCGGGTTATTAAAACTGCTGAATATTGAAAAAATAGAGTGTAAATATGTAAATATATATTTTACACATACATACATTTTTAGATTCTTAGTGTTCTTTTAAGTTAATGTTAGTTTTAAATTTTAGTGCTTTGGACTCATAAATAAATAAGCTGTATAAGTAGGGCAGGATGACTTCTTGCTGCAGAGATAAAGCAAGCTACAGAAAATGTATATGTTTGAATTAAAATAATGTTCTGTTCTCTGTTGACCTCCTTTTGTTTGTTTCTAAATAGAGTTTGAGAAGAGGGTTATCCGTACATCTACCACGTTCAATAGGTCGGATTCTGTGTCTTTGACGCTGGATGATGAAAAAGCTGTCAAAGGGCCATTGGTGAGCGAGGATGGGTGGTTCCCGGGTAGTTGTGGTAGGAAGCAGTTCTGTTGGTAATAGTCCAGTTATTTGACAAAGCATTCCAATAATCACATCCTCAAATCCCAAAGAGCTGAAATGGTTAGATGTGATCTACAAGATATGTCATTTGAGACACCTCTAGCATTCTTAGATTATAGATCACGCTGGATAATTCTGGTGGGTCAGGGGTCAGTTTTGTCTCTAAACAACTCTAGGTTGACACACACACCACTGCCAACATAAGAAGTAACTAGGATCCATTTCTGTTTTTTAAAAAAGCTTTGTTTGAAAGCTCCTGGAGGTGTCTGAGGCAAGAGAGAAAAGCCCACAAAACCCAAGATGAGCCTGATGCCATACTTCCTCTGGGAATTAACCTATTGTGTTACCAAGTCCGATTGATACCCAAGAACTATTCATAACACTTCCTGTCATATGCCGTGCCTCTTGATCCTTTTGAGAGTCAAGAAGCCACCAATAGACACCTGAGGAGCTTACTTGCGGGCAGGTTCATAATGACAGGTCCATAGCTTGTCATTTTAATTTCTTCTTGTGTGTGTGTAAGGCATGTGTATGGAGGTCAACATGACAAGAGAGAAGGTGAGAGATTAAAAAAAACCGAGCTTGTGATTTCTTCTAACCCTCCATTTTAGGTGGGATTTGCTTCCATTCACAAGTGGCATTTATCAAGAAGAAGAGTTGATGTATATAAAACTGGGGTAACAGCTGAACTCGAACAAATACATAAAGAAATATTGAGGCATCTTTAAGACCATGCACTTATTTCACAGTGGGCTTTTAAGAATATAAAAACAACTTATCCACTCTACTTAGAGTGGATAACAACTCACATTGAAACAACTCACATTGAAAGAAATACAGGTACAGTAATACCTTGGATAACGTTTACATCAGATAACGCTAAAACCACATAATGTTAAGCAATCGGGGGGAGGGGATTGCATCGCATAACATTAAATCCTATGGGATGCATTGGATAACGTTCGCTAAAGCCTGTGCCAGTTACAATGTATCTCTATGGAGTGTTAATGTTATCTGATGCATCCCATAGGATTTTAACGTTATCCAATGAATGCTTCGGATAACATTAAAAATCGGATAACACTAAGACTTGTGGGACCAAGTTTTAGCATTATCTGAGGTTTTACTGTATATTGGTCTTACTGATGTTACACATTTGTTTATGTGTTATGCTTTTGTTGTTGCTAAAATGATCTAACAAGACTGTTCTCCTGAAAACGGTGTCCCTCATTTGGGCTTTGTTCCATTGCCACAGAGGAACAGAATACTGTATGGACTACAGGACAACCTGCACTGCCCCTGTAGAGGGATAGAGACCCTATTAGAAAAGATTTCTCCTGTGTGTGAGACTATAGATCCAGTGTGGGATAGAATTAGAATATCAGACTGGGATTTAGAGAGCTAGTTCAAATCCTGTTGGTGCAGGGAACCCGCTGGGTGACCTTTGGCCAGTCAGCCTCTCCTTGATTAATGCCCCTTTCCAGGATAATTTAGAGCAGGCATTTGTAACCTATAGCCCATGGGCCAGACCTGGCCCCCAAAGCCCTTCCATCCAGCCCTCCATGTGTGATTTGCTGCGTCTTGGCAGCTTAAAAGCAGCCTAGGCATTTCCGGGGTGTTGGCGAGAACAGATGACGGTTGGGTCATTACCAGAGATGGCCACTAGAGGGTGCAAAGCATGGTTTCACATAGGAATGCACTGAAAACCAATTTCATCTCTTTTAAAAAGCAAAAAAACCTTGCAGAGGCAAGCTGAGGCAGGCAAAGTAGGAAAACTCATTTTGTTTACCTGTGTGTGTGCATGGGGGAGAAAGAGTATTTTTTAAATAAGGGTTTCCCCATTATTCCCATGTTATTCTCCATACTAGCATTTTGGCTATTCTAGGTGCCTTTTTTGATATTGTGTGTACACCACCGAGAGTGGGAATAAATAAATAAATAATATTTTTTAAAAAATCCAGGCCGTCAAAGTAGTTTGTGGGATCTTGACCCGGTCTCTGGCTTAAAAAGTTTGAGAACCCCTGATTTAGAGCAGTAATTCCAACCATGGGTCCACAGATGTTCTTGGACTACAGCTCCCATAAATCTTGGCAGGCGCAGCCAATGGTGAAGGCATTTGGAAGATTTAGTCCAAGAAAATTGGAGGATTCAGAGTTGGGAACAACTGGCTTAGAGGACAAAGTGTGGAGGCTAGCTTGAACTTAATAAAATACAGGTTGAATATAAATGAGGTTGAGAAATAAGCAGTGGCAGTGGCACCCTGTGCTTTCAGTGGTGCATGGTTTAATCAAGCAGGAAAGTTCATTCTGCAGCTTTTCATTGCAATCTTTCCAGATTGACCGGAAATGTCCCCAGTGTGGGCATGAGGGCATGGCATACTATACACGACAGATGCGGTCTGCAGATGAAGGACAGACTATCTTCTACACCTGCGTCCAGTGCAAGTAAGGAAGTGCCTGTGAACACCTTTGCTGAACTTGTGTGTTACATAACGAATTGGATGTGCCTATTCTGGCTTGTTAGCACAATGAGCATTCTCCCTCCCCTTCAGTTGATTTGTTACTAAGACCAAACAATGCAGTCTTCTTTTGGTGCTGCTTCGGTTGCCTACCCAAGAAACTAGATCAGTGGTGGTGAACCTATGGTGTGCATGCATGACGTAGCACTCCCAGCCCTTTTTGTTGGCATGTACACCATCACTTCCTCCCCACAGCAGAGAGTTCACCCCACCCCTCTTCCCAGCAGCCCAGTGGGAGCGCTTCCTCCCTCCCCCAGCACAGAATTTGCCCCGCCCCTGTGTTTGCACACTCGGTGTCTTTTATTTCCCCCTGGACTACTTGTTGGCTTTTAATCCTGAGGCTTGAGTTTGGATTATGTTTTAAAGATGGATGTAATGATTTGTGACGAGTGGGCCTCCAAAGATGTTAGGTGGGTGACACCTGCTGGTCCCCATGGACATTGGTTTTAGGTCTCGCAAGAATCTTTCATGTTCTTCTCGTTTCTCAGTGTCCACGTGAAACAAGGGAGAAGATGCCTGTAGTTTTGGAATGTGCTATCACTGTTATCTTGTTTTCTGTGAAACTGTCTAAATCAGTGATCTTATGTTTTGTATGGTGCGTCAGTGCCATGGATTTTGTGGAGTGGCTGAAGACACTTGTATTTTGTTTTCAATTCCAGATTCCAAGAGAAGGAGGATTCCTGATGAAATTTGCCCAAACATGGGGTGGACATTCTCTGTGGCCTCGCTGTCTTACGGTAGAGTTAGAACTTTCACTAGCTTTCCCTCTTGTTGCTTTCTTTTTTCTGTTATCATCTTGTGTATTGTACTAAATTTTGTAAGCCTCCCTGAGTCACCACAATGTGGAGAGTGGGTGGGTATATAAATCTGAACAATAAATAAATAAATATACTCCACAATCATTTCTGTGCATTTTCACTTGCAGTTATAGTGACTGTAGGCTTTCTTTAATGCACCATGCTAGTGGCTGGAATGACTAAAGGAGAACAAGACTAACATCAGGAAACACTCATAACAAAATAGTCTGGCAGGACGTTCAGAACCTTTCTTAATTTAATTTGTGGTTTCCGTCGAAATAGAGAACTGCAGGGCTGGGCAAAACCAGTTTTAATTATGTGCTGACTTAGGCATCAAGGAATTGAAGTTCTCCTGTGGGGCGTGAGTTCCATGTTGGGAAACACTGCCCTAGATCTTAACGCCACCTCCTGCTGTTATAAGCTTCTGAATTTTTTGTGCATGTGACCTTCACTTTTCTTCCCTCTTTTTTGGGGCCACATTTCAACCTTATTCCCCTCTCTGTGCAACTGTTCATAAATTCTCTTCTCATCACTCTCTGTCTTCAGCAAGTTCAGCGTTAGTCTTCCTATCGGTTTATTGAAGACTGAGTGACATGAGGCTGTCAGTGAGGGAAGGAAGGAAGGAAGGGATGGAGCAGTATATCCTTTTTTTTTTGAATCTGTCAAAGGTTGGGACTTGGTAAGCGGACTGTAAAGGATCAGTTCGGGGACCTGCATGGCTTGTGGTTCTTGATGGTACTGTACAGCCTTCCTCACTGTAATTAAAGCAAAATGTTCATGGGGTTCAAGGTCTATTAGTTCTCTTCTGCCATTCCACGTCGACCCTTAAGAGTCCCTAATGTTTGGCTCTTGATCATCTCCATAGGACAGAACTCTAGGAAACTGATAAATGATGGGGATGAAGATTTTTATCTAAGCTAAATCCATGTGTCACATATGTTCTATAGCAGGGGTGCCTAAACTATGGCCCACACTGCCAAATAAGCTGCCCTTGCCACTCCCAGAAGCAGAAGTAAAACACGCTTTTACGACAGCCATGGGTGCATTTATGGCAACGTTTTGCGCATGCGCAGGCACGTTTTACTTGCTTCCGGTGGGAGGAACCATGTGATTGGCCCACTCAACCACGTGACTGGCCCACAGCCTGAAACGTTTTGGCACCCCTGTTCTTTAGCTTGGAAGCTGGAAAACAAATCAGTCTTGCAGAACATTCTGTTTGTGCAATCCGAATTTGGTGACAGGAGGAACGATTCTGACCTTGCTCTTTTTCTACTTAGTGTATATTTTTGGTAGGAGTACAAAACTGAATCAGTATCTCCCAACCTCTCCAGTACCCTTGGAATGTACTGTCAAACTCACAACAGTGAAATTAGTATTTTACCTGGAAAACCCAGGTTGTCTTAAGTCAGTATTGACTTGACAACATGTTATTTCATGTTTTCTTTATAAACTGTTCCCTTAAATTATCTTTATTTAAGGGCTACAGCTATTGGGAGTGTAGACATTGTTCAAGATACTATATTTCAGAAGTGAATTAGGAACATCATTCAAGCCATGTTTGGGTCATTATCCATTTCTTTGTAGTGAGGAATATAAATTCCTGTAGTAAACTTGCATTGTATAAACATTGCATTGCTTGCTTGAACTAAAGTGGACTGGAATAAGATATTTTTTATCATATAATCACAAAGTGTTCTAACTCTGGAAATGAAAAGCTCAAGAGAAATAGAGTGGCTCTAATACTGGAGCAAGATGCAGCACAGTTATCAGTGTTAATGCAAGGTCTGAATGAATAATATCAATCAAACTCCATGGAAAACCTATCAACATAACAATAATTGACGTTTATGCTTCAGCAACAGATGCTAAAGAAAATGAAAGTGAAAGTTTTTACACAGGCATCTAGGAGGAAATTTAGCACACACCAGAACAAGACATGTTTATAATTATGCAAGAGAAGGAAACAGAGCAGAACCAAATGTGCCTGGAAATTTTGGTCTAGTTGGCAGAAACAAAGCTGAAGAATGATTCATAAAGTTCTGTGGATCCAACAATCTGTTTACTGCAAATACATACTTCAAGCAACTTAACAAAACTGTACATGTGGGAATCACCAGATGATCAATGAAAAATCCAATAGACTGAATTGTGGAAGTAGGAGATGAAAAATATATACTATCTATGCCAAAACAAGTCCAGGAACAGTATGGTACTAATCATGAACTGTTAATATCTCAAATTAGAGTAAAGCTGAAAAAAACACTAAAAGAATTGTACCAAATGTAATTTAAACAACATTCCTGATGAATGTAAAGTCTGTGTAAGGCACTGATTTGCATAATTAAACTATTGACTCTGAACCAGAAGTGTGGATTACAACCAGAGATATTAGTGAAGAATAAGACATTTTTTGTAGTTAAACATCTAGTAGATGATAAAAGTTACACTTACAGTAAAATAGTGAAATACAGGTGAGAAGCAAATATAAATAGTAGTGACAAAAATAGGGTCTATCATGAATGCAGTTTTTCAGCGACTGGTACACATAACTGTTACAATAACTAATGCAAAGAAATAGAGGAAAACAACAAAAGAGAGAAACAATATATCTTCTATATTATCCAAGAAATCACAGGGAAATTTAAGGAAATTGGGAATGGTAAAAGACCAACAGGAAACCACATTAGCTGACTGGTAGAAAATAAGAAGAAGGAAAACTATGCTGAAGACCTATAGTATACAAAAGAGATAAAAGGATGACAGATTCATTTGAAGCCGTTACCTAATAATAATTTAGTGTCAGAAATTATTCTGGATTGAAAGGATTTTTGCTGGAGAAACTCTGCTCAGGGGACACCCAAATAAAGCTCCTTTCATGTTCCCAAGATCTTTTCCCACCAAAGTGGTCCCTATTTATCTACTTTCAATTTCTTGTTTTCAGTCTGCTAGGTTGGCAGGAGCTGGGACAGAGATGGGCGCTCAATCCGTTATGCAGTACCCGGGCCTCAAACTCCCAACTTGCCAGCCTTCCAGCTAACAAGATGAGTTTCTTAACCACTGAGCCACCGCAGCCCCGCCTTTACCTTTCATGAAGTATGACATTCTATATTCTTAAAAGGAAGCGGCCCAGTGTTTCCCAACCTTTAGTTCTTCGGCTTCAGTTCCCAGAAGCCTCAGTACATTGGCTGATTAGTGCTTTTGGGAGTTGACTTAGGCTTTTGGGAAAAAATGCACAAAAACACTGCAGAAATGCAGTGGAAAATTCCAAAAATTGAGCAAAAATGTGCTGCCCTTGCTCCCGCAGTCATGGGAAGTGGTGAAGGTGGCAAAAATTCCATAAAATGTGTGGTGGATTCACATGCCATCGCAACTGCTGCCAGGAGAAACCACGTGCTCAGCTGTCTGGGGGTGTGTGGTCAGTCCCCTGATGGAAAATGTTTGGGCACCCCTGCTTTATGGACTAAACTAAAGCCTTTGAAAGCATTACTCTTGAGAAACTGGGTTCTTCTGGGGAAAATGTGTTTGCTTTAGGACTTGATTGTGGACAAGAAGCTACTATTAGGACAGAATATGGAGAGAGAGCGAGAGAGAGAATGGTTTCCTGTAGACAAAGGTATTGGATAAGGATGTGTTTTATCCCCATATCTATTTGTTTAGGCTTTGATTTGCATGGATATGATTACTTTTTATCTTGGGCTACAAATTGTCTTGGACTAATGCTAAATGGAAGAGCAATAATTGATGGAATTAAAAATATAAGACAGGTTCATGATGGAAGTAAAATGATTTTGAAGCCTTTCACTATTGGAAAGGTTTGATTTAATATAAATCACAATTACTCTTTTTCTTCCAATCTCAGACAGACTAAATTTCTTTAGAGAGGCTTTTTCAACCTGCAGCCCATGGGTCGGATGTGGTCAGTAGCACAATTTTATGTGGCCTCCCACCGTCTCCACCACACCAGGAAGTGCCATGTAGTGGAGGAAGGGCAAAATGGCTGTACAGCCCCTGAAGCTGTCTGAGGGAGCATGACTTGGCCCCTGGTTTTAAAATGTTGAGAACTCCTGGATTAAAAGGTCTGTCACAAAAAAGCTGAAAGCTAATATTGGCAAAACTATTTAATACAAGATGGGAGCATAGCAGTTAAGACGCTTAAGGTCAGCAAGTCAACAGTTTGAGACCTGTGTGCTGCACTACAGAGTGAGCTCTCATCTCTGTCCCAGCTCCCCAACCTAACAGTTTGAAAGGAAGAAATTGCAAGTAAACAGGTACAACAATCCATGCACCCCAGTGTCTAGTCATGCCTGCCATATGACCATGGAAACTTGCAGATTCAGACAAGCACTGGCTCTTGGCCTGTAAAAAAAGATGAGCACTAAACCCTTAGAGACACGATTGGCTTTTGAGCCAAGGAGACCATTATTTAATAAAAAGGGCCCCTCAGTATCTCACAAGCCCCGTTGACCTTTTTAGTATGTGTCCTCTCTCTGTGGGTCTTATTGCGCACGCCTGCCTCCCCCTCACCTTTTAATACGGTACGGCGGAAGTGACTCTGAAGTCTTCAGTGGGGGACTCTAGGGTGAGGGACGCGCAGCGGAAGCAGGAAGCCGCGAACCGGAAGTAGGTTAAAGGCTGCTGCACCTGTGAGTGGAAGGAGTAGGGGTAGACGGGTGCGAGCGGAACCGAGTCGCGGTGCGAGGGTGGCAGCAAGTGCGGCTGGAACAAGTGCCCGGGAGGTTGCTAGTTGAGGCCTCGGAAGTGTCTGGGGGGTCGGTGTCCTTTTCAATAGGCTTCCTTACTGCAACGGGCGCTGCAGCGGTGGGGGCTCCCCTCCCCATTCCCATTACTATGGCAGAGCCAGCCACGAGCGTGGGAACCACAGCGACGGTCACCGAGACGGAGGTGACTGAGCCGGTGAGGAAACGGGGGTGGGTGGGGTGGGGTGGGGAGGCTCAGGTTGACCCCTTGCACGCGCTGCTGGGGAGGGCCAGGTAGTGCCATGGCAACCACGGTGATGATGGAGGAGCCCTGGGAACGGGTCCAGGGCGGTTGTCCTGGCAACCCTGAGGCGGGCGGGGTGGGTGGGTGGGTTGAGGGGGTTCTGGTCTGGTGGTGGTCGTGAGAAAGAGTGGCAGCTTTGATGGGAAGGCAGGGCTGGGATGAACGGGTGGCCCGTTACCTGTCACGGCTTTCCAATAGAGAACAGGTCTGCGGGCGCGTATGAGTCATGCTAGCAGCTAAATGAAGCGCCCACGTTCAGAGGTAAAGTGTAGCTCGATATTGGTTTTGTGTGTGTGTGTGTGAGTAGAAGGAAAAGGTAGGAGGTTTCTTTCTTGCTCGTATTTTTTTGTAAACAACTTGGAAAACAGGATGCTAGGAATCCGCTAGACTCTGGGTTGGCTTGAACAGGGTCCTTCCTTCCCAATGGTTTTTGTCACTAAATTGGCACATGATCCAGTTGGAAACATATATATAAGCGACAACAAATCAATTTTGGATTGGATATTGTGGACTGATGGAGAGAGAGAGCAGTCATTTTCTATAATGCTAGCTGTCTACTTAGGGTTTTTTTCCCTTTCCTGAATTTAAAATATAACCAATTAAAATGCATAATTTAACAAAGTAATAATTATAATAGCAAAGGTAAAAGTTGCCCTTACTTGAAAGCCAGTCGTATCTGACTCTAGGGGGTGGTGCTCATCGCTGTTTACAGCCAAAGAGCCAGCGCTGTCTGCATCTGCAGACATTTCTGTGGTCATTTGGCAGTCATGGCTAGACACCAGCATGCACAAACCACTAATGACCTTCCCACCGAAGTGGTCGGTATCATGGAATGCTGTTTGCCTTCTCACTGAAGTGGTCCCTATTTATCTACTTGCAATTTCTTGCTTTCAAACTGCTAGGTTGGCAGGAGCTGGGACAGAGATGTAAGCTCACTCTGTCATGCAGCACTCAGATCTCGAATTGCTGACCTACCAACCTTCCAGCATCTTAACCACTAAGCCACTGAAGTCCTGCAATTATAATAGTTAGTAAACAGTAAAAAAAATCCCACAAAGGTCTTTTGTAGTTACAAGATTTTACCCTCAATGCAACCTCATAAAATGAAGGTGGGAATATAGTGGCCGAACAAGCTCACCCAGTGAGTGTTTTGTCCTCAGTGGAGATTAGAACGTGAGTGTGTCTGTTCCTTTTTACTGCTTTGCTGCCTATTAAATTATATTAATTTGCTGATGACAATAGTAGTTGTTGGACTGTTGGTGTAGATCTGTTTGCTAAAGTAGGTATTTTAGCATCTACTATATTTCCTGTGGTGGCTTAGTGGTTAAGCTGCTGAACTTGGAAGATTGGCAGGTGAGCAGTTCGAGACCCGAGTACTGCATGGTGGAGTGACCTTCCATTTCTGTCCTAGCTCCTGCCAGTCTAGCAGTTCGAAAGCAAAAATTTGCAAATAGATAAATAGGTACCATTTCAATGGGAAGGTAAACAGCGTTCTGTGCACTCCGGTGTCTAGTCATGCATCCCACATGTCCATGGAAACGTCTGCAAAATGCAGGCAGCGCTGGCTCTTTGGCTATAAACAGAGATAAACACTGAACCCTAGAGTTGGATATGATGGCTTTCGAGCAAGGATGGCCTTTACCTATATCTCCTTATCATATATAAGTAATACTTGGTATGGAATACTGTAAAATAATGATAATCATACAGAGGTTGTTGGGTGTGTGGTTTTTTTTTTTTTGGGGGGGGGGGATAAGCCATGATTGGATAAATAGGGGATATTATTGAAACCACTTTTGGACTTTGGATGCCATGGATATGATCTTTAGCGATGATCTGCCCAGATCAGGACAGTGTTACTGATTCTTCTTTAATGATAGATCCTTTAGAAAAGGATATATATATACACAGCCCAGGCTAATCATGCCTGCCACATGACCATGGAAACGTCTGCAGAAGCAGACAGCTGGCTCTTCGGCTTTGAAACAGAGATGAGCACTGAACCCTAGAGTCGGATACAACTGGCTTTTGAGCAAGGGAAACCTTTACCTAAATCCAAACTCCACTGAATCTACTGGCCTATGAAGCACTTTTCACGGAAACTAAAAAACCAAATAGCAGTAGAAAGGAAACTTTTTATTCAGGTTGAGTGTGGAATTGAAAATATGGCTGCTTGCTTCGCAGCATGATACATACTAGTATTTATATGCTTCTGTCCCCATAATGCATCATGTCTTATTTTGAGTTTCTACTTTGCTTTTGATAGTACAGTATTTTGAACAATGCTTGGGCTTTTTATTGTGGTGATAATAATAATCATTAATAAAATATATATTGCATATACACTAGTACCTCGGATACTGATGAGACTTGGTTCTACAAGTCTCGTCGTTATCCGGTTTTTAATGTTGTGTGATGCATTGATCGCACAACATTTAAAAAGAGCCCCGTTTCCCTGGAGGCTGCAACAAGCCAAAACGTCAGGATTCAAAGCCTGACGTTTTGGCTTGTTGCAGCCTCCAGGGAGGTGGGGGAAGTCCAGAAACAGCTTGGATCAGGTTCTCCGACCTCCCTAGAGCCGGCAGGGGAGCCAGAGAGCACGAAATGGGTAAAAAAGTCTGTTTTTTAAATCCATTTTGGGCTCTCTGACCCCCCTGCTGGCTCCAGGGAGGTTGGGAGACCCAATCCGTGCTATTTCTGAAGTTCCCCCACCTCCCTGGAGGCTGTAGCAAGCCAAAATGTGGGGATTTGAATCCTGCGTTTTGGCTTGCTACAGCCTCCAGGGAGGTGGGGGAACTTTGGAAATAGCGTGGATCGGGTCCCCCGACCTCCCTGGAGCCAGCAAAGGGCGGGGGGGTCGGGGAGCCCGAAATGGGTGAAAAAACCCTCCCTGCCAGTTCCGGGGAGGTCAGGAGACCCGATCCACAGCTGCAGGGTGGCTGGGGAAGCCGACGGGGGAGCCTCCCAGCTTTCCAGCCACCCCACCCCTGCCTCCGCAGCTGCAGGGTGGCTGGGAAGCTGAACGGAGAACCCCGTTCAGCTTTCCAGCTACCCTGCTGCTAAGAACGACTGCATCAGATAACGCTGACAGATCGTTGTCCGATGCAAAATTTCTAAAGAAATTTTGCATCGTTATCCGAGGTATTACTGTACATTCATAAACAACTTGCATCCATTGAGGCAGATGTTTCACTGGCTTTTTCTTTTCCTCACCCACATGGGACTACAATATCCAGATGTCTCACAGCATGAGTAGGTCACCAAACAAAATGTTCCAGTCCAATTAAGCCTCTCCATCTGTCAGGAAGGCCCATAGATCTGCACAAACTAAACTAATATGCAGTGTTTCTGATTTTACTTAAAATTGGACTTAGTATCTTACTCCTTATATGTGATCCACATTAAAAGGAAAATAATTTGGTGATTTGCAGAGAATTATTTTCTTTAGCTTTAAATATGAGCTGCCCAATATTTCTTCCTTCTTTTATTGAAATCAGAACCTTTTCTGACACTTCAAATGGTAGCTTGAAGTTCTGAGAATAAATGTCCAAGGGAATAATCCTATTTAATTGCAAGGGGCGTTATTGGAAGGAGAAAGAATGTCAGATTTAATTGGTGGCAGGACTTTTGTTTGCTATTCTTTGTTTTTAATGATAAAAGCAAAGATGAACTCTCAAGCATTTACCTTTTTCCTCTGCCAAAAATTCATCCAGTGTTTAATAATGATGATGGGGATGTGATGTCACAAAAGCATTTTAACTCACTCTGTAGATCTTAAAATAGCAATGAATCAAACTTACCATATTTGCCGGCATATAAGACGCACTCATTTTTTCTGGTGTATTTTAAGGGGGGAAAGTGCACCTATACACCAGCAAATACTGTAGCTTAGTATTAGTTTAACTAAAACATTTAAAAAAAAACCTCCTTGGGGAACAATGCAAAACAATTAAACTAATATGCTGCCCCATAGTAATAATTGGACTCTCTGGTCAGTTCATAAGTTAATTAGCATTTTGCCCCCTACATCCTGGGTACTCACTTTACAACTGAGTGTTACTCATGAATGTCTGAGATGGGCAGCTATGATTAGATGTTAGCATTTATCATCCCTGCTGCTAAAACATAGCAACAAAAAACTGATATGTTAGCTTAGTTTTTTTTTAAAAAAGTGGAATTTTTGATAGACCTGTACAGCTTTGTAGATTCCGAGTGTACCTTAGGAAGCAAATTATAGTAGGGAGGGACTCCTGATATTTTCCAAGTCATGGCTGATTTTCTAATAATTTGAGGAATAGTTATAAATGTAACATTTCAAATGCTAACTATGGGTTTGTTTGGTTCAGGTTTACTGAATATTACAATATCTGTGTAAATGCGTTCAACAGCATATAATCAATATTAGCAGCAGTGGATGAGAGTTCCAGATGCTACAATGATCTGTTTTTGACACAAGGATTATGGCTGCAAGAACAGTTGAATGAGTGGTTTGTGTAAGTGCAAAACTACACAAACAACACCCATTGTGTTGATTTTGTGTGTGTGAGGGCTACTATGCAGCCCATTACTGATCCAGTGGAGTTTTGAAACTTGATATGGGCTTGAATGCATGGGACATAAGTGTGTTTACATATTAATTCCTTGTTGTGTCAGTGCTGCACATTTGATGGCTGTTGCACCCCTATAATAGCAGTTACATTTATATACCACCCCATAGCACTTTGTTCACTCTCTGGGCAGTTCACAAGGTATTTAGCATTTTGCCCCTAACCTGCTCGGTACTCATTTTACCAACCTCAGAAGGTTAGAAGTCTGAGTCAGCCGTGATCCCCATCAGGATTGAACTCACAATGTTTTGGCAGGAGTTTAATTACTGCACACTGGGGCTCTTCAAATATAAAGTGCAAGTTGGACTAGTTGAACCCAAAATTGCATTATTTAGAATTATAGTTAAATCTTGCATTTCTTGTTGGTGTCTATAAGGGCAGTTACCACTTTTGCTTCTTGAAAAGAAATGCTCTATAAAAGTAATTGAGATGTTTCTGTCTGTGTTTTCATATCTCTGTGAAGGGGCTCTGTTCTGAATATTTTGTGCTGTGAGTAGGGCTTGGTGAAAAAAACTAGGAGAAGGTACTGCTGGAATGGAGCAGGATTCCTAGCCAGATAGGTCTGTGTGGAAAGTATTTCCTGAAGGTTAAAACCCCCAGTCAGTCAGATAATTGTATATACTGTGTAGTGAAGAAGCATACCATTTTCAGTTATACATGATACCAACTTTTCTCTCTTGTCCTCCTTCTCCCAGGAGAATCGCAGCCTCACCATCAAATTGAGAAAACGAAAACCAGCCAAGAAGGTTGAATGGTCAAGTGACACAGTGGACAATGAACACTTGGGACGGAGATCTTCCAAATGTGAGTTGCACATTTATGCTTTGAGGCATTTCTTCTTTGTTGTTACTTCATTATTTCCTCACACAACTGCCCACCTTAATAGATCTTTGTTCAGGGATTTGGATAGTCTGCTTCAGGAGTAACCAACCTTTTTATGCTGTGGGCCTGACCATGCCCCCAGACAGCTGAACAGGCCGGACCACGCCCCCGGAAGCAGAAGTGGGCACATTTATGGCTGTTGTAAATGTGCCCGCTTTTTTATAACAGCTGTGGGCACATTTTACGGCTGACGTAAATGCGCCTCCTTCCACTTCCAGATGCGGCAGAGGCAATGACAGGCTAGATGGAATGGCATCATGGCCTGGGTCTGGCCCGTGGGGCGTAAGTTGGGAACCCTTGGTCTACTTGAACTCTTCAAGCTGTCCTGAAGCTATCACTTCACCTCCACAACTTTTCTTGATCATTTAGGCCCAGGTGTCACATTGCCTCATGGTGCAATATTGACATACATAAATGTATATAGGATTAAATGGAAATCTGCCAGCCAGAAGTGGCTAGCTGGATCAACAAAGAAACAAGCAGTAGTTTATGGACCAATAACTTTAGACCAAAGTTACTTAAAGAAAATGCCAATATTCATTGGTAGAGCATTGACTCTATATGTAGAAGATTCCTGGCTCATTCCCCAACATCTAAGTAGGATCATGGAAGAATCCTGTCTAAGAGCCTAGAAAGTTGCTGCTAGTTAGTGCTAACATTACAGACCTAAGTGGACCTACAGTCTGACCTGGTATTAAGCTTCTTCTTCTGATCCTGTTTATTTGTTCAGAATGGTTCCATTGTCATCTTGCTTTGTTGCAACAATCTTGTGGTAGGCTAGACTGAGAGATGGAAACTGAAATAGCTCCCCCAGTCAATTTGATGTCTGAGCAGTTTTTCAGGCTTAGGACTCCATTAACTCAGAGTGGCTCCTAACAACTTCTTCTCAGCTTCTTCTCAGTTTATAGTAATACAGTATTAGAAAAGTAAGGTTTCTGGAGCTTATATAGGGGAGAAGAGCTTAATGCTAGGATGGCCAGTTGTCAGCTTTTTGGCTAAATCCATTTTAACATAAAGGGACTGCGGTGGCTCACATGGTTAAGACACTGAACTTGACAATTGGAAGGTCAGCAGTTTGAGACCCGAGTACTGATTGATGAATTATCTCCCATCTCTGTCCCAGCTCCTGCCAACTTACCCATTCAAAAGCAAGAAATTGCAAGTAGATAAATAGATACTACTTCGGTGGGACGATAAACAGAGTTCTGTGCATTCCAGTGTCTAGTCATGCCTGCCACATGTCCATGGACACACCTGCAGATGCAGACAGTGCTGGCTCTTGGGCTGTAAACAGAAATGAGTATTGAGCCCTAGAGTTGGATATGACTGGCTTCTGAGCAAGGCCAAACTTTACCTTACTCTCTAAGAGAACTTCAGTTGGTTGCCAGTAACTACTAATTTTTTAATTAAGTTTATAAAGATTTGTCTACGGCTGTACTTACAAAGAATAAAGGAAATGCTTCTAAGCTTTATGAAACTAAGTATTTATTTTGATAGGTTAAAACAAGATTTATCTATAAATGTTCATGTGTTAAACAAGAGTAGATTTGTTTCATAAGTTTTGAAACGACTGGTTGATAACACCAACTCCATTATAACATCTATTCCCCTTTGAAGGGTTTGTCCCTGGGAGACTGTTGTCTGATATTAAGTGAAGTAGATTGGCTCTCCGGAGCATATTGTTCCTTCTCCAATGTTTCAAAATGGGAAAGAATGTTACGGACTTCTATTTCTAGGTTTGCTAATTAGTGTAGAGACAAGAGGATAAACCCTGGTAGAATATATGTCAGGAATATACAGTCAAACCTCGCATAAAGAGCGCCTCACTTAAAGAGTAACTCGCTTAAAGAGCAGAATTTTCTCTGAATGTTCGCTTCGTTTAACAAATAAAACCAACCAAAAACTCGCTTAACAAATAAATCGGGGTTCACAATCCCCCCACACACAATCGGTCACTTACAATGGTGTTTCGCTTAAAGAGCAAACTCACTTAAAGAGCAATCCTGTGGAACGCATTATGCTTTTTAAGTGAGGTACAACTGTATATTCGTGGCTCATCCATGATTGTGTGGCCCAAAGGTTAACCATGGTTTCTTGCAATAGATATATCCTGTGTATTCTTTCTCATACATTCCTAGTGAAGATAATGCAAGGTCAGACCTTGGTTTGGGATTTCATAAGGTTTGGAGACAAAAGCTTGCTTATGTCATTCTGGTCAGAGAAGCTATTACTGTGAAATGGCTGCCAGCAAAATCCTAGATACTCAGCAGTTCTCTATGGAAGCTTGAAGAGAAAATTTCACATGATAGTTGTAATGGGATAGCAGGAGAGTTGCTGTTGTCATCATAGAACCGATCAAAGAGTGGAGGGCTGGCAAGAGAGGGGCCAGGCAAAGTAGACCCTTACAGGGCTGCACTTCAGAGATTATTGAAGCACGTGCAGCCATCTTGGGACTGCGGTGGCTTAGTGGTTAAGATGCTGAATTTGATGGCTGGAAGGTCAGCAGGTCAGCAGGTCAAGACCCAAGTGCTGTATGAGGGAGTGAGCTTCTGTATCTGTCCCAGTTCCTGCCGACCTTGCTGTTTGAAATCGAGAAATTGCAAGTATATAAATAGGCCCCACTTCGTGTAGGAACATAACAGTGTTCTGTGCACTTTCGTATCGAAGCATGCCTGCCACATGTCCATGGACACATCTGCAGAGGCAGACAGTGCTGGCTCTTTGGCTGTAAACAGATGAACACTGAACCCTGGAGATGGATATGACTGGCTTTCGAGCAAGGGGGACCTTTACCTATGTTTGTTTGTTTGTTCAGGGTTAGATTACCTTAGGAAATACATAACCTTGAAAAGTTGTTGAATTGCAACTTAGCCAACATAACTAATGATCAAAGGATCACAGGAGCTGTAGTGGAAGAACATTTTGATGTTCCTAATTGCTCTCCGCAGTTTATATGTAGAGATAATATTCTAGGGAGCACCACTGGTTTTTTGCTACATTTATGGTTTGGCTTTCTTCTGTGAAGCACAAGGTGCATTCATGCTCCTTTTTTTAACCTGCAGAAGAACCCTGTGAGATAGGCTGTCACCCTGTGAATTTGCACCTGAACTCCACAGTCTTAATACAACACTGTTACATTGCATTGCCTGCTGTCTTTCATAAATAAAATAAATAAATAAATCCTGAAAGGAGTGGAACCTGAGGACACAAAGATAGATAATAGCAGGCTTTCCATAGATCAGTGATAGCCGATATGAGTGTGGCTTGGCAGATGAAGAGAAGGAGATGAAAGTAGGGAGGGGAATTAGAGTTGAGGCATTTCACCTCCTCCAACAGTGAGGAGAGGAAGTGAAAAGGGGAAACATTGTTGGGGAGAGGAAATATATATACTGTATATATGACTGATAGGGAATGAGAACAGAGAGCGGGGGAAAAGGACAAATATCCCACCCAAGGGATGTCCTTGGCTTAGTGGTTAAGACGCTGAACTTGACGACCTTAATTCCTCTCTTTCTGTATCTGCAATTCTTCTACTCTTTGCTTTTTAATAACAATAGCAATTAACACTTAGTGCAATCTCTGGACAACTGATAGCATAGTTAGCATTTTGTCCCCAAAAGGGTGGAAGACTGAGTCAACCGTGAGCCCTGTCAGGATCGAATTCACAACATTGTAGCTGCAGTACAGCAGTGTAACTGAGATAAAAAGTGTGAGGGAGCCACCAGGGTTCCTCATTTTCCCCTCAAACTTTTTACCTCCATTTCCCCCTCACAATTTCCCTTCTTTATGAGCTTGCCCCTCGTTAAATATAATTTCCTGTATTCTGCATCATTATTCCAATTTTTAGAACAACCTTAAAAATCTGCCTTCTCCCTCTTACACACACCCTGTCCCGTTGCCTCCGGACAACCCACTCTCCCCTGTTTTCCTCTCCACGCTCTGTCATCCCTCTTTCTGTGCTTTCTCATGCCACAGGCTGCTGCATCTACGAGAAGCCCAGGGCCTTTGGCGAGAGCTCAACGGAGAGCGAGGACGAGGACGACGAAGGCTGCGGCAATGCCCACTGCATCCGGGGGCACAAACGAGGCCAGCGGGGAAAGGCGCCGGGCAAGTCGGGCGACTCCCCTTCATCAGAGGGCAGCTCCCAGAAGCCAGAGCCGCCGGACCAGAACCATGCTGGAGCCATGCAGCACTGAACCCCACCTTGCTAGGGAGTGGGGAAGGAGAGCCCCCTTCCCTCCCAACCCACACAGGGACTACTTCGGCCCCAACTCTGGGTCGCGGGGGAGGGAGGGTAAGGGAGGGCCCATGCATCTGGCTACCTGTCTGTCTTGTGCTGATGCTGACACTGCCTTGACTCAGAGGGATGGGGTTGGAGTGGGGTGGGGGGAAAGGACTGGGCACGTGCACCACCACTCCCCATTTGTCTCGTGCCAGTACCGCTGCTGCTGCTGTATCTCTGTCCTCCCATGGTTGGTGACCCCCATCTGGTGCCACCCATCCCTCACCCCAACCCACGTGGAATGTATTGACAGAGCCTTCCGGCTTCCTTGGCTGAACCCCCCTCCCCCCACGCTTCTTAATTAAATATTTGTATCAGTTATGAACAAAATGGGACATGGGTGCGACTTTGGAATGGCAGTCATGGATCTGCACCCAAGCCCCTTTGAGTTGAATATCCTTCTTTGTCCCTCCTCCCATCTCTACTTTCTTGTTATACCTACAATATCCCCCACTTCTCTCCTTGTGTTCCCCAAATCTGTACACAAATCTCTCTGTAGACAAATCCTCAATAACATTTACTTGTGTTCTCTCTCACTCCCCCTTCTGCACTCTCACCTTTAGGTCCCAGTTTTAATTACTGCCTCCTTTTATATCGACACTCCCTGCCTCCTCACTGCCAAAGCACGGTTCTTGGCACACAGCTGCCTTCACTTCTTCGCTTGTCTTGTATTTCTATCGCGCTTGGAAAATGGAAAGCCTTTATTCCTTCAGCTCCTTACTTGCTACACAAGTAGGTTCATTTGTTGTATTTAAAAGTGTCTTTCTAAAAGGACACCCCACTGTGACTTTTTTTAAACAACAACAACAAGAAGGATTTTCATTGTGCTATGGAAAGCTGCAAGATAATTATTTCTAGGGAGTTTGGGAACTGAAATCTTGGTGTGTTTGAGAATGCGGTGGCTGTTACTGGTTTGGATGGGTGGTAGTGGAAAGATCTGGTCGATAGGGAAGGAAGCTGGTGGGAAAACTGCCATTTGAGCCCCACAAAGAGGAGGGGAGCATTTTGAAGAAGGCCCCCAGTGGATAAAACCAGCATGAGCATCTTGCACTGTGTGATCAAAACCAATCTCTGTTCTCTTTCTATTCTTGGAGGGAGGGGAGGCGTCTTATTGAACGTGTTTCATCCTTTCAAATCACACGCAGAACTGATGGGACCATGGCTCACCTTTGCATGATTCACAGACCACTGATTTGCTCTTACCTGTTTGCAGTTTGATGTTAAGATGAGAGGTGACTGTATATCCACACAATCTCTCTGGCCACTGCGTTCCACTGTCATCGTGCTTCTGATTAAAAGTAAATTTCACTAAGAAAAGAACAGTGTAGAGGGTTTCAGATAATGCTTGGATAAGTATCTGTTCCTTGGATCAGTTCACCTAGCTCCTGCAGAGGTGTATTTCTCCAGCTGAGAGGTGTCTCCTGTTCAAATGGAAGTCAGAGGCATGTGTTCTAAAAAAAAACCCCTTGTCTGATTTTAAGAGGTAAAAGTGTCAAACTCCTCGTTACCTTCTGTGGAGTCTTATCTGCCTTTCCTTCAATCATTCTGTCTCCTGAGCAGGGTTCTTGATTGGAGAGCTGGCAGAGAGGCAGTGAAAAACCTCTACTGTACGAAGCATCTCTGTGTCCAAGGAACCTTTTTAATTTACTTTGCCTAATACACTTGATCTTTCAGCTACACAGTATTTGGCATACAGCGGGTTCACAACCTTTGGCCCTGGCCCCTGACACATTCCATCCAGCCTGCAGTGACAACTCCAGAAGTGGAAGCAGATGCATTTATGATAGCTGTAAATGTGCACACACATGTGCAAATGTGCACACGCATGTGCAAATGTCCCCCCTTGTGGTTTACAGCAATGTTTGTAGCAGGGGGAAACCATGTTTCCGGCACACTCAGATGGCTGAGGGGGAGTTGTCCAGTCCATGGCACGGTAAGGTTGAGAACCTGTGGCTTACAAGATGACCAAAGGAGGTCTGGCCCACCTGTT
Organism: Furcifer pardalis; assembly: GCA_030440675.1. Lineage (NCBI taxonomy): Eukaryota > Metazoa > Chordata > Lepidosauria > Squamata > Chamaeleonidae > Furcifer > Furcifer pardalis. The sequence goes on from CP126893.1 coordinate 155,068,848, forward strand.
AGTATACAAACCACACACACACCTTTTGTCATAGCCCTCCTTGGACATTAGTTTTAGACTAAAGCAAAGTGATGGTATTAGACTGGGTGGAGGAATTAGGAAGTGGGGCAACTCTACTTTGAGATCACCTTCTTTTACTGTTATAATTTTAATCCTGTTTGGGAGTGAATACTTTTGGGTTAGTCACAGTTTTCCAAACAAATAAGGAGAAACCTGCAGAGTCAGTTGCTGTGGTTCTGCTGCTATTCTAGTATGTCATGTTTAAACAATGGAGGCAAATTAGTGCTCATTTTACTTTGCTTAACTAGAATATTAGAGCATTAGGAATTTTGTATTTCTTGAGATCCACTGCATTTCCCACTGCTAATAGGACACTGAACAAAATAGACTGGCCAGATTGCTTCCCAAAAGTCCCTGTATGAAGAATAGCATACTGGACAGACATGAATACAGTAATACCTCAGATAATGATTGCTTCGGATAACACTAAAACCAGATAACGGTGAATTTGAGGCAAACATTTTCATCACACAACGTTAAGATAGTGCTGTGCGTTGCAAATGTTTGCCTCAAATTCCCTGATGTTGAACTCTGCGCCAAAGCCCGCAGGACTAGAGACCAGCCCTGTGAGCTTTGGGGCAGAGATCTACCGAGGCTCAGACTGCCAGTTTGGTTGGTGGGAAATTGGTACGCCCATTCTCCCAACCAAACCAGCGCTACGAAGCTTGCAGCAGCGGTGAGGCTAGAAAGCAGACCAGGGGCTCCCATTCGGCTTCTCAGCCTCTTCGCAATGTTGGCGAGGCTGGGAAGCAGACCAGGGGCTCCCTGTTTAGCTTCCCAGCCATGCCGCTGCTGTGCCCAGCGAGTAATCGCCGCTTTGCTTGGGGAGGGAACACCCATTCTCTCTGCAAGCAAAGTGGGCAATCCTAGCAGGCGATCACCCGCTTGTTTGGGGTGAAAAGGCGCCTGTCGCTGCAAACAAGTGGGCAATCGCTCACTGGGACTGCTCGATTGTTTGGGGTGAAGGGTGCCTTTTCACCCCAAATAAGCAGGCGATTGCTCGCTGGGATCGCCTGCTTTTCTTGCAGAGGGAACGCGTGTTCCCTCATAAGCAAAGCGGTGACCCCAGTGGGCAATCTCCACTTTGCTTGCAGAGGGAGTGCACGTTCCCTCCCTGAGGAAACCAGATCAACCCCCTATTCCCTTTCCTCTTTGGAAAGGGAACAGGGTTTTTTTTATGTTGTGCGATCAATGCCTTGCAAAACGTTAAAAACGTTTGGTTCCACAAATCTTAACGTTATCCGAGGTACTAGTGTATATTGAGCAAAATGCCTGGTAGCAACATGGCTGCTTTTCATTTGGCCTTGGCTTAAAATAAAACCTGCACCTCTAAAAATACGTACTTGACAATTATGAAACAGAAGGCTGAAGTTTGCTACTGCCAACTCACAGTAACAGTGTTTGAATTTAGCAACAAAAACATTTTTGGGGTACTATCAGCTGATATGCTAAATAATGCCAGGGTCTCTGCAGATGGCAGGTATGTTACAAGTGTTAACACAATTATTTGATGTATCAGTTGTATTTTGGATTCGGATCCACATGACCCCTATTGAACAGATGAACGAAAAAGGGTTTTGATGCTGAGATTGAATGGGAGATAGTGGCCATCTTTTTCCCCACTGCTGAAATGGAAGAGATGACAGATGAAACATCTTTAAAGATGGAAGTTGGGAGACAGTAGCATCTAGGTAGGCATATGTAAGACCTCAAACCTGCTCCAGCCTCCTTAACTGATGCATTCTTTTTAAAAATAAACAAAACAGAAGGCTGACCAGATTTATAGTCTGAAGGGCATATGTAGAAATGCTGTGCCGGTTAATGCTGGAGTCTGGAAGACGGGGAACTGTGTGCACTCTTGTGCTCCATGGAGAAAAGGTAGGTTCAACGGTGAAGAAAGTAGGGAGAGACTTGCCACTAGAGGTCAGGAGACATCTTGAGAAAAGATGAGTGTGTTTCATGCTGAGATGACAATAACTGCTCAACTTCATCTCATGGTTGGTTTCTTGGGGCCTAAACAGTGCTTCCTAAAGAATATGTGGTGATGGCCTTAGCTGGAGATTCTCAACCTGGGGCTGGATGCCGCCTGTGGCGCCATTTCATGTGGCCCTCCACTGCCTCCACCACACCAGGAAGTGCCATGTGGTAGAGAAAGGGCAAAATGGCTGTCCAGCCCCTGAAGCTGTCTAAGGGAGTGTGACTCAGCTCCTGGCTTAAAAAGATTGAGAACTCCTGGCCTAAGCAGTGATGGCGAACCTTGGCACTCTAGGTGTTTTTGGACTTCAGTTACCAGAAGCCCAATTCAGCACACTTGCTGATCAGGGCTTCTGGGAATTGAAGTCTAAAAACTGCTGGAGTGCCAAGGTTGGCCACCATATGCCTAAGGGGTACATTAAATTATTTTCATCTGATTCACCCAAGAACCTGACAGCGTACCTTCACCAGTCACTATAGGCTAAATCTGTAGTGAACAGCAGGTGTCCTACGTAGGAACATCCAAAACCAGTCTCTGCTGTGTTTCCATTTAAAAGTTCTCAATTTGCAAGGGTAGAAAACCCTTAGGAAATCTGCAGCACAATCATAGAATTAAAAACCCACCCAGAAGCTAACAGGTCAACATATTATTTTGGAGGAGATGTTCAGGAATAAATAGGTAAGGATCTTCACTTGTCTGCTGCCATTGTTCGCAAAGTTCAATATTGGGAAGCTACTCTGCTCTTCTCTGTTTCTGTTTGTCCCCTCCATGAAAGCTGCTCGGAGACACCTAAACTATTGTGTGAAATGAGATGCCGGACTAGGAAGGCCTTTTGGTGTGATCTAGCTGAGGTCTTGCATTCCTGTGAAGGAGATCATCATAAACAACACCCTGAAAATGCATTTCAGGATCTTAAGGGGCTAGATACCTAAGGAAACTAAATTTTAGAGCAGCTTTGCTTACAATATTGCATTCATTCAAGCTTGACTTTTCTCTGGAAGCAAAAATGATAAAGCTATCAAAAATGATAAAGCTGGCATACTTTGATCACCGCAAGAGAAGGCAAAATTCTCTAGAAAAGGCAATAATGCTGATAAAGGATTAAAACAAAAAGAGGAAGACCAAACATGAGATGGATTGAGTCCATAAAGGAAGCCATGGCTTTAAGTTTACAAGAGCTGTGGAGAGTTATTAAAGCAAGGGTTCCCAACCTAAGGATCCTGGGCCAGATCCAGCCCCAGACACCATTTCATGTGGGGCCCCCACCCCTCCAAGGGCATTTGAGAAACAAAATGGTCACCCCTTTGAAGCTGTTCGGATAAAAATGGCCACCACCCCCATTGGGCAGGGAGGGCAAAATGGCCGTCCAACCCTCAAAACTGACTGATAGAGCATGACCCAGCCCCCCCGCTTGAAAAAGGTTGGGGACCCTTGTATTAAAAGATATAGGACATGTTGGAGGTCATTCATTCATATGGACACCACCATACACCAGGAAAGACAATTATTTTCCCCAATGTTTATTCAAAAGGAAGCTGGACTATATTGTGCTTAGAAATATTTATGTTGCAATATATGATTAATCTTTTCATGTAGTGTATCTACCTACATAGCAGTTTGAAAGCAAGAAATTGAAAGTAGATAACTAGGGACCACTTCGGTGGGAAGGTAAACAGCGTTCCATGCGCTCCGGTGTCTAGTCGTGCCTGCCACATGACCACGGAAACGTTTGCAGAAGCAGACAGCGCTGGCTCTTCGGCTTTGAGACGAGCACTGAGCCCTAGAGTCAGATATGACTGGCTTTCGAGCAAGGGAAACCTTTACAGAGTGATGATGATGATGATGATGATGAAATTATTTTTGTCAGCATATTTGTATAACCTGTGAAGTTAGGTGGCTCAAGGGTCAAACTGTGCTGTCTCTCTGCCATCCCCGTGGATGAAATGTTCTCAAAAATGTATCAGAAAGGGGACAAGAGAGAAAAATATACCTGCAGATGATTTGACATGCTTGCATTTATGGAAAGTATAATAATTTTCTTAATAAAAGCTTATTTTTACTGTATAGTACAAGTTTAACAGGTTTACAATAATAAAATGTATATACCACCCCACATATCAAGCAGGTAAAATTCTGCCTGAAAAGATGGGACTTCTGTATCAAAATTTGAATTTCTTATGTTTGTAATCTAAGTGGAAACCTTTTGATGCACATTCAGATATTAAGATGCAGCTTTTCTAGTTCCTATCCTGTATGAGCAGAGGTGTATCCTAGAATAAAATTACCATTCTATACATACTCAATTGACAGTAAGTCCCACCAAATAAAATGGAAATATGTGTTGTTAGCATAAGAACAGGAGTTCTCAACCTTTTAAAGCCGGGGGCCAGATCACGCTCCCTCATACAGCTTCGGGGGCCGGACAGCCATTTTGCCTTTCCTCTACCACATGGCACTTCTGGGTGTGGTCTAGGCAGTGGATCTACCACATGAAATGGCACCATGGGCCACATCTGCCCCAAGGGCCTTAGGTTGAGAATCCCTGCTATAGAATGATTATACATTATTTGGATTGGATCATCAGATGATATGTTGATGTAAAAGAAAGTCAGTATATTTAATGAAGCCAACTCCTAATTTCCTAATGCAAATATTTGTTAAAATGGTCGTGGTCTTATTCTTTAAAATTAACCTTGCATGCAGAAATGTTGGCTGGCTGGATAGCTCAGAGAATTAGAGTCAGAAGTGGAGAGTTCAGTTCTCCACTGCCTCCAGGGAGAAGAACCAGACAAGTTGCGCACAGTCCCAGGGTGTCCCTGGAAGAAGGGGATGATAAACCACCTATATTTATTTTTTGCTTAGAAAACTCTAGAAAGAGTAGCCATAATTGACTTGATGGCATGCATTTATTATTATTTCAGTGAACAGTAGCCATGCTAGTCTATGTTTCAAGCATATCAGAGAGTAAACAAAACAAAAATGTTGTAGCACTTTAAAGAATAATTGCTGTTTTTTAATGTTAGCTATTATGGATCAAGTCGAAAAGTTTCTGTGAAGGTGGTATGATATAACAACATACAGTATGCTGCTATATATGTTGTATGCTATATTATGTCACCTTCACAGAAACTTTTCAGTAGAATTCTCATTCACAACATAGGCTGTCTCACAGAACAAAGAATGAACTCACACAATTGTCAATAGATGCTGAGGGTTAAACTCATTAGCAAATGTTTAATGCCAGGTGTTTGTCTTGTATCCTCTTACTATTTGCAATTAGAGAGGGTGAAAATTTACAACTAATCCCAATAACAACCAGAGATCACCTATTACTAGTTGTAAAAAGCCATACGATTTGTATGCTTAGCTCTTATGCTAACCAGTCACTCTGTACCTCTGTACCTGATGTATATAAATTGATGCCTTGAAGTCTCACTCCTCTGTCTGACAAAGTGGACTTGATCCACGAAAGCTAACATTAAAAAAAAGCACTTGGTCTTTAAAGTGTCACAACATTTTTGTTTTGTTTGCTATCTGGTATTCAATGAACAGGTTTACATGAGAATAAAGTGTTGGGGAAGGTTTTCCATTGCTATATTATTCTGTTTCAATTATGGGAGTAAGGGCCAACTGGTTATGAGAAATCTGAATTGCCTAAAGAGAGGTTGGTCAATAAGTGGAAGGCGCTTTGAGTTGGGAAATGTCTCACTGCAAGATTTCAGGGCAGTAAAAACATTTTGTTTTGTAGTGAAGTTATTCCCATTCCTTAAAACAGGGATTCTCAACCTGCGGCCTGTGGGCCAGATGTGGACCCTGGCACCATTTCACCTCCCACCGCCTCCACCACACCTGGAAGTGCCATGTGGTGGAAGAAGGGCAAAATGGCCATCTGGGCCCAAAGCTTTCTGAGGGAGCATGACCCGGCCCCAATCTTTAAAAGGTTGAGAACTCCTGCCTTAAAAGAAGAAGGGTCTCTCACTCCAGGAAAGACCAATACTGTACATGTATTGAGAAACCTGCCTTAATGTATCTAATGAATTCTTATACAGTCTCCTGTATATCTGACAAAAACTGGCACTTTGCCTGCTCTAGTCTAAGTCTGGTTCAGTTATTTTTATTCCCCTCCTCTCTTAGACATGCTGAGACAAAAAGGCTTTGCTAATGTAGCAAGAATCCAGGTGGGGTTTCCGAAGAGACATCAGCCTTTGGAAAACCTTTAAAACTAGCCTTTTAACAGTACTTACATGGAAAAGCTGTTAATTATCTTGGCAAGATACGACCTGACGGGGCTTACAAGGAAGACATCATACTTGGATAATGGGGGGAAAGTATTTCAGCATGTAGCATGTGAGATATCTAATTAGGACTTTCCACATTCAAATGTGGTGCAGAGATAATCCATTTTAGCTCCTCCAGAGTGGGTCAAAGCAAGTTCCTTGGAAACACACCTACTATTTGATCACCAACCACCAAAGCAGAGACTGAAATCAAGGCACAGTTTCCTCACAACTTCTGCCTCCACAAACAACCAGCCCCCTCAGACCACCTTAGAGCTATGGAAGGCAAGCAAGGAGCTACCAGATAAATAGACTATGTGCAGGGGCAGGAAGATCAAGGGTTAATCTGAGAAAGTGGGTCTTCCCTGTAGATGACAGCCTGTGTGAATGTGGAGAAGTACAAACTATCTCCCATGTGATACAATGCACACAATTCTCCTCAACATGCACTGAGGAGGACCTTATGTTGGTAAAAGGAAATGCTGTTGAAGTGTCCCGATTTTGGATGGATGCCATCTAGCCCTTTTAAATTCTATTTTATTTTTAGGTATGCTAATTTTAGCTTTGTATATATGCTGGTGGTGCCTCTGACAGGAATAAAGCTCCTCCATGTTGCTTTTAAGCAGCCTTTCCCAATCTGACACCCTACTCAATGAGCTGGACTATAGGTCCCCTCATCCCTAGCAGCATTCCGTATTTGATGGGAGGTGTATTCCAACATCTCTGACACTCCCATGACCCTTCACTATTGGATATGCAGGCTAAGGTTTGTGCGGCTGCTAAAACTTCATCTGAGAATGTAATACTGTACTTCAGGGTGCAGCTGTACATGAATGTACACTAAGTGGTGGGCCTGTTGAAATTCATTCATATCGAATGCCATATTTGGCACAGCATTTTCTTAGTCTAAGAACATTTTATTTTACTTGGTGTTTCCCAGGCAGGTTTAAGAGAAATGTCCTTCTGCAATTTTCCATTGGGCTTATATAGCATCACCAGTGGAATTTACTATCCTCCCCCTCTCTGGTAGAGTCTGTGTCTTTAATTGCTGAAGGCAAGACACAAGTTCAACTGGCTTCCTGTAGCTTTGTTATGAAGAAATACAGTTTGAAGGCGTGTCAGTGCTGAAAATTTGAGAAAAGCCAGGTTTGCTAAATGTTTTGCTTCTGTACAGTTATGAAAAGCATCAAGAGACTTGTCTTCTGATCACTGGGGGTTGTGTGTGTGTCTGTAGTGTGTCATCTGGCTTGCTCACTCAAATCCTCTGTTCAAATGTCTGGTTGCCAACTGCAGTTCAAGAACCAAGTTCCCATGGGAGAGACACAGTTCTGACGAAGATCTAGGTTTCAAGCCTGCTGAATGAATATGATTGATATGATTGGCATTTTCAAATTAATTCCCGGAGAAGTGCAAAGAAGAATCTGTTCATATTATATTAAACTAGGTCTCACCCAATGGCTAGATTTTCATTGACATGACTGCTGCTTATGCTTTCCAGGTCAGCTCCCTCCCTTGAAGTGGTGGTGGTGGTGGTGGACAACAATCCAGTCTGCTTTGTAATTATACATTTTATTTGGCTTTGGTTTTACAATCAAAGGTCCATTTATTTAAAGGACTAACATGTTTACAATTATATTTCTTTAATGGACTCACATTACAATTATATAAAAATAAAAACCGTATAGTTTTAACTGTGCTATGATTCCACCTTTTCATTATCCATTCATGTTATAAACTTTGGGAAAAGAATATGTGTTAATTAACATTGTTTTTGTGTATGAGGAAAGGAAGAATTTAAGAACCTTTTTATTTTCCAGGTGATCCAAGATCAAGTTTACAGATAGCTCTTTGCCTTTCTGTTTCTTTCCCTACTTAGCTTCTCCCTTACTTCTGCAACAACCACTTAGAATAACCAGATATAAAGAGTCAAATAGGGGTGTGTTTCTGTTTTGAATGAGTCCTAAATCTTAATGGCAGGGGTGTTTCTGTGTAGCTTTATTACCCTATGATTGTTTATGAAATGTTAGCACCACATATTTCATACATTTATAATGCTGCTCCTTGAACATGATTGAATGCTGATGATCTGGCTATGCTTACAGCTCTCCAACTTTCATATAGCATCAACATTGTGCTAGACACCATCAAGCAGAATTGGCATTCTTTAAGCATGCAGGGATTTCATTCCACATGAACTCTGAGGACCACCAGCTGTAAGGAGAAGAACGGTGACTCTGGGAAAGTGTGTAGAACAGTGGTGGTGAACCCTGGCACTCCAGCTATTTTTGGACTTCAATTACCAGAAGCCCAAGTCAGCACACTTGCTGATCAGGGCTTCCTTGAATTGAAGTCAAGAACAGCTGGAGTGCCAAGGTTCGCCACCACTGGTATAGAACAAGGTTGCCTCTGTGTTCTCATATGTAGGCCAGGAAATTGTTTTCAGTACCAGAACCTGGCTAATCTTTTCATGCACACAGCTATTCCTTCACAGTTTCTAGCTGGAGGGGGGCACTGTTGTTATGACTGATCATAAGGAGGAGGAGGACTCTTTAATAATCTACCACCAATCTCCCAGAGATCTACCAGGTCTCAGCTGATCACAGTCTACTGCCTTCTCCCCATCCTCAATTTAAAGCAGGTGTTCACAAACTTTTCAAAGGGGGAGGGGGCTGAGTCATGCTATCTCAGTCAGCTTTGAGGGCTGGACAGCCATTTTTGCACTGCCTTTATGATGGGGTGGCCATTTTGTCTCAACAGTTTCAAGGGGGGGGCGGCACTTTCTCAAATGCCCTTGGAGGGGTGGGGTGGGGCACATGAAATGGCACTGGGAACTGGATCTGGCCTGTGGGCCTTAGGTTGGGAACCCCCTGATTTAAAGAATAGCTGCAATGTGGCATTTGCTTATTGATTTGAGCTTCTTCCTGTTCCTAAGTGGCAAATGGAATAAAAAGGTGTCATACCAGTTGATTTAGATATAGTTAATATACCCTTGTCTATATAGAAAGAATCATTTCTGGCCTACACCAACACCTCCACGTCTGGGTGGATTTAATAGTATCACAGGAAAACCTGTAATTCCAATATTCAGTATTTTGTCAGTTTTAATAGCAAATGACATCTGGAGCTACCAGGTCAAGATTGTCCCTGCAAGGTCACCCACGAAGTTCCATTAAGACGTCAGACCAGTCTCTCTTCTCTGATTTTGCTGAACCCAAATCTGCTCCACTTGTTTGAACCAGGAACAATTTCCAGCCCTGATATCTGATTCCAGTGCCAGGGCTCATTCATGAAGTAATGAAGACAAACAGTTAAGGTATATGTGGACAGTTAATTTTCTTCATCCCTGAATAACAGCAGGTTGATACTTTAGAGAAGACTTTTTGACCTGTTGCCTCTTTTAAACATGAAAATCAATGTTAAGCCTGCCGAATGAGATTCTTCTTAATTATTGGAGGTGCACACTTATATCCTGAATTGGAGGCCCAGCTGTAACTTCAGCCATTCAAGTTCCACTTCCTCAAATCCAATGACTTTCATGCTGCAGGCAGAGACGGAGAAGAGTTGTTTGGGTCATTTTGGAGAGATTCCAGAGGCATGGTAAGGAAAGCCTTGTTACTGGAAAGAGCTCCAGGTTGACCTGCCAGTTTGTTCATCAGATGAATACCGATGGTGTTTGGGCAGCTTGAAATTATATTAGCTGTGGGGAATAAAAAGAGAGGAATGTATAAAGCAGGGGTGCCAAAACTTTTCAGGCAGAGGGCCTGACCATGCCCCTAGAACACCTGAGCAGGCCAGACTGTGCCTCCAGAACATGGTGCATTTGCACATGCATGGCATGGACACTTCTGTGCATGCGTGAAAGTGGCCATTTTGTTTCCTGGTTTGGTGCAGGAAGCAAAATACCGGTAGCAGCTTTCACCCATGCGCAGAAGCGTCGTGCCAAACCAGGAAATAAAATGGCTGCTTCTGTTTTGCAGTCTTCCTGGTTTGGTGAGGGTGTTGCGGGCCTGATGGAATGGCTTCATGGGCCGTACCTGGCCCACGGGCCATAGTTTGGGCATGCCTGGTATAAAGGGTCAGGATCATAGCTCAGGTGACTTTTTTGTTTCTGTATACAAACTACTATATACAAACTGCTGAGCTACTAAAATGTATAGAAGAGTTGGAAATGTGCATTTATTGCATGATTTCTTGAATTGAGAGGATGACCAATGAAGATGTATGAAAGCAAATGACTAAAAACCTGGAAATCATCTTTGTCTTCTTCCGTATCCAAATCCGAGGCCAGTATTGATGAAGCTGCTGCCCTCTATCAACCGCCACCTGACATTCGGTGTTGAGTCGCTGACAGTATGGTCTACTCTACCATAGCAGGATAACCTGGCCAGGCTAGACGTTCTATCCCAGAACATGTGATTTGCTTGCATGAAACCTCTAAACCCAATCCCTGGTGGCTGCTTCAATTAAAAAATAACTCAGATGGAGAACATTAGTAGACTTACCATGTCCAGACTTCTCTGATGCCTTCCTGGAGGAAAAGAGAGGGGGGGGGGGAGAGAAATAAAGAAAAAGGTGGCATTAGATGGAGAAGCCATTACTTTATATTGATGGACAAGAAAATTGAAAACTCTGACTTGTATTAAAAGACAATAGGATCAGTACATAAAGTATAAGCTTGTTTTAAAAGCCCTAAAATTTCCAGTTTTCATTATGTTCTTATGAGACTCATAGCCACGTTACTTGAATGACTGGGAGGAATATAGATTGATTCCAAAGGGTGTTAAGTCATATTCACAGAGAAGATGTCTCAATGCCTGTTTCTCATGGGAACTAAATAGAAATATTCCTGCTTTCTTTACAGCAGTGTTTCCAAACTATTTCGAGCCACAACCACTTTTATAATAGGAGAGTAACCTGTGCCCCCTGTCACATTTGTATAAAAAGGCATTTTTAATGGGGGTAAAAAACATATTAAAATATATTCTAACCTCCTAACGTGCTTGCTTTACCACACAATCTGCCTCACAAAATTGCGGCATCTCTCTAAGCTCTGCACACACACACCCATTCCCTCATCCCAAGACTCTCTTCATCAGAGCAGTGTAGTATAACCATGGTTATTCCACAGAAAATACCTTGCAAATCCCTGGGGGTTGCGACCTATAGATTGGGAACCTGTGCTTAAGAGAATATTACAATTCTCTTCTTTGTTTTTATATGCAAGTGGCTGAAAAGTGCTATTTTGGATTTCAACCCCATTTCCAGCCTCTTGATGGTATTGCTCTCTTGCAGGCTGTGGAATTCTGTGAGTTGTCTGAAAAGGTAACTTTTTCTAAGCAAGGGGCATTTGGGGATGAATCCTGGGGAGGGGAGAAAGTATTTGCTTCTGTGAAGAATCCCCTGCCTTTGCTGGTACAGTTTTAACAGTGGATTTTGAAAGGAAGCAGACTCCTGTGTTTTGTGTGATTGTTGCTCTATGTCAGGGATTCTCAACCTGTGGCCTGTGGACCGGATGTGGCCCATGGTACAATTTCATCTGGGCCCCCACTGCCTCCAGAACACCAGGAAATGTCATGTGGAAAATGGCTGTCCGGTCCCCAAAGCTCTCTGAGGGAGCGTGACCCGGCCCCAGGCTTAAAAGGGTCGAGAGACTCGAGAATGGCTGTTCTATGTGATTATTTAAAAGGCAGAATCACAATGCTGACTGACAGAAAGGGAGATGGGACCCATTCCATGCACACACGCCCAAACATGTGTGATGCAAAGTGGCACTTGCATGCCTCAAATGCCTATGTGCTGTTTATCGCTTGGAGCCGGGAGTGGCTGGCGACAGTCCAGAATGAGACACGGAGTAATGTAAACACGTCATTGCCCTGGGCACCATTGCCTTACCTAATAGCTGGCCTGTGAGGTGTCGTTTGTGGGCAAGGTGGTGTCCCAACGTCCTTCCACTGGGTTTATGTGTGTGTTTGGGTGTGTGTTACACTTCTGCCATCTCCATTAAACTGTATAGTCACTGCTCTGCTCCGTGTTAGACTCCAGCCATCCCATTCCATGCACGTGAGTTCACCATGAGGAAGCCACACAGCTCTTGAAGAATGTACTGGCTAACTTACATGAGTAATGCTACCTGTGACGGAAACGTCAGGACATGCCATGTGATGCATTCCAACAACTTAGGCTAACCCATGAGGCCTATTTAACCAGAACCAATAACCTTTCCAAGAAGGAAGCCTTTTTTCATAATATTTAGGCAAAAAACAACCCAGATAGCCTTGTGACATATTTATCCTAGCAGATGCATTGCTAACCTAGACAGCCCATATCATCAGATGTATACAGTCCCAGGGTGGGAAGCCCATGAGCTATATTTAGCCCAGTGTCTAGTCCAGGGATGGCGAACCTTTTAGAAACCGAGTGCCCAAACTCAACAGGCTGCTGTCCACGCTGCACCCACGTGCCACATGTGAGCCACCCGCCTTACCCAAGACAGGGGAGGGAGGAAGGCTAGGAAGCGCTTCCATTGGGCTGCTGGGCAGAAAGGCGGGGTGAACTCTGTACTGGGGCGACAACGCATGTGCCCAGAGAGGGCTCTGAGTGCTCCCTCTGACACGCATGCCATAGGTACATGGTCTAGTCTTTGTAAGAACACCCCTAAGCTTCCATCATCACTGAAATCCCTGAAATTCAATGTTTGGCTGCAAAAAAGCTACCCTTTCCTCCCAAAACAGAGTGTCCAAGACATGTAGCTCTTCTTTAAAATCCAGTCACACTCTCGGAAACCTCACAGCAACACCACTATCACTTCAGACCAATGGATCATCAAAGGGAGCAGAGCTCTAAGGATGTTGTTAGTCTTCAACTTTTGCTGGCAAGTTTGGCAATCCAGTTGGAGAGTATGGTTCCTAGTGAGGGTCAAAGGCTTATAGAAGGATAACAAAAAATGCTCTGGTGATTGTGTGGCACATGTTGTTCTAATTCAGCTTATTCTGATTAGCATTGACAATAACTGAATAGTAGGCTCCTGCTACAATTAATAATTATTATGCTGTGACATCAAGTCAACTTTAACTTACGGCAAGTTTCCTCAGATTTTTATTGGTATAAAGTATTAAAGAGTGATTTAACGTTCCTTTCTCCTGGGAAGCTCTGGGAATGTGCATTTTCTCCAAGGCTATAGACTCAGAATGGCTTTTCACTCAGGAACCACAATGAGGAATTGAACTTGGCCGCTAGCTCCACAGCCAGGTGTCCACTCATTGAACTATTCAACTAGTAACATTTATTTATTTATTTATTTATTGCATTTCTATATCACCCATTTGGGTGGTATCCCACTCTGGGCAGTGTACAAACAGGTAACAAATAACAACAGACCACACAGCAAATCAAAGCAAACAACTGACAAATACATCACAAACTAAAATAAAATAAAGTAACTGGTGTCTGAGGGCTTAGGGGTTCAACTGACTGACAAATTTATCGGTAAAGAGACAACACCCTGAAAAAACTCCTTGAAGAAGACAGTTTTTAATTGCTTTTTAAAGATCGCAACTGTGCTATTCACTCATTGTTTGACAATTGTATTGCCTCATAACTGAGCATCTGGTTGGCCACTGTGAGGAAGAAGATGGCGGACTCAGTATTTAAGCACTGTGCACCTTTGGCCCTCCAGATATCTGGACAACAACTCTCATAACCATTATACCACTGGCATTGTTGGTAGGAGCACCAAGAACTTGAAGCTGAGAGTACTGGAAGGGCCAATGACTTTCCCATTTCTGAAATATATTTTTAATGTGGACCTTCAGCTCTAATAGGTCTTAAACTACAACTAGAGCTTCCTCTGCCATATTGCTACATGACATACACTTATATTTGGCCACCACCACATATTTTGATGTAGAGAGCTGAGAGGAAATGACTATACCCGAGTGAGTGCAAAACTAATGTAATTCTGAGTGCCAGGGAGTGTGTACCAACAGTACGACTAATGACATACTCCACCCAGCCCCCAACAGATGTCATAAATTGAGGAGTATTATAATTATTTTCTCACACAGTGTATACTATTTGTAGGCTTAATGTGGTGCCTTGTTATACTCAAGCATCTGCTCCAAATATACCTGTCTAAGTGCATTCGTTCTCGTTTCAGAAACCTGTCTAGGCTTTGCCAGCATTTAATATGTTTATGGATTCTAAGTGTCATTGAGGTGAGAAGAGCTGAGCTTGTCATCCTTACTTTTTTGAGACTCCCATAATCCCCTTGCTAGCGTGACCACATGTCAGGTTTATTGGGATTTTCTGGTAGTTATGATCTAATTTTCCCTCATAAACTCTGGTAACCAAATTAAAAATAGATGCCTCGTGTCTGGACTGCTGGAGTTTAAGAGGTGAAAGGGTGGGACTCCTTTATTCTAGATCAGTGATGGTGAACCTTGGCCCTCAAGGTGTTCTTGAACTTCAATTCCCAGAAGCCCTGATCAGCAGGAGTGCTGACTGGGCTTCTGGTAACTGAAGTCCAAGAACACCAGGAGGGCCAAGGTTCACCATCACTGTTCTAGATCATCTGCCTCTGATTTGAAACTTCCAGATGTGTTTGAGGAAAACTCCCAAGTTAGCTTAAGAGTATGAGTTTTCCAGGGTACTTAACTGGGAATGGCTGACCTGCAATAATCAGATCTCCATTGTTGTTGCTGGTACTGGAGCTTCCATTTTAGCTCTCCATTTGAACTGAGAGACATAATAATTGCAATTTGTCCATGGCTCTTCTCACTACAATTAACACATTTTCAGCTGACTCCTGCCGTGACTTTATCAGTAACTTGATCAGCAGGTCTTGGCAGGGTATAAACTAATGATTGATTTATTGTTCATTTGTATCAAGCCCAATTGTATTTAATTACACCCGCACCTCACCTTTCTGTTAAAAATGTCATCAAAGTAGCAAACAGTAATAAAACCAAATACTGTACATCACACATACACATATCAGCAGCTATGCCAACACCTTGGATAGCACAACTGAGCAAACTTTGGTTCTCCAGATGTTTTGGACTCCAGTTCCCAGAAGTACTAGCCAGGATGTCTCCTAGTAAGGAATTAATGGAACTTTATAATCCCAAACTCCTAAGGGTTGGGAGAATTCCACCTGGATGGAATGAAAAGTGCTGTCTGCACTTTCTTGAGGTCAAGTGTTATTAAAGACGAGCCAGGTTGACCTTGACCACTCTAGCAAGCACTGTTTCTGCCAAGCATCCCAGATCTTTTTCTTTCTTCTGTAATTTTGCACTAGCATTTGAGGAACCCAGGGAAATAGATTGCAGTCTGAACTGCTGTTTCATATCAATCACACAGCACTCAGGAAAATGAATTCCAGTCTCAAGACTTCTTCTTTTTGGAGCTGGGCTGGAGTGAATCCCCAGAAGATGGCAGGTCATTTTATAACAGAGATTGCTCCCATTAAAGTGCAATCAGGCACAACCTAGTACAGTAGAACTTCGCTTAACAAATGTAATGTGTTCAAAAATTTGTAAAGCAAATTTCCTATAGAAATGCATTGAATGCAATTTCCCATAGGAATACACTGAAAAACAAAAATTGTTAACCAAAATGCGGTTTCCCATAGGAATGTACTGAAAACCAATTAATCAATTCTGAAAAAATTTTGTTAACCAAGCCACTATTTTCTATGGATTTTCTTTTGTTATGTGGATTTTGTGTTAACTGAGCCATTTGTTAAGCAAGATTCCATTGTACAGGTACTTCCTTTATCCTCAGTATACAAGAACTGTAGGATCTGATGCTGTATATAATCTGATATGAACATCAAACTCACAGTTTTTAGGAATGAAATTGAAAGCAGAATTAAAAACATGCTGAAATATTTTATTTATTCTGAAAGAACATATTCTATTATCATCTTTTTTAATTTCCTCTTTTTGAAAAATAAACAGCTTCTAAAAATCAGAAAAAGTATTTCCCTCTGGTTTTTTGTTTGCTTTATTTTCTCTTCTGTCTTTTACACTACTAGGGGAGTTTGGGAGGTGTAGTCCACAAAAGAGAGGCTTCAAAAAGGCAACTTCTCCCAGTTCTGCTGCCCATCCACTTTCCTCATGTGTAACACACTTGAAGTTATGTTCCATAACCAGCATGAAGGGGCAGATGACAGAAGCAGAAAACATAGGAGTGACAGTGGCTGCCACCTCTAACTATAATTTGGGAGATTTTGAAGATATAATTCTGGTTACTTGGTTTTAGGGTGTATATCTTCATCCTGTAATCCAATACTTCACAGCAGAACTAGTAAAAGAATTACATGGCAAAGTGGAGGTATGTGAGAAAACTGGCCTATTCTTTAAGTGACACCATCTCTCAGTGAGACAGGAGATGTTTTACACACTGTTGGTACCAGGAGGAATTTAGGAAAGTTACTTTTTGCAGTTATAATGGGAATTATTCTCAAGCAAACATGTATTGAATGCCGGACAAAGGCGAAGAACGTTGTACCTTCTGTTTTAGTGTCACCTGTTGTTGTTTTAAAAACTCCCCGTAAATCACACTTGTTGTTCTTGTTGTAAATTTTCTAAGCTGTGCTTAATGAGCATGTATGAACCATGTTATGATCTAGTAAGCCAGCTTTTGCAAAAATTACTTTGTTTACATATGTGGTTACTAGTCCCACTGGGTGATAAATATCACTATAATGTGCATTAGGAAACCCGATTGAATCCACTCAGAGCTGAAATCATGTTCCACATGTTCCTTTAACTGCAACCGAGCACTTCACAGCAAAGCCAGTAAAAGAACTGCATAGGGACGTAGAAGTGGGGACTAACATTTAAGGCCATTGCTCTGATTCTCAGTGCAAGCAAGGTGATCAAGGTGCTGCAAGAAAGCCTTTTTTTTTCATGGAATGAGAAATGCCTGATATTTAGGGTGGATTCTGAAAAAGAAGAGACACTTGAGATCGTATTGCAAATATCTACTGGCTACTAGAATACAGCAAAGGATTTCAGATGATCAGTTTATGCTTTATGGTCTACAGAAAAATCTTTGATTGCCTGCTCCACCCAATCCTCCAAGACCTTGGGGTAAATGGATCTCACTCCAAAAGAGGACCAAAAGTCTCTGACTAGAAATCAAGCCTTTTCACCAGTGGCTCCTACTTTGTGGAATGCCTTGCCTTTGGAGATATGCTCAACCCCTTCCCTGTCAATCTTCAAGAGATCTCTAAAAGCCCTCTGTAGAAAAGACTTCAAGAATACTCTTCCCAGTTGAAAGATGGTGTGTTTTATTGCCGTTGGTAGTGCCACCATTGTTAGCAATTTATTGTTGTCTGTTTGTATTGGCTTATGTTCAGTTAGTTTATTTTCATGATTGTTCTGTTGGTTTTTAACTGTGTTTGGTTGTGTACTGCCCAGAATATCCTGTTCTGCTATATGGGAGGGTATACATTATCAAAGAGAAGAGAGGGAAGGAAAGGAAAGGAATGGGGGCTATCCAGAAGATATGGCTCTCATCTAAATAGTGGTGATCCAAAGAAGAGAAAAATTCTTCATAGCTGGAAATCTTATTGCCCTTTTCTGTTACCACAGCTAGCTGTGTTAGTTTTAGGAGTATGGTTTGTCACTTAAGCAGCAAGGCCATCTTATGTTTAATATAAATTAACATGCTTATTAGATGCAAAGTTATCTAACGAAGTGGACTTGATCCACGAAAGCTCACATTAAAATTTAACAGTTAGTCTTCAAAGTGCTACGTTTTTTGTTTTGTTTATCCTCTGATATGCTTGAAACAGACTAACAGGCTACTATTACAAAAATAGATACAAAGGTTTCATCCAAGTGGACTTTCCCCTCTTTTTTATCCTGGTCTGCAACAATTTTTGTAAATGAAAATAAGATAATATTTTAGCTCATCATAGGACCAGAGGCGTAGCTACCGCCGTATCTGCCGTATCAATTATACGGGGCCCCCGGGCCACGGGGGCCCCCAACGTGCGTAAGCAAAACAAATCTTTACCCTTCCTAAGGGCCCCCAAACAAATTTCTATACGGTGCCCAGCCAAGGCACGCTACTCTTCTGCATAGGACTCTTGTAAATGACAGAAGCAGGGCGTATCTTTTAGTGGAGAATCACAGTCATATTTATCCGAGAGTGTAGGCTAGAAAGTAAGCTTGTATTTACACCTACTTAAATAGATAAGCAATTAAAAAAAAACCATGCTGTTGTTTTTATTCTGTTAACACAAGGGCTCTGTCAATGTAGCAGATGGCCATGGTTAAAATTTTGAAGCATCAGTGGAACTTGATCATGATTTATACACAGTTTAGGAAGATTCTGTGGGCATTTTTCGCACTTTTCCCTTGGGTGTGATTTCCCAACGCTTTTGTTTTTTTCATTGTCCTGTGGCTTCACCGTAGAGTGGGTGTGCCATCTGTTCTCATTTATTATCAAAGACCCCTATCTCTTGTTTACAGATAACTGGGGTCCACCAGCCACAATTTAGCTCCCATTGAGTCTGTGATCAGGCATTCTGTTTCCCTAGCCAACAAAGGATCCAAACTCATTCAACCTGTCTTTATAAGATATCTCTTGCAAATTCTCCTACTGCCACAAGACCAATGATCACCAGATTTGTAGTATAACCCTGGACAAGCTCAACCAGCTCTGGAAATTAGCCTTAATCAAAAGGATCCTGTCCCCAGCCCAAACCTTGTCCTCCTACATAGCTGTGATTTTGCCAGACATGTTTTCTACCAACTCTCCTATTTTTCCTTCTCACTTGGGAGTATCTTTCTTCATAGCTCCTCCAGCGGCTTAGTGGTTAAGGAAACTGGAAAGATGGGTTCGATTTCTGAGAGCTGCACGATGGGGGACATGAAAGGAGCCTCATTCAGGCATCCCCTGCAAAAATCCTTTCAATCCAGAATTAATCACTGACACAAAAATGAATGATCTTTCTTCATGGTTGTGTTCTCTCCTTTTGATGAATAAGAGACCCACCAAGACATAGAATCAGATCTCCTGAGCAATATCTATACTACACAGGTATAGCAACTTGATACTACATTAATGCCATGGCTCTGTCTCACAGATCTAAGGGTTTGTAGTTTGGATGAGCTTTTCTTTCCTGTCCCTATGAAATTGTCTGGACTATATGGTTATAGCATTCTGATACAATAGTTAGGGATTAAGAATCTGACCAGGTTATCCTGCTATGGTAATAGATTAGACCCTACTGTCAGCAACTCAACACCTAGTGTCAGGCAGTGGTTAACTAACCTGACAACCCTTAAGACTAATGGCCTTGGATGCCGAAGTCCATAGGGAAGGATGATGGTCCCCAAGTGGATTAAATCCCACTTGAATCCATTTTGATGGAGGGCAGCAGCTTCATCAATACTGGCCTAGGGCAGATGAAGACTTTGAATGCCAAAAGGGCTCAGGACCAGAAAGTGACTCATGGAGTTGGATCAGTGGTACGGGTGTCATGCTGCGACGTGGAAGGCAGATGAAAGGCTACTGCATTATATTCTCAGGACTGTCTTCATGGCTGATTGCCATGATCGCCTATATTTGGATTCAGATATGGCAGAAGAAGTTAGGGATTAGATTTTTATTTCTTCAGCCATAAATTCTTTAATTCCTATTCTGGGATTCCTATTTGATTTACACGCACCTTACTCAAAAGGCCCTGAGGCTTGTTCCACCCAGGCTTCCTGTTCCTGCCCCAGAGCTTATTGGGAGCTTTCTTTCTAAACAAGAAGGTAAACAACGCTAAGCCTCAAAGCCTTACAGTTTAGACTTTTTCTCCCATGTGAACCACATTTAGGAGTCTGTAAGGTATACATCTGGGACTGCAGTGGCTTAGTGGTTAAGATGCTGAATTTGACAACTGGGAGGTTGGCAGGTCAGCAGTTAAGAGCCCCGAGTGCTGCATGATGGAGTGTGCTCCCGTCTCTGTCTCAGCTCCTGCCAACCTAGCAGTTTGAAAGCAAGAAATTGCAAGTAGACAAATAGGAACCACTTTGGTGGGAAGGTGAACAGTGTTCCATGCACTTCAGTGTCTAGTCATGCGTGTCACATGTTCATGGAAACATCTGCAGATGCAGACAGCGCTGGCTCTTTGGCTGTAAAAATAGATGGGGACTGAACCCTAGAGTCAGATGGATACGACTGGCTTTCAAGCAAGGGTGACCTTTACATTTACCTAAGGTCTAAGTCAGACAGAAGGTCCAGAATGAAAGATTAAATGATTTAAAGTTGGGGGGAAAGTTCCATCTCTAATTGGTGTTTTAACTACCATGATTTTACCTGATGGAATCCTGGATTCAGAAGTTTGGTAAAGTACTTGAAATTATCTGGTGTATTCAATGGAGTGCATTTTCTAACTGAGAATCTTCGGACTAGACTCTAGACGGAACCAGCATTCTCCAGAATGGATCTGTGGCAGTTAACATGGATCTGTCATTTAAAAAGATGTTACTCCAGAACAATATGAACACATTTCTCTTAGTCATAAAAAATAGGAATGGAATTGAAGTAAATTGTAATTAAGGCTGTGATAATCTATAGCAGAGCCAAATTGTTCCAATCCAGCTTTTCAGTGTAGTCATATCCTAAATTGGACTACAATGCCGATCAATGGTGCCGCTGTCTGAGCATGATGGGAAATGTAATCCAATAGGAAGAGCAAGTAAGATGGATCAGTGATACTATGTTGGCTAGCTGTTGTGCTTTGTTTATAAAGTATTAGAGGTTTTAAATCCACTTTTCAGGAGAAATCCCCTCACAAAGCGAATTATACCATTCTTGGGGGGAGGGGAGAGAAATAAATAAATAGACCCTCAAAAATAACACATAGTACCTAAACTGTTAGTATAATAAATAAAAGACCCCAAATTTAATCAAATCCATTTGAACAGAAAAGCTGGATTAAAGGCATATTTAAAAATATGAGCCTGTCTATGTTTCACGATCCTCACATTCCAACAACATTGTCCTCCTCCAAATTATACTTTCTCTGATTGTCCTAAGACAATTGGGAAGTGTTTAATTTACTCAAATTGTACAGACGCACCAGCAATGTGAGTTGTTTACTTAGCAGCTATCATCTACAATTATAGCAAAGTAAACACCTCCAGTGATTGTCTGGGAATCATCAGGTTAAACCAAGGGTGCCCAAACTACGGCCTATGGGAACAATTCATCTGGTCCACAGGGCAGATTGCCGCCCACACTGGAAGTGACCCACTGACACTGGAAGTCGCAAAATCACACCAAAATCACTCTGAAATGTTGCAAATACTCAGCAAAAAATTACAAAAATGAAGCAAAAATGTGCCATCTTCACTCCTGCTGCCATGGGAAGTGGCAGAGTGGCAAAATGCCCAAAAAACACATGGTGAATTCATGTGCCACCGCTGCAGGGAGGAACCATGTGACCGGCCCCCTCAGTTGTCTGAGGGACTGTGGTCAGGCCCGTGGCGGGAAAAGTCTGAGCATCCATGGGTTAAATTCAGTGGATGTTGTTGTTCAGTTGCACAGTTGATTCCAACCCTTTGCGACCCTATGGACCATTGTCCTCCAGGCAACTCTGTCCTCCACTATCCTCCTCAACCCGCCCAGCTCTCTGCCCATTGCAACTACAATACCATCTAGCCATCTCATTTTTGGCCAACCCCTTCTTCTTTTGCCCTCCACCTTTCCCAGCATCAAGGCTTTCTCAAGTGAATCCTCTCTTCTAATTTGATGTCCAAAGTACTTGAACTTCATCTTTACTATTTGTCCTTCCAAGGAGCAGTCAGGGTTGATTTCCTTCTAAGATTGACCTATTTGTTCTCCTTGCTGACCAGGGTACTCTCAAAACTCTCCTCCAACACCACATTTCAAAGGCCTCTATTCTTCTGCACTCAGATTTCCTTATGGTCCAGCTCTCACTAGCAAAATTAAGAAAATAAATTGTATTTCACCTGATCATTCCCAAACAATTAGGTAACTGTTTCCTTTGACTTGACTGTATACAGTAGTGGTAAAGTAAACAATTCATGTTGTTGCTATGGTTGTATGATTGCAACAAATTACACACTTGCTGATTGTCTGGGGGCAGTCCAGGGAATTTTTCCCTTGTTCTCTTTATGTTTGTTATACTGCTGCAGCAATTGGGTACCAAAGGTAAGGAAAAAAATAATTTGCTAGCTTCAAATACTAGTTCATTGACGAATTAATGATACCAGATGTTTACGCTCTGATAGCTGCTTTGTTTTTTAAAATGCCATTCTCAGCATCTACATACACCAGGAATGGGAGAAAATAGTAGAACCCCTTATAAGAACAAAAAACAAACAAACAAACAAACACCAGCATCTTGCAGTGAATTGCCCTATTCCAGCATCTAACATGTGTAGACACCGGAAGAATAGACAGACTAACCCATCACAAAAATGCCTAGAAGAGCAGGATATGGGCCAGTATAGACAGCTCCTTAATTAAATATCCAATTAAGTATACACTGTAATTAGCCAAGTATAGACCCGATGGGGTAAAAGAGGAAGCAAAGAAGAAGAATAGACTGGATCAGATTTTCATATTTATAATAATATCTCTATCATCTTTAATGTCCATTATAATATCCTTGGAGCAAACCAAAGAAATTGTTAAATTATAATTTTGAGAAACTCCATGCATCCAATTATTAGCAAAGAATAATTCAAAGTATGAATTTCACTTTGTGAATTTGGGAACACCAACCAAATGTACACCGGTTACTGATTCTTATTCATGTTCTCAAGATCACTGCCAGTTATGCAAGGAGGTTAGGCCAGGCAACCTGGCTGAATGGACTCATCTAACCAGTGGAAACATTAAAGGTAGAAAGTTCTCACACACAGTCTTCATGGTTCTCAGGTCTGTACTTAGACAACAGTGTGAGAACAGATGGCTCCAGGTAGGCCTTTCAGAAGATTTCCTGGTCTAGGAGAAGCTGAGGCCTCTCCATCCCACTAGCAACTGGTTTTGACCACAGCTTCAAAAAACACCACTTTGAGGGGCTAGCAGCATGGGTGATGCCAGCTGGGATATTCTGGGCTCAGGATACAAAGAAGTAACTTTCCCCCAGACCAGATGCTGGAGCAGATGCACAAGTCTTGTCTCTGCTTCTACTAGAAACATCAATCTCCAGAAGGTCCTGCCCTGGAGCCAGCTTTTCAGGAACAAGGTCATCGTGAGTGAGATCCTTCTGGCTTCAAAACCAGAAAGACTTCAAGCAGACCTAGTTTCAGCAACATTCACATCACTTACCTTAAATATAACAGCATCTGTATTTTGTCCCCCACCCCATTGACAGTCTCCTCACCCACCAAGACAGCAGTGTAGGATAGGACATGCAGTTGTCTCTGTTTTAATATTCAAAACAGCCATGTAGGATAAGTCAGGCTGATAGGATAAGTCAGGCTGTCCATTCAGCTTTATGGCAAAGCCTATAAGGGCTGTGATGGATTCAAGAGAATTGGGGGAAAGCTCTTCCTTGCAAGGAGATAAATAAGGTTATAACAGGGCAATTTAATAGATGTCTAACTCAGAACTGGATATGATGGCTCTGACCTTTTCATATGTAGACAAAGGTATTTCAGCTCCACAATTGCTGTCAAGCTATAGTAAACACACAGTGGAGCAGGGCCAGTTTTACATGTTTGTGTTTGTCTCTCTCTGTGTGTTTCATCCTACCTGAGACCAACCTGTTCTGTTCTTCTGGTGTTCTTTCACTTGGCACCTGTTATAGCGCTATCTCACACAAATCATGCTGTTTCGGTTGCGCTAAGCTGTATTTTTCAGATGTGGAAATCTTGACATCCAGTTCTCTACCAGCAGAAAAACGTGGTAGACACTTTACAAGTGTGTAGGACTGCAATTCTCATAATTCACAGCCAGCATCGCTCTTGCTTAACTTAAGGTGTAGTTAGTGCAATTTGTAGCAATCATCCTAATGCTATCCTATAAAATAACATCCACTTTAGTGGTGCTGTATGCTATGCTGGTGGATGAAGGGAGGTTGTGTACTTATATCCACCATAATTTCAGACCCATGAAACCTGAAATTTACCAAGCATACTTTGGGGACCTTAAAGAGTTCACAGCAGGATTATCTGAAAGGATTTGATTTGATTTGATTTTGTGCCTGAAGAAATAGATTTAAATTTATAAACATTTATGCTGAAATAAATCTCTTCATCTTAAAGGTGACGTGATGATTTTGTTTAAATTTTTTTCCTGGAGCAAATTACCACCTAACTATCTGAAAAATCAAATTGATTTTAGTCGATTTAAATATTCTTCTCTGTCCCAGCTCCTGCCAACTTAGCAGTCTGAAAGCAAGAAAGTGCAAGCAAATTCATAGGTACTACTTCGATAGAAAAGTAAACAACAGTTTGTGCACTCCGGTTTCTAGTCATGCCTGCCATATGTCCACGGAAACGTCTGCAGACACAGCCAGTGCAGGATCTTTGGCTATAAATCGAGATGAGCACCGAACCTTAGAGTTGGATACGACTGTCTTTCAAGCAAGGGTGACCTTTACCTAAAGTGGCAATGTGGTCTGGCCAGGCATCCCACTACAGTAATGGAGTAGATTGTATAGTCAGCGACTCAACGCCGAGTGTCAGGCGGCAGTTAACTAACCTGACTCCCTAAAGGGGGCAATGGCTACAGGCAGATGAGCCCCTTTAAGTGGGGTGATGGTCTCCTTCAGTAGCGGAAATGCCACTGGAAACCATCATATTAGGCCCAACGACAAAGTGAGTGGAGGAGGAACTCTGATTCCCAATGGTCATGGAGGTGGAAGAGGCCATGCCAGATGGACTGGCTGTGAATGTGCACCTTGTCCATATCCTCAAGGCTGCAGCAGTCCATTGCAGACCCAATGTTAAATCCTGCATGTCTCATTTCATACGTGCCACAGTAGATGGCTCTGTGACCATAGTGTGTGGGTCACTTCTTGGCAAGCTGGGATCCATCTTAAACAAATTCATGCCAGTGGCATTTTTCCTGCTTCAAGAAAACATGCATTCTTGGACAGTGATGGGATGTAACAGGTTCGCACCAGTTCGCCAGAACTGGTAGTAACTTTCCCCAGCGTCCTGGAGAACCGGTAGCAGCTTTTGGGGGGGGGGGAAAAAAAACCCCACCTTTGGGGCTTACCATTTCACTGGTTCCCCCACCGTGCATGTGCGCCAAGCACTTGGTGTGCATGCACGTCTACAGTGCTTGGCGCGTATGCATGGCCTCCTTGCTGTCCTCCCAAGCGGGGAGGAGGAAGAGAAGCTGCTAGTCTGAAGCTCCCTATAGCCTGCTCCCCAGGGTAAGTGACCCACCTTTGGATGTGGTGTGTCTGTGTGTATTTTAATGTGTATTTAATACCTTTACCTATATTGATGTACTACCACAGTTCCTAAAAAGGGCTGGCAGGCCTGGTAGCCTGACTTGGGGTTTTTAAGCAAAATAGTCTTGGAGTTACCTCATCAATAAGCTACACCTTTGCTGTTCCAATTGCTGCTCCAATTGGAGAACCCTTAAGGAGGTGCAGCTGTTTTACATTTACATTAAGGCATATTATCCTAGAGAACTAGTTAGGCAAAGACTGAGTACCTAACTTCTTTAACTGTTGAAAAGTTGAAAAGTGCCAAAATGAAGCCATCTTGTGGTGAGTTCATTCTGTAGTTCCTTCCATCTGACATAGTGTGAGAAAGATTAGCTAGAATAAGCTTTAAGCTCTGGTTTAAAAACTCTGGTTGATTTGTGTTTGGAGTGGGTGGGTGGGTGTTTGGGTGGGTGGGTGTATTTTAATGTATTTTTATTTTATTTATTTTATTTACGGGTTTGTGTTGTGAGTGGGTGTGTGGGTTGAAGGGTGTGCGTGTGTGCTTATTTTTATTGTATTATTTTTTTATTTTTTATTTGACCCCGCCCACGACATCATAACATCATGATGCTAGCTCCGCCCACACTGTGATGACATCACGGTGGGGTAGTAAAATTTGTGACACCCCACCACTGTTCTCGGATATGAGTTGCAGTTGATGACGAAGACATCTGCTAATGAGAATGCAATACCATTTCCATTCAATAGGGGGTAAATTTTCTCCAGCCAGTGAAGAGGAAGCTGCAGTCTAGTTGGGTGTATTCACTTTTCTTTTATTCAGTGCTACAGAAGCCTGAGATACAATGGAAAAAACAATATGCCAAGTGTGATTGACACTTCACCCTCTATAATGTCCTGAACTATTGATATGTTTGACAGTAAGGGATAGGGAGATAGAGAGAAGTTATTGCTAGCTGTTAATTGGGCTGGGTGGTGGTAGAGAGATTCAAAGAGAAAAGATAAATGGGCCATACAGTAGAGGAAGAGAAAGGCCACTGAGAAAGAAAAAGACTAAAGTGTTGGAGAAAGAGCAGAGGAAAAGACAAACATCAGTTGGGAGATGACAACCAGTGCACAGGTAGGAACCTCTGCTAGTTTACAGTAACAAAAAAAATGAGACAATTCTCTGTCTATATATGTATGTCTGACTGCCAAAGTCATAGCTAAAATGCCATCAAAGCTAAATATAAGAAACTTAGCTTGAACACTAAAAGTACAACAGGGTGTACATCTCAGGGTTATATCATTTTTTTAAATGCATGAATTATTTTTAATTGAATAAAATGTGTCATGGTCCGCCTAGCCAGTGGGTGACGTGATATCCAAATGACTAAAAAAACTCCATGCAGATGGACTTGATTTCCTAGGTCCATTTGCATGTGTGGAATGTCGTGGCAGAGATGTCTACCACTGCGCAGACTCCTTGCTGAATAAGGACTCCAAGGCATCCAAGAACGTGTTTATATTGAGGGTGCAATCTAAGCCTAGATTTTGAAATCTAAGCCTAGATTTGCTTCCTGATCTAATGAGAGAGTTCTTTGAAGCTTGGAAAAGTTAATGTTTTGGACTTTTACTCTTATAATCCCCCAACCTGTATCTTGGCCAGTGGTCAAAAATTAACTTTTCCTAGTAGGAGAGTTTTGAAGATGTACCTTGGAGAGAATTTTTACCTGTAAAGCAATATGAGGTAGGAATGAGTAGGGAGTTAAGTCCCTCAATCAATACTCTGAGAAACACAGCTTCCTCTCCCTTTGATTGTTGTTCATCAAACTTGAAAGACAGCTAATGATAAGCATCAGCTTAGGCAGCCCAACTCAAAGTCAATTTTTAGATCAGTGACTTTTGAGATGCTAAAGAATCATTTGGCACTACTGTGGATACAGGCTGGTCCTGAATAAAGCTGAAGTTGAGAAACTTTCTGAAGGACCTGGCTGTCTCCTGGCTGGGGATCTTGGGAGCTGTAGATCAAAATGGTAACTTTTCACCACTCTGGGAGAAGCATGTATTCCCCAACCTCTTGTAAACAATACATTCTTAGCGTGTCTCATAGCATCTCAGAGGGTCTACAGTAGCTCAGTGGTTAAGAAGCTCGCTTGGTGTTTCTGTCTACTCCAAAAGGATGATGGAGATGATGGCATCAGCATTTTTTTAACTACAGGTCCGTCTGTCCCGTCCCGTCCCCCCCCCCCCAAAAGAAACCCGCCACCCTCTTCCTGCTGTAAATAGTAAGGCAACAGAGGTTACATGAAGATATAGCACTGGAGTTCCGCAGTAAAATACACATACACTTTCTTAGATGTTGGTGATTTTCTCTGATTTTTTTTTTGCAGACAAACATTGTGTTCCCTGTAATAGAAAGTATGCTGGTTGGATAGCTCAGTGGGTTAGATAGAGGTTGGGAGTTTGATTCTCCACCATGCGTCCCAGAAAAGCCCCACTCTGTGTAACCTTGGACAAACTGCACAATCCTAGGGCAACCCCAGCTGAAGGGAAAATGGTAAGTCAGTTCTTAGTCCTTTAGACCTAGGAAACCCTGGAAAGGGTTGCCAAAAGTCAGAACTAATTTCATCAATCATCATCCTCATCATCCACCATTAGATTCACAGTCAAAGACTAGTACTGTATAAAATTAACAGTTCGAGACCTAATGAAGGACCTAAGAACTATTAAGATAACACCTAGGTATATAGGCAGTTCCTAGGAAAGTTGTTTTTGTGTGTGTGGTAAAATTAGGATATTCAAGTCCAATAAACCCATCATCATCATCAAAATTACAACATAGTATAAGTTTTAGCTGAATTGAAAATGCCTCCATCAATAATCACATTATGATGTTCAGGTGCTGGCTTGAAGTGCTCTGCACATGTTCAGAAATATTCTCACTTTTAAAAATTACTTGACATGTTCCATAACCGAGGCTACTGGCCCTGACCTAGACACTCCCCCCCCAACTAGCAATTACCTTTTCCTTCTGGAGGCTGGCTGCAGGAACCCACCCTCCACGGCGCCTCCTGGGCTTGGGCACGAAGGGTGCTTCAGCGGTCTTGGCGTTGAGGTGTTGGGTGATCTTGACCTCCACTGCTAGCTTGACGTTGGTCCGAAGGTTCTTCCTCTCAAAGACCTTCTTGCACTGAGGACAAGACAGCACCCGGGCCCCCTTCCCGGCTGCTGCCGCTGCCTCTTCCCAGTAGCGGGTGATGCAGGCCCGGCAGTAGCTGTGATCACAGTCCAGCATCACAGGGTCCTTGAAGTGACCCCTGCAGGCAGGGCAGATAGCTGCTCTTTGGAGCTCCGCCACAAGCCCTTTGCCTTCCATAGTAGGTGTGTGTGTTTGTGTGTGTGTTCCAGCTGCTGCCTCCTGTGGGTTTGACTGCTGGTGGAGCCAAGTATCTCCTCTTCTGTAGGAGGGAGTGGAGGTTGCTCAGGGGAGGAGCATCTCTCCAGCAGTAAGCAAACAGTCCCTTGCGTAAGCAGCCAGTTCTTCCACTCTGAGCACATTGGCCTCCTCTGCCAAACCACGGCAGGAACTGCCTCTGGGAGGACACAGGAGGGGGGTGGGCTTGTTTTTACTTTTGCTCTTGGAAAGATTTTGTAGCCAGATAAGTTATAGCTGCTGTTCTTCTTCCTCAAACTCTGGACTGCCAAAATGAAGTTCACCTTCTTGGGTTTGTCGTTGGCTAAACTTAAGTTCTCATTGGCACATGTTTCTAGTAGTAATCGGCAAACTAGCAAATGAGCTGGATTCTGTATCTCTCCACATTCGCAGAGCATGTTGTTGTTGTCTGCTAGCAGCCTCTACTTGAGCATTTGAGTTATGCATTTAGGGACTCCAACCCTCAGCCTATTTAGAGTACCCCAAACTTGATCAAGTTTCTCTTTTTGTGACCCATCGATTCCCTTGGGCAACATTATCACTGACTGGGGCAAGCACAGTCTTAAAGAAGAACCTGGCCTAGTTTGGAAGCTGCTCCACCACTAGAAATGCCTCTAAATCTAGAATGGGGAACATCTAGATTGGGGTTGACATAGGTTCCACTCTCTAAAGCCCTTGGTGACAGACCTTTACTTGCTTACAGACAACTCCCCAATCTCAAGCAATTGTTGACACACAACAGACTACACAACAGGGAAATAGTGATGGGAACTAAACCCTGCTGAAAACCCAGATGTCAGCTATGCCCCAACATTCACTCTGGCAACAGTATTACTGGACTCAACAATGCAATTAAGGGCAGTTTTACTTGTTCTTGTGCCAATGTAATTTATGCCATCTTTTGCCAAAAAAGCCCTTCTGCACTTTACATAGGACAAACAGGACAATCTCTGCGCAAAAGCGTTAATGGATGTAAATCAGACATCAGGAATGACAATACAGTAAAACCTTGCATTTATTTATTTATTTATTTATTTATTGTTCATATTTATATCCCACCCTACTGGCATAAAGAGCACCTCGCTTAGAGAGTAACTTACTTAAAGAGCAGAATTTTATCTGAAAGTTTGCTTCGTTTAACAACTAAAACCAAACAAAACCTCACTTAACAACTAAAACAGGGTTCCCAATCCCGCTCCCCCTCCACCAGAAGTCACAATTGGTCACTTACAATGGTGTTTTGCTTAAAGAGCAAACTCAATCCTGTAGAACACATTATGCTCTTTAAGCGAGGTACCACTGTTTCAAACCATTTCAATCTACCTGGGATCCTGGACACAATCTACTGTGCACAGATCTTGAATGTTGCCTTTCTGGAACAGAATAATTAAAGATAAGGATCCAGAGAGAGACAGCAGAGATAAAGCAGACTAGATCCACAGAAATACAGGATGGCCTGTAAGTCCCTTCCTTGCGGTAATCCATACCCATCCTCTCATTGGGCATGTGCCCTATCCCTCTGCCCAGCAGTCCAATGGGAGCACTTCATCCCTCCTCGCAGTACAGAGTTCGCTCCTGTAGTGGCCCAATTTCTGGTATCCTGAAATTATTGACAGCTGCACGTTTATCAGCAATACAGAGAAACAAGGATTTCCCCTCCTTTCATTGAACCAGCACAGTGCAACGATGATTGTATTGAAAAATACTTTATTTTATTTCCTCTGCTAGAGAGCTCTAATTCAAAGGATGTGCTCCCAAAGGTTTCCATCATCTAATCAGCTGCTCCTCTCTAACACCTGTGATGTCCTGGACCTCTGTCTCTGCTAGCTGTCTTTTCACTGTATGTGATCTCTAATGAAGCGATTTGAGCTCTACTTAAGTTACGGTGGGACAATTGTTTAAGATGCTGAACTTGCTGACTGGTAGGTCAGAGTTCGATTCCCAGGTGCTGCATGATGGAGTGAGCCTCTGTCTCTGTCCAAGCTGCTGCCAACCTAGCAGTTCAAAAGCAAGACATTGCAAGTAGATAAATAGGTACCACTTAGGTGAGAAGGTAAACAGCGTTCTAATCTGGTGTTTAGTCATGCCTGCCACATGATCATGGAAATGTCTGCAGACACAGGCAGCACAGGCTCTTTGGTTATAAACAGAGATGAGCACTGAAACCTACTGTCATATATAACTGGCTTTCAAGCAAGGGCTGCCTTTACCTCTCCCCCTGCATATACTGTACAAAGATCTGGTTGAAACACTAATTTGAGGAGAAATTTAAAGTGATGGTTTGCCAGTGAATCCACTGGGATCAGGATTATTTCATGCCCAAAGAGCCTGAATTATTGAGCAGAATACGAGATTGCCCTATATGGTTATGCAGCAGCTGAATAAAGCTGTTGACAAGCTAGGAAATGGTTGTGGGTTTTAAAGTCTTCAAAAATTCCTGCTTGGTGAGTCTTACTCTCTTGTAACATGAGTGAGATGACACTTCTTCTGCCTGTATTGTGATTACTTTAATTGAGAAGAATGTGCATTCTTGCTTAACCCCTCTGTACTGTTTTGTGACATTTCAGTCCCTCACAGTCAGGTATTGTGGAGGAATCCAAAGGGAATTAGACTTGCAATGTAGGCATTCATTTCATTGTTACCTGCACTATTACAAACAGTTTCTCCAAGTTTCGCCTGCTATATGCAGTCTCATCAGGTAATAAAGTAGACAATACTGCCAGCAATTCAACCCTGAGAGCCAGGCAGCACTTAACTAAACTGACAACCCTGAGGACTAATGGCCTTGGGTAGGGAAGGATGATGATCCCCAAGTGGATTAAATCCCTCTTGAATCCATCTTAATGGAGGGCTACAGCTTAATCAATACTGGCCTGGGGCTGAGGAGGACTTTGCATGCCAAAAGGGCTCAGGACCAGAAAGTGACTCACAGAACTGGATCAGTGGTATGGGTATCGTGCTGCAATGCGGAAGACAGATGAAAGGCCATTGCATGGACAGACTTCATGACTGATCACCATGATGATCACCTATATTCGGATTCAGATACAGCAACAGCATCAGCAGAAGAAGAATACAACATCATTGCTTTGGTAAACTACTGCAGCAGTGGCAGTGGCAGCAGCGACAACAAAATTATGTGCAAGATTGTCAAACCAGATGAATCGGTATTGGAAACAACAGCAGGTGAAAAATGGTTAACAACTGGAAGGACACTCCTAATTCAGAAGGATAATGAAAAGGGAAATGAGCCTGGAAACTACAGGCCAATAACTTGTCTATCAACAACGTACAAATAACTTGCAGGCATAATTGCAAGCCAGATATACGGACATTTGAAAAACAACAATTTGTTGCATGTAGAGCAGAAAGGGTGCTTCAAAAACTCAAGTGGAACGAGTGGTGGGCATCAGCAGGTTTGCACACCAGTTTGCCAAAACCGGTAGCAGAAATTCTGGCTGGCCCCGCCCATCCAAGTTTGAAATAAAGTACAGTACAGTAGTCCTAATTCGGGTGCAACACAGGGCTTTCCCCCGGCCACACTCACCACACCATGCCCACAGTGTGGTAGTAAATTTTTTTGGAGCCCACCACTGAGTGGAACCAAAAATTAGCTATTAGTTGACAAATTGATTTTGAAGAATTCAAAGAAAAGGCCAACAGACAGCTGTGGTTCCTGTTTGCAGGAAAAACAGCAAAGAGAGATGTGGTAGTACCTCAAAGAAGAATACACTAGTACCCCAGATAACGTTATGACTTGGTTCCACAAGTCATGTTGTTATCCGGTTTTTAGCATTGTCCGGGGTATACACCGAACAATGCTAAAAAACATCGGGCGTGTTGGCGCGTGCGCCAAACGCGGTTTGGGGAGGATACGGAGGTTTTCTCTGTATCCTCCCCAAGCTGCATTTGACAGGCGCACGCTTGCACGATGTTTCGAAAGGGTATGAGGGACCATACCCTTTCCAAACATTGGGCGCAAACATCAGGTGCGTTGGCGCGCATGCGCCAAACGCGGTTTGGGGAGGATACGGAGGTTTTCTCCGTATCCTCCCCAAGCTGCATTTGACAGGTGCACGCTTGCACGATGTTTTGAAAGGGTATGAGGGACCATACCCTTTCCAAACATTGGGCGCATTGGCGCGCGCGCGCCAAATGCGGTTTGGGGAGGATACGGAGGTTTTCTCCGTATCCTCCCCAAGCCGCATTTGACAGGCGCACACTTGCATGACGTTTCAAAAGGGTATGGGGGACTATACCCTTTCCAAATATCGGGTGCGTTGGTGCGTGCGCGCCAAATGAGGTTTGGGGAGGATACAGAGGTTTTCTCCGTATCCTTCCCAAGCCGCGTTTGACAGGCGCGCGCTTTCACGATGTTTCGAAAGGGAATGGGGGATCATACCCTTTCCAAACATCAGGCACATTGGCGCGCGTGCGCCTAACGCGGTTTGGGGAGGATATGGAGGTTTTCTCCATATCCTCCCCAAGCCGTGTTTGACAGGCGCGCACCGGCACGATGTTTGGAAAGGGTATGGGGGCCCATACCCTTTCCAAACATCATGCGGGCGGGCCCTGGTTTTTTTTTGGATTGGGTAGATGTTCTACCCAATACAACCCCTCCCCCCCACACGATTGTTCTGGATAACGCTAAAAATCGCGTTATTCGATACAAGAATTTTCCAAAAATCTTGTAACGTTATGCGGTTTTAGCGCTATACGGTACAATCGTTATCGGGGTATTACTGTACTGTACATTTATTACAAACTACATCAGGTGCACAACACACTATCTTAAATTACAGGCAGACACACACACACCCTCTCTGCCAGGTGCAGGCGGTGACTGCAAATAGGGAGGTCAGAGGGAGGTTACATTTTAAAATGTAAAAATGCAGAGAGCTATTACTACCTTATCAGCAGGAGTTGTTTATTAAAAAACAAACCAACAATTGTTGCATAATCTTAGCATTAACTTGTAAATATTTCTGGAAGTTCATTGATATCTTTTATTTCTTCCCAAATATTACAAAATAAAAAGAAACATGAAAATTTGGGTGGATGTTGTAGATTTCGTTGTCTAAATCAGGGGTGGGCAACCTTTTTCCATCATGGGCCTGACCTCACCTCTGAACTGCATCGCAGGCCAGGCCAGGCCCCCCAAAGTGGAAATGGGTGCATTTATGGCTGACTAAAATGAGCCCACTTCTTTGTTTACATCAGCCTTGGGCACATTTGCACATCTAATTCACCAGTAAAATTAATGCAAAGATTCAAGCCTCTCCTATATGATTATGGATGAGATAAACATGCCCGCTTCCACTTCCGGAGGTAGCAGAGGCAGTGACCGGCTGGATGGGGTGGTGTTGGGGGATGGGTCCGGCCCATGGGCCATAGATTGGGAATGCCTGGTCTAAATAAATGAGTTGGTTTGATCTTAAAATTGATTTCTCCAGAAGCTGGGCTCTGTAGTTTTTAGTACCACCAGATCATAAATATCTTGTGTTAAAAATTTTAAAATAGTAGCCGTTAATGTGTGTTTCAAGCATATCAAAGAGTAAACCAAAAAGACAAAAACAAAACAACAAAACAACAACCCCAAAGCTGTGACACTTTAAAGACAAACTGCTGTATTTTGATGTTAGCTTTCGTGGATCAAGTTCACTTTGTCGAACGTCTTCTCTTAATATGTTTCATAGAATGCAGCTATGAGATCCGTTTCCCAGGCTACAAATCAAATAGTCCATAAGTTGTCCACTAGGCTTCTACAGAGACTCCTCAGTTTTTCACACATCAAAGAGTATCAAAATCAGTTTTACCAAAATAATAATAATAATAAAAATCTTGGGTGAAAATACACTGCTAGTCTTGCCAGGTTATCTTGCTATGGTAACAGAGTAGATCATACTGCCAGCGACTCAATGCCAATCATCAGGCGGCAGTTAACTAACCTGACAACCCTGAGAACTATTGGCCTTGGGTGCCGAAGTCCACGGGGAAGGGTGATGGTCCCCAAGTGGATTAAATCCCACCTGAATCCATCTGGATGGAGGGCAGCAGCTGCCTTCATACTGGCCTGAGGCTGATGAGGACTTTGAGTGCCAAAAGAGCTCAGGACCAGAAATCGAATCATAGAACTGGATCAGAGCTAGTACCAAGAACTAAGCCCCAGATACAGACAGTTGAGCACAGGAGATTAAAGACTTCCAGGTGGTGAATATACCTTATCTCTCTGGCCCCAAAAAGTCTTTTAGAAGTCTGTTTCAGAATGTAGGGTTCATACAGCTTATCACAGAGGAGACCTTTCCCACTGCCCCCTTTAGTGAGGGCATCAGAAGTCATAGATTGCTCTGTGTTGTGAAGTCGGAACTGACTTTAAGCAACCCTGATAGAACTTTCATGGGAAATGAGATACTTGAAGAATAGCTTTACCAGCTTTGCTACACATATACTCTATGAGTGTCCATGGCCAAGCAAAAATTCCAAACCTGGTCTCCTTCATCCTAGTCCATCACACCATCCTCTGAACCAAACTGGATGTCTGAGATGACCTAAATCCAATTGTCAGGGTAAACCCATTGAGTCATTTGCCAACACGTAAATCAACATGCATGTAAGTAAATTCTGTTAACTGAAGAGTTGTGCTCTAGTTGGGATGAGCAGTTAGGTTTAGGTTGACACAACACAATACTTAAACTAAAATCAAAAGGTGCCACAAGATTCTTAAACCTCCCCCCTTTACAACAGACCAACTCAGCACCTTGTAAAATCATTGCAATGATGATCTGAAAAAAACACCAACACCAACACAAATGTTATCCCTCATCAAATCATATAGGAGAGGCTTGAATGTTTGCATTAATTTTACTGGTGAATTAGATATCTGCCCTTGTTTTTCTTTGTTTAAGAGCCAGATATGGGATATACAGTACAATGAAAAATGAAAACATCTGAGCTGAAAAGTGTGACTACTCTGTGAACTAGATAAATGTAATGCAGACCACAGGCAGTGCAGGAGACAAAAGCTTATTTGATAGGTGAATATCTCAGTGAGTTATGAATCTAGTTGGGAGGTCAATTCCCTACTGTGCCTATGTGAGAAACAGTTTGCCTGTGTAGTCATGGGCAAGTTGCACAGTCCCAGGGTAACCCAGAAGGATGGAGCAGAAAACCTCTTCTGAGTATGCTCTACCAAAAACAAAACAAAACAAAACCTAGAAAGGGTCACCATTAAATCAACTTGATGGCATATTTTGGTGCCCTGGATCAATGCTCCAGATGTCCTACCAAAGTTACCATTCTGTGTAATTCATAGGGCTACAGATTTATTTGTGTTTGAAAACATCGTTATTTGCCCAAAGAATTAACAGAACAGTCCAAAGGAGAAATATTGTTCATTTTCTATACCAGAACATGACTAATTATGGTCCTCCCAGAAGTAATGTATGGCTGTGAGAACTGAACCATCAAGAAGGCTGAGCACAGAAGAATAGGCACCTTTGAACTGTGGTGCTGGAGAAGACTCTTGAGAGTCCCCTGGGCTTCAAAGAAATCAAATCAGTCAATCCTAAAGGAAATCAACCCTGACTGCTCCTTGGAAGGACAAATATTGAAGCTGAAGCTCAAGTACGTTGACCACCAAATGAGAAGAGAGGACTTGCTGGAGAAGGCCTTAATGCTAGGAAAGATGGAAGGCAAAAGGAGAAGGGGGCGGCAGAGGATGAGGTGGGTAGATGGCATCGTTGTTGCAGTGAGTGTAGATCTGGGTGGGCTACAGAGGATATGCAGATGATAGAGGACCCTGGTGTGCTGTGGTCTATGGGGTTGCAAAGGGTTGGACTCGACTGTGCAACTGAACAATTATATTTTCTGTTGGGTTCATCCTGGGAAGCAAACAATGTCTGGTTCAAATTGGAGTAATTCTAAAAAATTAACTGGAAGAAAGCATGTGCTGGAGCAATTAAGCACTTTGCTCAGAATGAACAAATTATCATCACTGAGTGCTATGCATAGCCCACCCTCACCTAAAGGCATTGTTTATCCCAATCTCTCTTTCTGCTCTTTATTTGCAAGTGCTGAAAGACAGAAGACTTGATTGGTGCAGGAATTTTTAATTTCACTGCATTAAAAAAAATCAAAAATTATATGCCCAAGAGCTTGACTTGTACATGACACATTGTTCTGTTTTCCCCCATGACAAATGTACACAGGCTTCAGTTTTGGGGTTGAAATATGGGCCCTAGTTTGAAAATTCTTAAATTTAAGGACTAGAAGGCAAAACAAAGTTTAAACATTTTGGAAATCAATAATCATGTCTCCCAAATGCTTGAAGTATTTTGGAAGTATAATTTGGAGTTTTTTTGTTTTGTAGTTGCTTTCACTTTCTTCATCTACAGGTGATGCTTTACAGCAGGGGTTCCCAACCTATGGCCCATGGGCCAGATCTGGCCCCTGATGCCAATTTATCTGACCTGTGCTGCCCTTGCCGCTCCCTGAAGCATAAGTAAAATGTGTCCAAGCATGCGCAAAATGCTGCCATAAGTGGCCCACGCAGTGTTCTGCGCATGCATGAGCTCATTTTACTTCTGCTTCTGTGTGGGAGGAACCACATGACCGGCCAACTTAACCATGTGACCAGCCCCACGCCCCAAAAAGGTTGGGAACCCCTGCTTTACAGTTTCCTCAGTACTGCCTAGCATCAATAATAGACCGGATGAGGGGCAATAAAGTTGACACTGAATCCAGATTCTGCTGTTAGTAGGATCATCAGACTAGTTAGAGGGAGATTTATCTGGCCTTAACCTTACACTCTCCCTAAAGAATCAGGTCCAAAGCTGGGGTGGAGGGTACTCATGAGCCCAACACCCTCTATGGAAGCTCAAATACTGTATAACTATGTGGCCAAGAATGGTTTTTATCAACTCTGGTTGATCATTCAGTTGTGCCCAGATCTGGATAAGAAATGCCTAGGAACAATGGTTCATACGCTGGTAATCTCAAAAGTAGACAATTGTAATGTTCTCTCTATAGGACCGCCTTCAAAACAATATGGAAACCTCAGCAAGTCAAAAACACAGCAACCAGACTAATTTCTGGTGCTTAATTTAATCTTATATCCCTGGTCTTAGCTTCCTTGGTTCCCTATCAGTTTCCTTGCTAAATTCAAGGTGCTGGTTATGACTTAAAAGGCAAACATTTTCCAGAAACATGTACCAATGGGATCTAAGTTTGGCCAACGACAAAGCCAAGGAGGTGGCTTCATTTTGGCAGTTTAACATGGACACTAAAGAAGGAGACTTATAAAGCTCTTGACAGTTTAATACCTTAGCACTGGTTTGAATCGCTCTCTTAGCTATCACCTACTTATTTCACTTGATCCTCTTAGGCCAGGGATTCTCAACCTGTGGTACATGGGCCGGATGTGGCCCCTGGTGCCATTTCATGTGGCCCCCACTGCCTCCACCACACCAGGAAGTGCCATGTGGTGGAAGAAGGGTAAAATGCCCGTCCGGCTCCTGAAGGTGTATGAGGGAGTGTGACCGGGCCTCCAGCTTTAAAAGGTTGAGAACTCCTGTCTTAGGCCATGTTGCTAAAAGCGGTCATGCCAAAGGGAGACAAAAAAAGATGATGATATAGAATCTGGCCTTTTTGGTGTTAACCCCCAGTCTTTTAGAATGTGATACCACCTGATTTATATCAGGTTCCTTCCCTCCTTGTGCTCAGGAAACTGTTAAAAATAGAATCATTCAAAGGTGCTTTAAGAACTGCTTCACCCAGAGGCGTAGCTACCGCCTAACCGCCGTATCTGCCGTATCAATTATACGGGGCCCCGGGGCCACGGGGGCCCCCAACGTGCGTAAGCAAAACAAATCTTTACCCTTCCTAAGGGCCCCCAAACAAATTTTTATACGGGGGCACGCCAAGGCACGCTACTCTTCTGGCTTCACCTATATGTTGCTAATTTTAATGTTATTTTTATCGTCCCTCTGGTTTTGCATGAATTTTAAACCTAGACTGCTAGATCACTATATTTTTGAATGCATCTTGTTATGTAGGGTTTGATGGGGATTTTATTTGAACTTGTAAACCATCCAGAGTAGTGCTTGCATTAGTGGGGCAGTGTACAAATAAAATAATTTTAATTTTGGGATTAAAAACTCTCAGAGCCAGACTTTTCCAAGCTCTTCAAGTCATTTCAAATCAAGCTTTCCAAGTAATGTCTGGAAGCAGTTTAATTCCCAATCATCGTTACTTGGTAGTAGAAAGATAAGGCAAAAGTAATTTCTTCAACTATTCCATTCAACAAGAATGTGAATTTTTACCCTGAAAGCAGTTCATTTCCATGGAGTCTTTCTATGAATCAGGCCAGAGAGTTTATGGGAACATTTTTTTTCAGACTATCACCAGCTACAGCAGTGGTTTCCAATGTGGGACCCAGGCCCCACAGAGGGACATCAATTCCTAGAAGCCTATGTCAGTACAGTACATTGGCTGATCAGTGCTTTGGGGAATTGACTGTTCTGGGAATTGAATTCCAAAAACCAAAAGTTGGAAAACACTGAGCTAGAACAATGATTCTTAAGCTTTGTGCTCCAGATGTTTGGGACTTCAACTCCCAGCATCCTTTGCAATTGTCTGTGAAGGCTGGGGCTTTGGGAGTTGAACACCTAGTACAAGGGTGGCCAACCTTGGTGCTCCAGGTGTTCTTGGACTTCAATTCCCAGAAGCCCAAGCCAGCACTCCTGCTGATGAGGGCTTCTGGGAAATGAAGTTCAAGAACATCTGGAGCACCACAGTTGGCCATCCCTGACCTAGTATATCTGAACGTTTAAACAGGGTAAGAACTGCTGTGCTTGAGGATGTTGTACAGCAATCATGGGCTATAGGTAGCCTGTGGATTTAACCCATGCTTCAATGTTGGCTATTCTTGCTCCTACGCTTTCAAATCCTGAAGTAAAAAGAAGACAAAGGAGCACGTGCCTTGTTTTTAAACTGAAATACACTGTCCACATACAGTATCTTGTTTTGAAGTTAAATTACAAGAGAGTGTTGTGGTTGCCATTGTGTTACCTAAATTAAGCCATAGAACATTAATTTAGATAATAATAATAATGCGAAAGATCTTTGGTGCACTGGTAAAGAAAACACAGTCCCCAGTGGCTTTAAGGGAATGCTCTACGTCCCATCACCATTGGAAGATGACATCCTGACAATAGATTACAGTATCCAAGGGATTGCTGGATTAAAATATTATAATCCAAGTGATTGTTCTTCCTTTTATGAAGAAAAATGTATTTGCTTTCATCCAAGCATTCCAGTACTCCAGTCATGTTTTGCTATGAAATTAACATAAAGGTACACCTACAAGGTAGGCAGCTATTTCTTGAAGAGCTATAAACAAGTTTCACTTGCTTGCCATGTACGGTTTTCTTAAAATACAGGCAAAACAAAAAGGAGCTAAAAGAAAAATGTCCAAGAGATCTATTGCATTTTTTCCTTACTCAACTTTTTTGTTCCAGTCAGTGTAATGTTTTGGAACAAATTGTTCCTCATGCTACTCTTTTTGGCAAGTCATGATGCCAAAGCTCAGAAGCGCCACACACTGTTTTCCAGGAGGCTGGTGCTGTTGGGGTGGAAGAGACATTAGATTCATGAAATGCATGACACACAAGTCCTAATCCTAACCCTCCTGCTAACTTTCCTCATGTAGTGAGATTCCCATGTACCTGACATACATGCCAGACGTCAGTGAAGGTCCATTCTTCTTGTTTTAACCTTACTGCATGACAGCTTAAAACAATAAGAGGGAAAACAATGTTACATAATCAAGACTAAAGTCAACATAATCAAGACTAAAGTCAACTGAAAATAGTTTCCAGCAGGACAAAAGCTTCTCTGTTGTTAGTTTAGTAGATTAGATTGGGGAGTGGGGGTGTGGGGGCATGGGTGTGGTGGGGGGAGAGGCAGATTGACATATGGCTGGTATGAGGAAACCCTTGAAAATCCAGGAAAAGAAATATGAGGTAGCACTAACTAACCTTTCCTTTGAGCAGCATATTTGTTGTCATGAGAGACCTCCAGATGTCCCCATGGGTTCTACAAACTCTGAGCAGTGATAATAATAATTTTGTGTCAGAGATTACTCTGGGTTGAAAGAATTTTTAGTGGACTCCTGAATGAGGCTCCTTTCATGTCCCCAAGGGCAGGTCTCGAGTATCAAAAGCTGACCTTCCAGTCTCCAGCTCAGCATTTTAACCACTAAACCACTGGGGGAGTTGCAATAATTTTGTGAGCAGAGATTAAGTTAATAAAGTCTAAAGCAGGAGTTCTCAACCTTTTTAAACCAGGGCCCGGGTCACGTTCCCTCAGACAGCTTCATGGGCCGGATGACCATTTTGCCCTTCCTACACCACATGGGACTTCCTGGCGTGGTGGAGGTGGTGGTGGGCCACATGAAATGGTGCCAGGGGGCACATCTGGACCACGGGCCGCAGGTTGAGAATCCCTGGTCTAAAGCACAGAGTGATCAAAAAGCCAAATGAGTGCTGCAGGCCAGAGAGTTTAAGGGAACAGTTTAAAAAAACAACAACTATCACCTGCTAGAGCAGTGATTCTCAAGCTTTGATGCTCCAAAGATGGTTGAGCCTTCAACTCCCAGAATCCTTTGCCATTGACTGTGAACCTGGATGGGCAGACTTTTGGCTTTTCCAGGCAGTTTGGATCAACAGGTGAGCTGTCCAACAGGATACTGTATTCTGCCAAGGAAACTACTGGTATACATGAAGTTTCACTGTACACAGGGCTGCTGTAACAACAACAATAATAAGAAGAGACATTCTATAATAGACTTGACTGCCTTACTTTCCCCTGGAATATACAGTTATGGAGCACATGTTAGGTCTTAGGGAATGACTGTCAAATAAATCAAGTTTCATTTCATTCATTCATTCATTCATTTCGATTTATATGCCGCCCTACTTGGTGAAAGCCAACTCAGGGCGGCTCACAACATACAATAAAATACTGTACAATGTAACAGTTCAATAATACAATATCACAGTATAAAATATAGTACAATAAAATAAATATAAACACAATATAATCAGAATACCATCTATAAACACTACTCAGTACAGAATAGACAATAAACAATATAATCACAATACAATCACTAACCAATGCAAAAATTACATAGTAATCAATTTAACAATATCTATCTGTTTGAGCCGGCTCCAGGAGACTTTGTTGGTGATGGCGGCGAGGGCAACAAAACTGTCCGAGTTTTAAAGCTCCCGCCCTGCCGCCCAGGTGTTCCTGCTCCTCATCAGCAAGCCAGCCGGCTCCAAGAGCCTCTGTTGGTGGCAGCAGCAGCGAGGGCAGCCCAGGCGGAACCCCTGGTGACAGGTGGGAAGAGTCCCGGGGCTAGACGCTGAGGCAGCCTCTCTGCCTGGCCGCAGGTGTTCTTGGGAGGGCAAAGAGTCCTGCCTCCGTTGCGACTTTTAAGCCCCCAGCCCAGGCGGAGCCCTTGGTGACAGGTGGGAAGAGTCCCAGGGCTGGACGCTGAGGCAGCCTCTCTGCCTGGCCGCAGGTGTTCTTGGGAGGGCAAAGAGTTTCCAATTGGGTTTTTGTGGAATTGATTCTTCTTTCATTTCTGATCAAACCCTGGACTGCCTAAATGAAGCCACTTTCCTGGCTTTGTCATTGGCCAAACTTAAGTCCTCATCGGTGCATATTTCTGGCAGTAATCGTCAGACTAGTAAATGAGCCAGATTCTGTATCTCTCCACATTCACAGCATGTGTTGTTGTCCGCCAACAGCCCCTACTAGAGCATGTTGGCCTTGCATTTAGGGACTCTGACAGCCTATTCAGGGTCCTCCAAGTGATATAGGGGAGGCTGGCTTCCTCAGCTATATCCTCCTTAAATGATGTTTCTTGTCCAGTGAGATCCTTCCTCCATCTTTTAAATTGGGTTTGCTTTTTTATACCCTTAAGAATGTTTGTTCTTACCATAAAGTTCTTCCTAGATCTAAGTTGGTGGACTTGAGGCTCGTATCCATTCAGAAGATGTCAAGGGTCATTCCCTTGTTTAATAATCTCAGCATCTGCTGCTATTTCTCTCCTCATTTTAGGTGGAGCGATAAAAACAAGAGAATATACTTTCTCAACTAGTGTAGGTTTGAAGCATCCTGTCACTATGCATATTAATATCCCTTGTGACATGTGCGCACACATCCTTATTTCAAAAAGAATACTGTACAATGATTCAGGAATCACTGAAAAATAAATGACCCCTGGCAAGTGTTTTAAACTAACCCACATTTTGGCAAGATTATGTGCACTTCATCTATGCCAGGGGTGGCCAAACTATGACCCATGGGCCAGATCCGGCCCATGGCACTCTGCCACTACCAGAAGCAGACATGCCCCATGCATGTGTAAATGCACCAGCACATGCAGAAACACATTTTACTTCTGCTTCTGGTAGAAGGAACCACATGACTGGCCTGTTCAACTATGTGA
This sequence comes from Furcifer pardalis, assembly GCA_030440675.1. Classification (NCBI taxonomy): domain Eukaryota; kingdom Metazoa; phylum Chordata; class Lepidosauria; order Squamata; family Chamaeleonidae; genus Furcifer; species Furcifer pardalis. The sequence continues at coordinate 155,112,471 of CP126893.1, forward strand.
CCGGCCTGTGGCTTGAAATGTTTGGCCACCCCTGATCTATGTGTTGTATATTCTCCAGTCTTTGAATGTATTTCAAATCTGGCAAAACTGATGCAAATGTAGAGCTTATTACTAATCAAAATGCACCCTTCCTCTCAATGTGGCAGAGGTGCGCATGTGAGGCCTGAGACTCCTAGGCAGGCATAGGTTCTCAAGCGTTGAGTTTCATATGGGCAGCCCTCTTCCAATCTGAAGGAGCCATAGGGCTAACAATAGAGGGCTGGAGCACAAAGGGATTTGGGATCCCTCTATTTCGGAGCCTTTGAGAGAGCGTGGGAGTCACTTAGAGTGGGCCTCAAACTGTATCTAAGGAGGTATGGACTTGCCGTCTCACTTTAAAACTGGAGTAAAGTGTGTCACTGCGGTAGATAATTTAGGTATGGCCTGATAGCAAACTCCATCTCAGGCCATGGGCTTTTATACACAAAGGCTTACACTGATCATTTCATGGGTTTTTTAAAAAAGTGGTCCAATAAAGGTGTTACCCTTTTCTGGATTTAATTCTTGGAGATAAAACGTGCTGCTACTAGAGACTGCCTAATTACGCAAATCTCAAAAGGAAATTAACTAAGGAGAACAGATCACAAGGTGTGTATAAGCTGTGAGCATTAGGCAAAGGACAGCTTGGAAGTGAAAAGGAATGACTCACAGCTGTTTGCTCAACCCTTCGATAGCTCAGCTGGTAGAGCGGAGGATTGTAGAGTTCTGTCTTAGTCATCCTTAGGTCGCTGGTTCGATTCCGGCTCGAAGGAGGAATGTTTTCTTTCTTAGGATGAAGTCACATCAGGAGGAATGTTTTCCTACTTCTTAAGATGAAGTCTGAACATGCCTTTTATGGAATGCTGAAGAAAAATTTCAGCATGATATACCTGTACAAAGGAACAACCTGTGTGCATTGGATCTTGTTTCCTTTAGCCATACTGTTAAGCTGGAATGTTCAGTTAGGTAGGTATCTGACTGTAGAGCCAAAGACATTTGATTCCCTGCTCTTCCAGGAGAAGAGCCAGCCTGTGTAATCTCAGGCAAAGTGCATCGTCCCAGGGCAATCCTGAAGAAGAGAATGGTAAACCACTTCTGTGTGGTGCTGGAGGAGTTTTGAGAGTCCCCTGGTCAGCGAGGAGAACAAATAGGTCAATCTTAGAAGAAATTAACCCTGACTGCTCCTTAGAAGGTCAAATAGGAAAGATGAAGCTAAAGTACAGTACTCTGGACATCAAATGAGAAGAGAGGATTCACTTGAGAAAGCCTTGATGCTGGGAAAGGTGGAGGGCAAAAGAAGAAGGGGGTGGCCAAAAATGAGATGGCTAGATGGTATTGTAGACACAATGGGCACAAAGCTGAGCGAGTTGAGGAGGATGGTGGAGGACAGAAGTGCCTGGCGGACAGTGGTCCATGGCATGGGGTCGCAAAGGGTCGGAATCGACTGTGCGACTGAACAACAACACACAAAAGTCAAAATTGACTCAAGAACATACAGTTATTGTAAAGATAAAGGTCACCCTTGCTCAAAAGTCAGTTGTATATGACTCTAGGGTTCATTGCTCATCTCCATTTATAGCATCTGCAGATGTTTCCATGGTCATGTTGGCAGACACGATTAGAATCTGGAGTACACGGAATGCTGTTTACCTTCCCTATTTATCTACTTTCAATTTCTTGCTTTCGAACTGCTAGGTTGGCAGGAGCTGGGACAGAGATGGGAGCTAATTCTGTCGTGCAACACTCAGGTCTCAAATGCTGACCTGCTGGCCTTCCTGTCATGAAGTTCAGTACAGTATCTTAACTACTAAGCCACTGCAGTCCCTATATTACAGTATTAAGGTAGAAGTGAGCACTTTCCCCCTCTACAAACCTTTCAGGACTGCAACTCCCATCATCCCTCTGTCATTAGCTATATGCTGGCAGGAGTTGCCAAGAACACCAGGCTAACAACATCTGCAGGATAACCAGGTTCCATCTCTTTTTCTGAAGTACAGCCTGCCATCAGCAGCTTTTAGTTTATGGATCTAACACCTTGAGGGTAATGAACTGGGACTGATATAAGTGTTAACTTACTTCTCAGCAATCATTTCAACAGCTGTACTCCAGCCATTTAAACCAGTGGTTTCCAACGTGGGTCCCAGGCCCCACAGGGGGACTTCAATTTCCCAAAACCTAAGTCAGTACATTAGCAGATCAGTGTGCTTTGGGAATTGACTTAGTCTTTTGGGGTTGAAGTCCATAAAATCAAAGTTTGGGAAACACTGATTTAAACCAATTGTTGGGCACTGAATGCTGATTTTTCTAGGCTTTCAAGAGACTAAAAGAGAAATGTAATTCAACCAAGCAAATTGAATTAGCACAGGCATTGTTGTTGTGTGGTGTCACATGGCCTCCAGGAGAAAAGCCAATCTGGGTAACCTTGGGAAAACTGCACAGTCCCAAAGTGCCCCCAAGAAGAAAGGAATGGGAAATCACTTTGATGTTATCTGTACTTAGAAAACTCTGGAAAGGATTGCCATTAAGTTGGTATTAATTGGCATGCAACTATTAACTAATGAGTAACCTCCAACATGTCTTATCATTAACAACCCTGCTCACATCCTGCAAACATGTACCTGCGGTTCCCTTGTTGAGTCAATGTGTCTCATATTGAGAAACTCAGTGTTACCAGACATCCGTTTTAAGAAATCAGAGGCCATCCAGAAGAAAATATAGTAGAGAAAATACCAGAGATCCTAGTTAAGGCATGAGAAATTAGTAGAAAAGGTGTCACTTGCTTCTCATCATCTTCCTTTCAAGCACAATCTTTAATACAGTCAAACCTTGCATAAAGAGTGCCTCGCTTAAAGAGTAACTCAGTTAAAGAGCAGGATTTTCTCTGAATGTTTGCTTCGTTTAACAAATAAAACCAACCAAAAACTTGTTTAAGAAATAAATCAGGGTTTGCAATATCCCCCCCCCCCCGCCAGAAGTGACAATTGGTCACTTACACTGGTGTTTCGCTTAAAGAGCAAACTCGCTTAAAGAACAATCCTGTGGAACACATTATGCTCTTTAAGTGAGATACAACTGTATCTCCAAAACAGAGCAGGGGGTGGTAAAATAACTACCGATCCCGAGTCTTCTAGCCAGAATATCAGGTATGGTGGTTGTGTTCCTGGTGATGCAGTGGTTAAACTGCTATATTGCAGCCAGAATATTGTGAGATTGATCCTGACCCAGACTTCCATCCTTCCGAGATTGGTAAAATGAGTACCCAGCATGTTGGGGGCAAAATGTTGGAGCACCAAGGTTGGCCATCCCTGATGTAGACACTCAATTACATCAGCTTCCTTTGTGACCTCTGAGATGCCAAGACACATAAGGATTAAGACGTTGTGGAAAACCTCAGTGTATGTCACGTGTCATATTCATTCATTGAACTAATGCTTCTTTGTGCCAGCTTCCTCAGTCTAACCTCTTGTAAAATATAGCTTGTAAACTTCATGAAGGCAGGTTTCTATCATCTTTTAAATAAAGTTCAGTAACATATCCTTAGTTTTTGCTATGTGTATTATTATAGTTATAATTATTATGTATAAGTGTGGCCTTTCTCCAAAATATTGCAGTATGTTTTGGTTCTTTGTAGGGTCCCTAGGCACACCACATATTGGCTCCCTACCCTAGTCCCTCTCCCCTTTCCCTCCAACAGACTCCCTTCCATTTCTGTGAAAGAAAGACTTCATTGGCTTTCTTAAAATCCCCCCATTAGCTGCTTCAGTATGTTTTATTGTGGAAAGAGACACACTGGAGCCCAACGCCAACCAGATCAACTTAATTTTTTTTCTATTGACATCTACTTGTAGCTTTCTGTTCAGTCCATGGATGTATTTTGACATAGTTTCTCCATCTGTATTTATTCTGTCTTTTCAAGTGAGCATGAAACATTTTGAGGGTGTAAGATTGTAAGTTATTTATTTATTTTATGTATTTTATTTATTTAGATTTATATTGCTCTTGGCAATATTTTTGCATATGGTGTTTTGTAAAAAAAAATCCACAGAAATATTTTTGCTGTTAATGAAGCAATTCATATAGTGACAGGATGCCTCAAACCTACACCAGTTGAGAAAATATATCCTCTTCTTGGTCTCAGTCTACCTAAGATAAGTATAGAAATAGTAATGGACGCTGAGAGAACTAAACAAGAAAATGACTCTTAACATCCTCTGAATGGATATGTGCCTCAAGTCCGCCTGCTCAGATCCAGGTAGAGTTTTATGGCAAGAACAAACATTTTTTGAAGCTACACAAGAGCAAAACCGAATTAGAAGATAGAGGAAGGAGCTCCCTGAACAAGAAATAACATTAAGGGAGGAGATGGCTGAGGAACTCAACTTCCCCTATGTCACTTGGAGGACCCTGAATAGACTGAGGGTTGGAGTCCCTAAATTATTTTTTATAGTGTCAGAAGCACACAAAAGTGTTTTCTGGGTTGAAATGGTTTTTTCTGGAGGAACTACACTCAGGGGATGTCTGAATGAAGCTCCTTTCATGTTTTCAAGATCTTTTCCCACTGAAGTTGTCCCTATTTATCTACTTGCAATTTCTTGCTTTCGAACTGCTAGGTTGGCAGGAGCTGGGACAGAGGTGGGCTCTCATTCCATCATGCAGTATTCGGGTCTTGAACTGCTGACTTGCCAACCTTCCAGATAACAAGGCGAGCTTCTTAACCACTAAACCACCGCAGTCCTGAGTCCCTTAATGAAAGACCAACATGCTCAAGTGGGGGCTGCTGGCAGACAATAATACAATGTGTAAATGTGGAGAGCTATAGAATACTGCTCATTTGCGAGGCTGCCAGTTACTACCAAAACCATGTACTCATGAGGACTTAAGTTTGGCCAACCACAAGGTGACTTTGTTTTGGCAGTTGAAACCCTGGCGTAGACATGAAAGAAGAAGAAGCTGAAAGCCTGTTACTTAGTGTAATAAACTACATTAAAGTGGACTCATTAAAGTAGGTCCATACAAATCAATGGAACTTATGTAGGAGTTGACTCACCAATCCCCACTGATTCAGTGGACTCTCTCTAATGTGAATTACTACATTAAGCAACAGGATTTTAGCTATCAATTTTTTATGATGCTCTTTTCAACTCTTTTTTTATCTCTTTAGGGTTTTGGAGGAAGGAATCTGCAAATTACTCTAATTTGTTGTCCTAACCCCAATGTTGTACCAGCTTTCCTTTGTTCCATAATGATCACTCATCACCATGATAATAGCCACTATGTTAGTTAGGACAATAAACATCTGATTATTACCAAAGGAATCTTGAGTTGTGGCTTTTGAACTTTTTCAAAGTTGTTAGCCCCATGGAGGAAATTCTTTTCTTTTGTGTCATATCTGTGGAATGCCACAGGAAGGACAGGTTATATGACGTTTTAGCACCTTTGAGAGACAGCCATCATAACAACTCACAGCTATTTCTGTCTCAGATTGCATACCAGTTAATTCACTTCCTAGAAGACTTGGGCAATATGTTTATGCCCATTTCACACGTGGAGCCTACAATTTTAGACATTGACTCGGGACATGAACACTGAGAGGAAGAAATTCTGCAGTTCAAGTAATGTTTTGAAGAATGTGTCACACCAGAATACTAGAGTTCCTGGAAGAGTAACGCCATTTGCATAACTGGAGTAGCATTAAAATTACAGTGGCATAGCTAAATGGAGGGGACATATGTGTTTAAAGATAATTCTCCAACTTTATGCTGTTCAAATGTGTCAGAGTGCAACTCCCATCATGTCTAGTCATATTGGAAATTGTAGACTGACACATCTGGAAGATATCACATTTAGTGAGACTCTGGTCATCTCAGAAGACTTGGGACTGGCTGGTAGCATTGTCTTACCGGGTTTGCTGCCATGACTTGCAGCCCAAATCTGCCTGAGCGTGCGTGACTCCAAAGTCAATCCCAACAAAACCCAAATATTTTTGTTGTTATGTTCTGTCAAGCAGCTCCTGATTTACATAGCTCTTATCAACTACAGTATTTTCTTCCAATTATCCTAATCAATTAATGAATCTAAACTTAGAAAAAATGGGAAAGTTGGTAATTGAGATCCCATCTCCTGACCAAAGCTTGGAAAAATTTGCTTTCTGGGCTACAAGTTCTTAAATCTTAAAACTTCTTAAAACTTCTTAAATGTGGATTCAGAACCTACTCAGCCCTGGTGGCACAGTGGTTAGACCACTGTACTGCAGCCATAACATTGTGAGTTTGATTCTGACAGGGATCAAAGCTGACTCCGCCTACCATCCTTACAAGGTAGGGAAAATAAGTACTCATCATGTTGGTTGCAAAAAATACAAATTACCTTGTAAACTACCTAGATAGTGCATTAAGTGCTATGGGGCGGTATATATACCGTAACTGTAATTGCTATTGCTAACCATTAAATCTACTGGGTTGACTTTGGACTGGACTTCCATGTGACCTATTTTATAAGGTTGCAATAACAATAATGCGCTCATCAGAAGAAAAGCAAAATATAAAGGTAACAAATAAATAAATGGAGACCTTTGAGCAAGGTCAATGTTATTTTGCAAATCATAGAGTCAGATTACTTTGGGTTTGTGTGTAACACCTGTCTGTGGTGAACTCCCAGAAATGCATCTTGGAGCATTTTCCCGGTTAATCTTCAGATTCTAGATTTGTTCCTCTGCCTAAACCAGGGATTCTCAACCTGCGGCCCGTAGGCTGGATGCGGCCTGCAGTGTCACTTCATGTCCCCCCTCCACCGCCTCCACCACATTCAGAAGTGCCATGATGTGATGAAGGAAGGGCAAAATGACCGTCCAGCCCCTGAAGCTGTCTGAAGGAGCATGACAGCTTCAAGCCCGGCCTGTGGCTTTAAAAGGTTGAGAACTCCTGAAACCATGGCACAGTATGTTTTCAGTTGCTCTGCCCCTGGCACCTAACTTAAATCCCATGGTTCCTGTTTTTTTTTTTTTTTTGACAGCTTCTCCCGAAACATTCTTTGGTTTAATACTGCACTTTCTGTTGAACGGCCAATAGCACTCTCACCGTACCTTACATAACCCAAGGTGTGTTTCATCGATGACATTCTGGAAGAACCAGAAAAGCTGTCCTTTTGGTATGCAATTATGTAATCATAACAATGCAATCAAAAATGCAAATGTGACTTCTCCCCATCACGGCTTACCAGTGCCTGTTTGATTTTTGATAGGCAAGGTAATTGGGTCGAAGCCTTGGGAATCAAACACCTGTGAGGTGAAAATTGGAGGAGGGGACCAATTAGTGTAATAATTAAGGGGTGCTGGTTCTGCTCCCAGGCACATTCAGTTCACTCACTTTTCATTGCTAGATCTCTAATTAAAATCCAGGTGAGGTTTACAGACAAGAACCTCCTGAGAGGCTAAACCAGACTGATAACAGCTAATTGTCTTCCAGATGTGCCTTGGATCCTACGGGTCCTTGGAATACAAGGTACTGTCTCTTAATCTTCAACAGCTTTGCAACACATACTGTATGAATTATACAGCACATGGCTCAACGTTTATTTTATTTTACTGCTATACCATCTGTAGGCAAGCTATGACAAACTTATGCAGCATAATACAAGTAGAGACATCACCTTGTCAACAAAAGTCCTCATAGTTAAAGCAATGGTCTTCCCAGTAGTAATGTTTGGCTATGAGAGCTGGACCCTAAGGAAGGCTGAGCGCAGAAGAATAAACACCATTGAACTGTGGTGCTGGAGGAGACTCTTGAGAGTCCCCTGGACTGCAAGGAGATCAAATCAGTCCATCCTAAAGGAAATCAACCCTGACTACTCCTTGGAAGGACAAATACTGAAGCTAAAACTCAAGTACTTTGGACACCAAATGAGAAGAGAGGACTCACTGGAGAAGGCCCTGGTGGTAGGAAAGATGCCCTGGTGCTAGGCAAAAGGAAAAGGGGGCAGCAGAGGATGAGGTGGCTAGATGGCATTGTTGATGCAGTAGGTGTAGATCTGGGCAGGCTACGGAGGATGGCAGATGACAGAGGAGCCTGGTGTGTGGTGGTCCATGGGGTCGCATAGGGTTGGACTCAACTGTGCGACTGAACAACAACAACAACACCTGCCTGGGCACTCTGGGCAGTTTACATAGTTAAAATCCCAGCATACATGATATTACAATCCCAAAGCCTAACTGGGTGGCAGCATATTAGGAAAAGAAAAGAAAAAAATTAATATATTTAATCAATCCCTCCACCCCACAAAAAATGCATGCTCAGCAATCGAAGTGAAACTTCAGCTAAGCCTGAAACTTAAACTAATCCGCTGGAGGGAGAAGATTTTTAAAAGCCTCCTTAAACAGTTCAGTGAGTCTTCAGCTGTAAAATATGCCCATGTGAGAGTGAAACATTTCAAGCAGGTAAGATTACATGAGTGACAAAAGTTACAAGATTTGCTTCTTTATTGTGCAAATGGGCACATGGATGGTTTTTGTGGGGAAAGGGGTTTAAAATTTGCTCCAAACAGTTATTTTAAAAAATCTTAATCCCCCTCAACAAAAAAAGAGAGAAATTTTAAAAGTAAAGATAAATCACTGGAGTTTTGTCCACTGATTTATTTATTTATTGGATTTCTATACTACCCATCTGGATGTTGTCCCACTCTGGGCGGTGAACAAGCAGAAAATAAATAACAACAAATACCCACAACAAATCAACGTTTGGACAGTAGGAGCTCTCTGAAAGCTAAACTTTGTGAGAGTCTACATTTTCTTTTCTCAGGACAGTCTTTACTCTTTAAGATTTTGCAAAAAACTGCATAGTCTTTCCTTCTCCCTTTTGTTTATTTTTTAAGAAAAAAAATGGAAGAAGAGTCTCAGAATACCGGAATACAAATGTTAATTCATCAAAATATGTCACTGAGTACATAATTAAGTAACACATGGGCATTACCTCATGGACCTTTTGTCATGCTCTTAGGACAAATGTGTTACATTCATCACAAGCTATTGAGTAATCTCCAGGGTGATGACATGAAGAGAGGAAGATGCAGATCTCCAGATGTGGATGCCCCAGAGGTTCTACCACGAAGCCTCAGCTGGTGCAGATGTGACTAAGTGCTGATAGTATCTCCCATCTGACAACCTCAGAAGACCCATATTCCCCGCTTCTGCTCTAGGGAATCTTTTTCAGTTAGCGAACAATGCCCAAACCATAATCAAACGGGGAAAACATTAAAATACATGTGTACATTTTGCAAAACCCCAAAACAACCAAAGCTCCCTGTTGGTGGTATATTTTTTGTCCTGCTTTGCTCTGCTCCAGTGCAGGACCTGCTTGTGCGAATCCTAGGACTGTGTTATGGTTGTGTTTCCACTGCTCAGTCTCTACACCAGGGGTTCCCAACCTAATCAAGCCAGGGCCCTGGTCACGCTCTCTCAGTCAGCTTCGAGATGCAGATGGCCATTTTGCCCTGCTTGTACAATGAGGGTGGTCATTTTGTTCCAATTGCTTCAACTCCCCCCCCCCCCCATGGTGCTTTTGGGCTGGATCCGGCCCACGGGCCTTAGGTTGGGAACCCCTGCTCTACAGCTTAGTGACATCTCTGTTTGGAACCTCACTCTTCCTGTTGCCTCTTCAGCTTTTTTATTCTTCCTTTTCTCATTTTGAAAAGAATATTAGAACTTTTGTGCTCAGGCATGCTTTCAACACAGAACAAAATACCCCAGCTTTGAAGACAACACCAACTGGAAGCTATATGAACCAGACCTTGTTGGGTTTTTTAAAAAAGCAGACCCTTCAGACCAGTTCTCATTTTCAGGGATTCTTGCCAAAGAGATGAGGTGGGTGGGGATTTCTTGCTTCCTCATTGGACAGTAAGATGAGACTTATTCTAGATACAGTATCTTGCAAATAACCTATAGAAATTTTATTATAAATGAAAGGCAAAGAAAGTGAAATGCTTCAATAGGATATCTCTCTATTCTACAAACTACTTTCACACTCATGTAACTGCCAGAACCAGGGCCGGATTTTCCTATAGGTTAACTAGGCTTCAGCCTAGGGTCTCAAGATCAAGAGGGGCCTATATATTCAAATTGTTAGCAAAATTAAAATTATCTGTGCCACATTTTTTTATAAAGGTTAGTACCAATCACGACATGTTTCATTTAACATATTGATACATATCACAGTAATGATGTATTTTATTATCTCTCATGTAATTTACAGACTTAAAAATGGGAGGTGAAAGGGCCACATAAGTGGAATAGCCTAGGGTCTCTTTTCATGTAAATCCGGCCCTGGCCAGAACTATCTCCCCAAGACTATGGAGCATTCTGGCAATTAAGGTTTAGTGAAGGTGCTGAGAACGTTTCTGGATACATCTTTGTTTGATTCTCAACAGAGCAATGGCCGGTTGGACAACAGGACAGGGGATTATTTTGAAAACAATTGAGGTTTGTAGTGGGGAGATGCCCTGAAAAAAATTCTAAACCAAACAGACAAAACATAAAATAATAGTAATTATGGGATGTCAAGGTGATTCTGACTGATGCCAACCCATTCCAAGGTTTCCTAGGTACAAAATGTTCATAATAGTTTACCATTCCCTTCTTCTAGGAGTGCCCTGGGATGGTACAACTTGTCCAAGACCACAGTCTGGCTCTTTCTGCCAGGTAGCACAGTGGGAAATCAATTTCCCAACCCCTGGCTAACTCACTGAGTTATCCAGCCAGCTAAGAATATCAAACAGTAAATAAAATCCAGTAAAAAAAAATAATTAGCAGCAACAAAAAGGAAAAAAATAAGTTTTAAAAGAATATTAGCCTAGTATTGAAAAGACACCTGCTTGGATACTAGGCAAGCATCCCAGGGGGAGGGGGAGAGTGCAAAGTTATTTTTGATCTTCACCTCCTAGAACAGTGACGGTAAACCTTGGCACGCCAGATGATCTTAAACTCCAATTCCCAGAAGCCCTGATCAGTAGGTGTGTTGACTTGGGCTTCTGGGAATTGAAGTCCAAGAACACCTGGAACACCAAGGTTAACCACCACTGTACTAAAAGCTCCCTGTCCCCACTGATACTGAGTGAGGAATCCTGGAAACGGTCATCAAGAGAGGTAACCTTCCCAAGCTCTAAGGTAAGCCCACAGTGAGGTACCACCACCAATGAGGCTCTTCTTCTGGTTGCTTTTCCCCTCATCCCAGAGGAACGCCTCTGATGATAGGCATCACGTGCAGAGACCTTTGCGATCTTCTCTGCCTCACTGGCAATGGTGTTCAAGAAGACACATGGATAATACTCACAGGTGCTAGTGTTTTCTAATACAGCTCCATAGCAGACTTCCCTTGTTCTGAGAGATCCATGGTGCACCCCAGGAGGTCTGGATTCTTCTCCACATATTTGACTCTTGTCTGGACATTGTTCACCAGGTAAAATTGACTCTAAGTGTTTCTCAACATTTTCAGGTCGTAGGCCTGTAGTGTTCACACTTCCTAGACAGCTGATCAGGCCAGTCATGTGGTTCCTCCCATGTGGAAGTAAAACATGCCACATGCATGCGCAGAATGCATTTAGCAGCATTCTGTGCATGCATGGGGCACATTTTTTACTTCTACTTCTGGGAGCAGTGAGGGCATTGGGGGCCAGATGAATTGACGTTGGGGCCCAGGTCTAGCCTATGAGCCATAGGTTGCGAATGTCTGCTCTAAGCTATTTTTTAAAACATTCACACACAATTCTGTATAGCAGGAGGATGGGAATTATGGATGGATCAGGAAAACAAATGAAAGTAGAGAAATGAATTGATAATGAATTGATTTATTATATTTCTGGTCTTTTGTCATTTTTCTTAGTAATTTATTCTTTCAGTGCAGGAGGTAGTTCTGGAGCAAAATGGCAAACTTTGCTTCTTCACAATGAATTGGCAAAAATGTCCAGTCCACAGTTGCTAGCTGAACAACTGTGGCAACAAAATTATTTTTACTCCTCACTCCCAGTTTCCAAATTATACTGTTGAAACTGGGCACAGATTTTACTACATAATGACTGTAGCTATAATTCAAGTCTGGTACTCCAAAACATTTTCTGAGCTCAGAACTCATTAATTATAAGTGAACATGCAGCTTCCTGTTAATGGAGATCAGGGGTTCTAGTAAAACAGACAACAAAGGCAAATCCTGTGTATATAAAGTCTGCTTTCCACAAATCCATAGATTCTCTCCTGGATTCTGCTGCTAAATCAGGAGATTAAAATGATTTCACTTCTCCAACTCCTTGCCTTTCTCCCCATCTTTCATTGTCTTTTTTCAACTGCTGTAACAAACTAGATTCCATGTTTGTCCAACTGATGGAGAAGCTCATGGACTATAGATGTAAAAACTTGTCTGGAGAAGGTCTCCTCCTGCCTTGCCTCTCGATTCAGATGTAAAGGTAAATCCATGGGAACACCTTCACCTTTTCCTACCTGTCACTGCAAGGCAAATGCCTTAGGCCCAAACCCACATACCAAGATACCACAGGTTCCTAATATGTCTCTATTTGACCTCCCAAGACGGTTGCTGGTCTTTAGCATCATTACCTGGGGCAATAAACTAAAAACAAGGACTGCTTTCTTACGAATCTGTGACAATTGCAGTTGGCTTCTTCTGAGGGGTGGTGGTGGCTCAAGTGGTTAAGATGCTGAACTGGACGACTGGAAGGTCGGCAGGTTAGCAGTTCGAGTCCTGAGTACTGCATGACAGAATTAGCTTCCATCTCTGTCCTAGCTCCTGCCAACATAGCAGTTCAAAAGCAAGAAATTGCAGGTAGATAAATAGGTACCATTTAGGTGGGAAGGTAAACAATGTTCCGTGCAGTCTGGTGTTAAGACGTGCGTGCCATATGTCCACGGAAATGTCTGCAGATGTAAATAGCACTGGTTCTTTGGCTGTAAACAGAGATGATCACTGAACCCTAGAACTGGATATGACTGGATTTTGACCAAGAGTGACCTTTACCCTAAGACACTGGAGGAAAGCATCTAGCAGTAGTTTCTGAAAATATTGTTTGAAAATGTGACCCAATATTTACAGCTGGGCTGTCAATCTCGGTTTATTATAATTTATGACAACAAGAAAGGAACTGTTTCGTTGTACAGTACAGTACAGTATTTTTCTTTATGTTGAGAAACACCTTCCCTCAAGGATAATATCTCAGGGCTGCCTCCTGATCATCCTTAAACTAAAGCCAGCACCCTCTTGCTACTAGTCAAGAGAGAGTTGATACGAAAGGGACTATCTTGGTGTGATTACTTACATGTGGCTTTTGAAATGAGAGCAAGAATCTTTCCCTGATTTAAGTGTTGCTGGCTGGAGCAATTGTAGACTAGATGAGGGGAACAGCAGTGTCATGATAGATTAACGGTGTTGTAGAAAAATGTTTCCCCATTTCTTTGTTCACGCTTTGTTGTTCAGTCACACAGTCAATTCCGACCCTTTGCGACCTCATTGACCATTACCCTAAAGGCACCCCTGTCCTCCACCATCCTCCTCAGCCCGCCCAGCTCTGTGCCCATTGCATCTACAATACCATCTAGCCATCTCATTTTTGGCCGCCCCCTTCTTTTTTTGCCCTCCACCTTTCCCAGTATCAAGGCTTTCTTAAGTGAATCCTCTCTTCTCATTTGATGTCCAAAGTACTTTAACTTCATCTTTACTATCTGACCTTCTAAGGAGCAGTTAGGGTTGATTTCTCCTAAGATTGACCTATTTGTTCTCTTCACTGTCCAGGAGACGCTACAGCTTTAAAAATAGCAGTGTCTTGGTTAAAGTAAAGCCTGAATGTCTATCTGTACTCTGTGATGAATGGGCAACAGAAAATGGAAAGTGGAAATACAGAGGGATGAGACCAGTGTTTAAATTGCTGTACTGCAGCCAAAACAGTGAGTTCAATCCTGATGAGCCCAAGATTGACTCAGCCTTCTGTTCTTCCGAGGGCAGTGAAATTAGTACACAGCATGTCGGGGGCAAAAATGCTAATTAACTTGTGAACTAGAGAGTGTTCTTAGTGCTATTGGGCAGTATATACAGTCAAACCTTGCATAAAGAGCGTTTCACTTAAAGAGTAACTCGCTTAAAGAGCAGAATTTTCTCTGAATGTTCGCTTCGCTTAACAAATAAAACCAACCAAAAATCCACTTAACAAATAAATTGGGGTTTCCAGTACCCCCCACAATTGGTCATTTACAATGGTGTTTCGCTTAAAGAACAAACTCGCTTAAAGAGCAATCCTGTGGAACGCATTATGCTCTTTAAGCGAGGTACCACTGTATGTATAATTGCTATTGTGGGCCCAGACTGATCTCCTTCTTTAGCAGCAGATGTAAGTCATAAATAGCTTAGCAATTGGAAGAGTAAGATGTCAAGACATGAATTGTTTGTTCTGCATTCACATGCTCTGTTGATGTGTAATTAAGATATGTAACCTGCTCTAACAAGAAGGGGATATCATCTACAACATTTGAGGAGTAAATAAATGCGAGTTACTTGCTTTAGGGCATCCACCTTGTGTACTCCTATTTTTCAAAATAAACTACAGTGGAAGACCTTGGTTGCTTATTTCTCTCTCTCTCTTCCCCACCCCTACAGGTGATTGGCAAGGCTGAGTTCTTCAGGTCACAGATTTTGCAATAAGGCCTACATTCTTTCTATGGAAAGGCTTCTCTGCCTCAATTCTCATGCTCTCTTAGCAACTAGATCTTTGATTTTAATTGTACTAGCCAAGACAAAGCTGCTCTTGTCAGGTCAAAGTTCTCTATCTAGTACTCTCAACTTTGAGTTACGGTACTCATATAAGGCCATCCACTACAAATCCCATTTTATGCCTCAAGGTGGTGCAGCGGTGACCCTGGTTGTTCAACAGCTATAGTGGTGGGTGTGTATTCTCCGGGCTGGTTCAACCATGCCACAAAGGTGTTGGCCACCAGTCCAGAACGGTCTTCTAGTCTGTAACTGCAGGTCAGCTAAGTGGGATTGGGTACTCGGGCAATGCACCTGGCCAGTGCATTGCTCTAACATTGCCAACTTGGACATGAGCTCTGCCAACTGTGTCATCATATCTAAAACGGTTAAAGGAGCACAGAAAATATGGGCCGCAGTTCCCTGCGCGCCATTGGACCCTGCTATGGTAGCGGTAGGATTTCCCGATGGCAAGAGGCTGCTAAAATCTCGTGGGAGACAATGCTTTGATCCGCCACATCAAACTAGACATGTGAAGTATGGTTCAACAAAGTAACCAAGTAAGTACCAGTATATAAGGCCATATTATTTTGAGGCAATGACCTTGTGCAGATCTTTTACAGAACTCAGATTCCAAAAGATGCCCTCTGCATATCTTGAAGGGAGGAACTCAGGGATTTCAGATATAGAATGAAAATGTGGGACACCTATGAGTGGGACAAAAGCAGAACAACACTCTTCAGACATTGGAAAGATTAGAAAAACCACAAAGATTCCATTCTTCTCTCATGCATCTCCTAGGACTACTTTATTTCAAAACTTGGATGGGCGTGTTACCTAAAAATCGCTATCCCCTTTTAATGTGGAGATGTGTTTTAAAATTAAAAAGTTCGTCTGCTGGCAGAGCCCCCCAGGAACCACAGAGATTTAAATTTCAGACAAAACCAAGACTGGTTTATTGATAAAAATAACATCTAAGCAACAGGACCCCCCCCCCCCCCCGCTGCTGGATAAAAAACTATATCTAACACATTTTTGTCTGCTAGAAAAATCTACGTGATGAGCTTCCCTAAGAAAATTTGATGGGAGAGCTGACTTGCCCTCCAAAGCAGAACCTGTTATACCAGTGGCGTCGCGTGGGGGGGGCGGGGGGGGCGGGGGGGGGCGGATGCCCCGGGCAGCGGATTTCAGGGGGCGGCAAAATGTCCCCACCAGTTTGGCCTCCCTCTGCCTGGGGCCGGGCTTAGGAAGCAGGACTTCCCAGGCGGAGGGCGGCCGTTTTGCTGGCGAGCGCTGCTCGCCTCCGTCCACCTGGCTGGCCGTCGGGGGCGAGGAGGAGAAAAAGGGTTTTTTTTTTAAGGCGGACACCATTCAAGGAGGGGCCCCGCCCGCCCGGCTAGCCGTCGGGGGCTCTCCTGGAGGGCGGCCCGCGTGCGCGCGCACGCTGCTCGCCTCCGCCCGCCCAGCCACCCACCCAGCTTGCCGTCAGACGGGGGCGCTCGTCGGGGGTGGGTGGCGCCGTGGCGGGGAGCCCCTGGCGGCTGGCTGGGCAGGAGGTGGGTAGCGTGCGCGCGCATGCGGGCCGCCCGCCAGGAGAGCCCCCGAGTGGCGCCCTGGCGGCGGCGGCGCCCCGGCAGCCAGCCGGCTCAGGCCCCGGCCCTCGCTCCCGCGCGGCCCTCCTCCGGGGGTGGGTAGCGCCCGCCACCTCCGTCCTTTCCTCCCTCCCTTCGGCAGCTGTGCTCTTGCGCCCCGGGTAGCGCGCCCCCCGGCTTGGCTCTGGAAGCCGAAGGGGCCGCCTCCTGCCGGCCAGGCGTTTGCGGTGGTGGTGGTGGGGGGACACGGCGGCCCCGAAGGTCGCTGCAGACACACACACCCCTCCTTGCCAGGACGAGGCAAGAAGCGATGGCCAGCCGGGCGAGCGAGTTGCCGGAGGTGGAGGTGCGCTCGTTGGGGGTGGGTGACGGAGTGCCCCTGGAGGGCGAGCAGGCAGAGGTGTGCGGCGCGCGCACGCGCAAGCGCGCGCGCGCCGCTGTTCAGCAGGGGGCGGCGCCTTCTGCCTGGGTCCGGGGGGGGACCGGCAGCAGCGGGGAGCTGGGGGGGGGCGGCGATTTTCTTCTTCGCCCCAGGCGGCTGAACACCGCGCGACGCCACTGTGTTATACATTTCTTCTAATCTTTAACAGCTATCCAATTACCTATTGCTACATTAAAGTTTATACAATAAAACAAAAGACCAGCAGCGGGGGTTTTCATTGTTAAGTAAATATTCAACCTTTAGTTACAATGGTTTGTTAGCATCTTAAATTAAAGGTACAATGACAATTTTTTTAAGGTAAATAGTGACATTACAAAAAAGATTACAAACATCCAGGAAGATTGAGGGTAGGAGATTTTTTTTTGGGGGGGGGGGTTAGGTGTATAGTGTATGCTCTTTAAGCTGTATTTATATTTGATGTTGTAATACTGTGATATCTGTTGCTCTACAGTTTGACATTGTAATTTTGTGATATGTATTGCCCTATAGGATGTTAGCCGCTCTGAGTCGCTTCGGCGAATAGAGCGGCATACAAATCTAAATATAATAATAATAATGATAATGATAGCCAATGGCAGGCTAGAATACCTGAGTGTGCTCCAATGATCAGGCTTAGCAAGGAGACTGGAGCCAATCAGCATTGATGGAACTCCAAGGAACTTACTTGTGAGACTTCGCTTGAGGATGTGCCTCACATTACTCTCCATCCTGACTTCCAGGCAAAACTAATTGTCATTGTGTACCTGTATTAATTAGGCAAGAGATATAGGCAACAGAATAATCCTTAAGCAATTCCTTCCAGGTGTGACCTTTGTTTTTGCCTCAGGAAGCCTGCTTTTAGGTGAGAGGAAGGCTTAATTGTTTTCTGGGTGGGACTGAACAATGTCCTTGGGAGTGTCCAGGTGACTTTTGTTGAAGGAAAATACTTTTAGAGTTTTTCTGCTTTAGAAATACAAACAGAACATGTTAATAATCACATATGGAAGAACCAATGCTTATCAAAATATTACAGAGCAAGGGAAATATTAAAAAGAACCTTCATTACAGAAAAAGGAAGTTTAAAAGCCCCATTCATGATTTGCAGGACTGCACAAATTTCAGTAGAGTTCCCCATCCAGCTATGTTAATATGTTAATTGCTAATCTGTCACTGACTCCTAAAACAGTAGCGCGTAAGCCTCAAGGTAAACAGGATTCCAGGACAGTCTGGCTGTATTGATGAATAGGGCTTCATGTTTGTCCATATGGTCTGAGAGGAAATCAAGAACTTAATTGAACAGTTTAAAGTACAGTACATTCAAACATCCTAGGTATAACTGCAATGAAAGAAACAGCAGTTTGAGATCTTTATAAATTTATTAAAAAATCAACCCTTGCCGTTATCTTACCTGCAAGTAATCAAGGTATAGTGGGGTGTTTGTGAACATGTAAGACTAAACTTGAAGTGGATGGCAAATTATAATAATGAGAAGCATATTTTATTGAAAATAAAAGTACAGTAATACCTCAGATAACATTAGTATTGAATAACACTAAAATCGCATAACATTAAGCAATCTGGGGGGAAGAATTGCATCAGATAACATTAAGATCCTATGGGATGCATCGGATAACAACCGCTAAAGCCTGTGTGGTTACAATGTATCTCTATGGATCCCATAGGATTTTAACATGCATCGGATAACACTAAAAATCGGATAACACCAAGACTTGTGGAACCAGGTTTTAACGTTATTCGAGGTTTTACTGTATATATAATAATAAAAATGTTAATTTCAACATTGGAGTTACAGGCAGGGTCAGGCAGAATTTCTGCTACCAGTTCTGATGAACCGGGGTGAACCTGCTGAATCCCACCACTGCTTTCCCCAAAATGATTCCATTGCTGAATTTGGTTTTGGTAAGGACTAATTGTTCAGTTTGAATGAAATGCCCATGCCCATCCCACCATGTGCAAATTTCTGAGGCATTGGGATACCTCCTTGTTGTACTTTCAGTAGTGTTTTAGTGAACCATCAAAGCACAGAGTAAGACCAGCAGGGGTTTTTAATTAAGGTGAAACTATTACTATCTGCCAACTTTTTAAAGCATCTTGGTTCCCTCTGACTTTAGCTCTAACCCTCACAATTGTGGTTGTAGTTATTTTTCCCAGAAACCCTCAGTCATTTTGAACTTATTATTCTGTTTGTCATCCAAACTATAGCTAGACTGCTTTGTCACCATTGGCAAATTCAGATCTAGAAGATTCACAAAAGCCTTGTTCCTGTTGTAAGAGTTTAAAATTGCTAAATTGTTTGTGGTTATCAACAGAGGCCTTGAAAGCCAGAATATGGAGAATGTCCTGATGAGCCCGTCACTTAAAACATTCCACCCTATCAGCAATAGCAATTAGTTCTGCTGTTTCTGTGAGCCGCCCAGAGTCGCCTTGTCAATTGGGCGGCACACAAATTCAATAATAATAATAATAATAATAATAATAATAATAATAATAATAATAATAATAATAATAATAATAATAATAATAATATACTGCCCATGGTGTTTAGTGCACTCTCTTGGCAGTTTACAGGTAATTAGCATTTTGCCCCAAACATTCTGGGTACTCATTTTACTGACCTTAGAGGGATGGAAGGCTGAGTCAACCTGAGTCAGGATCAAATTTACAACGTCAGCAGTTTTGTCTGCAATACAGCAGATTAACCACCACACCACCAGGTCTCTTCTGTTTCACTCAGCGGGAGGATTTAGGATTAGAATTCTGTGCCAGGGAGGTTTAGTGCCCATCCTGACCTATAGCAGAATGTCACAAGTCTTTAACGAATGAAGATCCAGTAAAGTGGAATCAAACTGCTATAACCGTGTAGTGTAGATGTATGTCTAAGTTTTAGACCGGTGGTGGCCAAACTACCACCTGTGGCACCAAATCATCTGGCCTGTGCTGCCCTCACCACTCCCAGAAGCGGAAGTAAAGCAGACCTGTGCATGTGCAAAATGCTCCTGTAAATGCACCCGTGGCTGTTGTACATGTGTTCATGATGTCAAACGCATAAATGCGTTTACGACTGCCACAGATGCATTTACGGCAGTGTTTTGCACATGTGTGGGTGCATTTTACTTCTGCTTCTGTTGGGAGGAACCATGTGACTGGCCCTCTGAACCATGTGACTGGCCCCAGACCCAAAAAGTTTGGGAAGTCCTGTTTTAGACAAAGAATGGTGTCCAAAGCAAAACTGAGAAATGCAGGGTGCGAGAGAACGTAGACAAGAGTTTAATTCTGTAGTCTGGCATTTCATAGTGAACATCTTGCAACTGGCATGTTCAAGAGGAACTGTTTGGGAGCAATTACCGAAGATCCCTTGGGGGAAAGGATAGTCTTGCTGCTCATTAACAGCTCTGCCTCACAAGAGCTAGTACACCTGTGTGACCACAACCACAAGATCTGGCTGATTAACAGCCACTCTGCTGGAGAAATCCAAGTGGTTTTGTAAGGAAAATAATGAAGTTTACATTTTATAATTTATTTGAGTGTATTAAAGTGTCCTTTTAAGCCAGAAGACCCCACTTTGCCACCCGTCAGTTTTAGTTCCAGGAACTGGAGCTAGTTCCAATTCTCACAGCTGACTGTGCTGCCAGGTAACCTCTACTGGTTGATTTCCGGACCACCAGCCAGATGAATTTTAATCCTCTCACCGAATGTATGCAGAGCCTTTGAAGTATGCAGAGCATTTGAAAATTGAAGCATTGTTACCAGTGGGGCCTGTTGTTTGCATAAGAAAATTAGTGGCTTCCTTTTTCCATAAGGAGCTTCATTGAAAGGTTAGCGTTGACCACTGGCGCTGGAATATCGCATATTTTTCCGTTCCAAGTGAATTACTGGGGAACCATTAATTTTAACTGTTGAATCAAGGTGTCATCAGGTCTTACTCTGAAAGGTGGACCATTCACTACACATTTTTGTCTGAAGTAAGGATGGTATAGTAGACACAATGGGCACAGAGCTGAGCAAGTTGAGGAGGATGGTGGAGGACAGAGGTACCTGATGGACATTGGTCCATGGGGTTGCAAAGGGTCGGAATCGACTGTGAACAAAAAGATCCACAGCTCTTCGTGTTTCGAGGAAAGGAATAATCATAGCTATTGTTCTGCTAAATCATCCCAATGGACAATATCAAGCTTGTTTGCTCATGTCTGCAAACCAGATGGGGGCATTACTCAACAATATGCTAATTTCACACTTAAACTGCATAAGAGTGCATCTCACCTGTGTTTGGGATCTTTCCAACTTAGGGAAGGTTGTCGACAAAGGTTCATAAATATTCATTACTTTGTTATCAATAAAGGAATGTCTGTCCCAACTAGTTGTGCTCTTCTTAATTCTTTCCATGGGACTTGGGGACCACTAGGGTCTGAATTTTAGGGTCTGATTGATCAAATTAAATTGGTCTTCTGGAATTAATCTGACTGTTTGTGCTGATGAACTACTTGGCAAGAGAGAGGTCAAAACTGAAGAAAGTAGGGCTTCTACCCTGATGCATGTTTGAGGCTGCAGTATAACACAGACTTAAAAGAAAAGGTTGGGATCCAGGTTGACACAAGGAACTGAATACCTGCATCTACCATTCTCCATATCAACCCTTTACTGGTCCTGATGATTTCAGGGAACACAGCTGTAAGATTGCCTATCAACCTTTTAAAGCTAGGGGCCTGGTCACACTCCCTCAGACAGCTTTGGGGGCCGGATGGCCATTTTGCCCTTCCTCCACCTCATGGCATTTCCTGGTGTGGTGGAGGTAGTGGGGGGTCCACATGAAATGGCACCATGGGCTGCATTTGGCCCGCAGGGCGTAGGTTGAGAATCCCTGCCCTAGATTCTTCAGGCTTTTGAATGAGTTTTGTATTCTGTGCCCATCCAATTTTGTTTGTTTTCATTTAAGTGGAAAAGTTCAGGAAACCTGCAAGAAGACCCCTTAAAACTTGTAATTGTGTGTTTACATATTTAACTGCACGCTGGTTAATGAAAAGGTGGTACTGTATTCAGATGAAGGAATTAAAACTAGGGTTGAGTATCGCAAGAAGAATGTTTCAGAGAGGCACAAACATTTGTATATGTAATCGTGATTCTCAATTTAAAACCACTGATGTTATACGCATCTACTGCAAATGTGTGTGTGTGTTGTGTGATCTGCTTCCTCCTCAGCCCGGAGCCCTTCCTTGGCTGCCTCGTCCCCCCTCACCTGGCTTCCCAGGGGCTTGGAGTGGAGGCTGGTTGCTTTGCAGCCAGCAGAGGGCTCTGGGCATGGCTCCGGGAAGCAAAGGACTCTTCTTCCCCTCGTTTCTCCTTGGCGCCTCGGCGATTCCTCCGCCCGGGGCGTCGCGCCTCCTTGAGCTTCCTGGGTGAGAGGGAGGACCGGGCTCGCCTCCTGGGTGGGACCGATGCCAGGCAAGGGTGGGAGCAGTGCCATCTCCGGGAAGGATCCTACCTTACGGCCTTGGCATGTCCTGGGTTGGAGATGCTGAGATAGCGAAAGCCAGAGGAGGGAGGTGAGGAGGTGTGTGTGTGTGTTAAAGGTAAAGGTCACCTTGCTCGAAAGCCAGTCGTATCCGACTCTAGGGTTCAGTACTCATCTCTTAAATAGCCAAAGAGTCAGCGCTGTCTGCTTCTGCAGACGTTTCCGTGGTCATGTGGCAGGCATGACTAGACACCGCAGTGCATGGAATGCAGTTTATTTTCCCACCGAACTTGCCCCTATTTATCTACTTGCAATTTCTTGCTTTCGAACTCTTAGGTTGGCAGGAGCTGGGACAGAGATGGGAGCTCATTCCGTCCTGCAGTATTCTGGTCTCGAACGACTGACCTGCCGACCTTCCAGTCAGTGTTTTAGCCACTTGAGCCGCTACGTGTCTTTAAAATATTCCATGTTCCTTGAGGTTCGTGGCATCGTGCCTATCCACTTTATTTTATTTTATTTATTGAATTTCTATACCGCCCACTCTGGGTGGTGAACAAACAAAATAAATAACAACAATACCCACAACAAATCAAAACGCACCACCACAAAATACATCATAGACTAAGCTAAAATAATTGGTGTCAGAGGACATTGAGAGTGAGACTGAACCTTTAAAGATCTTGCATTGCTTGACCCTCGAACCTTACTTAACACAAATTATTTTTAGAGGGGTCCTACTTTGTCTGCAGCAAAAATGCAATGAAGGGTGTTGTAATGCCCGAAAGACAACTGCATTTTATTTGGCATCTGCGTTCTTGGATTGCAGCTGGCACGCTTGGGCCAGTGATCCCTGTTACTTTTTCATTTTACCCAAGATGTTGATGCACTTGCTTGGGAGGATGAGGATAGAAATGCAGAGACTATTTAAAGATGGGGACAGAGGCCAGGGTTCATCTAGTCCAGCCCTCTTCCAGTGCATGCTTTGATGGTGACCCAATCCATCATGAGCCTGTAAGAAGCACTTCTTGGGTGGTAAACAAAGGCATCCTGGCATATCAGACTGGTTATAGGGGTACACAGGGAGAGACTCCTTGAAGATTCAGATTGTGGTATTTTTGAACCACAATTGGATGTATTGTACCCTGGTAATAGCAACCTTGTGTTGCTGGCTAATCTTTCTCACACTAGGTCAGGTGAAAGGAAATGCAGAATGAACTCAGCAAAAAGTGCCTTCATTTTGGCAGTTTCATGTCTGGCCTAGATCCAGAATAATAATAAGGTTGGTTATAAATCAAAGACAGTCACAGAATAAAAGCAGATACTACTGTACTGTATTCTTATTTCATGAGCTGGTCTATTTGCCAAAACAGTCTCATTTACGTTTCGGTCCTCAAGCTAAGCCATTCGCTTCACAAAGAATGCCAAACTCTAAATATCAAAATGGATAACCAATTACATTTTGCTGAAAACGTGGGGCCGTGGTGGATTAGGAGTCAGCAAGTTAACAGTTTGAGACTTGAGTGCTGTGCAATGGCATGAGTGCCCATCATCTGTCCCAACTCCTGCCAGCCTAGCAGTTCAAAAGCAAAAAATTGTAAGTAGATAAATAGGTACTGCTTTGGTGGGAAAGGTAATAGTGTTCCATGTGATTCGGTGTCTAGTCATGCCTGCTGCATGACCATGGAGAAGTCTGCAGGTGCAGATACTGCTGGCTCTTTGGCTATAATGAGCACTGAACCCAAGAGACACAACTGGCTTTTGAGCAAAGAAGACTTTTTTACCTTTAGAGAGGCCTCTGTAGAAAAGATACTGTTTAAAATCTATTTAAAATTTTCTGAGTGTGGTATAATAATTAGCATTGGCAGTTTTGTAGTCCCATTGTAGGAGGACTTCCACCATCACGCCACAGTCTGGGGGAGGGAGGGGGAACCTCTTCTGAAACTATGGGCTGTCCTAATAACCAGAAATGTTGGGGGAGAGAAAT
Organism: Furcifer pardalis; assembly: GCA_030440675.1. Classification (NCBI taxonomy): domain Eukaryota; kingdom Metazoa; phylum Chordata; class Lepidosauria; order Squamata; family Chamaeleonidae; genus Furcifer; species Furcifer pardalis. The sequence continues at coordinate 155,136,685 of CP126893.1, forward strand.
GAAAAAAAAAATGACAGGTAGTAAAAATGGCATAAATAGTAGGTAACAAAAAGTGGATAGTCATACAGATATCCTGGCATCAATTGATTAGTTTCTATGGGTGAAATAAAATCCCTTTGGCTTTGTTTAAACTGCCCAGAGATAGTGTTTCACCTCACAGTGTATTCTTGTTCCAGTCTTTCCTTTTTGAATTTGTCTCTAACATTTTGTTCAAAGATGGTCATTATGAGGTCCAAGAAGGAGCATTAATGATAAGTTTCTGCTGTGGTTTTGGAACATTACCACTTGTGTTTTTTAAAATGATATTCTTTTGCATAGGAGGCCTGGTGGCACAGTGGTTAAACTGTTGTACTTGCAGCCAAAACATTGTGTGTTTGATCCTGAAGGTGATCAAGGTAGAGTCAGCCTACTGAAGTCGATAAAATGAATACCCAGCATGTTTTTTTTTTTTGGGGGGGGGATGCTAATTAACTTGTGAACCATCCGGAGTGCATGTAGCACTATGGGGCAGTTTATATGTTATTGCTATTGTGATTGCATAGAGACTGGCCTTGTGAAAAATTTATCCATTAATCATATGTATTGCTGTGTTTACTGCCAGATAAACATGTCTGTCTGTCTGTCTATCTATCTATTGGATTTCTATACCACCCATCTGGGTGTTATCCCACTCTGGGCAGTTAACAAACAGAAAATAAATAACAATGATACCCACAACAAATAAAAACCCACCACCAACAAATACATAATAGACTAAACTAAACTAACTAAACTAAAAATAATTTGCGTCAAAGGACATCAGGAGTTGGGACTAAACCCAACTATGTTGCAGGGACCCTATGCAGCATAGGGTGTATGAAGGGTGGGTGGAATTTACTGTTCTGCCTCAAGCAACCACATTTTGTAAGAGTAAAGAAGTACAGTACTGTATGTTCATTTCTTTCAGTATCATGCACATTGGCATATGAGTACTCTGCTGGAATCTCAATTCCTCCTTTAAAACCTCCCAAGTACCGTAGCTTGTAAACTAATCTCTACCTGATTTTTCTTTTCTCTCCCCCCACCCCTCTCAGCCCAGGTACCACAGAGACCTGCTCTCTGCTGCTCGGATATGTTGTCTTTGTTGACAGTTCAATGGATGATTTAATGGTCAAACTCTTGTTTTAGATGCCAGAGGTTGCCATAGTAGATGCTGCATTTCCCCAAAGAGCAGCAAGGCCTTCACTGGAGTACCATGCAGGAGAATTATGAGGCACTGATTTCTCTGGGTAAGGATCTATTGTTCCTAGGAAGTGTTGGTTGTTAGAACAGCACCGTTGGATCAAACTAAAGGTCTTCCTCAGAACTGAGGAAAATTTGACCCTCCAAGTGTTTTGGATTCAAACTTCTGGAAATTCTTAGTCTGTAGATCTAGTGGTAAGAATCGGTGGGTCAAGTAGTCCATAATACAGTATCCCCAAAAGCCACAATTACTTACCCTGAGTCATTGTTACCCATTACTGTATATTGTTATAGCTACTAATAACTGTCCCTGTTCTTACACCTGCTGTTGTTACTGTTAATTTACAAATAACAATTGGTAGCCAATCTTGGTAATGAGGGACTGCGGTGGCTTAGTTGTTAAGATGCTGAACTTGATGACTGGAAGGTCGGCAGGTTAGCAGTTTGAGACCCGAGTACTGCATGACAGAGTGAGCTCCCATCTCTGTCCCAGCTCTTACCAACTCAGAAGTTCAAAAGCAAGAAATTGCAAGTAGATAAATAGGTACCACTTCCATGGGAAGGTAAACAGTGTCCAGTGTCTAGGCATGCCTGCCACATGTCCATGGAAATATTTGCAGATGCAGAAAGCGCTGGCTCTTTGGCTATAAACAGAGACGAATACCGAACCCTAGAGTCAGATACGACTGGCTCCACACAGGAGCAAGGGCGACCTTTACCTTTACCTGGTAATGAAGTCTATAGTTTACCTATGTGTTGTTAAATTCTTGAATTAAAACAGACAACCTCTCTCTGGTTGCTGCTGCTTACTGTACTGAAGTTCTACCCACGCTTTCACTCATAAGGTGGATTTCCACTTTCCAAACCCAACCTGATCTCCTGGGTGGACCAAGGGGAAGATCCTTGGGTTCCAGACCTTCAGGAGTCTGAAGAAAGCCTGCTTTCACCTGACACAGGACTCCAAGGTGAAGGTCCCTTTTTCTCTGGGGAAGAAAAGAGAGAGATGAACTTCAGAAACTAAGAGCAGCTCCATTGCTTCACCTTCCACTGATTAGTCTTAACCTTTAAAGCTCCAGGAAGCCTAGGCCCCATATATCTGAAGAACTTGCCTGTCTTGAACCTGTTTAGTTATTAAGCCTTGCAAGGGAGGCCGTTTGAAAATCTCTCTGAAGTGCATTTTCCACAGAGCTGAACTTCATCCCTGCTTTTTCTGCCTTCAGGAAGGGGTTCAAGGCACGTATTTAAGATTTAAAAAATTGTTTCTGCCCTGCTGGCACAGTGGTTAAACTGCAGTAAAATTTGCTGTCATTGTGAGTTTGATCCTGATGGGACACAAGGTTGACTCAGCCTTCCATCCTTCCAGGTTGGTAAAATGAGTACACAGCATTTTGGAGGGAAATGCTAATTAAACTTGTGAACTGCCCAGACAGTGCACTAAGCGCTATGGGGTGGCACACAAGTGTAATTGCTGTTGCTATTCTGAGTGTTTTTATTGGTTTCTGTAGTTATTATTATTTTATTTCTGAGGGACAACACAGGTATGAAATTGCACTGAGGCCTCCTGGGATGAGGCACAAAACAGTCCCCCATGCCTTATGAAGCCAAATGCAAGAAAAAGATGGACTTCCTGCAGCTTTGTTGTCATGCTGTGATGCTGCTACATTTTTTTAAAAAAACTGAATAACCCTTCAATGGACGTACATCTAAAACTGCAGCATTAGAAGAGTTTGGATACCTGCTTAAATATAATGGATATATCCTATGGATCCCAGGGATTTGTAGCTTGGTATTTAGAGTTCTGTTTCAGCAAAGTTTCAGTGTGTTCCTTTGGACTATAACACTAGAGTTTTGTAGGAAAGCACATGAAGTCCTTCACCCAATGTTCTTAAAATGGAACCCTGGCAGTAAAACCAGTATCAGGCTGCTATTGTTCTGTGGCGTGGATATGTTCCAAAGGAGAGAAAAGTCAGGGAGGCATTGTAGCTCTCTAAAACAGGGGTGCCAGGATCTGCTCCCGACACCAATTCATCCAGCCCACAGCTGCCCTCGGTGCTTCCAGAAGTGGAAGTAAAATGTGCCCACACATGCACAGAAAACTACCGTAAACACATTTACAACAGCTGCGGGTGCATTTATGGTAGCATTTCGCTCATCTGTGGGCACATTTTACTTCTGCTTCCGGCGGGAGGAACCACGTGACCAGCCCGCTGAACCACATGGCTGGCCCACAGCTTAAAAAGTTTGGGCACCTCTGCTATAAAAACACAAAAGCTAATAATAATTAAATAAATACTGCTACTAATGATGCCAGTATGTTGGGGTTTGGGGTAGCGCATCTGGGACGTTGGCTTACCTTACCTTTGCATTGCTCATCTCCTCAGGGGGTAACCTGAGAGGGAAGAATCAGGATCCTTCTCAGCAAGGAACTCTGAGCAAGACAGACTCATCCGCAGAAAGTATCTTAGGAGTCAGTTTGGTTGAGGACGTGAGCCAGCCAGCAGGGACAAGACTGAGACACTTGACAAGAGAGGTAAAAACAACCCCAGGCCAACTCCTTCCTCAGACAATGGCTGCTGTCAAAGGTCATCTACCTTTTGGTAAACCGCTCCCGGGGGATCATGGCCACCAGTGTACCGAGTGCAGCAAAAGCTTCAGCCAGAAGTCCAACCTGCTCAGGCACCAACGCCTTCACCTGGACGAGAGACCCCACAAGTGCGATGGCTGCGGGAAGAGGTTTTCTGAGGCAGATGCCCTGGATAGGCACCGGAAGTGTCACGCTGGTGACAAGCCCTACAAATGTGGGGATTGTGGGAAAAGTTTCAGTTGGACCTCCCACCTGGAGCGGCATCGGAGGGTCCACACGGGGGAGAAACCATACCAATGCAAGGAGTGTGGGAAGGCCTTCAGCGTGGGGTCACACCTGGAGAGGCACCGGCGGATCCACACGGGAGAGAAGCCCTACCGGTGCAAAGAGTGCGGAAAACGCTTCACTGTTGGCTCCACCCTGGCCCAGCATCAGCGGACCCATGCCCGTGACATGCCGTACCAGTGCGAGGACTGCGGGAAAGGCTTCACCCACGGCGCCCACCTGTCTGCGCATCAGCAGAGGCACTTGGGCCAGAAACCCTACCAGTGCCCCGACTGTGGGAAGGGCTTCGGCTTCACTTCCCACTTGGAGCGGCACCAGCGGAGCCACACCGGGGAGCGGCCTTTCCAGTGTGCCGACTGTGGGAAGAGGTTCAGCCGCAGCTCCCACCTCTATCGGCACCAGAGGATCCACACAGGAGAGAAGCCGCGCCAGTGCGCCATGTGCGGGAAAGACTTCTACCTCAGCGCAGTCACCCTCCGCCACCTCTGGACCTCCCTGAATGGCGACAGGGACCCCAACCAATGCACTGAATGTAGCCGCAAGAAAGCTGCTCCTCCTGAGCCTCCTTCACCACCTGTTTCTCAAGAGAAGCCCTTTCAGTGCCCCGACTGTGGGAAAGGTTTTGCCCAGAGCTCATCACTAGTGAAACACCAGAGGATCCACACTGGGGAAAAACCTTACCAGTGCCCAGAGTGTGGGAAAAAGTTCAGCTGGTGCTCGGCCCTGATCAAGCACAAACGGATCCACACGGGAGAGAAGCCCTACCGTTGTGGGGAGTGTGGGAAGGCCTTCAGTGTCAGCTCCCACCTTGAGAGACACCAGCGCGTCCATTCGCCTGACAGGCCCCACAAGTGCACTGAGTGTGGAAAGACCTATGGGGAACTGGTTTCTTTGGTCAAGCACCAGAAGTCCCACATGGCTGGCAGCAAACGTTACCCGTGCCCCGACTGTGGGAAGAGCTTCAGCTGGACTTCCCACTTGGAGAGACACCGGCGGATCCACACGGGGGAGAAGCCCTACCGCTGTGGGGACTGCGGGAAAGGCTTCAGCGTCAGCTCCCACCTGGACCGGCACCGGAGGATCCACACGGGGGAGAAGCCCTACCGCTGCAGCGAGTGTGGGAAGAGCTTCGGTGTCAGCTCTACCCTGCTGCAGCACCAGCGGACCCACGCCAGTGGGAAGCCCCACAAGTGCAAGGAGTGCGGGAAGCGTTTCGTGGCCAGCGCCCAGCTGCTCACCCACCAGCGGACCCACCGGGGGGAGAAACCCTACGCATGCCCCACCTGTGGCAAAAGCTTCGGCTTCCTCTCCCACCTGGAGAGGCACCAGCGGGTCCACACAGGCGAGAAGCCCTACCTATGCCCAGAGTGTGGGAAATGCTTCAGCCGCAGCTCGCATCGCAACCGCCACCAGCGCACCCACACGGCTGACCGTCCTCCCAAGGGGGCCACACAGGGAGGAGCTGATGGTGGCCAGAGCAGCTCCTCTGCTTCCAATGCCAGGCACCACAAGGAGCTGGTCCCTGATGCTGCCGAACCCCCGCTCTCTCTCATGCCCCCCTGGTGGAGTGAAGAGGACCGAAACTGCAACCTGGCAGCTGCTCCCACATGGACAGAGGTTCCCGGTCCTTTCCAAGGCCCCTTCTCCAGTACTGCCCCAACGGGGGCACTCAGGGGGTGGGGCATGAAAGGTTTCTTACCTCCAGAGACATGGAGAATAGGGGAAGGCAGTTCTGGTTGGTCATCGGTCCTCTCCCAAGAGGGCTGGCTGCAACCACCTAACTAACACACAAGGACTAATTTGTTTATTTGTTTTGTTTCTGGAGTACTGCTTTACACGGGAGCAAACCATTTACCATAGTGGTCTGCCAGGAGAGTGAAGAAGGCTATTGCTTTGTATGAGGGAATGCCCATAACTAGGTCCAAGAACCTGTCCAGGGTGCGTTCAGCCCTTAGGAAGAATGTCTGAGGGCAAATGATAGCATGGAGGAGGAGGAGAAAAAAAGAAACCTGAGGGCACCATGGAGACTAAATGTGTGTCCCTTGGATGTAATAGAAGGTAATGGTCTTTTGGTAGCATTATAATTACTGGTCTGCCCCACATTTGTATAAATAAAGTATTGAGGAAGGCATCCTTTTTTTGTCTCTGTTTTGCCTCAGCCCTGTTGACTCTGCTTGTGTTCAGAGGTTGAGATCCAGTGTAGTGGATAGACCAGGACTCAGGATACTTAGGTTCAAAACCCCTGCCCAGGAGTGGAATCTCACTGGTTAAGGGTAAAACCAGTCCTCACATCCCTTGAAAACCCTCCTTTTTATAGACAGGCTTGACAGGCAGGAGACTGTGGTGGCTTAGTGGTTAAGACGCTGAATTTGACAACTGGAAGGTCAGCAGTTTAAGACCTGAGTGCTGCACATGACGGAGTGAGCAGCTGTCATCTGTCCTTGCTCGTGCCAACATGACAGTTTGAAAGCAAGAAATTGCATGTAGATAAATTGGTACCACTTTGGTGGGAAGGTAAACAGCATTCTATGCACTCTGGTGCCTTAAGTCGTACCTGCCACCTGACCACGGAAACTTCTGTAGACAGCACTGGCTGTGGCTGTAAACGGAGATGAGCCCTGAACCCTAGAGTCAGGTGGCCTGGACTGGCTTTCAACTAAGGGCAGCCTTTGACAGGCAGAAGTTGGGCAGATGTAGTTTATTTATTTATTTCAATTTATATCGCAGCCACAGCAATATACTGGGAAAGCTCATGATCTTACTGCAGGGGTTGGGAAATATAAGGCCTTCCACATGTCCCTAGATCAGTGATGGTGAACCTTGGCACTCCAGATGTTTTGGAACTTCAATTCCCAGAAGCCCTGATCAGCAGGAGTGCTGTATTGGCCTTATATTTGCTATCACTGCCCTAGATGATTATTCCCATCAACTCTTGTCAGTAAAGCCAATAGCAGTTGTAATTAAACAGTGTCTAGCACTGGAGTTCTCGACCTTGTAAAGCTGGGGGCTGGATGGCCATTTTGCCCTTCCTCCACCACACGGCACTTCCTGATTTGGTGGAGGCAATTGGGGGGGGGGGCACATGAAATAGTCTCATGGGCTGCATCCAGCCTGCTACAAATCCCATAATCTCTTACCATTGATTAATCTGGATAGGGCTGATTGGCCTTTTGAGCCCAGTAATATTCAGAGGGCCGTGGTGCCCTCTTGTTGGCTCCTTTCATAGAGGGTGCCTCTTCATTTTAAAAAAGGACAATGAGCACTAGAAATGTTTAAGTGAAGGTTCATTTTAGGCATTCACCCACTAGTAGATTTTAAGCAGGATGTATCACTTGCAATTCCATGTATACTAAATTTGGGGAATGGGGTTGAGGGATATTCTTCATTGAGCTCAATGGAAATGTCTTCCAAGTAAATATTCTCTGGATCAGATTGACAGTCTTTCTCTTGAAAGTATAGCTCTACCCCAGGAAACGTTGGTAAAGTACATGGGTGGTGGGGAATGGCAGTGTCTGCAGGAAAGAATGACTGAAAATGATTTTTCAACCCAAGTACAGTAATTTGGTTTAAGATGCCACCTCAGTTGCAGAGTGATTGGGTGGGCTTTGGCCAGTTATTTGCTTTTAACTCAGTTCTTCCAGCTGAAAAATGGGAATACAGTAATACCTTGGATAACGCTAAGACTTGGTTCCACAAGTCTTGGTGTTATCCGATTTTTAGTGTTATCCGATCCATGTTAAAATCCTATGGGATGGATCAGATAACGTTAAAGCTCCATAGAGATACAATGTAACCGCACAGGCTTTAGCGGTTGTTATCTGATCCATCCCATCCCACAGTAGGACCTTAACGTTATTCGATCCAATTCTCCTCCCCTGATTACTTAACGTTATGCGATTTTAGCGTTATCCGATCCAATCGTTATCCGGTGTTTTACTGTACTGTAATTTATCTCGTTGAGTTATGCGTATGAAAACCATAGCTCACCTTGCCCATTGAAATGGTAAAAAGTAAACAAATGACATCTGCTACTTCAGAAGTTTGTCATCCTCATTTTTTCCTGTCTTCATCCCAGACCTACATGCAAAAGGCTGCCAGCATAGCAGTAATTCGTTGCAGTTGTTGATCTAAGGATACTGGGAACCCCAAATTTCAGAGCATCCTTCTCTGTTGGATTTCTCAGCTTACTATTCTCAGCCATTTTTGCTATTTCTTCTTAGTGCTGTTTCAAATTAATGGGGCACCATGACAAAACTCTAGTCTAAATGAATTTACTTTATCTGGTATCAGTACATTCATTTGTTAGAAAATACTGTACTATCATTGTTACAACTGAACTGCATGAATTCATTCATTCATTCCTTCATTCTTGAGGCTGGTAAGCCTCAATCAAGGGAGAAAACTTGCTTGGACCTTGTAACAGGTGGATAAGGAGGTAGACATTTATCAGGTGGAGTTTCTCCATATGGTGATGAAGTTTCACCTGTGTAATTTGTAACTAGAAAGTCAGTGGAGTGAAAGGGATGCCATGAATGACCAGGAATTAAGAAGTCAGATCACCTGTTTGGCCGTGGTGACTCACTAGGGGTGATGGCACTTGGAAAACCACTACTTAACTATCACTCACACCTTGAAAACCCAGTTATGCTTGACATAAAGTGGAATGCTGCTTAACCTCAGATAACACAATATAATGGAGAGTGTTGGGCAAAGGAGAAATGGAAACTGCCCCATGAAAACCCACCGAGGGGTAGCAATTGTAAGCCATGCCTCAAACATCTCCCATACCCATCCCAACAACAAAATAAATGTAATTGTATGGCTTTTAAAATGGAACCGCTCAACTTGCGGTTTTCAGAGGCTTAACAGGAAGAAAAAGAGCCTTTTCTGTATATAAAAACATAAAACGCCTGGATATTTTCTTTGAAGGTGGAGAGATGAAGAAAAGGAAATCTAGATTGCAAAATTTCATCCATCAGTTACTTTAACTTCCTCTTTTGCACAACCACTTAAAGAAATGGGATCTACAAGGGCAGTAGCCAGGATTCTAGCTTTGGGGTCGGACTCGGGGCGCACAAATATTTTTTCAGGAGGGGCAACAGTTACACACATACTGTATATGTAACATTGGCGTCACGGGGGTGGGGGCAGGCTGTTAGCTCAAGGGGGGGGGAGGCTGACACACACACACACACACACCACCTCCTGGCTACAGCCCTGGCAATGCTCCCAGAGAGACAACATTCAGACATATTTCGTTATGTGATATATAGAAACAAACCTAAGTAGATTATAAATAAGATGAAAAGAGGGGGCTAAATAAATATATTAGTTCAAACAGTTTTAACAGTACGCTGACAGCTTTGTCCCCAAATAACTCAGATTTTACCTGACACTGAAAAGTGCTTACTGGGGCTTCTTGATAGCTCAGTTGCTCAGGCGTTTTTACATTTATACAGTATTGTATCTGGTTTCGGCAGCCTTCTTAAATCCTAACAACCCACACTGTTCCCTTTGAAGGTAAAAAAAAGTGTGTGTGTGGTGGTGGTGTGAGAGAGACAAAATGAATGAAAGAAGGAAAATAAAGTGGCCTTCATAGTTGATTTTTTAAAAATAGTTAGTTTGTGTTTCAAGAGAGTAAGCAAAAGCAAAACCCCCACAACGTTTTGTTTTGTTTACTGTGATAAATGGAAAATAAAGTCTCCGCCTTCGCAACTTTCCTCGACCGGCTTTGCAAAGACTGGAGCAACAAAAGGACGAAGTGGGACGAAACGCTGGGACCTGATTGGCCTCCGCTACACATGCGGACCTGAGGGAAGCCCACCGGCGAGCCAGTAAAAGGCTGGGTAAACAACGGCTGCGGCTGGCGGGAATTTCGTGGAGACGTTGGAGAGGTTGAGGACGGCTGCGCCTTAGCCACGTTGGGCAGGGAAGCGGATGGAGGGCAGGACTTTGAAAGAGCCCCCCTCGCAAGGTAGCATTGAGTGGACTGGAGGAGGGGGTTACTACTAGGACTGCCCTGGACTTGCCTCATACAGTAGCCAGCGATGTCATCATAACGTGTTAGCGTTCATATTTTTTATTTTAAAAAAAATTCTGAGGTGTTTTATTTATTTATTTATTTATTTATTTATTTATTTATTTATATTTGTTTATCGCCCTCCTACCCTCAGGGCGATTTCCAACAATTTTAAAAATACTAAAAACTTTAAAAAGCTTAAAAACCTAATTAAAAGCTAGGTATTATAAGTTGGACATACTGGGGGTCAAATGAAGTTGAGCTGACTAGATCGTCCAGAGGCTTAAGCAGAAGTTGGGAGTTTTGATTCCCTCCAGAGTCTCCTGGAAGGAAAGGTAAAGGTAAGAGTTTCCCTTGCTCGAAAGCCAGTCGTATTCGACTCTAGGGGTCAGTGCTCATGTCTGTCACAAGCTGAAGAGCCAGCGTTGTCTGCTTTTGCAGACGTTTTCGTGGTCATGTGGCAGGCATGACTAGACACTAGATTCTGGGGTGTGGTGCTCATCTGTTTATAGCCAAAGAGCCTGTGCTGTCTGTCTCTGCAGACATTTCAGTGATCATGTGGCAGGCATGACTAGACAATGGAGCACACGAAACGCTGTTTACCTTCTTACCAAAGTGGTCCCTATTTATCTACTTGCAATTTCTTGCTTTCGAACTGCTAGGTTGGCAGGAGCTGGGACAGAGATGGGAGCTCATTCCATCCTGCAGTACTCGGGAATCGAACTGCTGACCTTCCGCCTCCCAGTCAACGTCTTAGTGACTTGAGCCACTGCAGTCCCTCCTGGAAGGAAAACCAGCCTGTATAACTACTGTAAAGGCAAGCGGCACAGTCTCAGGGCAACCCCAGAAGTAAGGAAGGGTATTAAACCACTTCTGTGCATTCTCTATCTAGAAAACCCTGGAAAGGTTCATAAGTCAGAATTGGCTTAGGTAAAGGTCACCCTTGCTCAAAAGCCAGTTGTACCCACTCTAGGGTTCAGTGCTTACCTCTGCTTCTAGCAGAAGAGCCAGCGCTGTCTGCATCTGCAGACATTTCCATAGACATGGGGCAGGTATGACTAGACACTGGAGTGCACAGAACACTGTTTACCTTCCCACTGAAGTGGTCCAGATTTATCTACTTGCAATTTTTTGCTTTTGAACTGCTAAGTTAGAAGGAGCTGGGACAGAGATGGGCGCTCATTCCATCCTGCATTACTCGGGTTTTGAGCTGCTGACCTTTCACCTCTCAGTCAGCGTCTTAACCTCTTGAGCCACTGCAATCCCTAGCATTGACTTGAGAGCACACATTATTATTGTTGTTGTTGTTATTATTATTATTATCAGTGCTGATTAGAACAAAAAGAGATGTAACCTCAAAAGTGTATGTAAAGGGAGATGTTGATAACTGAATAATAAGGAACATACACTGCACATAAACAGTTAATCTTTTGGGACATAATCAAAATGAGAAGGGAGGTAAGATTCAGTAAAGGTAAAGATTGCCCTTGCTCAAAATCCATTTGCATCTTGGGTTCAGTGCTCATCTCTGTCTCAAAGCTGAAGAGCCAGCGCTGTCTGCTTCTGCAGACATTTCCATGGTTTAGCTGTGCATAAACTGCAGGCAAGATGATAGGCTGGTGTAAAGATGTAAGGCTGACAATTCTGAATATTTTTCGCCTTAAGCCCCAAAACCATGTTTAAAAAATATATATATTAATATGCAGCTGCTGATAATGAATGCAGACATTTCTTATATTATGGAACTTTGTGTTTAAAAGTTACACTTCAACAAGTTAAGTGAAAGATTGCTAGGCCTTTTCTTTCTTATACAGTAATAATATTTCTTATTTAATACCAGATGGCTAGTTGATCTGGATTTTTAAAATTGAGAGTAGATGATAAAATCCCACTTATGGAGAATTCGATTGCCCTTGCTTGAAACCCAGTCGTATTAGATTCTGGGGTGTGGTGCTCATCTGTTTATAGCCAAAGAGTCTGTGCTGTCTGTCTCTGCAGACATTTCAGTGATCATGTGGCAGGCATGACTAGACAATGGAGCACACGAAACGCTGTTTACCTTCTTACCAAAGTGGTCCTTATTTATCTACTTGCAATTCCTTGCTTCCAAACTGCTAGGTTGGCAGGAGCTGGGACAGACGGGAGCTCACTATGTTGTGTAGCACTCAGGTCTCAAACTGCTGACCTGTCGACCTCCCAGTCATCAAATTCAGCATTTGAACCACTAAGCCACCGCAGTCCCGTAGTATGGAGACATAGATCCATGTAAAAGGCAAAGTGGTGCCACTATGCACAGGTCATAATTACATTTTGTTTCTAGTAGCCATTGAGGTTCTTCAGAGTGGCAGTAAAGGAAGTCCTGATGAAGGAGTCCAGCCAAGACAACTGCCGTCTCCACCACAGCCACTGCAGGCAACCTTTCCTTCAAAAGCCACCTTGGGGGTGCATCTGGGTGATGGCAAAGACCAGCACATGCTGGTGCTTGGTAAGCCTTATAGTCTTGACTCTAGAGCTCTGGTGTTGCCCACTTCTCTCTTTTTGCCCCTGAAAGCATTTCCTCATGTTATGTAAGATATGAGCATGGCAGGCTTGATAGTCTGAATTGCCTGTGCGAGTAGGGCGGAAATATAAATTTAATTAAATAAATAAAAAAAAACAAATAAATAGGATGGGGAGCCATCAGGTAATACCAGGCATCTCCATTTGGGGCAAGTTCTTTTCACAACGGTTTCCATAGACAACTAAGAAGAGTCCAACAATTCGGGAAGGTGTTTCAGCCAATAAACAATGTACTGTACTGTATGAGGAATGTGTCTTTTGCACATTTAATGGCTCTTCATTGCCCATTTGAGCATTTTTGCACTGTAATGGGTGGTTTCCAACAGTGCTCTTTTTCTGTGAAAATCTATTTCTTTCCCAACAGCTGGCAGTACAGTCAAACCTCGCATAAAGAGCGTTTCACTTAAAGAGTAACTCGCTTAAAGAGCAGAATTTTCTCTGAATGTTCACTTCACTTAACAACTAAAACCAACCAAAAACTCGCTTAACAAATAAATTGGGGTTTGCAATCCCCCCCTCACACACACAATTGGTCACTTACAATGGTGTTTCGCTTTAAGAGCAAACTCGCTTAAAGAGCAATCCTGTGGAACGCATTATGCTCTTTAAGCGAGGCACCACTGTATTACCATCAAGTTCAGAGGGGACCAGGAAGACTTAAGTGGGGTGGCAGATGATGCAATAGTCCTTGCTACTCAGAAAGCCCTGGAGGTTTGACTCTGTGACTCCAGACTCCATTATACTCCTGGGACTAAGAGGAAGTTTGAAAAACCACTGGATGTCAGAGTTGACAATAATAGGCAAATCAATCAATGATTTAGCTCAGTATAAAATGGCTCTCCGTGTTCCTAAATATGTTTGAGAGCCAGAGTGTGTGCTTAGAATGTTGGTCCTGAGGAGACAAATTTGAAGTTCGCCCTGATGATTTTAGACCAGTCACTTGCTCCATTTAATACATTATTTAAGGTTCTGGGCTGATTAAATTGGAGTGGAGTGAAAAATGTATGTATATCACCTGAAGATCCTTGAAAGAAAGACCTTTCTAAATGTTTTGTCTTGTTCTGGGCAGATGTCACCCTGAAGAACCAAGAAGCTCTCCAAATGGTCCTGGTCAACCAGGCGGCACTGAAAGGTCTTATAGATAATCTCCAAAAGACAGTGTCTACCATTGAAGAAAAGGTCCAGGCCATGGAACGAGAGATGGGTGCCCTCAGTCAGTTCACCCAAGAACTCAACCAAGTAGGGGATGAAAACAACTGGGCTTGAAAAGTTATTCACCTGGTCACTATCTCAAGCTGGTCTGACCATGCAGCTGAAAAATAGTGCTTTTGGTATCTAAATGGGCAGATTGTGCTGTAGAAAAGAAAAAAGAAATATTTTCAGGATGGACTTGAATGAGTAAACACTAGTGTTCCTACAAAGTTCAAAAGCACCGGCTGAAATCTAGTCATCAGCTACAACTAGCCTAGGCCCATTGAATCAGTGCAATTTATGAAGGAGGTGAGTCATCAAATTCCCATTGATTTAGTGGGCTTATTCTAGTTGTGACTTACAATTGGAAATACAGCCTCTGTTACACATCTGAGTTGCACATTTTTCCCCTTCCTCTCCAAGATGTATTCTGAAATATCCAAAATGCCAATTAAAACAGCACTGAAGCCTACTCAAAAATCTAACTGCATGAAGAACCTGCTCAGTCTCAAGACACTCAGGAGTGAGTCTGACCACCCCTGTGACTTTGTGAACCTGTTTGGGGTGAAGACGGAAGCTTTTCTTTTCTAAAGATGGCTGTCTCAGCCTCTATTTGGCTTAATTTGCCTAAATGGCCTCAGGGAGAATATTTAGTGAAAGCATCTTTGCCTAGGAAGTTCAAATATTAAGCAAGACTGGGGTTGAATATGCTGTTCATAGCTACTGGCAGCTCATGCTTTATATCGAATAAAACAAATAGCTTAACTTAAATGTTTTTATGGTGCTTATTTTGGGAAATGTTTTCTTCATTTGATCTTTAATATCTGGCTGTATGTTGGGGAGGAAAGTGTTGCACAAGTCAAATGTCATAGGTTGGTCTAACACATCTCTTGTATTGCTGTTTCTCCACATTTTCCAAGCTGACAATGGGAAGTGACGAGAGACTTTCATTTTATTGCTAATTCTTCTGATGTACTTTGAAATATTCAAATATGATACACTGTCTGTCACTGTATAACCGTACTGGCTTAAATGGCCAGAGTCAATCAGATAAACTGTACTTAAGAAAGCATTATCCTAAACATGTTTCAAGCAGATATTAGAAAAGTTAATTACTGTATTGGATTCAACTCCCTGTATTCCCAGTGAGCTGCTTTTATGGTCCAAAAAGTAACTATCCTAAGCTTGGCTTTCAATTAATATACTGGTTCCCAACATGAGGCCCAGGCCCCACAGGGGGACTTCAATTCCTAGAAGCCTAGGTCATTACATTGGTTGATCAATGCTTTGCGGAATTGACTTAGGCTTCTGAGAATTTAAGTCCAAAAATCAACGTTTGGGAACCACTGGATTAATATTTCAGTCCGATGTTATGCCTCTGGGGCTACGTGGAAATCCTACCTGAAAATGTAGCCCTATTAGGTTATTTACAATGTGTTTATTCTGCAAAGGAAAGAGAAGACTCCACTGGGTTGGACAAAGGTTGGATAAGAAGAATCTCCGTGCTCATGTTTAATTTCAGCAGGACTTGCCAAGGAAATAAAAGGCTTGTGTGCCTTGCATGGCTTGGCTTGGTAGAGCTGTGTGTATTTAGCATTGTATCTGAACCTTTCCCTTTACCAGGTTGAATAGTTTGTTGTGTCTGCTGCCTATACAGAAGATGGCATGCTATGTCCTGTCTATGTTTATTTGAATGGGTTTATTTGATTTCAAGCCATGCACACATTTTATTTATTTATATTTATAAAGGAGTGGGCTTGTATTCTTGGGAGCATATGTTAAATAAAGTTTTGTCCAAACTGCTGTTCCTGTTTCTGTTTCAGAAGCACATTGGGAAGTTTCTAGAATGTATGTGTTTTGATCAGAAGTAATAAAGGGACTGCGGTGGCTCAAGTGGTTAAAACGCTGAACTTGACAACGAAGGTCGGCAGCTCGAGATCTGAGTGTTGCACAACGGAGTGAGCCCCAATCTCTGTCCTAGCTCCTGCCAATTTAGCAGTTCGAAAGCAAGCAGATTAATAGTCACCACTTTGGTGGGAAGGTAAACAGCATTCAGTGCACTCTGGTGTTGAGGCATGCCTACTACATGTCCACGGAAACATCTGCTGACACGGACAGTGCTGGCTCTTTGGCTATAAACAGATGAGCACTGAAACCTAGAGTCAGATACGACTGGCTTTAGAGTAAGGGCAACCTTTACCCAATACAATGGAAGAATTCATCATTGATGTGATAAGTGGAATTTGCAACAAAATCTTGCAGTGTGAAGCCCTTTTGTTTTTAGTGTGTTGTCCTGGACACCATCTCCTTGGCCAAAAGATTCAAGTCTGTTTCCTTTGCTCCAGATTTTCAATTCTCCTGCAACGTTCAGCCAACTTTCCAGTACATAGTTAATATGGTCAGCCCTTACTGAGTTATTTAGGGAATTCCCCTTTGAGGGGGAAAGAAAAGAATAAGTGGATACATGTGGTCCTGTATTCCTTGAATGAGACTACAACTTCTATCATCCTCCATCAGTCGCGTTGTAGGGGCTGCAGTGGCTCAGTGGCTATGAAGCTCACCTTGTTTGCTGCAAGGCTGGCAAGTTGGCAATTCAAGACCCAGGTACTGCATGACTGACTGAGCTCTTGTCTCTGTCCCAGCTCCTGCCAACCTAGCAGTTTGAAAGCAAGAAATTGCAAGTAGATAAATAGGAACCACTTCGGTGGGAAAATATATTGGGAACATGAATCTCATTTGGGCATCCCCTGAGAAAAGTTCCTCCAGCAAAAATCCTTTCAACCCAGAATAATTTCTGACACAAAATTATTATTAGTCTTGTTGTCTAATCTGATTGGAACAGGAGTCCAATAAAATATGGGGCACCATAGGGTCCCAAATCTGGATGTATAGCAGTGGTTCCCAACGTAGGGCCCATGCCCCACAGGAACTTCAATTCCCAGAAACCTAAATCAGTACACTTGCTGATCAGTGCTTTGGGGAATTAACTTAAGCTTCTGGGAATTGAAATCCAAAAATCAAAGATTGGGAAATGCGAATGTACAGAATAGGCAGCTGACCCTATCTAGGAATGAGATGAGATGTTTCTGGAAATTTTGAAGCCATGGGGAAAAAACTTGTGTGTGTGTGTGTAACAGAAATATTTGGAAAAACTGAAAAAGGCAACATTTGCACTTTTTAAAACATCAAAAGTAATTGTTATTTTAAGAACATAAAAGATGACTAAAATTTAATTTGGCATAAAAGAATCATAATTGGTATATTAAAAATACAGTGCATTCAAACAATTACTACAAACGACATCTAGGTGTTTTTTTTAATTTTTTATTTGTAATTGGAACAAATTGACTATATCCTGAACTGTAAAGACTTGGGTTTTACTAGTTTATGGAGCGGGAGGGAAAACATTTAAAAACAACAACAGAAGAAACCAACAAAGAAAAGTATATTTCCTCTCCACAGTATCAAAGAGACATAAAGGACTCGTTCACATAAAAAGAATTGAGGTGGGGAAGGTGTGTGGGACTAAAATTCAGTGAACAGGCACAACACTTAATCAGACTCTTTTCCTGCACTATAGTTATCAGTTTCAGTACTGTATCTGCAAATCATGTTTCTCTGAAGAACTTGTATTGTGAAAAAACCTACACTGTTTCCCAAACTATGTTCTGCAGAACACCAGTGGACTTCAATTCCCCGAAGCCTAAGTCAGTACTTTGGATGATTAGTGCTTTGGGGGGTTGACTTAGGCTTCTGGGATTTGAAGTCCAAAAACCAAAGCTTGGGAAGCATGTTGGTCTCACCATTTTCCTGAGAATAGGAAAGAAAAATCTTGTTGCTTAATGTAGTAAGTTG
Source organism: Furcifer pardalis (assembly GCA_030440675.1). Taxonomy (NCBI): domain Eukaryota; kingdom Metazoa; phylum Chordata; class Lepidosauria; order Squamata; family Chamaeleonidae; genus Furcifer; species Furcifer pardalis. The sequence goes on from CP126893.1 coordinate 155,154,399, forward strand.
CAACTAGAATAGGCCTTTTGATTTGAATCTAGGGATTTGGTGATTCAGCTCCTCTGTATGTTCTGTTGATTCAAGAGTGGGTCTGCTCTAATTGTGACTCTGCTAAAAGCTAAGCAAAAGGATTTCATCCACTTTTATTGCTAAGCGTATTAGTGAAGTCTACTTTAATTAATAAGACATCAATACACGTCTAAGTTCATAGTGTTTATGGAAAACATTGGTACCCACCCTTTCATTGTTAAAATCTGTTCTGAATCATGTGGCATGAAGTGTGAGGATTGTTAGAAATAGGGAAGAGTCACCCACATTTCAAGCTTGGAAACTAATTTAAAGCTCATGGAAGGAAAATTTCTTTCAGGTCCTCTATTAACAGTCTGACTTCCTCCCTTCTATATTATCCACGATGGCCCTTGAATGAATTAGGGAAGTTTTGGGAGGAGATGACCATAGTCCACAAGGGGTAGTGTGTAGTTCCCTCTGAACTAAGATTGTAATCCTGTATAATATACTATATTTGGTTAAAAAAAATATACATCCTCATTGAACCCCGAGTAGGCATGGATAGAACCACATTGTAAGTTAACTTAGGATCCAGGCCATTGTGTCATTTCTGAAGGAAAAAAAAGTGTTGTGAGCAACATAACAACTTTTTGGAGTAGTGTTAGCCTACTGACCAAGCAAGTGTTTGGTTCACTCCCTGGTTTCTCGGTGGGTGGGTGGGTGGGTGGGCCCTTGGAGTCCCCTTCTCCTGCTACCTGAGCAGTAGATGGCATTGGCCAAGGAGGTGGGGCGCCATCATCATTGTAACAATGCTATACCAGCCACACATCTTCCCCTGCTTTCCTGTTCTTCTGTTCCTATGGCAACAGTAAACGTGTCATGAGTGGTGTTTCCTGTGGTGGCTTATGAGTGAATCTTCAAGGCTTCAGCTTCTGATGTGGGGTGACCCTGCCTCTCCTGTTTCTGGTAAAAGGCAGATAGCTATGGAGGACCTCCAAGCAGCAAACTGAACAAGCTACATAGAAAAGCTAAAGCAATAGTAGAGCAAAGGAGGGGAGTAATCCTGGCATAAAAATAAAATCCTCCAAGCCCCTACAGAAATCTTCTCCGGAAAGTCAGATTTTAACTGGGCTCTACAAATTATGTGAACCACTAGAAAGTTTTTGTTTTAATTTGTTTTACTACCTCACTTACTTACTTACTTACTTACCTACCTACTTACTTACTTACCTTACTTACTTACTTACCATAATAATAATTTTGTGTCAGAAATTATTCTGGGTTGAAAGGATTTTTGTGGAAGAAACTCCGCTCCGGGAACGCCCAAATGAGGCTCCTTTCATGTCCTGGAGAGCTGGGACAGAGACGAGCGCTCAGTCCATCATGCAGTACTTGGGTCTCAAACTGCCAACTTGCTAGCCTTCCGGCTAACAAGGCAAGCTTCTTAACTACTTAAGGACCACTGCAGCTCCTTCCTGACTTACCAATGCTTACCAAATTCAAAGGTCTGAATACAGTGGAACTTAATACAACAATCGCCCTGTATAACAACGAAATCACACAACAATTAGGTTTTGTGTATGTGTGGTGGTGGTGGTGGTGGTGGTGGTGGTGGCATCCAGCATAACAATTTCCCCTATGAAAAAAATCATACAACAATATTTCAATGGGAAAAACCATTTAGCAAAATAATAATAATAAAATTTGTTGTACAATGCATCGCATAGGGTAAATCGCTATACAATTCATTTATCGTATAGCAATTGTTTCGTACAACAACGAGCCCTGTGGAACGGACTAAAATTGTTATATGAGGTACCACTGTACAAGCAAAAAGCATGCAAAAGTAAATAACCACGTACTGTACTTCAAGCTAGAGGAGAGGCAGAGTTCTCCTTCGTGTTGTTTGGGGATGCAAACTGATGGGTTCTGCGCCTGCGCTGAATCCTGAGCGGAGCTGAATTCACCTTTATAAAAAAGGCAACTTTTTGCTTTCAAAGTTACTCTCAGAACCCTGTGACTCAGTTTTGATACCCCCTGTAATTTATTCTACATAACTTTTTAAAAAACTTTCTAATATTGAGAAATTAATATTGTTGCTTTAAAAATTTTTTTATAGCAGCCATAATTATTACTAATCACTGTTGGGGCTATTGAATTGGGCTGATAACTACTTTCTACAAGTAATTTTCCTCAAATGTTATTTAATGTAAAGCCATTTTCCATTTACAGTTCTTGCCAGCATGAGAGACGACACTAATCTGTTTGAGCCCCTTCTGGATGAGGAAGTCCAGGGTAAACCCGCATCTGTGAGAAGAGCTTCATTCAGGGATATATTATGGAAAATTGTGCCACGAAGATCTGCAGCGTTATGCCTTGGCTTGGAGAAGACCATAAGTTATGATGAGCCCTGTTTCTCCCATACGTCCACAGTGACTAAGACTATTAGACCTTTGGTTAAACGAAAAAGAGTGATTTTGATTCTCTGTTTATTTGCCTTCCTTGCCCTCGTTACCATTTTGGGGATTCCTCTTGTTTTTCTCTACAATTCTTTTAGTTGGTCCCGACATCTACCCAAAGTGGATGGGATCCAAGCCAAGCAGAACATGACAGCGGCCAACTCACTTGGGCCAAAACCTCTCACTCTTGCGACTCTGTTGACAGCCAAGATGGAGGAAACCCTTTGGGGAGCCATGTGGAACTGCTTGGATAAAGCGGCTCGGGAGTTCTCTGTGGAGCCAAGCATCGTAAAAAAGAACGCCAGGATGATCTTGCAATGCAATGGAACAAAGCAAGAGTTCCTCTCTGGAGAAGGGGGAAATCTCATTAAAGTGGTCCTGATTGATGGGGAGGTGAATTACACATTAGTTCATGAGGCCAGTCCAGACATCTACATGGCAAGGCTTGGACGACACCCATTGCCCCTCAACCTTAGCAGTATTCAGGGTGTCCTACAAGACGTTGTGTCTCACAATGGGTCAGAGGAACTTCAGGGTTGCCTCAGGAAGGCCTTAAAGGAGTTTCCCAGGGAGCCCAAGAGAGTGCAGGACAATGCCAGGCTGGTAGTGTCCTGTGATGGAAAGCTATTCCTCTTCATCTCTGGTGAAGGGGAAACTGAGATGAACGTGTTCAGAGACGAACCACATGGAGGAATTCGATATCAAGTGAAAGCCATAGGACGAACTTGGTTCCTCAGGTTTTTTGTAAGAGGAAAGGTTGGATAAGAGGAGTGGAGGAGTCCTGGCAAAGCTATGGAGCTTTGATGAATTATAATGAATCTATGTGTAACATTTCAGATATCTGCAATCCCAAGACCACATCTTTAGGGTTATATATTGCAAAACTGGAAATAAATAATTGTTCTGCAGTCATTTTTGAAACACTACTTTTCTTCAGTGCAATGTTCCTGGGCTGAGAGTGAATGGGCAAGTTTGGTCTTGGATAGAATGAAAAGCAGTAATTTTCTATGTATGGGGAAAGGGGTAAATGATCCGAATTTTGCATGGCAGCCTGTTTTCACCCTCAGAGCCCAAGTGCTGTACTTCTAGTGTACTTTTAGTTTTCCTTATAGCAATTTTTCCTTAAAGAGAACTGCAGTAACTCTACCCATAGGAATGCATTGAAAACCAATATTTCCATTCTAGAGGTTAGAAAGGAGCCAAGGATACTTTATTTTTCAGTTTGAAGCTCTTTCTAAAGTGGCAAAAACACAGTGAAAAATTCCAAAGTGTACTTTGGCAAGTTTTGAGTGGAGGGGATACAGGTTTTTTTTGGCTTTTCAGTGAGTTCCGAAATTGATTTAAAAAAAAAATTAGTAGCTGTGTTAGTTCCAGGCATATCAGAAAGTAAAAACAAAAACATCAAATACAAAAACACTGTAGCATCAGTATGATGAAGTGGACTTGCTCCACGAAAGTTCATATTAAAAATATAGCAGTTAGTCTTTAATGTGCTGCAGTGGTTTTGCTTTTTCTATTTGATATGCCTGATTTTTTTGGTTTGCAAGGCATATTTGGGACATTTCTGACAGCACCATCTAATGGCCAGCCCTAGTAATTCCAGGAAAAATCCCTGCCAAACAGCTGATGAAGGGACTGGAATTTTGGTACTTCCTGGTTGCAGGGAATGCTTTTGGAGGTGCCAAAACCCAACAAAAAATTCAAAAATGAAGCGGAAATGCTCCAAACACCCTCTCACCACTGTGGGAAGCGTCATAACACAAAAAATAAAATAAAAAAGTTCCATACCGTATTTTGTTGAAATCTACAATGAAAAGACAGGTGCCTTTCACCTCTAAAAGTTCTTAAATTTTAACCCATTTTCCACTGCCAGCTCTTGCCAGCATGAAAGACAACAATAACTGGGATGAGATTATGGATGAGGAAGTCCAGGGCAAACCTGTATCTGGGAGAATAACTTCATTCAGGGAGAAATTATGGGGAATTGTGCCAGGAAACTCTGCAGCAATTATGCCTCGGCTTGGAGAAGAGCAAAGAAGATGATGAGCCCTATTTCTCTCATAAGTCCACAATGACTGTTAGGCCTTTGAATCTGGTTCAAAGGAAAAAAAGTGATTTTGATCCTCAGCTTATTTGATTATTATTTTTTTTGCCCTCATTATCATGTTGGAGACTCCCCGGAGTTTTCTCTACAATTCTTTTATTTGCTCCCAACATCTACCCAAAGTGGATGGGATCCAAGCCAGGCAGAACAGGACAGCGGCCATCTCACTTGGGACAAAACCTCTCACTCTTGCGACTCTGTTGGCAGCCAAGATGGAGGAACCCCATTGGGGAGCTATGAGGAACTGCTTGGAGAGAGCGACTGAGGATCCAAGCGCCATAAAGAAGAATGCCAGGATGGCCCTGCAATGCAATGGAACAAAGCAAGAGTTCCTGTCTGGAAAAGCGGAAAATCTCATTGAAGTGGTCTGGATTGATGGGGAGGTGCATTACACATTTGTTTCTGAGGCCAGTCCAGATGTCTATATGGCAAGGCTTGGACGACAACCATTGCCCCTCAACCTGAGCAGTATCCTGGGTGTCCTACAAGATGTTGCCTCCCACAATGGCTCAGAGGAGCTGCAGGGTTGCCTCAAGGAGGTCTTATTTATTTATTTAATTTATATTTGTTTATCGCCCTCCTCCCCGAAGGGACCCAGGGCGATTTCCAACAATTTTAAAAACACTTAAAAATTAAAAACTTTAAAAAGCTTAAAAACTTAATTAAAAGGTAGGTATTATAACTTGGACATACTGGGGGTTAAACCATTCAAGTGGCTGGGGAAACTGAACCATCCACTCCCCAGACCAGACCTGCCAGCAAGCTTTTCACTCTTTTCCTAAAGGACAGCAACTCTGTCTGCAGGTGTAGCTCTATCGGGAGGAGGTTCCACAGGGCCAGAGCGGACACCGAGGTCTTGGAGGAGATTCCCCAGGAGCCCAAGATAGTGCAGGACAATGCCAAACTCGTGGTGTCCTGTGATGGGAAGATCTTCATCTCAGGTGAAGGGCAAACTGAGATCATCGTGTTCAGAGCGGAACTCCATGGAGAGATTCGATATTTGGTTAATGCTACAGGATGGGCTCAATGGATCAGATTTTAAAAATAAGTTTAAATAAGCATCATGGAGGAGGCAGTGCAGGCAGTAGCTGTGTGGCTGTGCTTAATTGTAAGGCCAGGCATCTCTTTGCTACGGAATCATATATTCTTCAATACTCCAGTATCATCACACATATAAATTGCATAGTGGGCAATAAGTAGCTGCTTTAAGTAATGTTAAAGCAATCAATATTTAGTTCAGTATATTATCCAGCATAAGATGCCTTTCAAAATATGAGTGGTAGTGCTTAATGCCCAATTAAATGAAGATTACTAATAATCAAGTATTTTTTAAAAAGTGAATGAGCAGAATTCTTCATAGCAATTTATGAATTCTCTAATACTGTACTGTATATACTTGAGTATAAATCTAGTTTTTTAGCCCCCAAAATGAGATCCGAAAAAGGGACTTGACTTATACACAGGTCAACAACCCTGAAGGTCTGAAAACCATGGTGGTGCAAATTCAAACATACATTTTTTAAAAAGCACTAACACTACCATAAAAACTCAAAAACATACCCGCACAAATGTTTGAATAAATTAATTTTACCGTATTTTCATGCTGCTGCATTTTCCACTCCCCGGTTTACACTCGGGTCAATCTATTTCCCTAGTTTTAGAGGTCCAAAATAGGTACCTCAACATATATTCAGGATGACTTATAGTCAGTGGTGGGCTGCAAAAATTTTCACTACCATACTCTGGGCAGAGCCTACATCGTGGGCAATCTAGTCATGCCTGCCATATGGCCATATATACATCTGCAAACACAGGCAGTACTGGCTCTTTAGCTGTAAATGGAGATGAGCACTGCACTATAGAGTTGGATATGACTGGCTTTTGAACAAGGGAGACCTTGAACCACTTGCAGGGACAAAACCTGATGGGGCAGGGCAGGGAGGTGGGCGTGGCCACCCAATTTTGCCACCCCCCTGCCCAGAGACCACCCAATTTTGCTACCTCCCAGTGTGCTGCCCACCACTGCTTATAGTCGAGTATATATGGTACCCAAACACTGTAACTACAATCTCTTCTTCTGTTCTGTCCAGAGTCTTCAATAAAATTTTAAACAAATAATTGGCTTATATCCTTTTCTGTCATCTCAGACTTTAAAAAATTATCTTTGCTTCTGACAAAAACAAAGAATTATCAGCATTCTAAAATTGTATCTTGGGGAAGTGGAAAGGGTCATTGTGGCAGTTTAATGCTGCCACCTATTGGAGATCCAGTGGTGGTGGGTTGGAGCGTACAGTGGGGTAGTTTAGAAGTGGCTGATTGATAGCAGATTTAATTTGCCCACATGCTACTCATGTAACTATTTCCAAAGGAACTTTCTATCCAACCAGGTCCTTCAATTACCTCATCAAAATACAACTTTCCTATGAACTTTTTGCATCAACTTCCTCCTTTCCATGTCCTGTGCGTTGTTTAGAGTACATCTTTACTTATGTCAGCCCAGAAGAAAGATACAAGCTAAATATCATGTGAAATTAAATCTGTACTAAGAAAAAACCGAAACCCAAACTAAGGTGTGCTACTTGTAGAAGTTCAGTACTGTAGATCTATTCCTACAGATGAAGGAGGAGGAAGGTGCTAAATGATACTGGATGCTGTATGTGTGTGTCTGTAATCTGGGGATGGTACTTCCTTTGATCAGTTTGAATTCATTAGGATTGGCAATCTCTTAAATGCGTTGACCAAGGTGTAAGGTCCATGTAATTAAGTAGAGCAGATGCCTGAGTAAACATCTCAAAATGAGTTCACAAAGGAAACTGATAATTTAGCTTGCATCTTTCATACTTCTGGGTTGACATGAGTAAAAATATACTCTAAACAACACACAGGACACGGAAAGGAGGAAGTTGATTTGTTACTACTGTTGCTGGATGCTGTTGTTCAAATCCTTACTAATGTGCTGTCATCAGCCAAGAACCCACTAGCAGCAGATTCTGACCTTTCTTATGTCTACCCCTGGATAAGACAGTTAACATCTGAGGAGCTATAGCTGCATACACCAGACAGGGGATTCTTGAAACATGTGGCTTTAAACAAGTTTCTTCTTGCCAAAGGACTGGGTGTCCAGTATAATTTTAGTGTTTAGAGAGAATGGCAGACTTTCTATTAGTTTTAAGGTTTCTTATGGGAAAGACTTCCTTTGTGGGAATGAAAAGTCCCTCTAAGGATCCAGCATTGTGCTCCAAGGGCACTGGAATTGTTGCCCATCACACATATTTTATCCCAGAGTGTGTTTTAATCTTTTTCTTGCAATAATATGTAATACAGTAATACATATTATTTCAGGCCCTAATTCTGGTCCAGCTATTTTTATTAGTTCCATTGAGAGGCATCTGCATCCTTCCCTTTACAGTAGTTCAGCTCAAATATCTCACATTTGAAGCGAGCAGCCTTTTGGTGCATCTGGACCTAACCCACTTCTGCTGCAAATTCTTGGAAGGTTAACTATGATTTCTCTCAAAAGATTCCAGAAACAAGATCTACAGCCTAAATCCATCTTAAAATACCAATCCCCAAATAAAAGTGAAATCCAAGAACATACTTTGTAACAGCTTTCATCTGCGGATATTCACTGTACACCATGAGTAGGACAACCCTGTGCACTCTAGTCTCCTCCCTATAATGCCAAAGCAAATCTGAAATGAGGCTGTAGCCAAATTGGGCTGAAGGCAATTACAGCATTTTACCCCACCTTTTGTTCTTGGACTTCAATTCCCAGAAACCTAAGTCAATACATTGGCTGATCAGTGCTTTGGGGAATTGACTTAGGCTTCTGGGAATTGAAGTCCAAGAATAAACATTGGATGGATGGAACTCTGGCTGTGTTGAGCTGAATGTGGATGTTTCCCAAATGGCAACTGGAGGTCAGATATGGAAGGAGGGAGCTCAACCATGCCTCCATGAGCCCCCTCTGCGTATTCACTACAGTCAATACTAGAAGAGGGTTTTTGAAATTTTAAACAATAAAATAAAAGGAACTGAGATCATTTACTTAAGATGGGTCAGTAGAACTGGAATGTCAATTCAGTGTCCTCCAGTAACTAAACATGAATCCACATGGCCTCATGAAAGGCTAACTCAAGTCTCCTTGCAAAGAGAAGGATTTGACTGCAATCAGTTCCGAATAGGTTAGTAAACTGCTCTTTCTTCCCCTCTGTTTTCATCTTTTTTCCAGGCTGGACTGTGCTCTCCTAATCAGAAAGCACTTTAAAACAATGGATCTTTAAACCAGATGCGACAACATCTTATATCAGCAGAATGCACTCTATCTTCAGGAATGCAACATTTCAAGACCAAGGACTGGGGGCAGGAGAAAAAGGCAGAACACACATAGCCACACCAGGTGGTGGTTTTTTTTTTTTTTTTTGGGGGGGGGGGTCTGTCTGCTATACCTTTGCAGTAGCTTCTTTCCCTCATCTGTATCTTTTGCAGCCCTCTCCCTGTAAGTGAAACCATAACCGGCCTCTTTATAAGGCAACAGCAGTCCACATAGTGGCTTCGTGTCATCATTTAGCTAATGGGACAGAAAACATTTATGTCCCATTTTGTTGCCACTTCCAAACAATCACGAAAGGGTGGTGCATATGTTTGTAGGAATGTCAGAGTGAGTGAGTGAAAGAAAGAAAGAAAGAAAGAAAGAAAGAAAGAAAGAAAGAAAGAAAGAAAGAAAGAAAGAAAGAAAGAAAGAAAGAAAGAAAGAAAGAGATGTCATTTTTGTCAGGTGGTGGGTGGCATTAAGAAAAGTACCCTTCCAGATGTTTGTAAAATGCTATAAAGGTGAACTTCTGAATAAAGAGATCAGGAAAAGTATATTTTCTTGACAGATGCAAACTACTGGAAGACATTCAATTCTTGCTTGTGGCCTGCATGTTTTATTTCTCAGCACTCCCCCCCCCCCTCACAATACTTGAGGCCAATATTTGGGAATGTCTGGTCTAAATGGCATGATCAGACAGCTCTCTGTTGTAGAGCAGAGCAAGAGGGTTCATTTTAACATTCCTCGTTTTTTGGTGGTTGACAGCAGCAACCTAAAACAATTTTAAAAAATTTGGAATTACAATTCCCATGATCCCACAACCAACATGTTGGGGAATTCTGGGAGCTGTAGTTTCCAAGAGTAACATATTTTCCAAACTCTGTCTCACGAGTCAGCACCAGGTGCCTCGGAGGAGGATAGAGCTTATTTCCACTGCCTGCAGATGCAAGAATGAAAAATAAAAATAAAAATCAGAAGCCCTTTTACACAGAAATCACTTCCTTCTCTTGACCACCAAACGAACCCTTGCCTTCATCAACCATTTGTAAAATGGCCAACTTTCCATTCATGCCTGTTTCTGACCAGCTCCGTCCCCAGCCAATACAAAAATTGGCTTTTGCCCAACAACCAAACCAGGTTTAAACACCACAGTTTGAGTGAAAGAAACACCTCTTTTGGGGTGACCAAAGGAAATGGGTTCTTTGCCTGCTGCTTAGGGACTCCTTTTTCTGTTGTTACAAAATCTATCATTTGTTCCCCATGCATAACATTCCTTTAATTGATTACGAAGCCCCCAAATTAAACACTGTGGTGCTTGAAAGCCCCTGGATTTCTCCGGCTGGGGACTTTCTTTTCTTCCTGGTTGGGTTTGGCAGGTACTTGGGACTCCAGGATGCCTGTTCCTTGAACTCTTCTCCTCAATACTTTGAGAAGCCAAGTTAAAAGAACTCCCGCTGCAGCTCTGTCGGCTAATCCTAGCCACGGAATTTGTCCCCTCTGGTCACTCCCAGTCTGTTGGTGGTCGAATGATGAGGGGGGCAGCATTCTTTCGTCCGGCCCGAATCCCTGGGTAGAAAAAAGGGCAAAGTTTCTCAGTGAAGGTGTCAGTAAACGTGTACATGTGGGAGCGGTTTGTCACATTGTAAAAAGAAAGTCTGCCAGCCTCATAGTCCAGGAAGACACCGACTCGCTTGGGCTTGGTGGTGATGTTGAGCGGGGTGAACGGAGTGGTAGTGGCCGCATACTTGTCCCCATTGAAGAGCCTCACCCGCCAATAGCCAGTCTCGGGCAGGGAGGTCGTCTCCCCTTTACGGCTGACCGAATCATTACAAACCCCTAAGGCCCAGTGAGTCTTCTCACCCACTTCCACCTCCCAATAGTGGCGGCCAGAAGTAAAGCCTTCCGTGGCCAAGACGCACGGGTAGATGGTGAAGCGCCTGGGGCTGTCAGGCAGATCTCGCAAGCGCTGCTCAACAAATTTGACGCTCTTGCGGTCCTCAGAGAGCACCAGGTTGGGATGGGCCGTCTCAGGGTCAAGAGTCAAATCACCTGCCGGGAAAAAGAGACAGACACACAGAGAAAGAGAGGTTTGATGGATGCTCGGCTTCTAGCACACTTGACCCTGCGATACTGTTTGCCAGGACATAAATATTAAATACAAATCTCCCTCTTCTCCTGTGATCGCTTTCTCACACCTCCACCTCAAATCAGTTGAGAAAATATACCCTCTGGTTGTTATCACTCAGCCCAAGACGGGTTCCCAATCTATGGCCATTGGGCCGGATCCGGCCCTCAATGCCAAAACACAACCACTTCACCTCTCCAGGCCCAAACCTTTCAAACTCTGCAACTATCTGCTTCATAACTACCTCAGACATTTAAATATCTCAAAGAAAATTCAATTCAATGATTAGGTAAAGGTAAGTCTCTCTTGCTTGAAAACCAATCGTGTCCGACTCTAGGGTTGGGTGCTCATCTCCATTTACAGCCAAAGAGCCAGTGCTGTCTGCATTTACAGACATTTCCCTGGTCATGTGGCACACATGACTACAGAGAGCATGGAATGCTGTTACCTTACCACCAAAGTGGTAACTATTTTTCCACTTGCAATTTCTTGCTTTCAAACTACTAGGTTGGCAGATGACAACTTCAACATGCAACACTCGGGGCTTTAGCTGCTGACCTTCCAGTTGTCATGTTCAGTGTCTTAACCACTAAGCCAGTCTTCCAGATTCAATGATTAGGGTGCTGTTTATCCCCGAAAATTATCTCCCAAGATTGTGAGCAGGACCAGACATTCCAATGCCAATTAAAGCAGTCATTATGTTTAGCATGACAGTAACCCACCTGTCAACCTTTTGATGATTTTACGCAAGACGAAATACTGCCTGGGGAAGTTGCAGAAGTTCTTTTCTAGTTCAACTGAGACCAGACTTGGCTCTTCATCCTCCACCTCTTCACATCTGCAAAAGAAAGACAAAGAAGAGGCTAAACAAGACATGTCCCAGCAGTATTTATTTTTATTTATTTATTTACTCAAATTTATTATCCTGCCCCAATCAGGTAAACCCGACTCTGGGCGGCTTACACATAAATTAAAATCAAAAGTTAAGCCTATAATAATATTAATACTAGTACTAATTTAAAACTTTAAAAGTTCACAGAAAGAACATTAAAACGCAACAGAAAGGGTGGCTGTTCCTTAGATCAGCCACCCTACATGGGATCCCACATTCCCGGGTCCCCACACTTGTCCTGCCAGCCAGTATGCTTGAATACAACTCTGTCTGGTGAAAGCCAGACACCCAATGAAGAGGGACATGGATTACCCATTGTAAGGCATAGAAAATTAATTTTTAAAACTATAACTCACAGAAATATCATTAGAGAATTCTGGGATTTCATGTTCCAAATAGGAATGTTGCCAAACTCAGGATCTATGTGTTAACTTTATGATTGCCTGTCTATTAGTCTAGATTGTTTTCCAGTCTTTGGTTTTTGGATTTTAATTCCCAGAAGCCTAAGTCAATTCCCCAAAGCACTGATCAGCCAATGGACTGACTTAGGTTTCTGGGAACTGAAGTCCACCAGTATTCTGTGGAACATAATTTGAGAAACACTAGGCTTTAGGCCGTGATGGCGAACCTTGGCACTCCAGATGTTCTTGTACTTCAATTCCCAGAAGCCCAAGCCTCCTGTGAATCCACAGGAATAGGTTTACTGCAATTCATCCGGCCCGCGCTGCCCTTGTCACTCCTGGAAGCAGAAGTAAAACATGCCCATACGGGTGGCAGCGCAGGCCGGATAAATTGCAGTAAACCCATTCGTGTGAATTCACAGGGGGCTTGGGCATCTGGGAATTGAAGTCCAAGAACATCTGGAGTGCCAAAGTTCGCCATCATGGCTTTAGGCAGTCTTTGCTTTTACAGAGCCAATTACATGGAAGAGAGTTGTCAAAAGCTAAAAGCAGTCTCCTTAGAAACAGTATACAATCAAACCTCGCATAAAGAGTGCCTCGCTTAAAGAGCAGAATTTTCTCCGAATGTTCGCTTCGCTTAACAAACAAAACCAACCAAAAACCGCTTAACAAATAAATTGGGGTTCGCAATCCCCCCCCCCCCAATTGGTCACTTACAATGGTGTTTCGCTTAAAGAGCAAACTAGCTTAAAGAACAATCCTGTGGAACACATTATGCTCTTTAAGTGAGGTACAACTGTACCTCCAAGGAAAGAAAAATGATTGTGACTGCCCAAGTCATAGCTGGTGGACTGTTGTTAGAATAGAACAGCAACTACTCAAAGACTGGTCAGATCAAGTGAGCATTTTCTTCAGATACTAGGAAAATTATGTGCAAGTCCATTTCCTTAAATCTTGTAGCTGTATTAGCAGTCATAGAATTCTGATTTTCTACAGGATGACTTCAGTCATTTTTGTTTCCTTCTTTATTTGTAGCTACATAAGAAGTTCAAGTCTGGCCAGGTCATTTTGTTATGGTAATAGAGTAGACATTACTGCCAGCGACTTAATGCCAAGTGTCATGCGGCAGTTAAAACCTGACAACCCTGAGGACTAGCGGCCTTGGCGAAGTCCACAAGGAAGGGTGATGGTCCCCAAGTGAATTAGATCCCACTTGAATCCATCTTGATGGAGGGCAGCAGCTTCATCAATCGTGGCCTGGAGCTGAGGAGGACTTTGCATGCCAAAAGGGCTCAGGACCAGAAAGTGATGCACAGAACTGGATTAGTAGTGGTGGTGGTGGTGATGCTGTGATCCAGAAGGCAGATGAAAGGCCATGGCATTATATGAGGATCTTCAGAATTGGAAACAGCACAACAACAACAAGACACAATAAGTTGTGCTTCTCATTCTTAGGATCTTCTCATCTGATGGGTTGTAGGACTTCCGGTCACAGCCAGAATAGGGCCTTTCCTGCCATCATCTACTACCCAATGCTTTTAAAATTGTAAATGTAAAGACAGAATCTGGAGACTCCCTAAATCCAAGGGATCCACTCAAACCTTGAGCTCTATCACCCTGGATTAAAGAAGCTTAAAGAAATCTAATGGCAAGAATCCTGAACTACATCAGGCCTGGATCCAACTAGGTAGCCACTCACTTGACAATCTTTATCTTAAAAATATAAATTCAATGAAATGTAAACATACAAATTCAGCAGGCGTGTTCTTGTTATTATATTTCTTGTTATAATTTTTTTAAAAAGGAAAGATACTGCTTTCCTTTTGCAAGAAGACAAAAGCCTTTCCCTTCAGGCAAAGCTCTCTATTAGTGACTTTAAAAAAAATATGGGGCTTTTGTTTGTTTGTTGTTTTAAGACCTGTCAATGTGTACTTATAAATGTGTTTAATTACTGTTTTAATATTATATCTGCTTAATTACTTCAATACTGTTGCAACGTATTGTCTAAATTTTTTAATACCTTTTAATACTGTAAGCCATTTTAGATGCCCTTGAGGAGAAAGGGTATAAATGTTTTAAACAAAATAAATAATAAATAAATATATTTGCATAGTTTTAAAAGAAATAGGAATTAAATCACATACTAACTGGAAATGAGCCTTAAGTGTTAATAGTGCTTTAACAAATAGAATCTCTAGTCACAGCTTGGGGAGATTCAAACAGATCTCTTCCCCCCCCCTACACATATGGACATACTTATAACAATTTTTTTTATTATTATTATTAAATTAGATTTATATGCCCCTCTACTCACCTCACTGAGGCGACTCAGAGGGGCTCACATAACATAAACATATACAGTATCACAATCTCAAATATAAATACAGCATAATATAAAAATATAACAACAGATGCAGCACAGATAACACAATCAATAAATTTTACATAAAAGAAAAAAAATACAATAAAATACAGTGTAAAAATACAATACAGTCAAGAGAGACAGCAAGGTCTTTATGGCTGAGCTAGCTGGTCCACACAGTTGGCCCTCATTCCCCCTCTCCAGCAGGCAGGGAGAGTTCTGTGATGTTCCTGAGGTGGTCATGAAGGCAGCAATAGCAGTAGCTGCAAGGTCTTTATGGCTGAGCTAGCTGGTCCACACAGCAATTATTTTTATTCCATCCTTCAATCATACTCCATTTTGCAGAAAACACAATCAGAACTGACTAGAATCCCACTGGTTAGTTTGGGTGGAATACATGCTTTGTGTAAAATGCAGCCACTAATTGCCACTAGTTTAATGTGTGTGTGTGTGTGTGTTTTCGTGTCAAGAGATTACTCTGGTTTGATGAGATGCCACTTGTATCCTTCACTATGCACTAACGCATGTTTGTGCTACTGTTCTTATGGCAGGATTCTGGCCAATAACACACAATCACAAAATAATAACAGTAAACTATTATTAGTAAATAGTAAAATGTCATCGATGGCTGCTACTCGAGTCTGAGTATACATTTTTTCCTGAAAATCATTTTCACAATTGAAGAATGACAAATAGGAAAAATGCCATTGGCGTGAATTTCTTTAAGGTGGATCCCAGCTAGCCATGAAGTGACACACACACTATGATCAAGGAACCATCTCCTGTGGCACATATGAAATGAGACATGCAGGATTTAACACTTCAGGATTTAACACTAGGACTTCAATGGACTGCCGCAACCTTGAGGATATTAACAAGGTGTGCTTTCATAGTCAGTCCATCTGGCAGGGCTTGTTCTGCCTCCATGACCATTGGGAATCAGAATGGTTAAAAACCAGCAGGATTGAGACTGTATCAGAAAATAAAAGAGGTCTTTGCACCCTGTGCTGAAAGAAGCATAAGCAGAGACCATCACTGAGAAGGCCTTGGATGAGTAGCCACCCATCTCACCTGAGTTTTTAGATACAGCTTTGGAAACCTTTCACAGAAGACCTTCGCTACACACGCAAGAGCGCAAAGAAACAAGTGATCTATGAAACATCCCAATATGAACCAGGAATGGCTTTTTTGATGATACCCAGTTGCTCAGTTCTGACCTTGAAATAGGCCTGTAGTCAGGGAACTTTGCAACATGCAGGTCTGATATGATCCTAATGCTCTGACAATATGCTTTCTAGGCTTTTGCCATTTTCCTCTGCACAAGGTGATCATCAGGACTACCAAAACAGCTTCAGTGTCCAAACTTGGCTGGGCAATGATTGAGATGGATACAGAAATTCAGCCATATCCAAGATTGCCTGGAGCTGTACAAAACCACTTAGCACGAGCATTTTCTCAAAGAAGGGAACGTTAATCACCTACAGCAGGGCTTCCCAACCTGGATCTGACCCATGGTGCCATTTCATGTGGCTCCCCACCCCTCCAAGGGCATTTGAGAAACAAAATGGCTGTCCCTCATCATGCAGGCAGGGCAAAATGGCCATCCAGTCCTTGAAGCTGACAGAGAGCGTGACTCGGCCCCCGGCTAGAAAAGGCTGGTGACCCCATACCCTGCAGATGATTATTAACCTCACCCAAGTCCTGTGGGAGTGGCTGAACCCTGACTTCTTTTCTAAAGTCAGTGGTATTCTCCTTTCTCATAGACAGTCGTCACTTTCTAGAAACAAACAGCCAGCTTTCCCCTGCTTGTTGTAATGAGCCAAGAGGAACAACAGTCAAGTAAACATAACACATGCTGGAGCACATCCGCCCATGTCCTCTGACCCAAAGAACTGAAATTCATCCATGAATACTGGATGCATTCATAGACTGATCCAAGTAAAATCTAAGTCACAATTGATCCAAGTTATTTTATTCTCCAATGATTCTTTAAGATTACTAGGTGCTGCACATGGGCCAAATTATTCAAATACAGTGGTACCTTGCTTAAAGAGCATAATGTGTTCCACAGGATTGCTCTTTAAGCGAGTTTGCTCTTCAAGCAAAACACCATTGTAAGTAATCAATTGTGATTTCTGGCGGGCAGGGGGATTGCGAACCCCGATTTAGTTTTTGGTTGGTTTTATTTGTTAAGCGAAATGAACATTCAGAGAAAATCCTGCTTTTTAAGCAAGTTACTCTGTAAGCGAGGCGGTCTATATGCGAGGTTTGACTGTATGCTCTTAACGAACAGTAAGGCTTACTAGTATTGTGTTGGAAAAGAACTGTTTCTTTGAAGATCTCACAGCCACAGAAAAGGATCGAGAATACATTGTTCACTCAGACTCATTTACACTTCTTCTACCACATGGATGAGGGGTTCACAACCTTTTCAAGCTGGGGGCCGGGTCACACTTTCTCTGTCAGCTTTGAGGGCTGGATGGCCATTTTGCCCTGCCTGCATGATGGGGGCAGACATTTTGCCCAAACAGTTCATAGGGGTTGCCATTTTGTTTCTTAAATGCCCTTGGAGGGGTGGGGCATATGAAATGGTGCAGTGGGCCGGATTCGGCCCACAAGCCTTATGCTGGGAACCCCTGACTTGGATTCTAGCTAACTCTCTACTTGCTTTATTGCCTTCTGTTTCCTTGAACAACAAACAGTTGACTAAAGAATAACTGTGATCACCTCCTGCTCATCTCTGCTTCCCACAGAACAAAAGGGAATCAAGACAAATGCCAGGCCAACTAGGAAATTCCCCAGCTTCCTCTGAAATCCCACGAACCCAATACATCTCCTGGGCCTGACAACACTTTCTATCACACAACACTTTCTACCACAGAATCATTATGCTTGAAGTCACCAGACACTGAGTATAGGTAAAGGTTGCATTTGCTCGAAAGCTAGTCGTATCTGACTCTAGGGTTCACTGCTCATCTTTGTTTCTAGCCAAAGAGCCAGCGTTGTCTGCATCTGCCAATGTTTCCATGGCAGGCAGGACAGATGATGGGAGCTCACTCTGTCGTGCAGTACTCGGGTCTCGAACTGCTGACCTGCTGAACGTCCAGTCATCAAATCCAGTGTTTTAACTACTAAGCCACCACAGTCCCTACACTGAGTATACCACTGCTTAAAAAATTTACTGCAAAGAATTTCAAAAAGTTCCAATGCAAAAAATTACAAGAGAAAATGTGAACAGAAACATAGATGCTGGATGAACCAAGACCACCAACTCTATGCTTAAAGACAGCCTTGCACAACCATTGTTAAGTGATAGTTAGGCTGGTGGGAGAACTAAAGAGGGATTTGGGCCTTACCTTTCCAGAGTACTCTTCACATCCTGCACAAGGGCAAGAAAGAAAGAAAAAACAAAGAACAAGTTAAGAATTATCTAGTCATGAAGGAAACCAAGCACTTGAGTAAAAACTGCCTGACCAGACCAATGAAATTAAGAAGATCCCAATACTAATTTTAATTCAAGCAAACATTATGCTGAGCTAAAATGAAGAAAGCTTCAAACTTCCACTAAAAACACACTGAAAAGCAGAAATATGAAAATGGTTCAAATACCAGAGATTTTGTGCAGACCACAGAACCTACTAACTTGTTACTGAGATATGCAGTATAGGGTTTGGTGGTCATCTCAATTTACAACCATCACTATCTGCGTCTGCAGATGTTTCCGTGGACAAGTGGTGCTATGATGTTCTCCTCACCTTGATCATCTCCATGCCTGACTGGAGGCATTTTTCCTCAATCTCTGTAATGAGGCTGTTGAGGGCGGCCCGTTGCTCAGACAGCTTGACTACATTTTCCTTTAGTTTCTGCAGGATCTCCTTCTCTTCATTCTCTAAGCGCCGAATCAGCACTTCCTGCTCTGCTGTCAGGAACAGATGCAGCTCCTCAAACTCCCTGATGATGAGCTGGCGGCGATCCTCAACTTTCCGCTACAGAAAGACAAGGGAAACAGATCAGATAATAATTTCAGTATATGGCACATACCTTCTCATTTAGGCAGGAAGGTCTAATCTCTTAAGGTTTTATTCTTTTTAAAAAAATTAATTTTATTCAAAACACACATTAAAAAACCAACATACAAATACAATATAAAAAATACACACAATCTTAAAAAAAAAACCCCTATATAAACTACTATATGCACCCACCACCAATGGGAGATTATATATCTTCATTTAACTGTTCTCTATATATTTAAAATTTATCTATATATTTGTCTCCTCATTTCAAAATGATAAACAATCTTGCCCTGGACTTACTCCCTTCCCTTTCACTAATACATATTCTATAACAGTGATGGTAAACTTATGGCACGTCTGCTAGAGGTGGCACTTGGAGCTCTCTCTGTGGGCACCCATGTAGTCATCCCAGCACAGAGTTTGCCTCACCCCTCTGCCCAGCAGCCCAATGGGAGTGTTTCCTCCCTCCCCCAGCACAGAGTTTGCCACACCCCTCTACCCAGCATCCCAATGGGAGTGTTTCCTTCCTCTCCTGTTGCTGTGTTGGCACTTTGTGATAAATAAGTGGGTTTTCGGTTGCAGTTTGGACACTCAGTCTCTAAAAGGTTCACCATCACTGTTCTAGTCTCCTCATATTTCTCTAGTTTTTTTAACTAATCCCTTTTAAAAATTTAATCCACATGTTAATATATAATTCCTTGCTATATTCCATATCTCCTTATACCAATCATCCAATTCAAATTCACTATCTAGTTTTTATTTTTTTAAAACAATAATCAACCTCAAAGCTGTTACCAATATAATCATTCCTTTCTTATTCCATTCTAACTGTGTATTTCCAAAGTCAATTAATGATGCTATTTTTAGGACACATTTCCAATTTTATAGACAATATTTGATTGATTTCCAAAAAATCTCGTTTCCATATTTTCTTCATAGTTACATTCCCACCATAAATGAAAATATGTCCCAATCTCTTTTTTACATCTCCAACAGTCTTTAGTATATTTTGAATCGTAACAGCTTAACTGCACCAGAGTCATATATCATTTCCAAATTGTTTTACAGCCATTCACTTTAATTCTAACTGACATATTTTCTGTAGTCCTTTGTTTCCATAT
Source organism: Furcifer pardalis (assembly GCA_030440675.1). NCBI lineage: Eukaryota > Metazoa > Chordata > Lepidosauria > Squamata > Chamaeleonidae > Furcifer > Furcifer pardalis. Next base: position 155,174,191 of record CP126893.1, read on the forward strand.
TCTAACACATTACTCCTCTTTCTGATCTCATATCTAATAGTGCAGTATTAGTCTGTTTAAAAACAAAATCATGCTTATTTAGAATTTTGTGGTACAGCACTTTATTCTTGGCTTTAATTGCTACAATGTCTGTACCAGATTAAGAAATAATTTATTGTATAAATAAGCAAACAAATCTTGAAATCATCTAATGAAAAAAAAAAGTACAAACAGGTTTAGAACTGAAAAAAATAAGGAAATTCTTCCTCAGGTATTGAAATAAACTGTCAGAAGAATAAAGGATATTGGCTGCCTGGCTTCCACAGTTGCTAAGCAGCAACATACTTGAGAAAGAGAAAGCTTGCCAAAGAAAGTAACAAAAGTGAACCAAACAGATTTTTTTGTCACAAATATGGTTTTGTATAGTGATTAGAAAGAGTTTGAAAGCCAGCCAGAATGAGATAAAAACACTATGCTTTGTGTAACAATTGCCAAATTGGTCTGTGATTGTTTTACAATATTTTCTACTGACAGAATAATTGCTCCTAAACACACACATAATGAATAGCTGTTGACAGCCGGTAGATATTGGGCATCAAATTTTGTTTGTAGGCAATTTTATTGGCTGGAGAAGGAGGTAAGTCCTAACCTAGCACTAAACTCAGTAATTGGTTGGAGGTCAGTATAAAAATAAAGCTGATTTAAGGAGAAGAAAAATATATATGAATATTTCCTAATCATAGATGCTTTTGCTGGCCAGCCCTTCTATCTAAATTGGTAAGCAACTTATCATATCTATAGTGTCTCTTTATAATTTCTTTATATTTTTAAATAAAGCGAATAACTATATTTTTAAACAAACCTTACAACTCATAAAGGATAAATATATTCTTTTCCTATTAGAAGGTAAACTTTCTGTTGGTAAATACAAAGGTATAATTACAACTTGTACTTTTTTGCAATGTTCTTATTTTCATATATCAAATTTAAGCTTTCCAGATAAAGGAAGGAATAAGTGTTCCCTGAAATGTGTTGAAACATTTAAAAAGCTATCCAGAAGGCTTTGGATTATTTTGGGTCTCATGTAAATAAAAAATTAATCTTTTTAGAAGATGAATGCTACATTGCATGAAGCTTAACTGCAGATATTTCCTGGTACTTTTAAGTTTCCAATTTAAAATCAATTATTGATTGAAATTTTAAAAAGAGGTATGTTGGACCTTCAAACCTGCCAATAGTATCTAGGCAAGGTTGAATCCAGTTAATTAGACAATTGATACAGTTGGTTTAAGTAAGCCTCAATATCTAACCCAGGAAAAGATAGAGGCTTTAGTCCGAGTTCTGTTACGGGAAATCCTGGACAAAATTTATAGCTAGTGCACTTCCCCCATCCAAAATTAATTTAGATATGAAAAGTGTTCTATGTCTACAACGTTTTATTTTTAATAGCTTTCCTCCTCATATTTAAGCCAAACTAATGAAAATGGACTTGATTCTAAGATGGGAGAAGTCATGGAAAAGTGCTAGGCAGTGCTGTAACTATCTAATCTTGGAGATTATGAGTAGTTTATAATACAAACAAACATGTGATAAGAACCAGAGTCATCTTTTTCTTTCGTGTCCAGATCAAACTTTGGACTACAAAAATAAAGCCACCTTCCTAGCTTTTTTGTTGGCCAAATTTAAGTTCTCATCAGTGCATGTTACTGGTAGTAATTGGCAGACCGGCAAATTAGCCGAATTCTGTATCTCTCTACATTCACACAGTATGTTGCTGTCCACAAGCAGTCCCCATTGAGCATGTTGGTCTTGCTTTTAGGAACTCTGGCCCTCAGCCTATTCAAGGTCCTCCAAGTGATGTAGGGGAGGTTGAGTTCCACAGCCATATCCTCCTTTAATGCTATTTTTTGTCCAATGGGAACCAGAGTGAGATAGACATGGAGCCTTCAAAATGTTTGCCTTATTTTGTGTTTTAATATCTCTCTGAAACTAACCTGCAGAATTTCTAGGGACAACGAGGTTAACAGACCAAATCTCAGGAAACTATACACAAGCCATATAATTTTAGTAATCTAAGACTAAATATGAAACTCTTGTCTCCCAGAGCTGTGGCCAAGATGAAAACAATGCCCACCACAGCTTTTGCTCTGGATAGAAATTCAGAGACTGGCAACAAAGACAGTCTGGCCAGATTATCCTGCTATAGTAATAGGGTAGACCACACTGCCAGCAACTCAACACCTATTATCAGGCACCGGTTAACTCACCTGACAACCCTGAGGACTAACAGCTTGAGTGCCACAGTCCACAGGGGAGGGTGATGGTCCTCAAGTGGATTAAAACCCACTTGATTCTATATGGATGGAGGGCAGCAGCTTCATCAATACTGGCCTGGGGCTGAGGAAGATTTTTGAGTGCCAAAAGGGCTCAGGACCAGAAAGTGACTCATGGAACTGGATCAGCTACACTGTGATGTGGAAGGCAGATGAAAGGCCACTGCATTATGTTCTCAGAACAGTCTTCATGGCTGATCGCCATGAGGATCGCCAATATTTGAATTTGGATACAGCAGAACAAGAAAAAGAAGGTAACATAGACAGAAAACAGAGCACATTATCACCTGCCTTGAGCTCCCCCGGCTTCTTCTCTTCCTGGGCTTTGCAGTAGGTGATCTTCCGCAGCTTCCGTTCTAGTGGCTCCAGACACTTCTGCATCTTTTCCTGTATGAATGAGAAACAACTTAGAAGGCATGGCAATTAAAAGATATGGGGGGAAATGGGGGGGGGGGGAGTACTTTGTAACTATATCTCCCAGAGTTCCCAGCCATCAAGGCCATACAGACAGATTCAGGTTGTTTATATTCCCAAAAAGTAACTTTCCAATGGCTGACAAGAGAATGAGTTGTGAGCAGAAAAACCATTCCTGCCACTCTAATAGCTTGCTGTCTCTCTATAGCATTTTCCTGCTTTTTGTTCCTAGCAGCTGCTTCTGTACAGTGCTTCTAGGTAGCCCTCTTAATTAAAAAAAAAGCAACAAACAAACCATTGAAAGAACTACAGTAAAACCCCGATTTATGAATGCCCCTACTTATGAATAATTTGACTTATGAATTGGTACTGCACTGAAATCCATGCTTTGAGTTACGAACATGCCCTGATTTACGAATTCTTTTTTCCTCTGTGTTGCCTCCAGTGAAGCAAATAACACCATTTCCCCTATGGGTCTGCTTCAGGTTATAATCTGATTCCCCAGAATGCATTGCGCCCTGGGAGATGTATATGCAGCCTTTCCGAGCCCTGTAGGTGGCAGTAGTGTGTTTGGAGTGATTTGTCTGGAGCAGGGGTGCCCAAACTTTTTGGGCCGTGGGCCGATCATGTGGTTCAGGAAGCCGGTCACTAAGGCCCAGGGGCCGGGTGCGGCCCCCGATGCCAATTCACCCTCCCTGCGATGAATACAGACGCGTTTTACTTCTGCTTCCAGGAGCAACGAGGGCTTCACGGGCCGGATGAATTGGCGTCAGGGGCCACACCCAGCCCCCGGGCCTTAGTTTGGGCACCACTGGTCTGGAGTTTCGATGGTAAAATGGCTGCCGGTTGCTGTTTCTTGCTGCATTTTTCTGAGTTTTCTGTCCATTTTTAAAGCTTCTTTAAGGTAGGGAACAGCATTTTTACTTATGCGTGCTTTCCTTTCAATGCTGCTGTTGTTTTTGGGTAGTTTGATTGATTTTTGGAGGGTGGGGAGGACCCGTTTTGATTTTTGGAGGATGGTGGTGGGGCTTTTTCTTTATCCGAATGGAGATGCCTCAAGTTACGAACAAATTTGACTTACGAACAAGGCCATAGAACTGATTTTATTCGTAACTCAAGGTTTTACTGTACAGTTGTACCTCGCTTAAAAAGTATAATGCGTTCCACAGGATTGCTCTTTAAGTGAGTTTGCTTTTTAAGCAAACACCATTGTAAATGACCAATGGGGGGGAGGGGATTGCGAACCCTGATTTATTTGTTAAGCGAGTTTTTGGTTGGTTTTATTTGTTAAGTGAAGCAAACATTCAGAGAAAATTCTGCTCTTTAAGTGAGTTACTTTTAAAGCGAGGCGCTCTTTATGCGAGGTTTGACTGTATTCTGCTCTATAGTTAGGAATAAAAACTGCCTGGAGCAGTATATTTTATTTAATACAATGATATACTGCTTCTCTGGGGAAAGAAAATTCCCTACCCTGTATGGTTTTCAAAAATACAATTATATTCTATTTAACTAGATGATTAAAAAAAACATTTTAAAAAATAACCCTTTAACGAGTGATACCAATGTAAATATAAAATAATATAGAAACTAATCAAAAACAATTTTGGTCCATAAAACAATCAAATATCAAATAATCAACCAAGAGGGGAAACATCTTTAAATGCCCCTTTAAATAATGTTTTTAGAATTTTTCATAAAGTAGGTGCCACTGCCAAGAAGACTCCCCCAATTTCTAACTTTCTTTGTCATTCTTATTACAATAGTACCTCAGATAACGTTAAGACTTGGTTCCACATGTCTTAACGTTATCTGGTTTTTAACGTTGTGCACAATGTTTTAAAAAAAACAACAACACCCTGTTCCCTTTCTGGGTGGGCAAGATGAATCCCTCACTGTTAGCCTTTCAGCGTGGGATTCGTCTAAGAGTGAGGGATTCGCCTTGCCCACCCTGTTGTTTTAGCAGGGGAGGCAGGGAGAATCTCTCTGCCTTTGCTTTTGGGTTGGGGGAGGGAGTATGGGTTCAGCCCTCAACCCAAAGGCAAAAGGCAAAGAGATTCTCCCTGTCTCCCCTGCTGAAACAACAGGATGGACAAGACGAATCCCTCACTGTTAGACAAATCCCATACTGAAAGGCTAACAGTGAAGGATTTGTCTTGCCCACCCTATTGTTTCAGCAGGGGAGGCAGGGAGAATCTCTCTCGCCTTTGCGGAGATCTCTGCCCCAAAGCCCGCAGGGGCCAGCCCTGCAGGCTTTGGGGCAGAGATCAAAGTTGGGGAATTTGAGGCAAACATTTACATCGCACAAGGTTATCGTAACGTTGTGCAATGCAAATGTTTGCCTCAAATTCCCCAATGTTATCTGATTTTAGCCTTATCTGATGCAAACGTTATCCGAGGTACCACTGTATCTGCACCTGGAACTGAATACTTTAAAAAGATCGGGTGATGTGGGCAGTTGATCTTTGGGAGAGACACTCTGCCTGGAAACAAGGTTCCAAACTGTTTAGGGCAGGGGTGGCCAAACGATGACCCATGGGCAAGATCTGGCCCATGGTGCCAAATCATTCTGCCTGTGGTGTCCTCACCACTACCGGAAGCAGAAGTAAAATGCTATTGGAAGCAGAAGTAAAACGTACCTGTGCGTGGGGTAAACACTGCCGTAAATGATTTAAAATTTAATAAACTAATTTGTGATAGCCACAGACGTGTTTAATGGCTGCATTTAATGGCTGTGTTTATGGCAGGAGTAACCATGTGACTGGCCCACTCAACCACATGACTGGCCTGCAGTGCAAAAAGTTTGGCCACCCCTGGTTTAGGGTTTCATCCACTAAATTTGATAGTTTGTGCTTGATTGTTGTGACCTGGGGTCCTGGGTGTGAGGAGGAGGACATCCAGCCGAACCGGCTGCCTGCTTCGACTTGGACTTTGAGGCTGAGGAGGACCCCTTGCCAGTTCCCCAGGCCGCACCCGGCTCAGATCAGGAAGCCGAGTCGGAAGAGACGGATCTAACACTGGCACCACAGCTAGCTGTCACCCCGGGGTCGGCTCAGCAGGGTCAAGCCAGGTTGGAGGGCTGGAACTGGACAGATGGGCTGCATGCTAGCATGCCTACTCATTACAGGAATGAACTGAGGCATCAGATTCAGCTGAGGAGGAGGAGGAGGACCCGGGCACGCCTCCTGAGCAGACCTGTAGCTGTTTGGTCTGACTCCTCTTAAAAGAAGAGAGGTATGCCAGCAGGCCCTTTGTCAGACCAACTTGTCAACCTTGTGGACCCGACACCGTGCTCTTAGCTTCCTGACTTGATGTACCAGACTCTAGACCTCTGACTGACCCTGACTATGTTTCCTGAAAGACTCTGGTAATCCTGACAAGACTCAACTGGCTACTGACCCCAGACTGGTGAAGACGATTCTGCTCTAAGGCCTGAAGTAAGAGGAATCTCCCCTTCCCCCACTGCAGCTCTACCCAACTGTTAAGCTCTTCCGGTGCTGGGCTGTGACATTGATACGATACTCAGCGGGGAGCCAAAGTATTTGGGCCAGGGTTGGAGTAACATGATCACATTTTTTCATTCAAGAAATCAACCTAGCTTTGTATTCTAGACTTGTTGCAATTTCCAAGGACGAGGGCATCCCCTGTAGAGTACAGTACAGTAATATCTCGGATAATGATTGCACCGGATAACGCTAAAACCGCATAACAACAAATTTTGGGGGAAGATTTGCACTGGAGAATGTTCTTTCTAGCGTTATCCAATCCATCGTAATAAAGAAGTAAAGGAGGCCAAAGCTCCTCTCCCTGCCACTTCCCTCCCCCCCCCACCCCCAGCAGTTTGGGGACTCCCCACACCCACCCCATTCCCTGCTTGGCCACAAGAGAATCCAGCCTGGCCCTGCTTACCTTCAAGCCACCATAGCTTCTCTTGCTGAGCTGCACGCTCCGACTGAGCCAGTCTTGACCAGCCGATTGCAGAGCACAGAGCTATGCCTCATGGCAGGCAGAGGCAGCTGATCGCATCTTTTTTCCTCCCTGTATTTAAACTACAGGGAGAGAGAGGCTTTTTCCCCCTTCCTGTATTGAAACTACAAGCCTCTCTCTCCCTGTAGTTTAAATACAGGGAGGAAAAAAGACGCGATTTTATTTCCCTTCCTGTATTGAAACTACAGGGAGGGGGAAAGAGAGAGAGGTGATTGGTTCTCTAGAGAACCAATCACATCTCTTTCTTTCCCCCTTCCCTGTAGTTTAAATACAGGGAGGGAAGACTGCAGTAGAGTCGGGGAAAAGGTGCTTTCCCCGACCCTACTGCAGTGGCAGAGACCGCTGCGCGTGGGGGGTGGCTTTAAAGGCAGGGAGGTCTCTTTCTTTCCCTGCCTGCCTTTAAAGGGGTTTGTCCCTGAAGTCAGGGCTTTTTTTTAGCGTTGTTCGATGCATGCATCGGACAACACTAAAAATCGGATAACGTCATGACTTGTGGAACCAAGTCATAACGTTATCCGGGGTATTACTGTATTACAGTAGTGAATTCTTGAGACTACCCATTCATGGATTAGTGTAATATCAGTTCTGTAACTCAGAATAGGTTAACCTGTGGCCCTTCAGAAGCTGATGAACTCCAACTTCATTTACCCAAATCAGCACAGCACAAATGTAGGCAGGAGTTATGTGGGTTGTAGCTCTGAATCACCTGGAGAATCACATTCCCCACGTCTACTCCACATACATAAAACAAATGGGTAAGTTCCTATATCAAAATTCTCTTGGTTGTGAACTTATAAGGCAGTAAGCACCCATCCTATCTATCAACATGAGAAACATTTTGCCAAAGCCCCCACTTGGGCTTAATATGGGGAAATGCCCTCAATGTACAGTAGACACTTGTCACCTTTTCAGAAGCTAGATTTGACAAAAAACTGAACTTTCCAAATAAGTTTTTAAATTCTGAGACTTTGGGTTCCCAGAATCACTGCAAAAAGTATTTATGAATATACATCCCTTTTACAATTATTAAGAGTCAATAAACATTACAAGAAAAAAAATCCTCCTTAACATTTATTTTAGCAGGAGTTTATATGGCATAGCTAATTATTTCAAAAACAATGCATCATATGAATGAAAAGCAAAATTATATAAAGTACTTATTGAATATTTAAGAAAAAATTCTTTAATATCAATACACTGAGCTTTTATTGACACTTCTCTTGGTTAAGAGTTAATGCAACTTGTAAGTTTCAACAAGATAAGACGGGGCAAAAGTTAATTGACAGGAGCAATTAACTAAAAGCAAAAGGATTTTGTAATCTTTCAGACACAGCTTTTAAAGAGGCATTTTAACTTATTTTAATTGGATTTAAACTCGTTGACATTGTAATATGCAGCGGAGAAATAATCTATAGAACAATTAAGTAATTATATCCACAGCAATTTTTGTTCTTAGCAGAGTAGCTCTGTCTTTTTTATAAGAACACAGTGTAATCAAAACTACTGTATTTGCATGAGACACATCGGAGTATAAGACACACCCCATTATTACCAAAATAGCCCACTATAGACACAAGACACACTCTATTTTTCCAGTGTATGTTAAGGGGGGGGGGGAGTGGGTCTTATACACCAACAAATATGGTAATTACTAGCAAGTATAAACTCATTTACTCTCCTTAAAGCTTCAAACGTATGTAACAATTGAATATAAATGGAGAAAGCAGACACCAATTTGGACAAAACTAGTCACAACTGAGTTCTTAGAGGGTGTACATAGTATTACACTATCAAATATTTAAACTACACTGCCATTTGCTTAGGTCAGGAGTTCTCAACCTTTTAAAGCTAGTGGCCCGGTCATGCTTCCTCAGACAGCTTCAGGGGCCGGATGGCCATTTTGGCCTTCCTCCACCACATGGCACTTCCTGGTGTGGTGGAAGCAGTAGGAGGTGACATGAAATGGTGCCATGGGCTGCATATGGCTCATGGGCCGTAGGTTGAGAATCCCTGGCTTAGGCTATTTACAGATTTCCCTGCAAATATTTCATTTCTAATAATACCCTACAAATACACCTTCAGACAGTTCTGCTGTGTTCAATAGGACTATTTCTAATCAGGGTAATAATTCTGTGTCAGAGATTACTCTGGGTTGAAATAATTTTTGCTGGCAAAACTCCGCTCAGGGGATGCCTGAATGAGGGCTCCTTTGATGTCCCCAAGTGCAGCCCTTGGGTATCAAAACCCGACCTTCCAGTCTTCAAGCTCAGCTTCTAAGCCACTTGGGGACCTGCCTCTAATCAGGGTGAGTTGAATACAAACCCAACTTGGTCAAAGGATATTGGAAATTACTCAAGCCTACCTTCTGTCAAAGAAGATAAATGAATTTGGCACATTTATCAGGAAAGAAACATAGTTAAACTGGCTGCACTGACATTAATATGTATGCCAAAAAGATAGTCTTTCAAAGAACTGTTTATAAACCAGATGAGATATTGCAGACAGCAGTAAATGTTCCTAAGATAAAACAATATTACTTATATGGTAACTGCCAGTGATAAGAGATATACAGTCAAACCTCGCTTAGCGAGTAACTCACTTAGCGAAAAACTCGCATAACGAGCGGGTTTTTCGCAAAGCGATCTGACTTGCATAACGAAAATTTTCGCTATGCGAGTCGGACTTTCCCTATGGGAAAACTTGCATAACGAGCGTTTCTATGGGGAAAACTCGCATAGCGAAAATTTGAGTTTTCCTCCTAGAAATGCTCGTTATGCGAGTTTTCCCATAGGAATTTTCGCTATGCGAGTTTGTTTTGCATAGCGAGCAGCCTTGCAGAATGAATCAAATTCGTTATGCGAGGTTTGACTGTAGTAACATTTAGGAATGCTGGCAACAAGGTTAAAGAACAGAAGTCAAATATTTGACTACAATAACCATAAACCGATTGTAAATGAGAAATATAACTGAGATAATGACTAAGATAAAAAGAGATTTCAGTTTTAATTAAGGCTTGAAAAAACAGGTAATATAATGCTTGTAACCTATTTAACTGGAGAAATTAATTACCTGTCAAAGGAGTATGATGACAATATTTTTATTGTATCCTTTACAATTTCAGTTTCTAGCTGCTGTCACTAGCTGAAATGTAGCTAAATGCTTAATGACATAATCCTGATAATGGAGAATACACAGAGAGGGTGTAAGAACAAGTAGAAAAATATCTAAATAGAAACATTAGTACTGATCATTGTTATAACTAATAGAGATAAGAAAAAGTATAAATACAGTTAAGTAAGATAGAGAACAAAGGAATAAAAAATAGCAGTCTTTAAGACATTTATAATATTAAAATATAATAAACATTAAATAATTTGTCTCTGAATTTTGGTTTATAAAGGATACTTAAAATCTTATTGTAAGATTAAAATACTGATAATTTTTGCATACTAACAATGTTTTACTTTTTGTAGTGAATTTTTTAAAAGTAAAAGTTGGAATTTTGGCTGTTATACAATTCATTTTTCTGAGAAATGGGAAAACAAAAAGACAAGATGTCTGAATAAAGAGAATTACAGTAGGTCACTGTGAATTATATATAATTTAGTTTCTCTGCCCCCCAAAAGTGCTGAGACATTTATACAAGGATATCCAAAAGGGTTCCTTTCAAACTGCTAAGAAAAATCTGAGTCTCAAGCAAACTCTTCCATAGAGAGAGAGAGGGATATCTATTGTGGGTCAATCCATATAATTCGTTGATCCATCAGAGTCTACATGTAGGCATGGCATTTTTGGAATTCATGGACTACAACTCCTAGAAACCTGCAGGACTGATTTCTGGGGGGTTTAGATGAAAAAGTAACAACAACCCAATCTTTTCATCTGTCTGCAACCACTTTCAGCTATGAAATAATGGTACAGTATCTCTCAAATATGGAGACAGGAACTTGTTGGGCATGTATATGTTCTATGCCAGGGGTCTGCAAACTTGGGTCTCCAAATGTTCTTAGACTTAAATTCTCAGAAGCCCTGGTCTGCTGGTGTGCTGACTTGGTCATCTGGTAACTGAAGTCCAAGAAAACCTGGACAGCCCTATTTATGCAAATAGAAAGGTTCTGGTAGTTTCCCTGACTCTTCTCCTCCATGCACAGTGCCTCAGAGGAAACTGATTAATGCCCCCCAAAGTCCGGCTGTGGGACTTCCTGCACCTTTCTAAGGGGGCTGCAGCTCAAAAATTACAAAACTCCCATGTCTATCTCCATGTCATTAGACAGCACGTAGGCGCCAAGGAAGAGAGGTGTATTAGTTCATGTACTGATCTAAGTAAAGGGCCACAATGGCTTAATGATTAAAATGCTGAGTTTGACAACCAGAAGGTCAGCAGTTTGAGACCCAAGTGCTGCACAACAGAGTGAGCTCCCATTGTCTGTCCCAGCTCCTGCCAACCTAGCAGTTCGAAAGCAAGAAATTGCAAGCAGATAAATAGGCAGAAAAAGTAACAGCATTCCGTGCACTCCGGTGTCTAGTCATGCCTGCCACATGACCACGGAAATGTCTGCAGACAGACAGTGATGGCTCTTTAGCTGTAAATGGAAATGAGCACCACCCCCTAAAGACGGACAAGACTGGCTTTTGAGCAAGGGATCTAAGTATAACCCAAGAGTGATTAAATACTTCAGAACAACATATTAACATATTGGTTTATTGCTATACTTTTTGGAGTGACAGAAAAACAAGGGAACTGAGTAACTGTGTGGTAATGTAACTCACTGGAAGACTAATCCTGTATTGCTGGTTAATTATAAAATAATATGGCATCAAATGACCCAATAAACAGAAACATTTCCAAGCATACTATTTTGGTTTTAAATTAATTCAAAACAAAACAAAACAACCCATTTCTCTTTACAGTCATTGCTTTTACATTGCTATTCACCCTTCTTGCCTTCTCAATTGCTTTTCTTTGAAAACAAGGGTACTGCCAGGCTTTGCAAATCTTGACAGTGCATTTAATTACTCCCCACCTCAAATTTTACACTTCTAGTTTTTACAGATCTGCATTCCTCCTCCTCCAAAACCTAGTCCTGGTCACTGTGAACTGTGTACTGCTGTTGCACTATTTGGAGCACAAGAAGAGCCACTGAGGTATAAAAAGGGAGGTATCAGCAACAAGGTAATCCAGAGAATGGCAGGGATGTAAACAACGAAAGCACTCCACAGATAAACAACATAACTATCATCCCCCCCCCCCAAAAAAAAAAAAAAAAACCCTTCCAATGAGGACTGTGCCTACACACTGGCCACCAGGAGCCACAGCTGGAAAACAAAACCAGGAAAGAGAAGGCAGGGGATGATTACACACCCTTTTCCCCATAACAACTTAAAGCTATAAAGGTAAAGGTTGCCCTTGCTCACAAGCCAGTCGGATATGGCTCTAGGGTTTGGTGCTCATCTCTGTTTACAGTCAAAGACTGGAGGCTCTCTAACTGCATCATCGGCTAGAGGGGCACACCTCTCTAGCACAAGAAGGAGGGCCTTCTCTGTGTCTGCACCGGCCCTATGGAACCTCCTGCCAACAGTTACGGCTGCAGACAGAACTGCTGCCCTTTAGGAAAGAACTGAAAACCTGGCTGGCAGGACAGGTGTGGGGCACCAATGGAGGGGTGACCCCCGCCTGCTGGCTTATATAATTAAGATTTATCTCTCTCTTTTAATGGATGGGGTGAGTGGGTAAATTATTTCAAATTTTAATGGGGTTTTTAAGGGCTTTTAGTTAGTTTTGATGTTGCTTTGAATTGTTGTTAGTCGCCCAGAGTCATTGCTGAGTTGGGCGGCAATAGAAATTTGAAGAATAAATAAAAATAGAATAAATAAATACATAAATTGCCAGCATTGTCTGTGTCTGCAGAAGTTTCTGTGGTCATGTGGCAGACATGACTAGATGCCAGAATGCACAGAACACTGTTACCTTTCTCGCTGAAGCAGTACCTATTTATCTACTTGCAATTTCTTGCTTTAGAACTGCTAGGTCGGCAGGAGCTGAGGCAGAGACGAGAGCAAACTCCGTTGTGCAGTACCCGGGTCTTGAACTGCTGGCATGCTGACTTTCCACTCATCAAGTTCAAAGTCTTAACCACTAAGCCACCGCAGTCCCTAAATAAAATTATATGTTATAAAGATATAACATTATTCTAATTAAGAAATAAAAGAAACATTAACAATGTCTTACAAGTGGTACATGGAATTCCTTATTCTCAACTGGATAGAATAGGAAACTCCTTTTCTAGCGTTAGATCTATCCAGACATGTTTTGGGCTGCAAATTCAATAATTTTCCTGCCATTGGCTGGTTTGATGAGGGCTAATGTGACCAGCAAGCTAAGAACATCTACAGAGCAACATATAATCTGCATGCCATTTTGTTGGTCATGATACTCTTCCTGATGGTATTGTCTATCAAAAACTGCATTCCCCAGCCTTGCTCTACCTTATACTCCTGAGATGCGTCATCCAGGGACACAACGGTGTGAGAGCGGTGTTCATGGGAGATCTCGCACACTAAGCAAACAGCCTCCTGGTCCTCCTTGCAGAAGAGGTGGAGCACTTCGTTGTGCTTCTCGCACAAGTTCTCGTCCCGTATTTTGCGCTTGTTTGTAATTTGCAGCTGCTTGGCTATCTCCACCATGTTGCCCAATTGCCGATTGGGCTTGAGAGAGCGATGGCGGGAAGTCTTACGGCAGACGGGGCAGGGAAAGTCCCGGTTCAGGTCCTCCCACCAGCGAGTGATGCACACCCGGCAGAAGTTATGGCCACAATCGATGATCACGGGATCTTTCAGGTACTCCAAGCAGACAGAGCAGCTGGCTTCCACCTGAAGGTTCTCCAGAGGATTTGTTGTGGCCATGGCTGAAAGTTAGGGGGGAGAGAGACACTGTAATCACAACCAAACAAATCCTAATCCTTTAAAACATATTTATACATGTGCATGTATGTTTAAGCCTCTCTATCTCTCAGCACATTGGATGTTACAAGGCAAGGGAATAAATCATAGCATTGTTCAGCACCAAAATACCGTGGTGTGATACTTGACAGGACTCTCTCTATAAATGGGGAACTCAACCATCCACGCTATGTACATCAGCTTTGAACCTGAGCGTCTCCATGACTGAATACGTTGCTCCAGTATAGAGTGCATCCACACATGTGAAAAAAGTTGACATTGCTGTTAACGAAGCCATGTCTATAGTGACAGAATGCCTCAAACCTGCACCAGTTGAGAAAATATACCCTCTTGGTGGTATTGCTCCACCTAGGATAAGGAGAGAAGTAGCAGCAGACGCCAAGAGAACTAAGTAAGAGGAAGGCCCTTGACATCCTTTGTATGGATGAGCCTCAAGTCTGCCGCTTCAGATCCAGGAAGAGCTTTAGTTCAAGAACAAACATTATGGAGGGTTCACAAGAGCAAAACCAAATTAGAAGATGGAGTAAGGCGCTCACTGGACAAGGAATAACATTAAGAGAGGTTATGGCTGAGAAACTCAACTTCCCCTACGTCTCTTGGAGGACTCTGAGGGTTGGAGTGGACTGAGGGTTGGAGTGCCTAAATGTAAGACCAACATGCTCAATGGGGGGTGCTGGAAAAACTAGCGCCACATTTGCAAACCATCAGCATTTATTTTACACTTATTGGAGGGGAAATGGGATTCAAGACCAGACTGATCTTTGATCTTTTCTTACATTTCTAAATGTTTGCCCATGGAGCCTAAGGGATGTTATAATAACCTCACAATTAACTTTCCGCTTTTTTCCGTAACTCAATAGTAAGTGAATAACGAGAAGTTAAGGAATGAAACAATGGTCTACTTTCCTAACAACACAATTAGAGGTACTCACTCTGTTCTGCTGGTCTTCTAAAAAGTATCAGTTAAAGAAGTCCACATTCATGAAGATGACAACTGGAAAGAGGTCTTACTAAAAGGCTTGGCAGGACAATTACATCATGCAGAATTCGGGCAGCCAACAGCTAAGGAAAAAAGAACAGGACGGTACAATTGTTAAACACACCGACAAAGATATCAGAACAAAGATGACTCTGGGAAGCAATGTGTAGGTCAACTCAGAGGACTTCTCAAGAAGCAGATGTGAAAAGTTCAGCTGACCAGAACCAGCATAGCTTCCCTGCTCCATTTACAACTCTCAAAGGGGCAGAGCAAGTGAAACCATAACTCTGAATAGTAAGATAGGTGTAGAAATAGTGATTGTTCCAAGGCATGGTTTATCTAGAAAAGGAATGTTTGTCATATTTTAAGTCTACTAAACTAGATACATCAGGTGTAGGCAGAATTCAGGATTTTGAGATTTACTTTTTTATATAGACACACCTAAAGTACACAACTGATGCAAGGGTAGAAAGTGTGGCCTTCCAGATGTTCTTGTACTGCAACTCCCAGTGTTCTTCACCATGCTAGCTGAGGTGGATGGCAGTTTTAATGTAACAACATTCAGAAGACTGCACTTTGCCCAATCCTGGACTAGAGAAAGGCGTAGAAAATGCGCATTTAGAATTAAACAGGGTACCTGCACACACATTTTGAGCCTTGTTTCCAACACCAGAAATGAAATTGATCTTCAGTTATTGTCCTTCCACACAAAAGTATGCTATTGGTTATCCCAAGCCTTCAATTCGGCAGCAACCTAAAGAAGATGAGGAATGCAATTTTCTTTTGTTACAATCATTAAGCAAGTGGCAGTCAGAAATATTTAGTGATCTATTGCAAATTCCTGAGAGGCATTCCAGAGTCTGGACTGGACTACACTACAATATGGGAGTTAGCAACTAAGCTATAAAAAGCAGCTACTTTTGCTGGCATCACAACAATTTCAGTGTGTCCCATCTTTGTCAAAGTAATTTGAAATTTAATTATTGTAGAGTGGCTCAAGTTGCTAAGACGCTGACTGGGAGGCGGAAGGTCAGCAGTTAGGTTCCCGAGTACTGAAGGATGGAATGAGCTCCGGTCTTTGTCCCAGCTCCTGCCAACCTAGCAGTTTGAAAGCAAGAAATTGCAAGTAGATAAATAGGGACCACTTCAGTGGGAAAGTAACAGCATTCCATGCACTCTGGTGTCTAGTCATGGCTGCCATATGACCATGGAAACGTCTGCAGAAGCACACAGCGCTGGCTCTTCGGCTTTGAAACAGAGATGAGCACTGAACCCTAGAGTCGGATACAGCTGGCTTTCGAGCAAGGGAAACCTTTACCCTTACCTAAAAAAACCAGATCATATTGCTAAAAGGATGGAAATGACCATTAGTCTGGCCTCCCACCCTAATACTGATTTTTTTTAATGTAAAAGACAACCCTATCAAATGCCTTTTAGAGTCCTTTCATCTTTGGAAGCAAAATCTGGAGCAGGAAAAATGTCACTGGCATGAATTTGTTTAAGGCAGATCCCAGCTTGCAATGAAGTGACCCACACTTCACTGCAAGCTGCAGTGGGTCTGCAAAACACTCCTTTATTATTCAGTTTTAAATGTAAATATAGATTACATACACACCATTTCATGGAATATCCACTTCATATGGCCAAAAAGTGGGGAGGAAAGGGAGATATTCATACAGCTATTACACATCTGAAAACAAACTTAGTACTGCAAGGGCACTGCTTCTCTCCAAATCCCAAGTCAAAAACAATTATAGTAAGTTTGTGACCTTTGATAAAAGTGACACCAAGGGACTTACACTTTTCTTGTGTTATCTGGAGTTGATCAATTTTCATGCACATTTTCTCCTGCAGGCTGGGTTCAGGACAGCAAGGATGCATCCAACAGTGATCTAAACCAAGGATTCAGCACACAGCAAAGAGGCTGAGTCAAGACTGTTAGCGCCTTCCAGTTTTGTGAGGCCAAGGTTTCTTGCAAGTCAACTGCTTTCTTTTAAACTTTGGCATTCAAGTCTTCCTTTGCTATATCATAAAGAAAAAGTATCATTACAAAAAAGATCTAACATTCAATATAATATTCTTCAACTGTTCATAATACTTCACCATATTCTACCCAGGTACTTTTTTAGAACATCCCATAAAAGAAATTAAAACCATTACCCCCAAATTGCAGCTAAGGGCACTGAGTGGAGATTCTCCAAGAAAATTTCTCGTATCAGAAATGATTTGAATTAGGGACATTCTTGGTTATGGCTCATCGTCTGAATTGCTATGCTAGCTATCACAGTCCTCGAGAAATCCCAGACCAAACAAAGTTCTATGTGCACATAGGTGTCACATACAGGGTATTGTAACACCTGCACAAAACAGCAGCTTCCAAAATGTTGCTTTTATCCAGAATATAAGACACAATATTATCTAGAAAACACAACACTATCACCAAGTCATAGAAAGCCTGAAAGACACATGGAACTTCATTTTCTGTATACCATTAGCAGCCTGCTAGGTCCTGTACTTGAAAGGATTGGTGACGAAGAACCAGCTACCATCTCTTCTTGTAACTCTATACTAATATGCCATATACAAAGAGCGTTTGATTTTTGTCAGAGTATAAGTTAGAGAAGCTCTGCCCTCTGCACTACTTGCCACAAGGTTAGTCCAACATCTTTCATTATTGTTATTGTTAAAAATGTTCTGCTTTCCCTGCTGGATATATCACAGAATAAAGAAAACAAAAATGTTGTAGCACTTTAAAGACTTAACTGCTGATAAAGTGGACCTGATCCATGAAAGCTAACATTAAAATACAGCAGTTAGTCTTTAAAGTGCTACTTTTTTCTTTACTCTCTGATATGCTAGAAACACAGACTAACACTGCTACTATCCCAAGGATTCTGTCAATAACACAGGTAAGATGATAACTGAGATAACATCTAATGCAAAGGAAGATGATGATTTTCCTTGGAATGTCATTATGCCTATCTCTGTGGCACCTCCTATTAGATGTCTTGTTTGCTCCAGGTAAGAAAACCAGCATGCTAAACTGTGGCTCCAGTGAGGAGAGATGCATTTTTTTTTGGCTTAGTGGTTAGTCCTGTTATTTTCAGCCTATTGAGGTTTTCTCTCCTACCCCTTCCATAGTCTGAACACATATAAGTACTCTTACGAATAAGTATGTTTTATATACTGAAAACAAACTAAGTTGTGCATTGTTCCTTTTTATTAACGATAGGGGGAAAGGGTAGCAAAACAGTTCCACTTGCAGCAATGCAACCTCATATCCACCATCTGTGGTTGAAATACTGGTGTATCTGCCTTTAAATTAAGAACATCTCACAGAAAATAAAGTGCAGTGGAAGCACTTGGAGTGTGTTTGTTTAGATACCACAGGGACACAAGCCTTTTTCTGGATGGTGAAAACAGTACCTTGTCAGCAACAGATTGATACTGTACTTCTTAGTATTCAAAGTACTTCACAGGCATGCTTTCATCTCATCTATGCAACAACCTACCCAGCAGGCCAGAGGCATCCCCAACAGGGCATATTGTCAACATTTCAGCTGGGGTACACAGAAAGAGCCTCCTGGAAGATTGTGGGCACACCTTGGGAAACAGCAACCTTGTTGTGTCAGCAAATCTTTCTTACACTAGGTCAGGTGAAACAACCTACAGAATGAATTCATAGGCTTCGTTTCGGCAGTTTAAAGTCTAACTGCGACATGGAAGAAGAAGACCATTTCAACTAGCAGGGTGAAGGGGACTAAGTAGGGTGAAAAGATGGAGACAGCCTCATGGGTTTAAGCTCAAGTGCAGAAAAAAAGGGCTTGCCCGTGTTATGACGCGAGACTCAACCGTGAACAGCAAGAGGGGAAGAGAAGTGGTGGGGCTGACTGTGAGAATGGCAATGACTTAAAGAGGGGGCTCTTGTCTAAGGGAGGTGCCTGGGCAGCAAATGGAACCCAATCTTCCTAGGAAGGGTGAGTACCAAAAGAGGCCAGGCTTGATGCCCAAGACAGAGGCTGTCGGGGAATGGATCCCTTTAGGAGTGTGTGTGTGGGGGGAGGAAGATGGAGAGGGTGGTGGGGAGAATCAGAGGAACAGGAGGGTAGTGGGAAAAGGAGGAGGGTGGTGGTGGTGGGAAGAGGAGGGTGGAAAGAGGAAGAGGAGGATGGTAGAAAGACTAAGGGAAGGTGGAGGAAAGAGGAAGAGGGTGACGGATAAAAGAGGAAGAGCAAGAGGAGGGTGGAATGAGGAAGAGGCTGGCACTAGGAAGTGTGGTCGGGGCAACCAGAGGCAGGGGGTTCTCTTGCTCTACCAGCAGGGAGTGGAGTGGGGGTGCCAGAAAGGGCTTTTTTTTTGGGGGGGGCTATCCATGTCAAACACCAGCCAGGACCTGAAGGGGTCCCCCCCTCTCTCTCTCTCCGTGCCAGCCGCTGCTTTCTCCTCTCCTTCCTCCCCCTTTCTTTCACACTCACCTTCCTTCCTCCCTCCCCCCTTTCCTGCCCCCGGTCCGTCCTTCCCCCGGGGCGTCTCTGGGCGACAGAAAGAAGGAGAACCTTTCCCCTCCCCCCAAATCGGCCTGCTCCGGGTCCAGCCCACCCCACCACCCCTCCGCCAGCACCTTGACAGGAAACGGCTCTAGCGTCACCGGAAGGAACCTTCTAGCCGCCTTCGGGGGAACCACAGAGTTCCACAAACCCGAGACTGACGGCGGGTGATTGATAGAGCTACTCACATTGACGGGTGTTTTAAAAATAGACTGGCAACAGACGTCCACTTGAGAGCTCCCGTCACGCACTTTCCCCTTCTTCAAAACTCATCCCAGTGAGAAAAGGACAGGGAAACCCGTCGGCTGCAAACGCGAGTCTTTGGACTGGGAAAATCTCTAGCTGGAGGAATGTCGTAGACTGTGCAATTTTGTTGTTGTTGTTGTTCAGTCGCACAGTCGATTCCGACCCTCTGCGACCCCATGGACCACTGTCCGCCAGGCACTCCTGTCCTCCACCATCCTCCTCAACTCGCTCAATTCTGTGCCCATTGTCTCCACAATACCATCCAACCATCTCATTTTTGGCCGCCCCCTTTTTCTTTTGCCCTCGACCCTTCCCAGCATCAAGGCTTTCTCAAGTGAGTCCTCTCTTCTCATTTGATGTCCAAAGTACTTTAGCTTCATCTTTATTATTTGACCTTCTAAGGAGCGGTCAGGGTTGATTTCTTCTAAGATTGACCTATTTGTTCTCCTCGCTGTCCAGGGGACTCTCAAAACTCTCCTCCAACACCACATCTCAAAGGCGTCTATTCTTCTCCGTTCAGCTTTCCTAATGGTCCAGCTCTCACAACCATACATTGCCACAGGGAATACCATTGCTTTCACTATGCGAATCTTTGTTTGCAATGTGATGTCTCTACTTTTCACTATGCTCCCCAGGTTTCTCATTGCTTGCCTCCCAAGAATCAGTCACCTTTTTATTTCATGGCTGCAATCACCATCTGCAGTGAGCTTTGATTCTAAGAAAGTAAAATCTGTCACTGCTTCTACTTCCTTCCCATCTATTTTCCAGGGACTGAGAGGGCCTGTTGCCATTATCTTCGTTTTCTTGATATTGAGTCTCAAGCCAGCTTTTACACTTTCTTCTTTCAACCTAATAAGGAGCTTCTTTAGGTCCTCCTCACTTTCTGCCATTAGGGTGGTATCATCTGCATATCTCAAGTTGTTGATGTTTCTCCCAGCAATTTTTATCCCAAATTGTGATTCCTCCATCCCTGCATTGCACATTATGTGCTCTGTGTATAAGTTGAATAAGCAGGGTGACAAAATGCAGCCTTGTCTTACTCTTTTCCTATTCCAAACCACTCTGTCATTCCGTTTTCTGTCCTAACTGTTGACTCTTGACTCTTGTACAGATTTCTCATGAGGCATATAAGGTGTTCTGGTATTCTCATCTCTTTAATTACTTGCCACATTTTGTTGTGGTCCACACAGTCAAAGGTCTTAGTGTAATCAATGAAACAGAAGTAGACTTGTTTCTGATATACAGTACCTTTGTTTTTTCCATGATCCAACATATGTTGGCAATGTGGTCTCTAGTCCGCTTGCCTCTTCTGAACCCCACCTGCACTTCTGGTAATTCTCTCTCCACGTGCTGCTAACTGTAGTTAGAAAGCAAGAAATCACAAGTACAGTTACGTACTGTAGATAAATAGGTGGTATACCGCGTTGGAGGGAAAGGTAACAGCGTCCCGTGCGCTCCGGCATCTTTCATTCCTGCCACACAAACATGGAAAAGTTTGCAGATAGGCAGCACTGGCTCTTTGGCTGTAAACGGATATGAGCACCGCACTCTATAGTCAGATACGACTGGCTTTCAAACAAGGAACACATTTACTTTTATTGATGATTACATGCTACCGGTACTTTTCATGAAAACTGAGGAATCACTCTCGCTCTCTTTAACTTGAAACGTCCATGTTTTCCTGTCATATACACAGTCTTGTCCTATAAGGTAAAGGTCACTCTTGCTTGAAAGCCACTCGTATCCGACTCTCGGGTTCAGTGCTCATCACTGTTTCAAAGCTGAGGAGCCAGCACTGTCTGCTTTTGCAAACGTTTTCGTGGTCATGTGGTAGGCATGACTAGACACTGGAGTGCACGGAACACTGTTTCCCTTTCCACTCACATGGTCCCTGTTTATCTACTTGCAATTTCTTGCTTTCAAACTGCTAGGTTGGCAGGAGCTGGGACAAAGACGGGAGCTCATTCCGTCCTGCAGTATTCGGGTCTCGAACTGCTGACCTGCCGCCTTCCAGTCAGCATCTTCGCCACTTGAGCCACTGCAGTCTCTCTTGTCCTATAGTTGCCGAGTTTGGTGGATTTGCAGCCACGGTTACAAATCAGAGGTTTAAAGTTTCTTTTTGTATGGGATGTTTGGTTTAGGATTTGTTTTTGTTTTGGATGTTTGCCAAGTTTAAGGAAAATTCATTTTTGCAGCTCAAGTTCATTTTTGCATGTTCATCCCTAGGGTTCTGCACCCTGGAAGTTTCTTTGGGATTAGTTTTTGTAGACTTTGCAGTGGCTCACGTGGACCTGAGTACAGCAAGATGGAATGAGCTCCCAGCTTTGTCCCAGCTCTTGCCAACTGAACAGTTTGAAAGCAAGAAATTGCAAGTAGATAAATAGGAACCACTTCTGTGGGAAGGTAAACAGCATTCCTTGCACTCCGGTGTCTAGACATGTCTGCAGACAGGCAACGCTGGTTCTTTGGCTATAAACAAAGATGAGCACTGAACCCTGGAGACGGATACAACTGGCTTTGGAGCAAAGGTGACCTTTACCTTTCCTAGCATTTTAAAAAGCCATAATCCACAGAGTGTTAAGTCAGTAAGGTTTGTTATACTTTGAATTGTGTTCTGCTCCTATTCACTAGCCTTAACAGGACAGAATCTAGCCCAGAAAAGCCACACATGAATGGAAGACAAGGAGTATTACTTACCTTCCTATGGCAAGAGCTGTGCCATGCAACCACCAGCAGTTTCACAACCAGTGCAAGGCACATATGTCAGAAAGAACCTGTTGGGCAGAAGGAAACACTTGTGCAATTGCACTCCTGCTCTGTGCATCCCTCTTGCAATTGTGTTTACCCTGAAGTCATTCTGTGTTCTGTGCAGTTCACAAATCAATGCAAAGTATGTCCAAAGAGGCATATAGCCTGCTCTTGGCAATTGGTCCACGTTCTGTGCACCCACATCTCACAGATGCTGGAGGGCCACAACCTCCCCCTAAACATTTTTGAACCTCTAATGTGGGTTATCTTACAGCAATCCCTATACATTAGTGGTTTCCAAACTGAGGCCCATGGGCCAGATCCGGCCCATGGCACCATTTGATGTTCCCCTCCTCCAAGGGCATTTGAGAAACAAAATGGTCATCCCTGTGAAGCTGACTGAGAGAGCTTTGCACGGCCCTCCGGCTTGGAAAGGGTGGGAATCCACGCTATACATTGTTCTCACTACCTATTTGGATCAGCATATAAGGAAGGTTTGCGGCATTCAGAGGCTGCTTCCAGGGTAAACAAAGCCTTGAGGCAGTGACATATAAGCCTAACAACCAATGCAGTTTCAACATGTCCCCTTATAGATGACCATGCTTTAGGATTTTCTGGTCTTCCCCTGCCCAAGGTCTTGCTCTAAGATTTTCAGTGTCCTAATTGTCGGTGGTTATGCACTGCCAGAATTTGGCTCTAGCAGCAGCAAGTGTCTGTCTGAACTTCCCAAACCCCTTCTTTCTCCTCTTCTTGCTGTTGGCTCTACTCTATAGAAGGAATGTATGCAAAATTTCAAACCATGTTCTATCCTCTTTGGTGATCTTCCTTCTCTTTTAATTTTTTACCCCTTGTTAATATGAATTTAGCAATAGCTAATCCTGTGAACTAATTGCTAGATCAGCTCTGCGTATAGAAAAACAAGACTTGAAAAAAACTGAATGAAATAGAAGCAACCAAGATGATATGAAATATGCCAGGGTATGTCTATGTTTCAAAACAAAGAGGGCTTTATAAGTCAATTCCCCAAAACACTGATCAGCCAAGGTACCAACTTAGACTTCTGGGACTTAAAGTTCCCCTGTGGGGCTTGGGCCCCACGTTGGGAACCACTGCTTTACAGGAAGCCATAAAAGGAATAGCAGAGGAAGGACTAGAGGCAGGAAGGAAAGAGGCAGGGGCTGTGGTCTGGCATGCCAAATGCAATAAGATCAGAGAGGGCCCTGAACTCCTAAAACATTCTGTACCCCTATGCAAATACTGTTTACAATTTAAACTTTAATAAAAGCTTTGAAGCAAAGCAGAACTGAATCATTCCAATTTGGCATTCTAGTGTAGTCACCTTCTGAAACGAAAACTACCACTGTCTTGTTCCTTGATTGAAGAGTGTACTGTAGACTTCGCATAAATAGCCCACAGTTGTTTCTCATCCATTTCCAATAAATTGCAAGCTTTGATCTGCTGCCTCATCTATTCATCTTGCGTGACTGAAGTTGACAAGATGTTCTGTTCTTGGGCAATCGTGGGTGGTGGTCTTCTTTCAAACTCTTCCACTGGAGCATGAGGTGGGACAGGGTAAGAAAAAGAAGCACCAGGGAAAGAATGAGTCGTGCCCAGATATAACCATACCACAAGTGCAAAAATCCTATTGGAAATTTCTGTTGACTTGCCACTAGTAACTGAACAGAGCAGTAATTACTTTCCAGATGTACATAAATGCAGTAAATAGTCTGTATTCTAAACACAGCATGGAATCCCAAGCACAACTAGCTGAACTGACCCTCCATAAATCACCAGGAACAATAGCTGGGGGGGAGGGAAGGGTCTCCCGGACAGGCCTCTTCCCCTTGGCTCTAGCCAGCACCTCTGGGTAGCCTTCACTGGCTTCTTTCAAATGTACCAGGTTCAGATTTCACTCAGCACTGACATTCTTGAGGTAAATTTGGTCCAGTTACACTCCAGGATGCCAAGTATAATCTACCTCGCAGAATTGCTGTAAGGATGCTTCTCACACATGCTGGCTCACCTCAATGGCCATGGCATTGGTGCTGAGCTAAACTACCCCAACGTGACCTGTATGTAGCAGTGGCCACCAAGCAAAGTGGATGCTGTTGCTTTACATGTTGGGTGGATGTGCAAGTGGGTAGTACTAAAAGGCCAGGTGAATTGTGACGGGAGAGAAGGTGGAGGCATGCCAGAGTACAAGGCAGAAGAATGAGGTATGGGCGAGGAAAAGTCCCTGGCAGCCGTGGCAGTTCTTCTTCCTGGGTCACAAGAGAGCTCCAATCACCACGAGTAAGGATAGCTGTCTTTCTGCCGCACTGGTGGTGTTAGAGTGTCCTCCATCAGATCTGAAGTTGACAGGTTAACCTAGAAGGCACTTCTCATAGCATGCAATTTCCGTATCCTAGCATCTGTCATTTGAGTCAATCAGCTCAATTTGCCAAATGATAGGACCAGCCCTGCTTGCAATTGACATCAATACATAAAATAACATGTTTTTTAAAAAAAAAAAAACACACACACACACCATAAGTGGTCAGGGGTCTTCTTAAATGGTAGATGGCCCTGTCTGGGTGGTGTCTCTCCCTTTCAACTTAATTAGACTTTACATAATTTGAAAATTGCCCTGCATGTCACGCCCTCAGTCACCTCAAACATGGATGTGGGATAAAAACTACTCTAGGGAATCATTGTGAGTGGAAAAAACTAGTCAGTACGACTGTGTCTCTGCCCCAAACTGTGATGGTGATTTTGAATTGATAGTCTTGAAACCAAAGTAAAACTCCGGGTTATGGAATTATTAGTCTGTTCTGTAAAGTTTTCCATCAAGCGGTTTTTCCATAACCGAAAGCATAATTCCCCATAGGAATGACCTGAATATTAGAAAAATGCTCCCAACCTTCCAAACACGATTCCCTCCCGCACCTCGATCAATCTCGCCAGCTGGCGAGAGGCTGGGATGGAGAAGAGGGGGTGTTATTAGAGAATTTCCCTTTCTCTCCTGTACCTCAATTGATCTCTAAGAACACCCCTCCTCTCCCCCCCCCAGCCACTCACCAGCTGGGGAGAGAGATCCACCTAAAAAAATGCTGGGGGGAGAGATCCACCTAAAGAAATGCAAATAATGCAGAGCACACAATGCCAAAGACGAAGCTTAGCTCCCTACCTTTTCTGGTGCTTCCTCCTGTGGGCCGGTGTGGGAACACCTCCATGTCCAGGAGGTTGACAAACAGGAGTGGTTTGTCCGGACAATTGGAAGCCACATCCTGGGCTCTCTTGCTAAAGAAGCGGATGGAAGGCGAAGGGAGCTCCCCTTACCCGCTGGCAGCTTCCTCACCAAAAACCCGCTCAAACTCCTCTCAAATAAAGGACTCAGTCTTTGCGCCATCCAGAGACTCTAAAATGGAATGGGGATGCCATTTTAAACGCTCTCAGATGCAATGTATTCTGGGGAAACCCATTCCATAATGTAAGGTTTTTCTGTAAATAGGGTCATGATTTCCCCAGAATTTCTGTCTGTAAGTCATGTTTTCCATTACCTGAGGTGCCCGTAAGCCAGGGTTTTACTGTATACTGATCTCAACAAGCTTGGCATCTACTGTGTAGTTTGAATACTGTCAGAGTCCTACGTCTAGAAAGCTACACTGGCTGGACCCATTGGCCGTGGCAGGTTAGGTAGCAGAAAAGGAAAGCAATGCAGGTTTGGGATTTTTTCCTTTTTGAACCCCAGTTCACATAGCTTGGCCATTGTCTATGACAGTCCCTGATACTGCTGTTTTATATACCAAGGTGGGGTGAAAGGTGTGTGCGTGTCTGTATCCCAAACTAGTGTCTTGAAGTAGTCAGTTGTGTTGCAACTAATGACGTTCGGGGCTTTAGAACCATAAAGTTTCAAAATGTCAAGTGTCGTGACAGCCATCTTAGCCCGTGTCAACAAAGAACAGCCATGTTGTGGCTCCTTAAAAATTGGCAGGTTTTATTGAGCGGAGGTTTTTGTGGACGGCTGCAGTTTGTGTGGTCTGCGAATGAAATGAGTTGTAATCCCTGAAATCTTGCACTGAATAAAACTGGCTGCTCTCTAAACTGCCACAAGACCCCTTTTGATTTTTACTTCACAAGTGATCTTCCAAGCCCTGGTTCCTTCTATTTTGCCTCCTCCTCCTTCTGGAGAGGAAAATACCCCTGAGTTATAGGGCCTGAGGTGGAAGCAGTGCAACTTTCTCCATTGCAGTGGCTGCTTCGGGTTTTGCCTTCCAACAGGAGGTTAAACAGAAGTGCAGCAACAGAGGGAAGAACACTAATAAGTGTAATATTCAGTTCACTGGCCTGCAACAACCATGTGGGCATTCAGGACACTGGGAACTTCATTTTAAAGATGCAACCAGGGTTGGAACTACATGCTTGCTTGAAACAGGTCTCAATGCAAAGGGATTTTCATGGCTTCACAGGATGTATGCCTTTTAATGAGTGGTGGGATGTCAACATTTTTACTACCCCACCATGATGTCATCACAGTGTGGGCGGAGCTAACATCATGATGTCATGGGTGGAGCCGAAGTTATGACATTGTGGGGAGGGCCAAATAAAATAAATAAAAATAATTAAAATAAAATAAAAATAAGCACACACACACACACCCCTCAACCCACCCACCCACAATACAAACCCGTAAATAAATTAAATTAAATAAATAAAAATACGTACATTAAAATACACCCACCCACCCATCCCAAACACAAATCAACCAGAGTTTTAAAACCAGAGCACAAAGCTTATTCTGGCTAATCTTTCTCACACTAGGTCAGATAGAAGGAACAACAGAATGAACTCACCACAAGATGGCTTCATTTTGGCACTTTTCAATTTTTCAATAGTTAAAGAAGTTAGGTACAGTACTAAGTCTTTGCCTAAACCGTTCTTTAGGATAATATGCCTTAATGTAAATGTAAACATTGCTGGGAGAAACATCAACAATTTGAGCTATGCAGATGATACCACCCTAATGGCAGAAAGCGAGGAGGACCTAAAGAAGCTCCTGATTAGGTTGAAAGAAGAAAATGCAAAAGCTGGCTTGAGACTCAATATCAAGAAAACCAAGATACTGTAATGGCAACAGGCCCTATCAGTCCCTGGAAAATAGATGGGGAAGAAGTAGAGGCAGTGACAGATTTTACTTTCTTAGGATCAAAGCTCACTGCAGATGGTGATTGCAGCCATGAAATAAAAAGGCGACTGATTCTTGGGAGGCAAGCAATGAGAAACCTGGGGAGCATAGTGAAAAGTAGAGACATCACATTGCAAACAAAAATTCGCATAGTCAAAGCAATGGTATTCCCTGTGGCAATGTATGGTTGTGAGAGCTGGACCACTAGGAAAGCTGAGCGCAGAAGAATAGACGCCTTTGAGATGTGATGTTGGAGGAGAGTTTTGATAGTCCCCTGGACAGTGAGGAGAACAAATAGGTCAATCTTAGAAGAAATCACCCCTGACTGCTCCTTAGAACGTCAAATAATAAAGATGAAGCTAAGGTACTTTGGACATCAAATGAGAAGAGAGGATTCACTTGAGAAAGCCTTGATGCTTGGAAGGGCCGAGGGCAAAAGAAGAAGGGGGCGGCCCAAAATGAGATGGCTGGATGGTATCGTAGAGACAATGGGTGCAGAGCGGAGTGAGTTGAGGGGGATGGTGGAGGACAGGAGTGCCTGGCAGACAGTGGTCCATGGGGTCGCAGAAGGTTGGAATCGACTGTGCGACTGAACCAAAAAAAAATGTAAAACAGCTGTACCTCCTTAAGGGTTCTCCAATTGGAACAGCAATTGGAACAACACAGGTGTAGCTTATTGATGAGGTAACTCCAAGACTTTGCTTAAAAACCCCAAGCCAGGCTGCCAGGCCTGCCAGCTGCCAGGCCTTTTTAGGAACTGTGGTAGTACGTCAATATTGGTAAAGGTATTAAATACACATTAAAATACACACACATCCAAAAGTGAGTCACTTACCCTGGGGAGCAGGCTATAGGGTGCTTCAGGGTAGCAGCTTCTCTTCCTCCTCCCTGTTTGGGAGGACAGCAAGGAGACCGTGCATACGTGCCAAACACTGTAGGCATGCATGCACACCAAGTGCTTGGCACGCATGTTCAGTGGGGGAACCAGTGTATAGGTAAGCCCCGAAGGTGGTTCCCCCAAAAGCTGCTACAGGTTCTCCGGGACACTGGGAAAAATTTACTCCCGGTTCTGGCGAACTGGTGCGAATCTGTTACATCCCATCACTGCTTTTAATACAGCGTACGTTGGGCACTGTTGTAAAAGTGTAGTAGGGTTTCCTCTTCTTCAGGGCTTGCTTGTCTTTGCTGGATGGCCGTGGTTGGGGAGGGGAGCGGGGAGGGCACCTTCAACAGCTGGAGAGACACCACCACCACGGATGCAAACCTGTGCTTCCCCCTCCCAACTGCTACCATCCAACTGCCTGCCAGACAAGAATGCTCCATAGAAGAGGAAGGGCAGCAGGGGTCCCTGCCTCTTCCCTAGGCAGCAAAAACAGAGTGGATGAAGTTGATTCCCTCTCCCCTGAGTAATACACTTTGCAGATAATTTGTCATTAAAATAGGGGTTCCCATCTAAGGCTTGTGGGCCAGATCCTGTCCAACATGCCATTTCATGTGTCCCCACTCCTCCAAGGGTATTCAAGAAACAAAATGGCCACACTTTGAAGCTGTTTGAACAAAATGGCCACCCCATCATGCAGGCAGGGTAAAATGGTCATCTGGTCCTTGAAGCTGACTGAGGGTGTGACCTGACCCCTTTCTTGAAAAGGTTGGGAACCCTTACATTAAAATATTAATGAAGGTTATCTCAATGTATTGTTCCAGTCTCAAATTTCCAAACAAGGAGCTGCTGATATTAGGCAACATTCCTTTCTTAGACTACATCCCCCAGCATCCTTACAAAGCAAGGATGACCCATGGCCTATAGATTTCTGGGAGCTGAAGCCCCTGAACCCCAAATTTCTCCCCATTTCTTGTATGACAGTTCATTCCTCAATGCCTATTCTCATAAGGGTCAAATAGGGAAGGTTGCTTTGTCCCCTTGGATACTCTGTAATGGGTTTTCTCAAGGGTAAATCAGCTCTCCAACATAAACATCTACAAATCCCCTAGGGAAGATCATCCAGAGACCTGGAGTTTGCTGTCATCAACATTCTGAAGACACACAGATCTATTTCACTTTTATACCTTCTGCAGTGGATGCAATCTGGTGTGTTGAGGAATGCTTGACCAAGACAAATAAGTTGAAGGTGAATCCTGACAAGCTGGAGGTCCTACTGTTGGGTGGAACCAGTGGTGTGCTCCAAAAAATGTTACTACCACACTGTGGGCATGGCAAGGTGGGTGTGGCCAGGGGGAAAGCACTGTGTTGCACCTGAATTAGAACAACAGTGGTACCTCGCTTAAAGAGCATAACGTGTTCGACAGGATTGCTTTTTAAACACTTTTTTGGAATAGTAGCCATGTTAGTCTGTGGTTCAGGCATATCAGAAAACAAAACAAAACAAAATAAAATAAAAAACACTGTAGCACTTTAAAGACTAACTGCTATATTTTTATTGTTAGCTTTCGTGGATCAAGTCTGATGAAGTGGACTTGATCCATGAAAGCTAACAATAAAAATATAGCAGTTAGTCTTCAAAGTGCTACAGTGTTTTTTTATTTTATTTTGTTTTCTTTTTAAACAAGTTTGCTCTTTAAGTGAAACACCATTGTAAGTGACCAAATGTCACTTCTGGCAGTGAGGATTGTGAACCCTGGTTTAGTTCTTAAGCGAGTGTTTGGTTGTGTTTAGTTGTTAAGTGAGGTGACCATCCAGAGAAAATCCTGTTCTTTAAGCAAGTTAGTCTCCAAGTGAGACACTCTTTATGCAAGGTTTTACTGTACTTTATTTCAACACTTGGATGGACTGGGCCAGCCAGAATTTCTGCTACCGGTTTTGGCGAACTGATAAAAACCTGCTGATTCCTACCACTGGGTGGAGCCCCTACCTAGTTTTGCCATAGGTCTCGGAAAAACAGGATTGCACTGGATTCAAGCTCCAAAAAATTGTCCTGGCCAGTTCAATAAAATTCATGTTAATGTCCTGGATTTTAAAAACTTACTGATTGTGTATTATATAACACACCATTAAAATAACGTTTTGCCACCTTACAGACTCACTTATATCCGTTAGTCTTTAACCCACCCATCCTCCACCACTGCTGCTCTGCCAAGGCTCCTGGGGGAGCCAGGAGGCAGTGCCCACTTCAGCCTGTGCCATCCCTGGCTCTTCCAAGAGTCCAATTAGGAGGCCAGTCCTGCCCTATTCACAGGGGAAGGCATGCCGAGCAGGGTGGACCTGGGACTAGGTTCCCCCTCATGGGGCTGTATGCTTTTGGGGCAATAGCATCTTCCTCCCCATGCACACATGCACCCCTTCATCCTTGTCCTTGTCCTTCATCCTCTCCTCTCCACCCCCCCCACTCTTCCTTCGGCAACTTCGGAGTTGCCAAAATGGGAGAGCCGATGCTTATTGAGTATGAGGTAAATTCTTCTCTCTTTGACAGGTGTGGGAAGAAATGGGATGGAGGGGGGCTTTTCCTTGCCTTTACTTATAAGGAGACCCACCTGGGGAAACACATGCCCATTTTTGTCAAGTATACTTCTGTCCCTGTTTTGTGGGAGAGAATTATGGCAACTCCACCTATACCCAACTAAGGTTTCCAGCAAGGTGTACTTTTAAATATTTCTAAACTCTGTTTCAGGAATAGAAGTTATAACATTAGGAGGATAAGTTGAAAAAACTCCCATAAATCTGGCAAGTTGTAATGGCCATTGTTATCGAAGGCAGACTGCTGTTGAATTGACTTGACTGATTAAGTCTCCTGCTAATGGCTTCTAAAGAAACATGGCAGCAATGGGACAGAAAAGTAGTCCTGGTACTGATTGGCATCTGTTTAGAGAAAAAGAAATAAAAAAGAGTGATTAAATTGGCAGTTTTCTCAGGGAACGATACAAAAAAAATGGAACCTCTCTCAGTTCTCTGCTGGGATAACAGAGCGTTTCCTTTTTTACTTGATCTTAAGCAAGCATTGGCATGACCGCCAAGCTTGGAAAAGCAATTTCTGTAGCAAAAGAGATCACCCATGGAGTCAGGCAGCAGTGTTCAACTTTTGGACCAAGAACAGCAAAGAGACTGGCAGCACCTTGAAAAAGGATAGGATCCTGTTGTATTTTTATGTGTGCAGCAGAGAAATTGTGGAAGCTGCTGAACTGCTGCTAGTTGAACAAGGCACCATGCACATGGAAAGTTTACCAACAGCATTGGTCCAAGATGGCTTACATGATGAAAGCCCTTGTCTTTGAATTCCACATTCTTCACAATAGGATGCTGGCCAATGTCTATTTGGCATAAGCTTTTGCAGACTGTAGACCATGTCTCCAGTTTCATTAAAAAACACATGCACACTACAATTCTCTGACTTTCCTAGCTTACTCTGCTGGGCTACAAGGACCTCTTTACCAAGTTTTGCAGACTCACAAAGCTTTAGAAAGTAATAGTTATTTAATTTTTTTAAAATTAAAGCTCCCAGAATTCTGGTGCCTATATCAGTTGGGTGATGGAATGATACCTGGACAGACATCACAGCTTAACTCCCCAGTCCTGTTCTTGATCCACCTCCCTGCAGAGAGCTTGACCTCTGGAGTGTGGGTGTAAAGTGTACCTAAAAAACCAGCCTCTGAGGAACAGTCAGTTTTTTGTCTCCCTCAGTGCCAGAAGCCTTTCAAATGGGGTATGCTTTCTCTTTTGGGACTTCATGGACCCACACAGGTCAGGCTCGTCTTTTGACAATCTGTGTTTTCCTTTGTCTGAAACTGAAAGGTAAGTCCTATACAGTATAAGGTAAGGAAAGTCACTCCACCATGTCCTCTTGCTTACTTCTTTTGGGGTGGGGTGGAGGAGTCTAAAGGTCACCCTTGCTTGAAAACCAGTTGTATCTGACTCTAGGGTTCAGTGCTCATCTCCATTTCATAGTTGAAGAGCCAGCGCTGTCTGCTTTTGCAGACCTTTCTATGGTCATGTGGCAGGCATGACTAGACACTGTAGAGCATGGAACACTGTTTACCTTCTCACCAAAGTAGTCCCTTTTTATCTACTTGCAATTTCTTGTTTTTGAACTGCTAGATTGGCAGGAGCTGGGACAAAGACGGGAGCTTATTCTGCCCTGCAGTATTCAGGTATCGAACTGCTGCCCTCCAGTCAGCGTCTTAACCACTTGAGCCACTGAGGCTAGATGGGTGTTATGTTCTTGTAGTTTGTAAATTATGTGCCAGAAAGTCACCTCCAACCTACAGCAGTCCTAGTGGGGCTTTTGATATGTTTAGGGGATGGTTTCCCATTGCTGGAACCCCTTCCCTTCCCCAATTTTCATGACCAACTGAGGATTTGAAGCCAGATCTCTTGAGATCTAGTTCAGCATTCTTATCTACTTGGCTACAGTGATTCCTCAGATGGTCTTATCCCACACTCTACATTAGTTGTCACCGTGTACTCTTTGGTCACTTTCAGCCATGCAAACAACAGACATCTTATTCTGTGTGCATTTTCCTGACACCTTCCATGTTTTCAGAGAATGTTCATACTACACAGAAAAAAGTGGCAAACCAGACTTTATTGGGAGGTTTCAACCAGCTTCTCCTTAGATTCTGAGCAAAGCACTTTGTTTC
Source organism: Furcifer pardalis (assembly GCA_030440675.1). Classification (NCBI taxonomy): domain Eukaryota; kingdom Metazoa; phylum Chordata; class Lepidosauria; order Squamata; family Chamaeleonidae; genus Furcifer; species Furcifer pardalis. Next base: position 155,207,134 of record CP126893.1, read on the forward strand.
AAAGCATACACAGTTCATTCTGAGGGTCTATGACAACGATGGCGAACCTTGGCACTCCAGGTGTTCTTGGACTTCAATTACCAGAAGCCTAAGCCAGCACTCCTGCTGATCAGGGCTTCTGGAAATTGAAGTTCAAGAACACCTGGAGCACCAAGGTTAGCCATCACTGGTCTATGAGGTAGGGTGTGATGACTTGACTTGGTATCATTGCAGGGAATTAAGCCTGGATTTCAGTCTGGCACTTTATCCACTACACCTCCTTGGTTCTCCACTATCTCTTCCAACTACCATGCCTCATATTCAATTGACATCTTGCTCTAATTGATGTGTAGAGAAGGATGGCCATATAGATTGAGGGGTAGAATCTAAGAGGATTTCATATGTCTCTCCGTGTTCAAGGACATATTGTGTTCATGTGCATTGGGCATGATATTTTTCAGTTCCTTCTTCTTTCAGGTCTAGGTCAGACTTTAAACTTCCAAAACAAAGCCAACTTTTAGTGAATTCATTCTCCAATTCCTTTTACCTAATCTAGAGTGAGAAAGATTAACCTGCACAGCAAGGTTGCTGTTGCCCGGGCTGGTCCTGATTGTGGTTCAAAAATACCACAATTTTTGAAGAGGCTCTGTTAGAGAGTTTGTTCGTGCAGCGTGATCACCCTGGCCACACCTAGTGGCTATAGTGTATGTTGCTGGCAGTTTGCATCCCAAAGAGCAAAAACACAAGCATGCTGTTTTTGGCAAAAACAGAACAAACTTTAGTTGCAGGTAAGGTGTAGGCGGATAGTCTATATACAGTGGTGCAAAACACAAACAGGCTTATCATCAGCTGAACGGGAGGGAATATTGCTCTCACAGACAAAATGGCACGAAGCAGCCAGACTTCCAAAGCAGAAGCAAAGTGGTTCTGAAGTTTGCCTTCTCTTACGCAAAAGGTAGCCGCTCATCCAGAGCAGCTGGCTACTGTTCCAGAACAGTCCTTAAAGGTACAGTACTTCGTTTGTCCATGTTGCAACTAGTGCCACGCCCAGGCACAGTTACTATCAGGCTCTTTCTGTGTAACCCACATTTTGCAGTGTGAGGCAGAGTTTAAAGTCTTTTGGCCAATGTACCAGTTTAGGATTTTTGAGATCTGTAGTATGAAACAGGAACTTTTCTAGGCTTCTCTTCATTTCTTGTACAGAACATAATTGGGCTGAAGGTTGAACCATATTTTATTATAGAAGATGAGATAGCTACTTCATTGGCCTATGATAGGTATGGTGCTGGTGTCATCAAAGGAATTTGTTGCAGCAAAAGTCATAGTATAATTAGTGAGATATCAATTTCAGAGGTAAGGCCTCCCAATTCTTGAAATAAAATGTAAAATAGTTTGTAACCAAAGCACACGTGCTCTAAAAATTGCAAAGAGAATTCTTCTCTCATCCATTTGGGGTTACAATTCTGTATCTGTTTATCTGGCATGAATGATCCCCACTGAATTTTATAGAATGTACTTCTAGTTTTGACACAAACAAATCATAGGAATGGACTGAAGGTACAATTGGTGTGTTGGCCATTACATTAAGAGTTCACAGATTTGAAGAGTCACTGGAATAAAACATACAGTTGTACCTCAGTTAAAGAGCATAATGCGTCCCATAGGATTGCTCTTTAAGCGAGTTTGCTCTTTAAGAAAAACACCATTGTAAATAACCAATTGTGGGGGGAATTGCGAACCCCAATTTATTTGTTAAGTGAGTTTTTGGTTGGTTTTATTTGTTAAGAGAAGCAAACATGCAGAGAAAATTCTGCTCTTTAAGCGAGTTACTCTTTAAGCAAAGCGCTCTTTATGAGAGGTTTGACTGTATTTGTCTCTTTACCAGCAGAGGCCTTGCTGTGCCGCAAATGTATGTCTGTGTGGCCACTTGCACCGTGCATTCCATATGAAACCTTCTGCTCAGTCAAAGATGGTGCCTGTGTCACTTTGAAAGTTCATGGGGGTAAGGAGTCTTTTTTGAGTACATGCATATTTTTCAAGAGTCAATCAAAATATTGGCCATCCTGGAAGCGGTACAGGATCCAAATTCTGTAGTTTGTGTGGCAGACCTTTTGGTTAATAAATTGTCCAAAGGAGCTGCTAGAGAAAACTCACGGCAAAGAATGTATGTTCACCATTCTTTTCAGCCACGCCTAGCTGACCAAACCTGGGGCTTATCTGCATACAGAGCCCAGCCAAAGTATTTTTATGAGAGATAAGGTAGTGTTAAAAAGGAGGCCACACAGGCCTTACTGACTTTAACCCCTGCATCCCAATTTCAATGAACACACATTGATTGAAGAAAATAAGTTTATTGAAGTTGTAGCATGGTTCTTGATGAATCAGGTTAGGTTACAGGTATCAGCATAGAAAAACAACTTAATCAAAATTTCGATTTTAGAGAAAGAATGCTTTCAGACATATCCTCCCCTAAATAAAAAAGAATCTATCTATCTGTTCTAAGTTACCATAATTAAGACTTCCTGAGATAAGGCCTGGTTGGATGGCCTTCCTCCCTCATATTGGTGTTTCCTTCTTGACTACCATTTTTGAACTCCTTCTCTTTCTCATGCCATGTGCTCATGGCGAATATCCAGGGAGAAAGGGCTTGTAGCATTCGCCCATTCTCCCCCCCCTTCTCTCTAGGGTCTCTGCCTCAGAATCACACTGCCACTCCCTCTATCAAGCCATTTGCTTAATTCTCTCCAGGTATGAGGTAATCTTGGGTAATTAGCATATATCCAATCAGGTTCCAGTGCTGGGAGTAAACAACTCTGTTTGTATTGTTTAAGCTTGGTGCCTCCTAGTATGGTTCTTCCAGTGGTGGGTTGTCAAAAAATTTACTACCCCACCATGATGTCATCACAGTGTGGGCAGAGAGGTAACGTCATGATGTCATGGGTGGGGCCAAAGAAGAAGAAGAAGAAAATAATAATAATAATAATAATAATAATAATAATAATAATAATAATAATAATAATAATAATAATAATAATAATAATAATAAAATGAAATGAAAATAAAAATAAACACACACACAAACACACACCTCAACCCACCCACAACACAAACCTGTAAAATAAATAAATAAAATAAAATAAAATAAAATAAAAATTACATTAAAATACACCCACCCACCCCAAACACAAATCAACCCATCCACCCCAAACATAAACTCGTCACTTACCTGTTAGTATAAGTTCCTGGGCAGCACCACGTTGCAAGATGGATATGGTCATCGTACCAGTTCTCTAGGATAATATGCCTTAATGTAAAACAGCTGTACCTCCTTAAGGGTTCTCCAATTGGAACAGCAATTGAAACAGCACAGATGAGGTAACGCCAAGACTTTGCTTAAAAACCCCAAGTCAGGCCGCCAGGCCTGCCAGCTGCCAGGCCTTTTTAAGAACCGTGGTAGTACGTCAATATAGGTAAAGGTATTAAATACACATTAAAATACACACAGACACACCACATCCAAAGGTGAGTCACTTACCCTGGGGAGCAGGCTATAGGGAGCTTCAGGCTAGCAGCTTCTCTTCCTTCTCCCCGCTTGGGAGGACAGCAAGAAAGCTGTGCATAAGCACCAAGCACTGTAGGCATGCATGCACACTAATTGCTTGGCGTGCATGCACAGTGGGGGAACCAGTGAAAAGGTAAGCCCCGAAGGTGGTTCTCCCTAAAAGCTGCTACTGGTTCTCTGGGACACTGGGAATAGTTACTACCGGTTCTGGCGAACTGGTGAGAACCTGTTGCATCCCATCACTGGGTTCTTCCCATCCGGGTCCCAGGGAGTGAAAAACAAACAGGTGGTCTTTTGCTAGTACAAGAAGCCACATTTCTATTGTAGTCTAAAACCTAAGAAAGTCCATCTTGGAAATGATTAATAACTTGTGGTCTATTCTATGACACCATCTTTGTCAGTTTCAAGTAGAAAACTGCTAGGTTGACTGCCTGATTAATGAGGACAAACAAAACTCCACATCCAGTTCTCTTAGAGGTCCACTTACCACAAATGGCAGAGGTTCTGTTTGATGTTCATGTTGGATGATCTTTGTAAGGTGGTGCAGCTAGCATGAATGAAATGAAGCCAAAGATTAGGGCTAAATATTTTGAAATGCAAGCTCTTCCCAACCCCCTTTTCTTTTCTCTTAGTTCAACAATTGAACAAATACTCAGGCACATCTATAACAGAAGGAAAAAAAGAAATGTTTACTTACAAAGCTTGTGCTCAAATATACTTGTCAGACAAATAATGATAATAATACAGCAGTTCACTTTATCGTAGCTGCAAAAAGAAAAATATCTCCAATGATGGCTACAAGAGGGGAATGAATTACTAACTTTCTAAGACTAACACATTTTAAGTCAGAAAGAGTCTGAACTAGGGTAAACAACTGAACCATTTAGATAGAAAAGACAGACATGCTGAATTACACACCACAACACACCCAGAGTTTAGCACATAATGCAGAGTGGAAAGCAGTTACTTTTGAAAGGAAGAAATATTTAACCTACTGACTGGCTGCTTAGATTCGAAAGAAGCAATGACTATGTTTGTTAAATGCTGCCTCTTCACATCTCCATGTTAGTATGCAAGACAAACACAAATCATGATAGAATTGCCTGCTTATAAGCTCAACAGTTCATTGACATGCAGGTAATGGACAGGTGTTTTGGTGATTATGGCTGGTTGCTTTGAGTTATCTCTGAAGCCTAACCCTGATCAGAAGAATAATCACATAAATGTTTCCCTTGCTCCAGCAGGCCCTCCTTGTATAAATATACTACTGGGAGAATAGGCTCGTATTGAAGTATTTGCTACTGTGGGCTGATGGCTGATTGATTGCCTTTCCACTCAAGCTGTTTAGGAAATAAGATACTGTACTGAACATAATTTTGATACAATGGCTAAAATCCTGTTGCTTGACAAACTAGGTTGCAAGTGAAGTGGGACCACTGAGTCATGGGAGATTTGGTAAGTCAACTTCTCTATAAGCACTATTGATTCTGAGCCTACTCTGGTTGTAACTTAGTATGCTAAGCAACAGGATTTCAACCAATGAAACCTCCTCCTCCTCCTCTTCTTCTAGTTTCAAGGGAGATACTGGAGCTTCTAGTGGCCTCCACCTGAATAATTTGGTGTGTTTATAATATGTCTCTGATGTTATCTCTCCACCTTCCTCTGGGACTTCCTCGTGGTCTTTGTCCTTCTTCTCGTTCCACATATGCCTTGTATGATGTAGAATTCCAAGACGTCCTCTCCAGATGGGCAAACCACTTTATTTGTTGTCTCTTTGAAACCAATGAAACCTAATTCATAAAGTTAATGCACACTAAAAACCTACTGAGAGAAAATGAGCAATGTTTAAGTTAATTATTGCAGTAAACAAGGACTTTCTCTTCTGTTCTCAATCTCAGACAAGGGGTTGGAGAAATTTGTACTAAGCTGTACAAGGAAAGAAATTCAGAGATGTGGAACTTCATGGCATGACCCTAAGACTCATCAGAGATACACATTTAGCTGCTGCTCTAAAGACAAATGCAATTGGAAACCTTGGATACGCCCATGGTACTCCTTTCTTCTTCTTTTTCGGCTGTATCTGAATCCAAATATTGGTGATCCTCATGGCAGTCAGCCATGAATAGTGTCCTGAGAATATAATGCAGCAGCCTTACATATGCCTTATGCAGCGTGACACCCATACCACTGATCCAGTTCTGTGAGTTACTTTCTGGTCCTGATCCCTTTTTTTGGTACACAAAGTCCTCATTGGTCCCAGGCCAATATTGATGAAGCTGCTGTCCTCCACCAAGAGGGGGGATCACCTTTCCCTGTGGCCTTCGGCACACAAGGCCATTAGTCCTCAGGGTTGTCTGAGTTAACTGCCACCTGACACTCAGCATTGAGTCACTGGCAGTATGGTCTACTCTATTACCATAGCAGGATAACCTGGCCAGACACTTATGGTACCCAGTGATGGGATGTCACCGGTTCCAGACGGATCTCTGGAACCGGTAAGATGAATCCCGGAGGGTTCTCCGTGAGGGGAAGTCCACTTTTGGGGCGTCCGGTTCCGGACGCCTGACCGAAAGGAAAAAAAAAATTAAAATCAGAGATAAAATGGCTCCAATTGACTGCGCATGTCCAGAAACTCAATCTGACGCATTGCGCATGCGCCAAATTGAGTTTCTGGACATGCGCAGTCAATTGGAGCCAAATGGATCCAATTTAAAAAAAAAAAAATCTTCCGAAGCTGGAGCCGCCTCTTTTTAGAGTGGCTCCGGCAGCAGCGGCGGCAGCCCTAAGAGAAGGGCACCTCCCCTAGCCGGCCACCGAGCTCCCACGGGGACGTTGGTGCCTGGCCGCGCCGTCCGCCTGCGCCGCGCCGCCCGTGCCGTCCGCCTGCGCCGCGCCGCCCGTGCCGTCCGCCTGCGCCGCGCCGCCCGTGCCGTCCGCCTGCGCCGCGCCGCCCGCCCGCGCCGTCCTAGGGACTTGGGCCCGAGAAACCCCCATGCCCGAGGAAGCTGCCGGCGGCCGGCGGAAGATGATGCGGCGGTGGCGAGCCCCGCCGCGCTTACCCAGGGCATGGGGGTTTGTCCGGCCCAAGTCCCTAGGATGGCGCAGCGTGGGCGGACGGCGCGGGCAGGCACCAACGTGCCCGTGGGAGTTCGGTGGCCAGGCAGGGGCTGCAGGCGGCTGTGGCGGCCGTGGCAGTCAGGGGCAGCGTGCCTTGCCGGGTGGCCCCGGGCCACATGAAGGTTCGTCAGTGCCAAGGAAGGTAAGTGAGGCTTTTATATTTAGGGTGGGTGGGTGATTTATTTGTGTTTTCGGTGGGTGGTTGTACTTTAATTTAAATTTTATTTTATTTATTTCTTTATTTTATTTCTTTAAGTTATATACGGGTCTGTGTGCATGTTTATTTATTTATTTTTTATTTTTGGCCTTGCCCACAACGTCATGACGTCATGACGTTGGCTCCGCCCATGACGTCATGACGTCATGACATTGGCCACGCCCATGACGTCCGTGACGTCATGGCGTGGTAGTAGAATTTTTGACATCCCATCACTGATGGTACCCCTTTATTTTGGGATTTTCCCTAATTCATTCATTCACTTAATGGAGAATCCATTTGTCATTATTATGAAATAGTTTTAAAGGTTTTTCAGAGTTATTGTGCAGTTACACAAAATCTTCCTACTAGCTTGCATGTTGCTCCTGGCTTCCTGCCTTGGATTGTAAAAAGACATAGCTTGCTGTCTTTTCCTCATTTAACATCTAAACAAAACTAACCTGGCTTTAACACCATACCACGACCCTTTGCCTGAAGAAGTAATCTTTGAGCTATGAAAGCTTGCAATGTTTTATTTTTTATATGACCCTATAAAAGGTAAGATAAAGGTTTCCTTTACTCGAAAGCCAGTTGTATCCAACTCTTGGGTTCAGTGCTCATCTCTGTTTCAAAGCCGAAGAGCCAGTGCTGTCTGCTTCTGCAGGCGTTTCTGTGGTCATGTGGCAGGCATGACTAGACACCAGAGAGCACAGAATGCTGTTTACCTTCCCACCAAAGAAGTCCCTATTTATCTACTTGCAATTTCTTGCTTTCAAACTGCTACGTTGGAAGGAGCTGGGACAAAGATGGAAGCTCATTCTGTCCTGCAGGACTTGGGAATCAAACTGCTGGCCTCCTGCCTTCCAGTCATCCTCTTAGCCACTTGAGCCACTGTGGTCCCTTCTATAAAAAGTATCACCACCTTTATGCGTTTATTTTATTTTATGGAGAGGTCACGTGGCTGATTTTTGCTAACTAATCCTTTCTCTTGTAATTAAACAGGAAGATGAGCCAACTGTCAGATTAAAATATTTTTTTATATCCCAGTATATTCAATGTTTTGGCATTACTTTTAAAGTTTAATTGTATTTAAATGAAATGTTTTCCTCCCATTCAACATGAATGAAAATGCTAACACATTCAATCAAACACGATATTTCCTATCTCTGACCTTTATGTCATTTATTGTAATCCAGGTGTTCATATGTATGTTACCTTCTTCCCCTTCCCACAGGAAGTACTATGATAATCATGAAAAAGTAAATGAAGGAAGGAAGAACTTTACAGATCTATTTGCAATAACATCAAGAAGACCGAATCAAACCTTGGCTGATAGCACCAGTACCACCTCTAGTCCCCAAAGTGGGTTAACAAAGGAATAATACTGTAATAATACTGTAGTAGTAGTAGTAGTAGTAGTAGTAGTAGTAGTAGTAGTAGTAGTAGTAGTAGTAGTAGTAGTAGTAATAGTAATAATAATAATAATAATAATAATAATAATAATAATAATAATAATAATAATAATAATAATAGGCCTCATGAGAAACCTGTACATGAATCAAGAGGCAACAGTTAGGACAAAATACGGAATGACGGAGTGGTTTGGAATAGGAAAAGGAGTAAGACAAGGCTGCATTTTGTCACCCTGCTTATCCAACTTATACACAGAACACATAATGCGCAATGCAGGGATGGAGGAATCACAATTTGGGATCAAAATTGCTGGAAGAAACATCAACAATTTGAGATATGCAGATGATACCACCCTAATGGCAGAAAGTGAGGAGGACGTAAAGAAGCTCCGGATTAGGTTGAAAGAAGAAAGTGAAAAAGCTGGCTTGAGACTCAATATCAAGAAAACCAAGATAATGGCAACAGGTCCTATCAGTCACTGGAAAATAGATGGGGAAGAAGTAGAAGCAGTGACAGATTTTACTTTCCTAGGATCAAAGCTCACTGCAGATGGTGATTGCAGCCATGAAATAAAAAGGTGACTGATTCTTGGGAGGCAAGCGATGCGAAACCTGGGGAACATAGTGAAAAGTAGAGACATCACATTGCAAACAAAAATTCGTATAGTCAAAGCAATGGTATTCCCTGTGGCAATGTATGTTTGTGAGAGCTGGACCATTAGGAAAGCTGAGCGCAGAAGAATAGACGCCTTTGAGATGTGGTGTTGGAGGAGAGTTTTGAAAGTCCCATGGACAGCGAGGAGAACAAATAGGTCAATCTTAGAAGAAATCACCCCTGACTGCTCCTTAGAACGTCAAATAATAAAGATGAAGCTAAAGTAGTTTGGACATCAAATGAGAAGAGAGGATTCACTTGAGAAAGCCTTGATGCTTGGAAGGGTCGAGGGCAAAAGAAGGTGGCGGCGGCCCAAGATGAGATGGCTAGATGGTATTGTGGAGACAATGGGTGCAGAGCGGAGCGAGTTGAGGGGGATGGTGGAGGACAGAAGTGCCTGGCGGACAGTGGTCCATGGGGTCGCAGAGGGTCGGAATCGACTGTGCGACTGAACAACAACAAAATAAAGCTAAATTGTATTTGTGCCTGGCCAGCAATAAGCAAGGCCTGGAAATTCTATTTCTGGACGATAACTCCCATAGTCCCCTTGCTGAGTATATAAGGAGATGCAGTCCAGAAAAATATCCATCCTCCATTTGTGGATGGAACTATGTTAGATCATGGGTAAGTGATATGTTTTGGCTATATGTCACAGAAGGAAAGTCCTGATTAGTTTGTGGCATAAAAGGGAATTACTCAAGGAAACCAACATTGTGAGGAACAATATGGGATACATGGACAGATTGCACCAGATTGTCTTTTACAGCTTATTAAACAAGCCACTCCTGGAGGTTTCTGGGCTGAAGGAGAAGGCATAAATATGGCAGAATGAGAAAGTCACCCGTAGGTCCCATTGGTGAACACTTTGCATTGGAAATTGTTCCCAGTTTGAAGGGATTTTCTAATCTGGCTGCTAGCAAGCTATATGGAAAGCAGAAATGGGGAATCCTTTTTGGGTTAGAAACTCAGTTCCAATTTGGGAAATATCTCAGGGATCCCATTTTAGCAGTTGGTGGTGCAAACATTTGTTAAGTCTGTATAAAATTAATCTCAAATATGTCTGGAAACCCAGTATTTAAAAAAAATCAACTCAAGAGCAAACATAACTGAAACATGAAACCAAATTAAACTAAACAATTTGGCCACTAACAATAGATCTTTAAAGGCTTCCTTGAACAGGAAAATGTATAGATATTTCTTAAATACATACAGATGCAGGGTTGGGCCTGTTGCAGCCTGAGTTTCGAGCATCCAGCCACCTTGGAGCCCGAGTTTCGAGCATCTGGCACCCTTTTTTAGCCTGAGTTTCGAGCATCTGGCAACCTTGGGTCCAATCCACCACCACCACCACCCTGTAGTGATGGATCGCTACGGGGGTCGTGGATTGGTTCGAATCCAGCACCTCCCCCCAAAGCGATGAAACTAGGGTTAGGGAAAAGCCGGCGGGCAGGTGTGTTTCCCCCCGACCCTGGTTTCATCGCTACAGGGACAAACTGCATGGTTTGTCCCTGACGTCAAGGCTTTTTTAAAGCGTTGTTCGATCCATGGATCGGACAAAGCTAAAAATCGGATAATGACATGACTTGTGGAACCAAGTCATAACGTTATCCGAGGTACTAGTGTACTGCATTGCCTTACCTGGTTCAACAGAGATACTACATTAGTGTTTCCCAAACTTTGGTATTTGGAATTCAATTTTCAGAAGCCTAAGTCAGTACATGTCTGATCAGTGCTTTTGGGAAATGACTTAGGCAGGCTTCTGGGAACTGAAGTCCCAAAACCAAAGGTTGGGAAACACTATACTACTTTAATGTATTAAATTATCTTAATCAAATTCAGCCCATTTGTTCACCCAGCACACCAATATCTTCTCTAACTTCTCCCCAATTCTTGCTACACAACCAGAAGTAACAGGTATTTTAAACCACTATTTCAGTCTGCATGGTTATTCCTCAAGAAACAGATGGTGTCTAGTCAATTCTCTTTTACATACTATGGAACTAGCACTATAATAAACTAGATACAGTAATACCCCGGATAATGTTATGACTTGGTTCCACAAGTCATGACGTTATCTGATTTTTAGCATTGTCTGATGCATGCATTGAACAACGCTTAAAAAAAAAGCCCTGACTTCAGGGACAAACCGCTTTAAAGGCAGGCAGGGAAAGAAAGAGACCCAACTGGGTCTCTCTTTTCCTCCCTGCCTTTCAAGCCACCCCCCACCCGCAGCGGTCTCTGCGACTGCAGTAGGGTCGGGGAAAGGCGTGCCTTTCCCCTGATCCTACTGCAGTCGCAGAGACTGCTTGTGTCTCTTTCCCTCCCTGTATTTAAACTACAGGGAGGGGGAAAGAGAGAGACGTGATTGGTTCTTTATTTAAATTACAGGGAGGGGAAAAGAGAGAGACGTGATTGGTTCTCTAGAGAACCAATCACATCTCTCTCTTTCCCCCTCCCTGTAGTTTAAATACAGGGAGGGAAAGAGACACAAGCAGTCTCTGCGACTGCAGTAGGGTCAGGGGAAAGGTGTGTGCTTTTCCCTGACCCTACTGCAGTTGCAGAGACCGCTGCGGGTGGGGGGTGGATTGGGTAGTTCTACCCAAACCACCCCACACCCTCAGACCATTGCCTCGGATAAAGCTAAGAATCATTATCCAGAATCATTATTCGATGCACGTTTTTTCCAAAAAACTTGCATCGTTATCCGATCCTAGCGTTATCCGATGCAATCGTTAACCGGGGTATTACTGTACAGTAAATGCAAGCTAAATGAAGTCAGCTATAGGCAGACTATCAGGGGAAACTTCTTAACGGTTAAGGCAATTTGACAGTGGAATCAACTACCTCAAGGGGTGGCAATCGTTCCAACACTGGAAGCACTGAAGGGAGAATTGGACAACCATCTGCCAGGTCTGCTTGGATTTAAGATCCCTGCATTGTGCAGGTGGTAAGACTTAATGGACTAAAAGGTCCCTTACAACTCAGTTATTCTGTGATTCTGTCTTACCCATAAACAGCCCTCAGTCCAAGCAGAAGGATTTAGTGCTACTTCTGTGGGATGTGTTCAGCACCCCCACCCAAGATCGCCACTGAATCTGTCACTTTCTTGGCATAACAATCAATTCCTTACATGTGGTGTGCTGGAAAATAAATAGATAAAATAGAATTTGTGTGGGAGCATGAAAGTTGGGGATTTTCTGGGAGAAAAAGAAGAAATTCTAGACAAGACGTAATGCCTTCCCATCTCATATGGAAACACTGTTCTGCTGGTAGGCATCTGGTTATACAGAAATGAATCATACTCCCAGTAAAACAGGGAGCATAATACTACAAAACAATATGTGCAAAAACAAAATTTTATGTCACAAAGGTTTCTTGGAAGGAAGTGGAGTTGATCCATGGAAGCTTACATTAAAATATAGCAGTTAGTTTTTAAAGTACAGTACTGTTTTGTGTACTGATATGCTTGCAAGATAGAACCAGTGAGAATCCATCTTTGTCCGCTCAATGACCTAAAGATTGAGTCAGAGTGAGTCAGCTTAAACTTGCCTTCCTATTGTTCATAATGATGTCATTGAGACCCTTCCTCTTGAGAATGACGAGATAATTATCACCCAATAGAAAGTGTGGTCTTGGCTATCAGCTAAAACTTATTGTCAAATTTTGATCTCTTTGTCTTTCAGCCAATACCAAGTACCTGTATCTATTTCTGATCCTTCCATATATCGTGAAGGTCAGCTATTTCCTGTTTACTGTGTATATAAACTTTGTGTTTGGAGCCCTTCGGAGTTCTCAGATTCGAGTTGCAAACTTTCTGTGAACCATTGAACAATAAAATATCCTGCTCTGTATGACCTTGGAATGTTGTCTAGTCTCATCTTCTACAACACTTGAAACTCAGTCAAATACTGCTACCATTTCAAAAAAATCAAATTGGAATGAAGAATGTAAAATGAGGATTAAATCAAGACTCTGCTTGGGTTACAAAATACCAGTTCATTATTTGCTAGTGCAATGGCACAAAACGTTAACTTGCTTAATTTTAATTCATATCAATTCAAACTTGAAAGTTGCTTACATGAAATAAATACTGTGGGGCTTTCCTAACCCTGACCATGTGAGAAGGGGCAACGACAACAGCCTGTTGCACAAACCTTTCCCTTTCCCAAACACAAAGGACGGCTGCCATCTTTCCAAAAGTGAAGGGTCAGTCAAGCAGAAGGGAGGAAGGCAGGCAGGCAGGCAGGCAGGCAGGGAGCCTTATTTGCCCGCCTGCCTGTCCTACCTGCTGCTTCAGCAAAGGAATCCACTCTTCTTTCCCCAAGCTCTTCCACGCTGACTGTCAGCCTGGCAAAGGACAAACCACAAGCCCACCCTATCTCAGAGGATGCTGGGTGCTGTAGTCCGCTGGCCCTTTGAAGGTGGGCAAACTGCTAACGGGTGTGTGTGTGTGTGCCCTGTGCTCCTTCTCTTCCTCCACCCCATCCTCCTCCTCCCCTGCATGCCCCATACACGCTCCACCCACCCACCCCGGTGTGCATTTCTCTCTCTCTCCACCCTCCCTTTCCAAAGGGAAGTTCTGGTCTGCTTTGCTCTGTACCACCAGCGTTGCTCTTTCCATGCCTTTCCTCTACCCTCTGCACCATGGCACCAGGAAGCCATGGGCATCTTGGATCCAAGGGGTGCCCTTTTTAAAATCTAAAGGGGTGCCCCAGGAATCATCCCAAAAGCCCGCCTGGCCAGTATGGCCCTGACTACTGCACAGGTCCCCAAACTTTTAAAGCCGGGGCCCCGTTCACGCTTCCTCAGGCTGCTGAGGGGCTGGATTGGTGGTCCCCCACTGCCTCACCACTGCCTCACCACTGCCTCTGGTGGTGGTGGGGCCACCGTGATCCCCCTCCACTCTCCCTCACCCTCGCTGCTGGCATTGTTGGGACCACCAGTCCAGCTGCTATACAGTCTGAGGGCACATGAACCAGCCCCTGGCTTAAAAAGGTTGAAGACCCCTGGCTTAAGTGATCAGTGTTACTTGCAAACTATACTAATAATAATTGTGTGTTGTAAGATTGTTTCTCTACTTGCGCTAACTCTTTCCAGGTTTTTCCTGGTACACAGTATTCAGAAGTGGATTTTACACTCCCATGGGTAAAATGGGACTATGCCACTTGTCTAATTAACAAAGGGGCTTTCACGCCACTTCTCAACTGACCAATGTCACAGGATTGTTGTGAGGATAAAGCAAGGAAGCAGGAATGTAAATCCTGAAAATAGATTGCATTTACATAACAGTTAAACTCTTCTTGACCATTTTGTACAAGGAAACCCAATTTCCATTGGAGAATTACAGGAAAATCCCCACTCAAATGTCTAGATGGGGGACAACGGGCTACAACTGAATCCTGGCAAGACTGAGTGGCCGTGGGTTGAGGGTCCTGTGTTATCTCGGGAACTACCACCTTTGGTTCTGGACGGGGCAGTCCTGCCCCAAACAGACCCGGTACGTAACTTGGGGGTCCTCGTGGACTCGCGACTACTGCTCAAAGAGCAGGTGGCAGTCGTGGCCAGGAGGGCCTTTGCACAACTTCGTGTGATTCGCCAGTTATGGCCATTCCTAGACCGGGACTCCTTGCTCATGGTCACACATGCCTTGGTCACCTCCAGACTTGATTATTGTAATGCGCTCTACATGGGGCTGCCCTTAGTGACCATTCGGAGGCTTCCGCTGGTCCAGAATGCAGCTGCACGAGTAGTGTTGGGATGCGGGCGTTATGCCCGTGCCTCACCGCTGCTGAGGGAGCTGCACTGGCTCCCAGTTTGCCTCCGGGTGCAATTCAAGGTGCTGGTTATTACCTTTAAAGCCCTTTATGGTAGTGGTCCAGGTTACTTGAGAGACTGCATCGTCCCAAGGACATCTACCCGGCCCACCAGAGCGGATCGGAGAGGCTCTCTGGTTTTGCCATCAGCCAGAGAGGCGCATCTCTCTGGCACTAGAAGGAGGGCCTTCTTGGTGTCCGCTCTGGCCCTGTGGAATCTCCTCCCGATAGAGCTATGCCTGCAGATGGAGTTGCTGTCCTTCAGGAAAGGAGTGAAAACCTGGCTGGCAGGTCTGGTTTGGGGAGTGGATGGTTCAATTTCCCCAGCCAGTTGGATGGTTTGACCTCCAGTATGTCCAAGTTATAATACCTAGCTTTTAATTAAGTTTTTAAGTTTTTAAAGGTTTTTAATGTTTTTAAAGTCTTTTTAAAATTGTTGGAAATCGCCCTGGGTCCCTTCGGGGAGGAAGGCGATAAACAAATATAAAAATAAATAAATAAATAAATAAATAAATAAATAAACTACCGTACATACACGAGTATAAGTTAACCCGAATATAAGCCGAGGGTGGGAAATGCAGTAGCTGCTAGTAAGTTTCAATAATCAAAATACTGTAAAACCTTGGCTAACGCTAAAACTTGGTTCCACAAGTCTTAGTGTTATCTGATTTTTAGTGTTATCTGATGCATGTTAAAATCCTATGGGATGCATCAGATAAAATTGAAACTCCATAGAGATACATTAAAACCGGCACAGGCTTTAGTTAATGTTATCTGATGCATCCCATAGGGTCTTAACGTTATTCGATGCAATCCCCCCCTTGCTTAATTTTGTGTGATTTTAGCGTTATCTGATGCAAACATTATCCGACGTATTACTGTACATGAAAATATGGTAAAAATAATTAAATTGTTAGCACATCTCAATCTGATGCAGTCTTGGGCCCCTTGTGGTCACTGACCTGAGTATAAGCCGAGTCCCCTTTTTGGGGCAAAAAAACTTGGCTTATACTCGAGTATATATGGTAATTGGTTTCAACCAGTTCAGATAAGAAAATCTGCAACTCAATTACTGTATATACTTCTGGATCTAACAGATTACTATTGATGGGGCCCAATCAATCAATCAGATATTGTTATTGCTTCTAACCATATGAATACTTTCCTTAGAAATATGTTTCCCCTTATGCACCATGTGGGGTCATACGACCGCTTTTGCTCATAGAGTATAACAGTTCTTTGTTTTAGTCCTCTGGAATGTGATGGGAAGGAGAGCAGAAGAAGAATGGAAGAATCTCAGCACATGAAGATTACATAGACTAGAGAATGATTGGAGGGTAGAAAATATTGGGAGGATTAAGAGAAACCTGGAGGAGAAGGGATAAAAAGCCTTGCATGAAAGGGTGCAGGGCTGCACTTTCCAGTACCATAATGAAGTGTATTGCCCAGTGCTAGGGTTGCTATAATTCTCTCACACCAAACCAGGAGAGCCATGTGACATCATTGCATTCTTCATACAGTGCATGTGTCACGGAGACAGCAGCTCCAAGACCCCACAGAATCTTCATCTAGGGCGGGCAGCCACCATCAGTTTTTTAAAAAGCTGTAGTCAAGAGGTTGTTTCCCATATGATTTTTCTTGCAAAATATGTTTCTTGATGGTTCTATTTTTATTTCTTTTCCCATCTTATTCTTGCCCCACCTCCTGCCAACCTAGCAGTTTGAAAGCAAGAAATTGCAAGTACAGTACTGTAGATAAATAGGGACTACTTTGGTGGGAAGATAAACAGCATTCCATGCACTCCGATGTCTAGTCATGCCTGCCACATGGCCATGGAAACATCTGCAGATGGAGGCAGCACTGGCTTTTCAGCTATGAAACAGAAATGAGCACTGAACCCTAGAGTTGGATACGACTGGCTTTCAAGCAAGGGTGACCTTTACCTTTTTAAAATTTCCTGGGCCACTCTATAAAAAACCTTTCCACCCCCTGAGGTCACCCCCTCTCCTTCACACCCACCCACCCATTTAAGTAGACTCACCTTCAAACCCCACACGAGGATCCCTTGGAAGAAAATTCTAAGTAGTGACCCAGAATGGCAATGCAGGCCATGGAGCCGTTTCCCTTATTTTGCAATGGACAGCTCTTCACTTTCTGTCCTCCCTTTCTAGTAATAATGACTCTATGAAATTAACCCTTTGTTTCTTGGATTTTTACATGTTTTTTCTTCAACCACCAAGACAGCTTCAACCTGGGAAAATCATGGAAAATCGGGACATATAGCAGTTCTACCCGGTGTCATTAATTGGCCAAATAAAGACACTGTGATTGAGATCTCTCCTTGTCTGATTGATTATGGTTTGATATCTGACAAGCCTAGTCTGGATGGATAGCTTCTGGACCCCAACAGTAACAAAGATACAAAACTGTGGCATGGAAAAGGACTCTTTCCCTGGCTGGCCCCAACCCCGGGGAAGATGAAATCGCTGCGGAGGGGCTGGAACCGGCCATAAAACAACGGACGCTCTTGCTGCTTTACTGGACTCCCCCCCCCCTCTGCTGCTCATCTGGAAGGGAAGAGGATAAGCCCGAGTCTTTGTAAAGACAGGTTTCACTTACCAGTAACTGTCGTTCTCCGAGTATGTTGTTTGGGGATTCACACTAATGGGTTCTGTGCCTGTGCTGAATCCGAGCGGAGCTGAAAAGCTAATTGGATAAAGTTTTGAATGTAGGACCGCCCACCATCCCCAACCGCCTCTGGCGCCATTTCACGCTCTTCCCTCAGTTCGATACTAGACCTGCCTGCGAAGCATAGAGCCATCTCAGGCCAGCAGCCTTTGAGGGGAGGTCGGGTTGGGTCGTGTGAATCCGCAAACAACATACTCGGAGAACGACAGTTACTGGTAAGTGAAACCTGTCTTTCTCCTTCGTGTTGTTTGGGGATGCACACTAATGGGTGACTAGCAAGCTCACTTACTTGGATGGTGGGCAGCCGGCGTCCTGAGATGAAGGAGAGCGTGTTGACATCAGGGATGGGCGGTCATCACCGAAGAGAATCGGAGACCAGCCATCAGGATGGATCTGCTCCGTCTGACATCAGTGGCAGACCTTGTATCAATCCGGTAGTGGGTGATGAAGGTGGAGGACCTGGACCAGGTAGCGGCCTTACAGATGTCCACCATCGGGATGCCTTCCAGGAAGGCAGTGGATAAGGCCAATGTCCTGGTGGAGTGAGCCTGGACATGAGGCAGAGGTGGCAGAGATGACATCTCATAGGCCAGGTAAATAGTACCTGAGATCCATTTAGATAGTCTCTGGGCAGACAGAGGCTGTCCCTTTGACTTGCTACCATAAGCCGCACCCTCCCGGCCCCCAACACCGGCCGGGAGGATAAAAGGAGCCTCCCGTGGCCGAGGGAGGCTCAAAGCAGATGCCGCCGCCGCCGCCGCCGCCGCCGCACCCCTTTCCCAGCCCCCGACACTGGCCGGGAGGATAAAAGGAGCCTCCCGTGGCTGAGGGAGGCTCGAAGCAGATGCCGCCGCCACTGCACCCTTTGTTGGACTCTCCCTCAGCCAGTTGGCCTCGAAGGGAGAAAACCGTGGGTCCCGGGCGGCGATAGAGGACTTTGTCTTGCTGGAGTTTGTTTTGATGTTTTATAATCTGTGATATTGTTTCTTTATACTGTGTAAGCCGCCTAGAGTCCGGTTCGCCTGAGCAAGGCGGGGTATAAATTTGAAAAATAAATAAATAAATAAATAAATACAAACAGTTGCTTGGCTCTCCTGAAGGACGCAGTCCTTTGTGTGTAAAACAACAAAGCCCTCCTGACATCCAATGAATGCCACACTCTCTCTTGTGCAGACGAAGGATTCAGGAAGAATGCTGGAAGCGTGATGGACTGGGCCAGGTGAAAGTCAGTGAGGACCTTTGGCAGAAATGCAAGGTCTGGGTGCAACACTACCCTGTCAGGGTAGAACATGAGGAAAGGAGGGTCAGACCTCAGGGCTGCAAGTTCACCTGCCCTCCGGGCAGAGGTAATGGCCACGAGAAAGGCAGTTTTGTAGGACACAAACTTGATGTCCACTGTGGCCATGGGCTCAAAGGGCGCCTTGGTGAGTGCAGTGAGCACAGCGGTGAGGGACCACTGAGGAGGTGGTACCTTAACCGGAGGGTAAGCATTACACAGTCCCTGAAGGAAACGTTTAACAGTCTTGTCCCTGAAGGCAGAGGACAGCACAGAGGAAGGTGGGGCATTGGCCACCACTGCAGCCAGATGGACCTTTAGAGATGAGTGCGCGGATCCTGACTCAGCCAAACGCAGAAGGTAGGACATCACATCCTGCAGGGATGCGGAGTCCACGGTATTGTCGTTGGATGTTAAAAAGTCAAGAAAACGACGGTACTTGGCATTGTATGACTTCCGCGTGGATGGCTTATGAGAGAGTTCAAGGATCCGCGGTAGGTCGGGCGGATAACCCAGGCCGTCAGATGGAGGCTCGGCAGGTCTGAATGAAGGATCCAACCGCCCCCCATGTGGAGGAGGTTCAGATCGGTGGGCAGGCAAAGGAAGTCACAAGCGAGAGTCTGAAGTAGTGGGAACCATGGCTGACGCGGCCAGGACGGGGCGATCAGTATCGTCCATGCACTCTCCGCACGGATCCGTACGAGGACCCGTTGGATGAGAGGGATCGGTGGGAACATGTATAGGAAGTCCTGATGCCATGGAACCATGAAGGCATCGCCTTCCGATCCACGACCGATCCCCGCTTGGGAGCAGTAACAGTGACACTTGGCGTTGGGTTGTGCCCAAAACAAGTCCAGGACCGGTGTGCCCCACCAGCGGCACAGTCGGTCGAACACCGATCCGTCCAGCTCCCACTTGTGCATTGCCGTCCCTCTGCGGCTCAGAAAGTCCGCATCCGTGTTCAGGGTGCCCTGGATGCGGACACCTATGGGGAAGACGTGCACCTTGAGGCACCATTCCCAGACCATCACAGGAAGGTGAAGGAGGGATAGAGATTTGGTCCCTCCTTGCTTGTTGAGATAGGCCAGGGTCGTGGTGTTGTCTGAGGCGACCTGCACCATGCGGCCCGCTATCGAAAGTCTGAAGGACCGCATCGCCTTCCACACTGCCAAGAGTTCGAGGAAGTTGATGTGGTGCCTGGCTTCTGCGGGAGTCCAGACCCCGTGGATCCATAGACCGCTGCAGCATGCCCCCCATCCGTGCGTGCTCGCATCGGTGGTGATCTGCACGTTCAGCGCGGGAAGAGTGAAGAGCTTCCCCACGGCCACATTGCAGTCCATCACCCACCAGCTCAGTTGGTCCTGCAGTTCGGGGGTTGGCATGAGCCACTTCCCGAGGTGGTCGTTGACGATGTCGAATGAAGCAAGGAACCACGACTGGAGGGACCGCATCTTGAGCTTGGCGTGCAAGATCTCCGCCGTGGTTGACACCATGAGTCCCAACAGGCGGAGGGCATCCTTCGCACGGATGCGACGCCTGCCCTGGATCCGTGCCACCACCGCACGGATGTCGAGCAGACATTTGGGCAGAGCATAGGCTCTCAGAGCCAGAGAGTCCAATACGGCTCCGATGTAGTCTATGCGTTGTGTGTGGGTCAACTGAGACTTTTTGTAGTTGACCCTCAGACCGAGACTCTCCATGAGTGCCAGGCAATGAGAAACATTGTCCTTGGCCCTCTGGTTGGTCGGGGAGCAGACCAACCAGTCGTCGATGTATGGGAACACCTGGATCCCCTGCAGCCAAAGATGGGTGGCCACCGGCGCCATGCACTTCGTGAATACCCTCGGAGCAGTGGAGGGGCCGAAGGGTAGACACGTGTACTGGTAGACGTCGCTGCCCACCTGGAAGTGGAGGAAGCGGCGATGTTCCCTCCTGATGGAGACGTGGAAGTACGCATCCTTCAGGTCGATGACGGTGAACCAGTCCCCGTGGTTGATGAGTGGGAGGATGGACTGAAGGGTTACCATCCGAAACTTCCTCGCGTCGATGTGTTTGTTGAGAAGACGGAGGTCCAAGATGGGGCGGGACCCTCCGTTAAGGCGTCCAACACCTTACAAAACTGAGTCCGGGACAGTGGGGCGGGGCCAACGTCATGACGTCATGGGCGGGGCCAACGTCACGACGTCATGGGCGGGGCCAACGTCACGACGTCACGACGTCATGGGCGGGGCCAAAAAAATAAAGGAGCAAAAAATGGCTCCAATAGTCAGCTGACATTTTTTGCCATTTTTGGGAGGAAAAAGAATATAAAAGCCATGGCTTATAATAGGGGAAACAGTATTGGACCAATACTGTTTCCTCTATTATAAGCCATGGCTTTTATTCTTTTTTCCCCCCCAAAAATGGCAAAAAATGGCCTGATGGCTTCTTTTCGGGGGGTGGCTTATATTTCTATATACTGCATGCTCGGACACAGAGAATAACACCCCCCAACTCTGCTTACCTTCAAGTTCTGCTTATTTTCTCTCCCGACGAACAGCTGATGATCAGACTCACTCGGAGGCTTTTTTTAAAACTACAGTAGGCAGGGAAACAAGGAAGGGGGAGAAAAAATTCAGCGATTTCATTGGCTCTCTATGTCAGCTGACATAGAGAGCCAATCACATTGCTGAATAGGGGAAACACCTATTCAGCAATGTGATTGGATCCCTATGTCAGCTGACATAGAGAGCCAATCAAATCGCTCAATTTCTCCCCCTTGTTGTAGTTTTAAAAAAAGCCTCTTTAGTCTGATCAGCTGTTCGTCGGGAGAGAAAAAAAGCAGAAGGTAAGCAGAGTTGGGGGGGGGTGTATTATTCTCTGTGTCCGAGCAGGCAGTGGGGTGGCTGTGTTTTCATAACACATGGCTTATTTTCGGGGGGTGCCTTATATTTTTAGAGCCCCCCGAAAATCGGCACATGGGTGGCTTATTTTCCAATAAACTGTGCATGCGCAGAAACTCAATCTGATGCATGCGCAATGCATCAGATTGAGTTTCTGCGCATGCACAGTTTATTGGAGCCATTTTTTGCTCCTTTTTTTTTTTAATGCCTGCTGCCGAAGAGAAATCGGGACAGCCGGGACGTCATGGGGGAATTCCGTGACCATTTTCCTAAAAATGGTAACTCGGGATTCCCCCTCTCAAATCGGGACTGTCCCGGAGAATCCGTGACGGTTGGCCGCTATACCCTCCGTCCTTCTTGTCTACGAGGAAGTAGCGGGAGAAGAACCCTTCGTGAGACTCCGACGCTGCAACCGGCTCTATGACGCCCTTCTCCAGGAGAGCTGACAGTTCCTCCTGGAGTGGTGGAGACGGATTGGTGACACGGACCCGTCCGACAGTAGGGCATCTCTTGAACTCGATCGCGTAGCCAGAGTCTAAGATGGTTAAAACCTACTTGTCCGTGGTGATGGTGGACCACACCGACAGGAAGTTCACCAGGGGACGGTACGGTAGGGAGATGAGAGTCTCAGTCACGGAGTAGTCAAACCCGTTGTTTGCTCCTCTGATCCGTCCACTTACCAGTCTGTTGGCGTTGCTGGTAACGCAGATGGGCGGCTTGCTGTCTCGGCCGGTAGAACTGGTGCCGAGGGTAGTCCTCCTGCCTCTGCTGCTGACGGGGCTGGTAGGACGGACCTTGAGACGAGGTCGTGGGCTGGTCCTGCTGGAACCGACCCGACCCTTGGCATGGAGCACGGAGCTGCTTGATGGTAGCAAAGTCACCTTTGAGCTTCCCCAAAGAGATATCCGTCTCCTTGGTGAACAGACCCTCGCCATCAAAGGGCAGTTCCTCCATCAGTTTCTTTACCTCATCCTGGAGGTCGGCCGAGCGGAGCCAGGAGTGCCGGCGTATCTGGACGGCGGAGGCCAAGTCTTTAGCCTCCGACTCCGTGATATGCCTCCCAGTTCGGATCTGTTGAAGGGCCAGCTGGCATTTTTGGATCTGTTGAAGGGCCAGCTGGCATGTGGCATTTTTGTGCTACAAAGTTGTACAGAATTAAAAGAGAGATTTAAGATTGTGCTGGAGGGATTTGTGGGTAGGAAGGATTATTAGAGCATATGTGGTTTTCTTGCTCAAAGGCAGTCATACCTGTATGAGATAAGCAATTGTTAAGAGCAGGAGTCCTAGGAGTCCTCAACCTTTTAAAGCCGCTCCCTCAGACACCTTGGAAGGCAGGGGGGGGGGGGGAGGCGAGCAGCCATTTTGCCCTTCCTCCACTACATGGGACTTCCTGGTGTGGTGGAGGTGGGCCACATGAAATGGTGCCACGGGTCGCAGGTTGGGAATCCCTGGTTTAGAAATTATAAGAAATAAAAAAAAATGAATGAAACCTTGCTACTGTTTTCCTTGTTTATTGGAGGAAAGGAACAGTTATATAATAAACAACTGGTGATGTTTCTAATACGAGCAGCATAAAATGAGATTGTTCTAAACTGGAAGATTTCTTTTTACAAAGAATCCTGAACATTATTTAGGAAATTATATCGAATGAAAAATTGACCAGTTGACTGAGCTTACACAGGGAAGAACTAACAAGAGATAATTTTATGAAAATGTGGCATCCTTATCTGGTTTTGTGTACTGAATCAAAAAATACACCTTGGAATTAACAAGCCATAGAAAGAGATTGAGATAAAGCTAAGATTGTTGATCTAAAATGTGTTTTTAATCCCATGATGACGAATCCATAGAAGGGTTAGGTTTGGTTTGTTTGGTCCTTCTCAAGGACTTGAGAATGGTTTGCAAAGCTATTACTGCTCCTTATGAACTTACCCATCCAATTCTACAATAGGAATATCTATATTACCTGAAAACTAAGTCTGGGAGGTCCAGAAGGAATAGAAGCCTGCCATTTCCAAAATGTCAGGAATGATATGTTTTAGTGATATTTGTATTTGCTCTGAACACTCTTTGCTGCTTTAAGTGGGATTGTTGGTTAGAATACATCCTGTAAACTGCATGAAAAATGTATCCAAGTTAAAATTTCCAAACAATTTCAAAAGTTAACATACCAAGAACGATCATTCTGAAAAAGACAATCTGTTCTGTCATGGCTGATCAGTGCCATTTTCATTCCATCTGCATTCAAGCAGGCCAATCTCTCAAGTGTAGCTCGATTTTGTAGATAAATAGCTGCCAGGCCAATGAGATGCAATCAATTTCACTCTCACACAAGATTGTCCAACGTGGTACCGTACATCTTTTGAATTCAGGGCCTACACATGGCACCAGTTTGGCTGTTCACATTCTGGGGGATCCTCTGCCTCAGCCTAGGTCCAGGAGGTAAGTCTCCTCTTCAAGAAGTAAAGAGATGAGTGACATCTGTGCATTTAAGCACTAAGTACTTTCCCAGTTTCTTTTTAAATCCCTGAATTACTTTTTGAATTTGGCATGGAAATGGAAAGAGCAGCCTGAGAAGTTTCTAGAGATGAGGAATAGCAGATAGTCAGCTGAACATACTCTTCTCTGGCTTCTAATAGAGTTCCTTGTGAAGCTTTTGTTGTGATGACTAAAGCACAGAGTTTGGAAAAGTTAGTTTTTGGATTACACTTCTCAGAATCTTTGGGACACAGAGTTCTGAGAGTTATAATCCAAAAGGTTAATTCTTCCAAACTCTGGTGATGGAGGTCTTGCTCTAGAGCAGTGATGGCGAACCTTTTAGACACAAAGTGTTGAAGGGGGGGGGGCAGCCTGGGATGTGGTGTCCATGCCTTCTGGAGACAAAACCAGTTAACTCATTGTCTTTGGCAGCCGCTGCTACTGCCTTAGTCATTTGGTGGTGTAGTAGTTAAAATGTACTGCAGCCAAAAGGTTGTGAGTTCAATCTTGATGGGATTCAAGGTAGATTCAGCCTTCCAAGGTCAATAAAATAGGGATTCAGAATGTTTAGGGCTTTGGCTGGCAGCATCTCCAATTTTCCAACTCCTACACCCAACTTTGTCCTCCTCCCACTCAACAACCTTGCTGCGAGTGAGAGAATAGGGAGAGAGGAGGCATCTAGTCCCAAGGTTAACCTCAGCCAAGCAAGGGATTTGAATCCGCGTCTCCTGACCCAAAGCCACAACTGCTCAAATTTTAGGCACCGTGGGACTAACTGCAAAATTGGGGTGGGTGGGGACTGGGGAGTCTTAGGAAATTCTTCTAGATCTGAGAGTAAACAAAACAGAACAGCAAAAAAGAAAAAAATGGTGTGGCATTTTACAGACTAACTCCTGTATTTAAATGTGAGCTTTTGTGGACTAAGTCCACTTCATCAGACATAAGAGTGAGGCCTCATGGCATCAATTTATACACACATCAGATACACAGGCATACAAATTGGCCAAACAGAATAGTAACATTGTAGCTTTTTCAACTGACAAAAATCCCGTCATTATCCAAATCTGTTGTGAAGCCTCGCCCCATATTGTAAATGGTTGCAAAACAAACTTCTCTTGCAAGCTGATGCATCACATCCAAAGGGTGGATGCAACAAATGTTGTGGCATTACACTTTTGCCAATGAATTAGTATCAGTTGACAATGGTTTTAGTGACCCAGGAAATACTGCAGCATGTACCTGTTAGTTGTGGGTGCATTCAAATCAGATAACGTCCCAGAAGCCCCTAACATAAATCAGACATCAAGAGTGGGAATACAGAGGAACTGGTTTCAAATCACTTTAATCTGCC
This sequence comes from Furcifer pardalis, assembly GCA_030440675.1. Taxonomy (NCBI): domain Eukaryota; kingdom Metazoa; phylum Chordata; class Lepidosauria; order Squamata; family Chamaeleonidae; genus Furcifer; species Furcifer pardalis. The sequence continues at coordinate 155,232,543 of CP126893.1, forward strand.
TGGACACTTGGCCGTGGATTTGAGGGTTCCTGTTTTAGAGCAGAACAATTACAAAACTAGAATCCAGAGAGAGAGACAACAGAAATTAAGTACTGTACATGCATATGCCGGACACACATTTCAGGGGTTTGTCTATCAGTCAGGGGTCCCTGGGACATTATCAGATTTGCCTGTGGTCGCTCAAACCATTGTCAGCAGATGTTAATCCCAGCCCACCCTCTCCTCTCACCTATCTTTGGCAGAGAGGGAGAGGGAGAGAGATGTTGAGGAAGAGGTTTGGCTTCCCGTTGATGACTTGCATGCCAGGAGAAAGGCTTCTGTGTGCCACTTCTGGCACCCATGCCATAGGTTCATCCCCCACTGTAAAGAGAGTCATTGAAATAGCATGTTATCTTCCACTGTATAAAGGCACCTGAGTGTTCTCATTCCATTCCCAGCAATATGGGCATAGTGAAATGACTGAAAATCAGGATTTTGTCTCCATCACAGTATCTAGTTGAGGTAGTCTGGGCTCTGTTTGTTCTACTGGGTTAATGACTGTTCTGAAGTCTATTGAAAAATAACCTTAAATTAAAGGTGGATGAGTCTTTCGTTTTCTTTCTATTGAGTACCATAAATTAATTTATTGACAGTTTACCCAACAAAATGTTTGAATATATGCATTACCCAAAATCCATAGGTGCAGCTTTTCCCAGTAAAGTGAGGATCAGGTAATTTATCCTTTGGAGAGAAAATGGGTAGACCATGACCATGGATATAAAACAATCAACCTGAGGAAGGAGATAGGGAAAATAATGACTGTTAACAAGTCCATGGTTCTCATGAATAGAAATCCCCCTGCATAGAAATATTGATAGTGAGAGGCTCTGGATTAGATTGGAAGAACCCCAAGAAATCCTCCAGAACAAACCCATAACACAAAGTTTACTCAAAAATCAGCTCCATTTGAACCCAGAAAGAGAAGGGCCTATTGAATAGAATTACACCAGAGAAATATACCAGTTTGTCAACCATGTTTACCTATTTTTGCAGCAATGAAAGTAAAAAGTACCTTTTTTTTACATATTTATTTCTCCCAACACTTTTCTTCTTTTCCTTCTTTTGCCTCAGAGTATCACAAGCTTACTCTTAACATTTTCCTACTACAATGTAATGTACCTTGCATTGAACCAACCAGGTTTCTCTCTTTTAACAGCAGATGGGTTGGTCTGCAGATACTGTTCTACACTAAACAAGGATATGTCTTGCGTCCCTCCAGAAGGAACGTGTACGGGTACTGATGAGTGCTTCATTTTTAGAATATCTAAGGGTAAGATATAATGTCATGAAAGGAGGAAAAATTCCCTCCTTCCCTCCCTCCACATGTACAAAAGCCAGCAGAAGAGCATTAATCACTGAATGTGAAGGCATCAGATTAGTTTGGAGGCAGCATGGAATGGCATGTAGTACATAGCTACCTCCAATAATACCTTACTGTGATTGCCACTGTCTATCAGGTGAGATGCATGGCTCCTTCTGTCCAATGATAGAGCTAATCCTACACAGCAAACATTCTCTAATCTCTGCCAAACCAACCAGCTTCTCAGTCTACCTACAGATCTAGTTTACATCCATTCCCTGAATTCCTTGCCATAAGAGCCATCCCATGTCATTGTATTTACGGTAGCTGGATGAGCCAATGGCTTGAAGGGGCCCATTCCTAACCTTGTGGGAGAGGCACAAATTGGACTAACATGACTGGACAAGAAAGCTGCTGGCATTCAAAACAGCTCAGATTTTAAACAGATCTACCAACAGGTCCACACATGTATATCTACATACATATCATACCTAAATATTGAACATTTGGACAGTTTAATTATAATGTTAATATCACAACACAGTTAAACATTTTTCTTTTCCATTCCAGATAATGTTCTAGAGAGAGTAATACGAGGCTGTTGGAGAGGTGGAATCAGGCCATGTGGAGATAAATGGGAAGATTCCTCTAAAAATGCTCAGTATGAACTTGGATGCTGTTCTAACTCGGATAACTGCAACGACAATATGAACTAGATCATGAAAGTGCATGTCTCCAGTTTAGGCTGCTTCAGCTGGAATCAGCAGTAGTTTTAGAGTTTTGTTTCTTATGATTTGGCATCACATGTATAGTATATAGAGTGGGTAATAGTGTTAGTGATTAGGAATAAAATGGACATTAAGAAAAACAACACTGTATGAAAATTAGAACACCATATGAATTGACAACTGGCAACACTGTCTTTTCTTGAAATCTGAGAATTTCCATCATGTTGCAAAAGCAAATGGTGTCCAGAATGCTTCCAGAGGGCTCTTCTTAACCTAATGCCAGAAAGTGCCTTCCTCTCCACAACATTTAAGGCATCATGTTTGAAAGATATATGAATGCAGGAAAAGACAGTTGAAATGCAGTTCTAATTGATGTCATTTTGTCAGAAACATGTATCTGATCTCCAAGTTAGAAGTGATCTTAATGCCATGAGTGCAATTACTATGAATAAAAAGAAACAGTCAAGACACTGTGTGGTCCTTGTGCAAAATCTAAGTGGAAGAGTGTGTGATGTGTTTATTCTTGAGGACTACATTAGCAAAGTGGGATCCAGTGTGTTGTAGTGGGTAGAGCAGTGGTCCCCAATGTTTTTTTGCCCATGCCCCACCTAAGCATCTCTAAAATCCTGATGCCCCCCTCCTGTGGTCTATAATTCATATTATTCAAAAAGTGAACTCCTATTCATGTCAAGGAAGTCTAAATGGTCATTAACTGTTAAGAAATCATTTTGCACACCAAAAAAATCAAATGTAGGGCGTGTGCCCCCACATTGTGACTACTTTGTTTTACTTTGGAAGTAAAGTATTAGGATCGCTATACAAACATGAGGGAGGACTATAGTGCACTGGGTGGTAGGTACCATGTATAAAATAATAAAGCTGTAATATTGCGGTGAAAGAGGAGAGTTGATATAAAGGTGAAATTATACAGTATAGTAAATGTATAGAAAATAACTAAAGTAATATCTGACTACATTATATTATATTGATATGTATTTTTTTTCTCTTCTTATCTTTAACGCTGTAGGATGTATGTGGGAACTACTTTTTTGTATGTAATTGTTTTTTTTATGTTTTGTAGATTGTTTTGTTATCTATATAAACATGAGGGAGGATTTTGAAAGGCTGTTTGTACAAAGCTATAGCACCTCCATCAGCTCCTTGAAAACAATCATGCCCACCTCATCGAAAGGGTTAATAAAAGATACAGTACTTATTTCAATAGCAGCCCTAAGAATCCCATGGACATTGAGCTTGCTCAATCCCTCAAACTATCACTCTTGAGCCATCGTCATAAACAAAATCAAATCAAATCAATAACTTATGTACCCTTCTATACCGTCCCATTGCACTTAGTGCACTCTCTGGGCGGTCCACAAATTAATTAACATTTTGCCCCCAACATGCTAGGTACTCATTTTACCAACCTTGGAAGAATGGTAGGCTGAATCAACCTTGAGCCCTGGTCAGGACTGACCTTAGAAACATGGGCGGGTTTCTGGACTGTAGGTGTGCTTTAAAAATATAGACATTACTGTCAGGAAAACGACCTATTTCCTAATGTCTCCCAAGGCTTGAAATTGCTATTTTGCAGCTAGGCCTCATAAAAATCCATTTTTCTCTCTGTATGCCTTACAAGACTGCCACGATGGCTTGTTGACATTACAGTGTTCCTGTGCTGTTATCTTTCTAGCTGGCTTAGCTAGCAGAACTTAGAATGTTATGTCTTCACATAGATGTAAACAATGTGTTGTTTTGAGAAAGTTATTCTCTGTTGTTCTCTGTTACCTGATTGGCTAAGAGTAACCCACCTGACCGCAAATTCTCCATTTTGCAGAGAACAGTTAGTTAGTTCGTTTCTGTTTCCCAATGGCTTAAGACCCTGGACTGTTTGCTGGTATGGGATTACTCTTCTTTTTTTTACTATGATTACCTAAAAGATCCTGGACTGTTTACTGGACTGATCTTATGTTTATGACCTTTTGATCTACGCTTTTCCATGGACTTTACTACATGAACCTGAAGAATAAAACAGCTGTTTCTCTTTGAAGATTGTTGTTTTTCTTATCACACATACACCAATGCTATGCTACCAGAAGCCTCCTTTGTTTTGCTCTATGTTCAAAGGCCTTACTGCCTGAGCATAGTAAGAGTTCCTTTTAATCTCCTTGGTTCTCCCAGAAGTGGTGAGGCAAGGGTTAAGTTCCAGTGATGAGCATGAGGCTCAGGAACTGATAAGGAGGTGCCCTTGTGAATGGGGACAACCGATGGCGTGATAATTACCACCAAGGAATGTCGCTTATGGAGACAGGCATGAAAAATGTTATGTTTATTTACCTAAGCAATTGCCATTTGCCCGTTTGTTTCTAAACAAGAATTACACTTATTTATTCTTATCCCCACTTCCAAAAATTTAAGTATGAATGTGCTGGTTTTATCCTTTTGGTTTTAACAAAAACATAATCAATAAACTTGCCACAAATCTCTATAAAAATCATTTTCTTTATCATAACTTTAATTTTAATTCACATGTAAATTTATCATTTATGGCTATGTTTCATAGTTCTTTATGCTTTAATTGTCCTATGCAAATTCCATATAGATTTTCCAGTTGTTAGCCATTAGGAACCATGTTGCGGTTACCATAATAATTACAATCATCTTTTATTCCCTCTGCTTTTATGTTGCTCTATGGACATCTTGAATTTTAATATGATTATTTTGCTTTTCTTGAATCTTTTTAGAATTGTATAATTCTTGATAAAACTCTTGTCCTGCTTTAATTTTTATCTTTCATCTGGTTACATCTATGTCCATGTTCATCTATAATTTTACCTATCACTCTTTAAATTTTGTTTTCCATAGCTGCCCTTGCAAACATTTTTGAATTTTTAGTCTTCTTAATGTATCAGACTTCTCTGGGCTTTTCCAGCTTCATCTGCTTGCAATTCTTTCTTCAAAGCTAAAATCTCATTCAACTCCTTTTCTCCCTTAGTTCATTATAATTATTTTCCAATATAGTAGAACCACATATAATGAAAATAACTGATTCCACAAGGCACTTCATTATATGATTTTTTATCATCGTATGATGCATGCATTGTACAGTATAATGAAAATTTCTATCGGAAAAAAATCATACAACAAAAATCTCTATGGGAAAAATTGTCCAAATTTGCGGTGTACGATTTTTCCCATAGAGATTTTTGTTGTATGATTTCCCCCATAGGGAAGCATTGCATCATACAACAAAATTTTTCATTGTATAATGCAACTTTTTTTGAAATTATCTTTGTTGTACGATTATTTTGTTATACGAGGTTCCACTGTACTTTAATCCTAGTTTCCAATTATTTTTCTTTATTCTCTCTCACTTTAATATTGTTGATTCTTTAATACTTTATCCTTCATTGTGTCCCAAAGCATTCCTTGTTTAACCTCTCCATTGTCATATTTTTGGGTCCATATTTGTTCCCATTCTTTCTCAAGGTTGTCTAGTATTTGGTTATTATTACTCAAAAATGTTATGGCTTATTTATAATCACACTGGGTTGCATGAGGACTTACTTTTATAAACGCCACATCAATTTTCAGAACTTTTAGTAATATTCAGCTTGATACAAATATAGACTCAATTCTAGAGTAGGTACAGTATTATGAATCTGCAAAAAAAAAGTACAGTATACACTTTTTCTTGCTCTTTCAATTCTCTCCATACTGCATTTAACTCTAGGTCACTCAGGCATTTTACTTGATACAGTTAATACTGTCACTTTGCTCCCATGGATGAAGGTTCTTTGAAAGCAAAACCAAAGTAAGTTCTTACTCCCACACCATCTTATTACACAACTAAGACTACGGAAAGCTTGCAAATTAAGAAAATCATAACATAGCCTTTTCATCTGCTACTGTAGCAGAACTACAGATTTTTACTATAGACTTCAATGTAGTAGAAAAACCTACACATGCTCTACAGGATTTACTAAGGTTGCAAACCCAATGCAATTTCAATGTGTCTCCTGTAAATGAGATGAGCACCGCACTCTATAGTCGGCTGCGACTGACTTTCAAACAAGGAATGCATTTACTTTTATTGATGATTACATGCTACTTTTCATGAGAACCGAGGAAATGCTCTCGCTCTCTTTAATCTGAAACGTCCATGTTTTCCTGTCATATACACAGTCTTGCCCTATAAGGTAAAGGTCACTCTTGCTTGAAAGGTCACTCTTGCTTGAAAGCCAGTAGTATCTGACTCTCAGGTTCAGTGCTCATCACTGTTTCAATGCCGAAGAGCCAGCACTGTCTGCTTTTGCAGACGTTTTCATGGTCATGTGGTAGGCATGAATAGACATTGGAACCTTAAGTCAGTAAGGTTTGTTAGACTTTGAATTGTGTTCTGCTCCTTTTCACTAGCCTTAACATGACAGAATCTAGCCCGGAAAAGCCACACATGAAGGGGAGACAAGGAGCATTACTTACCTTCCTATGGCAAGAGCTGTGCTGTGCAACCACCAGCAGTTTCACAACCAGTGCAAGGCACATATGTCAGCAAGAACCTGTTGGGCAGAAGGAAACACTTGTGCAATTGCACTCCTGCTCTGTGCGTCCCTCTTGCAATTGTGTTTACCCTGAAGTCATTCTGTGTTCTGTGCAGCTCACAAATCAATGCAAAGGATCTCCAAAGAGGCATTTAGCCTGCTCTTGGGAATTGGTCCAGGTTCCGTGCACCCACATCTCACAGATGCTGGAGGGCCACAACCTCCTATACATTTTTGAACCTCTAATGTGGGTTCTCTTACAGCAATCCCTATACATTAGGGGTTTCCAAACTGAGGCCCATGGGCCAGATCCGGCCCATGGCACCATTTGATGTTGCCGCCTCCAAGGGCATTCCAGAAACAAAATGGTCATCCCTTTGAAGCTGTTGGGACAAAAGGCTGTTCTCATCGTGTAGACAGGGCAAAATGGCCATCCAACCCTTGAAGCTGACTGAGAGAGCTTTGCACGGCCCTCCGGCTTGAAAAGGGTGGGAATCCACCCTATACATTGTTCTCACTACCTATTGGGATCAGCATATAAGGAAGGTTTGCGGCATTCAGAGGCTGCTTCCAGAGTAAACAAAGCCTTGAGACAGTGACATATAAGCCTAACAACCAATGCAGTCCCAACATGACCCCTTAGAGATGACCATGCTTTAGGATTTTCTGGTCTTCCCCTGCCCAAGGTCTTGCTCTAAGATTTTCAGTGTCCTAATTGTCAGTGGTTATGCATTGCCAGAATTTGGCTCTAGCAGCAAGTGTGTGTCTGTCTGCAGCTTCCCAAACCCCTTCTTTCTCCTCTTCTTGCTGCTGGCTCTACTCCAGAGAAGGAATGTATGCAAAATGTCAAACCATGTTCTATTCTTTTTGGTGATCTTCCTTCTCTTTTAATTTTTTACCCCTTGTTAATAAGAATTTAGCAATAGCTAATCCTGTGAACTAATTGCTAGATCAGATCAGCGTATAGAAAAACAAGACTTGAAAAAAACTGAATAAAATAGAAGCAACCAAGATGATATGAATATGCCAGGGTATGTCTATGTTTCAAAACAAAGAGGGCTTTATAGCACTGTTTCTCAACCTTTGGTTTTTGGACTTCAATTCCCAGAAGCCTAAGTCAATTCCCCAAAACACTGATCAGCCAATGTACTGACTTAGACTTCTGGGACTTAAAGTCCCCCTGTGGGGCTTGGGCCCCACATTGGGTACCACTGCTTTACAGGAAGCCATAAAAGGAATAGCAGAGGAAGGACTAGAGGCAGGAAGGAAAGAGGCAGGGGCTGTGGTCTGGCATGCCAACTGCAATACGTTCACAGGGGGCCCTGAACTCCTAAAACATTCTGTACCCCTATGCAAATACTGTTTACAATTGAAACTTTAATAAAAGCTTTGAAGCAAAGCAGAATTGAATCATTCCAGTTTGGCATTCTAGTGTAGTCACCATCTGAAACGAAAACTACCACTGTCTTGTTCCTTGATTGAAGAGTGTACTGTAGACTTCGCATAAATAGCCCATAGTTGTTTCTCATCCATTTCCAATAAATTGCAAGCTTTGATCTGCTGCCTCATCTATTCATCTTGCGTGACTGAAGTTGACAAGATGTTCTGTTCTTGGGCAATCATGGGTGGTGGTCTTCTTTCAAACTCTTCCACTGGAACGTGAAGTGGGACAGGGTAAGAAAAAGAAGCACCAGGGAAAGAATGAGTCATGCCCAGATATAACCATACCACAAGTGCAAAAATCCTATTGGAAATTTCTGTTGACTTGCCGCTAGTAACTGAACAGAGCAGTAATTACTTTCCAGATGTACATAAATGCAGTAAATAGTCTGTATTCTAAACACAGCATGGAATCCCAAGCACAACTAGCTGAACTGACCCTCCATAAATCACTAGGAACAATAGCTGGGGGGGAGGAAAGGATCTCCCGGACAGGCCTCTTCCCCTTGGCTCTAGCCAGCACCTCTGGGTAGCCTTCACTGGCTTCTTTCAAATGTACCAGGTTCAGATTTCACTCAGCACTGACATTTGTGAGACAAATGTAATGAGCAAACAGATGTAACAAATTGGCCAGAGCCAGGCCATCCATTAAGCAGTGGCCAATTCCATCCCTTTCCTGTCCATTATCCTCTCCCTGTTTCCACACAGCACACCATACTGCTCTCCTTTGCTTCTCCCGCATGCTGGCTCACCTCAATGGCCATGGCATTGGTGCTGAGCTAAACTACCCCAGCATGACCTGTATGTAGTGAAAGGCCAGGCAAATTGTGACGGGAGAGGAGGTGGAGGCATGCCAGAGTACAAGGCAGAAAAGTGAGGTATGGGTGAGAAAAAGACCCTGGCAGCCATGGTAGTTCTTCTTCCTGGGTCACAAGAGAGCTCCAATCACCACGAGTAAGGATAGCTGTCTTTCTGCCACACTGGTGGTGTTAGAGTGTCCTCCATCAGATCTGAAGTTGACAGATTAACCTAGAAGGCACTTCTCATAGCATGCAATTTCCGTATCCTAGCATCTGTCATTTGAGTCAATCAGCTCAATTTGCCAAATGATAGGACCAACCCTGCTTGCAATTGACATCAATACACAAAATAACAAGTTAAAAACAAAAAAACAAAAAACACATACACACCATAAGTGGTCAGGGGTCTTCTTATATGGTAGATGGCCCTGTCTGGGTGGTGTCTCTCCCTTTCAACTTAATTAAACTTTACATAATTTGAAAATTGCCCAGCCTGTCACGCCCTCTGTCACCGGGTTACGGAATTATTAGTCTGTTCTGTAGTTTTCCATAAAGTGGCTTTTCCATAACCCAAAGCATAATTCCCCATAGGAATGCACGGAGTATTAGAAAAATGCTCCCAACCCTCCAAACACGATTCTCTCCTGCACTTCGATCAATCTCGCCAGCTGGCGAGTGGCTGGGTTGGAGAAGAGGGGATGTTATTAGAGAATTTCCCTTTCTTTCCTATACCTCAATTGATCTCTAAGAACACCCCTCCTCTCTTCCCCCCCCAGCCACTCACCAGCTGGGGAGAGAGATCGAACTAAAAAAATGCAAATAATACAGAGCACACAATGCCAAAGACGAAGCTTAGCTCCCTACCTTTTCTGGTGCTTCGTTCTGAGGGTCGGTGTGGGAACACCTCGATGTCCAGGAGGCTGACAAACAGGAGTGGTTTGTCTGGACAATGGGGGAAGCACATCCTGGGGTCTCTTGCTAAAGAAGCGGATGGCAGGCGAAGGGAGCTCCCCTTACCCATTGGCAGCTTCCTCACCAAAACCCCGCTCAAACTCCTCCCAAACAAAAGACTCTTTGCGCCTTCCAGGGACTCTAAAATGGAATGGGGATACCATTTTAAACTTTCAGATGCAATATGTTCTGGGGAAACCCGTTCCATAATGTGAGGTTTTTCTGTAAATAGGGCCATGATTTCCCCAGAATTTCTTTCTGTAAGTCAAGTTTTCCGTTACCTGAAAGGTCCGTAAACCAGGGCTTTACTGTATACTGATCTCAACAAGCTTGGCATCTACTGTGTAGTTTGAATACTGTCAGAGTCCTACGGCTAGAAAGCTACACTGGGTGAACCCATTGGCCGTGGCAGGTTAGGTAGCAGGAACAGAAAGCACTGCAGGTTTGGGATTTTTTCCTTTTTGAACCCCAGTTCATATAGCTTGGCCATTGTCTATGGCAGTTCCTCATACTGCTGTTTTATATACCAAGGCAGGGTGAAAGGGTGTGTGTATTTGCATCCCAAACTAGTGTCTTGAAGTAGTCAGTTGTGTTGTAACTAATGACTTTCGGGTCTTTAGAACCATAAAGGTTGAAAATGTCCAGCATCGTGGCAGCCATCTTAGCCCATGTCAACAAAGAACAGCCATGTTGTGGCTCCTTAAAAATTGGCAGGTTTTATTGAGCGGAGGTTTTTGTGGACGGCTGCAGTTGGTGTGGTCTGCGAATGAAATGGGTTGTAATCCCTGAACTGTTACACTGAATAAAATTGGCTGCTCTCTAAACTGCCACAAGACCCCTTTTGATTTTTACTCTTCACAAGTGATCTTCCAAGCCCTGGTTCCTTCTATTTTGCCTCCTCCTCCTTCTGGAGAGGAAAATACCCCTGAGTTATAGGGCCTGAGGTGGAAGCAGTGCAACTTTCTCCATTGCAGTGGCTGCTTCGGGTTTTGCCTTCCAACAGGAGGTTAAACAGAAGTGCAGCAACAGAGGGAAGAACACTAATACTGTAAGTGTAATATTCAGTTCACTGGCCTGCAACAACCATGTGGGCATTCAGGACACTGGGAACTTCATTTTAAAGATGCAACCAGGGTTGAAACTACATGCTTGTTTGAAACAGGTCTCAATGCAAAGGGATTTTCATGGCTTCACAGGATGTATGCCTTGTAATACAGTGTACGTTGGGCACTGTTGTAAAAGTGCAGTAGTAGGGTTTCAGTACAGGGAAGTATACCTTCCTCTTCTTCAGGGCTTGCTTGTCTTTGCTGGATGGCCGTGGTGGGGGAGGGCAGCGGGGAGGGCATCTTCAACAACTGGAGAGACACCACCACCATGGATGCAAACCTGTGCTTCCCCCTCCCAACTGCTACCATCCAACTGCCTGCCAGACAAGAATGCTCCATAGAAGAGGAAGGGCAGCAGGGTTCCCCGCCTCTTCCCTAGGCAGCAAAAACAGAGTGGATGAAGTTGATTCCCTCTCCCCTCAGTAATACACTTTGCAGATAATTTGCCATTAAAACAGGGATTCCCATCTAAGGCCTGTGGGCCAGATCCAGTCCAGGGTGCCATTTCATGTGTCCCCACCCCTCCAAGGGCATTCAAGAAACAAAATGGCCACACTTTGAAGCTGTTTGAACAAAATGGCCACCCCATCATGCAGGCAGGGCAAAATGGCCATCTGGCCCTGGAAGCTGACTGAGAGAGTGTGACTTGGCCTCCGGCTTGAAATGGTTGGGAACCCTTACATTAAAAGATTAATGAAGGTCATCTATAATGTATTGTTCCAGTCTCAAATTTCCAAACAAGGAGCTGCTGCTATTAGGCAACATTCCTTTCTTGGACTACATCCCCCAGCATCCTTACAAAGCAAGGATGGCCCATGGCCTATAGATTTCTGGGAGCTGAAGCCCCTACCTAAACCCCCAAATTTCTCCCCATTTCTTGTATGACAATTCATTCATCAATGACTTTTCTCATAAGGTTCAAATAGGGGAGGTTGCTTTGTCCCCTTGGATACTCTGTAATGGGTTTTCTCAAGGGTAAATCAGCTCTCCAACATAAACATCTGTACAAATCCCCTAGGGAAGATCATCCAGAGACCTGGAGTTTGCTGTCATCAGCATGCTGAAGACACACAGCTCTATTTCACTTTTATACCTTCTGCAGTGGATGCAATCTGGTGTGTTGAGGAATGCTTGACCAAGACAAATAAGTTGAAGGTGAATCCTGACAAGCTGGAGGTCCTACTGTTGGGTGGAGCCAGTAGTGGGCTCCAAAAAATGTTACTACCACACTGTGGGCATGGCATGGTGGGTGTGGCCAGGGGGAAAGCACTGTGTTGCACCTGAATTAGAACAAGAGTGGTACCTCGCTGAACGAGCATAATGCATTCCACAGGATTGCTCTTTAAGTGAAACACCATTGTAAGTGACCAATTGTCACTTCTGGCAATGAGGATTGTGAACCCTGGTTTAATTCTTAAGCAAGTTTTTGGTTGTTTTTAATTGTTAAGCGAGGTGACCATACAGAGAAAATTCTGTTCTTTAAGCAAGTTAGTCTCCAAGTGAGATGCTTTTTATGCGAGGTTTTACTGTACTTTATGCGAGGTTTTACTATACTTTATTTCAATACTTGGATGGACCGGGCCAGCCAGAATTTCTGCTACTGGTTTTGGCAAACTGATGCAAACCTGCTGATGCCCACCACTGGGTGGAGCTCCTACCTAGGTTTGCCATAGGTCTGGGAAAACCAGGATTGTCCCAGATTCAAGCTCCAAAAAATTGTCCTGGTCAGTTCAATAAAATGTATTTATTATTTATTTAATTTATTTATTTAGATTTATATTGCTGCCCACTCACCATGGTGACTCAGGGCGACTTACAATCAGGAAAAGAACACAGCACACAAAAAAATTAATACATTTTTCTTAATCAATAATAGATTTCTCTCTCCCCTCCTGCTGTTGGTGGGTGTCCGGAGTACCTTGAAAAGTTGAGATAATCATATAACCATGGTTCAAATGTAGCTCCCCCTGGACTTCTGCAATGTCAAATGGGATGTTGGTTGCCACCTCCTTCCTGCTCTTGCTCTGGATTAATTCATTGTTAAAGTCCTAGATTTTTAAAACTTACTGATTGTGTATTATATAACACCATTAAAATAATGTTGTGCCACCTTACAGACTCACTTATAGCCGTTATTCTTTAACCCACCCATCCTCCACCACTGCTGCTCTGCCGAGTCTCCCAGGGGAGCCAGGAGGCAGCACTCAAATGGCGTCTGGTGAGTGCGAATGCATGAAAATAGCAATTTACACATACTTCTCTTAGTACTGAGCATGCATGCTTCAATTGCTTTTTCACGCATGCACACTCACCAGACGCTGTCAGGAAACGACATATTTCCTCATGTTTCCCAAGGCTTGCAAATCGCAGTTTCGAGCTAGGCCTCATAAATAGGCCTCAGAAATCCTTTGTTCTTCTCTGCCTCATGGACTCATGTCACAAGACTGCCTGTTTTCCAGTATTTCTTATCTTTCTAGCTAGATGAGATCCATGTTTTGTCTACATGCCAGAACACTGATTGCACACGTGTAAAAACAATTCATTGTTTTGAGAAAGTTATTCTCTGTTACCTGATTGGCCAAGGTTAAACCACCTGACCAGGAATTCTCCATTTTGGAGAACAGTTAGTGAGTTCGTCTCTGGATATCAATGGCTTAAGACCTCAGTTTGGCTTGTGGGATTTCTCTTTGCTTTTCATTATGATTACCTAAAGATCTTGGACTGTTTACTGGACTGATCTTATGTTTATGACCTTTTAATCTACGTTTTTTTCCATGAACTTTGTTACACGAACCTGAAGAATAAAGCAGCTGTTTCTCTTTGAAGATTGTTCTTTGATTAGCACACACACACCTACGCTACGCTACTAAGAAGAAGCCTCCCTTGTTTTGTTCTATGCTCAACTGCCTTACTGCCTGGGCATTATCCTCACACCTCACAATTGCTGCGGGAGCTGCTCCGGTTGCCAGTGTGCCTCTGGGTGCAATTCAAGGTGCTGGTCATTACCTTTAAAGCCCTATATGGTAGTGGGCCAGGATACTTAAGAGACCGCTTCGCTTTAAGGATATTTGTCCAACCCACCAGAGCGGACTGGAGAGGCTCTCTGGTTGTACCATCTGCTAGAGAGGTGCACCTCTCTAGCACCAGAAGGGGGGGCCTTCTCTGTGTCTGCTCTGGCCCTATGGAACCTCCTGCAAAGTGAGTTGTGTTTCCAGACAGAACTGCTACCCTTTAGGAAGGAGGTTAAGATCTGGTTGGCAGGGCATGTGTGGGGTATGGGCCAGATGGTTGCCTCGGTTTGTTGGCTCATCTAACCCCTCCCTCTCTGTGTGTGACTTGTTTAATCTCTTTTAATTTTTGTAACTTTTAAATCCTGTTTTTATACCATGTTTTTAGTGTGTTTTAAGTGTTTTTAATGTTTGTTAGCTGCCCTGGGTCTTTGTGAGGAGGGCGGCATAAAAAGTTTGATTAAATAAATAAATAAATAAATAAATAATTTTATGAAAATGTGGCACCCTTATTTGGTTTTGTGTACTGAATCAAAAAATACACCTTGGAATTAGCAATCTATAGAAAGAGATTGAGACAAAGCAAAGATTATTGACGGTGACTGGCAGCTGGGTCGAGGCAATTATTAATTGCCTCCAGGTGCAATTCAAGATGCTGGTTATTACCTTTAAAGCCCTTTATGGTAGTGGTCCAGGTTACTTGAGAGACCGCATCGTCCCAAGGACATCTACCCGGCACACCAGAGCTGACCGGAGAGGCTCTCTGGTTGTGCCATCAGCCAGAGAGGCACATCTCTCTGGCACTAGAAGGAGGGCCTTCTCGGTGTCCGCTCCGGCCCTGTGGAACCTCCTCCTGCTAGAGCTACGCCTTCAGATGGAGTTGCTGTCCTTCAGGAAAGGAGTGAAAACCTGGCTGGCAGGTCTGGTTTGGGGAGTGGATAGTTCAATTTCCCCAGCCAGTTGGATGGTTTGACCCCCAATATGTCCAAGTTATAATACCTTGCTTTTAATTAAGTTTTTAAGTTTTTTAAGTTTTTTAATGTTTTTAAAGTATTTTTAAAATTGTTGGAAATCGCCCTGGGTCCCTTCGGGGAGGAGGGCGATAAACAAATAAAAATAAATAAATAAAATGTGTTTTTAATCCCATGATGATGAATCCATAGAAGGGTTAGGTTTGTTTGTTCCTTCTGAAGGACTTGAGAATGGTTTGCTAAAGCTAGTGCTGCTCCTTATGAACATATCCATCCAATTCTACAATATGAATATCTATACAGAAGTACCTCGGATAACGTTATGACTTGGTTTCACAAGTCATAATGTTATTCTGTTTTTAACATTGTGCGACACATTGATCGCACAACATTAAAAAGCCCTGTTCCCTTTCTGCCCAACCCCAGGGCTGATCCCAAAACTGGCATCGGTACTGGGGTTGGGGGGAAGAACGGGCTTAGTGATTGGGGGGGGGTTCTGAAGAGAGGCTGGGGATTCTTTTCCCACCTCTCTTAAGAAGGGCCCCCCCCCCAATGGCTAAGCCCCTTAGCAAACCAGGCGGCAGATGGGTTTTCTGAAGAGAGGCTAGGAAAAACTTTCTTCAGAAACCCATGCCCCCCCCGTTCTTTCCCCAACCCAGCCGGCCATCATATGCTGCGGTCAGTGCTTGAGTTGGGGGGTGGGGGAAAACTGGGGTGCGGCACCCAACCCAAGAGCGGATTGCAGCAATGGCGCCTTTGGGAAGCCAAATGGGGACTCCCCGTTAATGTACTTTAAATAGACAACACTGGGGAACAAAAAAAATTTTTTTTCTTGGTGCCTAAATTTTTTCAACTGATTTCAGGCATTTTGGGGCATCTGATTCCGAAAATGCCATCCATTTTGTTCTAGTAGCTCTAGTTCATGAGATATCGATGATGTCATTATACATTGCTCTTATGGCTACACTTGTATTTTCCTCACCATTCGAAAGCTCCCGGAGGCGGGAGGAGTGGTGGAAAAATCTTTTGGGGTTCCCGGGTGGCTTACACCCTTGCTACGCCTCTGGTTATATATGCAACCAGTATGGTTAGACAGGCCTAATGTGAATAAGCCATATCTAAAAAAACTAGAGCTGATGGGGCATAACTGAAAGCATTTTTGGAATCAGTGACCCAAATATAGCCAGAAACAGGTGAAAATTGTGAGTCACCAAAATCACTGTTCCCCATTGCAATTTGGTCTGTCATGGCTGATCAGTGCCATTTTCATTCCATCTGCGTTCAAGCAGGCCAATCTCTCAAGTGTAGCTCGATTTTGTAGATAAGTAGCTGCCAGGCCACTGAGATACAATCCATTTCACTCTCACACAAGATTGTCCAACGTGGTACCGTACATCTTTTGAATTCAGGACCTTCTCATGGCACCGGTTTGGCTGTTCACATTCTGGGGGATTCTCTGCTTCAGCCTAGGAGGTAAATCTTAGCTTCAAGAAATAAGGAGATGAGTGACATCTGTGCATTTAAGCACTAAGCACTTTCCCAGTTTCTTTTTAAATCCCTGAATTACTTTTTGAATTTGGCATGGAAATGGAAAGAGCAGCCTGAGAAGTTTCTAGAGATGAGGAATAGCAGAAAGAACAGCACATAGTCAGCTGAACATACTCTTCTCTGGCTTCTAATAGAGTTCCTTGTGAAGGTTTTGTTGCGATGACTAAAGGACAGAGTTTGGAAGAGTTAGTTTTTTGATTACACTTCTCAGAATCTTTGGTATAGCAGAGTTCTGAGAGTTATGATCCAAAAGGTTAATTCTTCCAAACTCTGGTGATGGAGGTCTTGCCCTAGAGCAGTGGTGGCGAAACTTTTAGACACAAAGTGCTGAAAATTGGGGGGGGGGGGGAGGCATCATTCATGCTGGTGATGTCATGTGGATGTATGTGCATGTACCCATGTGATGTTGATGAAGCCCCCATCTCTGCCACTTCTTGCACCCTTGCGCGCAAGCCAAAAATGCACCTGTGATGTTTGGACTCCGGAAGTCATGGGACAGCCTGGGAACTGCTGGCCATGCTTTGCACTCCCACAACCAAATAAGAGATGACACAGTGTTATGGATTTATAATTGGCCACTTTATTTCAGGAGTTTATCTTACAATATGATTACCCACAGCCTGTGCTACGGTGGTAGCATGAGAAGGTAACTACTTAATATCTCCTCACTTTATCAGCCTGGTTATGTTACACCCCATACTACCTGTTGCTTAAACCTCCACATTATTCCTTCACAAAACCGCCAGGCTTTCGTGAGGCTCCTATCTTGGCATGCCATGAGTTCGTCAATGGGCCGGAGCACCCTCGGCCATCGAAGTACATGCCATATCCGAAATCCCTAAACGCATCAGTGTACCCGGAGCTGCGAACCAAGTGGTCTGGCGGAACGCCAGAAGGTGAAACCGTAGAATCTGTCAAGGGACAGGAGCCACACACGCAGGTCTGAGCGTATCCCGGCCATCACCCTGGCGAGGTGAAAAGGCTTCCTGAGGCTCCTCAATGTGGAAACCAATTAACTTCCCTACCAATAATAATAATAATAATAATAATAATAATAATAATAATAATAATAATAATAATAATAATAATAATAATAATAATAATAATAATAATAATAATAATAATGGTTAGGACAACTGGTTTCGCTTGCTCTCTTGCATAACTGGTTTGTACATGGCTGCTGTCTGCCATGGAACCTTCCTCTTTTGTGCTCCTAATTATCCATAATAATGGAACATACATATACAGTAATATATATATATATATATTTCCACACTGCCTAACCTAGTGGGCAGCTTTCTAAATGAAGAAATGAAAAACAGTACCCTGGGAAAAATTCTGTGTCCAGAAGCTGCCCTGGAGATCGTGGTGCGTAGCTCTGAAATGGAGCATATGCAGGCTTTTCCTTATGATCTTTTCCCCATAATGCCTGGTACACTGTAGGAGGAGGAGCCACAGTCTATAGATTGAATGTATAAAACGAAGTCCCATTGGATGAGAAGCCCAGCAGTTCACAATTATTGGGGTTACAGGGAGAAGTTGAAAATCCAACTTAATATCACATTGGGCCATGACCGCACTGTGTTCTCAGGACCGGACCATGGCCATGGCGCCATCAAAAGATGCATACCCTCTGGAGCATAGCTCACTCACTATGCGGTCATTGATTGCATCCCCTTCAGGGAAGAACAAGTGATGAATTAAGTGGCACTCCCCTGGGACCTTCTTAGGGACGAGGCCTAGCGATGACACCCACAAATTGACCTAAGGGGGCAAAAAGCCAGGAAACACTTGTGCGGATGTTGCTGGTGGCTCCCATTCGTAGCATGGCCCAGTGCAGCGCTCGGCTCCGCCAACCCAGCTACGTGGTGGCCTCCCGGTCCACTAGACTGAGGGCAGCCACCAGCTTCGTTCCAGAGCTCAGAATGGCATCTGGGGTTGGGACAAGCCCTTTTATATGGCTGTCCCTGCCCCCTGGATGTCATCACTGTGTGTCCGGTTGGGGTCGCACAAAGCGTGCGTCAGAGGCATTTGCCTCCATCGCGCATTCATTCTGGAGACAAAACCGACCCAGTTACCCCATTGTCTTCGGCAGCCAGTGCTACTGCCTTAGTCATTTGGTGCTGCAGTCGTTAAAATGTACTGCAGCCAAAAGGTTGTGAGTTCAATCTTGATGGGATTCAAGGTAGACTCAAGGTCAATAAAATGGGGATTCAGAATGTCTGGGGCTTTGGCTGGCAGCATCTCCAGTTTTCCAACTCCTACACCCAACTTTGTCCTCCTCCCACCCAACAACCTTACTGTGAGTGAGAGAACAGGGAGAGAGCAGGCATCTAGTCCCAAGGTTAGCCCCAGCCAAGAAAGGGATTTGAATCCGTGTCTCCTGACACAAAGCCACAACTGCTCAAATTTTGGCACCCTGGGACTAACTGCAAAAGTAGGAAACTCTGCTAAATCTGAGAGTAAACAGAACAAAAAAAGACAGACAATGTTGTGGCATCTTACAGACTAACTCCTGTATTTAAATGTGAGCTTTTGTGGACCAAGTCCACTTCATCAGACATAAGAGCGAGGCTTCACGGCATCAATTTATACATACATCAGATACAAAGGCATACAATTGGCCATCCAAATAGAATAGTAACATTGTAGCTTTTTTGAATTGACAAAAATCTGTCATTATCCAAATCTGTTGTGAAGCCTCGCCCCATATTGTAAATGGTTGCAAAACAAACTTCTCTTGCAAGCTGATGCATCACATCCAAAGGGTGGTTGCAACAAATGTTGTGGCATTACACTTTTGCCAATTAAATTAGCATCTGTTGACAATGGTTTGAGTGACCCAGGAAAAATTGCAGCATATAACTACCTGTTAGTTGTGGGTGCATCAAATTATTATTAATTTTATTATTATTATTATTATTATTATTATTATTATTATTATTATTATTATTATTATTATTATTATTATTATTATTATTATTATTATTATTATTATTATTATTAAATTAGATTTATATGCCCCTCTCCTCTCCTCACTGAGGCGACTCAGAGGGGCTCACATAACATAAACATATACAGTATCACAATCTCAAATATAAATACAGCATAATATAAAAATATAACAACAGATGCAGCACAGATAACACAATCAATAAATTTTACATTAAAAAAATACAATAAAATACAGTGTAAAAATACAATACAGTCAAGAGAGACAGCAAGGTCTTTATGGCTGAGCTAGCTGGTCCACACAGCTGGCCCTCATTCCCCCTCTCCAGCAGGCAGGGAGAGTTCTGTGATGTTCCTGAGGTGGTCATGAACGCAGCAACAGCAGTAGCAGCAAGGTCTTTATGGCTGAGCTAGCTGGTCCACCAGTGGCGTAGCGTGGGGGCGGCGGCGGCGGCGGCGGGGGGGGGGCGGATGCCCCGGGCAGCGGCTTTCAGGGGGCGGCAAAATGTCCCCTCCCCACCCTTTTGCTGGCGAGCGCCCCGCGTGCGCTTCGCCGCTTGCAGGCGAGGAGGAGAAAAAGGTTTTTTTTTTAGGCGGACAATTCAAGGAGGGGACCCGGCTAGCCGTCGGGGGCTCTCCTGGAGGGCGGCCCACGTGCGCGCTCACGCTGCTCGCCTCCGCCCGCCCAGCCACCCACCCAACTTGCCGTGAGACGGGGCGCTCGTCTGGGGTGGGTGGCGCCATGGCGGGGAGCCCCTGGCGGCTGGCTGGGCAGGAGGAGGTGGGCAGCGCGCGCGCGCATGCGGGCCGCCCTCCAGGAGAGCCTCCGACGGCCAGCCGGGCGGGGCGGGTCCCTCCTTGAATTGTCTGCCTTTAAAAAAAACCCCTTTTTCTCCTCCTCGCCTGCAAGCGGCGAAGCGCACGCAGGACGCTCGCCAGCAAAAGCGTGGGGAGAGGGGACATTATTTGCCGCCCCCTGAAAGCCGCTGCCAGCGGCAGGCGGCGCGCGGAGAGCCCCCGACGGCCAGCCAGGCGAGCGATATGCCGGAGGTGCGCTCGTCGGGGGTGGGTGGTGGCAGACGGCCCCTGGCAGGCGAGCGGACGGAGGTGTGTATGGCGTGCTCGCAATCGCGCGCGCGCCGCTAGTCAGCAGGGGGGCGCCTTCTGCCTTGGGAGGGGGGAGGGGTGGCGGCAGCGGCGAGCTGGGGGGCGGCGGCGAGTTTGCTTTTCGCCCCAGGCGGCTGAAGACTGCGCGACGCCACTGTTTTGGCCCTCATTCCCCCTCTCCAGCAGGCAGAGAGAGTTCTGTGATGTTCCTGAGGTGGTCATGAACGCAGCAATAGCAGTAGCAGCAAGGTCTGTATGGCTGAGCTAGCTGGTCCACACAGCTGGCCCTCATTCCCCCTCTCCAGCAGGCAGGGAGAGTTCTGTGATGTTCCTGAGGTGGTCATGAAATCTAATAATGTCCCAGAAGCCCCTAAACATAAATCAGACATCAAGAGTGGGAATACAGAGGAACAGATTTCAAACCACTTTAATCTGCCTGGACACTTGGCCGTGGATTTGAGATATGCAGATGATGCCACCTTAATGGCAGAAAGTGAGGAGGACCTAAAGAAGCTGCTGCTTAGGTTGAAAGAAGAAGTGCAAACGCTGGCTTGTGACTCAATATAAAGAAAACCAAGATAATGGCAACAGGCCCTCTCAGTCCCTGGAAAACAGATGGGGAAGAAGTAGAAGCAGTGACAGATTTTACTTTCTTAGGATCAAAGCTCACTGCAGATGGTGATTGCAGCCATGAAATAAAAAGGCGACTGATTCTTGGGAGGCAAGCAATGAGAAACCTGGGGAACATAGTGAAAAGTAGAGACATCACATTGCAAACAAAAATTCATCTAGTGAAAGCAATGGTGTTTCCTGTGGCAATGTATGGTTGGGAGAGCTGGACCATTAGGAAAGCTGAGTGCAGAAGAATAGATGCCTTTGAGATGTGGTGTTGGAGGAGAGTTTTGAGAGTCCCCTGGACAGCAAGGGGAACAAATAGGTCAATCTTAGAAGAAATTAGCCCTGACTGCTCCTTAGAAGGTCAAATAGTAAAGATGAAGCTAAAGTACATTGGACATCAAATGAAAAGAGAGGATTCACTTGAGAAAGCCTTAATGCTGGGAAAGGTGAAGGGCAAAAGAAGAAGGTGGCGGCCAAAAATGAGATGGCTAGATGGTATTGTAGACACAATGGGCACAAAGCTGAGCGAGTTGAGGAAGATGGTGGAGGACAGATGTGCCTGGCGGACAGTGGTCCATGGGATCGCAAAGGGTCGGAATTGACTATGTGACTGAACAACAACAACATGAACCACTAAACCACTGCAGCCCTCAAATGGTTAGTTAGGTAAAGGCAAAGGTTGCCCTTGCTCCAGTCTGTTGTATTCAACTCTAGGGTTCAGTGCTCATCTCTGTTTCAAAGCCGAAGAGCCAGTGCTGTCTGCTTCTGCAGATGTTTCTGAGGTCATATGGCAGGCATGACTAGACACCGGAATGCACAGAACGCTACATGATTTTCTTTAGTCTAAGCCTGAATTTTGCGACCAATAGGTTGTGATCTGAGCCACAATCTGCCCCTGGTCTTGTTTTTGCTGTTTGGAGGTTCTCCATCTTTGGCTGCAGAGTATGTAATCAATCTGGTTTCGATGTTGGCCATCTGGTGATGTCCATGTGTAAAGTCTCCTCTTGTGTTGCTGGAAGAGAGTGTTTGCTATGACCAGTGCATTATCTTGGCAGAACTCTATCAGTTTTTGGCCTGCTTCATTTTGTGTTCCAAGACCAAATTTGCCTCTTATTCCATTTAATTTTTGATTTCCTACTTTGGCATTCCAGTCTCCTATGATAATGTGTACATCATTTCTTGGCGTCTGTTCTATGAGGTGTTCTAAGTCTTCATAGAACTGGTCAATTGTCTTTTCATCTGCACTAGTGGTTGGTGCGTATATTTGGATTACAGTGATATTGAATGGTTTGCCTTGTATTTTGACTGACATCATCCTATCATTTTTGAGATTATATCCCATTACTGCTTTTCTTACCCTTTTGTTGACAATTATGACTACTCTGTGGTTGGTTTTTTTGAGGTTTTCTTGTCCACAATAGTTGATATGATGGTTTCCAGAGCTGAATTCACCTATCCCTGTCAATTTTAACTTGCTGATTCCCAAGATGCCAATTTGCTTAGAGAACACTTTTATGAATTCTGCAGTGTTTCACTGATAATTTGGTTAAATCTGTTATAAATCATTTTAATCAAGCAATACCTAGACTGGTGCCAACAGTGAAACACCTACAAGAACACACCTCTGGACATATTTAGAAACATATTACAGTATACAGTATTCCATATATGCTTTAAAAACTAAATTCACTACTGCATGCTATTTGTTAAGTCACCACCAGGTGGCTTCAGCGAGTCATGCATGTGATCTAGCAAGAGCAGAGGAGAGCCGGGAGACAGAGAGCAGTGTGAACGAGTTTTACTGACGAATTTTACTGACACAAGGCTTCTTGTGCTGAGACATTTTGCCGCCCCCTAGTAAGTGGTGCCCAGGGCAACCGCCCCCCACCCCCTACGCCACTGTGTGTGCCACTTCTGGCATCCATGCCATATGTTCATCTCCCACTGCTTTAGAGTCTGTAAAGAGAGTCATTGAAATAGCATGTTATCTTCCACTGTATAAAGGCACCTGAGGGATCTCATTCCATTCTCAGCAATATGGACATAGTGAAATGACTGAAAGTCAGGATTTTGTCTCCATCACAGTATCTAGTTGAGGTAGTCTGGGCACTGTTTGTTCTACTGGGGAATGACTGTTCTGAAGTCTATTGAAAAATAACCTTAAATTAAAGGTGGATGAGTCTTCAGTTTTCTTCCTATCTAGTACAAAAAATTAATTTATGGACAGTTTACCCAACAAAATGTTTGAATATATGCATTACCCAAAATCCATAGGTGCAGCTTTTCCTAGTAAAGTGAGGATCAGGTAATTTATCCTTTGGAGAGAACATGGGTAGACCATGACCATGGATATAAAACAATCAACCTGAGGAAGGAGATAGGGAAAATAATGACTGTTAACAAGTCCATGGTTCTCATGAACAGAAATCCCCCTGCATAGAAATATTGATAGTGGGAGGCTCTGGATTAGATTGGAAGAACCCCAAGAAATCCTCCAAAACAATCTCATAACATTAAAGCTTACTCAAAAATCAGCTCCATTTGAACCCAGAAAGAGAAGGGCCTATTCAATAGAATTACACCAGAGAACATACCAGTTTGTCAACTATGGTTTACCTATTTTTGCAACAATGAAAGTAATGATGCCTTTTTTTATATATTTAATTCTCCCAACACTTTTCTTCTTTTCCTTCTTCAGCCTCAGAGTATCACAAGCTTACTTTTAACATTTTCCTGCTACAATTTCTCTTGTACCTTGCACTGAACCAACCATGTTTTTCTCTTTTAACAGCAGATGGTTTGGTCTGCAAATTGTGTGCTACGATAAACAAGGATATGTCTTGCGTCCCTCCAGATCGAACATGTATGGGTACTGATCAGTGCTTCATTATAAAAGTCACAAAGGGTAAGATGTAATTTCATGAATGGGGGAAAAATTCCCTGCCTCCTTCCCTCCATACGTACAAAAGCCAGCAGAAGAGAATTAATCACTGAATGTAAAAGCACCAGATTAGTTATGAGGCAGCAGAGGCGTAGCTACCGCCGTATCAGCCGTATCAATTATACGGGGCCCCCGGGCTACGGGGGCCCCCAACGGAAAAAAAAAAAAGAAAAGAAAAAAAGAGCAAAAATTTACTGCGCATGCGCAGAAACTCAATCTGACACATTGCGCATGCGTCAGATTGAGTTTCTGCGCATGCGCACTTTATTGGAGTCATTTTTGGCTCTAATTTTAAAAAATAAAATTTCGGAGCCGGAGCCGCAGCTTCTCAGAGTGGCTCCGATGGCAGCCCTCAGAGGAGGGCACCTCCCCTGGGGCCGCCCAGCTCCCACGGACAGGTTGAGGCCTGCCCGGGCTGTCCGCTGCTGCCGAACCCCCATGGCCTGGGGACGCCTGGCAGAGTGCGCCACCGCCTCCTCCGGTTCCAGCGGTGGTGACGGCGGCGGCGACAGTTGCGCCTGCCTGCCTGCCTGCCTGCCACCGCCCCCGCCAGGCTGACGTCTGAGACTTGCAGGAGCACGCTGTGGAGGGCGCGTGCGCGCGGGGGCGCGCGGGGCAAGCGGCTCCGGAAGAGGAGGAGGAGGAGGCTGCAGTTGGGGGCAGCGCGCCTTGCCATGCGGCCCCAGGAGGGTAAGTGAGGATTTTGTGTTTCGGGAGGGTGGGTGGTTTATGTGTGTGTTGGGTGGGTGGGTGGATTTTTATTAAATTTGTATTTTATTTCTTTATTTATTTTAATTATTTAAGTTATTTGCGGGTTTGTGTTGTGGTTGTTTGGGTGGGTGGGTGGGTTGAGCTGTGTGTGTGTTTGTTTGTTTATTTTAATTCTATTCTATTTTATTTATTTATTTTATTTTTATTTTTGGCCCCGCCCACGACGTCATGACGTCATGACGTTGGCTCCCCCCACGATGTCATGATGTCATGACGTTAGCTCCGCCCCGCATATAAAGGACCCCCAAACAATTTTTATACGGGGCCCCGCCAAAATAAGCTACGCTTCTGTGAGGCAGCATGGAATGGCATGTAGTACATAGCTAGCTCCAATAATACCTTACTGTGATTGCCACTGTCTATCAGGTGAGACGCATGCCTCCCTCTGTCCAATGATAGAGCTAATCCTACACAGCAAACATTCTCTAATCTCTGCCAAAACAACCAGGTGCTCAGTCTACCTATAGATCTGGTTTACATCCAATCCCAGATTTCCTTGCAATAAGATCTATCCCATGTCAGTGTATTTACGGTAGCTGGATGAGCCAATGGTTTGAAGGGGCCCATTCCTAACCATAGTGGGAGAGGCGCAAATTGGACTAACATCACTGGACAAGAAAGCTGCTGGCATTCAAAACAGTTCAGATTTTAAACAGATCTACCAACAGGTCCACACATGTATATCTACATACATATCATACCTAAATATTGAACATTTGGACAGTTTAATTATAATGTTAATATCACAACCAAGCTAAACAATAACATTTCTCTTTTCCTTTCCAGATAATGTTCTATATAGCGTAGTACGAGGCTGTGACAAAGTTGGATTCAAGTCATGTGGAGAGAAAGTAAAAAATCCCATAACAAATACTGAGTATGAACTTGGATGCTGTTCTGACTCGGATAACTGCAACGCCAATATGAACTAGATCATGAAAGTGCACGTCTCCAGTTTAGGGTCCTTCAGCTGGAATCATAGCAATAGTTTTAGATTTTTCTTTCTTATGATTTGGCATCACATGTATTTAGAGAGGATGATAGTGTTAGTGATTAGGAATAAAATGGACATTAAGAAAAACAACACTGTATGAAAATTAGAACACCATATGAATTGACAACTGGCAACACTGTCTTTTCTTGAAATTTGAGAATTTCCATCATGTTGCAGAAGCAAATGGTGTCCAGAAGACTTCCAGAGGGTTCTTCTTAACCTAATGGCAGAAAGTGCCCTCCACAACATTTAAGGCATCATGTTTGAAAGATATATGAATGCAGGAAAAGACAGTTGAAATGCAGTTCTAATTGATGTCATTTTGTCAGAAACATGTATCTGATCTCCAAGTTAGAAGTGATCTTAATGCCATGAGTGCAATTACTATGAATAAAAAGAAACAGTCAAGACACTGTGTGGTCCTTGTGCAAAATCTAAGTGAAAGAGTGTGTGATGTGTTTATTCTTGAGGACTACAATAGCAAAGTGGGATCCAGTGTGTTGTAGTGGGTAGAGCAGTGGTCCCCAATGTTTTTTTGGCCACGCCCCATCTAAGCATCTCTAAAATCCTGATGCCCCCCTCCTGTGGTCTATAATTCATATTATTCAAAAAAGTGAACTCCTATTCATGTCAAGGAAGCCTAAATGGTCATTAACTGTTAAGAAATCATTGAGCCCACCAAAAACTCCAAATTGCCCTCTGGTAGGGCGTGTGCCTCCACATTGTGACTACTTAGTTTTACTTTGGAAGTAAAGTATTAGGATCACTATACAAACATGAAGGAGAATTATGAAAGACTGTTTGTACAAAGTATAACCATGCGGACTGAAAGAGTAGTTAAAAATACCTGTTACACTAGTACCTGGGATAAGACTTGTCTAAAGGGTAAATACCTTACAAAAGCTTGACAAACCAGTCTGACTAGTTTAGGTGAGTAAAAGAAGACATAACTTTGCTGTTTTAAAAGATCTGCTCCCTCTGTTTGCTGACATGTTTTTTTAATGATGCCATGGCACACCAGGTAAACTAGGTGAAAAGAAAACAAAATTTATCTTGTGTTCTGTGCACTGTACTGTGGGCTGACCTTCCAAGATCACCAAGACATGGGGGGAGGGGGGGACTTCAAGGGAAAGTCAAGGAAACATGCTGGAAGCTTTGTCTAAAGCAGGGGTGCCCAAACCTTTTAAGCTGTGGGCCGATCATGTGGTTCAGGGAGCCCATCACTAAGGCCCGGGGGCCCGGTGCAGCCCCTGATGCCAATTCATCCAGCCCACGAAGCCCTCATTGCTCCTGGAAGCGGAAGTAAAATGCACCTGTAAGGGCGCATTTTACTTCCGCTTCCAGGAGCGATGAGGGCTTTGCAGGGTGGATGAATTGGCCTCGGGGGCTGCACCTGGCCCCCGGGCCTTAGTTTGGGCACCACTGGTCTAAAGGGTAAATACATTACAAAAGCTTGCCAGACTAGTCTGACTAGTTTAGGTTAGCAAAAGCAGGAATCAGTTTTAAAAGCTAACAGCAAGGGTGCCCAAACTTTTCAGGCCACGGGCCAGTCACGTGGTTCATGGGTGCCCAAACAACAGCCTGTGTGCCAGATCCGGCTCTGACACCAATTCATCTGGCCCGTTCCACCATTGCCACTCCCAGAAGCTGGGTGAGTTTTACTTCCGCTTCTGGTGTCATTGGCTAGATCCGGCCCATAGGTCATAGTTTGGGCACCCCTGGCTATCAGGGATAGAAGCAGGACCCAAAATGGATGTCAACATTTACCAAAATGCAAGGTGGCCATCTGGAACCATGTGTATAGGAATCTATTGGTGTCATGGGCCAGATCTGGCCCACAAGCCCGGTTAACAGCATGGATGGCCAAACGTTTCAGGCCACTGGCCATTCACGTGGTTCATGGGATTCCTGTGCACATGGCTCCAGATGGCAACTCTGCATGTTGTCATCCATTTGGGGCTTCTATCCCTCTTAGTTTTTAACTTGGAGTCAGGACATATTGAAAGATTCCCCTCCCCCCCATGTCTGCTTTTGCTCAGCTAAACTAGTCAGACTGGTTTGGCAAGCTTTTGTAATGTGTGATTGTTATTGAAATGTTGCAACCTTGAGATAAAGAGAGCAGGCAGCCCCCTCCCTTTCTCCCAAGACAAACTGGTACCTCACTACCACACCTCAGGGAATTTGAGGCAAACATTAGCCTCAGAAATAGTTAGGTTATCTGATGCATCGGATAACGTTAACATAATGGTTAACATAATGTTATCCGATGCAAATGTTTGCCTCAAATTTCCAAACTTTATCCGATGCAAACGTTATCCGCTGCAAACATTATCCGAGGTATCACTGTACTTCTGGTTGTCTAGCAAGAATTGGGGAGAAGTTAGAGAAGATATTGGTGTGCTGGGTGAACAAATGGGCTGGATTTGATTAAGGCAGTTTAGTACATTAATGTGGCACAGTGTTTCCCAACTTTTGGTTTTTGGACTTCAGTTCCCAGAAGCCTGCCTAAGTCATTTCCCAAAAGGACTGATCAGAGATGTACTTCTGGAAATTGAATTCCAAAAGCCAAAGGTTGGGAAACACTAATGTAGCATCTCTGTTGAACCAGGTAAGGCAATACAGTATAGGTATTCCCCTCCCAGCCAGGTAACCTCATTGATTAGGCTGTGTGCAAAGAAAGAACTCTAATACTTGGTTGGACAGTGGACTTCTGCCCAACATTATCCTGCAGTGATGAATGTTGTAGTGCACAGGTGGCACTTGGAACTTTTTCTATGGGCACCTGTGGAGTCATTGCTGCACAGAGTTTGCTCCACCCCTCTCCCCAGCAGCCCAATGGGAGCTCTCTGTCCCTGACCCCAGCACAGAATTTACCAGCCCCTCTGGTGAATCCTCTCTTCTCATTTGATGTCCAAAGTACTTTAGCTTCATCTTTACTATTTGACCTTCTAAGGAGCAGTCAGGGTTGATTCCTTTTAAGATTGACCTGTTTGTTCTCCTTGCTGTCCAGGGGACTCTCAAAACGATCCTCCAACACAACACTTCAAATGCGTCTATTCTTCTGTGCTCAGCTTTCCTAATGGTCCAGCTCTCATAACCATACATTACCACCAGGAGTACTATTGCTTTGACTATGGAAATTTTTGTTTCCAATGTGTTGTTATTTTATTATTTATTTATTATTTCTTCCCATTTGCTATCCCGCCCCAATCGGGCAAGCCTGACTCTGGGCGGCTTACAATATTGGCTAGGAATCACTAAAATACACATATGTTAATACAAAGAATACATAAACTAATACTTATGTTCCCCAGGTTTCTCATAGCTTGTCTCCGAAGAATCAGTCACCTTTTTATTTCATGGCTGCAATCACCATCTGCAATGACTGTCACTGCTTCTACTTCTTCCCCATTTATTTTCCAGGTGCTGATAAGGCCTGTTGCCATTATCTTGGTATTCTTGATGTTGAGTCTCAAGCCAGCTTTTGCACTCTCTTCTTTCAACCTAATCAGGAGCTTCTTTAGGTTTTCCTCACTTTCTGCCATTAGGGTGGTATCATCTGCATATCTCAAATTATTGATGTTTCTCCCAGCAATTTTGATTCCAAATAGTGATTCCTCCATCCCTGCACTGCGCATTATGTGCAATACTAACATAATTTTCTCAAATTCTGCTTCTCTTGCTGGATTGATATCAGTAATCTATTCTGGGAAAAGTTTCTTTTTTCAGATACAAAAAAGTCAATTTCCAAGCCCTGACAGTTATAATATCTATAAGAGGACAGTGCAGGGAGAAAATGAATGTTGTTAAAAGCAGCAAACTTTAAAGTTTTTTAAAACTTAATAACTTAATTTTTAATTTTCAATATGCCGTAGAATTCCTGAATATAGCTCAAGAGAACTAGGACTACTTTTTTTGTCCATTGCTGCCATGTCTCTTAATTAGTCAAGTGAATTCAACAACAGTCTGCCTTCGATAACAATGGCCATTACAGCTTGCCAGATTTATGGGAGTTTTTTCAACTTATCCTTCTAATGTTATAACTTCTATTCCTGAAACAGAGTTCAGAAAGATTTAAAAGTACACCTTGCTGGAAACCTTAGTTGGGTATAGGTGGAGTTACCATAATTTTCTCTCACAAAACCGGGACAGAAGTACAGTAAAACATCGGATAACACTAAAACTTGGTTCCACAAGTCCTGGTGTTATCCGATTTTTAGTGTTATCTGATCCATGTTAAAATCCTATGGGATGGATCGGATAACGTTAAATCTCCATAGAAATACATTGTAACCACACAGGCTTTAGCGGTTGTTATCCGATCCATCCCATAGGACCTTAACGTTATTCGATCCAATTCTCCTCCCCAGATTACTTAACGTAATGCGATTTTAGCATTATCCGATCCAATCGTTATCTGGTGTTTTACTGTATACTTAACAAAAATGGGTAGGTGTGTTTTCCCAGGTGGGTTTCCTTATGAGTAAAGGGGGAAAAAGCTCCCCTCCACCCCATTTCTTCCCACACCTGTTGAAGAGAGAAGAGTTTACTTCATACTCGAAAGCTTCTGCTCTCCCATTTTGGCAACTCTGAAGTTGCCAGAGGAAGAGTGGGGGGATGGACAGGAGAGGATGATGAACAAGGCAGGGGTGCATGCGTGCATGGGGAGAAAGATGCTGCTACCCCAAAAGCATACAGCCCCATGAGGGGGAACCTGGTCCCATGTCCGCCCCGCTTGGCATGCCTTTCCCTGTGAATGGGGAAGGACCGGCCTCCTAATTGGACTCTTGGAAGAGCTGGGGATGGCACAGGCTAAACTGGGCACTACCTCCTTGCTCCCCTGGGAGCCTACCACACTGTGGGCGGAGCTGATGTCATGGGCGGAGCCAAAGTAAATAAAATAAAATAAAACTACAGTACAGGTACATATAAAAATACAAATAAAAACACATAAAATAGCACATGAGATGGCACCTTGGACTGGATCTGGCCCACAGGCCTTAGATGGGAACCCCTGTTTTGATGGCAAATTATCTGCAAAGTGTATTACTGAGGGGAGAGGGAATCAACTTCATCCACTCTGTTTTTGCTGCCTAGGGAAGAAGCGGGGAACCCTGCTGCCCTTCCTCTTCTATGGAGCATTCTTGTCTGGCAGGCAGTTGGATGGTAGCAGTTGGGAGGGGGAAGCACATGTTTGCATCCACGGTGGTGGTGTCTCTCCAGTTGTTGAAGATGCCCTCCCCGCTGCCCTCCCCCACCACGGCCATCCAGCAAGGACAAGCAAGCCCTAAAGAAGAGGAAGGTTTACTTCCCTGTACTGAAACCCTACTGCACTTTTACAACAGTGCCCAACGTACGCTGTATTACAAGGCATACATCCTGTGAAGCAATGAAAATCCCTTTGCATTGAGACCTGTTTCAAACAAGCATGTAGTTCCAACCCTGGTTGCATCTTTAAAATGAAGTTCCCAGTGTCCTGAATGCCCACATGGTTGTTGCAGGCCAGTGAACTGAATATTACACTTATAAGTGATCTTCCCTCTGTTGCGGCACTTCTGTTTAACCTCCTGTTGGAAGGCAAAACCCGAAGCAGCCACTGCAATGGAGAAAGTTGCACTGCTTCCACCTCAGGCCCTATAACTCAGGGGTATTTTCCTCTCCAGAGGGAGGAGGAGACAAAATAGAAGGAACCAGGGCTTGGAAGGTTACTTGTGAAGAGTAAAAATCAAAAAGGGTCTTGTGGCAGTTTAGAGAGCAGCCAGTTTTATTCAGTGTAACATTTCAGGGATTACAACTCATTTCATTCGCAGACCACACCAACTGCAGCCGTCCACAAAAACCTCCGCTCAATAAAACCTGCCAATTTTTCAGGACCCACAACATGGCTGTTCTTTGTTGACATGGGCTAAGATGGCTGCCACGATGCTGGACATTTTGAACCTTTATAGTTCTAAAGCCTCGAAAGTCATTAGTTACAACACAACTGACTACTTCAAGACACTAGTTTGGGATGCAAACACACACACCCTTTCACCCCGCCTTGGTATATAAAACAGCAGTATGAGGGACTGCCATAGACAATGGCCAAGCTATATGAACTGGGGTTCAAAAAGGAAAAAAATCCCAAACCTGCATTGCTTTCCTTTTCTGCTACCTAACCTGCCACGGCCAATGGGTTCACCCAGTGTAGCTTTCTAGCCGTAGGACTCTGACAGTATTCAAACTACACAGTAGATGCCAAGCTTGTTGAGATCAGTATACAGTAAAGCCCTGGTTTATGGACCTTTCAGGTAACGGAAAACTTGACTTACAGAAAGAAATTCTGGGGAAATCATGGCCCTATTTACAGAAAAACCTCACATTATGGAACGGGTTTCCCCAGAACATATTGCATCTGAAAGAGTTTAAAATGGCATCCCCATTCCATTTTAGAGTCCCTGGAAGGCGCAAAGAGTCTTTTGTTTGGGAGGAGTTTGAGCAGGTTTTTGGTGAGGAAGCTGCCAGCGGGTAAGGGGAGCTCCCTTTGCCTGCCATCCGCTTCTTTAGCAAGAGACCCCAGGATGTGCTTCCCCAATTGTCCAGACAAACCACTCCTGTTTGTCAACCTCCTGGACATGGAGGTGTTCCCACACCGACCCTCAGAACGAAGCACCAGAAAAGGTAGGGAGCTAAGCTTCGTCTTTGGCATTGTGTGCTCTGTATTATTTGCATTTTTTTAGTTCGATCTCTCTCCCCAGCTGGTGAGTGGCTGGGGGGGGGGGAGAGAGGAGGGGTGTTCTTAGAGATCAATTGAGGTATAGGAAAGAAAGGGAAATTCTCTAATAACACCCCTCTTCTCCAACCCAGCCACTCGCCAGGTGGCGAGATTGATCGAGGTGCAGGAGAGAATCATGTTTGGAGGGTTGGGAGCATTTTTCTAATACTCAGTGCATTCCTATGGGGAATTATGCTTTGGGTTATGGAAAAGCCACTTTGTGGAAAACTACAGAACAGACTAATAATTCCGTAACCCGGTGACAGAGGGCATGACAGGCAGGGCAATTTTCAAATTATGTAAAGTTTAATTAAGTTGAAAGGGAGAAACACCACCCAGACAGGGCCATCTACCATATAAGAAGACCCCTGACCACTTAAGGTGTGTGTGTGTGTTTTAAAAAAATGTTATTTTGTGTATTGATGTCAATTGCAAGCAGGGCTGGTCCTATCATTTGGCAAATTGAGCTGATTGACTCAAATGACAGATGCTAGGATACGGAAGGTGCATGCTATGAGAAGTGCCTTCTAGGTTAACCTGTCAACTTCAGATCTGATGGAGGACACTCTAACACCACCAGTGTGGCAGAAAGACAGCTATCCTTACTCGTGGTGATTGGAGCTCTCTTGTGACCCAGGAAGAAGAACTACCATGGCTGCCAGGGACTTTTTCTCACCCATACCTCACTTTTCTGCCTTGTACTCTGGCATGCCTCCACCTCCTCTCCCGTCACAATTCGCCTGGCCTTTCAGTACTACCCGCTTGCACATCCACCCAACATGTAAAGCATCATCATCCACTTTGCTTGGTGGTCACTGCTACATACAGGTCACGTTGGGGTAGTTTAGCTCAGCACTAGGGTGACCACAGTAATAATGGGAGAAAATTATTTCCCGAATTTTGTTAACGGGAACTCCACAAAATGATCAGTCTTTGCAGATTTTATGATAGCCAAAGTTTGAGCACGATTGGAGCATGTTAACCCATGCTGCTGGGCCCTCAAAGTTTCAAAAAACTCATTTTTTTGGCTGGCTAGCGACGTCTTTGTTCCGTATCTCTTAAACTTCTCATTATTTTCTCATGATTTATGTCTCAAATAATAGGCAATATTGTAAGTTATTTCTATTCTATACATATTTGTTGCTACTTTTACTAGAACCGAGCTATAATAGCCTTTGTCATCAGAAACGTGACTTGAAACCTCTATTAACGAACTTATGATATAATAATTATTTTATATTTTTCTAAGTATGAAATTAATTATGATGGAATAAAATGACAGAATGTTTTGTTTTTTACATATTTCAATGTATTTAAATAAGAAAAGAGAGTGACATTACATTGTTTACCATCTTTAAGAAGGATACAATAATGAATAATCTATTCTAAAGGTTTGCTCAAAGTGTTTTTTGAAACATCAGGATACAGCTTTCGGCATTTGTGTACTACTTGTAAAACATATTGTTTCTGCTCCTCATCTTTGGTGAGAAGGTTATTAAAGTCTGTAATTAATTTCACTCCTCGTTCTGCCACATCATTAACGACCTTTAGTGACTTCACAATCCCCAATCCTTCCTTAAAATGTATATTTTCAGGCCAGCTACTGGGGGGTTCTCTGAGAAAATCTGTGTTAATCTGGAAACGCTCAAAGAAATTCATGGTACCCTTGGTAATTAAACCAGATAATCCACATTAACCAGTTCTTCCAACTGGTGTCTTTGAAATTTGGGGTTTACAATTCTTGAATTTTCTGTCTCAGTCTCGGTCTGAGTTAGGAGGACTTTGTTCACCATTTCCGATTTTTCTTCGTCTGAAATTGAAGGATCAAAGAACACGAGGGCTACCAATTCTGCATTGAAATACCACAAATGGTTTGAGGTTCTTTCAGCTTTGGAAACAAATGCCACCTTGTGTTTGAGAATTTCACCAGAGCTCTCTCAGAGATATCCTTGTCAATCTCCTGATAGTCCAACAAACATCACAAGAGATCAAAGTCTTGCTTGGGAGCCGAGTGTGCTTTGTGGGCATTGAACCAAGCTTTGCAATACACTCTAATGAGAAAACTACAGACAGCTTCTAAGGCACTGTGTTCTTCATCACTCAGTTTGAATTGTCCACGGAATAGGAATATCTTCAGACAATAGATGTCCTTGGCCATCCACCTGGCATGACTGATGGCACCTGGAGGTTTAAATCCCACTTCCGTTCCATTCAGTACTCCTACAAACACCAATACCAATTGTAGGAGATCCCTGTAATCGTCTCTGGGTAGTGATTCCGTGAGTTTAGTGTTGAAATCTACAGTTATGTTGGCAATTGCTTCAGAAAGTAGATGTTTTTTCACAATTTCGTTGCTGATAGCCAAGTCATATTGTTTTTTGTTGAGCTTTGCCCATGCATTTTGGAATCTCTTGAATATATCAGGTTGAGGCCCAGTTGTTGATCCAAACTTACATTCGAAAACACATCTCAACATGACTTCAAGAATATGGTGGTGGCAAGCTAAGTAAAGCAACTCTTTACCCAACATGTGTTCCAAAATTGTATAGGCCCCTTTGAACCTTTCTGTGTTTGATGCAGTGGTGTCGGAACACACTGCCTTGATAGTATGGGAGACACCCCATTCCTCGAGACACTCATAAACAGCTAGGGCGTGTTCTTCACCAGTGCTGCTGATTCAGTTGTAGCCCGTTGTCCCCCATCCAGACCCTGACAGCCTCCAGGCACCTGGAAAGGACTTCCACTGCACCGCTTGGGTCCCCACGGGCCGAGATGTACAGCTGGGTATCATCTGCATACTGATGATACCTCACCCCGTGAGAACGGATGATCTCACCCAGTGGCTTCATGTAGATGTTAAATAGGAGAGGTGAGAGTACCGAGCCCTGAGGCACCCCGTATTGGAGCAGCCTAGGACTAGAACTCTCATTCTCCAACCACACCGACTGGGTCCTGCCCTTCAGAAATGAGGAAAACCAGGCCAGCACAGTGCCCTGGATCCCCAATCCTTGGAGCCTTCCCAGCAGGATACCATGATCGACGGTATCGAAGGCCGCTGAGAGATCGAGAAGAGCCAGGACGGATGGATGACCTCCATCCCGCTCTCTCCAGGGGTCATCCACCAGAGCTACCAGTGCAGTTTCCGTACCATATCCGGGCCTGAATCCTGACTGAAAAGGGTCCAGATAATCTGCTTCATCCAAGACTTCCTGTAGCTGCTGCGCCACTGCCTTCTCCAAGACCTTACCCAGAAAGGGTAGGTTGGATACTGGTCGGTAGTTGGTAAGTACCGTAGGGTCGAGGGACGGCTTTTTCAGGAGGGGACGCACCAAAGCATGTTTTAAGGGTGCTGGAAAACATCCCTCCCTCAGAGATGAATTTATAATCGCCTTGACCCACCTGCCTGACACAGCCTTAGATGCCTTGACTAGCCAGGCAGGGCATGGATCCAGTTCACAGGCAGTGGCACGAACAGATCCAAGAAGCCTGTCCACTTCCTCAGGGCCAACTGGATCAAACTGATCCCAGATAACATGGCCAGACTGTACTCTGGTCAACCCCAGCTCTGTCTCTTCCACGCCGGGGTTAAACTTCAAGCAAATTTGAGCGATTTTCTCTGCCAGATAATCAGCAAAAGCCTCAGCCAATCCCTGCCAACCAGGGCCAGATCCTCCTCTTCCAAGGTCGCTGGGTGATTATCCGCGGAGGCAATAAGGGTGGTGAAATATTGTCGTTTCACCACCCCCTATCGCCACTAGGTAGGCTTTAATAGCTGCTCTAACCAGTGTTCGATCAGACTCACTCTGGGTCTTCACCCAGCGGCGCTCTCGGCGTCTCTTTGCCCGTTTGAGCTCCCTCAGTTCCTCCGTGAACCAAGGGGATGATCGATGCCCACAAGCACGGAGAGGCTGTAGTGGAGCGATCACGTCCAAGGCTGCTGCTGCTCTCTCGTTCCATGCGTTAACAAGAGCCTCAGACGAATCGCATCGCAGGTCAAGAGGAAGACCCCCCAGTTCCTTCTGGAATCCTTCCGGATCGATTAGTCGCCGGGGGCGGGCCATTTTAATGGGCCCTACCTCCCTGCGGTGGAGCCGCGCCCCCAGAAAGTCCAGAGTCACCAGATAGTGATCTGACCATGGCACAGGAGTACTGTCTAAATTCTGTGGTTTCAGATCACTCTGCCATAGCTCCGACACAAAAATTAAATCCGGGGTGTGGCCACTGCTCCTGGTAGGACCCTGAATTACCTGGGTCAGGCCCACAGCTGCCATGGAAGCCATGAACTCCCAAGCCACCTCCGAGCCGGTCCCTAATGACGGCAAGTTGAAGTCCCCCAGAACCATTAGTCTGGGGAGCTCCAACGCCAACATCGAGACCGCCTCAAGGAGCTCAGGCAGGGAATCTGCTACACTGCAGGGAGGCAGGTACATGAGCAAGACTCCCAACTGTCCCTTAGGGCCCAGCCGCAGGAGCAGGGCCTCACAGCCCGGAATTTGTGGAGCTGTGGCCCTGGCAACTCCCAGCGACTCCCTGGCTATTACTGCGACGCCACCGCCCCTTCCCCTCTCCCTAGGCTGGTGCCAAATACCGAACCTGGCTGGACATAATTCGGAAAGAGGAACCCCGTCCTCAGGTGCCAGCCAGGTTTCGGTGATGCATGCCAGGTCAGCCCGTGACCCCAAGATAGAGTCAGAGTGCAAGGGGGCCTTGTTACAGACAGACCTGGCATTCACCAGCAGCAGCCTAAGGGAGGGGTCACTCTTGACTGGCTGCTCAGGCACTAGAGGTGTAGCCGGGGGGCTAGAACAGGGGACAGCAACCAGACATCTGTCCCGTGTTCTCCGAGTGCGGCCCGCCCCGCGACTCCCGCCGTAGCATCCCATGCCCGTCACCACCCTAATTTGGGCACCAGAAGACCCTCCGGACCTGTCAGACAGAGCCCAGTCCTTGTTGGTGCTTGGGTAAAAACTAAACAATACAAACCAGGGGACATAAACGTACCTAGCAAAAGATCAATACTGAAGCATAAATAAAATAATCTTACCTATGTTGAATAAACATTCCGCTTGAATTTGCTTGTTCATTTTCGCAAGTTCCTTTTGTAGTTTTCTTTCTTCAGCTCGAGCTAACTTCAGATCAACTCCAAGCATAGAGCCTGGCTGACCTTTATCCCTTGTTTTCAAAAGAAACTCCTTGTCTTCTTCTGATTTCATCATGGCCAAGGCATCTTGATGGGCGATATCAAGGATATCTTCTACCTTTGAGGCGAACGCTTTGATTTTGTTCTTTGCAGCTTCCGATTTTTTATTCAGGTCCTTTTGTACATTTCTCCACTCTATGTGAAGTTTCTCTAATCTACTAATAGCATCTTTCACATGTTTTGTAGGAATCCGAGCTTTCCCCCCAAAAAACAAGTATTTCTTCTATGGTAATTCTTGCTGAATCTCTTAGATTCAATTTCACAGTACACAAATTGTAGAACAAAGTGGCCAAAACTTGATGATTAGAGGGCAATTTAAATCGGTTATCTGGTGAGCCGGATAGCCTACAATGAAAATTTTATATTTGGTTCTGCTTCTTATGGCGGAGGTGGAAGCCATTGTTTTACTCTTTTATTTTAATCTGAAAAAAATTAATAATATACATTACAATGAATATTGGTTTTGGAAATTAGATGTAAAAATAACAAAAATGAAAAATAAAAAATGTCTCCTTAAATCTAAATTTACATGAAAATCATGATATAATGATGACGACGCTGTTATAGCTCAGTTTGACTAGAAGCAGCAATAAATATATATAGAATATAAATTAGTTACAATACTATTGCCTTTAATTTGAGACATAAATCATGAGAAAATAATGAGTAGTTCCGGAGATACGGCCCCAAAATGGCGCTAGTCAGCCCAAAAAACGCACCCTACTCAGCACCAATGCCACGGCCACTGCTACATACAGGTCCGTTGGGGTAGTTTAGCTCAGCACCAATGCCATGCCCATTGAGGTGAGCAAGCATGTGGGAGAAGCAAAGGAGAGCAGTATGTTATGCTGTGTGGAAACAGGGAGAGGATAATGGACAGGAAAGGGATGGAATTGGCCACTGCTTAATGGATGGCCTGGTTCTGACCAATTTGTACCTCATATCTCCTTTACTGAACTCATGGATAGTTAATGTATGTACCTCTCATCACACACACACACACACACACACACACACACACACACACACACACACACACACACACACACACACACACACACACACACACACACACACACACACACACCTCTTACAACAATTCTGTGAGGTAGTTTAGACTCGGTATCCTGGAGTGTGACTGGATG
Organism: Furcifer pardalis; assembly: GCA_030440675.1. NCBI lineage: Eukaryota > Metazoa > Chordata > Lepidosauria > Squamata > Chamaeleonidae > Furcifer > Furcifer pardalis. The sequence continues at coordinate 155,271,457 of CP126893.1, forward strand.
AAATTTACCTCACAAATGTCAGTGCTGAGTGAAATCTGAACCTGGTACATTTGAAAGAAGCCAGTGAAGGCTACCCAGAGGTGCTGGCTAGTGCCAAGGGGAAGAGGCCTGTCCGGGAGACCCTTCCCTCTCCCCCAGCTATTGTTCCTGGTGATTTATGGAGGGTCAGTTCAGCTAGTAGCGCTTGGGATTCCATGCTGTGTTCAGAATACAGAGTATTTACTGCATTTATGTACATCTGGAAAGTAATTACTGCTCTGTTCAGTTACTAGTGGCAAGTCAACAGAAATTTCCAATAGGATTTTTGCACTTGTGATATGGTTATATCTGGGCACGACTCATTCTTTCCCTGGTGCTTCTTTTTCTTACCCTGTCCCACCTCACGTTCCAGTGGAAGAGTTTGAAAGAAGACCACCACCCATGATTGCCCAAGAACAGAACATCTTGTCAACGTCAGTCACGCAAGATGAATAGATGAGGCAGCAGATCAAAGCTTGCAATTTATTGGAAATGGATGAGAAACAACTGTGGGCTATTTATGCGAAGTCTACAGTACACTCTTCAATCAAGGAACAAGACAGTGGTAGTTTTCGTTTCAGAAGGTGACTACACTAGAATGCCAAATTGGAATGATTCAATTCTGCTTTGCTTCAAAGCTTTTATTAAAGTTTCAATAGTAAACAGTATTTGCATAGGGGTACAGAATGTTTTAGGAGTTCAGGGCCCTCTCTGAACTTATTGCAGTTGGCATGCCAGACCACAGCCCCTGCCTCTTTCCTTCCTACCTCTAGTCCTTCCTGTGCTATTCCTTTTATGGCTTCCTGTAAAGCAGTGGTTCCCAACGTGGGGCCCAAGCCCCACAGGGGGACTTTAAGTCCCAGAAGTCTAAGTCGGTACATTGGCTGATCAGTGTTTTGGGGAATTGACAGGCTTCTGGGAACTAAAGTTCAAAAACCAAAGGTTGAGAAACAGTGCTATAAAGCCCTCTTTGTTTTGAAACATAGACATACCCTGGCATATTTCATATCATCTTGTTTGCTTCTATTTCATTCAGTTTTTTTTTTTTGAAGTCTTGTTTTTCTATACGTAGAGCTGATCTAGCAATTAGTTCACAGGATTAGCTATTGCTAAATTCATATTAACAAGGGGTAAAAAATTAAAAGAGAAGGAAGTTCACCAAAGAGGATAGAACATGGTTTGAAGTTTTGCATACATTCCTTCTCTGGAGTAGAGCCAGCAGCAAGAAGAGGAGAAAGAAGGGGTTTGGGAAGCTGCAGACAGACACAGACTTGCTGCTAGAACCAAATTCTGGCAACGCATAACCACTGACAACTAGGACACTGAAAATTTTAGAGCAAGACCTTGGGCAGGGGAAGACCAGAAAATCTTAAAGCATGGTCATCTCTAAGGGGTCATGTTGGGACTGCATTGCAGTGGTGGGCATGGGCCGGTGCGCCCCGGTTCTGTAGAACCCATGGTAAGAATCCTGGGTGGTCTCCCCGGGGGGTAGTAACCTTCCCAAGCAGCTGCCCCAGGGTTGCCGCCTGGTCAGCCCCTCAGGGTAAATGACTTGGGTTTGGGGTGGGTGGATTGTGTATTTAGTGTGTGCTTTTGTGTTTTTATTGTCTATTTAATTTGTATTTAATTTGTATTTATGTTTTAAGGTCAATTTAATGTGTATTTTAATATGTATTTTATGTGTATTTAATTTGTATTTATTTGCATTTTTATGCATTTAAGTGTATTTAATTTGCATTTTTATGTGTAATGTATTTTTATGTATTTTTAAAACTTTGGCTCAGCCCATGTCATTGGCTCCATCCATGATGTCATGACATTGGCTCTGCCTATGATGTCATGATGTTGGCTCCGCCCATGATGTCATTTCCGCCCACAGTGGTAGTAAAAATTTTGGCTGCCCATCACTGCTGCATTGGTTGTTAGGCTTACAGTATATGTCACTGCCTCAAGGCTTTGTTTACCCTGGAAGCAGGCTCTGAATGCTGCAAACCTACCCTATATGCTGCTCCCAAAAGGTTGTGAGAACAATGTATAGCAGCGATTCCCACCCTTTTCAAGCTGGAGGGTCATGTAAAGCTCTCTCAGTCAGCTTCAAGGTCCATTTTTGTTTTGAAACATAGAAGAAAAGGAAGATTACCAAAGAAGATAGAACATGGTTTGAAGTTTTGCATACATTCCTTCTCAGGAGTAGAGTCAGAAGCAAGAAAAGGAGATAGAAGTGGTTTGGGAAGCTGCAGACAGACACTTGCTGCTGGAGCCAAATTATGGCAATGCATAACCACCGACAATTAGGACACTGAAAATCTTAGAGCAAGACCTTGGGGAGCCTTGATGCTGGGAATGGTGGAGAGCAAAAGAAGAAGGGGGCAGTCAAAAATGAGATTCTAGATGGTATTGTAGACACAATGGGCACAAAGCTGAGCGAGTTGAGGAGGATGGTGGAGGACAGAGGTGCCTGGTGGACAGTGGTCCATGTGGTTGCAAAGGGACAGTCACAGAATCGACTGTGCAACTGAACAACAACAACAAAAATCACCAGAAACCGTAGTTGGGGGAGGGTGGGCCCTCCCGGACAGGCCTCTTCCCCTTGGCTCTACCCAGCACCTCTGGGTAGCCTTAACTGGCTTCTTTAAAATGTACCAGGTTCAGATTTCACTCAACACAGACATTTGTGAGGTAAATTTGGTCCAGTCACAGTCCAGCATGCTGAGTCTAAACTACCTCACAGAATTGTTGTAAGGCGTGTGTGTGTGTGTGTGTGTGCGTGTGTGTGTGTGTGTGTGTGAGAGAGAGAGAGAGAGAGAGAGAGAGTGAGATGAGAGGTACATACATTAACTATCCTTGAGCCCAGTAAAGGAGATATGAGGTACAAATGTAATGAGCAAACAGATGTAACAAATTGGCCAGAGCCAGGCCATCCATTAAGCAGTGGCCAATTCCATCCCTTTCCTGTCCATTATCCTCTCCCTGTTTCCACACAGCACACCATACTGCTCTCCTTTGCTTCTCCCACATGCTGGCTCACCTCAATGGCCATGGCATTGGTGCTGAGCTAAACTACCCCAGCATGACCTGTATGTAGCAGTGGCCACCAAGCAAAGTGGATGCTGCTGCTTTGCATGTTGGGTGGATGTGCAAGCTGGTAGTAGTGAAAGGTCAGGCAAATTGTGACGGGAGAGGAGGTGGAGGCATGCCAGAGTACAAGGCAGAAAAGTGAGGTATGGGTGAGAAAAAGTCCCCGGCAGCCGTGGCAGTTCTTCTTCCTGGGTCACAAGAGAGCTCCGATCACCATAGCTGTCTTTCTGCCACACTGGTGGTGTTAGAGTATCCTCCATCAGATCTGAAGTTGACAGATTAACCTAGAAGGCACTTCTCATAGCATGCACCTTCCGTATCCTAGTATCTGTCATTTGAGTTAATCAGCTCAATTTGCCAAATGATAGGACCAGCCCTGCTTGCAATTGACATCAATACATAAAATAACAATTTTTTTAAAAGAAAAAACACACACCATATGTCACGATCCAGCCGGCCCCCACACTTCTGGAAAACCCCTGGAAACCAAAATCAAAACAACCGGGGCGGGCTGGACGGCTAATTAGAACAGAGATACAACTCTCAGCTGCTTATCAGCTCTTAAGGGGTTTTTAATTTGGTAGCGTTCAAGTGTTTGTGTGTGGAATGCAATGCTGCTCTTACCCTTTTAATCCAATGAAGACACGTTCAGAAAAATGATGAAGATTTATTGATCAGGTTCATAAAGGAAAGTTCATGGAAAAGCAGAAATCAAAAGGTTATATCCATAAGATCAGTCCAGTAAACAGTCTAAGGTATTTTAGGTAATCATAGTAAAATCATGCCAGCAGAGAGTCCGGGGTCTTAACTTATGGAGAAGCAGGGTAATCCCATACCAGCAAACAGGGTTACAGTCCAGGGTCTTACGCCATTGAAATCCAGACACGTACTAACTCTCACTTCTCTCCAAAATGGAGAATTTGCAATCCGGTGGGACAGCTTCGCCAATCACGTAACAATGAAAACTTTCTCAAAACAACAGTACATTGTTTATACACGTGCACACAGGATGCACTGGGGCTAGCCATAACATGGCTCTCGGCTAGCTTACAAAAGATAAGAAATACTGAAAAACAGGCTGTCTGTAACACAGCCTTAAGGCTCAGAGAAGACAAAGGATTTTTTTCTGAGGCCTATCTGAAAATTGGCAATTTCAAGCCTTGGGAGACATTAGGAAATAGGTCCATTTCCTGACACCATAAGTGGTCAGGGGTCTTCTTATATGGTAGATGGCCCTGTCTGGGTGGTGTCTCTCCCTTTCAACTTAATTAAACTTTACATAATTTGAAAATTGCCCTGCATGTCACGCCCTCTGTCTCCGAGTTACAGAATTATTAGTCTGTTCTGTAGTTTTCCTTAAAGTGGTCTTTCCATAACCCAAAGCATAATTCCCCATAGGAATGCACTGAGGAGTAGGAAAATGCTCCCAACCCTCCAAACACAATTCTCTCCCACCTCAATCAATCTTGCCAGAAGCCGAGTGCCTGGGATGGAGAAGAGGGGGTGTTATTAGAGAATTTCCCTTTCTCTCCTGTACCTCAATTGATCTCTAAGAACACCCCTCCTCTCTCCCCCAGCCACTCACCAGCTGGGGAGAGAGATCCACCTAAAGAAATGCAAATAATGCAGAGCACACAATGCCAAAGATGAAGCTTAGCTCCGTACCTTTTCTGGTGCTTCGTCCTGAGGGTCGGCGTGGGAACACCTCCATGTCCAGGAGGTTGACAAACAGGAGTGGTTTGTCTGGACAATGGGGGAACCACATCCTGGGGTCTCTTGCTAAAGAAGCGGATGGCAGGTGAAGGGAGCTCCCCTTACCCGCTGGCAGCTTCCTCACCAAAAACCCGCCCAAACTCCTCTCAAAGAAAGGAGTCTTGACTTGGCGCCATCCAGAGACTCTAAAATGGAATGGGGATGCCATTTTAAACTCTCCCAGATGCAATGTATTCTGGGGAAACCCGTTCTGTAATGTGAGGTTTTTCTGTAAATAGGGCCATGATTTCCCCAGAATTTCTTTCTGTAAGTCAAGTTTTACCGTTACCTGAGGTGTCCGTAAGCCAGGGCTTTACTGTATACTGATCTCAACAAGCTTGGCATCTACTGTGTAGTTTGAACACTGTCAAGAGTCCTACGGCTAGAAAGCTACACTGGCTGGACCCATTGGCCGTGGCAGGTTAGCTAGCAGAAAAGGAAAGCAATGCAGGTTTGGGATTTTCCCCTTTTTGAACCCCAGTTCAGGAGCTTGGCCATTGTCTATGACAGTCCCTCATACTGCTGTTTTATATACCAAGGCAGGGTGAAAGGGTGTGTGTGTGTTTGTATCCCAAACTAATATCTTGAAGTAGTGAAAAGCTTTTTTTTTAAAGGAGGTGTAAGTAGCAAGTTCCTTATTCCTGAGAAACAAGAAAGTACTGTAAGTGTTAGTTTTCAAATGTAACATTTGCAGTTGTGTTGTAACTAATGAATTTTGGGGCTTTAGAACCATAAAGGTTCAAAATGTCCAGCATCATGGCAGCCATCTTAGCCCGTGTCAACAAAGAACAGCCATGTTGTGGCTCCTTAAAAATTGGCAGGTTTTATTGAGCGGAGGTTTTTGTGGACGGCTGCAGTTGGTGTGGTCTGCGAATGAAATGGGTTGTAATCCCTGAACTGTTACACTGAATAAAACTGGCTGCTCTCTAAACTGCCACAAGACCCTTTTTGATGTTTACTCTTCACAAGTAACCTTCCAAGCCCTGGTTCCTTCTATTTTGTCTCCTCCTCCTTCTGGAGAGGAAAATACCCCTGAGTTATAGGGCCTGAGGTGGAAGCAGTGCAACTTTCTCCATTGCAGTGGCTGCTTCGGGTTTTGCCTTCCAACAGGAGGTTAAACAGAAGTGCAGCAACAGAGGGAAGAACACTAATAAGTGTAATATTCAGTTCACTGGCCTGCAACAACCATGTGGGCATTCAGGACACTGGGAACGTCATTTTAAAGATGCAACCAGGGTTGGAACTACATGCTTGCTTGAAACAGATCCTCAATGCAAAGGGATTTTCATGGCTTCACAGGATGTATGCCTTGTAATACAGTGTACGTTGGGCACTGTTGTAAAAGTGCAGTAGTAGGGTTTCAGTACAGGGAAGTAAGCCTTCCTCTTCTTCAGGGCTTGCTTGTCTTTGCTGGATGGCTGTGGTGGTGGTGGGGGCAGTGAGGAGGGCATCTTCAACAGCTGGAGAGACACCACCACTATGGATGCAAACCTGTGCTTCCCCCTCTCAACTGCTACCATCCAACTGCCTGCCAGACAAGAATGCCCCATAGAAGAGGACAGTGGAGTTAACTACAGCAGTTAGTTTTTAAAGTGCCACAACTCTTTTGTTTTTTTTTGTTTTTTTTACTCTCTGATATGCTTGAAACTCAGTCAAATACTGCTACCATTTCAAAAATTTGAAATTGGAATGAAGAGTGTAAAATGAGGATTAAATCAAGACTCTGCTTGGGTTACAAAATACCAGTTCATTATTTGTTAGTGCAATGGGACAAAACGTTAACTTGCTTAATTTTAATTCACATCAATTCAAACTTGAAAGCCGCTTACATGAAATAAATGTTGCGGGGCTTTCCTAACGCCGACCATGTGAGAAGAGGCAACAACAACAACCTGTCTAAGGCAACACGGCCTGGCTCTTCTCCCATGAGGCACATATAGAAATAAAACTTCTCACTTCACAGTCCTATATCTAACTTGCTGAGCTATCCAACCAGCCTGGCAAATATTAGAATGGACAAGGTAGCTCTCCCAAGCCTATTTGGCTCCCTACCTAGATAACCTTCACCCTGTTACCGCAAATTTTGGGAGTCCAACATATCCTTTTTATTTACCTCTTTAATAAAGGTACACACATGGGAAAAGGTATGAAAATAGGGGAGAAGCCAATATTTAATTGATAGCAAAGAAATAAAATAATACAAGGGTTAATTGGAAACCTCTCCAAGGGGGGAGGATTAAATGGGATTAGCCCACTAGTCACTCTGGCAAGGAATGTAAAACTAATGATGTCATCTATTGTCCCCAGTTCCTAAGCTTCCAAAAGTTTGCCTAAAGGTGTGACATCCTTGCAAAACTGGTTTATTGGCTTCCTGATAAGCAGAAATTCCTTTTTATTTCTTCACAGACAAAAGGAATGAATGCCTGAATTTTATAATCATACCTCTGGTTTGATTCTCCTTAATGAAGTTCAATTAAACATTGCTGACCAAGAAAGAGAACATGTAGGGAAAAACCAACTATTAATTAATAACCAGTTTAAAACTTAATATTAAAGCCTCAAAAGGTCTATGTAAGCAATTGCATTAAGAGTTGGTGGCCTCCCAGGGGGGAGATGACTCATCAGTGGAAACAAAAGGAACTAATCTCTTGTCTTATCCCCTAAAAGCTCCAGAGAGGACAGTTCAATGGAAACTTTATGACCTCAAGAAGAAATGTGACAATTTAAGGATTGAAAAGAGACATTTCAGCCTTTTTCAGTATTTCATCATATGTAAACTGCAATGTGTACCTTTTTAAACAATTTTACTAAGCTCTGTAACATGCAATCAAGAAGTGTAAATTACCTTTTTAATTGCCCTCACTTTTAGACAGCATTTGCCCCTGCACTCATTGTTCCAGGTTTAAGTGATCTTCAGTAAGAAGTGTATAAATATTGTTGAACAACAGGAAGAGGGGAGCTCTGTCACAGCAATCATGATGGAGCCCCTGAGATTGGTTTTTTGTATTAAAACGTTTGAGGTGAAGACTTCTGGTCTATACTACCGGTCACTGTAGATCAGAACCCTTAAAGCTAATAAAACCAAATTTGTTTTGATCAAAACCATGTCTCCGTGTCAGTTCTTTTTGGGGTTAATTAATTCTCCACCAAGAAACGAACCTAGCCCTAATTTTTGCAGTAACAACCCCAAGAATTGTAAAGAGGGCATTGTTGCATTAGTTCGAAGATGCAGGGACTATGTTGGCCTAAAATATGACAATTTCTTCAATGTTAGATGGATTGATCTGCCAAAATTGTACTTCTCTATTGCCTAAGTTGCTATGTTTGATACATGAAAAGGAATGCACAACAAAGAGCAATACCTGTTTCACTTTTAAAATCTTTATAGGTAGGAACTTTTTTACAGACACATATATTCTCATAGCATGGCACACTTATAGAAGTGGCTATACTGGAGTGAAGAGGAGAACCTATAGCATAGCATGATGTATCCATTTGGCAGGTGTCCCTTGAGCTGGTGTGGTGTTTTGACTAGAGCAGTGGTTCCATGCCCCAGAGGGGGACTTGAATTCCCAGAAGCCTAAGTAGTAACTTTTCCCAGTGTCCAGGAGAACCGGTAGCAGTGTTTGGGGGAAACCACCTTCGGGACTTACCTTTTCACTGGTTCCCCCACTGCGCATGCGTGCCAAGCACTTGGTGTGCATGCACGCCTACAGTGCTTGGTGCGTATACACAGCCTCCTTGCTGTCCTCCCAAGCGGGGAGGAGGAAGAGAAACTGCTAGCCTGAAGCTCCCTATAGCCTGCTCCCCAGGGTAAGTAACTCACCTTTGGATGTGGTGTGTCTGTGTGTATTTTAATGTGTATTTAATACCTTTGCCTATATTGACGTACTACCACAGTTCCTAAAAAGGCCTGGCGGCTGGCAGACATGGCTTGGGATTTTTAAGCAAAGTCTTGGAGTTACCTCATCAGTAAGCTACACCTGTGCTGTTCCAATTGCTGTTCTAGTTGGAGAACCCTTAAGGAGGTACAGCTGTTTTACATTTACATTAAGGCATATTATCCTAGAGAACTGGTATGATGACCATATCTATCTTGCAACATGGTGCTGCCCAGGCACTTATACTAACAGGTAAGTGATCGATTTGTGATTGGGATGGGGACTGGGGGGTTGATTTATGTTTGGGGTGGGTGGGTGGTTGTATTTTAATGTAATTTTATTTATTTATTTATTTTATTTATTTATTTATTTAATGGGTTTGTGTTGTGGGAGGGTGGGTGGGTTAAGGTGTGTGTGTGTGTGTGTGTGCGTGCTTATTTTTATTTTATTTTATTATTTTATTATTTTATTTGGCCCTGCCCATGACATCATGACATCATGATGTTAGCTCCGCCAACACTGTGATGACATCACGGTGGGGTAGTAAAATTTTTGACATCCCACCACTGAATGTATGTGATACTTTAATATGTTAGTGATATGTGATACTTTGATATTTTATTGATATGTGATACAGTAAAACACCGGATAACGTTTACCTCGGATACGCTAAAATCGCATAACGTTAAGTAATCTGGGGAGGAGAATTGGATCGAATAACGTTAAGGTCCTATGGGATGGATCGGATAACAACCACTAAAGCCTGTGCAGTTACAATGTATCTCTATGAAGCTTTAACGTTATCCAGTCCATCCCAAAGGATTTTAACATGCATCGGATAACACTAAAAATCGGATAACACCAAGACTTGTGGAACCAAGTATTAGTGTTATCTGGTGTTTTACTGTACTCTGATATGTTTTAATATGTGATATTTTGTGATTTATGTTGTTAGCCACTCTGAGTCGCTTCGGCAAATAGAGAAGAATACAAATACAAAATGCAAATACAAAACTACTGTATATACTCGAGTATAAGCTGACCCGAATATAAACCAAGGCACCTAACCTGAAAACCCAGGAAAATAGATTGACCTGAGTATAAGCCGGGGGGTGGGTGGGAAATGCAGCAGGTGCTTGTAAGTTTCAATAATCAAGATACTGTACATGAAAATATGGTAAAAATAATTAAATTGTTAGCACATCTCAATCTGATGCCCTCTTGGGCCCCTCGTGGTCATTGACCTGAGTATAAACTGAGTCCCCTTTTTGGGGCTAAAAACCTCACCTTATACTCAAGTATATATGGCAGTTGGTTTCAACTAGTTCAGATAAGAAAATTTCCAATTCACTCATATTTGTTGTTGTTCAGTCGCACAGTCGATTCTGACCCTCTGCGACCCCATGGACCACTGTCCGCCAGGCACTCCTGCCCTCCACCATCCCCCTCAACTCGCTCAGCTCTGTCCCCATTGTCTCTACAATACCATCTAGCCGTCTCATCTTTGGCCGTCCCCTTCTTCTTTTGCCCTCGACCCTTCCAAGCATCAAGGCTTTCTCAAGTGAATCATCTCTTCTCATTTGATGTCCAAAGTACCTTAGCTTCATCTTTATTATTTGACCTTCTAAGGAGCAGTCAGGGTTGATTTCTTCTAAGATTGACCTATTTGTTCTCGCTGTCCAGGGGACTCTCAAAACCCTTCTCCAACACCACATCTCAAAGGCGTCTATTTTTCTGAGCTCCGCTTTCCTAATGGTCCAGCTCTCACAACCATACATTGCCACCGGAAATAACATTGCTTTAACTATACGAATTTTTGTTTGCAAGGTGATGTCTCTACTTTTCACTATGTTCCCCAGGTTTCTCATTGCTTGCCTCCCAAGAATCAGTCGCCTTTTTATTTCATGGCTGCAATCACCATCTGCAGTGAGCTTTGATCCTAGGAAAGTAAAATCTGTCACTGCCTCTACTTCTTCCCCATCTATTTTCCAGGGACTGATAGGGCCTGTTGCCATTATCTTGGTTTTCTTGATATTGAGTCTCAAGCTAGCTTTTTCACTCTCTTCTTTTAACCTAATCAGGAGCTTCTTTAGGTCCTCCTCACTTTCTGCCATTAGGGTGGTATCATCTGCATATCTCAAATTGTTAATGTTTCTCCCAGCAATTTTGATTCCAAACTGTGATTCCTCCATTCCTGCATTGCGCATTATGTGTTCTGTGTATAAGTTGAATAAGCAGGGTGACAAAATGCAGCCTTGTCTTACTCCTTTTCCTATTCCAAACCACTCCGTCATTCCATTTTCTGTCCTAACTGTTGCCTCTTGATTCATGTACAGATTTCTCATGAGGCATATAAGGTGTTCCGGTATTCCCATCTCTTTAATTACTTGCCACATTTTGTTGTGGTCGACACAGTCAAAAGCCTTAGTGTAATCAATGAAACAGAAGTAGACTTGTTTCTGATATTCCTTTGTTTTTTCCATGATCCATCTTATGTTGGCAATGTGGTCTCTAGTCCCCCTGCCTCTTCTGAAACCCGCCTGCACTTCTGGTAATTCTCTCTCCACATACTGTTGCAGTCTATCCTGTATTATCTTGAGCATCACCTTGCTAGCGTGAGGGATGAGCGCAATTGTTCGATAATTTGAACATTCTTTGGCATTACCCTTTTTGGGGAGTGGAACGTATACAGATCTTTTCCAATCCTGTGGCCATTGTTGTGTTTTCCAAATCTGTGGCATACAGAGTGCAATAATTTGATTCCATCATCTTGTAGGGCTTTGAAAAGTTCAACTTGGATACCATCAACTCCACTGGCTTTGTTGTTTGCAGTGTTTTTTAGGGCCTTTCTGACTTCACTCTCCAGAATGTCTGGCTCATGTTCAATGTTCTCATCATTGTGATTATCAGGGGTGTTGAAGTCCTTTTTGTAGAGTTCCTCTGTGTACTCTTTCCATCTTTTCTTGATCTCTTCTGCATCTGCTAACTCCTTGCCATCTTTGTCCTTTATCATTGTCATTTTTGCTTTAAATGTTCCCTTGAGTTCCCCAATTTTTTTGAAAAGATCTCTAGTCCTACCCCTGATATTGTTTTCCTCTATTTCTTTGCACTGTTCATTCAGGTAGGTTTCCTTATCTCTCCTTGCTTTTCTTTGAAATTCTGTATTCAAGTGACTGTATTTTTTCTTTTCTCCAATGCATTTTGCATTCCTTCTGTCCTCTGCTATTTTGAGAGCCTCATCGGACAACCACTTAGCTTTCTTACGCTTCTTTTCTTTTGATATGGTTTTCCTTGCTGCCTCCTGCATGATGTCCTGCATCTCTGTCCATAATTCTTCTGGCTCTCTGTCTATCTGGTCCAAGCCATTAAATCTGTTCCACACCTCCACTGTGTATTCCCAAGGAATGTTGTCTAGGTCATATCTGTCTGGCCTAATTGTTTTTCCTATTTTCTTTAGTCTAAGCCTGAATTTTGCAATCAGTAGGTTGTGATCTGAGCCACAATCTACTCCTGGTCTTGTTTTTGCTGACTGTATGGAGGTTCTCCATCTTTGACTGCAGAGTATGTAATCAATCTGGTTTCGATGTTGGCCATCTGGTGATGTCCATGTGTATAATGCTTTACAATTGAATCATATAATACTTTTGGATGTAATAGATTACTAATGATGGGGCCCAATCAATCGATCAATCAAATATTGTTATTGCTTGTAACCATATGAATACTTTCCTTAGAAATAAATTTCCCCTTACGCACCATGTGGGGTCATGTGGCTGCTTTTGCTCATAGAGTATAACAGTTCTTTGTTTTAGGTCTCTGGAATGCGATGGGACGGAGGAGAACAGAAGAAGAATGGAAGAATCTCAGCATATAAAGATTACATAAATGATTGGAGGGTGGAATGTTAATGTACCAAGTTAATGTTCCAAGAACTATCATTCTGAAAAAGACGATCTGTTCTGTCATAGCTGATCAGTGCCACTTTCATTCCACCTGCATTCAAGCAGGCCAATCTCTCAAGTGTAGCTGGATTTTGTAGATAAATAGCTGCCAGTCCACTGAGATGCAATCCATTTCACTCTCACACAAGATTGTCCAACGTGGTACATCTTTTGAATTCAGGACCTACACATGGCACCGGTTTGGCTGTTCACATTCTGGGGGATCCTCTGCCTCAGCCTAGGAGGTAAGTCTCAGCTTCAAGAAGTAAGGAGATGAGTGACATCTGTGCATTTAAGCACTAAGCACTTTCCCAGTTTCTTTTTAAATCCTGAATTATGTACTTTTTGAATTTGGTATAGAAATGGAAAGAGCAGCCTGAGAAGTTTCTAGAGATGAGGAATAGCAGGAAGAACAGCACAAAGTCAGCTGAACAGCACAAAGTCAGCAGAACATACTCTTCTCTGGCTTTTAATAGAGTTCCTTGTGAAGGTTTTGTTGTGATGACTAAAGGACAGAGTTTGGAAAAGTTAGTTTTTGGAGTACACTTCTCATAATCTTTGGGACAGCAGAGTTCTGAGAGTTATGATCCAAAAGGTTAATTCTCCCAAACTCTGGTGACGGAGGTCTTGCCATAGAGCAGTGGTGGTGAAACTTTTAGAGACAAAGTGCTGAAAACTGGATGGGGCGGGGAAGGCATCATGCATGCTGGTGATGTCATGTGGGTGCATGCATGTACCCATGTGATGTTGATGAAGCCCCCAAAAATGCATCTGTGATGTTTGGATTCCGGAAGTCATGGGACAGCCTGGGAAGGGCTGGCCATGCTTTCTGGAGATAAAACAACCCCAGCTACCCCATTGTCTTCAGCAGCCAGTGCTACTGCCTTAGTCATTTGGTGGTGCAGTAGTTAAAATGTACCACAGCCAAAAGGTTGTGAGATCAATCTTGATGGGATTCAAGGTAGACTCAGCCCTCCATGGACAATAAAATGGGGACTCAGAATGTTTGGGGCTTTGGCGGGCAGAATCTCCAGTTTTCCATCTCCTATACCCAACTATGTCCTCCTCCCACCCAACAACCTTGCTGCAAGGGAGAGAACGGGGAGAGAGCAGGCATCTTGTCCCAAGGTTAGCTCCAGCCAAGCAAGGGATTTGAATCCGCGTCTCCTGACACAAACCCACAACTGCTCAATTGTTGGCACCCTGGGACTAACTGCAAAAATGGGGTGGGTGGGGAGTCTTAGGAAACTCTGCTAAATCTGAGAGTAAACAGAACAAAAAAAGACAGACAATGTTGTGGCATCTTACAGACTAACTCCTGTATTTAAATGTGAGAGTTTGTGGACCAAGTCCACTTCATCAGACATAAGAGTGAGGCTTCATGGCATCAATTTATACACACATCAGATATACAGGCATACAATTGGCCATCCAAATAGAATAGTAACATTGTAGCTTTTTCAACTGACAAAAATCCCCTGTCATTATCCAAATCTGTTGTGAAGCCTTGCCCCATATTGTAAATGGTTGCAAAACAAACCTCTCTTGCAAGCTGATGCATCACTTCCAAAGGGTGGATGGAACAAATGTTGTGGCATTACACTTTTGCCAATTAAATTAGCATCTGTTGACAATGGTTTGAGTGACCCAGGAAAAATTGCAGCATATAACTACCTGTTAGTTGTGGGTGCATCAAATCTGGTAACGTCCCAGAAGCCCCTAACATAAATTAGACATCAAGAGTGGGAATACAGAGGAACTGCTTTCAAATGACTTTAATCTGCCTGGACACTTGGCCGTGGATTTGAGGGTTCCTGTTCTAGAGCAGAGGAATTACAAAACAAGAATCCAGAGAGAGAGTCAGCAGAGATTAAGTACATGCATATGCCGGACACACATTTCAGGGGTTTGTCTATCAGTCAGGGGTCCCTGGGACATTATCAGATTTGCCCGTGGTCGCTCAAACCATTGTCAGCAGATGTTAATCCCAGCCCACCCTCTCCTCTCACCTATCTTTGGCAGAGAGGGAGAGGGAGAGAGATGTTGAGGAAGAGGTTTGGCTTCCCGTTGATGACTTGCATGCCAGGAGCAAGGCTTCTGTGTGCCACTTCTGGCACCCATGCCATATGTTCATCCCCTACTGCCCTAGAGTCTGTAAAGAGAGTCATTGAAATAGCATGTTATCTTCCACTGTATAAAGGCACCTGAGGGTTCTCATTCCATTCTCAGCAATATGGACATAGTGAAATGACTGAAAGTCAGGATTTTGTCTCTATCACAGTATCTAGTTGAGGTAGTCTGGGCTCTGTTTGTTCTACTGGGCAATGACTGTTCTGAAGTCTATTGAAAAATAACCTTAAATTAAAGGTGGATGAGTCTTTAGTTTTCTTTCTATCGAGTACCATAAATTAATTTATTGACAGTTTACCCAACAAAATGGTTGAATATATGCATTACCCAAAATCCATAGGTGCAGGTTTTCCCAGTAAAGTGAGGATCAGGTAATTTATCCTTTGGAGAGAACATGGGTAGACCATAACCATGGATATAAAATAATCAACCTGAGGAAGGAGATAGGGAAAATAATGACTGTTAACAAGTCCATGGTTCTCATGAACAGAAATCCCCCTGCATAGAAATATTGATAGTGAGAGGCTCTGGATTAGATTGGAAGAACCCCAAGAAATCCTCCAGAACAAACCCATAACACAAAGTTTACTCAAAAATCAGCTCCATTTGAACCCAGAAAGAGAAGGGCCTATTGAATAGAATTACACCAGAGAAATATACCAGTTTGTCAACCATGTTTACCTATTTTTGCAGCAATGAAAGTAAAAAGTACCTTTTTTTAACATATTTATTTCTCCCAACACTTTTCTTCTTTTCCTTCTTTTGCCTCAGAGTATCACAAGCTTACTCTTAACATTTTCCTGCTACAATTTCTCTCTTCTACCTTGCATTGAACCAACCATATTTTTCTCTTTTAACAGCAGATGGTTTGGTCTGCAAAATGTGTGCTACCTTAAACAAGGATATGACTTGCGTCCCTAAAGATCGAACGTGTACGGATACTGATCAGTGCTTCATTTTAAAAGTCTCAAAGGGTAAGATGTAATTTCATGAATGGGAGGAAAATTCCATGCCTCCCTCCCTCCACACGTACAAAAGCCAGCAGAAGAGCATTAATCACTGAATGTGAAAGCACCAGATTAGTTATGAGGCAGCATGGAATGGCATGTAGTCAGTGATGGGATGATGCTCGTTCCCACCGGTTCCCCAGAACCAGTAGGAAACAATTCTGGATGGTTCTGCAGGATGGTAGGTCATTTTTTAGGCGTCCGGTTCCGGATGCCTCACCGAAAGAATTTTTTTCCAAATTGGAGCCAAAAAGGCGCCAATTTCGTGCACATGTGCAGAAATAAATCTGACGCATGCCGCTGCAATTGCAAATCATGCATGTGTCAGATTGAGTTTCTGGCATGCGCACTAAGAGGCAGCCATTTTGCTGTCTATTTTAGCCAGAGCCACACCTTTTCGGAGCAGCTCTGGTGGCAGTGGTGGCCTCGGCTGCCAGCACCAGCCCTCGGAGGAGGGGACCTCTCCCGGAGCTGCCGAGCCCCCACGGGCATGTCGAGGGCCGCCCAGGCCATCTGCTGCTGCCGAGTCCCCCCCGGGGCTTGGGGCCGATGAGCCCCCTTGGCCTGGGGATGCACAGCGGCGCACCGCCACCGCCTACAGCCATCTGGTCTGCCGGGCGCCCTCCGAGTGTAGTGGTGGCAGAGGCAGCAACCACAACCCTAAACAGGCGGCACCTGCCCTCAGAGGAGGAGGAGGCTGCAGTCGGGGTGGCACGCATGCCGGTTGTCCGGCAAGGCACGCCACCTCTGACTGCAGCCTCCTCCTCGGTCTGGTGCCAAGGGTTGCGGATGCCGCCTCCGCCGCCGCTACCCTCGGTGGGCCCCCGGCAGATCAGATGGCTGCAGGCGGTGATGGTGCTCCCTGCCAGGCATCCCCCGGCCATGGGAGCTCATCAGCCCCATAACCCTGGGGGGCTTGGCGGCGGCAGATGGACCCGGCGGCCCTCGACGTGCCTGTGGGGGCTTTAAAGCCCCAGGGGATCTATTCGAGGTGGCAGCGGGTGGGCATTCCCACCGCTTCCAAGGGTAAGTGAGTATTTTGTGTTTGGGGTGGGTGGGTGTGTTATTTGTCTTTTCGGTGGGGGGGTGTATTTTTATTTTATTTTTATTTTACTTCTTTATTTATTTAAGTTATTTACGGGTTTGTGTGGTGGTTATTTGGTTGGGTGGGTGGGTTGAGGTGTGTGTGTGTTTATTTTAATTTTATTTATTTTATTTTTGGCACTGCTGACGACGTCATGACGTCGGCTCCCCCAACGACGTCATGACGTTATGATGTTACCTCTGCTCCACTGTGATGATGTCACGGTGGGGTAGAAATTTTTTTTGTCATCCCATCACTGCATGTAGTACATAGCTACCTCCAATAATACCTTACTGTGATTGCCACTGTCTATCAGGTGAGACGCATGCCTCCCTCTGTCCAATGATAGAGCTAATCCTACACAGCAAACATTCTCTAATCTCTGCCAAAACAACCAGCTGCTCAGTCTACCTACAGATAGAGTTTACATCCATTGCCTGAATTTCTTGCAATAAGATCCATCCGATAGCAGTGTATTTACGGTAGCTGGATGAGCCAATGGTTTGAAGGGGCCAATTCCTAACGTTGTGGGAGAGGCGGAAATTGGACTAACATCACTGGACAAGAAAGCTGCTGGCATTCAAAACAGCTCAGATTTTAAACAGATCTACCAACAGGTCCACACATGTATATCTACATACATATCATACCTAAACATTGAACATTTGGACAGTTTAATTATAATGTTAATATCACAACACAGTTAAACAATAACATTCTTCTTTTCCTTTCCAGATAACGTTCTAGATAGAGTAATACGAGGCTGTGACAAAGGTGGAGACAGGAAATGTGGAGAGAAAGTAAAAGATCCCACAACAAATACTGAGTATGAACTTGGATGCTGTTCTGACTCGGATAACTGCAACGCCAATATGAACTAGATCATGAAAGTGCACGTCTCCAGTTTAGGGTCCTTCAGCTGGAATCATAGCAATAGTTTTAGATTTTTCTTTCTTATGATTTGGCATCACATGTATTTAGAGAGGATGATAGTGTTAGTGATTAGGAATAAAATGGACATTAAGAAAAACAACAGTGTATGAAAATTAGAACACCATATGAACTGACAACTGGCAACACTGTCTTTTCATGAAATCTGAGAATTTCCATCATGTTGCAGAAGCAAATGGTGTCCAGAATGCTTCCAGAGGGCTCTTCTTAACCTAATGCCAGAAAATGCCCTCCTCTCCACAACATTTAAAGCATCATGTTTGAAAGATATATGAATGCAGGGAAAGACAGTTGAAATGCAGTTCTAATTGATGTCATTTTGTCAGAAACATGTATCTGATCTCCAAGTTAGAAGTGATCTTAATGCCATGAGTGCAATTACTATGAATAAAAAGAAACAGTCAAGACACTGTGTGGTCCTTGTGCAAAATCTAAGTGGAAGAGTGTGTGATGTGTTTATTCTTGAGGACTACATTAGCAAAGTGGGATCCAGTGTGTTGTAGTGGGTAGAGCAGTGGTCCCCAATGTTTTTTTGGCCACGCCCCATCTAAGCATCTCTAAAATCCTGATGCCCCCCTCCTGTGGTCTATAATTCATATTATTCAAAAAAGTGAACTCCTATTCATGTCAAGGAAACCTAAATGGTCATTAACTGTTAAGAAATCATTGAGCCCACCAAAAACGCCAAATTGCCCTCTGGTAGGGCGTGTGCCTCCACATTGTGACTACTTAGTTTTACTTTGGAAGTAAAGTATTAGGATCACTATACAAACATGAAGGAGAATTATGAAAGACTGTTTGTACAAAGGATAACCATGCGGACTGAAAGAGTGGTTAAAAATACCTGTTACACTAGTACCTGGGATAAGACTTGTCTAAAGGGTAAATACCTTACAAAAGCTTGACAAACCAGTCTGACTAGTTTAGGTGAGTAAAAGAAGACATAACTTTGCTGTTTTAAAAGATCTGCTCCCTCTGTTTGCTGACATGTTTTTTTTAATGATGCCATGGCACACCAGGTAAACTAGGTGAAAAGAAAACAAAATTTATCTTGTGTTCTGTGCACTGTACTGTGGGCTGACCTTCCAAGATCACCAAGACATGGGGGGAGGGGTTGACTTCAAGGGAAAGTCAAGGAAACATGCTGGAAGCTTTGTCTAAAGCAGGGGTGCCCAAACCTTTTAAGCTGTGGGCTGATCATGTGGTTCAGGGAGCCCATCACTAAGGCCCGGGGCCCCGGTGCAGCCCCTGACGCCAATTCATCCAGCCCACGAAGCCCTCATTGCTCCTGGAAGCGGAAGTAAAATGCACCTGTAAGGGCGCATTTTACTTCCGCTTCCAGGAGCGATGAGGGCTTTGCAGGGTGGATGAATTGGCATCGGGGGCTGCACCTGGCCCCCGGGCCTTAGTTTGGGCACCACTGGTCTAAAGGGTAAATACATTACAAAAGCTTGCCAGACTAGTCTGACTAGTTTAGGTTAGCAAAAGCAGGAATCAGTTTTAAAAGCTAACAGCAAGGGTGCCCAAACTTTTCAGGCCACGGGCCAGTCACGTGGTTCATGGGTGCCCAAACTACAGCCTGTTTGCCAGATCCGGCTCTGACACCAATTCATCTGGCCCGTTCCACCATTGCCACTCCCAGAAGCTGGGTGAGTTTTACTTCCGCTTCTGGTGTCATTGGCTAGATCCGGCCCATAGGTCATAGTTTGGGCACCCCTGGCTATCAGGGATAGAAGCAGGACCCAAAATGGATGTCAACATTTACCAAAATGCAAGGTGGCCATCTGGAACCATGTGCATAGGAATCTATTGGTGTCATGGGCCAGATCTGGCCCACAAGCCCTGTTAACAGCATGGATGGCCAAACGTTTCAGGCCACTGGCCATTCACGTGGTTCATGGGATTCCTGTGCACATGGCTCCAGATGGCAACTCTGCATGTTGTCATACATTTGGGGCTTCTATCCCTCTTAGTTTTTAACTTGGAGTCAGGACATATTGAAAGATTCCCCTCCCCCCCATGTCTGCTTTTGCTCAGCTAAACTAGTCAGACTGGTTTGGCAAGCTTTTGTAATGTGTGATTGTTATTGAAATGTTGTAACCTTGAGATAAAGAGAGCAGGCAGCCCCCTCCCTTTCTCCCAAGACAAACTGGTACCTCACTACCACACCTCAGGGAATTTGAGGCAAACATTAGCCTCAGAAATAGTTAGGTTATCTGATGCATCGGATAACGTTAACATAATGGTTAACATAATGTTATCCGATGCAAATGTTTGCCTCAAATTTCCAAACTTTATCCGATGCAAACGTTATCCGCTGCAAACATTATCCGAGGTATCACTGTACTTCTGGTTGTGTAGCAAGAATTGGGGAGAAGTTAGAGAAGATATTGGTGTGCTGGGTGAACAAATGGGCTGGATTTGATTAAGGCAGTTTAGTACATTAATGTGGCACAGTGTTTCCCAACTTTTGGTTTTTGGACTTCAGTTCCCAGAAGCCTGCCTAAGTCATTTCCCAAAAGCACTGATCAGACATGTACTGACTTAGGCTTCTGAAAATTGAATTCCAAATACCAAAGGTTGGGAAACACTAATGTAGCATCTCTGTTGAACCAGGTAAGGCAATACAGTATAGGTATTCCCCTCCCAGCCAGGTAACCTTATTGATTAGTCTGTGTGCAAAGAAAGAACTCTAATACTTGGTTGGACAGTGGACTTCTGCCCAACATTATCCTGCAGTGATGAATGTTGTAGTGCACAGGTGGCACTTGGAACTTTTTCTATGGGCACCTGTGGAGTCATTGCTGCACAGAGTTTGCTCCACCCCTCTGCCCAGCAGCCCAATGGGAGCTCTCTGTCCCTGACCCCAGCACAGAATTTACCAGCCCCTCTGGTGAATCCTCTCTTCTCATTTGATGTCCAAAGTACTTTAGCTTCATCTTTACTATATGACCTTCTAAGGAGCAGTCAGGGTTGATTCCTTTTAAGATTGACCTGTTTGTTCTCCTTGCTGTCCAGGGGACTCTCAAAACTCTCCTCCAACACAACACTTCAAATGCATCTATTTTTCTGTGCTCAGCTTTCCTAATGGTCCAGCTCTCATAACCATACATTACCACCAGGAGTACTATTGCTTTGACTATGGAAATTTTTGTTTCCAAGGTGTTGTTATTTTATTATTTATTTATTATTTCTTCCCATTTGCTATCCCGCCCCAATCGGGCAAGCCCGACTCTGGGCGGCTTACAATATTGGCTAGGAATCACTAAAATACAGGAGCTCTGTCTGTAAGCATAGTTCCGTTGGGAGGAGGTTCCAAAGGGCCGGGGCGGACACAGAGAAGGCCCTCCTCCTAGTGCCAGAGAGATGCGCCTCTCTAGCCAATGGTATGATAAGAGAGCCTCTCCGATCCGCCCTGGTGGGACGGACCGATGTTCTTGGGGTGATGCGGTCTCTTAAGTATCATGGCCCACTACCATATAGGGCTTTAAAGGTGATAACCAGCACCTTGAATTGCACCCGGAGACATACTGGCAACCAGTGCAGCTGCCGGAGCAGAGGTGAGGCTCGAGCATAATGCCCGCACCCCATCACCACCCGAGCAGCCGCGTTCTGGACCAGCTGCAGCCTCCGAATGGTCATCAAGGGCACCCCCATGTAGAGCGCATTACAATAATCAAGTCTGGAGGTGACCAAAGCATGTGTGACCATGAGTAAGGCATCCCGATCTAGGAGTGGGCGTAATTGGCGTATCACACAAAGTTGTGCAAAAGCCCTCCTGGCCACGGCTGCCACCTGCTCTTCGAACAGTAGTCGTGAGTCCAGGAGGACCCCCAAATTATGCACCGGGTCTGTTTGAGGCCGAACTGCCCCATCCAGGACCAAAGCTGGTAACTCCCGAGTTGATGCAGGACCCCTCACCCATAGCCACTCAGTCTTGCCGGGATTCAGTTGTAGCCCGTTGTCCCCCATCCAGACCCTGACAGCCTCCAGGCACCTGGAAAGGACTTCCACTGCACCGCTTGGGTCCCCACGGGCCGAGATGTACAGCTGGGTATCATCTGCATACTGATGATATCTCACCCCGTGAGAACAGATGATCTCACCCAGTGGCTTCATGTAGATGTTAAATAGGAGAGGTGAGAGTACCGAGCCCTGAGGCACCCCGTATTGGAGCAGCCTAGGACTAGAACTCTCATTCTCCAACCACACCGACTGGGTCCTGCCCTTCAGAAATGAGGAAAACCAGGCCAGCACAGTGCCCTGGATCCCCAATCCTTGGAGCCTTCCCAGCAGGATACCATGATCGACAGTATCGAAGGCCGCTGAGAGATCGAGAAGAGCCAGGACGGACGGACGACCTCCATCCCGCTCTCTTCAGTGGTCATCCACCTGAGCTACCAGTGCAGTTTCCGTACAATATCCGGGCCTGAATCCTGACTGAAAAGGGTCCAGATAATCCGCTTCATCCAAGACTTCCTGTAGCTGCTGCGCCACTGCCTTCTCCAAGACCTTACCCAGAAAGGGTAGGTTGGATACTGGTCGGTAGTTGGTAAGTACCGTAGGGTCGAGGGACGGCTTTTTCAGGAGGGGACGCATCAAAGCATGTTTTAAGGGTGCTGGAAAACATCCCTCCCTCAGAGATGAATTTATAATTGCCTTGACCCACCTGCCTGACACAGCCTTAGATGCCTTGACTAGCCAGGCAGGGCATGGATCCAGTTCACAGGCAGTGGCACGAACAGATCCAAGAAGCCTGTCCACTTCCTCAGGGCCAACTGGATCAAACTGATCCCAGATAACATGGCCAGACTGTACTCTGGTCAACCCCAGCTCTGTCTCTTCCACGCCGGGGTTAAACTTCAAGCAAATTTGAGCGATTTTCTCTGCCAGATAATCAGCAAAAGCCTCAGCCAAACCCTGCCAACCAGGGACAGATCCTCCTCTTCCAAGGAGGGACCTGGTCACCCGGAACAAGGTCGTTGGGTGATTTTCCGTGGAGGCAATAAGGGTGGTGAAATATTGTCGTTTCACCACCCCTATCGCCACTAGGTAGGCTTTAATAGCTGCTCTAACCAGTGTTCGATCAGACTCACTCTGGGTCTTCACCCAGCGGCGCTCTCGGCGTCTCTTTGCCCGTTTGAGCTCCCTCAGTTCCTCCGTGAACCAAGGGGATGATCGATGCCCACAAGCACGGAGAGGCCGTAGTGGAGCGATCACGTCCAAGGCTGCTGCTGCTCTCTCGTTCCATGCGTTAACAAGAGCCTCAAACGAATCGCATCGCAGGTCAAGAGGAAGACCCCCCAGTTCCCTCTGGAATCCTTCCGGATCGATTAGTCGCCGGGGGCGGGCCATTTTAATGGGCCCTACCTCCCTGCGGTGGAGCCGCGCCCCCAGAAAGTCCAGAGTCACCAGATAGTGATCTGACCATGACACAGGAGTAATGTCTAAATTCTGTGGTTTCAGATCACTCTGCCATAGCTCCGACACAAAAATTAAATCCGGGGTGTGGCCACTGCTCCTGGTAGGACCCTGAATTACCTGGGTCAGGCCCACAGCTGCCATGGAAGCCATGGACTTCCAAGCCACCTCCGAGCCGGTCCCTAATGACAGCAAGTTGAAGTCCCCCAGAACCATTAGTCTGGGGAGCTCCAACGCCAACATCGAGACCGCCTCAAGGAGCTCAGGCAGGGTATCTGCTACACTGCAGGGAGGCAGGTACATGAGCAAGACTCCCAACTGTCCCTTAGGGCCCAGCCGCAGGAGCAGGGCCTCACAGCCCGTAATTTGTGGAGCCGTGGCCCTGGCAACTCCCAGCGACTCCCTGGCTATTACTGCGACGCCACCGCCCCTTCCCCTCTCCCTAGGCTGTTGCCAAATACCGAACCCGGCTGGACATAATTCGGAAAGAGGAACCCTGTCCTCAGGTGCCAGCCAGGTTTTGGTGATGCATGCCAGGTCAGCCTGTGCCCCCAAGATAGAGTCAGAGAGCAAGGGGGCCTTGTTACAGACAGACCTGGCATTCATCAGCAGCAGCCTAAGGGAGGGGTCACTCTTGACCGGCTGCTCAGGCACTAGAGGTATAGCCGGGGGGCTAGAACAGGGGACAGCAACCAGACATCTGTCCCGTGTTCTCCGAGTGCGGCCCGCCCCGCGGTTCCCGCCGTAGCATCCCATGCCCGTCACCACCCTAATTTGGGCACCAGAAGACCCTCCGGACCTGTCAGACAGAGCCCAGTCCTTGTTGGTGCTTGGGTAAAAACTAAACAATACAAACCAGGGGACATAAGCGTACCTAGCAAAAGATCAATATTGAAGCATAAATAAAATAATCTTACCTATGTCGAATAAACATTCTGCTTGAATTTGCTTGTTCAATTTCGCAAGTTCCTTTTGTAGTTTTCTTTCTTCAGCTCGAGCTAACTTCAGATCAACTCCAAGCATAGAGCCTGGCTGACCTTTATCCCTTTGTTTCAAAAGAAACTCCTTGTCTTCTTCTGATTTCATCATGGCCAAGGCATCTTGATGGGTGATATCAAAGATATCTTCTACCTTTGAGGCGAACGCTTTGATTTTGTTCTTTGCAGCTTCCAATTTTTTATTCAGGTCCTTTTGTACATTTCTCCACTCTATGTGAAGTTTCTCTAATCTACTAATAGCATCTTTCACATGTTTTGTAGGAATCCGAGCTTCCCCCCCCCCAAAAAAAGGATTTCTTCTATGGTAATTCTTGCTGAATCTCTTAGATTCAATTTCACAGTACACAAATTGTAGAACAAAGTGGCCAAAACTTGATGATTAGAGGGCAATTTAAACCGGTTATCTGGTGAGCTGGATAGCCTACAATGAAAATTTTATATTTGGTTCTGCTTCTTATGGCGGAGGTGGAAGCCATTGTTTTACTCTTTTATTTTAATCTGAAAAAAAAATATACATTACAATGAATATTGGTTTTGGAAATTAGATGTAAAAATAACAAAAAAATAAAAATAAAAAAATGTCTCTTTAAATCTAAATTTACATGAAAATCATGATATAATGATGATGACGCTGTTATAGCTCAGTTTGACTAGAAGCAGCAATAAATATATATAGAATATAAATTAGTTACAATACTATTGCCTTTAATTTGAGACATAAATCATGAGAAAATAATGAGTAGTTCCGGAGATACGGCCCCAAAACGGCGCTAGTCAGCCCAAAAAACGCACCCTACTCAGAACCAATGCCACGGCCACTGCTACATACAGGTCACGTTGGGGTAGTTTAGCTCAGCACCAATGCCATGGCCATTGAGGTGAGCCTGCATGTGGGAGAAGCAAAGGAGAGCAGTATGGTATGCTGTGTGGAAACAGGGAGAGGATAATGGACAGGAAAGGGATGGAATTGGCCACTGCTTAATGGATGGCCTGGTTCTGACCAATTTGTACCTCATATCTCCTTTACTGAACTCAAGGATAGTTAATGTATGTACCTCTCATCACACACACACACACACACACACACACACACACGCACACACACACGCACGCACACTCTCTCTCTCTCTCTCTCTCTCTCTCTCTCCTTACAACAATTCTGTGAGGTAGTTTATACTCTCTCTCTCTCGCGCACACACACACACACACTCCTTACAACAATTCTGTGAGGTAGTTTAGACTCGGCACCCTGGAGTGTGACTGGACGAAATTTACCTCACGAATGTCAGTGCTGATTGAAATCTGAACCTGGTACATTTGAAAGAAGCCAGTGAAGGCTACCCAGAGGTGCTGGCTAGAGCCAAGGGGAAGAGGCCTGTCCAGGAGACCCTCCCCACCCCCAGCTATTGTTCCTAGTGATTTATGGAGGGTCAGTTCAGCTAGTTGCGCTTGGGATTCCATGCTGTGTTCAGAATACAGAGTATTTACTGCATTTACATACATCTGGAAAGTAATTACTGCTCTGTTCAGTTACTAGTGGCAAGTCAACAGAAATTTCCAATAGGATTTTTGCACTTGTGATATGGTTATATCTGGGCACGACTCATTCTTTCCCTGGTGCTTCTTTTTCTTACCCTGTCCCACCTCACGCTCCAGTGGAAGAGTTTGAAAGAAGACCACCACCCACGATTGCCCAAGAACAGAACATCTTGTTAACTTCAGTCATGCAAGATGAATAGATGAGGCAGCAGATCAAAGCTTGCAATTTATTGGAAATGGATGAGAAACAACTGTGGGCTATTTATGCGAAGTCTACAGTACACTCTTCAATCAAGGAACAAGACAGTGGTAGTTTTCGTTTCAGAAGGTGACTACACTAGAATGCCAAATTGGAATGATTCAATTCTGCTTTGCTTCAAAGCTTTTATTAAAGTTTCAATTGTAAACAGTATTTGCATAGGGGTACAGAATGTTTTAGGAGTTCAGGGCCCTCTCTGAACTTATTGCAGTTGGCATGCCAGACCACAGCCCCTGCCTCTTTCCTTCCTGCCTCTAGTCCTTCCTCTGCTATTCCTTTTATGGCTTCCTGTAAAGCAGTGGTTCCTGACGTGGGGCCCAAGCCCCACAGGGGGACTTTAAGTCCCAGAAGTCTAAGTCAGTACATTGGCTGATCAGTGTTTTGGGGAATTGACTTAGGCTTCTGGGAACTGAAGTTCAAAAACCAAAGGTTGAGAAACAGTGCTATAAAGCCCTCTTTGTTTTGAAACATAGACATACCCTGGCATATTTCATATCATCTTGGTTGCTTCTATTTCATTCAGGTTTTTTTTTGAAGTCTTGTTTTTCTATATGCAGAGCTGATCTAGCAATTAGTTCACAGGATTAGCTATTGCTAAATTCATATTAACAAGGGGTAAAAAATTAAAAGAGAAGGAAGTTCACCAAAGAGGATAGAACATGGTTTGAAGTTTTGCAAACATTCCTTCTCTGGAGTAGAGCCAGCAGCAAGAAGAGGAGAAAGAAGGGGTTTGGGAAGCTGCAGACAAGACACAGACTTGCTGCTAGAACCAAATTCTGGCAACGCATAACCACTGACAATTAGGACACTGAAAATCTTAGAGCAAGACCTTGGGCAGGGGAAGACCAGAAAATCTTAAAGCATGGTCATCTCTAAGGGATCATGTTGGGACTGCATTGCAGTGGTGGGCATGGGCTGGTGCGCCCCGGTTCTGTAGAACCCATGGTAAGAATCCTGGGTGGTCTCCCCGGGGGGTAGTAACCTTCCCAAGCAGCTGCCCCAGGGTTGCCGCCTGGTCTGCCCCCCAGGGTAAATGACTTGGGTTTGGGGTGGGTGGATTGTGTATTTAGTGTGTGCTTTTGTGTTTTTATTGTCTATTTAATTTGTATTTAATTTGTATTTATGTTTTAATGTCCATTTAATGTGTATTTTAATATGTATTTTATGTGTATTTAATTTGTATTTATTTGCATTTTTATGCATTTTAAGTGTATTTAATTTGCATTTTTATGTGTAATGTATTTTTATGTATTTTTAAAACTTTGGCTCAGCCCATGTCATTGGCTCCATCCATGATGTCATGACATTGGCTCTGTCCATGATGTCATGATGTTGGCTCCACCCATGATGTCAGTTCCGCCCACAGTGGTAGTAAAAATTTTGGCTGCCCATCACTGCTGCATTGGTTGTTAGGCTTACAGTATATGTCACTGCCTCAAGGCTTTGTTTACCCTGGAAGCAGGCTCTGAATGCTGCAAACCTACCCTATATGCTGCTCCCAAAAGGTTGTGAGAACAATGTATAGCAGTGATTCCCACCCTTTTCAAGCTGGAGGGTCATGTAAAGCTCTCTCAGTCAGCTTCAAGGTCCATTTTTGTTTTGAAACATAGAAGAAAAGGAAGATTACCAAAGAAGATAGAACATGGTTTGAAGTTTTGCATACATTCCTTCTCAGGAGCAGAGTCAGAAGCAAGAAAAGGAGAGAGAAGGGGTTTGGGAAGCTACAGACAGACACTTGCTGCTGGAGCCAAATTCTGGCAACGCATAACCATCGACAATTAGGACACTGAAAATCTTAGAGCAAGACCTTGGGGAGCCTTGATGCTGGGAATGGTGGAGAGCAAAAGAAGAAGGGGGCAGTCAAAAATGAGATTCTAGATGGTATTGTAGACACAATGGGCACAAAGCTGAGCGAGTTGAGGAGGATGGTGGAGGACAGAGGTGCCTGGTGGACAGTGGTCCATGTGGTTGCAAAGGGACAGTCACAGAATCGACTGTGCAACTGAACAACAACAACAAAAATCACCAGAAACCGTAGTTGGGGGAGTGTGGGCCCTCCCGGACAGGCCTCTTCCCCTTGGCTCTAGCCAACACCTCTGGGTAGCCTTCATTGCCTTCTTTCAAATGTACCAGGTTCAGATTTCACTTAGCACTGACATTTGTGAGACAAATGTAATGAGCAAACAGATGTAACAAATTGGCCAGAGCCAGGCCATCCATTAAGCAGTGGCCAATTCCATCCCTTTCCTGTTCATTATCCTCTCCCTGTTTCCACACAGCACACCATACTGCTCTCCTTTGCTTCTCTCGCATGCTGGCTCACCTCAATGGCCATGGCATTGGTGCTGAGCTAAACTACCCCAACGTGACCTGTATGTAGCAGTGGCCACCAAGCGAAGTGGATGCTGCTGCTTTGCATGTTGGGTGGATGTGCAAGCTGGTAGTAGTGAAAGGCCAGGCAAATTGTGACGGGAGAGGAGGTGGAGGCATGCCAGAGTACAAGGCAGAAAAGTGAGGTATGGGTGAGAAAAAGTCCCTGGCAGTCGTGGCAGTTCTTTTTCCTGGGTTACAAGAGAGCTCCGATCACCATGAGTAAGCATAGCTGTCTTTCTGCCACACTGGTGGTGTTAGAGTGTCCTCCATCAGATCTGAAGTTGACAGGTTAACCTAGAAGGCACTTCTCATAGCATGCACCTTCCGTATCCTAGTATCTGTCATTTGAGTCAATCAGCTCAATTTGCCAAATGATAGGACCAGCCCTGCTTGCAATTGACATCAATACATAAAATAACATTTTTTAAAGAAAAAACACAGACCATAAGTGGTCAGGGGTCTTCTTATATGGTAGATGGCCCTGTCTGGGTGGTGTCTCTCCCTTTCAACTTAATTAAACTTTACATAATTTGAAAATTGCCCTGCATGTCATGCCCTCTGTCTCCGAGTTACAGAATTATTAGTCTGTTCTGTAGTTTTCCATAAAGTGGTTTTTCCATAACCCAAAGCATAATTCCCCATAGGAATGCACTGAGGAGTAGGAAAATGCTCCCAACCCTCCAAACACGATTCTCTCCCACCTCAATCAATCTTGCCAGAAGCCGAGTGGCTGGGATGGAGAAGAGGGGGTGTTATTAGAGAATTTCCCTTTCTCTCCTGTACCTCAATTGATCTCTAAGAACACCCCTCCTCTCTCCCCCAGCCACTCACCAGCTGGGGAGAGAGATCCACCTAAAGAAATGCAAATAATGCAGAGCACACAATGCCAAAGATGAAGCTTAGCTCCGTACCTTTTCTGGTGCTTCGTCCTGAGGGTCGGCGTGGGAACACCTCCATGTCCAGGAGGTTGACAAACAGGAGTAGTTTGTCTGGACAATGGGGGAACCACATCCTGGGGTCTCTTGCTAAAGAAGCGGATGGCAGGTGAAGGGAGCTCCCCTTACCCGCTGGCAGCTTCCTCACCAAAAACCCGCTCAAACTCCTCTCAAAGAAAGGAGTCTTGACTTGGCGCCATCCAGAGACTCTAAAATGGAATGGGGATGCCATTTTAAACTCTCCCAGATGCAATGTATTCTGGGGAAACCCGTTCTGTAATGTGAGGTTTTTCTGTAAATAGGGCCATGATTTCCCCAGAATTTCTTTCTGTAAGTCAAGTTTTACCGTTATCTGAGGTGTCCGTAAGCCAGGGCTTTACTGTATACTGATCTCAACAAGCTTGGCATCTACTGTGTAGTTTGAACACTGTCAAGGGTCCTACGACTAGAAAGCTACACTGGCTGGACCAGAAGAGTAGCGTGCCTTGGCGGGGCCCCGTATAAAATTTGTTTGGGGGCCCTTAGGAAGGGTAAAGATTTGTTTTGTTTACGCATGTTGGGGGCCCCCGTGGCCCGGGGGCCCCATATAATTGATACGGCAGATACGGCGGTAGCTACGCCTCTGGGCTGGACCCATTGGCCGTGGCAGGTTAGCTAGCAGGAAAGGAAAGCAATGCAGGTTTGGGATTTTCCCCTTTTTGAACCCCAGTTCAGGAGCTTGGCCATTGTCTACGACAGTTCCTCATACTGCTGTTTTATATACCAAGGCAGGGTGAAAGGGTGTGTGTGTGTTTGTATCCCAAACTAATGTCTTGAAGTAGTGAAAAGCTTTTTTTTTTTTAAAGGAGGTGTAAGTAGCAAGTTCCTTATTCCTGAGAAACAAGAAAGTACTGTGTTAGTTTTCAAATGTAACGTTTGCAGTTGTGTTGTAACTAATGAATTTTGGGGCTTTAGAACCATAAAGGTTCAAAATGTCCAGCATCATGGCAGCCATCTTAGCCCGTGTCAACAAAGGACAGCCATGTTGTGGCTCCTTAAAAATTGGCAGGTTTTATTGAGCGGAGGTTTTTGTGGACGGCTGCAGTTGGTGTGGTCTGCGAATGAAATGGGTTGTAATCCCTGAACTGTTACACTGAATAAAACTGGCTGCTCTCTAAACTGCCACAAGACCCTTTTTGATTTTTACTCTTCACATGTAACCTGCCAAGCCCTGGTTCCTTCTATTTTGCCTCCTCCTCCTTCTGGAGAGGAAAATACCCCTGAGTTATAGGGCCTGAGGTGGAAGCAGTGCAACTTTCTCCATTGCAGTGGCTGCTTCGGGTTTTGCCTTCCAACAGGAGGTTAAACAGAAGTGCAGCAACAGAGGGAAGAACACATAAGTGTAATATTCAGTTCACTGGCCTGCAACAACCATGTGGGCATTCAGGACACTGGGAACGTCATTTTAAAGATGCAACCAGGGTTGGAACTACATGCTTGCTTGAAACAGATCCTCAATGCAAAGGGATTTTCATGGCTTCACAGGATGTATGCCTTGTAATACAGTGTACGTTGGGCACTGTTGTAAAAGTGCAGTAGTAGGGTTTCAGTACAGGGAAGTAAGCCTTCCTCTTCTTCAGGGCTTGCTTGTCTTTGCTGGATGGCTGTGGTGGTGGTGGGGGCAGTGAGGAGGGCATCTTCAACAGCTGGAGAGACACCACCACTATGGATGCAAACCTGTGCTTCCCCCTCTCAACTGCTACCATCCAACTGCCTGCCAGACAAGAATGCCCCATAGAAGAGGACAGTGGAGTTAACTACAGCAGTTAGTTTTTAAAGTGCCACAACTCTTTTTGTTTTTTTTGTTATGTTTACTCTCTGATATGCTTGAAACTCAGTCAAATACTGCTACCATTTCAAAAATTTCAAATTGGAATGAAGAGTGTAAAATGAGGATTAAATCAAGACTCTGCTTGGGTTACAAAATACCAGTTCATTATTTGTTAGTGCAATGGCACAAAACATTAACTTGCTTAATTTTAATTCACATCAGTTCAAACTTGAAAGCCGCTTACATGAAATAAATGTTGCGGGGCTTTCCTAACGCCGACCATGTGAGAAGAGGCAACAACAACAACCTGTCTAAGGCAACACGGCCTGGCTCTTCTCCCATGAGGCACATATAGAAATAAAACTTCTCACTTCACAGTCCTATATCTAACTTGCTGAGCTATCCAACCAACCTGGCAAATATTAGAATGGACAAGGTAGCTCTCCCAAGCCTATTTGGCTGCCTACCTAGATAACCTTCACCCCAAGAATTGTAAAGAGAGCATTGTTGCATTTGTTCGAAGATGCAGGGACTATGTTGGCTTAAAATATGACAATTTCTTCAATGTTAGATGGATTTATCTGCCAAAATTGTACTTCTCTATTGCCTAAGTTGTTATGTTTGATACATGAAAAGGAATGCACAACAAAGAGCAATACCTGTTTCACTTTTAAAATCTTTATAGGTAGGAACTTTTTTACAGACACATACATTCTCATAGCATGGCACATTTATAGAAGTGGCTATACTGGAGTGAAGAAGAGAACCTATAGCATAGCATGATGTATCCATTTGGCAGGTCTCCCTTGAGCTGGTGTGGTGTTTTGACTAGAGCAGTGGTTCCATGCCCCAGAGGGGGACTTCAACTCCCAGAAGCCTAAGTTAGTACATTGGCTGATCAGTGCTTTGGGGAATTGACTTAGGTTTCTGGGAATTGAAATCCAACAACCAAAGGTTGGAAAACACTGGCCTAGAGACTTCAACTGGGACTAGGAGGACCCCAGTTCGAGCCCCAATTAATTACCAAAGGGGCCTTCACGCCCCTTCTTAAACGAACCGATGACATAGGATTGTCGTCAGGATAAGGCAAGGAAGTGGGAATGTAAATCCCTGAAAATAGATTGCATTTACATAAGTTAAATTTCTCTTGACCAGTTCGTACAAGGAAACCCAATTTCAATTGGAGAATTACAGGAAAACCCCCACTCAAATGTAACTGGGACACAGCTGTGTGGCATAGCCGCCTGGCAGTAAGAACTGTTATTCTATGTTATATTGTGTTGATACTGTATTGTTGTGATATTTTTGTAACTGAATTGTTTGATGATATTTTGATACTTTGTTGTGTTTAAGATCCTTCTGAAAGTCTTTCTGAAATGTCTTTTATGATGTTTTAATTTTGTAATTGTGATGGGGATTTCTTGAAATGTATGCAGTGATGGGATGTAACAGGCTCGCACCAGTTCGCCAGAACCGGTAGTAACTTTCCCCAGTGTCCAGGAGAACCGGTAGCAGCGTTTGGGGGAAACCACCTTCGGGACTTACCTTTTCACTGGTTCCCCCACTGCGCATGCGTGCCAAGCACTTGGTGTGCATGCACGCCTACAGTGCTTGGTGCGTATACACAGCCTCCTTGCTGTCCTCCCAAGCGGGGAGGAGAAAGAGAAACTGCTAGCCTGAAGCTCCCTATAGCCTGCTCCCCAGGGTAAGTAACTCACCTTTGGATGTGGTGTGTCTGTGTGTATTTTAATGTGTATTTAATACCTTTGCCTATATTGACGTACTACCACAATTCCTAAAAAGGCCTGGCGGCTGGCAGGCATGGCTTGGGATTTTTAAGCAAAGTCTTGGAGTTACCTCATCAGTAAGCTACACCTGTGCTGTTCCAATTGCTGTTCCAGTTGGAGAACCCTTAAGGAGGTACAGCTGTTTTACATTTACATTAAGGCATATTATCCTAGAGAACCGGTATGATGACCATATCTATCTTGCAACATGGAGCTGCCCAGGCACTTATACTAACAGGTAAGTGATGGATTTGTGATTGGGGTGGGGACTGGGGGGTTGATTTATGTTTGGGGTGGGTGGGTGGTTGTATTTTAATGTAATTTTATTTATTTTATTTATTTATTTATTTATTTATTTATTTATTTATTTATTTAATGGGTTTGTGTTGTGGGAGGGTGGGTGGGTTAAGGTGTGTGTGTGTGTGTGTGTGTGTGTGTGTGTGTGTGTGTGTGTGTGTGTGTGTGTGCTTATTTTTATTTTATTTTATTATTTTATTATTTTATTTGGCCCTGTCCATGACATCATGACATCATGATGTTAGCTCCGCCAACACTGTTGGGGTAGTAAAATTTTTGACATCCCACCACTGAATGTATGTGATACTTTAATATGTTAGTGATATGTGATACTTTGATATTTTATTGATATGTGATACAGTAAAACACCGGATAACGTTTACCTCGGATACGCTAAAATCGCATAACGTTAAGTAATCTGGGGAGGAGAATTGGATCGAATAACGTTAAGGTCCTATGGGATGGATCGGATAACAACCACTAAAGCTTGTGCAGTTACAATGTATCTCTATGGAGCTTTAACGTTATCCAGTCCATCCCAAAGGATTTTAACATGCATCGGATAACACTAAAAATCGGATAACACCAAGACTTGTGGAACCAAGTATTAGTGTTATCTGGTGTTTTACTGTACTCTGATATGTTTTAATATGTGATATTTTGTGATTTATGTTGTTAGCCACTCTGAGTCGCTTCGGCAAATAGAGAAGAATACAAATACAAAATGCAAATACAAAACTACTGTATATACTCGAGTATAAGCTGACCTGAATATAAGCCAAGGCACCTAATTTTTACCTGAAAACCCAGGAAAATAGATTGACCTGAGTATAAGCCGGGGGGTGGGTGGGAAATGCAGCAGGTGCTTGTAAGTTTCAATAATCAAGATACTGTACATGAAAATATGGTAAAAATAATTAAATTGTTAGCACATCTCAATCTGATGCCCTCTTGGGCCCCTCATGGTCATTGACCTGAGTATAAACCGAGTCCCCTTTTTGGGGCTAAAAACCTCACCTTATACTCAAGTATATATGGCAGTTGGTTTCAACTAGTTCAGATAAGAAAATTTCCAATTCACTCATATTTGTTGTTGTTCAGTCGCACAGTCGATTCTGACCCTCTGCGACCCCATGGACCACTGTCCGCCAGGCACTCCTGCCCTCCACCATCCCCCTCAACTCGCTCAGCTCTGTCCCCATTGTCTCTACAATACCATCTAGCCGTCTCATCTTTGGCCGTCCCCTTCTTCTTTTGCCCTCGACCCTTCCAAGCATCAAGGCTTTCTCAAGTGAATCATCTCTTCTCATTTGATGTCCAAAGTACCTTAGCTTCATCTTTATTATTTGACCTTCTAAGGAGCAGTCAGGGTTGATTTCTTCTAAGATTGACCTATTTGTTCTCGCTGTCCAGGGGACTCTCAAAACCCTTCTCCAACACCACATCTCAAAGGCGTCTATTTTTCTGAGCTCCGCTTTCCTAATGGTCCAGCTCTCACAACCATACATTGCCACAGGGAATACCATTGCTTTGACTATGTGAATCTTTGTTTGTAATTTAATGTCTCTACTTTTCACTATGCTCCCCAGGTTTCTCATTGCTTGCCTCCCAAGAATCAGTCGCCTTTTTATTTCATGGCTGCAATCACCATCTGCAGTGAGCTTTGATCCTAGGAAAGTAAAATCTGTCACTGCCTCTACTTCTTCCCCATCTATTTTCCATGGGCTGATAGGGCCTGTTGCCATTATCTTGGTTTTCTTGATATTGAGTCTCAAGCTAGCTTTTTCACTCTCTTCTTTTAACCTAATCAGGAGCTTCTTTAGGTCCTCCTCACTTTCTGCCATTAGGGTGGTATCATCTGCATATCTCAAATTGTTAATGTTTCTCCCAGCAATTTTGATTCCAAACTGTGATTCCTCCATTCCTGCATTGCGCATTATGTGTTCTGTGTATAAGTTGAACAAGCAGGGTGACAAAATGCAGCCTTGTCTTACTCCTTTTCCTATTCCAAACCACTCCGTCATTCCATTTTCTGTCCTAACTGTTGCCTCTTGATTCATGTACAGATTTCTCATGAGGCATATAAGGTGTTCCGGTATTCCCATCTCTTTAATTACTTGCCACATTTTGTTGTGGTCGACACAGTCAAAAGCCTTAGTGTAATCAATGAAACAGAAGTAGACTTGTTTCTGATATTCCTTTGTTTTTTCCATGATCCATCTTATGTTGGCAATGTGGTCTCTAGTCCCCCTGCCTCTTCTGAAACCCGCCTGCACTTCTGGTAATTCTCTCTCCACATACTGTTGCAGTCTATCCTGTATTATCTTGAGCATCACCTTGCTAGCGTGAGGGATGAGCGCAATTGTTCGATAATTTGAACATTCTTTGGCATTACCCTTTTTGGGGAGTGGAACGTATACAGATCTTTTCCAATCCTGTGGCCATTGTTGTGTTTTCCAAATCTGCTGGCATATAGAATGCAATAATTTGATTCCATCATCTTGTAGGGCTTTGAAAAGTTCAACTTGGATACCATCAACTCCACTGGCTTTGTTGTTTGCAGTGTTTTTAGGGCCTTTCTGATTTCACTCTCCAGAATGTCTGGCTCATGTTCAATGTTCTCACCATTGTGATTATCAGGGGTGTTGAAGTCCTTTTTGTAGAGTTCCTCTGTGTACTCTTTCCATCTTTTCTTGATCTCTTCTGCATCTGCTAACTCCTTGCCATCTTTGTCCTTTATCATTGTCATTTTTGCTTTAAATGTTCCCTTGAGTTCCCCAATTTTTTTGAAAAGATCTCTAGTCCTACCCCTGATATTGTTTTCCTCTATTTCTTTGCACTGTTCATTCAGGTAGGTTTCCTTATCTCTCCTTGCTTTTCTTTGAAATTCTGTATTCAAGTGACTGTATTTTTTCTTTTCTCCAATGCATTTTGCATTCCTTCTGTCCTCTGCTATTTTGAGAGCCTCATCGGACAACCACTTAGCTTTCTTACGCTTCTTTTCTTTTGATATGGTTTTCCTTGCTGCCTCCTGCATGATGTCCCGCATCTCTGTCCATAATTCTTCTGGCTCTCTGTCTATCTGGTCCAAGCCATTAAATCTGTTCCACACCTCCACTGTGTATTCCCAAGGAATGTTGTCTAGGCCATATCTGTCTGGCCTAATTGTTTTTCCTATTTTCTTTAGTCTAAGCCTGAATTTTGCAATCAGTAGGTTGTGATCTGAGCCACAATCTGCTCCTGGTCTTGTTTTTGCTGACTGTATGGAGGTTCTCCATCTTTGACTGCAGAGTATGTAATCAATCTGGTTTCGATGTTGGCCATCTGGTGATGTCCATGTGTATAATGCTTTACAATTGAATCATATAATACTTTTGGATGTAATAGATTACTAATGATGGGGCCCAATCAATCGATCAATCAAATATTGTTATTGCTTGTAACCATATGAATACTTTCCTTAGAAATACATTTCCCCTTACGCACCATGTGGGGTCATGTGGCTGCTTTTGCTCATAGAGTATAACAGTTCTTTGTTTTAGGTCTCTGGAATGCGATGGGACGGAGGAGAGCAGAAGAAGAATGGAAGAATCTCAGCATATAAAGATTACATAAATGATTGGAGGGTGGAATGTTAATGTACCAAGTTAATGTTCCAAGAACTATCATTCTGAAAAAGACGATCTGTTCTGTCATAGCTGATCAGTGCCACTTTCATTCCACCTACATTCAAGCAGGCCAATCTCTCAAGTGTAGCTGGATTTTGTAGATAAATAGCTGCCAGTCCACTGAGATGCAATCCATTTCACTCTCACACAAGATTGTCCAACGTGGTACATCTTTTGAATTCAGGACCTACACATGGCACCGGTTTGGCTGTTCACATTCTGGGGGATCCTCTGCCTCAGCCTAGGAGGTAAGTCTCAGCTTCAAGAAGTAAGGAGATGAGTGACATCTGTGCATTTAAGCACTAAGCACTTTCCCAGTTTCTTTTTAAATCCTGAATTATGTACTTTTTGAATTTGGTATAGAAATGGAAAGAGCAGCCTGAGAAGTTTCTAGAGATGAGGAATAGCAGGAAGAACAGCACAAAGTCAGCTGAACAGCACAAAGTCAGCAGAACATACTCTTCTCTGGCTTTTAATAGAGTTCCTTGTGAAGGTTTTGTTGTGATGACTAAAGGACAGAGTTTGGAAAAGTTAGTTTTTGGAGTACACTTCTCATAATCTTTGGGACAGCAGAGTTCTGAGAGTTATGATCCAAAAGGTTAATTCTCCCAAACTCTGGTGACGGAGGTCTTGCCATAGAGCAGTGGTGGTGAAACTTTTAGAGACAAAGTGCTGAAAACTGGATGGGGCGGGGAAGGCATCATGCATGCTGGTGATGTCATGTGGGTGCATGCATGTACCCATGTGATGTTGATGAAGCCCCCAAAAATGCATCTGTGATGTTTGGATTCCGGAAGTCATGGGACAG
Source organism: Furcifer pardalis (assembly GCA_030440675.1). Lineage (NCBI taxonomy): Eukaryota > Metazoa > Chordata > Lepidosauria > Squamata > Chamaeleonidae > Furcifer > Furcifer pardalis. The sequence goes on from CP126893.1 coordinate 155,309,194, forward strand.
CCTAGGAAGGGCTGGCCATGCTTTCTGGAGATAAAACAACCCCAGCTACCCCATTGTCTTCAGCAGCCAGTGCTACTGCCTTAGTCATTTGGTGGTGCAGTAGTTAAAATGTACCACAGCCAAAAGGTTGTGAGATCAATCTTGATGGGATTCAAGGTAGACTCAGCCCTCCACGGTCAATAAAATGGGGACTCAGAATGTTTGGGGCTTTGGCTGGCAGCATCTCCAGTTTTCCAACTCCTATACCCAACTTTGTCCTCCTCCCACCCAACAACCTTGCTGCGAGGGAGAGAACGGGGAGAGAGCAGGCATCTAGTCCCAAGGTTAGCCCCAGCCAAGCAAGGGATTTGAATCCGCATCTCCTGACACATAGCCACAAGTGCTCAAATTTTAGGCACCCTGGGACTAACTGCAAAAGTGGGGTGGGTGGGGAGTCTTAGGAAACTCTGCTAAATCTGAGAGTAAACAGAACAAAAAAAGACAGACAATGTTGTGGCATCCTACAGACTAACTCCTGTATTTAAATGTGAGCGTTTGTGGACCAAGTCCACTTCATCAGACATAAGAGTGAGGCTTCATGGCATCAATTTATACACACATCAGATATACAGGCATACAATTGGCCATCCAAATAGAATAGTAACATTGTAGCTTTTTCAACTGACAAAAATCCCCTGTCATTATCCAAATCTGTTGTGAAGCCTTGCCCCATATTGTAAATGGTTGCAAAACAAACTTCTCTTGCAAGCTGATGCATCACATCCAAAGGGTGGATGGAACAAATGTTGTGGCATTACACTTTTGCCAATTAAATTAGCATCTGTTGACAATGGTTTGAGTGACCCAGGAAAAACTGCAGCATATAACTACCTGTTAGTTGTGGGTGCATCAAATCTGATAACGTCCCAGAAGCCCCTAACATAAATTAGACATCAAGAGTGGGAATACAGAGGAACTGCTTTCAAATGACTTTAATCTGCCTGGACACTTGGCCGTGGATTTGAGTGTTCCTGTTCTAGAGCAGAGAAATTACAAAACAAGAATCCAGAGAGAGAGTCAGCAGAGATTAAGTACATGCATATGCCGGACACACATTTCAGGGGTTTGTCTATCAGCCAGGGGTTCCTGGGTCATTATCAGATTTGCCCGTGGTCGCTCAAACCATTGTCAGCAGATGTTAATCCCAGCCCACCCTCTCCTCTCACCTATCTTTGGCAGAGAGGGAGAGGGAGAGAGATGTTGAGGAAGAGTTTTGGCTTCCCGTTGATGACTTGCATGCCAGGAGCAAGGCTTCTGTGTGCCACTTCTGGCACCCATGCCATATGTTCATCCCGCACTGCCCTAGAGTCTGTAAAGAGAGTCATTGAAATAGCATGTTATCTTCCACTGTATAAAGGCACCTGAGGGTTCTCATTCCATTCTCAGCAATATGGACATAGTGAAATGACTGAAAGTCAGGATTTTGTCTCTATCTAGTTGAGGTAGTCTGGGCTTTGTTTGTTCTACTGGGCAATGACTGTTCTGAAGTCTATTGAAAAATAACCTTAAATTAAAGGTGGATGAGTCTTTAGTTTTCTTTCTATCGTATACCATAAATTAATTTATTGACAGTTTACCCAACAAAATGGTTGAATATATGCATTACCCAAAATCCATAGGTGCAGGTTTTCCCAGTAAAGTGAGGATCAGGTAATTTATCCTTTGGAGAGAACATGGGTAGACCATAACCATGGATATAAAATAATCAACCTGAGGAAGGAGATAGGGAAAATAATGACTGTTAACAAGTCCATGGTTCTCATGAACAGAAATCCCCCTGCATAGAAATATTGATAGTGAGAGGCTCTGGATTAGATTGGAAGAACCCCAAGAAATCCTCCAGAACAAACCCATAACATAAAGCTTGCTCAAAAATCAGCTCCATTCGAACCCAGAAAGAGAAGGGCCTATTCAATAGAATTACACCAGAGAAATATACCAGTTTGTCAACCATGTTTAACTATTTTTGCAGCAATGAAAGTAATGATGCCTTTTGTTTTTTTTATATTTAATTCTCCCAACACTTTTCTTCTTTCCCTTCTTTTGCCTCAGAGTATCACAAGCTTACTCTTAACATTTTCCTGCTACAATTTCTCTCTTCTACCTTGCATTGAACCAACCATGTTTTTCTCTTTTAACAGCAGATGGTTTGGTCTGCAAAATGTGTGCTACCTTAAACAAGGATATGACTTGCGTCCCTAAAGATCGAACGTGTACGGGTACTGATCAGTGCTTCATTTTAAAAGTCTCAAAGGGTAAGATGTAATTTCATGAATGGGAGGAAAATTCCATGCCTCCCTCCCTCCACACGTACAAAAGCCAGCAGAAGAGCATTAATCACTGAATGTGAAAGCACCAGATTAGTTATGAGGCAGCATGGAATGGCATGTAGTCAGTGATGGGATGATGCCGGTTCCCACCGGTTCCCCAGAGCCAGTAGGAAACAATCCTGGATAGTTCTGCAGGAGGGTAGGTCATTTTTTAGGCGTCCGGTTCCGGATGCCTCACCGAAAGAATTTTTTTCCAAATTGGAGCCAAAAAGGCGCCAATTTCGTGCACATGTGCAGAAATAAATCTGACGCATGCTGCTGCAATTGCAAATCATGCATGTGTCAGATTGAGTTTCTGGCATGCGCACTAAGAGGCAGCCATTTTGCTGTCTATTTTAGCCAGAGCCACACCTTTTCGGAGCAGCTCCAGTGGCAGCGGTGGCCTCGGCTGCCAGCACCAGCCCTCAGAGGAGGGGACCTCTCCCGGAGCTGCCAAGCCCCCACGGGCATGTCGAGGGCCGCCCAGGCCATCTGCTGCTGCCAAGTCCCCCCCCCGGGGCTTGGGGCCGATGAGCCCCCATGGCCTGGGGATGCACAGCGGTGCACCGCCACCGCCTACAGCCATCTGGTCTGCCGGGCGCCCACCGAGTGTAGTGGTGGCAGAGGTCGCAACCGCAACCCTAAACAGGCGGCACCTGCCCTCAGAGGAGGAAGAGGCTGCAGTCGGGGTGGCACGCATGCCGGTTGCCCGGCAAGGCACGCCGCCCCTGACTGCAGCCTCCTCCTCGGTCTGGTGCCAAGGGTTGCGGATGCCGCCTCCGCCGCCGCTACCCTCGGTGGGCCCCCGGCAGATCAGATGGCTGCAGGCAGCGACGGTGCTCCCTGCCAGGCATCCCCCAGCCATGGGAGCTCATCTGCCCCATACCCCTGGGGGGCTTGGCGGCGGCAGATGGACCCGGCGGCCCTCGACGTGCCTGTGGGGGCTTTACATCCCCAGGGGATCTATTTGAGGTGGCAGCGGGTGGGCATTTCCACCGCTTCCAAGGGTAAGTGAGTATTTTGTGTTTGGGGTGGGTGGGTGGGTTATTTGTCTTTTCCATACATGTATATCTACATACATATCATACCTAAATATTGAACATTTGGACAGTTTAATTATAATGTTAATATCACAACACAGTTAAACAATAACATTCCTCTTTTCCTTTCCAGATAACGTTCTAGATAGAGTAATACGAGGCTGTGACAAAGGTGGAGACAGGAAATGTGGAGAGAAAGTAAAAGATCCCACAACAAATACTGAGTATGAACTTGGATGCTGTTCTGACTCGGATAACTGCAACGCCAATATGAACTAGATCATGAAAGTGCACGTCTCCAGTTTAGGGTCCTTCAGCTGGAATCATAGCAATAGTTTTAGATTTTTCTTTCTTATGATTTGGCATCACATGTATTTAGAGAGGATGATAGTGTTAGTGATTAGGAATAAAATGGACATTAAGAAAAACAACAGTGTATGAAAATTAGAACACCATATGAACTGACAACTGGCAACACTGTCTTTTCATGAAATCTGAGAATTTCCATCATGTTGCAGAAGCAAATGGTGTCCAGAATGCTTCCAGAGGGCTCTTCTTAACCTAATGCCAGAAAATGCCCTCTTCTCCACAACATTTAAAGCATCATGTTTGAAAGATATATGAATGCAGGAAAAGACAGTTGAAATGCAGTTCTAATTGATGTCATTTTGTCAGAAACATGTATCTGATCTCCAAGTTAGAAGCGATCTTAATGCCATAAGTGCAATTACTATGAATAAAAAGAAACAGTCAAGACACTGTGTGGTCCTTGTGCAAAATCTAAGTGGAAGAGTGTGTGATGCGTTTATACTGGAGGACTACATTAGCAAAGTGGGATCCAGTGTGTTGTAGTGGGTAGAGCAGTGGTCCCCAATGTTTTTTTTTTTTTGCCATGCCCCACCTAAGCATCTCTAAAATCCCGATGCCCCCTACTGTGGTATATAATTCATATTATTCAAAAAAGTGAACTCGTATTCATGTCAAGGAAGCCTAAATGGTCATTAACTGTTAAGAAATCATTGAGCCCACCAAAAACTCCAAATTGCCCTCTGGTAGGGTGTGTGCCCCCACATTGTGACTAGTTTGTTTTACTTTGGAAGTAAAGTACTGTATTAGGATTGCTATACAAACATGAGGGAGGATTTTGAAAGGCTGTTTGTACAAAGCTATAGCACCTCCATCAGCTCCTTGAATACAATCATGCCCACCTCATTGAAAAGGTTAATAAAAGATAGAGTACTTATTTGAATAGCAGCCCTAAGAATCCCATGGCCATTGAGCTTGCTCAGTCCCTCAAACTATCACTCTTGAGCCATCGCCATAAACAAAATCAAATAAATCAATAACACTTATATACCCTTCTATACCATCTCACAAAACTTAGTGCACTCTCTGGGCGGTCCACAAATTAATTAACATTTTGCCCCAAACATGCTAGGTACTCATTTTACCAAACTCGGATAATGGAAGGCTGAGTCAACCTTGAGCCATGGTCAGGATTGAATTCACAAACATGGGTGGGTTTCTGGACTGTAGGTGCGCCTTAAAAAATATAGACATTACCACCAAAGATCAGTCACTTTCCATACAGGCTCTCACACGGAGTACATCATCTTCTTTGGCATTCAGAAGCCACTTATTGCTCATACTTGGCTTCTTTTAGTCCATGTAGTTCTTGGTGTCACATCAGGAGGCAAGTTAAACTACATTTTACACGCTATAAGGAGGGTATTTCTTCCAGTAACACCATGTAGGATATTGTCTCCTACTTTCCCCAATTTCCTTTTAACAAGGGGCAGATTCCCAAATGACTTTTGGAATTTGAAAGAGAACTTAGAAAGTCAACTTCTGACAATCTAACAGGGGTAGATTTGGGTGCCTTTGACAAGCCCATAAGTAAAAAACAGTTCTACTGTATTGGCTTTTACTTTCTGTTAAATCTAAAACTGTTGCTTTAATTTTTTGTTAACATACAGCTGAAAGAAATGGTTATACTGGTACAAAAATGTGGTCCACTTGTTAAGGTCAAAGTATGACATTGTTCTAAGAGCACTATACGATTTTAACGTCTCTTAGTCTGTTGGTCTATCACAGCTGACATTTTTCCTTGAAAGGTTATTTTCAGTGTGGACTCAGATAATCTAGTCAATCATATCAGAGTTAATCTGTGGATCGTGGTATGAGTAGTTTATGTGCTGGAGCCAGGCGTGTAAAAATACAACTTACAAACTTGCTCCGTTGCTTTTCAGAGGATGGGGATATTCCATAATTTTCAGTCATGGTGCAATTAGCATTGAAAAATCGTCTTCTGTGTCTAAATTAGATGTTAATCAGACAAAATGAAGCCATTTTTGGAGAATTCATTCTGTAGTTCTTTCGCTTGACCTAGTGAGAAAGATGAGCTGGCTTGGGGTACCCACAATTGCATTTCAAAAACACCACAATCTTCGAGGAGGCTCTTTCTGTGTACCCATAGAAAAATTATTCTAGGCAACATTAGCTTGTCTAATTCTACAGGCTTATTCATGTATGATTCAAGTTAAGCTAATATTGAATTAAAATTGCAGGCAAATATGTACTTGATTCAGAAAAAAATATACTTTGATTATAAGCTTTTAGCTATAAATATTACAGAGAACTCAGATCAGATTTCAGTCCAAGAAACAAATAGTTTATAATCTGAAAGGGGTAATAAAAAAGAAAAGAGTACACTTCTATAATATATCATTAAAAAGTTATAACTTAAAAAAAGTTATAACTTTGAGCAATCTTTAATCATTTTCATATGGAGACATACATGCTTATTTACTGGAATAGTAGCTGTGTTAGTCTGTGGTTAAGGCATATCAGAAAACAAAACAAAACAAAATAAAATAAAAAACACTGTAGCATTTAAAGACCAACTGCTATATTTTTATTGTTAGCTTTCATGGATCAAGTCCACTTCATCAGACAAAGAGTGAAACTTACAGGCATGTTCTTTATATACCAAATTCAGGGGCTCAATGGGAGAAGGGGTGTAGTCAAGCAAGATAACAGACAAGCAAGTGTAAGATTGCAGCTTCACACAGCCATTAGCAACAATAGATTATTCAGATAAACTCTAAATGACTCCCTCTCAATCTCAAGGTTGCTGAGAAAGCCCATTATGGTCTCTGATCAACTTGTGACCTGCATGTCAGGGGGGAAAAACAAACAAACACTTGTACCTGGTTTCTTTCTGTTTTACTAAAGAGAATTGGCAGGAAAATTGTAATATAAAATCATATAGGAATCTGTGTATGAAATTTGATAATGTTCCAGAAATCCTTCACTAATATTTACCTAAGCGATTGCCATTTTCCCGTTTGTTTCTAAACAAGAATTACACTTATTTATTCTTATCCCCACTTCCAAAAAATTAAGTATGAATGTGCTGGTTTTATCCTTTTGGTTTTAACAAAAACAGAATCAATAAACTCACCACAAATCTCTATAAAATCATTTTTCATTATCATAACTAATTTTAATCCACATGTCAGTTTATCATTTATGGCTATATTCCATAGTTCTTTATGCTTTAATTCTCCCATGCAAACTCCACATGCATTTTCCAGTTTTTAGCCATTAACCACATTGCTGTTGGCATAATCATCATCATCTCTTTTTTCCTCTGCTTTTATGTAGTCTATGGACACCTTGAATTTTTATATGATTATTTTGCTTTTCTTGAATATTTTTAGAATTGTATAATTCTTGATAAATCTTATCCTGTTTTAATATTATATTTAATATTATCTTGTCCTGCTTTAATTTTTATCTTTCATCTGGTTGCATCTATGTCCATGTTCATCTATAATTATACCTATCTCCATTTAAATATTCTTTTCCATAGTTGCAAACATTTTTGAATTTTTATTACTATATCCAAAATAACGTCTTCTTAAATATATCAAATTTCTCTGGGCTTTTCCAACTTCATTTGCTTGAAATTCTTTCTTCAAAGCTAAAATCTCATTCAACCCCTTTTCTCCCTTAGTTCATTATAATTATTTTCCAATATAGTAGAACCTCATATAACGAAAATAATTGGTTCCACAAGGCACTTCATTATATGATTTTTTTCATTGTACGATGCATGCATTGTATAATGAAAATCCCTATGGGAAAAATCATACATCAAAAATCTCTATGGGGAAAATTGTACAAATTTTTGGTGTATAATTTTTCCCATAGAGATTTTCATTATATTATCCCCCCCCCCCCCATATAATAATAATGGGAAGCATTGCATCGTACAACAAAAATTTTCATTGTATAATGCAACTTTTTCCCCAAATTATCTTTGTTGTACGATTATTTTGTTATACGAGGTTCCACTGTACTTTAATCCTAGTTTCCAATTTTTTTTCTTTATTCTGGTAAGAGTAGAGGAACTTTGATGTAATTATATGAGAAGGGTGTAGCTGGTGAGTAAGGATGATCTCTTTATGGATTATGAGTACTGTACTCATTAAGGATGCTCAAGTAATTAATTCAGAACAAAACAGGATTAAAATCTTGTTCCAAGATGCAGAATTCCTGTTGGCACAATATATGCCAATTTCTTCAATATCCGATTGATTGATTTACCAAAATTGTACTTCTGTCTCACCAAATTTGAAATGTTTGTCACATGAAAAGGAATGCACAGTAAAGAGCAATACCTGTTTCACTTTTAAAATATTTATAGGTAAGAACCTTTTTTAATGACCACATCCATTCTCACAGCATGGCACACATATAGAAGTGGCTATTCTGGGGTAAACAGACAAAACTTATTGACTAGCGCAGTGCATTAAGTTAGCAGGTGTCCCTTGAGCTGGTGTGGTGTTATGTCTAGTGCAGTGTTTCCCAATGTGGAGCCCAGGGGGACTTCACTTCCTAGAAGCCTCCTTCTCCCTTATTAAAATTTGAATATAGTAAAACTTCATGTAACGAGCACCTCACTTAGAGTCTAACTTGCTTAAAGAGCAGAAACAACTAAAACCAACAAAAAACTTGCTTAACAACTAAATCAGGGTTCACAATCCCCACCGCCAGAAGTGACAATTGGTCACTTACAATGGTGTTTCACTTATCGCTTAAAGAGTAATCCCGTGGAACACATTATGCTCTTTAAGTGAGGCACCACTGTATTGACAATCCTCATGGCAATCAGCCATGAAAACTGTCCTGAGAATATAATGCAGTGCCTTTCATCTGTCTTCCTAGCTGCTGCTTGACACCCATACCATTTATTCAGGTCTGCAAATTTATTTCTTGTCCAGAGCACTTTTGGCATACAAAGTCCTCATTAGCCCCAGCCCTGTATTGATGAAGCTACTGCTCTCCATCAAGATGGATTCACGGGGGATTTAACCCACTTAGGGACCATCACCCTTTCCTGTGTACTTCACCATCCAAGGCCGTTAGACATCAGGGTTGTCAGGTTTGTCAACTGCCAGACACTCATCATTGAGTCGATGGCACTAGGGTTTACTGTATTACCATAGCAGGATACCCTCACCAGTCAGTACATTGGCTGATCAGTGCTTGGGGGAATTGACTTAGGCTTTTAGAAATTTGAAGCCCCAAAATCAAAGGTTGGGAAAGAATGGACTAGAGTCTTCAACTGGGGCTTGGAGGACCCCAGTTCAAGCCACAACTAAATTACCAAACTCAGTGATCTTCATGCTCCTTCTTAACTGACCAATGTGATAAGATTGTTGTGAGGATAAAGCAAGAACATGGAAATGTAGATCCCTGAAAATATATTGTGTTTATATAACAGTAGTTAAATCCTCTTCGCTTCTTTGTACAAGGAAACTCAACTTCAATCGGAGAATTACACGGAAAAAAACCACTCAAACTGAAACTAATTTGTTTCAACCAGTTTAGATAAGAAAATTTGCAATTCAATTATATAATACTTCTGGCTCTCATAGATTACTAACAGAGGTAGAAAATTATTGATAGAAAAGGATAATAAGCAAGCGGCAGGTAGAGTCTAAGGTCACTACCATCATGGATTTAGTTCGTGAATTTGATATGTTGATTCAATTATGCTCATTAGTTCATTTATTTCTTTTGATCTGAATGAAATAAAAGAAATAATGAACCAAAGAGCATAATTCAACACATTGAATTCACGAATATATCCCTGATGGTAGTGTCTTTAGACTCTACCTGGTGCTTTTTTTTTTTTAAAAGGAAGGAAGGTTAGAAAGAAAGTGTGTGTGTGGTTATTAGGACCCACCTGACAGTGAAGAGGCATGCTAGAAGCAGCAGACACAAGTGAGAACTTTTTAAAGTTCTTGCTTGCCTCTTTGCTGCCGGGTGAGTCCTGATTCCCCCCTTTCTCTCTTACCTTCCTTCCTTCACAAAATGAACAGGTTGACAGCCTGTTTACTTCCACATCCAGCGAGAAGTCGAGAGTTGGAGAGAGACTTTTTTTGAAGGAAGGAGGGTTAGAAAGAAAGTGGGTTTTTTTGTTTTGTTTTAAACCTCCAAATTGTATAAATGTCATAAGAAAGGTTATTATGTCCTCTATCAATCTCATTTTGGATCATTTCGATCGGTTTGGTCGCTGACTCACCGCCAACTGACTCCACCACCGATAATGTCATTTGTACGAGTCATGTTTTTCCTTAATATCATTGTTGTTTATTCCTGCTTCAATGTCATTCTTCTCTACATGTTGTATTCGAACTGTATCCACCTCAGGAAGTTGTCATATTCAGTTACTAACATGTTTTCCCCTTTTGTTTTTGTGACCTCGTTTGAGTGGTTTGTTTTGGAAAACACTTCATAGTTTTCTCCTGAAGTCCAATTTCAAATGTAATAGTGTCACCACAAAGGTTATTCTTTCCTCTTTCAAATGTGCTTCAGGTCACCTGAATCGGTTGTGTGGTTTGGTCACTGGGCAACTGACCCCTCCAGCGAAGATTGCATTTTTTTCAAGGCAACTTTCAGAAGAAATGATGTCATCGCTTTGTATTTATGGCCAATATCTCTTTACATTTCTGAAAGTTGCCAAGACGAGCTTTCAGTCAATTTAACCATTATTTTCATGGGTGCTTTAGTTTTGTGGTGGCAGCTCGTCAAAAGTACATGATTTTCATTACATTGCAAAAGCTGCCAGACCATCCAACCGAAACATAAGATGTTCATAGAAATCACATCAAAAAAGGAAGATAGCCTTTCTATTTTAAGCAAAACAAAGAAACCAAGCAAAATAATTTATTACCGGTACACATAAAAGTAACAGAAAACAGATTCAGGGTGCAACTACATTGAGAATGCTACAGGACTGGGATGGTTTGATTTCCAATAGTTTCTGTTGACAACATGATGTGAAAGTCAATATAAATCAGCCTGGAGTTTTCCTGGCCATAGGAGTAAAAACCCATACTCAAGTGTGGGTTTTTAATTCCATGATGATGAATCCATAGGATTACTGTAGTTTTGTTTGTTCCTTCTCAAGGACTTGAAGGTGGTGTCAGCATATAGCCGTCCTTGCCTTGCCTTAGGCCTCTCCCTAGTCAGTCCCTTCCCAGGAGACCCTCTTAAGGGCCCCCTGGGGACTTACCCAGACTGTGGGGAAGAGAAGCTATAGCCACGTTCCAGCCAAAAACCCTTGGCTGCTGTGTAACTCTGAGCTTATCTGCATGCAGAGCTCAGAAAAGCTTATTAAGGGAGATTAATTAGTGGTAGCGTTGGGTGGCGTCTGGCTTGCTTGTATCTTTCCCACTTATCCCAAGAAAAAGACATTTTGAAAGTTATTGTTGTTTATTGAAAAATAAAACATTGTTCATCAAAAGCAAAAGTTATTCTTGAAACAGGTTACAAAAATCTGCATTCAAAAATACTAATCAAAATAGCATACAGAGGAATAATTCATTCAGGCCTCCTTCCCTAACAGAAAAGAAGCCTGTCTACCTCTATCTAAGTAATCATTGTTACTTCTCTAAGAGAATGGGCCTAGCAGGTTAGCCCATCTCACCCCGTTACTCCATGATCCACTAATGATCTCATCTGCCTAGTTCGATAGACAGAAGTAGCATGGCTTATTTGCATATAGCCAGAGTATGGCATAAGTATAAGCAAAGTACTGGTTCTCATAATAATCCTGGTCTTCTCTGCTTCGAGACATGGTGACATTTCATCTCTATGAGATGTACCAAAACTTAGACTAGGATTTTGTAGCTGTCTGATAAGACAGGAACTCAGTGATGGGATGTAACAGGTTTGCACCAGTTCGCTAGAACTGGTAGTAATTTTACCCAGTGTTCCAGAGAACCGGTAGCAGCGTTTGGGGGAAATCACCTTCAGGGCTTACCTTTTCACTGGTTCCCTCACTGCACATGCGCGTCAAGCACATGGTGTGCATGTACCCCTACAGTGCTTGGTGCATATGCCCGGCCTCCTTGCTGTTATCCCAAGCGAGGAGGAGGAAGAGAAGCTGCTAGCCTGAAGCTCCCTAGTATTGCCTATTCCCCAGGGTATGTGACTCACCTTTGGATGTGGTATGTCGGTGTGTATTTTAATGTGTATTTAATATCTTTGCCTATATTGGTGTACTACCACAGTTCTTAAAAAGGCCGGCCGGCCGGCAGGCCTAGCGGCCTGGCTTGGGGTTTTAAAGCAAAGTCTTGGAGTTACCTCATCAATAAGCTACACCTGTGCTGTTGCAATTGCTGTTCCAACTGGAGAACCCTTAATGAGGTACAGCTGTTTTACATTTACATTAAGGCATATTATCCTAGAGAACTGGTACGATGACCATATCCATCTTGCAACATGGTGCTGTCCAGGCACTTATACTAACAGGTATAAGTGTTTGTGTTTGGGGTGGGTTGAGGAGTGTGTGTGTGTGCTTATTTTTATTTTATTTTATATATTTTTCCTTTGGCCCTGCCCACAATGTCATGACATCATGATGTTAGCTCCGCCCACACTGTGATGATGTCACGGTGGGGTAGTAAAATTTTTGACATCCCACCACTGCAGGAAATGTTTTTAGTTCACACTTTGCAAACGCTTGGCTCTTTCTAGGCCTTAGAAAATAACCAGTTTAACTCCATCTTGGAAGTGTTAAAAACTTGAGGTCCATTCTATTACAGGTGGTTTGCCAAAGCTATTGCTACTCCTTGTGAAAACACCCATCCCATTCTAAGATAGGAATAACTAAGTCTGGAAGGTCCACAGAAGTCACAGCGAAGGAATAGGAGCCTACCATTTCCATAATGTCAGAAATCATATGTTTTACTGATACAGTATTTGTATGTACTCTGAAACACTGTTAGCTGCCTTAAGTGGCATTGTTGGTTAGAATTCACACTGTAAACTGCATAAAATTTTTATCCAAAAGTTAATATTCCAAAACCATTTCAAAAGTTAATATACCTAGAGTTATTCTGGAAAAGACCATCTGTCCTGTCATGGCTGATCAGTGCCATTTTCATTCCATCTGCATTCAAGCAGGCCAATCTCTCAAGTGTAGCTCGATTTTGTAGATAAATAGCTGCCAGGCCACTGAGATACAATCCATTTCACTCTCACACAAGATTGTCCAACGTGGTACATCTTTTGAATTCAGGGCCTACACATGGCACCGGTTTGGCTGTTCACATTCTGGGGGATCCTCTGCCTCAGCCTAGGAGGTAAGTCTCAGCTTCAAGAAATAAGGAGATGAGTGACATCTGTGCATTTAAGCACTAAGTACTTTCCCAGTTTCTTTTTAAAAATTAGTAAATCCCTGAATTACGTTTTGAATTTGGCATAGAAATTGAAGAAGCAACCTGAGATGTTTCTAGAGATGAAGAATAGCAGGAAGAACAGCACATAGTCCGCTGAACATACTCTTCTCTGACTTCTAATAGAGTTCCTTGTGAAGGTTTTGTTGTAATGACTAAAGGACAGAGTTTGGAAAAGTTAGTTTTTGGATTATACTTCACAGAATCTTTGGGACAGCAGAGTTCTGAGAGTTATGATCGAAAAAGATAATTTTTTCAAACTCTGTTGATGGAGAACTCGCCCTAGATCAGTGGTGATGACAGAGTGCCCCAAAAAGGAGGAGGGCAGAGTGGGTGGTGATGGTTGTGGTGACATGCTGGTGATGTCATGTGGATGAATGCACATGTGGCTGAATGCACACCTACGTACGTGATGTTTGACAGGATAAATATGTTTGGTATTGAATATGTATTCCAGTGTACTCCAGTGTATTTTTTTTTTATTTTTTATTTTTTAGATTTGTGTCCCACTCGCCTCGGTTTCAGCCATCTCAGAGCGGCTCACAGAGTCCCCTGATATCACTATTAAAGTGCAAACAAAAATACAATAGCATACAATATAACAAAACTGTAAAGTACTGTAAATATCATATAGTAGGTCAGTACACATTACACATCAATACACATTACAGTACTATCAAAATACCATGGGCTGTAGTTCAACAGAGCAATAAGATTCAATAAATATCATACAGTAGAACAACACACATCATAGTAGAAAACATTATAATGCAAAAACGTCCACCTGCGGCTATAGTCCAATTCCTCTTCCCAGCCAAAGGACATTGGATGGGAGTCTAGTAAGATAACGGCACAGATTTTGTCAGCTGCTGCCTCCTGTAGCTGGTGTCCCTTCCTCCTCCCACCCGGAGGATCCCCAGCTGTGTCTCCACTCCCCGGGCCACTGGGCAAGAGAAGGAGTCCGTTGGGAGGGGCGGCGGCAGGTCTCATCGCTACCAGCCCCTACCATAGCTGCTCCTTTAATAGGGCTATCCCAGCTGTAACTACTGAGTAGAATGAGTTAGCAAACTTACTTTATAAATTAAAGGGCTTTGGAAGCCTACACTCTGAGGAGAGTCAAGAAAGTTGAGGTGTGTTTCAAGGACAGCTGTCGTGTCTGCAGAAGTCTCCCACTGGACTTGAAGGAAGGCCATAGTGTATTGGGGCACAGTCAAGAATCGTCAAGGGAAACAAGAAGCTACATTTGCAGAGGTTAACCTTGACGCTGCTGTCTGATATGGTATTGCTGATTGCACTCTGCAATATACTTCAAAATGCATTACAAAACACACACACACACACCTCAGCGGTATACCATATTAGTCTTCTTTATTTCCAAAAACTCATTTGATCTGGTACTGGCTTTATTCCTCCACTCATACTTAATGTAGCTTCCACAAATGATTACCAAATTTTCCAAAATCTGTTTTTTTGCACTATACCTTTTTTAGCGTTCAATTCCCTCGCTAACCTCGTTTAGTGCAAGTTCCCACATTTCCTTATACCAATCTTCAATCTTTAAAACCAAATATTTTTTCCAATTTCTTGCAATACATTGCCTGGCTGACATTAACATTACATGTATTAATAATGCTTTTTCATATTTACTGGTAATTCTCCCCACTCTTTTCTTCTTTTCCTTCTTCTGCCTCAGAGTTTCACAAGCTCATTCTTAACATCTTTTTGCTACAATTTCTCTCTTGTTCCTTGCATTGAATCAACCAGGTTTCTCTCTTTTAACAGCAAATGGTTTGACCTGCCAATTATGTACTAAGATGAGGGATGATTTGTCTTGTGACCCTCCAGAAGGAACATGTACGGCTCCTAAAGAGTGCTTCGTTTATAAAATCTCAACAGGTAAGCTGTAATTTCATGAATGGGAAGAAAATCACTTCCTTCCTTCCTTCCTTCCTTCTCACTTACAAAAGCCAGCAGAACAGCATTAATCACCAAATGTGAAGGCACTAGATTAGTTTGGAGGCAGCGTGGAATGGCACGTAGAACACAACTTACTCCAACAATAGATACCTCACTCTGATTGCCACTGTCTACCACTTGAGACATGGCCTCCCTCTCTAATCTCTGTTGCAACAACCAGCTGCTCAGTCTGCCTACAGTTCTGGTTTGCATCCAATCCCAGACTTCCCTGCAATAAGAGCCATCCCATGTCAATGTATTTACGGTAACTGGGTGATCTAATGGTTTGAAGAGGCCCATTCCTAACCTTGTGGGAGAGGTACAAATTGGACTAACACACTGGATTTGCCCAACATGACTGAACAAAAAAGTTGCTGGCATTCAAAACTGCCCAAAATTTGAACAGATCTACCAAAAGGTTCACACATGTATATCTACATACACATCTTATCAAAATATCAAGTACTTGGACCAGGCATTCGCAACTTACGGCCTGAGCACCAGACCCTAGAATGACACAAATTCATCCAGGCCTCAATGTGCTTGTCGCTCCCAGAAATGGAAATAAAATGCACACAGCACATTTGCAGAACACTGCTAAATGTGTTCTGTGCTTGAGTGGGATGCATTTTACTTTGGCTTCCATGTGGGAGGAACCATGTGACCAGGCCGATCAGCTGCACAAGAGCCATGGTCAGGCCTGTGGCCTGAAAACTTTGAGAATCACTGGACAGTTAAATTACAATGTTCTAATATTATAACACGTAAAGCAATAACACTTCTCTTTTACTTTCCAGATAATCTTGAAAATATAGTACTACGAGGCTGTTGGACTGGTGGAAGCACGTCATGTAGTTTAAAACAGGAAGATTCCAAATATAAAGTCACATATGAACGTACATGTTGTTCTGGCTCAGATAACTGCAATGCCAATATGAATTAGATTGTGAAAATGCATGTTTCCAGTTTAGGCTGCTTTGGCTGGAATCATAGCAATAGTTTTAGAGTTCAGTTTCTTATGATTTGGCATCACATGTATTTAGAGAGGGTGTTGGTGTTAGAGAGCAGGGAAAAAAATGGACATTAGAAAAACAACACAGTATGAAAATTAGAACACCATATTACTGACAATTGGCAACACTGTCTTTTCATAAAACCTGAGAATGTCCACCATGTTGCAGAGGAAAAAGATGTCCAGAAGACTTATTTATTTATTTATAAATAAATAAATATCTGAGCTCCAAGTTAGAAGTGATGTTAATGCCATGGGTGCAACTACTATGAATAAAAAGAAACAGTCAAGACACTGTGTGGTCCTTGTGCAAAATCTAAGTGGAAGAGTGTGTGATGCATTTATACTGGGGGACTAAATAATAAAAATAAATCACAGTATCATATAAATCACAACATCATATAAGTTACTGCATCATAAATCACAACCATCATAAAACATTAAGAGAAAAAGTCATTAATTTTAAAAAGTCCAACAAATTGTCCCCAAAAGAGTCACAGGCCTAGGCTGGGTGGTGGTGGTGCATGTGATGTCTGGCGCCCAGTTCTTAATTAGCAAAGTGGGATACAGTATGGTGCAGTGGGTAGAGCAGTGGTTCCCCCTTTTTTGGCCATACCCCACCTAAAATCCTGATGCCTCCCTTTTGGAGTATATAATTCTTATTATTCAAAAAGTTGTTGAGGTGTAGTAGCAGAGTTGCATTTGGCAATGTACATCAGAGCGGTGGTTCCCAGGAATGCTACACAGACTGAGACTTGTTTGATGCAAAAGGTTTACTCAGAAAGGTTGAAAGATAGAAGGCTTTGGTATATTTACAATGGCAAACATAAAACTGATAGTCTCTTTGTAAGCAAAGCACAGTTCCAGTCACTGCAGTAACAAAGGACAACAATTGTAATAGTTTTTGTGCTCAGCATTCATCAGATTAGGTTGATCTTGGGACTCTTCTATGTCCCACAAGCAGCAGACAAAGTCTGGTAAGCAGAACAGCAGTTTGTTTAAGAAAGAAGCAGGTAAGCTTACATTTTTCCTCTGAAGCAGTAAATAACAGATCAGCAGTTCATTTGGAGAGCTTATCTCAGAATGTACCATCCTTCTCTTCAGTGTGAAGGGCAAGGTCGAAGTCTCTCCAGCTGGTAGACAGTAGTATGAAGCACAGAATGCAGTAGCCCTGAAGCTTAGCGAGAACATCCGTTCCCATGGGGTGAGGTATCATCAATATGCAGATGATACCCAGCTGTATATCTCAGCCTGTGGGGACCCAAGAGATGCAGTGGAAGTCCTTTCCAGGTGCCTAGAGGCTGTGAGAGTCTGGATGGGGGACAACTGAATCCTGGCAATACTGAGTGGCTGTGGGTCAGGGGACCTGCGTTATCTCGGGAGTTACCATCTTTGGTTCTGGATGGGGCAGTTCTGCCCCAAACAGACCCAGCACATAACCTGGGTGTCCTTTTGGACTCACAACTACTGCCCAAAGAGCAAGTGACAGTCGTGGCTAGGACAGCTTTTGCACAACTTTGTGTTGTGCATCAGTTACACCTGCTGCTAGATCGGGAGTCCTTGCTCATGATCACACATGCTTTGGTAACCTCCAGACTCAATTATTGTAATGTGCTCTACATGGGGCTGCCCTTGATGACCATTTGGAGGCTTCAGCTGGTCCAGAATGCGGCGGCTCAGGTTGTGATGAGGTGTGGGTGTTATGCTTGTGCTTCACCACTTCTCTAAGAGCTGCACTGGCTCCCAGTATGCCTCTGAGTGCAATTCAAGGTGCTGGTTATCATCTTTAAAGCCCTACATGGTAGTGGGCCAGGATACTTAAGAGATCGCCTCACCCCAAGAACATATGTCCGTCCCACCATAGTGGACCGGAGAAGCTCTCTGGTCATACCATCAGCTAGAAAGGCTCATTTCTCTAGCACGAGGAGGAGGGCCTTCTCTGTGTCTGCTCTAGCCCTTTGGAACCTCCTGCCAAGTGAATTGCATCTCCAGACAGAGCTGCTGCCCTTCAGAAAGGGGGTGAAGACCTGGCTGGCAGGGCATGTGTGGGGTGTGGGCCAGGCGGTGAGTTCGGTTGCATCCATACTGCAGGATAGGTTATAACTGTGTGTTATTCCCAACATTTGTTCAAGACAGGGACACAAGTCCTTATCTATGCTTAGACTGCTTTGGAAGGAGCCCACTGGAGGCTTACTGGTGTGCTTTAAAGAACTGGAGTCTATTTACAGATGCAAATAGAAAAGTTGATCATTGGTAGAAATCCATCAATCTGAGGAAGGAGATAGGGAAGATGATGAGCGTTAACAAGTCACTGGTTCTCACCAACAGAACATCCCCTGCATAGAAACATTGATGGTGAGAAATTCTTTATTAGATTGGAAGGAACCCCAAGAAATCCTACAGAACAAGCCAATAACATAAAGCTTACTCAAAATTAGCTCCATTCTAACCTAGAAAGAGAAGGCATAATTAAATAAAATCACACCAGATAATTATATCAGTTTGTCAGTTATGTTTAACTTTTTTTGCAGCAATCAAGGTAATGATGCATTTTGCTTTTTTGATATTTATTTCTCCCTACACTTTTCTTCTTCTGCCTCAGAGTCTTCACAAGTTCACTCTTAACATCTTTCCGCTACAATGTCTCTCTTGTATGCATTGAACCAGCCAGGTTTCTCTCTTTTAACAGCAGATGGTTTGACCTGCCAATTCTGTATAATGACTCCAGGAATGGCTTGCTTACCTTTAGATGGAAAATCTGGAACATGCACGACTTCTGATAAGTGCTTCTATTATAGATACCACAAGGGTAAAATGCATTTTCATGAATGAAAATAAATTTCCTTTCCATTCCTTTCCTTTCCCTCCCTCCCTTCTCATGTACAAAAGTAAGCAGAGCAGCATTAATCACTGAATTTGAAGGCACCAGATTAGTTTGGAGGCAGCAAGGAACAGCATGTAGTACACAAATTCCTCCAATAATACCTCACCGGGATTGCCACTGCCTGCCACTTGAGACATGGTCTTCCCTCTCTAATTTCTGCCTCAACAACCAGCTAAAGCAACCACTTAAAGATCTAGTTTGCATCCAATCTCAGAATTCCCTGCAATAAGAGCCATCCAGGGTCAATATATTTATTATGGCAACTGCCTGGCCAGTGGTTTGAAGAGGTCCATTCCTAACCTTATGGGAGAGGTACAAATTGGACTAACACACCATATTCATCCAAAATTACTGAATAAGAAAGCTGCTGGCATTCAAAACAGCTCAAATTTGAAACAGATCTACCATAAGGCCCACACATGTATAACTACATACACATCCTACCTAAATATTGAGTATTTGGACAGTTACATTATAATGGCTATATCATAACAACTAAAGCAATAACAGTTATCTTTTCATTTCCAGATGTTAATGCAGTTTATATAGTATGAGGGTGTTGGCAAGATAAAACAGGGTTATGTGGGGAAAAAGCTGGAAGTAAAAGTGGAAGTGAATGGAAACAACCATTACCATTTCAGAGATCCGTAATTAAATGTTGTTCTGACTCAGATAACTGCAACGCCTATTGATAAGTCTAGATTGTGAAACTGCACGTTTCCACCTTTGGCAGTGTGAAATTTACAACACCATATGAATCATAGCAATAGTTTTAGAGTTCAGTTTCTTATGATTTGGCATCACATGTATTTAGAGAGGGTGTTGGTGTTAGAGAGCAGGGGGAAAAATGGACAGTAGGAAAACAACACAGTAAGAAAATTAGAACACCATATTACTGACAATTGGCAACACTGTCTTTTCATGAAACCTGAGAATGTCCACCATGTTGCAGAAGCAAAAGGTGCCCAGAAGACTTTCAGAGGGCTCTTCTTAACCTAATCCCAGAAGTGCCCTCCTCTCCACAACATTTGAAAGCACAACATCCAACATCATTTTATCTGTGGTGTTTTTATATATGTAAGCCGCCCTGAGTCACCTTGGTGAGAGGTTGGCAGTAAAAATGTGATTAAATTAATAAATAAATAATAAAGCATGTTTTAAAGATATATGAATGCAGGAAAAAACAGTTGAAATGCAATTCTAATTGTTGTTATTTTTTCAGAAGCATATATCTGATCCTCAAGTTAGAAGTGATGTTAATGTCATGAGTGCAATTAATATGAATAAAAAGAAACAGTCAAGACACTGTGTGGTCTTTGTAGAAAGTCCAAGTGCAAGAGTGGGTAATGTGTTTATTTGTTGTTGTTGTTCACTCACATAGTTGAGTCCGACCCTTTGCGATCTCATGGACCATTGCTTGCCAGCCACCCCTATCCTCCACCATCCTCCTCAAATCACCCAGTTCTGTGCCTATTGCATCTACAATACCATCTAGCCATCTCATTCTCTGCCAGTCTCTTCTTCTTTTGCCCTCCACCTTTCCCAGCATCAAGGCCTTCTCAAGTGAATCCTCTCTTTTTATTTGATATCCATGGTACTTTAGTTTCATCTTCACTATTTGATCTTCCAAGGAGCAGTCGGGGTTGATTTCTTTTAAGATTGTCCTATTCATTCTCCTTGCTCTCCAGGGTACTCTCAAAATTCTCCTCCAAGACCACATTTCAAATGTGTCTATTATTCTGCACTCAGCTTTCTTTATTGTTCAGCTCTCAAGACCATACATTTCTACCGGGTATACCATTGCTTTGCCTATATGGACTTTTGTTTGCAAGGTGATTTCTCTACTTTTAACTATGTTCCCCAAATTTCTCACAGCTTGTCTCCCAAGAATCACTGGCCTTTTTATTTCATGGCTGCAATAACCATCTGCAATGATCTTAGATCTTGGAATGTAAAGTCTGTTACTGCTTCTACTTCTTTCCCATCTATTTTCCAGGGAGTGATAGGGCCTATTGCCATTCTCTTGGTTTTCTTGATGTTAAGTCTCAAGCCTGCTATTTGCACTCATTTCTTTCAACCTAAGCAAGAGCTTCCTCACTTTATGCCATTAGGGTAGTATCATCTGCATATCTCAGATTGTTGATGTTTCTCCCAGCAATTTTAATTCCAACTTGTGATTCATCCATCCTTGCATTGTGCATTATGTGCTCTGTATATGAGTTAAATAAGCAGGGTGACAAAATACAGCCTTGTCTTACTCCTTTTCCTATTCCAAATCACTCTGCCATTCTGTATCCTGTCCTAACTGTTGCCTCTTGATTCATACACAGATATCTCATGAGACATATAAAATGTTCTGGTATTCCTATTTCTTTAATTACTTGACACATTTTATTGTGGTCCGCACAGTCAAAAGACTTGGTGTAGTCAATGAAACAGAAGTAGAATTGTTTCTGGTATTCCTTTGTTTTCTCCATGATCCAACGTATGCTGGCAATTTGGTCTTTGCTCTCTAGTCCCCCTGCCTCTTCGGAACCTGGCCTGCACTTCTGGTAGTTCTCTCTCCATATGCTGCTGAAGCCTATCCATGTATTATCTTGAGTATGATCTTGCTAGTGTGTGGGATGAGCACAATTGCTCTATAATTTGAGCATTCTTTGGCATTGCCCCTTTGGGGGTGGGGGTGGGTTGGAACATATACTGACCTTTTCCAATCCTGTGGCCATTGCTGTGTTTTCCAAATCTGCTGGCATATAGAATGCAGTACTTTAACACCATCATCTTTTAGGGCTTTGAATAATTCAACTGGGATAACATCATCTCCACTAGCTTTATTGGTGGCAGCACTTTTTAGGGCCCTCCTGACTTCACTCTCCAGGATGTCTGGCTCAAGTTCAGTGTTGTCATCACAGTGATTATTAGGGGTGTTGAGCAGTGGTGGGTTGTGGAAATTTTTACTACCCCACCGTGATGTCATCACAGTGTGGGCGGAGCTAACATCATGATGTCATGACGTCATGGATGGGGCCAAAGGAAAAAATAATTAATATATATTTATAAAATAAAAATAAACACACACACACACACCTCAACCCACCCATCCACCCACACCACACACCTGTAAATAAAATAAATAAATAAATAAATAAATAAATTAAACATTAAAATACACCCACCCACCCACCCCAAACACAAATTCATCACTTATCTGTTAGTATAAGTGCCTGGGCAGCACCATGTTGCAAGATGGATATGGTCATCGTGCCAGTTCTCTAGGATAATATGCCTTAATGTAAATGTAAAACAGCTGAACCTCCTTAAGGGCTCTCCAATTGGAACAGCAATTGGAACAGCACAGGTGTAGCTTATTGATGAGGCAACTCCAAAATTTTGCTTTAAAACCCCAAGCCAAGCCGCCAGGCCTGCCAGTCACCAGGCCTCTGCCAGGCGCCAGGCCTCTGCCAGCCGCCAGGCCTTTTTAGGAACTGTGGTAGTACAGCAATATAGATAAAGGTATTAAATACACATTAAAATACACACAGACACACCACATCCAAAGGTGAGTAACTTATTCTGGGGAGTAGGCTACAGGGAGCTTCAGGATAGCAGCTTCTCTTCCTCCTCCCCACTTGGGTGGACAGCAAGGAGGCCGTGCATACACGCCAAGCACCAGTGAAAAGGTAAGCCCCGAAAGTGGTTCCCCAAAAAGCTGCTACCGGTTCTCCGGGACACTGGGAAAAGTTACTACTGGTTCTGGCGAACTGGTGCGAACCTGTTACATCCCATCACTGGTGCTGAGGTCCTTTTTGTAGAGTTCTTCTGTGTTCTCTTTCAATCTTTTCTTAATCTTTTCTGCAGCAGCTAAATCCCTGCCATTTTTGTCCCTGATCACAGTCGTTTTTGCTTTAAAATTTCCCTTGATTTCCCCATTTTTTAAAACAAAATCTCTAGTCCTTCCCCTTCTGTTGTTTTCCTGTTTCTTTGCACTGATCATTTGAGAATGATTCCTTATCTCTTCTTGCTTTTCTTTGAAAATCTGTATTCAATTGATTGACTTTTTCTCTTTCGCCTTTTCTGTTTTTTCTTTCCTCCGCTATTTTAAGAGCCTCATCAGACAACCACTTTGCTTTCTTATGCTTCCTTTCTTTTGATATGGTTTTACTTGCTGCCTTATGTATGATGTACCAAACCTCTGACCATAATTCTGCTGGTACTCTGCCTGTCAAGTCTAAGCTATTAAATCTGTTCCACACCTCCACTGTGTATTCCTTAGGAATGTTGTCTAGGTCATACCTGGCTAGCCTAATTGTTTTCCCTATTTTCTATAATCTAAGCATGAATTTGGCAATCAGTAGATTATGATCTGAGCCACAGTCTGTTCCAGGTCTCATTTTTGCTCACTGTATGGAGTTTCTCCATCTTTGACTGCAGAGTATGTTATCAATCTGGTTTCGATGTTGGCCATCTGATAATGTCCATGCGTAAAGTCTCTTCTTGTGTTGTTGGAAGAGGGTGTTTGCTATGACCAGTGAATTCTCTTGGCAGAACTCTATTTGTCTTTGTCCTGCTTCATTCTGTGTTCCAAGACCAAACTTGCCTGTTATTCCATTTAATTTTTGTTTTCCTACTTTAGCATTCCAATCTCCAAAATTACACAGACATTATTTTTTTGTGTCAGTTCTATGAGGTGCTTTAATTCCTCATAGAACTAGTCAATTGTGTCCTCATCTGTACTAGTGATTGGTATGATAAATGCATGTTCTTCCTCACTTGCTTGGGACCTCTCAGTGTTCAATGCAAGGTGGATTATTCAAACAAAATCCCCTCTAGAACTCTCCCAAACTTACGCAAGAAAAAATATGTTCACCATTCGTTCTCCAGCCAATCCAGGCTGATCCACACCTGGCTTTCTCTGTTTACAAAGACAAGCCCAATTTACTTTGAGAGGTTTCAGTAGCGTTTTCAAGAGGCAAAAAAGAGGGACTTACTGTCTTTTAACCTGGTATCCCATTTTCAATGAACACGCGTTGATTGAAGAAAATATTTTTATTTAAATTGGTAGCATGGTTCTTGATGAATCAGGTTACAGATCTCAGCATAGAAAAATAATCTAACTTTAATTTGTTTTAGAGAAAGGATGTTTCAGACAAGTATTCCCCTAAATAAAAAAGGAATCTGTCTAGCTATTCTAAGTTACCATAATTAAGATTTTCAGAGATAGGCCTAGTTGGAAAGCCCAACTCTTCCTTGTCGATGTTCCCTAGTTGACAACCATTTTAGAACTCTTTCTCTGTTCTAGCCATGTGCTCATGGCGGAAGAAAAGGCTTGCAGCATTAGGCCAATTCCTCCCCCCTTAAAGATTCTACATCTTTACTGCTTGAGAATCAAAATCTCTCTCTCTCCTTCTGTTCAACTGCTTAACTCTTCCCTGCTTTCTGCTTGCCACTCCCTCTTTCAAACCTTCCCTCCAGGTGTGACATAACTAGCAGACATCCAATCAAATAACAGAGTTGGGGTAAACAACTGCTGGCGCCTCCAAGTCTGTTTATCTCTTCCCATCCGGGCCCCAAAGTGTGAAAAACAACCAAGTGCCCTTTTTAACAAAGAAGCCACATTTCCCCTTTAGTCCAAAACATATCAGACTCCATTTTGGATATGTGAAAGACTTGGGGCCTCATTTCATGACAGTTGGTGCATACACTTGAATTACAGTGATATTAAACGGTTTGCCTTGGATGTGTACTGAGATCATTCTGTCATTTTAAAGAGTATGTTACCCAATTTCTGGGTGATCGGATTCACTCTCTGGCAGAGGTACTAGAAAGACCCAAGAACTTACAACGAGGCAGGTTTTTCAGTCAAAACAAAATATGGTTTATTGGGAGCAAAAGCAAAGGGAAGCCTATTCAGGCATATAGTCTGGCCAGACCTATAATTCTAAATAGCTAACCTTCCCGCAACCGTTCTGAGGAAAAGACCCCCTCGTGATCCCTGCTCACAAAATTTGGTGAACAGAAGATGGCCCCCACCCACCTGGAAGGGTATTTAACTATTCTATCTAAACTAACTCTGCATGCAAGGGGAGGGGAGGAGTTTGGGAGGAGGTAAGGAAATTAGCATAAGTTAACAAAAAAAATCAGAGATCTTTACATTGCTGGTAAGCTAAAACAGTATGAACATTTGAGGTTCCACAGGAATTTGCAGAGGGGAAGAGGAAATGCAATTAACATGTTTTAATTACATGTAAACATGAAGCAAAAGGTAGGGGAATTCAGTCATACAGAAACTGGTTCAGCAGGATTACATTGAGCAAACACAGGCAGGCAATTCTTTTGTTCTTCTGGAAGGCAGGACCGGCCAGTCCATCTTCAGCCAATGGCGTTTGCATCAGCTTAATGTGGTGTGAAGCTGCTTGGATGGACAGGAACAGATTAAGTAAATGCCTGTTACTTAAGTAAAGAGAAAAGTTTTAAGTTAAGTGGTCCCCAGGGTGAACTCCAGTTAACCTTTGTACCTTGCCAGGTGTGTGTGACTTGTCACGTCCTCTCTTCCCCTGCCATATGGAGTCTGTGTGTGTATGCTATAACATGAGGCAGTTTAATAAACGTTTTGATCAATTATGATGCTTTATCCAAAATTTCAGGTAACACGTATATCCCATTACTGCTTTTCTTACTCTTTTATTGACTATTATGACCACCTTTTAATATCTTGATTCCTCTTCTTTAAGTTGCTTGCTTGCTTACTTACTTCATTGCCTCATCTTCTATCTTATGGTGTAGAGGGTTCCACAAAGGATTTCCATTGGGATCTATTGTCAGGAAACGACACATTTTCCTAATGCTTCCCAAGGCTTGAAATCACAATTTCTTAGATAGGCCTCAGAAATCCTTTGTCTTCTCTCTGCCTCATGGACTCATATCACAAGACTGCCTGTTTTGTTGTATTTCTTATCGTTCCAGCTAGCAGAGCTTAGAGTGTTATGTCTTTACATGGATGTAAACAACTATTGTTTTGAGAAAGTTTTCTCTGTTACCTGATTGGCTAAGAGTAACCCACCTGACTGCAAATTCGCCATGTTTGCAGAGAAGTGAGTTAGTCCGTCTCTGTTTCTCAATGGTTTAAGACCCTGGCTATGGAGTAGGATTTTCTCTTCTTTTCACTATGATTACCTAAAGATACTTGGACTGTTCTTATTGGACTGATTCTTTGTTATGACCTTCTAATATGCGTTTTTCCATGGACTTTGTTATCAATGAACCTGAAGAATAAAACAGCTGTTTCTCTTTGAAGATTGTTGTTTTTCTTATCACACACACACAAGGCAACTCGGCTGCATGCTACCTGAAAAAGAAGCCTCCCTTGTTCTGCTCTACTGCTAGAGCTCACTAAGTTCTTTTTAAAAGCGGCTCAGGTCTCTCAAAGTTGAAGGGTAAGGGTTAAATATGTTCCAGAAATGAGCATATGCTCAGGAGCATGAGTGGGAGGGCCCTTACAGAAACACCTGAAGTCCGACATCTTTCCTTCCAGTTTTTCTTTGTGTTTTCTTTTAATTTGTTAAATTTGGGTGATTGACCCTCAGCACTCTAGCATGGTGATGGAGCTGCCTTCTTAAAACCTTCGTGCAGATGCTGAGACTTGATCATTGCAGATGTTAGAGATATACCACCCACACTTGGTCCCCAGCAGAACTTATCCATCGCCAAAATGTTGGTGCCTTCCCCTGACGAGTACTCATCTACTGAGTTTTGCTTGGGTGTGAACTGTTACATCTGTGTTTGTCTTTGGCTTGGTATTTAAGTAACTGCTGATAACTTTCCTTCTTGGCAAAATTGCCAAGAAGTTGGTGATAGTTACCTTTTGAGAGAGAAACAAGTCTGATAAGTTTCAGAGACACGCATTCAGAAATGTTTTGCAAGAGCAACCTTGGGGGGCAATTTCCCAAGGAAGATTGTGTTCATCAGTACTTATTTTTTGGGATGGGTGGATGCTGTTGTTATGAAAAAAATATAAAGTCTAAAGATAATCTGATGCCTGTCTGGGAACTGTGGAAGTGGTAGTTTAAAAAAAATACTGTACCCACAAAAAATAAAAAAGGCACATATCCAAACACTGATGCTTTTCAAGAAGCTGTAACATGTTCAAAATATTGGGGCAACATTTCAATATGTTTTTGCATTTTTGTTTGTTTGCTTGTTTGTTTGTGTGTGTGTGTGTGTATGTTGTAGGAATAGAGGCTTCAGTGTGTGTGTGTTTAATGTGAGTCACTCCCTGTAATGCCCCCCCCCCCCGTTTCTACATCTTGTTTTACTTTGTGGCAGGTTGTTAAATATGTCATGTGTTATAGATTTATGCTTAAGCAAAGCTCTGAAAAATTACAGGTAGTTATTATGTACAGAAAGGGTTCTCAACCTATGGCCCGTAGGCTGGACCTATTCCATTGCACCATTTCATGTGGCCAATGCCACTGCTGCTGCCACTAGGAGGGGATGTGGATGCATTTACAACAGCCATAAATGCACCCATGTCTTTTGTAAATGTGTTTATTACAGATGTGTTTTACGACAGTGTTTATGGTGGGGCAAAGCACCAGTTTGATCTGCTCAGCTGTCCGAGTGGGCATAGTTTGGCCTGTGGCTTGAAAATGTTGAAACCTCTGATGTACAGGGTAAGTGGAGGTTTAGTGGAACAATGGTGCAGGATGGGGTGGATGATGAAGTTGGAGGCTACAGTGTTAAAAGCAGAAGTTTTGAAAGTCTGACTTTGGCAAAGAAAAACACCCCACTGCTACACCGGTGGTCTCCATCATAACAATTTTGACATTTCAGCTCTGGGTGAAAGGGAGACTACTCAAGAGCACCAAGCAGTAGGTCATGCCTGGGAAATATTGCTTAGACCTCCAATCTCCAAATTTCTGAATAGGAAAGCCCTGCAGAAGTTACCCATTGCCATTAAAAGCTAGATCTGCTATTCTCAAAACTATATTTACTCTTCCTCTGTACCAGTGGTGGCAAACCCATGACACACATGCTAGAGGTGGCACTTAGAGCACTCTCTACAGGCACCCGTGCAGTCACCCCAGCACACAGTTTGCTTTGCCCCTCTGCCCAATGAGAGCACTTCCTCCCTCCCCAGCACAGGGATTACCCTGCCTTTCTACCCAGCCACCCAATGGGAGTGTTTCCTTCCCACCCAGCACAGAACTCACCCACCCCTCTGCCCAGCAGCCCAATGGGAGCGTTTCCTCCCTCCCCTGTTGCTGTGTTGTCACTTTGTAATAAATAAGTGGGTTTTGGGTTCCAGTTTGGGCACTCGGTCTCTAAAAGGTTCACCATCACTGCTCTATATCCTGCCTTCTCCAGTGGTTTCTTTAGATGGAAGGCTTTGGGTGAAGAATATCAGATTTTGGTTAACTCCCATGAAAATAATAATTATTTTTCATTCTTGTTAAATTAAATCATGTGGGTCAGAATCCACTTGAATATTTTCTCTTGCATAAGTGCAATGCTGTAACATACAGCTGCAAATACAATTCTAAAAGGATAATGCTTTTAAGGAATAGTTCATCTATGCAGTTCTTCTGTATGGGGTGTTATTTTGTATATGCAGTGGTGCTTCGCTTAAAGAGCATAATGCGTTCCATAGGATTGCTCTTTAAGCGAGTTTGCTCTTTAAGCGAAACACCATTGTAAATGACCAATTGTGGGGGGTACTGCAAAACCCAATTTATTTGTTAAGTGAGTTTTTGGTTGGTTTTATTTGTTAAACAAAACGAACATTCAGAGAAAATTCTGCTCTTTAAGTGAGTTGCTCTTTAAGCGAAACACTCTTTATGCGAGGTTTTACTATACAGTGCTGCCTCACTTAAAGAGCATAATGTGTTCCACAGGATTTCTCTTTAAGTGAAACACCATTGTAAGTGACCAATTGTGACTTCTGGCGAGGGGGGGGGGATTGCGAACCCCGATTTATTTGTTAAGTGAGTTTTTGGTTGGTTTTATTTGTTAAGCGAAGTGAACATTCAGAGAAAATTCTGCTCTTTAAGCGAGTTACTATTTAAGCAAGGCGCTCTTTATGCGAGGTTTGACTGTATTTCCAGCATATTGGTAATATCTTGGCAGCATTCATAGGTGATGGAACAAACTCGAAGGAAGTTCAAATACATGTATAAGACATCCCCAACTAGATATCTCAGTTCTGATAATACCCCCAATTGGTCAACCTTCATTGTGCAGCACATCAGATTAATGAGCCTGTGTCTCTTGGATAAGAGACCATTCTGTTCTGTGATGTTGGACTGTTGGTTTTATGGCACATTCCTTAACATGGTGACATTGATCTGTTTGCCAGATACCATACAGTATATGAATAGTGCAGGGCACCAAAGAGGAAGAGAGCAAGTTGTATCTGTGCTAGTCAAATGATCCATGCCCAGCTGGCCATATCAGTGCAGAAATAATACATGGTTTTCTTTTTTCAATCTCAGGGAGTTCTATAGTTGTGTCAGTTCTGAACTAAATTAAAGATTGGGGATTACACAAAGTTCAATCAAAATCAATTTATTTTTGATGCTAAGCAGTTTATATGAAACTGTACGCTAGAGGTAGTTTATTTTACAATGATACTAAAATCAGTGAAAAATTAATCAAATTTGGCTTTGTGGATGACAGTATTGGTCAGGGGATTCCCAGATAAACTCACAACAGGACCTGTCACAGTGTCAGCTAATATGCAATGCAGTTGAAGTCCTATCCTGTCTGGAGTCTGTAAGGGTCTGGATGAGGGTCACTGGGGTACAACTGAATCCTGGCAAGACTCAGTAGCTGTGGGTAGGGGGCCCTCCGTTATCCTGGGAGTTATCACCTTTTGTACTGGATAGGTATATTTTGCCTCAGACAGACCCAGCACGTAATTTGGGGGTAATCCTGGACTCATGACTCCTACTCAAAGAGCAGATGGCAGTCGTGGCCAGGAGGGCTTTTGCTCAACTTTGAGTGATTTACCAATTATGTCCATTCCTGGACCTTGCTTATGTTCACTCATGCTCTGGTCACCTCCAGACTAGATTATTGCAATGTATTCTACTTGGGGCTACCCTTGAGGCTGCAACTGGTGCACAATGTGGTGGCCCATGCGGTAATGGGGTATGCCCATTATGCCCATGCCTCACCTTTGTTGAGGGAACTGCATTGGTTGCTGGTGTGCCTTTAGGTACAATTCAAGGTGCTGGTTATTACCTTTAAAGCCCTACATGGTAGTGGACCACGTTACTTAAGAGACTGTGTTACCCCAAGGACATCCACCCATCCCACCAGAGCAGACCGGAGGGGCTCCCTAATGGTACCAATGGCTAGAGAGGCTCACTCACCTCTCTAGGAGGGAGGGCCTTTTTGGTATCCAAGAAGGAGGGCCTTTTTGGTATCTGCTCTGCCCCTGTGGAACCTCCTACTGACCGAACTACACCTCCACTCAGAGCTATTGGCCTTTATAAAAGGCGTAAAAACTTGGGTGGCACAGAGGATGTGGGCAGCCAAAAATTTTACTACCACACTGTGGGCGGAGCCGATGTTGTAGGCAGAGCCAACATCATGATGTCATGAAATCATGATGTTGTGGGTGGAGCCAAAGTCATGATGTCATGACATTGTAGACAGAGCTGATGACGTGAGTGGAGCCAAAGTAAAAAAATAAAATAAAAATACAGTACACATAAAAATACAAATTAAAATAGACATTTTGTTGTTCAGTCGCACAGTCGATTCTGACCCTTTGCAACCCCATGGACCACTGTCCACCAGGCACTTCTGTCCTCCACTATCCTCCTCAACTCGCTCAGCTCTGTGCCCATTGTCTCTACAATACCATCTAGCCATCTTATTTTGGGCCACCCCCTTCTTCTTTTGCCCTCCACCCTTCCCAGCATCAAGGCTTTCTCAAGCAAATCCTCTCTTCTCATTTGATGTCCAAAGTACTTTAGCTTCATCTTCACTATTTGACCTTCTGAGGAGCAGTCAGGTTTGATTTCGTCTATGACTGACCTATTTGTTCTCCTCGCTGTCCAGGGGACTCTCAAAATTCTCCTCCAACACCACATTTCAAAGGCATCTATTCTTCTGCACTCAGCTTTCCTTATGGTCCAGCTCTCACAACCATACATTGCCACCAGGAATACCATTGCTTTGACTATAAGAATTTTTGTTTGCAACGTGATGTCTCTACTTTTCACTATGTTCCCCAGGTTTCTCATAGCTTGCCTCCCAAGAATCAGTCACCTTTTTATTTCATGGCTGCAATCACCATCTGCAGTGAGCTTTGATCCTAATAAAGTAAAATCTGTCACTGCTTCTACTTCTTCCCCATCTATTTTCCAGGGACTGATAGGGCCTTTTGCCATTATCTTGGTTTTCTTTACATTGAGTCTCAAGCCAGCTTTTGCACTTTCTTCTTTCAACCTAATCAGGAGCTTTTTTAAGTCCTCCTCATTTTCTGCCATTAGGGTGGTATCATCTGCATATCTCAGATTGTTGACGTTTCTCCCAGCAATCTTGATCCCAAATAGTGATTCCTCCATCCCTGCATTGTGCATTATGTGCTCTGTGTATGTTGAATAAGCAGGGTGACAAAATGCAGCCTTGTCTTACGTTTTTCCCTATTCCAAACCACTCTGTCTTTCCATATTCTGTCCTAACTGTTGCTTCTTGATTCATGTGCAGATTTCTCATGAGGCGTACAAGGTGCTCTGGTATTCCCATCTCTTTAATTACTTGCCACATTTTGTTGTGTAGACATTAAAGACATATAAAAGCACACTACATAAAACACCCACCCACCTCAACCTACCCCAAATACAAACCCTAGCCACTTACCTGGGGTCGGGGAGCAGAAGACGGAAACAGCATTGGCGCGGCAGCCTGGCCCAGCGGTGTGTCCTGGCCCAGCCTAGCCTGGCAGTGTGCCACGGCCTGCCCTGGAGCAGCGTCGGCGGTTGGCGGCATCAGTGGCGATGATAGACAAGCAACTGTGAGTGGCAGCGACACAGAGCCGGGGGCGTGGCATAGAGGTGCAGGGGGGTGGCACGGCATGTGGCAACTCGAACGAAGGCCACCGCCGCACCTCCGAAGAGCCCACTGAGGGCCTCAACACCCAGCCGCCGCACCCTTCACTGTAGCCCAAAATGGCTGCTAGTAAGTGCACATGCGTCAAAATACCAATTGATGCATGCATGCTGAATCCTGGAGGTGTGCATGCGTCAATTGGTATTTTGACGCATGTGCACTTACTAGCAGCCATTTTGGGCTACAGTGAAGGGTGCGGCGGCTGGCTGTTGAGGCCCTCAGTGGCCTCTTCGGAGGTGCGGCAGTGGCCTTCGCTTGAGTTGCCACACGCCGCGCCACCCTGCCGTGCCACTGCCCTGCACCTCCATGCCATGCTACCGGCTCTGCGTCACTGCCACTCCGTGTGGTCTCCCAGGAGGGTGACTACCTCCCCAGAGAACACCCCGAGATTTCTGCTCCTGGGTCGGTAGAACTGGCCTGAACCAACTGCTGCCTGCCACTGGGTGTGGGGTGCTGCTTGTGGGACAGGCCCCCCTCCTGGTTTATATGAATGCCCAACTGGGTTCTAGTTTTAACCTATGGTGATTGTTGGGGGTATTTTAATGGCTTTTTAATGTTTTTATGATTTTAATTGCTGTCGGGATTTCAGTGTTTTTTATTGGTTGATTGTAAGCCCCTCGAAGTCACTTCGGTGAGGGGGTGGTGATAGAAATTGAATAAATAAATAAATAAATATCCCTGTAACTGTCAAACAGCTGGGGATGGTCTCCCTTGTCATCTGGAGCCTGTCTCTACTGTCAGGACAAACCACAGCCACTAAACAATGCTGATGAGATCCAATTGATTTGGGAAAACCAGTATTTATGCCCATCATGAATTACATACTACATGGCCTGAACTCTGGGCTAAAAAAACCCTGGATTTCATGTTAGTGATTTGTGCAGTTCAAGATGCATCCTTCATTCATAGGTTCCTGGTATCTGTCTGTGCCACTACATGTGCATTAGATTCGTGCCCCTCCTGGCTTATTAAATCTACCAGGACGATGACTGGTGGTTGGGTTGAGGAAATTATCAACTCTTCATTGAGGGAGGGTTTTATTCCAGCACCTCTAAAACATGTTCTGGTGCACCCCCTCCTGATGAAGCCATCCCTCAACCCAGCAATAATGGCAAACTTTCGGCCTGTGTCCAACCTGCCCCTTTTAGGTAAGGTGTTGGAGAAGGCAATGGCATGGCGGTTACAGGAGATCCTGGATGAAACGCATTATCTGGTCCCCTTTCAGCCAGGACTCATTCCCAGGAATGGTATGGAAACTGCATTGGTCACACTGGTGGATGATCTCTGGAGAGAACGGGATGGTGGACATCTATCCATCCTGGCTCTTCTTGACCTCTCAGTGGCTTTTGATACTGGCGACCATGGTATCCTTCTGGAAAGGCTCCGAGGACTGGGGATCCAGAGCACTGTGTGGTGCTGATTTTCCTCATTTCTGAGGGGCCGGACCCAGTTGTTATGGTTGGAAGGTGAGGTGTCCAGCCCTAGGCTGGGGAGAGGCTGCCACCACTGCTCAGACATCTTTGCCTGGTGGCCTGGAGGCATGGGATCTTGCTCCCGCTGGCCCCAATGTTGCCGGCCTTGGCCTCGGGAGGGTACGGCGCAGCTGTGGGGAGTGGCCGGCTGGCATAGGAACTCTTCTCCTGCCTCCGTTACCACCAAACTCTTCTCTCAGCCGGCCTCGGCCTCGAGAGAATGCAGCGCAGCTGTGGGGAGCGGACGGCCAGCATAAAAACGCTGCTCTTGCCTTCACCACCACTGGACTCTTCTCTCGGCTGGCCTCGGCCTTGAGAGAATGGAGCACAGGTGTGTGGCATCTGATTGGTAGTTAGAATGTATTATACCATGTAATATTGTGTTGATGTGACATCTTTTGTAATTGTAATTTGTAGCTGATACCTTGATATTTTGATACTCTGTTTCTTGGTTCTAGACCCACTTGACTGTATTGTATTGTAGTGCTAGATATATTTGACTATATTGCATTATGTTGTTATATTTATATTATGTAGCTGTATTTATATTTGACGTAATACTGTGATATACTGTATGTTGCTTTTTGGGTTGATATTGTAATATTGTGATATACGTTGCCCTATAGTATGTTAGCCACTCTGAGTCGTTTCGGGGAATAAAGCTGCATACAAATCTAAATAATGATAATAATGATGATAATAATAATAATAATAATAATAATAATAATAATAATAATAATAATAATAATAATAATAATAATAATAATAATAATAATAATATAGGGTACCTCAGGGGTCGGTGCTCTTGCCTCTCCTATTTAACATCTACATGAAAACACTGGGTGAGATCATCCATTCCCACGGGGTGAGGTATCATCAATATGCAGATGATACCCAGTTGTATATCTTGGCTTATGGGGACCCAAGAGATGCAGTGGAAGTCCTTTCCAGGTGCCTGGAGGCTGTGAGAGTCTGGATGGGGGACAATGGGCTACAGCTGAATCCTGGGAAGACTGAGTGGCTGTGGGTCAGGGGTCCTGCACTATCTCAGGAGTTACCATCTTTGGTTCTGGATGGGGTAGTTTTGCCCCAAACAGACCTGGCGTGTAACCTGGGGGTCCTCCTGGACTCACAACTACTGCTCAAAGAGCAGGTGGCAGTCGTGGCTAGGAGGGCTTTTGCACAACTTCGTGTGATTCGCCAGTTACACCTGCTCCTAGATAGGGACTCCTTGCTCATGATCACACACGCTCTGGTCACCTCCAGACTCGATTATTGTAATACACTCTACATGGGGCTGCCCTTGATGACTATTCGGAGGCTTCAGCCGGTCCAGAATGTGGCGGTTTGGGTTGTGATGGGGTGCGGCTGTTATGGTTGTGCTTCACCACTTCTCTGAGAGCTGCACTGGCTCCCAGTATTCCTCTGAGTGCAATTCAAGGTGCTGGTTATCACCTTTAAAGCCCTACATGGTATGGGGGCAGGATACTTAAGAGACCGCGTCACCCAAGAACATCTGTCCGTCCTACCAGAGCAGACCTGAGAGGCTCTCTCGTCGTACCATCAGCCAAAGAGGCGCACCTCTCTAGCACGAGGAGGAGGGCCTTCTCTGTGTCTGCTCTGACCCTTTGGAACCTCCTGCCAAGTGAATTGTGTCTCCAGACAGAGCTGCTGCCCTTCAGAAAGGGGTTGAAGACCTGGTTGGTGGGGCATGTGTGGGGTGTGGGCCAGGTGGTGATTTTGCTTGGCTGGCTCCCATGAATAACTGTGCCCATACTATGCCCATGCTGTGACCCTGGAACCCAAGTCCGATGAGGAGGACTTTCTGCCAGAGCCTCAGCCTACTGGCAGCATGGAACTGCCTTCTCTTGATCAAACTAAAACAAACTGGTGTGCTGCAAGTGTGCATGTGTGCATGCGTACATGTTTGTGTGTGTGTATTACCAGTTTCATCATCGGCCACCTTATATGTTTCTATAACCAGGCAGGAGTTTAAACGCAGCTCTGCTGAATCCTAATCCACTGCACCACACTGGGTCCCACTTTGCTAATTTAGTCCTCCAGTATAAACACATTACACACTCTTCCACTTAGATTTTGCACAAGGACCACACAGTGTCTTGACTGTTTCTTTTTATTGATATTAACTGCATTCATGGCATTAACATCATTTCTAACTTGGAGCTCAGATACATGTTTCTGACAAAATAACATAAATTATAACTGCATTTCAACTGTCTTTTCCTGCATTCATGTACAGTCAAACCTCGGATAAAGAGCGCCTCACTGAAAGAGTAAACTTAACTCGCTCAAAGAGCAGAATTTTCTCTGAATGTTCACTTCACTTAACAAATAAAACCAACCAAAAACTTGCTTAACAAATAAATCAGGGTTCGCAATTCCGCCCCACCAGAAGTCACAATTGGCCACTTATAATGGTGTTTTCCTTAAAGAGCAAACTCACTTAAAGAGCAACCCCATGGAACACATTATGCTCTTTAAGCGAGGTACCACTGTATCTTTAGAACATGATCCTTTAAATGTTGTGGAGAGGAGGGCACTTTCTGGGCTCAGGTTAAGAAGAGCCCTCTGGAAGTCTTCTGGACACCATTTGCTTCAGGTTTCATGAAAAGACAGTGTTGCCAGTCCTCAGTTCATATGGTGTTCTAATTTTCACACTGTGTTGTTTTTCTTAATGTCCATTTTTTCCCTACTCACTAACACCACCACCCTCTCTAAATACATGTGATGCCAAATCATAAGAAACAGAATTCTAAAACTATTGCTATGATTTTAGCTGAATCAGCGTAAACTGGAAACATGCATTTTCACATATTCTTGGCGTTGCAGTTATCCGAGTCAGAACAGCATTCAAGTTCATATTTGAGCAATCGTTTTGAATCTTCCCTATTACCTGGACAAATCCCCATTTTCTCTTTCCAACAGCCTTGTACTGCATATTCTAGTACATTTTCTGGAAAGGAAAAGAGAACTGTTATTACTTTATGTGTTATGATATTGCCATTATAACTTAACTGTCCAAATATTTAATATTTAGGTAGGATGTGCATGTAGGTATACATGTGTGGGCCTTACGGTAGATCTGTTTCCAATTTGAGCTGTTTTGAATGCCAGCAGCTTTTTTGTTCAGTCATGTTGGATGAATTCAGTGTGTTAGTCCAATTTGCACCTCTCCCACAAGGTTAGGAATCAGCCTCTTCAAACCATTGGCTCAGCCAGCTACCTTAAATACACTGACATGGGAGGGCTCTTATTGCAGGGAATTCTGAGATTGGATGCAAACTAGATCTGCAGGTTGACTGAGCAGCTAATTGTTGAGGCAGAGATTAGAGAATGTTTGCTGTGTAGAATTAGCATTATCATTGTACAGAGAAGCCCGTGCACCAGTGGTGGGCATCAGCAGGTTCACACCAGTTCACCAGAACTGGTAGCAGAAATTCTGGCTGGCCCTGCCCATTCAAATTTTGAAATAAAGAAGTCCCAATTTAGATACAACACAGGGCTTTCCCCCTAGCCACACCTAACATACCACACCCACAGTGTGGCAGTAGATTTTTTTGGAGCCCATCACTGCCTTTGTCTCAAGTGGTAGACAGTGGCAATCACAGTGAGGTATTGTTGGATGTAGTTGTGTACTACATGTCGTTCCATGCTTCCTCCAAACTAATTTGGTGCCTTTACATTCAGTGATTAATGCTGGTCTGCTGGCATTTGTATGCAAGAAGCAAGCAAGCAAGCAAGCAAGAAAGAAAGAAAGAAAGAAAGAAAGAAAGAGAATTTTCCCCCATTCATGAAAATGCATCTTACCCAGGAAGACTTTATAAGTGTAGCACCTATCAAGACTCGTGCATGTTTCAGATTTCCCTCTTGGAGGTGTACAAGCCTTACCCGCATTTGTCATAACACAGGATTGGCAAGTCAAACCATCTGCTGTTAAAAGAGAAAAACCTGTGATGCATTTGAAATGATTAGAATATATTTTATGCTAAGGAACATGGAGTCTGTTAGACTGCAAATGTATTAAGTCTGAAGAATGCTTTAGTAGTGTGTTTTGCTGCAGGTTATCAGCAGGTGTTAGAGTTTACTGGAAGAGGCCTTCACAAGGCCATAACCATTGTATTTTCTACATCACCACTAGTTAAGTGTAAACAATTGTTTGTGAGAATGTTGTTAGAGTGTTATGGGAACATGATCATGTTTTGGCTTTAAAAACCATTTGATTGGGTCAGTGGTGGGCTAAAAAAAAAATACTACCACACTGTGGGTGTGGTATGGTGGGCATGGCCAGGGTAAGCCATATGTTGCACCTGAATTAGGACTACTTTATTTCAAAACTTGGATGGGTGGGGCCAGCCAGAATTTCTGCTACCGGTTCTGGGTTGGGTATATGTAAATGAGTTAAGCAATTTGCTGTGTTTAACTTAGTGATAGATGGGATTTGGAGTAGAGTTCCATTTTGGATTTCAACACAAAAGTTTGCTAGAGTAGTACTGCTGAAAGGAAGCAGAAGTTTGGAAAAATTATTACTTAAAAATAGACAGGTTACTTTTGGGGGAAGTGCTTGTTTTCAATGTCTCTGATATTTTTCATTACTGTATATATTCGAGCATAAGCCGAGGTTTTAAATTCCAAAAATGAGCCCCAAAAAGGGGGCACGGCTTATACTCAGGTCAATGACCATGAGGGCCCCAAGACCATGCTGGATTGAAATGTGCCAACAATTTAATTAATTTGACTATATTTTCATGTATTTTTATTATTAAATATCACTACCAGCTGCTGCAGTTCCTACCCTCAGCTTATACTTGGGTCAATCTATTTTCCTAGGTTTTCAAGTCAAAATTAGGTACCTTGGCTTATGTTCGGGTCAGCTTATATTCGAGTATATAGGGTAGCCAATTTCCCCCCCTATTTTTGTATCCTGACTACTTACAAGCCTTTAACTGTACTTTTATTCTAAATTTATTTATTTATTTATTATTCACACTTGTTTATCGCCCTCCTCCCCGAAGTGACTCAGGGTGATTTACAACATGTGATCAATGATAATCAAACAGTTTAAAACCAATTAAAAGATTAAAAGTTAAAAAGACGATTAAAAGATTAAATCTAGGAGTTACAGCTAAGAGGCACGGGGGTCAAATCATCCAACCGTCTGGGGATATTGTTCCGTCCACCCCCCAAAACTGACCTGCCAGCCAGGTTTTCACTCCTTTCCTAAAGGAGAGCAGCTCCGTCTGCATGCGTAATTCTATTGGAAGGAGGTTCCATAGGGCCGGAGCGGACACAGAGAAGGCCCTCCTTCTAGTGCCAGAGAAGTGAGCTTCTCTGGCCGATGGCACAACCAGAGAGCCTCTCCGGTCCGCTCTGGTGGGACGGACAGATGTTCTTGGGGTGAGGCTGTCTCTTAAGTATCCTGGCCCACTACCATGTAGGGCTGTCCTGTCATGCTTATTCAGTGTGTTTATTGAAAGGGGTAAGAAGAGTGTTGGCAGGCTTATGCCATTGCTACTACTACTACAAAACTTATTCTCTCAACTGAGTTTGCTTTAATTAGCGGAATTTCTCGGGTGGCTGAATGTTTACTCAGCCATGTATGCCAATGTCACTCACCTACTTACTTCTTGAAGCTGAGACTTACCTCCTAGGCTAAAGCAGAGGATCCCCCAGAATGCGAATAGCCAAACCAGTGCCACGCGTAGGCCCATGTTGGACAGTGTGTATGAGACTAAAATGGATTGTATCTCAGTGGCCTGGTGGCTATTTATAAAATCCAGCTACTCTTGAGAGAGTGGCCTGTTCCAATGGAGATGGAATGAAAATGGCACTGATCAACCATGACAGGACAAATTATCTTTTTCAGAATAATAGCCCTAGAATTATAGCAATAGATGTACAGTACCTGTATTAATGTTTGAATACATGTTGAAATATTAACTTTTGAATATATTTTTCATGCAGTTTACAGTATGAATTTCAACCAATAATGCCATTTAAGTCAGCTAACAGTGGTAATAGCAAATCGTTGTTGACTGCAATTGGTATCCGAGAATGCATATTCTTCCTAAAACAGTAATAATGTCACTGGCGTGAATTTGTTTAAGGTGGATCCCATCTTGCCAGGAAGTGACCCAGACACTGTGATCTCAGAGCCATCTGCTATGGCACACTTAAAGTGTGACATGCAAGATTTACCATTGGGACTGCAATGGCCTTGAGGACATGGACAAGGTGTAACTTCACTGCCAGTCCATCTGGCATGGCCTCTTCTGCCTCCATGACCATTGGGAATCAGACTTCCTCCTCCACTCATTTTGTCATTAGGCCCAAAAGATAGATTCCAGTGGCATTTCCTCCACTAAGGGGGTCCATCACCCCACCTAAAGGGGCTCATTCTTCCCATAGCCGTTGGTCCCTTTAGGGAGTCAGGTTAGTACTTCTGCCTATTTGGAGAGAAGTGACTATATCTGTCTGCTCAGAGGGAAGTGATTGTTTTGCATTGCAATTTGTTTTATGATATGTACAGATGATATTAATGTATTTGCTGCTATTCTGCTGCTTTGTAATTATAATTACCTGCCTGGAGGGAAGTGATTGTTTGTAATTGTTTCTACGATATACACTGATAATATTGATGTATTTGTTGTTATTTTTCTGTTTTGTTGTATTGTATCATATTGAATTTTCTATTATATTTAATTTCAAATTTTTTGTGATTATGTAATATATTGTTGATTATAGTGTTGAATGTTATATTTGTGAGTTTTGTGAGCCGCCCTGAGTCGGTTGCACCGAGTAGAGCGGCATATAAATTGAATTAATAAAATTAGTTAACCACCACCTGACACTTGGCATTGAGTCGCTGACTGTACAGTCTACTCCATTCCCAAAGCGGGATGTCTGGCCAGGCAACATCAGAGCAAATACAAATACCGTACAGTAAAAACCCTGGTACACAACCACCTTGCTTTACGTTCATGACAGCAAATTTTGGCACCATTTTTGAAAACAGCAGCTGTTTATTCCTTGATTTTTCATTTTCCTTCTGCTGGCTCAACTTTGGCACAGGCCGGCCTCAACGCTGCTCTCCCACTGGTGCTTTCCTTACAGATATCCGCTGGCTGGGGCAAGCAGAGTTGAGGCTGGCAGGACTTCCCTGGCCTGTGCTGATGTTGAGCTGCCAGAAGGAGTGGTGAATCCTCAGCCAGCGTTCTCCTTCTGGTGGCTCCTTCTGCAGGAGATCAGTGAGGTAAGTGCCGG
Source organism: Furcifer pardalis (assembly GCA_030440675.1). Classification (NCBI taxonomy): domain Eukaryota; kingdom Metazoa; phylum Chordata; class Lepidosauria; order Squamata; family Chamaeleonidae; genus Furcifer; species Furcifer pardalis. Next base: position 155,350,058 of record CP126893.1, read on the forward strand.
TGGGTGAGCAGATGTGTGGCTGGCAGGACTTCCCTGGCCATGCTGATATTGAGCCGTCAGAAGGAGGGGTGAGTCCTTGGCCAGTGTTTTCCTTCCAGTGGCTCCATCTGCCAGACATCACCCCTGTGCATTGCCAATGACAATGGAAACATAAGCATGTGGTATATGGTGGCGGCAGTCAAGTGTTTCTTCAGGGCTTTTGGATAGTCACCACAGCAATTTTTTTAAAAAATGGACCAATCGGGCTCTGCAAAGCTTGCTGCCACACTGGGAGGCAGCGGAGACTGTCCAAAAGTCCTAAAGAAATATGTGACCACCACTGTTGTCTGCCATGGACTTATGTTCCCATTGTCATCAGCGGTGCACAGGGGCGATGGTTGTCAGAAGAAGCCACTGGAAGGAGAACATTGGCAAAGGACTCATTCCTCTTTCTGGCAACTCATTATCAGCACGGCTGGGGAAATCCTTCCAGACGCACCTCTGCTTGCCCACTGGCACCTTCTGCAGTAAGATAGCTCAGGGCATGGGTTGCCCTGGCCGGCGGACATTGGTGAGGAAGGGACACCTGATGCTCACCATCAAGAAAAAGCGCCGGAGCCTAGGAAAGTCAAGTGGTGGAAAAGATAGAGAGCTTTGTGTCACCTTTAATTTAGTAATTGTGTTTTGGGGATTTTTTGGGGTTTTTTTTTTTGGGGGGGGAGAAATTCTTTTAAATTTTCAGTGCATTCCTCTGGGAAAATGTGTTTTGGTTAATGATTGATCTGGTTTCTGAGAAAATTGTTGGATCAGATTGAAATCATGAACTGGGGTTTTACTGTATCAATAAAACATATGATTTCTGACATTATGGAAATAGCAGGCTCCTCTTCCTTCCCTGAGACTTCTCTGGATCTTCAGTTTTCAGGTAATATGGATGCAGTAAAGCCCTGTTTTACAGATGACTCTTTTTTTACGCATAGTCAAACCTCGCATAAAGAGTGCCTCGCTTAAAGAGTAACTTGCTTAAAGAGCAGAATTTTCTCTGAATGTTCACTTCGCTTAACAAATAAAACTAACCAAAAAATTGCTTAACAACTAAATTGGGGTTCACAATCCCCCCACCAGAAGTCACAATTAGTCACTTACAATGGTGTTTCGCTTAAACAGCAAACTCGCTTAAAGAGCAATCCTGTGGAACACATTATGCTCTTTAAGTGAGGTACCACTGTACAATCATTTTATGGAAGAAAATTCTGCGGAAATTATGTCTTGATTTATAGGAAAAAATCAACATAAGGAATGGGTTACCCCAGAGTTCCTTCTGTCTGTGAGAATCTAAAATGGAAGCTGCTGCCATTTTTTATTCAAAAATTGCACCCCACACCACCCACCCTCACCACTGGAAGTTGTGAGGCATCACTTACCATGGTGGCGGCAGAGGCAGTGGTGGCAGTGGTAATGATTGAAGCAGTTTTGCCACTTTTGCTACAGTCCCCACTGCTCCTACTGGTACTGGAAGAGTGTGGGGGGCATATCTGCTCCATTCTGGTCTTTGTCTGAGATCCCTCCTCAGTGCGCTTTAGCTGGGAACAACATTGGACAAAGACCACTCCATTCCATTCTCTGTTCAACACACATTCCCAGCTAAAGGACAGTGCAGAAGGGCCTCAGGCAAAGACTGGAACAAGGCGCATATGCCCTCATACTCTCCCAGTGCTGGTAGAAGTGATGGAGGCTGTGGTAGCAATGGTGGCAGTGGCTCCCACCTCATTTTAGCTTGAAGATGAAGCTAAAGTACTTTGGACATCAAATGAGAAGAAAGGATTCACTTGAGAAATCTTTGATGCTGGGACAGGTTGAGGGCAAAAGATGAAGGGGATGGCGGGGAATAAGATGGTTATGCAGTGGTGGGATTCAAAAAATTTTACTACTTACTCTGGGGGTGTGGAATGTTGGGTGTGGCCAGGGGGAAAGCCCTGTGTTGCATCTGAATTAGGACTACTTTATTTCAAAACTTGGATGGGTGGAGCCAGCCATAATTTCTGCTACTGGTTCTGGCGAACTGGGGCAAACCTGCTGAATTCCACCACTAGTTAGATGGTATTGTTGACACAATGGGCATTGAGCTGGGTGGATTGAGGAGGATGGTGGAGGATAGAGATGCCTGGTCTGCGGTGGTCCATGGGGGTCACAAAGGGTCAGAATTGACTGTGCGACATAACAACAACATTCCTTTCTACCCACAAATCTCTCCTGCACAAATTTTGAATCCCTCTGTTAATTCTGTGCAACTTTGTAGGACATAAATACATATTTGAACTACTTTTAATGCTAGTTCTTCAGATTTAGTTGATGCAAAATTGTGAGATTGGGAAGACCATACTTTCCCAGCTTCTTTTAAAAAAACCCCTCCCTGACCTGAATTGCTAAGGGGCTTAGGCATGGGGGGTGTCTTCTGAAGAGAGGCTGGGAAAAGGGGTCCCAGCCTCTCTTCAGAACACCCCCACTGGATCACTAAGCCTTTTCTTTCCCCCAACCCCAGCACCGATGCCAGATTGGGATCAACCCTGGAATTGGTTGGAAAGGGAACAGGGCTTTTTTTAAAAAAACGTTGTGTGATCAGTGCATCACACAACATTAAAAAATGGATAATGTTATGATTTGTGGAACCAAATCATAATGTTATCCAAGGTACTAGTGTATTAATATATCAAATTTTGCCCCCACACCATCTTAATTCCAATACTAATCCCATATTTTTAGTCCATAACTTTTCTATAAATTAATAAAACTATTATTTCCTTTTTATTATCCTTTTCTGTGCAATAATTTGCTACTTCTATTAGTAATCTATGAGAGCCAGAAGTACCTGTATTATATAATTGAATTGCAAATTTTCTTATCTGAAGTGGTTGAAATCCAATTAGTTTCTGTTTGAGTGGTTTTTTTCCGTGTAAATCTCCGATTGAAATTGGGTTTCCTTGTACGAAGAAGTGAAGAGGAATTTAACTACTGTTATATAAATGCAATATATTTTCAGGAATCTACATTCCCATGTTCTTGCTTTATCTGCACAATAATCCTATGACATTGGTCAGTTAAGAATGAGAGTGAGGATCACTGAGTTTGGTAATTTAGTTGAGGCTTGAACTGGGGACCTCCAAGTCCCAATTGAGGACTCTAGCCCAGTGTTTCCCAATCTTTGGTTTTTGGACATCAATATCTTAGAAGAAATCAACCCTGACTGCTCCTTAGAAGGTCAAATAATAAAGATGAAGCTAAAGTACTTTGGACATCAAATGAGAAGAGAAGATTCACTTGAGAAAGCCTTGATGCTTGGAAAGGTCGAGGGCAAAAGAAGAAGGGGGCGGCCCAAAATGAGATGGCTAGATGGTATTGTAGAGACAATGGGCACACAGCTGAGCGAGTTGAGGGGGATGGTGGAGGACAGGAGTGCCTGGTGGACAGTGGTCCATGGGGTCGCAGAGGGTCGGAATCGACTGTGCGACTGAACAACAAAAAAGTCAACTCCCTCCAGCCAATGTAATGACTGGCTAGGTTATCCTGCTATGATAATAGAGTAGACCCGTGATGGTGAACCTTGGCACTCCATTTGTTCTTAGACTTCAATTCACAGAAGCTCAAGCCCCTGTGAATCCACACAAAGGGGTTTACTGGGATTCATCTGGCCCATGCCACCCTCATTGCTCCCGGAAGCGGAAGTCCAAAAACATCTAGAGTGCCAAGGTTCACCATCACAGGAGTAGACCTTAGTGCCAGAGACTCAAAGCTGAGTGTCAGGTGTGATTAACTAACCTGACAACTCTGAGGACTAACACCTTGGGTGGCAAAGTCCACAGGGAAGGGATTAAATCCCCTGTGAATCCATCATGGTGGAGGGGAGCAGCTTCATCAATACTGGTCTAAGGCTGATGAGGGCTTTGCATGCCAAAAGTACTCTGAACCAGAAAATGACTTGCAGACCTTAATCAGTGGTACAGGTGCCACGCTGCGATGAGAAAGGCAGATGAAAGGCTACTGCATTATATTCTCAGGACAGTCTTCATGGCTGATCACCATGAGGATTGCCAATATTCTGATTTGGATACAGCAGAAGACAACGAAGAAGAAGATGAGGGAAGAGCATCTTCCCTGTGAGGCATGGGCCCCATGTTGGGAATTATTGCTCTAGTCATAACAACACACCAGCTCAAGCAACATCTTCCAACTGAATGATCTGTGTTACTCTATACAGGTCTGCTTGTTCACCCCAGAATAGCCACTTCTGTAAGTGTGCCATGCTGTGAGAATGGATTGCTGTGAGGCAGAGGAGAAGGGGGTTAATAATATTACCCTTCAGAATAGGATGGGGTTTTGTGAGTTAGTCTGTAGATGGTGCCAACTGAGAACTGAACTGCAAAACAAGCATGTTTCTCCCCATTCCTCTACCCTCATTTCCCTCAGCCAAGTTCAATAGGAAAGTAAAGGGAAGCAAACCCACTTGCAGAGGGAAGGAAGGGAGAAAGCATGCTGCTTCAGATTAGGTGTGGAAAAACAATGGGTTTAAAGTAGATGAGGCAGTGATGTGATACTTCAAACCAGAAACACAATTTATTTAAGGTAAATTAACCCTCTAAATAAGGGCTTCTCAACCTTTTTATGCCATGGCCCAGACCAGGCCCCTCAGATAGCTGAGAGGGCTGGACTGGTGGTTTCCCCATTGCAAACGCTGCCGTAAAATGAACTTATGGCAGCTGTAAATGTGGACACGGCTGTTTCCACTGCTTCCATGCTTCCATCAGCAAGGGTGGGTGTGGGGGCAGTGGGCCACATGAAATGGTGCTGTAGGTTGAGAAGCCCTGCTCTAAATCCAAGTCAAAAAAGCAATGCCTTTGCACCAGGTTCCACTGGAAGGAAATTGACGGAGGGAACGTGCAAATATTTGTAACAGTTATTCATTTATTGAATACTAGGTCAATACCTGAAACAAATGGACCCTCCTACTAAAAGAGGTAGGAACGGCCCCACCCACAGGCAGAGATGAACATTTATAGTTAAGATGGCACATGGCAATTTCCATGGAAACACCAGGATAACCTTTGACCTCCCAATATGATTTAAAAATGGACCTTAAGTACTCTCCACTGGTGGACTCTAAATACCGTATATGCTCGAGTATAACTAGAGTTTCTTAGCCCCCCCCCCAATGAGGTCCAAAAATGGGGCTCGACTTATACTCGAGTCAGTGTATACACTCAAAAACATACCAACACAAATGTCTAAATTAATTAATTTTACCACATTTTCATGTATTTTAATTATTGAAACTCACTAGCAGCTGCTGCATTTTCTAACCCCAACTTATACTTGGGTTAATCTGTTTTCCTAGTTTTAGAAGTCCAAATTAGGTACCTCGACTTATATTAGGGATGACTTATAGTCGAGTATATATGGTAAGTTCTAGGTAGAGCCATTGTTAGGACTGCAGTGGCTTAGTGGTTAAGACACTGAACCTTATGACCAGAAGGTTGGAAGGTCAGTAGTTTGACAGACTGAATTCCCATCTCTGTCCCAGCTCCTTCCAACCTAGCAGTTCAAAAGGAAGAAACTGCAAGTAGATAAATAGATACCACTTCAGTGGGAAAAGTAGCAGTGTTCTATGTGGTTTGGTGTCTAGTCATGCTTGTCACATTATCATAGAAACAAATGCAGATACAGTACAGGCAGTACTGGTTGTTTGACTGTAAACAGAGACAAGTACTGCACCCTATAGTTGGATATGACTGGCTTACGAGCAAGGGAAACCTAACTGCAGCCTAGGTTTGAGTAGTTGTTCTTCAGTGAAACTTTGCCTGATAGTGTGGAAATTTTTGCCATGCTTAATGAACTGTTCCTTATCAGGGGATACAATCTGGACTGCCGGTATCAGAAAAACAGGATCCTCCCCAGCAAGAGGCCAGCAGCACTTGCTCCCTGTATAAGGTTACCAAATGGGGCACATTTCCTTCTGTAGGATTTGCAAACCAGGTTTGCCTCAGATGTGGCTATTTGCCATCTACATTTCCCTCTGCCTCCGATCTGAAGGTGAGTCCCACCTATGAGAGGTAAGGAGAAATATGCTGCTAATGTAAAGTGGTTCTCTCTATCTTCCCATTAAACACAGGAGAGAGCGCTTTTCAAGTAGAAGCAGAGATTGTCTACAAATTTAAATTACTGGCTATTGTACAATCAGAAAGGCTACAGAAAATGGTTAGCAATGCTGCCAGAAGGCTGGAGCAAATCGCCAATGAGGAAAAAAATGTGCTTTTCAGTGTGGAATGGGAGTAGGCAATCAATGGCCCTACAGATGGTTTGGTTGACTTCTTCCAACAAACCAAAAGCAAAGCAACCACACGTCTATGCCACTCCATAGCACTTAGTGTACTCTCTGGGTGGTTCATAAGGCAATTAGGATTTTGTCCCCTTCATGCTAGGTACCCATTTTACAGACCTCAGAAGGATGGAAGGATGACTCAACACTGAGCCTTAATCAACCCGAAACAGCCTACTCAGTGACACGGGATTATGGAAGTTGTAAACTGAAATACTGTACTTATTTAGATAGCACTAAATCAGTTTAGGGTCATACATGGAAACTACCAAACATTTGTTTGATGTAGAAAATATTTTCACCTGCTCCTATAATTTGAGAATGCAGTTGAACAACAGGAGCTGAAGGATGTGTGAAACTTTTTTAAAAAGTAAATCTCTGATAAAATGTACCATTCATTCATAGAATCATCTGTCACAAGAGATGATGGTCACTATTAGGGGTTGTAACCATCAGGCATAGGTATGTGTGTGTCCAGTGATGGGCTGACAAAAATTCTACTACCACGCCATGACTTCACGGACAACATGGGCGTGGCCAATGGCATGATGTCATGACATCATGGGTGGAGCCAACGTCATGACGTCATGATGTTGTGGGCAGGGCCAAAAATAATAAATAAATAAATAAATAAATAAATAAATAAAATAAACACACAGACACACACACACACCCCTCAACCCACCCACCCAACCAGACAGCTACAACACAAACCCGTAAATTACTTAAATAAATAAAATAAAGAAATAAATAAAATAAAAATTAAATAAAAATACAACCACCCACCCAAAACACAAACAAATCACCCACCCACCCCAAATACAAAACCCTCACTTACTTACCTTCCTTGGGGCCAACGAGCCCCCATGGCCCGGGGCCACCCAACAAGGCGCGCCGTCCCCGACTGCGGCCTCCTCCTCTTTCGAAGGCCGCGGCCGCAGGAGCCACCGCCTGCAGCTGCTGGCCACAGCCGCTGCCAGAGCTGCCGCTGCCTGTAGCCCCTGGCCACGGCCAGAGCCGCTGCCAGAGCCGCCACCGCCTGCAGCCCCTGGCCGCAGCCATGGCCGGAGCTGCCACCACAGCCACCGCTGCCCACAGCCCCTGGCCACCCCTGGCTGTGGCCACAGCTGGAGCCGGGCCGATAAGGCACCGGCCCGAGGAGGAGGAGGAGGCCGCAGTCGGCTGCCTCCACCGCCGCAATCCTTGGCGGGCGCCTGGCGGAGGAGGAGGCTGCAGGTGCCCAGCGGTGGCGGAGGCTGCAGGCAGCAGCGGTGTGCCCCACCGGGCGTCCCCAGGCCATGGGGGCTTGTCAGCCCCAAGTTCCTGGGAGGGCCCAGCGGCGGTGGACGGCCCTGGCAGGCCTCAACGTGCCCATGGGGGCTCGGCGGCCCCGGGGGAGGTGCCCTCCTCTGAGGGCTGGTGCCGCCGCCGCCGCCGCCGGAGCCGCTCTGAAAAGGTGCGGCTCCGGCTCCGAAAGAAAAAATAAAATAAAATTGGAGCCAAAGTGGCTCCAATTTAGTGTGCATGCGCAGAAACTACCTTTAAAGCCCTTTTAAGCCCTATATGGTAGTGGGCCAGGATACTTAAGAGACCGCATCACCCCAAGAACATTTGTCTGTCCCACCAGAGCGGACCGGGGAGGCTCTCTAGTTGTTCCATCGGCCAGAGAGGCACATCTCTCTGGCACCAGAAGGAGGGCATTCTCTGTGTCCGCTCCAGCCCTATGGAACCTCCTACCAACTGAACTACGTCTTCAGATGGATTTGCTGTCTTTTAGGAAGAACTTAAAAACATGGCTGGTGGGACAGGTATGGAGTCCTGGCGGTACCATGACCCCAGCTCGCTGGCTTGTTTGAGCTCCCTCTCCCTCCTGGTCTTTTAATCTTTTTAATCTTGTGTTTTTGAGTTTTAACTTTTAAATGATAATTGGGACCTGTGGATGTTTATAAATTTTAAAAACTTTTTAAATTTTATAATTGTAATTTTGAAGTTTTTTAACAATGGGTTTGGGTTGGGTTTTATTATGCTTTTATGATGTTGTACACCACCCTGGGTCGCACCGACGAGAAGGGCAGTATAGAAATGTAAATAAATAAATTATTATTATTATTATTATTATTATTATTATTATTATTATTATTATTATTATTATTATTATTATTATTATTATTATTATTATTATTATATTTAGATTTGTATGCCGCTCTATTCGCCAAAGCGACTCAGAGTGGCTAACAGCGTTGAACACAAAATATCACATATTAAAACATATCAAAGTAACACATCACATATCAATGACATATCATACATTTCAAAAATCCCCCATCACAGTTACAAGTTAATACTTGGCATCTGTGTTGTGGATTTTTTTTTTTTTTACCAAAGCAGCTGCACCAAGCCCCATCTTGTCACCAGTGGAAATTGGGTTGTTTTGCGATTGTGGCATATATAAGTTCTTTTCATCTTGTACACCTGCCATAGGGGGAAAATTAACCAGATGGCTGGTATACTAATGTGATGCTCTTCTGGATGCACTTGGGGATGGGGGTGGATGTCAAATGACAGACAGACAGACAGACAGACAGACAGACAGACAGACAGACAGACAGACAGACAGATAGATAGATAGATAGATAGATAGATAGATAGACAGATAGACAGATAGACAGATAGGAAAGGAAGAAAAAAAGAAAGAAAAAGAAAGAAAGAAAACTTCAGCGAGTGTTTAGTTATGGCAGCTCTATGGAATGTCAATGATATGAGCACAACAACCATGTTAGTGGCTGGGTAGGGAGCTCTCTCTTTCACTACCTTTCTATTGGGTTGCCTCTTTGAACAATGACTTGCAGAACAAGAAAACTGCACTCCAAGGCCGTAGCCAGGTTTCTAGATAATTTTATGTGTTTTTAATGTGTATTTTAATGTGTATTTATGTGTTTTTAATGTTTATTTAATTCCTATTTAATTTTTATTTTTATGTGTTTTTATGTCTATTTAATGTCTATTTAATTTGTATTTTTATGTGTTATGTCTATTTAATATCTAATTAATTTGCATTTTTATGTGTATTTTTATTTGTGCTGTATTTTATGTATTTTTTTACTTTGACTTTGCCCATGTCATTGGCTCCGCCCATGACGTCATGACGTCATCTCTGCCCATGATGTCATGACATCACGATGTTGGCTCCACCCATGACATCAGCTCCGCCCACAGTGTGGTAGTAAAAATTTTGGGTGCCCATTACTGGTTTAGCTCAGGAGGGTTTTTGCCGCCCTGGCCCTCCTCTGGCTGCAGCCCTGTTGCACTCTGTCCAGCATCAGGATCTTCAGTTTGAAGCAGCTCTTCTTAGTAATTCCCCCCAAAGTGAGATGCTGATGGGAAGTGGTTTAAAAAAACAACAACCCAAAACTATGTCTGTCTCTTTTGCAGTGGAAACTGTGACATGCAGTGACTGTACTATTTCTTTTCCGGGTGTCTATTCCTATTGTCCCTCTGCAAGTGGGATCTGTACTGTTGAAAATGGGATCTGCTTGATCATGAAGATCTATGAAGGTAACAACACTCTGCATAGTACAGGCTTTTTGTTTGCTCTATTCTGTAAGTCAACCTGTGCCCAGAGATGGCAAAATACTAAAGGAGACAAAGGTTCTGTGTCCCTAAACTCTATCCCTTAAGGATTTTGCCTGGTGAAATCTGTGTGGCTTTTGCATGTTGAGCTTCATCCATTGGATCCAAGGAAGGGTAGAATATTTTTTTTTGTCATTCATGTTTATCTTATAAAAATCTATCGAAATATCCAAAATATCTGCATTTTTTTAAAATTAAAAAGTTGAATTCATTGAAGGAGATCTATACCCAATTAAGTTTTAAATCAGGAGTTCTCAACCCTTTAAAGCCAGGAGCGAGGTCATGCTCTCTCAGACAGCTTTGGGTGGCAGATGGCCATTTTGCCCTTCCTCCACCACATGGCACTTCCTAGTGTGGTGGAGGTGGTGGTGGGCTACATGAAATGGTGTTGCAGGCAGGGGTGGTGGTGATATAGGGTGGCCTTCGAGTGGGGGGTGGGGTTGTGAAATTTGGTGGCCACACCCACCGCCCTGCCCTGCCCTGCCCTGCCCTGCCCAGACCAACATGGCTACCATTTAAAAAGTTTTATTCTGTGCAAGCATATCAAAGAGTAAACAAAACAAAAAGACAAAAACGTTGTGCCACCTTAAAGACTAATTGCTGTATTTTAATGTGAGCTTTTGTGGATCAAGTCCACTGGCTCTTTGGCTATAAACAGAGATGAGCACTGAACCCTAGAGTTGGTAACGACTGGCTTTCGAGCGAGGGCAACTTTTACCTAATAACAGAAGATTCCTGATTGCTATTCAAATTTGACGTCAGGTTTTGTCCCTGCAAGTGGTTCACGGTCTCCCTTTCTCAAAAGCCAGTCATATCCGACTCTAGGGTGCAGTGCTCCTCTCCATTTGTAGCCAAAGAGCCAGTGCTGCCTGTGTTTGCAGATGTATACATGGCCATATGGCAGGCATGTCTAGATCGCCCACGACATAGGCTCCAACCACAACATAGGCTCTGCCCATGGTGTGGTAGTGAAATTTTTTGCTACCCACCACTGGTTGAATCCTTGTTTTCTGAGCCATTTTGATAGTAAATTCTCCCCTCTTTCTCCCTGGAATGGCTCCTCATTGTTCACAGTAACAAAGCAGATGGCTCTCTCCTTGGTAGGAATGACATGTGTGAATTCTGCGGGTGCAGATAGATGACAATAATGTTTCAATTTATTTATTTGAAGAAAATAATTAGAAATACATATATTTCTTCATATTCAGGATGGACAAAACCTGAAATCATTTCCTTAAAATGAATGCAGGAGCTGAAATCATTTTCTTAAAATTAATGCAGGAAAAAATTAGACTGACAGATGTTCCCCTCATGAATCAAGACACAACTTAAACCAGAATATGCTGTTAGGCTTTAGAGAGTCACTCTTAAATGACTGACTCTCTTCCAAAAGTATTTTAGCTATCTTTTTTTTAAATTAAAAAATATGTACAGAAATATGTACATTTGGACAAATGCGTATGCATTACAAAAATTACTGCAATTGCAAAAACACCCAAATATTTCAGGGTCCACTTTGGAAGTATCTTCTTCCTCTGCTGTATCTGAATCCAAATATTGGCGATCCTCACAGTGATCAGCCATGAAGACTGTCCTGAGAATATAATGCATCCCACAGTGGGACACCCGTACCACCGATCCAGTTCTGTGAATCACTTTCTGGTCCTAAGCCCTTTTGGCACACAAAGTCCTCCTCAGCCTTAAATGACTGTATTGATGAAGTATTGGCCAGTATTGATGAAGCTGCTTCCCTCTGTCAGGGATTCCTCTGGCGATATGTGTGTCTCGATAGCAGAGTAGCACTTTTAAGCTGTTACGCAGCAAAAGCTTTTAGGTGCAATAACACACACACACCTGCCTTCAGTGAAAGGTGCGCTTTACTTAACAGTGAGGGGAAGACAGACATACACAGGTCTATATACAACAATACCAGTCTCTCTCTCCAAGCCCCACAGTTGGTACACAGCTTGGATTCCTCTGTTGGCTCCAATCCCAAGAGCATGCACAGAGTCCTGGTAATCTTCAGCAGTTCTTCCTTCTCAGTTGAAGAAGCTCTCATCAACAGCACGACCTCCTTCAGCAGTCTCTCTCTGTAGTCTCTCCTTCAGTGTCTCAGTCCTTCACAGTATAACAGCCTCCTCCGTATGATAACCTCCTCCAAATGATAACCTCCTCCGGTGGACCCTACCCAGAGGGCCACAGTTATACCCTTGTGTTGCTGGGCAGATTCTCTAATCAGCCACAGCTGGGCTGTTAATGGGACACGTAGACGAGGCAGGCACAGCCGGGCAATCAGTCTGTGGCTCTCTTATGAACACCTGTGTTTAGAACACTTTGTTGTTGTTCAGTCGCACAGTCGATTCCGACCCTCTGCGACCCCATGGACCACTGCCCGCCAGGCACTCCTGTCCTCCACCATCCCCCTCAACTCGCTCAGCTCTATGCCCATTATCTCTACAATACCATCTAGCCATCTCACCTTGTACTGTCCCCTTCTTCTTTTGCCCTTGACCCTTCCAAGCATCAAGGGTTTCTCAAGTGAATCCTCTCTTCTCATTTGATGTCCAAAGTACTTTAGCTTCATCTTTACTAATTGACCTTCTAAGGAGCAGTCAGGGGTGATTTCTTCTAAGATTGACCTATTTGTTCTCCTCGCTGTCCATGGGACTCTCAAAACCCTTCTCCAACACCACATCTCAAAGGCGTCTATTTTTCTGTGCTCAGCTTTCCTAATGGTCCAGCTCTCACAACCATACATTGCCACAGGGAATACCATTGCTTTGACTATGAGAATCTTTGTTTGCAATGTGATGTCTCTACTTTTCACTATGCTCCCCAGGTTTCTCATCGCTTGCCTCCCAAGAATCAGTCGCCTTTTTATTTCATGGCTGCAATCACCATCTGCAGTGAGCTTTGATCCTAGGAAAGTAAAATCTGTCACTGCTTCTACTTCTTCCCCATCTATTTTCCAGGGACTGATAGGGCCTGTTGCCATGATCTTGCTTTTCTTGATATTGACTCTCAAGCCAGCTTTTTCACTTTCTTCTTTCAACCCAATCAGGAGCTTCTTTAGGTCCGCCTCACTTTCTGCCATTAGGGTGGTATCACTTGCAGGGCCTTAAAGCTGTACTATTCCACTAGGCAGCAATCTTTGTACAATACCCCCCAAAAGAAAAATGTCCTAACACCCTCTATCAGGAGGGATTCAAGTGGGATTTAATCCACTTGGGGACATCACCTTTTCCTGTAGACTTTGACACCCAAGCCATTAGTCCTCAGGGTTGCCAGGTTAGTTAACTGCTGCCTGACGCTCAGTGTCGAGATGCTGGCAGTATGGTCTACTCTATTACCATAGGAGGGTAACCTGGCCAGAGTATATAACTGTACTGTATAAGGTAGCTAACTGCTTTTTTGGAAAGAAGATTCTCAAGCTTGTGTATATGATATTTCTCTTCTCAATCCCAGGTCGTTGGTTGAAGAAAGTGGTTCGAACCTGTGCCAAACTGAACAGCGTGATGTGTGGGCATCATGTGCGCAGCCAGCCTGAAGTACATTGGCAGGAAATATCTTGCTTTTAGAGATGAAATCTCTTACTTGATAAAGAACACTGAGAGATATTGCATGGCTAGCATGACAATTCAAGTGGAAGGCACATCCTGGCAAACCAAATGGAATTTTCCACAGGCTGTCTGTAGGGGTTGGTGGAGTTATTTTTGGGGAACAACAACACAGTAGCCACTTCAAAGCAAGCAAGATGTAATAAACATTCATGAAAAAAGCCTAGGCTCCTGAGTGATTAGCTGTAGGTCATGCAGTCAATGGGAAATACTTCAAATTTAAATGTGACAAATCTGTCAGAAACAGTATAGAATTGCAGTGTAGTCAAATCCTAGGGAACACAGATTAGAAAAGAAATCTTTAGGGGGAACATTTTATCTTCCTATTCATTGGCATTGGTATTTAAAAAACACCACACACATTCTCTTTCTTTTGATGACACATCATATTCTATCTTTCCTTTTTTCATGTGGGGATTGTGCCATGTCTCAGGATGGGGTAGGTAAGAAATGGTGCAGTTGCTCAATGTGCTGACATAGCTGGTAATGGCTGGGTGGGGGTCATATTTGCCCTGGAAACAGCTTGGGTCTACTCCAGAAATCATGTCTGAGTCTGGATATTCGGGTTCCATAGGGGTGGTCAGAAAGGTGTTTGTGTAGCTCCAGGTAGTGGACTAGATGTGCCTGTTCATTGACATGTCTTATCTACCTAGGACTACATCTGCCTTCATTACTTCCCACCTGCATTCCTGTATTGCAGTCTCCGTGGAACTGCCTTTGAACACCCTTCAGAAACATCAGCTGACCCAAAAGGCTGCAACTAGCCTAGGGTTCCTCAAAATTGGCACTCCAGATGTTCTCAGACTTCAATTCTCAGAAGCCCTCAGCAGCAGGTGTGCTAACTTAGGCTTCTGGTAATTGAGTCCATGAACACCTGGAGAACCATGTTTGTAGAACCCTGAACTAGACTACTCTCTAGGGCAGGGGTGCCCAAACTTTTTGGTCCATGGGGCGATCATGTGGTTCAGGGAGCTGGTCACTAAGGCCTGGGGGCCGTGGGCAGCCCCTGACGCCAATTAATCTGGCCCGTGAAGCCCTCATCGCTCCTGGAAGCGGAAATAAAATGTGCCCATACGGGCGTATTTTACTTCTGCTTCCAGGAGCGACAATGGCTTCACAGGCCGGATGAATTGGTGTTGGGGGCCGCACCTGGCCCCCAGGCCTTAGTTTGGGCACCACTGCTCTAGGGCCTGTGATAAGAAGCATGTAACTTCCCTGTTACAACAACCTTTCTATAATTACTTTCAATTTCTAGCTCAGTGCTGGTTGTAACCTATGATGCCCTACACAACTTGGGTCTGGAGGGTTGGATCTCTCCATGTAAGCTTTCCCTGTTTTTAAGACTGTTGAGAATGCAGGCATTCGCCTATGCAATTGCACCAACAGAATGACATTTGTCAATCACAAAAGAAAAAGAAGATCGGACCACCAGTGAGGGCCTATCACATTAATATGGGGTGTTTGGGAGTAGGTCAGGACAGTGCATAAATAACTGATGTTTTCTTCACAGCGACCCTCCTGCCGACCTGGAAGTGCATGACAAGTTTTACTGGTTGCTTCGGAACCAGACAGGAAGTTTTGGCTCACACCTATATTGGCCGTTGGTGTGGGTTTTTTCGCCTGTCCCATTATGCAGTGAAGAGTATTGGGGTTGTAGTTAGGATTGTTATGTTCAGTCACCTTGGTTGGTAATGCAGTCATGAGGGTTCCATAAGGGCCTAAGGTTAGACACAGGAATTCAGCAAGAAACTGTTTCTGGGTGGGGTTGATGCCTGGGTGTTGTGGCTACCTCTTCCAGGCTGTGTGTCAGCTGAATGGTCAGTAGGAAATGGGTGGGGAGTCCAGTGAAGGACAAGACCAGATGGGCCAGGGGGAATGATGTAACAAAAACATTACGCTGACTGCACTGCGATGACACCTTCCAAAGATCTTTTAAGTAGAACAGGTTGTTTGGTTCCAGGGTTATAGTAAAATAAAGGTGGCCCTAAGTTTCAACCAACACTGGTGTATGAGTCTTTCTTGAAGTTGATTGGCAAAGATGGTTGCTTCCTGTTCCACCAGTCTCCCAACTATAACTAGTTAGGACTCAAACAAGGGACTTTACAGTGGCTATTGTGAGGCTTTGGAAAACCCTTCCACAAAGGCCAGATTGACCCTCTATTGTCTAACCTTCCACCAGTAAACAAAAACTTTTAAGTCAAGACCACTGGTTGAGCTGTGAAGAGATTTTTCTACCAGAGGATGGGAACTTCTCTTTTCTTCTTTACAACTCTTTCTGGCCTTATTATCTTTCTCTCTTTTAGCTGTCTCTAACTATTTATGTCTAATATTAATTTAATATTATTATACATTTTGGAGAATTGTTGATGTTTCAAGACATTTATCTCTTATCCCTCCACTGCCATTTCTTAAGCCATGTTGGGTGCCTGAACTGGAATAGAACAGGATATAAATAAAATTGGGGTAGGGTTTAAATAAATAAATGGATAAATAAATACTGCTGTATTGGGAAGTTGTATATCTCTGTAGTCTTATCTGACTTTTCTTGATCATATGCCTGGCTGCCTTGTTGTTTGGCTGGTTCTTGGTGTCCTGAATGCCCTGTAACCTCATCATCATTCTGCTCCCATCTTCCAAAGGGAAGTTCTAGAAACCAGATCAATATCTGAAGTCTGCTGGAGGTGCTAGAGCTTTTAAATTAGAAGAACACAGCAAACTACATTAAAACTGGGAACAAAATGCTCCATTGCCTTAAGATGTATGGCCTTACCAGATTCAAAGAGTCCAGAACAAAGTGAGAGGAATAAAGAGAATGATTGAGAAGAGACGGACCTCCTAAGCGAATTTATGATCCAAGTGTTGTAGGGGAGGTTGTTCATGGAGAGCCAGAGGGCTAGAAGGAGAGGACAGAATATAATTTTCTCTCAAAATCTTCATTTCCACTGCACTCCCCACACTGTTAGGAGGGGTCCCCAGATCTATGTCATCTTCTGTGATAGCTTCTTTGATGCTACATGCTAACCACATTAGTGGAAATCTCTTGGATTCTGTGCTTCTTTTCCTGCACCAGCAGAATATATTCTCTGTGGATTACCTCTGTGGAGTTAAATAACCCCCAAGCATTCTGAAGAAATCATGTCTTCTTGGACCTGGTTTTCTGTTTTTCCCTCTCATCTATTACCATATTTCACAGATATTCCCTCTTTAAAAGTCAAATTTGACAATGCCTGGATTATTTACCTTTGTTCTACTGCACTTGAAATAAGGCAGAAGATGACAGAAATCTTGTGAAAAGTTGTGCCTCTGACATCTTTTTTTAAAAAGGAAAATGTCAATCAATTCCGCATTTATATGCATACATATTTATTTCCCACCCCATGTATATAAGAAGATCTAATAAATCAGGGGTTCCCAACCTATGGCCCGTGGACTGGCCCTGGCCCCCAATGCCATCCCATCTGGCCGTCACCACCTCCACCGCACCTGGAAATGGAAGTGGAAGTGGGTGTGTTCACATCACCTGTAAAACATGCCCGCACGTGTGCAAACATGCCTGCAACTGTCATCCATGTGGAAATGGGTGCATTTATGACAGCTGTAAATGCGCCTGCTTCTGCTTCCCGGGTTGTGTGGTCTGGCCCACTCAGCTGTCCAGGGGCGTGGTCAGGCCCACAACATAAAAAGGTTGGCCATCCTATAATAAATGGTCAGGATCAAGCCATTGAAGTCAACCCTTTCTGATTAAAAAATCATCTAATTGTGATACACTCTGATATGAGGGATAGTGTTAGAAAGGCAAAAGCTGACAATGAGTTGAGCCTGGCAAGAGAAGCTAAAAGCAACAAAACATTCTTTGAGAATGAACAAAGCAAAAGGTAGAGAAAAGAAACAGCTCAGCTGCTTAATGGGGATGGGGAAATGGTAACAGGTGACAAAGAAAAGGAAGAAGGGCTCAATTCCTACTTCAGCTCAGTCCCCCCCCCCCCCAAGTAGCATACAACCCTCCAGGCAAGTGTGAAGTACAAGGGGAAGAGGCAGGATTGCATCTTGAGATTGATAAACAAACAGTCAAGGAATGCCTTATTACCTTACACAGGAGGCCAGCTCTTCCCTTGACTATCTTTATGAAGAACTAAGCACATACGGTGGCATTCCTCTCTGCAAGGACCCTATCTACATTCTTAGGCTGTAGTGGGTACCAATGGAAATGTACTAAAAGTACATCTACAGGACCTGAATTATAATAATGTCTATCCTGGAGCAGATCTGAGTTGAATTCACAACAAGGCTGGGGAGTGTGTTTTCTTCTCTGGTTAGTCTGAATGTAATAATCCACTGGTGTGGACAATGGCCGACTAAATGAACCACATCGTCATCCTGCAAAATCCAGAAAAGCGTGACTAGAAGTGTGTTGTCTGGTTTTTCAATGACTGAGCTTGGAAACGAAGCAAAAGGTAGCAGTCAGGTTTTAGGCCTGCAAGATGGCCTTCTCTGGGAAGCAGACAGTAGAGCTTCATCACACCTGGTGTTCCTGGACCTCTCAGAGGCTATGGATACCATTGACCACAGTATCCTCCTGGGACACTTGTTGGGAATCTGGGGCACTGTGTTGCAGTGGTCCTGTTCCTTCCTTGGTGAGCAGACCCAGAGAGTTCAACTCAGGGAGTTTGCTTTTGTCCCATGGACACTCCTGTGGAGTGTTCCACAGAGGTCGATCATCTTGCCATTGTTGTTTAATATCTATATGAAGCAGCTGGGAGAAGTCATTAGGAAATTTGGGGTTTAGTGTCTCTGATATGCTGATGACACCCAACTCCATCTCTCCTTTCATTGTATACAGTTGATGCGGTCTGATGTCTTGACAATTGTTTGGACTCAATATTGGAATGGACAAAGGTAACAGCCCCTCTGTTTCATACAGTGATGGCAACAGGTCTAGAATGCAGCGGCCTGGCTGGTGACACCAGCCTTGGCAGGATGGCACTTGTTTCCTGTTCTCTATTTTGTCAGATACAAGGTGCTAGTATTATCATATAAGACCCTGTATGGTTTGGGACCTTATTATCTTTTAGAGCATATCTCCCTCAGAGCAACTCCCCACAGTACCTGCTCATTACAATCTGTGGAGCTCCAGGTGCTACCCCAGAGGATGACTATTAAGTCCATGACTAGAAATGGAGCCTTCGCAGTGGTGGCACCAATGCGTTGAAACACACTACCAGTGGAGCTGCACCAGGCCTTGTCTCTGGATATTTTTTTTAATGTAAAACTTTCCTTTTTAAGGAAGCCGTTAAGAATACCATGCCATTGACGTTAGGTTTGCTGGTCATTTTGGAGCTTGCTTGCCCTTAGACAGCATCAGGTATCTAGTTTGTTGTTATTTTATTACGGATTTTTATTTTTGCTTGTACACCACCGAGAATGGGAAATATCCCAGATGGGCAGTATAAAAATGTAACAAACAAACAAACCAAACAGACAGACAGACAAAAACAAACAAACCTAGCCACAAATCTCCCCACACACTCATTTTATTCCACATTGGTGCACACACTCATTTTATTCCACCTTGCATGAGAAAATGATTTCTGTTGACCTGCAGGGCAGTGGTGTTTAATTTATACTTGGTGACTGCTGAGTTCCAGTATTGTGGGAGGATGGGAGGTGTTAAGATTCAAAAGGCCTGTCATTAATTCCAGACCTCTGTAGCTAGTCTGTCCACAGAGAAGATGGGTAAGATATGGCTGCTTGTAGCAACCTTCATTCTCGTAGATCTTGACCCGAGAGGTAAGTCCCAACCTGTGGGAGGTTTGCACTGCAGTCATACTTACTGAAGATTTATTAAACTGCTTCCTGAACCAGGAAACTGCTTTCCTGCTCTGGAGACTGAGAGGGAAAACTCTGAAAATTATCTTCTAAGTGATTAACTTAGTTGAGGGTGGGGAAAATAAATCCCTACACAACATAAGTGTATGTGTACATATGTACACACAGCAATACAGAGCAGAAGGGAGGGTATGCTAGAAAAATTCCCTTTGCTATAGTGAAGAGCAGAATTCTATGAGTCAAAGAGGAAACATAGAAAAGGCATTGGAGACTGGCCAAAATGCTGTTGCTTAGTAGTGTATAATAAATTAGCCCTGAGTAGGTTCATTGAATCAAGGGGGTTTAGAGAGTCAACCCCGATATAGAGTCTATTGATTCAAAAAGGTTTATTCTAGCTGTGGCTTACTATGCTCAAGTAAAGTTGCAATTCAAGTACAGTATGGATTACATATTGATTTGGAGCATTGTGGTCTGATAGGTAGGTGAGCAGTTCAAGACTTGAGTCCTGCATGACAGAGTGAGCTCCCGATGTCTGTCCCAGCTCTTGCCAACCTAGCAGGTTGAAAGTAAGACATTGCAATTAGATAAATAGATGAGAAAGGTAACAGCATTATGTGAGTGCCAATGTCTAGTCATGTCTACCACATGATCACATAAATCTCTGCAGATGCAGACAACACTGGCTCTTTGGTTATAAATGGAGATGAGCACTGCCCCGTAGAGTGGGATGCGAGTGGCTTTGGAGCAAGGGAGACCTTGAGGTCTTTTATGAATATGCAAACTGAATGAAATTCTTCTCCATCCTTACTTATGGAGTTGGGAGGGCTTTTGGATAAGGGACCCCACTTTCTCTCTCCTTTGAATCCTGAAACTCCATTGGCCAGGAGCAGAAAGAAGCCAACTTAAAGGTCCCTTGCTTTCTGACCATCCTCTAAGTGGTGCCTGGTTTTGCCTGCCAATGCTGTTGCTGACAATGCCTTCTCCTTCTCTCACTGATAGCAAAAAACACAGCTTTACAAGACACTGTCCTTGAGTGCTTACAATAAGTTGTTTTATACAGTATTGGTTTATAGAATCTGGGAGGAATTTTTTTTTGAAAAACCAGATACAGCCTCCAAAGAAAACCCCTGCTTAGACTGGTGTGTTTGAGTGTGTTCCACAGTAAATACAAGATAAGAGATGGTTTGGTCACCATTCCAGAACCATAAATTGACCAGGAGTTCTCAACCTTTTAAAGCTGAGGGCCAGGTCACGCTCCTTCAGACAGCTTCAGGGGTCAGATGGCCATTTTGCCCTTCCTCCACCACACGGCACTTTCTGGTGTGGTGGAAATGGTGGGAGGCCACATAAAATGCTGCAGTGGGCCACATCCAGCCCACAGGCGGCAGGTTGAGAATCCCTGACTTAGACTAAAATGTCCTTGTCTCCGACAGCCTATGCCCTCTTCTGCCGAGAATGCACAATTAGAGGTCCCGGAGAGCTGTGCTTTCCTCGAGGATTGTGGTGTGTTGGTAATGAACATGGATGTTTCATCAGGACATTTTACAAAGGTAAGGAGCATTTTTTTACTCCATTTCCCTGAGGAGGTCAAGTAGAGGGTGATGTGAGGCATACAGGAGAACCACATTTATTTATTTTATATTTATTTATTTATTTATACCTCACACTTGCTAACCCGCCCCAATCGGGCAAGCCCGACTCTGGGTGGCTTACAGCCCAAATTAAAAACACATCAATAAAAAGTTAAAAGTTTATGAACTAAAACAGTATCTGGGGGTGTCGTCAGAGGGGTAATATCCCTAGACTAACCACCCCACATGGGAGCCCACATCCCTGGAACCCCACACATGTCCTGCCAGCCAGGTCTTTAAGCTCTTCCGGAAGGACAGAAGCTCTGTCTGTGTGCGCAGCTCAGTTGGAAGGAGGTTCCAGAGGGCCGGGGCGAACACAGAGAAGGCCCTCTTCCTGGTACTAGCGAGGCGAGCCTCCCTAGCCGATGGCACAACAAGAGAGCCCCTCCGGTCCGCCCTGGTGGGACGGACAGATGTTCTTAGGGTGACGCGGTCTCTTAGGTATCCTGGCCCACTACCATATAGGGCTTTAAAGGTAATGACCAGCACCTTGAATTGCACCCGGAGACAAACTGGCAACCAGTGCAGCTCCCGAAGCAGTGGTGAGGCCCGAGCATAACGCCCGCGTCCCATCACTACCCGGGCTGCCGCATTTTGGACCAGCTGCAGTCTCCGAATGGTCACCAAGGGCAGCCCCATGTAGAGCGCATTACAGTAATCAAGTCTGGAGGTGACCAAAGCGTGCGTGACCATAAGCAAGGCGTCCCGGTCGAGGAGCGGGCGTAACTGGCGTATTACCCGAAGTTGTGCAAAAGCCCTCCTGGCCACGGCTGCCACCTGCTCATTGAACAGTAGCCGTGAGTCCAGGAGGACCCCCAGATTACGCACCGGGTCTGTTTGGGGCAAGACTGCCCCATCCAGAACCAAAGCTGGTAACTCCCGAGATAACACAGGGCCCCTTACCCATAGCCACTCAGTCTTGCCGGGATTCAGCTGTAGCCCGTTTTCCCCCATCCAGACCTTAACAGCCTTCAGGCACCTGGAAAGGACTTCCACTGCACCGCTTGGGTCCCCACGGGCTGAGATGTACAACTGGGTATCATCAGCATACTGATGATACCTTACCCCGTGGGAACGGATGATCTCACCCAGCGGCTTCATATAGATGTTAAATAGGAGAGGAGAAAGTACCGAGCCCTGAGGCACCCCGTAGTGCAGGGGCCTAGGGCTGGACTCCTCCTTCTCCAGGCACACCGACTGGGTCCTGTCCCTCAGGAATGAGGAAAACCAGGACAGCACTGTGCCCTGGATCCCCAAGCCCCGGAGCCTTCCCAGAAGGATGCCATGATCGACAGTGTCAAAAGCCGCTGAGAGGTCAAGGAGAGCAAGGACAGACGGCTCCCCTCCATCCCGCTCTCTCCAGAGATCATCCACCAAAGCGACAAGTGCAGTTTCGGTACCATATCCGGGCCTGAATCCTGACTGAAACGGGTCTAGATAATCCGCTTCATCCAGGACATCCTGTAACTGCTGCGCCACAGCTTTTTCCAAGACCTTACCTAAAAAAGGTAGATTAGACACTGGACGGTAGTTGGAGATTACCATAGGGTCGAGGGACGGTTTTTTCAAGAGGGGGAGCACTAAAGCGTGTTTAAATGGTGCTGGAAAATGCCCCTCTATTAATGAAGCATTAATAATCGCCTCGACCCAGCCACCTGCCACAGACTTGGCAGCTTTAATTAACCAGGCAGGGCATGGGTCCAGTGCACAGGTCGTGGCTCGAACAGATACAAGAAGCCTGTCCACTTCCTCAGGGCCAACTGGCTCAAACCATCTTTTGCGGTTGTACAGAATAAAGTTTTGTTCACAAGCAGGTGCACATTTTCTTCTCATACGCTGCTCCATTAGGCACTAAGCCACAGTGAAAGTAACCATATGCCTATGACATTGCTCGGCTTGAGCTGAATGACCTTTTTTGCCTTGAAAATACAAAACGGGTTGTTGAAAGAGTTAATGAAACAGTTCCTGCTGTCAATGGGTATGTTGCAGAGCTTCGACAATTTTGCAATGACTTCCAGTTATGCAAATTTAGTTATGCAACAAGATTTGGGTCATTTTTTCAACCTTGTCATAGTATCTGCCTGTCCATATGTATTATAATCCCCCATCCCCGAGAAATATGGCCAATTTAAGCACATTTACATTTGAAGCACATATTGTGACAAGTATGTGGGTACATGAGCATGATGGGATGTAACAGGTTCCCACCAGTCCACCAGAACCGGTAGTAACTTTTCCCAGTGTACCGGAGAACTGGTAGCAGCTTTTGGGGGGAACCACCTTTGGGGCTTACCTTTTCAATGGTTCCCCCACTGTGCATGCACGCCAAGCGCTTGGTGTGCATGCATGCCTACAGTGCTTGGCGAGTATGAACGGCCTCCTTGCTGTCCTCCCAAGTGGGGAGGAGGAAGAGAAGCTGCTAGCCTGAAGCTCCCTATAGCCTGCTCCCTAGGGTAAGTGACTCACCTTTGGATGTGGTGTGTCTGTGTGTATTTTAATGCGTATTTAATACCTTTACCTATATTGACCTACTGCCACAGTCCCTAAAAAGGCCTGGCGGGCTGGCTTGTGTTTTTTAAGCAAAGTCTTGGAGTTACCTCATCAATAAGCTACACCTGTGCTGTTCCAATTGTTGTTCCAATTGGAGAACCCTTAAGGAGGTACAGCTGTTTTACATTTACATTAAGGCATATTATCCTAGAGAACTGGTTAGGCAAAGGCTTAGTACCTAATTTCTTTAACTGTTGAAAAGTTGAAAAGTGCCAAAATGAAGCCATCTTGTGGTGACTTCATTCTGTAGTTCCTTCCATCTGACCTAGTGTGAGAAAGATTAGCCAGAATAAGCTTTAAGCTCTGGTTGATTTGTGTTTGGGGTGAGTGGGTGTATTTTAATGTATTTTTATTTTATTTATTCATTTATTTAATTTATGTAATTTATTTACGGGTTTATGTTGTGGGTGGGTGGGTGGGTGGGTTGAGGGTTGTGTGTTTTTATTTTTATTTTATTTATTTATTATTTTTTAAATTTTTGTTTGGCCCCACCCACAACATCATGATGTCATGACATTGGCTCCACCCATGACCTCATGATGTCATGATGTTAGCTCCGCCCACACTGTGATGACATCACGGTGGGGTAGTAAAATTTTTGACATTCCACCACTGGCCTGCAGGTTCACGGTTTGAGACTCAAGTACTGCACGGAGTGAGCTTCTGTCTCTGTTCCAGCTCCGGCCAACCTAGCAGTTCAGAAGCAAGAAATTGCAAGTAGATAAATAGGCACCATGTCAGTGGGAGTGTGTTGTGCACTCCTGTGTCTACTCATGCCTGCCACATGTCCACAGAAAGCAGACAGTTATGGTTCTTTGGCTATAAACAGAGATGAACACTGAACCCTAGAGTAGGATGTAACTGGCTGGCTTTCGAGCAACGACAACCTTTATTCATTTATTCATTTATTTATTTTGTCAAATTTATATTCCGACCTACTCACACAAGCGACTCATGGCGGAGCACAACAGACATAAAATAAACCCCTAAAAACACAAAAAGAACAAAGTAAAATTAAAATGAAAACTCCTTTAAAAACTTTAGAAACTTCTATAACCCCGTCTGAAGGCGCAGCTCCAGAGGCAGGTGGTTCTATAGAATCGGAGCGAACAGGGAGAAGGCCCTCTTTCTCATGCCAGAGAGTCAAGCCTCTCCGGTCTGCTCTGGTGGGACGGACAGATACCCTTGGGGAGATGCGGTCTCTCAAGTAACCTGGCCTACTACCATATAGGGCTTTAAAGGTCATGACCAGCACCTTGAATTGCACCCGGAGGCAAACTGGCAACCAGTGCAGCTCCCGAAGCAGTGGGGATGCATGAGAGTAACCCCCACAACTCAACACCACCTGGGCTGCCGCATTCTGAACCAGCTGCAGCCTCCGGATGGTCATCAAGGGACATTGCAATAATCTAATCTGGAGGTGACCAGGGCGTGGGTGATCATAAGCAAGGAGTCCCTGTCAAGGAGTGGGCGCAACTGGTGAATTACATGCAATTGTGCAAAGGCCCTCCTGGCCACGGCTGCCACCTGCTCATTGAGCAGGAGTTAAGTCCAGGAGGACCCCCAGATTGCGCACCAGGCCTGTTTGAGGCAAACTAGCCCCATCCAGAACCAAAGATGGCAACTCCTGTGTAGACCCGGGAGCCCTGACCCCCAGCCACTCAGTCTTGCTAGGGTTCAGCTGTAATCCATTGTCCCCCATCCAGACCCTCACAGCCTCCAAGCACCTGGATAGGACTGAGTGCATCACCAGGGTCCCCATGGGCCGAGATGTACAACTGTGTGTCATCTGCATACTGATGGTATTTTACCCCATAGGAAGGGATGATCTCACCCAGGGGCTTCATGTAGATGTTAAATAGGAGAGGTGAGAGAACCGAGCCCTGAGGCACCCCATAAGGGAGCGGCCTAGGACTGGACCTCTCACCCTCCACCCACACCGACTGAATTCGGCCCGTCAGAAAAGAGGTAAACCAGGCCAACACCGTGCCCTGGATTCCCAATCCCTGGAGCCGTCCTAGAAGGATACTGTGATCAACAGTATCGAAAGCTGCTGAGAGATCAAGGAGGGCCAGGATGGTGGGATGACCCCCATCCCTCTCCCGCCAGAGATCATCCACCAGTGCAACCAATGCAGTCTCAGTACCATATCCGGGCCTGAATCCTGACTGAAAAGGGTCTAGATAATCCGCTTCATCCAGGGTCTCCTGTAACTGCCACGCCACCACTTTCTCCAACACCTTACCCAAGAATGGTAAATTAGATACCGGGCGTTAATTGGATATCACTGTGGGGTCAAGCGACGGCTTTTTCAGGAGGGGCCGGACCAGAGCATGTTTCAAAGAGGCCGGAAAAAAAAACCCCTGAAGCGAAGCGTTTACCTTTACCTTACTTTTCCTTTAGCTTGCTTTCCCATTTAAAACAAGGGTGGGCAGCTCAAACCTCTGGAAGCATGACACTAGTTTAAAGAAAGAGACTTACTTCCCACACATCTTGTCCCCCCTTCCCCCCAAAAAAAACATGGCTTTGTTGTCCGCGCCAGCAAAACTTGACTGTGCAGTGGAGACAGCAGCAAAAATGAAGGTGATAGAAATTGCAGAGTTGAGTGGTAGGTGGGGGCTGATGTGTATTGTTCATTTCTAATTTCAAATCAAGAGTATGTGAATTAAAAACACTAAAGACTGTGGAAAGAAAAGGGATAACCAGGTAGGGAAAGAATGTATTTGAGAACAATTTACAGAATTCCCAGGCTTGCAACATGGAAACAGGATGCAGCCCCTGCTGAAATCTAGCTAGAAAGCTGTGGGTAGAAATGCACTGAGCAGTCCATTGATGGGTAACAAGAATAGCCGAACAGCACCTGTTTCTCTCTCCTGTCCTAGATGGTCAATTCTGGGAAGAAGACCGAGGCTGCAATCAAGACAATTTCAAGTGTGGAGTTGAAGGGACGGATCCTCAGATTGGATATAATTACAAATACACCTGCTGTTCTAAACCAAACTTTTGCAATAACGATTAAATAAAGACTGTGAAACATTCTCCATAATCAAAGGACCTACTTGATGAAGAACTGTGGTAGATCTCTGCATTTAAACAAAGCAAAGCAATCACATTTATTATAGTGCTTAGTACACTCACTGGGTGGTTCAAAGTTAATTACCATTAAGCCTCCAGCTTGCTGGGTACTCATTTTACTGAACTCGGAAGGACAGGAAGTTGAATCAATCTTGATCCCTGGTCAGAATCGAACTCACACCCTTTTGGTTTCAGTACAGCAGTTTAACCACTATGCCACCAGGGCAGGGGTTCTCAACCTTACCACGCAACGAGCTGGACAACTGCTCCTCAGACCGCACAGTGGGCCAGATGCGGCAGGTGCATTCGTGCATGCATGACCATGTTTGTGCATACATGTCTGCTTCCACTTCTGGTATCATCGCCACAGGGTGGATGAAATGGTGTCAGGGGCCGGGGCTGGCCCATGGACCGTTGGTTGTGAACCCCTGCACTAGAGCTATTACCAGCACATTTATCAGCACATAGTCCCTGGATCAAGGATTGGTCTAAGGCAGTGGTGCCCAAACTAAAGCCCAGGGGCCGGGTGCGGCTCCCAATGCCAATTCATCCGGCCCACGAAGCCTTCGTCGCTTCTGGAAGCAGAAGTAAAACACGCCCATACTGGCGCGTTTTACTTCTGCTTCCAGGAGCGACGAGGGCTTTGCGAGCTGGATGAATTGGTGTTGGGGGGCGCAACCAGCCCCCGGGCCTTAGTGACCAGCTCCCTGAGCCACATGATCGGCCCGCGGCCCAAAAAGTTTGTGCACCTCTGGTTTAAGGAGTCATCCTATCTGGCCATACCCTGCAAGACTGGACATACCAAAGAGAAAACACAGTTAAGTCATTCCCACACAAAGGTTAGAAGTCACACACTGTTGGGTGTAAAAAGTGGTTGCAGGTGGGATGTAGGGTGACAATGCACACATGAAAAAAATCACACAAAATAGCTTTGTATTAGAAGTACTGCATATTCGATTCTATCAATCAATCAATCAATCAATCAATCAATCAATCAATCTATCTATCTATCTATCTATCTATCTATCTATCTATCTATCTATCTATCTATCTTTAAAAGACCCCGCCGCCGCCGCTGCCTTCGCCGGTCTCTCCCTCGGCCAGCCGGACTATGGACGCGAGGGAGCAACAGCTGCGGGGCTCGGGCGGCTTTAAAAGAC
Source organism: Furcifer pardalis (assembly GCA_030440675.1). Lineage (NCBI taxonomy): Eukaryota > Metazoa > Chordata > Lepidosauria > Squamata > Chamaeleonidae > Furcifer > Furcifer pardalis. The sequence goes on from CP126893.1 coordinate 155,377,896, forward strand.
CCCACCACCGCCGCCACCTTCGCCGGTCTCTCCCTCGGCCAGCCAGACCACGGACGCAAGGGAGCAACAGCTGCGGGGCTCGGGCAGCAGGCAGCCATGGACGTCTCCGGCCTCTCCCGTGAACGCTTCCTTGGCTGTGCAGGTGGCCGCCGCACAGTAACATCTGCGGCCGAGATAAGTGGCTGCAGTGGCGTTCAGCCTTGGGACTTGTTCCATCTGCCCCCAGAATCCCGCCCGGCTGGGGCTTTAAGAGACGCTGTGCGGTGGACGGAGAGGCTTGTTACTTGTTGTGGTACTTTGCTTAGTTTTGTTTCTTTGTATGGAATTTTTTAACTACTGCTTGTTATTGATGTTTACTGAATTTTTTGTTACTGTTTATTGAATTACTTTTACTGTAATGATGTTTATGTGCTGATGTTTTATGATTCTGATATTGACTATTTATTGACTATTTTTGTTTGATATTGACTATTGATTTATTGATATGTTGTGACTGTAACTATACATGTGTGTAAACCCCCCTGAGTTGGCTCTGCCAAGTAGGGCGGTATAGAAATTCAAATATAATAATAATAATAATAATAATAATAATAATAATAATAATAATAATAATAATAATAATAATAATAATAATAATAATAATAATAATAATAATAATAATAATAATAATAATAATCTATCTATCTATCTGCATTGCAAAAGATAATATTACTGCATGAAAAATTTAAACACATCATGCCAGTAGCAAAATTAAAATGTCATGCAAATATGTATGCGATGGCATACAAAGATCCTAATACAGGTATAAGGAATATTTTTTTTTAAAAAAATGATACAACCCAACCTTTATGTAATTCATCTTTGAAGTCCTTTCCTCCTTGCACAGCAAGAAAAAAGTGTATGACTAGAAAGACCTGCCACCAGATCTCTGCTGCAGAAGCCTTGCAAGTGGACAGAGGCTGACTGCAGTTTCCAAGCAGGATATCAGTCTCCCATTCTAAACCAGTGGTGCCCAAACTTTTTTCCCTCTGGGTCTCTCTTGCCCCCGACACCAGTGGTGGGCAGCAAAAATTTTCACTACTTTACCATGGGCAGAGCCTAAGCCATGGGCTGAGCCTACATAATGGGTGGAGCTTAAGTCATGGGCAGAGCCTATGTTGTGAGCAATCTAGTCATGCCTGCCATATGGCAATGTATACATCTGCAAACAAAGGCAGCACTGGCTCTTTGGCTATAAATGGAGATGAGCACTGCACCCTAGAGTTGGATATGAGTGTCTTTTGAGCAAGGGAGACCTTGAACCAATTGCAGGGACAAAACCTGATGGGGCAGGGCAGGGAGGTGGATGAGGCCAGTCAATTTCGCTACCCCCATGCCCAAAGGCCACCCAATTTTGCTACACCCCCACGCAGAGGCCACCCAATTTTGCTAACCCCCCCCCTCACGGGGGGTGCAAACCTGTTGCTGCTCACCACTGCCCAACACACAGGCGTGGGGGCTGGAGGTGGGCTGCTCCCTCTGCTAACAGTTCTGATGTCAGCTGTGGCAGAGCCTGCAGCAGTGGCGATCGTGCATTGTCCCTGCTGGTCCGAGCAGCCTCTGCTCAGTCCCATCGCTTCAGCAGCCTTCAGGAATGTGTGTCACTGTGTTGGGGAGATTTTAGGAACCTTCCCCATTTCAAAATCTGTGGCGCTAGGAGAGCCCCATGGCATGCCCGGGATGACATCATTAAAGTGACTTGATGCTGGGAAAGGTGGAGGGCAAAAGAAGAAGGGAGCAGCCAAAATGAGATGGCTAGATGGTATTGTAGACGCAATGGGCACAGAGCTGGGCAGGCTGAGGAGGATGGTGAAGGATAGAGGTGCCTGGAGGGCAATGGTCCATGGGGTTGCAAAGGGTCAGCATTGACTGTATGTCTAAACAACAACAACAACAACACATTACTGCTGAATCCACAGTTTCAAATGGCAGGTTGCTACTAAAGCCTGGAAATTCAATTGCTTAGGCAAACCAACCCTCTAAAATCAAAGACCCACTAGTCCTGGGCAAAAAAAAAGGCTTTCCTCAGTTCCCTTGGAAGGTGATTAAGAGATAGGAATACAATTATTTGTTCCCTTGCTTGAAAGCCAGTCGTATCTGACTCTAGGGGTCAGTGCTCATCTCTGTTTCAAATAGATACAGTATTCATTTATTGACAGAGAAGTAAATATATGAAACCTGTAACTAATGGCCCTCCCTAAAAGCAGGAGAAGTACTGCAGTGGCTGAAGTGGTTAAGACACTGAACTAGCTGACTGGAAGGTCAGAGTTTGATTCCTGGGTACTGCATGATGGAGTGAGTGCCCCTCTCTGTCCCAGCTCCTGCCAATCTAGCTGTTCAAAAGTAAGAAGTTGCAAGTACACTAGTACCTCAGATAATGTTAAGACTTGGTTCCACAAGAATTAACGTTAACCATTTTTTAACGTTGTACAATATATTGATTGCACAACATTTTAAAAAAGCCCTGTTCTCTTTGCTCTCCGGGCAACAGCAAACCTAACAGCAACAGAGATTCGCCCTGCCTCCCCTGCTGAAACAACAGGGTGGGCAAGCCAAATCCTTCACTGTTTGCCTAAGAGCTAGCTAGAGAGATCCCTGGTGTTAAGTTTGCCTTTGGCTAAGGCTAAACATAACAGTGGAGACTAAACCTAAGAGCCAGAGAGATTTGCCATGCCCCCCTGCTGGGAGTCCCAGATCTGTGGGCTTTCTGGCAGAGATCAATGTCAGGGAATTTGAGGCAAACATTTGCATCGCACAACATTATCTTAACACTGTGCGATGCAAATATTTGCCTCAAATTCCCCTACGTTCTCTGATTTTAGCCTTATCCGAGGCAATCATTATCTGAGGTATTACTGTCGATAAATAGATGCATCTTCAGTGGGAAGGTAAACAGCACTCTGGGGTCAAGTCAGGCCTGCCACATGTCCACAGAAATGTCTGCAGATGCCAACAGTGCTGGCTCTTCAGCTATAAACAGAGATGAGCAATGAATCTTAGAGTCAGATACGACGGGCTTTCGAGCAAGGGTGACCTTTATCTTTACTTTTACCTTTACATAAAAGTCGGAGAAGGACCCTGACCACAGGCAAGACTGATACGGTATTTATAAAATTGATATGGCACACATGGTAATTTACACAAAAGGAATATGATGTTTGAGATGTGTGCCAAATGGATTGTTTCTGTCCTGGCGATGGGTGCAAAAGGATTGATTCCCGTTCTCAGGAATGGGTGGGTGAGCGCAAGTGAGTCAAACAAGCTGCAACACAGAAGGAGAAGCTCCTTCATTATATAAAGCATCTTGCTGCTGCTGTTGCCATCATCTATAAGCAGCATTTTTTTGCTGTGACACTTTGTTGTTAATTTTCTCCCTTTAACCTTAATTTTTCATTCTGGCCAACTTATCCTGCTATGGTAATAGAGTAGACTCAACACCAAGTGTCAGGCAGCGGTTAACTAACTTGACAACCCTAAGAACTAACAGCTTGGGTGCCTAATTCCACAGGGAAGGATGATGGTCCCCAGGTGGATTAAATCCCACTTAAATCCATCTTGATGGAGGGTAGCAGCTTCATCAATCCTGGCCTTGAGCAAATGAGTATTTTGTGTGCCAAAAGGGCACAGGACCAGAAAGTGAATCATGGAACTGGATCAGTGGTATGGGTGTCATATTGCGATGTGGAAGGCAGATGAAAGTCTACTGCATTGTATTCTAGGACAGTCTTCATGGCTAATTGACATTAGGATCCCCAATGTTTCGATTTGGATACGGTAGGAGAAGAAATCATAACTGCAGCCTTCGTGTAAACAATTCTGAAAACAACTTGAGGAAGGAAAACGATACTTGTATTATGCAATGTTTATTTAGAGTTCCCATAATTCTCTCCCACAAAACCGGGACAGAAGTATACATGACAAAAATGGGTGGGTTATCGACAAAATAGCTTTTTTTAAAAAAAATAATAATACAGTATAATAGCTAAAAAAACAAAAACACTGTTTCCACTGTCAACTATGCCCCCACATTCACTCTGGAAACAGTATTGCTGGACCCAACAGCAACACACACAACATTAAAGGCAGTTTTACTTGTGCTTCTGCCAATGTGATTTATGCCATCTCTTGCAAAAAATGTCCATCCATGCTTTATGTAGGACAAACGGGACAATCTTTACGCAAAAGAATTAATGGACACAAATCAGACATCCGGAATGGCAACACAGAGAAACCTGTCTCAAACCACTTCAATCTAACTGGACACTCTATCCAAGACCTGAAAGTTGCAATTCTGGAACAAAAAAATTACAAAACTAGGATTGAAAGGGAGACAGCAGAAATCAAATGCATCCATCTGTTAGACACCCATCGCAGGGGACTGAATATTAGCGAAGGGTTTCTGGGACATTATCAAATTTGATACACAGATTGCTATATGATTTTATATTACAACTTTCCTGCCAATTCTCTTTAGCAAAACAGAAAGTAACCAGGTACAGTGTTTTTGTTTGTTTTCTGACATGCAGGTCAAAAGTTGATCAGAGACCAGAATGGGCTTGTTCAGCAACCTTGAGATTGAAAGGGAGTCATTTAGAGCTAATCTGAATAACCTATTGTTGCTAATGGCTGTGTGAAGCTGTATTGTTATGCTTGCTTGTTCATCATCTTGCTTGACCACACCCTTCTCTATTTGACCCCCTGAATTTGGTGTATAAAAACCATGCCTGTAAGTTTCACTTTTTGTCTGAAGTAGTGGACTTGATCCATGAAAGCTAACAATAAAAATATAGCAGTTAGTCTTTAAAGTGCTATAGTAGTTTTTATTTTATTTTTGTTTTGTTTTCTGATATTTTTAAAATCTGGGACTTTAAAATGATTTTTACAGAACTGGCCAGGACAATTTTTCTGACCTTGAATCCTGGACAATTCTGGTTTTCTGGGACATATGGCAACCCTACATTTATTCAATATCCTAATGTTAAACTGATGTTGCACATAATAACTCAAGAAGTCTTATACTGCTGTCAAAATGGACCAGCAGGATATTAATGCATGTCAAGGGAAAAAGGTATTGCCATAGTCTGTTCATGGACAATACTATTGTGACTATTTCTAAAGCTGGATCAGTGGAAGGAGACACTCCATATTTGTCAGACATTGTAGAGCCTTGGGTCTCACAGTTAAAGTCTCCAAATCTTTCTGTCAAATTGAAAGAATCATATTTTCTAAGGTTTCATGTAAATGTCTTGGTATAATTTCAGCCAGTCAGCTTAAAATACCCAAACACTTAAATTTTGAGCCACATATTAAAAACTGATGACATACTAAAATTTTAAAAATTTCTACATAGTTAGGTTGAATTGTAACAGCTAAATTGACACAAACTTAGCCAATGTTTCTAAACAGTGCAAATAGACCTTCCCTTTCAATGTCTGTGTCACAAACTTTGAGCTGTCTAATGTTTTTATTTGAACATTATCCTGCATTAGTGTGAATAATAAAATCATTTGGTATGTGGGCATCATTGGGTATGTATAGTTTGTTAGTTATTTGTATTTTTTTTAGTACAGTATTTTATTTTATACTAGGTCATATTTTTATTATTGCTATATATGTGTTAATTTGTATATATTGTGACTTTTTCATTTTGGTTGTTGGTAGCCACACAGAGTACTGTTTACACTAGGTGTTCCTAACCTAAAGCCTGTGGGCCAGATCCAGTCCACGACAGCATTTCATGTGGCTGCCACCCCTCCAAGGGCATTTGAGAAACAAAATGGCTGCTCCTTTGAAGCTGTTGGGACAAAATGGTTGCCCCCAATATTCCGGGAGAGCAAAATGGCTGTCCGGCCTTCAAAGCTAACTGAGAGAGCATGACCCCCAGCTTGAAATGGCTGGAAATCCCTGTATTCTAATTGGGTTGGGATATCATCATCATTATCATCATCATTATCATCATCATCACCACCACCACTGTCATCATCAGTCAATAAGGGAGAGAGGGCAGTGAGATTTCACAAATAAGGCTCTTGCTTTGGTTGTTTTCCAGAGGTCCATCCTGTCTGAGGCCTTAGTGTGACACTCATGCCTTCATGTTTTCTGGAACGGGTTGGTTGCCTGTTGCCAACCTCCACCTGGGGAGGTGCTAGTTTTGGTCTGCTCTATGTCATTTCCTTGCCAATACCCTTCTCTGGGAGGCATTCCCCAAACTGACATTTAGGGAGGCTCCTGATGGGAGACTAGCAATTCCACATGGGAACTGGGGTACTAATGCGAACGAACGAAAGCAAGCAAGCAAGCAAGCAAGCAAACAAAGAAGAATTGTTTTTTTCCTGCTGGAAAGATTTAGTAATGATTTTTAGTAATCAGGGAAAAAAGCTCCCAGATCTGGAAATCCATATGTGAGTAGTTAGAGTAGTTTTCAGTTCAAGACTCTACCATGCAGCTTTTCCAATGAATTTCCAGCAATGGGAGTGATATGCAGTAACCACTGATACTGACCATCAATAACCCATCCCACCAGGATCTTACACATTTAAGAACATTTCACACTGGGCTCACCCACTCTGTTGCGCAAGATTTGGATGAGATATCACAAACAACTGATCATGCAACCATCTCCTCTGATCCCAATATCTTCCAAATGTGCACTGTTCAGAGACAGAAAGATCAAGACTTTGTATTATTTAAGAATGCATTTATTGGGGATTCACTCAAATGAGATTACACTTGCCAGGGGCTTTGGTTCCCAGATCCTTCAGGTCACTCATTTCAGCATAATCCCTGGGGCCGAATCCTTCCACTTTGAGTATTTGAATCTTTCAAAGATCTAATCTGAAAAGGAAACCAAACCCATTTTTAAAAGTTTTAAAATAGATTAACTGACCTTTTTTTTTTTTTTTTTACAATGGATAGAAAACACATATTGAGGAAAGATTTAAATAACATGGGAATCCTTAAGGCTGAGAACTAGTGATATCCATCTGTTTTGTAGAACAGTATCCAAATGAGAGGGGGGATGTGGAGATTTATATAGCAGGATAAAATACATATAAATCAGTGATGGGATGACAAAAATTCTACTACCACGCCATGACGTCACGGACGTCATGGGTGTGGCCAATGGCCAGTGATGGGATGATAAAAATTTTAGTACCCCACCCTGACGTCATCAAAGTGGGGGCGGAGCTAACGTCATGACATCATGGGTGGAGCCAACGTCATGACGTTGTAGGCGGGGCCAAAAATAAAATAAATAAAATAAAAATAACACACACACACCCCTCAACCCACACACACAAAACTGTTAATAAAATAAATAAATAAAATAATAATTAAATAAAAATACACCCAAACACCCACCCACCCCAAACACAAACCCCACTTACAATGGGGACCGTTGGGGCTGGCCCCGAGCCTCGGCGCCCAGCGGTGGCGCGCCTAGCCGGGTGGCTGAGGGCCTCCCGGCCGCAACCCTCCATGGGCAGCCCTGAGCCTCGGCACCCATCGGCGGCACGCCTAGCCGGGCGGCCCAGGGCTCCCGACCGCAACTCTCCACGGGCGCCCCAAGCCTCGCTGCCCGGCGGCGCGCCTAGCCAGGTGGCCCAGGGCCACCCGGCTAGGAGCGCCGCCGGGCGCCGAGGCTTGGGGCTGCCCGTGGAGAGTTGCGGCTGGGAGCCCTGGGCCGCCCGGCTAGGCGCGCCGCCGGGCAGCGAGGCTTGGGGCGCCCGTGGAGAGTTGCGGCCGCCAAAGTCATCGCCGCTGCAATCTCCGCCGCCGCCATTATCGTTGCTGCCGCTGCTGGTGCCGTCATTGCCGCTCCCGTCATCGCCACCACTGCCTGTGTTGCCGCCGCCGTCAGCGCCGCTGCCGCCACTATCTCATTCTTGAGGACTGCCGGTGTTGCCGATTTTTAAAAAAAATCGGAGCTAAAATGGCTCCGATTTACTGCGCATGCGCAGAAACTCAATCTGCCGCATTGCGCATGTGTCAGATTGAGTTTCTAAGCATGCACAGTAAAATTGGAGTAAAAATTGCTCCAATTTTATTGCGCATGTGCAGAAACTCAATCTGACGCATGCGCAATGCGGCAGATTGAGTTTCTGCACATGCGCAGTAAATCGGAGCCATTTTAGCTCCGATTTTTTTTAAAAAAAATTCTTTCGGTGAGGCGTCCGGAACCGGACGCCTCAAAAGTGGACTCCCCTCCCAGAGAACCCTCCGGGATTGTTCTTACCGGTTCCAGGGAACCGTATAGAACCGGGGACATCCCATCACTGCCAATGGCATGACATCATGATGTCATGGGTGGAGCCGATGTCATGACGTCATGATGTGGGCGGGGCCAAAAATAAAAATAAAAAAAATAAAAATAAACACACACACACACACACACACACCCCTACCTCAGCCCACCCACCCACCCAGACAGCTACAACAAAACCCGTAAATAACTTAAATAAATAAAATAAAGGAATAAATAAAATAAAAATTAAATAAAAATACAACCACCCACCCAAAACACAAATAAATTACCCACCCACCCCAAATAAATAACCCTCACTTGCTTACCTTCCTTGGGACGACAAACCCCCATGGCCCGGGGCCACCCAGCAAGCCGCCCCGCCCCCGACTGTGGCCTCCTCCTCCTCCGAAGGCCGCGGCCACAGGAGCCACCGCCTGCAGCTGCCGCCCGCCGCCGCCAGAGCTCCCGCTGCCTGCAGCCCTGTGGCCTCCTCCTCCTCCTTGGGCCGGTGCCTTTTTGGCCTGGCTCCGGCTGCGGCCACGGCCAGGGGCGGCCAGGGGCTGCAGGCAGCGGTGGCTCCGGCTGTGGCCGCCGAGCCTCCCTGGGCCGTCCGCTGCCGAAAAGCCCCCATGACCAGGGGACGCCCGGCGGGGCGCACCGCCACCGCCTGCAGCCTCCTCCTTCGCCGGGCGCCTGTGGCCTCCTCCGTGGCTGCAGCTAGAGTTGGGCCAAAAAGGCACCAGCCCGAGGAGGAGGAGGCCACAGGTACCCGGCGGAGGAGGAGGCTGCAGGCGGCGGTGGTACGCCCCGCCGGGCGTCCCCAGGGCATGGGGGCTTGTCGGCAGCGGATGGCCCAGGGAGGCTCGGTGGCAGCAGACGGGCCAGGCAGGCCTCAACATGCCTCGGGAGAGGTGCCCTCCTCTGAGGGCTGCCGCCGCCGCCGCCCTGAAAGGTGCAGTTCCAGCTCCAAAATAAAAAAAATTAAAATTGGAGCCAAAATGGCTCCAATTGACTATGCATGCGCAGAAACTCAACCTGACTACCCTCCCGGAGAACCCTCTGGGATTGTTCCTACCGGTTCCAGGGAACCGTATGGAACCGGGGACATTCCATCACTGATATAAATCCTTAACAAGAAAAGAGCGTCTTGTTAAGGATTTATAAGACATACTCGGATGGAGGCGTTTTGATGTGTTACAAAGCCCCAACCTTTGGTAAAGCTCTCATTTGTGTTTATTCTGGGTGTCTTCAAACTACTGAGGTTTGCTTTGGGTTGCAGTGGGTTGTTAATGTAAATTATGCTTATAACTAGCCAATAAGAAGAGTCTTCTATTTTCCCGCGTCTAGGGGAACCTGACCTAGTGTTAAACTGCTTGTTATTCATCATGCCTGTTTATATCTTTGAAAGAACAGTAAGTAAAGAGACTATTTTGTTATATTTCATGTGGAACGTATTAATTCCTGGGCTAAAACAGGGAATGTAAGGTTTGGAGAACGTGCAAACTCAAACTAAATCTAATTGTAAACCTGTCCCACTTTACTGTTGTATAAAATACTTAAAACAACTTTGTGGGGGAGGGGTTGTTAAGACCTTTCTTTGTCTCTTTCTTTCTTTCTCTCTCTCTCTCTCTCACACACACACAAGCATGAATGCACACCGACACACACAACAGTGCATGCTTACCTTTCATCTTCAAGAAACCTTCACCAGAGTAATATTTGTTTTTTCCTAGTGTGGCCACACACTGGTACTTTCCAATGATTGACTTATCTGCCGAATCGAAGCTGGTGGTGGTATAGAAATGAAAAGGGAAATGATGAAAAAGTCCATAGCTATCCAGTTTCTCAGCTCTTGTTTAATTTCTAATCTGAGATAAAAGCAACTTTCCAGGAGCCCTCCTCTCTAGCATTCCATGATCCAGTTTTTTTAAAAAAAAGCCTAAAGTCCTTAAAGAGCCAAAGATTTAAGACAAAAAATAGAGTGACAATCTTAGCCAATTGCATAGAAAAGATCCTTCCAGGGTGTTAGATAGGAGGTAATAATAATTTCATGTCAGAAATTATTCTTAGGTTGAAAGGATTTTTGCTGGAGAAACTCCACTCAGGGCAGGGGATGCCTGAATGAGACTCCTTTCATGTCCCAAAGACCTGGGACAGAGATGGATGCTCAAACCGTCATGCACTACCCGGGTCTCGAACTGCCGGCTTGCTGATCTTCTAGTTAACAAGATGAGCTTCTTTACCACTGAGCCGCTGCAGCCCCTTAGATAAGTTATCTAAAGATAAGATGTGATCCACAGAAGGGAAAACAGGCATTGAACCAATGTATATTCACTGGTAATCAAACTGGTTTCCCTGGGTCAGTTGCTGTGGCCATCCAGATGACCATTTGCAAAACTATTCCTGCACTGATTTGAAAGGTTCCTCCCTCCAAAACAGCTTGTGTGGAAAGTAGAGGCACTGGATTGAGGGAAATGGGCATCCCTGGCAACACCACCTTTTTCATTGGACCATTTGAGCACACTGGCAGAATGTGGCCCAAAAGCAATGTCAGCTCAGCCAAAGAATACTTAAACCACTCATATAAACTCAAAAAATGCAACTTCACAAGTGGCTTCCCCATTTGTCCTTTGTCAGGTAACTAAAGGGTCATTAATTTAATCATATGTGTGCCCAATCTGATGGAAATAGCAGGGCAAATTGCCAATAGAGTTGCTTACGACAAAGTCTTTGACCATGTGGAACATGAGAAACTATGAGTTGTTGTGAAAGAAATGGGGGTATCACAATACTTGATTGTCCTGATGCATAGCCTGTACTGTGGACAAGGATCTACCATTAAGATTAATGGCAATTGCTCACTCATAAGGTTGCCATAAATCAGATTTGATTTGATGGCATGTAACAAAGTTGCTCCCTTGGACAGAGCCTTGTGAAGTTGTATATCAAAGATCCACCTGATGAAGTGGACTTGATCCACGAAAGCTAACAATAAAAAATATAGCAGTTAGTCTTTAAAGTTCTACAATGTTTTTTATTTTATTTTATTTATTTTGTTTTGTTTTCTGATATATCTGATACAATACTATGTATCATATTTATTTTTCTCATTTCCAGCCTTCTGGGATGCTTAGCTGAGAGCTTAACTAGCTGCTACCCCAAAGAAAGGGGGCACTGGGAAAAACAAGAGGAGAGAAAGGATACATTTCGAGAAGCTTCTCATTAGTATTTTTGTTATTGTTACTAACAACCAAAAACATAGAAGGAAAGGCTGAGCCAAAGCCGACGTTGGGATGGTTAAGAACAGGAGTCTTGAAGAAGGAAACAGAAGGATTTATCTTGGCAGCTCAGGAACAGGTTTTGCCAACAAATTGCAAAAATACAAGATGTGTCCAACAATAGTAAATGCTGGCTTTGTAATGAAAAGGATGAAACAGTAGATAATCTGATCAGTGGATGCAGCAAAATTTCACAGATTGGGTATTTGCGACACCATGACAGGGTCATCCATTGGGAAGTTTGTCAAAAGTTTGGATGAATGCAGTAAAATCATTGGGTACATCAAAGAGAGAAAGTTTTAGAAAACGAGAGAGTCAAGATCCTTTGGGACTTTAGAATTCAAACAGATAGACATCTGTCTCACAACACACCTGGTATAACTGTTGTAGTGTGACCATAATTTCCAGCATCACCGTTTATTTCATTTTATTTCATTCAATAAAGTTGGTTTGTTATTTTTCTTTTTGACATACAGTTGTACCTCACTTAAAGAGCATAATGTATTCCATAGGATTGCTCTTTAAGCGACTTTGCTCTTTAAGTGAAACACCATTGTAAGTGACCAATTGTGTGTGTGTTTGTGTTGGTGATTGCGAACCCCGATTTATTTGTGAAGCAAACATTCAGAAAAAAATTGCTCTTTAAGGGAGTTACTCTTTAAGAGAGGTGCTCTTTATGCGTGGTTTGACTGTACAGACACCACAAAGGAAAGAAAACCACATTCAAGAGCAAGATATTCCCTGTCTCAAATATACAACCATTGAATTGACAAATGGATGTTTGTAACTTTTATTGAACTTGTTTCATATACAGTATCTCAGAGTTATGATGTATTAGATGCTCATGTATAACTCTGTATACCTGCATGAATGAAATGCCTATTTAGAAAAAGCCCCATCCCCTCTCTTCATTACCCGGTATAAAAGTTCCTGTGGTTGGCCCAGTGGGGGCCAGTTTAGCAATTTCCATCTATTGCTGGTTAGGTCATTTGCTCTGGGATAGGATGGACTTATTTTAGATTGAGGAGTGCACACTTTGATCTGAAAATAAAGACTTTTTCTATTTCACCACATTCTTAAGCCTCATTTTCTTCCCAAGCCCTCTGTACAAAATCTGTGCCAGTGGAGCTGATATTAAAAGCTAATTTTTGTCCCCTCCATCTCTCAGTGATGTTAGGTCTGCTGTAAATTGGCAGACTGTCTTTTTGCTATCCAGTAGAACAGAGAGGCATAGTTTGTAAGCTAACAGTAGAAAAGAAGAAGGTCCAGTTTTTTGTCATTGCTATGCCAGGAGATGCATGAATTGAAGACAAACAACTGAAGAAAATAACAAAATATAGTGATTTGCAAATTGAAGTCAAGCGTCTGTGGAGGAAGAACTCTCTTGTTGTACCCATAGTGATTAGAGCCCATGGAGCAATGCCTAAAGGACTCCGTAGAACAGGGGTTCTCAACCTTCAGCCCATGGGCTGGATCCGGACTGTAGCACCATTTCATGTGGCCCGCTGCCTTCACTCCCGCCGTCGCCACCACCAGAAGCTCCGGAAGCAGCTATGTCTGCATTTATGCCTGTTGTAAATGTTTATGTCATAAATAGGCCAGATCAGCAGTTTCCCCATCATAAATAGTCATGTAAATGCACCCACAGGTGTCGTAAATGTGTTGCGGCAGCTGTGGATTTGTTTTATGGCTGCATTTATGGTGGGGGGAACCACTAGGTCCCCCATTCAGCTGTCTGAGGGAACATGACCTGGTCCGTGGCTTGAAATGGTTGAGAACCCCTACCCTAGATATTTGGAAATGTTGGACTAATCAGGCTTGAACATACTAACCCCCCAAAAACAACTGTACTAGGAACTGCATAGACACACAGATGTTACCTTAACAGTTCTTAGGTCATTCGTTAGGGCTTGAACTATTATTTTTATTCCAGTCCTCAACTGTAAACCAAATGGTAGATTTGTATCCAATAATCGACTCGGCTATGGGACTGAACAACAACAAACAACAACAACAGCTGGGTCTCATTATTCAGCCAGAGAGAATCTCCATTGCTATTTAGGTTGCAAAGTACTTACACTAGTTCACTGGTGGTGAGCCAGTTGTTCCCAGCTGTGGCCTTTTGTGTTTTAGAAGTCTTGGCCAAACCCAAAGGGGCACCATCCTTTAACCAGTTCATATCGGCTGGTTTCTCACTGTCTTTGGCGTGAAAAACACAGGAGAGCATAACTTTTTCCCCTGGGTAGGCAACGAGATTTTCTGGATGCTTATGGAAATGCTTATTAACTTGATCCGGCTCTAGAAGGGAAACATAATGCCTAAGCACCAAAATGGCTCTCCAAGAAAGCATAAGGTAGAAATGAAACTCCTAACTGCAAACCCCCTTTTCTTTTCCCCAGACAAAAAGCTGGGGGGAAAGCAGCAAAAAGTGGAACTCCAAATAGGAGTTTTTGGGACATAAGGTAAAGGTAAAGGTTTCCCTTGCTCAAAAGCCAGTCGTATCTGACTCTAGGGGTCAGTGCTCATCTCTGTTTCTAAGCCGAAGAGCCAGCGCTGACTGTTTCTGCAGACGTTTCCATGGTCATGTGGCAGGCATGACTAGACACTGGAGTGCATGGAACGCTGTTACCTTCCCACCGAAGTGGTCCCTATTTATCTACTTGCAATTTCTTGCTTTCGAACTGCTAGGTTGGCAGGAGCTGGGACAGAGACAGGAGCTCATTCCGTCCTGCAGTACTCGGGAATGGAACTGCTGACCTTCTGCCTCCCAGTCAGCATCTTAGTGACTTGAGCCACAGCAGTCCCTTTTTTTGGGACATAGGCAGGGATTTTTAACCACAGGTCTCTATAAGTCAGAAGCAACATAAGGGCACTTAGCAACAACATCCTTACAGTGTTCAATTGAAATTATTTCTGTCTCAGAACAAGGCATATACATAACAGCCTGGCCAGGTTATCCTGCTAGGGTAATAGAGTAGACCTTAGTGCCAGTGACTCAATGACAATTGCCAGGGGGCAGTTAACCAACCAGACAACCGTGAGGACTAATGGCCTTGGGAGGCCAAGTCAACAAGGAAGGGTGAAGGTCCCCAAAGTGGATTAAATCCCACTTGAATCCATCTTGATGGAGGGCAACAGCTTCATCCATCCTGGCCTCGGGCTGGTGAGGATTTTGTGTGCCAAAAGTGCTCCGGGCCAGAAAGTAACTTGTAGAACTGGATTAGTGGTAAGGGTGTCATGCTCCAATACAGAAGGCAAAAGGATGGGCACTGTATTATATTGTTTCCAGGACAATCTTCATGGCTGATCACCATAATGATAGCCAATATTCAGAATTGGATACGGCACCCAAAGAAGATGAATACATGACATAAAGTCTGGTCATTTTATAAAACTGGACAAAGTTTTACTGTAAATTGTAAAGATGGGATTGTTTGGCTGTTGTTCTGATTTCTCGTAGCTACATGACTGTTTTACTTCAACTTGTAAGAGTTACTTTTTGACCATGGCAGCCAAAGATGGATTCCCAGACCAAAGAGAGTAACTTTTTCATGTTTTGGCTCATTACATTGCCTAGTATCTGTTTTTTTCCTTCCCTTCCCTCCAAGATAGTCAAATATACTTGGGACAAGGATCTCTTTGTTTCACTTAAGAAAGGCCGTGAATCCAGATCCTCCAGTCCACATCCAACCCTACTCATCATCTTATACCAGCTCTTGTTTCTCTGGATTTGTCCCCTCTGTACTACACTCACCGTGGTTATCCACTGCATCATCGTGGGTACAGTAATACCTCGGATAACGCTAAGACTTGGTTCCTCAAGTCTTGGTGTTATCCGATTTTTAGTGTTATCTGATGCATGTTAAAATCCTATGGGATAGATCAGATAACGTTAAAGCTCCATAGAGATACATTGTAACCGCACAAGCTTTAGCATTTGTTATCCGATTCATCCCATAGGACCTTAACGTTATTCGATCCAATTCTCCTCCCCAGATTACTTAACGTTATGCGATTTTGGCGTTATCTGAGGTAAACGTTATCTGAGGTATTACTGTACTGTATCTTGTTTCACATTAAAGTGCCCTGTCACACAAACAGACCTACTCACCTGGCTGGGCAATGCTAATACCCATCCAACAAACTATCAGGCAACCCAGAAGTGACTGACCAAGTCGAGCCATTCTGAATTTACTAAAAATCCAATGGATGTCACCTCTCACTCAAGCTGAAGGTTCTCTGGCAGAGGTGGAAGGACAGTTTGCCTTAAATATACTAAGGGAAGAGGAAAAAGCCAAAGCAGGAAGAGAACAGGCAGATTTTTTTAAAAAATGGATGCTGAAAGCACTGAATTGTGACAGGCACAGTTGGCAATAATATTTTAGAGGGCATGAAATAGAACTGTTATTAACTCTATAATGATCAAAAGATCACAGAACAAAAGAAAATGGCATTGAATTGCAGCAAACCAAACCACCAAAATTGATCAGTCAGATATCACCAAATGGGAATGACGCAGAAAGACAGGACCCCAGCCTCCAAGGCGGCCAATATACCAGTGCTTTCCTCCCCACACCCCTGGCTCTTTTTGGCCTGGTACAAGCATTGCTATGCTAGTTCTTTTAATTTTTTTGTTCTCTTATTTATTTATTTTTTTGTAGTAGGGAAATCTGATGAAATCAGAAGGACAATAATGGGGAGCAAAGTGTTGACCTTCTGTACTTCCCATATTATAGATCTACCCTAGAGCCTTAAAGTAGCTGCTGTTGCTGTTGTTTATTCATAACCTTATGGATTTGTACATTATAAATTTATTCTTTTATGGGCAATATACCCTCTTACTGGGTATATGTTCTAAGTCTAAGCTCTGGTAATGCACCTTGAAATACATATATAATTTGTATTAATAAAATTTTCCCTGAATATTTTTGGACATCTGCTTTTGTCTTCTGTCCTACATGGTCACTTCAGGGAAGAAGAACGAGGTTGCACTGAAGATGATTCCAAGTGTGGAACTGAAGGGACAGATCCTCAGACTGGATATCGTTACAAATACAGCTGCTGTTCTAAACCAAACTTTCCAGTCATTTATTTAGAAATGAATTAGTTGCTGCTAGTTGATCCTCTGTGCCCGCAGACACCAGCTGTTAATTTTTATTTTACTTTGGGATGTATTTGTTTGGTTGTTCTCCAGTGGAGGGATGTCAAAAATTTTACTACCCCACTGTGACGTCATCACAGTGTGGGCGGAGCTAATGTCATGACATCATGATGTCATGGGCGGGGCCAAATAAAATAAAATAAAAATAAGCACGCGCACACACACACCTCTCAACCCACCCACCCACAACACAAACCCATAAATAAATTAAATAAGTAAAATAAAAATTACATTAAAATACACCCACCCACCCAAACACCCACCCACCCACCCCAAACATAAATCAACCCACCCATCCCAAACACAAACCCGTCACTTACCTGTTAGTATAAGTGCCTGGGCAGCACCATGTTGCAAGATGGCTATGGTCATCGTACCGGTTCTCTAGGATAATTTGCCTTAATGTAAATTTAAAACAGCTGTACCTCCTTAAGGATTCTCCAATTGGAACAGCAATTGGAACAGCACAGGTGTAGCTTATTGATGAGGTAACTCCAAGACTTTGCTTTAAAATCCCAAGCTAGGCTGCCATGCATGCCGGCTACCAGACCTTTTAAGGAGCTGTGGTAGTAGGTCAATATAGGTAAATGTATTAAATACACATTAAAATACACACAGACACACCACATCCAAAGGTCAGTCACTTACCCTGGGGAGCAGGCTATAGGAAGCTTCAGGCTAGCAGCTTCTCTTCCTCCTCCCTTCTTGGGAAGACAGCAAGGAGGCCGTGCATACGCGCCAAGCACTGTAGGCATGCATGCTCCCCAAGTGCTTGGCGCGCATGCACAGTGGGGAAACCATTGAAAAGGTAAGCCCCGAAGGTGGTTCCCCCCAAAAGCTGCTACCAGTTCTCCGGGACACTGGAAAAAGTTACTACTGGTTCTGGCGAACTGGTGAGAACCTGTTACATCCCATCACTGTTGTTCTTTTGATTTGTTGTGTGCTTTGTTGATTTATTTGATATTTGGATGTACACTGATCAGAGTGGGAAATTTCCCAAATGGGAGGTATAGAAATGTAATAAATAAATAATTAAATATTGTGAAACATTCTGCATAATCAAAAGGTCTGCTGAAAATCTATTTGAGGATGATTTTTGTATTAATTAAAGAGATGCCCTCAGGGCTTGCAGGCAAATAGACTGAGAACTGGCAAGTCAAATGACTGTGGTGACTTAGTGGTTAAGATGTTGAGCATGATGATTGGAAGGTTGGCAGGTCAGCAGTTTGAGATCTGACTGCTACATAACGGAGTGAGCTTCCATCTCTGTCCCAGGGTCAACTGTGTGATAACTCTGCATTTAAAGCAAATCAAAGCAATCATGCTCACAAACGGCCACAAAGCACTTGATGTACTCTCTAGGTGGTTCACAAGTTAGTTAGCATTTTGCCATCAACATGCTGGTTACTCATTTTACTGACTTCGGAAGAATGGAAAGCTGAGTGAACATTGCCAAAGATAATCATTACTGCATGAAAATTTTAAACACAACATGCCAGGATCAAAATTAAAATGTCATGCAAACATGTATGTGATGGTACAGAAAGAGTGTAATATAAGGAATATTTTTTTAAAATCATTTGTACAGCCGAAACTTTGTTCAGTCTTTGCAGTCCTTTCCTCTTTGCTCAGCAAGAAAAATGTGTATGAACAAAAAGACCTGCTGGCCATATCTCTGCAGCAGAAACCTTGCAAGTGGCTAGAGGGTTACTGCAACTGTCAAGCAGATGGAGGTCGGTCTCCCTAAACAGGGCATCCCCAAACAACAACCATGGGCCAGATATGGCCATAAGAGCCATTCCTTCAGGCCAACAACGCCCTTGCCAAACCAGGAAGTGAATATGGACACTTCTGCGCTCGTGCAAATGTGTTTGTATTCACTTCCTGGTTTGGCATGGACGTGCTCACACATGCGCAGAAGCATCCATATGATTTCCTGGTTTGACGTGGACATGCTTGTGCATGCTCAGAAGTCTTCATATTAAAGTCCTGGTTTGGTGTGGACATGCAAGGTAGATCAATAGGTATCCCTTTGGTGGTAAAGGTAAACAGCATTCTGTACACTCTGGTGTCTAGTCGTGCCTGCCACATGACCACAGAAATACTTGCAGACACAGACAGTGCTGGGTCTTTGGATGTAAACAGAGATGAGCACCAAACCCTAGAGTCAGATATGACAGGCTTTTGAGCAAGGACGACCTTTACCTTTACTTTCCAGTGTCTAGTTGTGCCTGCCACATGACCACGGAAACATATACTGTATAGACAGTGCTGATTCTTTGGGTATAAGCAGAGATGAGTACCAAACCCTAAAGTCAGATACGACTGGCTTTTGAGCAAAGGCAACCTTTACCTTTACTTTATGGCATCTAGTCATGCCTGCCACATGACCATGGAAACATATGAAGACAGCGCTGGCTCTTTGGCTGTAAGCAGAGATGAGCACCAAAACCTACAGTCAAATACAACTGGCAAAGGAGATTTCTTGACCTCTACTTCTCTCCCTGGAGAACCCAGTAGGGTCAACCCCCCTCCCTCAAATTACCTTTTGCCAGAGGGTCTTCCTCCTCCTCTACTCCACTCCTACAACCCTATGAAGCCCTCTGAGCAGTGATGGGATGTCCCCGGTTCCAGACGGATCCCTGGAACTGGTAGGACCAATCCCGGAGAGTTCTCCGGGAGGGGAGTCCACTTTTGAGGCGTCCAGTTCCGGACGCCTCACCGAAAGAATTTTTTTTAAAAAAAATCGGAGCTAAAATGGCTCCAATTGACTGCGCATGTGCAGAAACTCAATCTGACGCATTGCGCATGCGTCAAATTGAGTTTCTGGACATGCGCACTAAATTGGAGCCAAATGGCTCCAATTAAAAAAAAAAAATCTTCCGAAGCTGGAGCCGCCCCTTTTTAGAGTGGCTCCGGCAGCAGCAGCGGCAGCCCTAAGAGAAGGGCACCTCCCCTAGCCGGCCACCTGGCTCCCACGGGCACGTTGGTGCCTGGCCGCGCCGTCCGGCCGCGCCGCGCCCTCCTAGGGACTTGGGCCTGACAAACCCCCATGCCCTGGGTAAGCCCGGCGGGGCCAAAAAGGCAACGGCCCGAGGAAGCAGCAGGCGCCCGGCAGAAGACGATGCGGCGGTGGCGAGCCCCGCCGGGCTTACCCAGGGCACGGGGGGTTTGTCGGGCCCAAGTCCCTAGGAGGGCGCGGCGCGGGCGGACGGCGCGGCCAGGCACCAACGTGCCCGTGGGAGTTCGGTGGCCAGGCAGGGGCTGCAGGCGGCTGTGGCGGCCGTGGCCGGCGGATGCAGGGCCGGCCGCGGCCTTCGTAGGAGGAAACGGCCACAGTCGGGGGCAGCGTGCCTTGCCGGGTGGCCCCGGGCCACATGGAGGTTCGTCGGCGCCAAGGAAGGTAAGTGAGGCTTTTATATTTAGGGTGTGTGGGTGATTTATTTGTGTTTTGGGTGGGTGGTTGTACTTTTATTTAATTTTTATTTTATTTATTTATTTATTTTATTTCTTTAAGTTATTTACGGGTCTGTGTGCATGTTTATTATTTTTTTTTTTTTGGCCTTGCCCACAACGTCATGGCGTCATGACGTTGGCTCTGCCCATGACGTCATGACGTCATGACATTGGCCACGCCCATGACGTCCATGACGTCATGGCGTGGTAGTAGAATTTTTGACATCCCATCACTGCCTCTGAGTGGGAGAGGTGAGTGGGTGGGGGTCTTTTGTGACTGACCCTCCCTCAGTGACCGTCTTCTTGGCCCTTGGTAAGCCGTGGCTCAGCCCTAGCCTAAGCCCACTCCCCAGGGCTTCCTACATTATGCTGTCCATCCATCTCACCCCCTGCCTCTTCCTCTCACCCAGCTGCTTCTTGCGCCTCCCCCCCCCCCCGCGATTTATGGCTTCAGCTGATAATTACCAAGATCAAACTAAACAGAGAGGGGAGGAAAATGAGCCTGCCACTAATTGCAAACCCACCCACCCCAACCAGGGATAGGAAGTGTGTGGGGGTGGGGTGGGGAGTGGCCTTGAGAAGAGAGAGCAAAAGTTGGCCTGACACTCAACATCAAGAAAAACAAGATCATGGCCACAGGTTCTCTCAGTCCCTGGAGAATAGATTGGGAAAAAAGTAGAAGCAGTGACAGATTTTACTTTCCTAGGATCCAAGATCACTGCAGATGGTGATTGCAGCCATGGAAATAAAAAAGTGACTGATTCTTGGGAGACAAGCTATGAGAAACCTGAGGAACATAGTGAAAAGTAGAGATATCACCTTGGAAATCAAAATTCGCATAGTCAAAGCAATGGTATTCCCAGTGGTAATGTATGGTTGTTAAAACTGGACCATTAGGAAAGCTGAGTGCAGAAGAATAGATGCCTTTGAGATGTCATGTTGGAGGAGAGTTTTGAGAGTCCCCTGGACAGTGAGGAGAACAAATAGGTCAATCTTAGAAGAAATCAACCCTAACTGCTCCTTAGAAGGTCAAATAGTAAAGATGAAGCTAAAGTACTTTGGACATCAAATGAGAAGAGATGTTCCACTTGAGAAAGCCTTGATGCTGGGAAAAGTGGAGAGCAAATGCCTCTTGTCGCCGCTCTCTTCTCCTGAAGCCTGAGTCTTCACAGTGAGCGGCTCGAGCAAGGTTCCCCTTTCAGACCCCTGCCTTGAAAATTGCTGTTCACATCTTGCTCCGAAAGGCTTTCTTGGCAGGTCAAAGCCAGCCCTGGGTCTTCTTGATGCTGGGAAAACTTTTGAGAAGAATGTATGTTCATTCCTAAACCTAACAAAAGGAATACCGGTAGGCATCCCCCCTCCACACACTTCATTGCGAGGTCCCATAGACTTCCTCCCATACCTATCCACATTCATTCATAACCCTCTGGACTCTGGAGAGTAATTCATAGCCCACCTGGACCCCTTCAGAGAGGGCAAGAAAGGTATGGGTGGTGGTGGTGGCAGCAGCAGCTGCAGCGGGCAGGGGAGGAATGGTGGTGGTGGTGTGCGCTTAGCAGTGCTTCCCTTCTGGCAGACCTTCGGAGCCTCAAAGTCCTCCGCACAGAGGCAGACAGTCGTGGGGCGCCTCAGCCCCTAATGGATGCCCGCCCACCATTGTGTCCAGCCCCCGGGCCAGCTGTTTTGATCTGCATCAGGTGGGGGCTCCAGCCCCCCACCTGGGGGGGGCTCCAGGCCTGGAGCCCCCCCTCCACAAACCAAAGCAGCCGGCCGGGGGTTGGCCTGTCTGCCTCTGTGCAGGGGACTTCGAGACCCCGAAGGTCTGCCAGAAGGGCAGCGCTCCTAAGTGTACCCCACCACCACAATTCCTTCCCCCTCCCCTGCTGCTGCTGCCGCCTGTACCTTTCTTGTCCTCGGATGCATGCAGGAAAGGCGTTATAGAGGTGTTCTTCCTCTGAGGGGGTGGCAAATTTGGCTTCCGCCCCGGGCAGCTGAAACCCACGCTACACCACTGGCTCTTGCTCTTTCTCTTTTGATTTATGCCTTGCTGCCTGAGCCATGATCTGGAAGTGTTTGGCTCAGGAAAGCTTCGCCGTGACTCAGTGGCGTCGCGCGGTGTTCAGCCGCCTGGGGCGAAGAAGAAAATCGCCGCCCCCCCCCCCAGCTCCCCGCTGCTGCCGGTCCCCCCCCGGACCCAGGCAGAAGGCGCCGCCCCCCTGCTGAACAGTGGCGCGCGCGCGCTTGCGCGCGCGCACGCCGCACACCTCTGCCTGCTCGCCCTCCAGGGGCACTCCGTCACCCACCCCCAACGAGCACACCTCCACCTCCGGCAACTCGCTCGCCCGGCTGGCCATCGCTTCTTGCCTCGTCCTGGCAAGGAGGGGTGTGTGTGTCTGCAGCGACCTTCGGGGCCGCCGTGTCCCCCCACCACCACCACCGCAAACGCCTGGCCGGCAGGAGGCGGCCCCTTCGGCTTCCAGAGCCAAGCCGGGGGGCGCGCTACCCGGGGCGCAAGAGCACAGCTGCCGAAGGGAGGGAGGAAAGGACGGAGGTGGCGGGCGCTACCCACCCCCGGAGGAGGGCCGCGCGGGAGCGAGGGCCGGGGCCTGAGCCGGCTGGCTGCCGGGGCGCCGCCGCCGCCAGGGCGCCACTCGGGGGCTCTCCTGGCGGGCGGCCCGCATGCGCGCGCACGCTACCCACCTCCTGCCCAGCCAGCCGCCAGGGGCTCCCCGCCACGGCGCCACCCACCCCCGACGAGCGCCCCCGTCTGACGGCAAGCTGGGTGGGTGGCTGGGCGGGCGGAGGCGAGCAGCGTGCGCGCGCACGCGGGCCGCCCTCCAGGAGAGCCCCCGACGGCTAGCCGGGCGGGCGGGGCCCCTCCTTGAATGGTGTCCGCCTTAAAAAAAAACCCTTTTTCTCCTCCTCGCCCCCGACGGCCAGCCAGGTGGACGGAGGCGAGCAGCGCTCGCCAGCAAAACGGCCGCCCTCCGCCTGGGAAGTCCTGCTTCCTAAGCCCGGCCCCAGGCAGAGGGAGGCCAAACTGGTGGGGACATTTTGCCGCCCCCTGAAATCCGCTGCCCGGGGCATCCGCCCCCCCCGCCCCCCCCATGCGACGCCACTGCCGTGACTGCCAAAAAGTCAACCTCAGGAGTTATCAAGGAGACTGCTTCACTGCCTCCTCTCTGCAACTCTACTCTATGTCCAGATGTCTTGAGTAACTGCTACATTTACAGAGTTGAGGACAAAGTGCTTTTGACACAGCATAGCTGGCTACCCATGCTGTGTGGGAATATGTGGGTAAGCCTATACTGAGGGGAGACTGGAACTGTGGACTTTGTGACTGGCAGTGTACGACTGTGTGTTGAACCTTTTATTATTATTATTATTATTATTATTATTATTATTATTATTATTATTATTATTATTATTATTATTATTATTATTATTATTATTATTATTATTATTATTATTATATGCCGCCCTACTCGGTGAAAACTGACTCAGGGCGGCTCACAACATACAATCAAATACAATGTAACAATTCAATAGAACAACACAATGTCACAATATAGTGAAATATACATTAATAATTCAAACAATAGAATATCATAAAATACAATACAGTAAGATAAAACCCCAATACTGTATATGTCATAAAGTTACAAAAATATTACAAAAAACATAGAAACATTACACAATCTTACAAAGAAAAAAATGTTACAAAAAGGCATCCCCACCCTACCCACCCCGGATCCTACCCATTAAGGTGGTGGCCACCAACCCACTACTCCCCTTCCTTCTGTCCAAGGGAAAGGAGAAAGGCAATGTGTCCATCCGACATGTAGGTGCTGCCACAAAACCCCAGCCTAGAAAAAGTTTAGCAAATATAACAGTCAGACTGGCCTCGGAGGGTGGTGTTGGAATCAGCTGGGGAATGGTGTTTTCTTTGCTCTTTATATATTTGTAAAGACTGTGACTGCTGAGAAACCAAGCAAACAAGTTTATTTTCTGCACTGTAAATAGTTTTGAACCTACTCACGAGTAAAGGAGTCCCCCCCCCCTTTCTTTGCAGAAAACCTGCCTGGACCCCTCTTGCCCACAAACCACCATAGTAGGACTACTATCAAAGGTGTGTGCCAGGCAGGGGCGTAGCTACTGCCGTATCTGCCGTATCAATTATACGGGGCCCCCGGGCCACTGGGGGCCCCAACGTGCGTAAGCAAAAATTAATAAAAACTTCCCAGGGCACTGCCCACTAATTCTGCTGCTACCATCACAACAGCCCCCAAGTAGGTTAAATGGAGGGCAGCATATGTATCATATTTAATTTTCTCATTTCCAATCTTCTGGGATGCTTAGCTGAGAGCTTAACTAGGTACTACCCCAAAGAAAGGGGGCACTGGGACAAACAAGAGTAGAGAAAGGATACATTACAAGAAGCAACCCTATATTTATTCAATATCCTAATGTTAAACTGATGTTGCACATAATAACTCAAGAAGTCTTATACTGCTGTCAAAATGGACCAGCAGGATCTTAATGCATGTCAAGGGAAAAAGGTATTGCCATAGTCTGTTCATGGACAATACTATTGTGACTATTTCTAAAGCTGGATCAGTGGAAGGAGACACTCCATATTTGTCAGACATTGTAGAGCCTTGGGTCTCACAGTTAAAGTCTCCAAATCTTTCTGTCAAATTGAAAGAATCATATTTTCTAAGGTTTCATGTAAATGTCTTGGTATAATTTCAGCCAGTCAGCTTAAAATACCCAAACACTTAAATTTTGAGCCACATATTAAAAACTGATGACATACTAAAATTTTAAAAATTTCTACATAGTTAGGTTGAATTGTAGCAGCTAAATTGACACAAACTTAGCCAATGTTTCTAAACAATACGAATAGACCTTCCCTTTCAATGTTTGCGTCACAAACTTTGAGCTGTCTAATGTTTTTATTTGAACATTATCCTGCAATAGTGTGAATAATGAAATCATTTGGAATGTTGGCATCATTAGGTATGTATAGTTTGTTGGTTGTTTAGTACAGTATTTTATTTTATACTAGGTCATGTTTTTATTATTGCTATATATGTGTTAATTTGTTTATATTGTGACTTTTTCGTATTGGTTGTTGGTAGCCACACAGAGTAGTGTTTACGCTAGGTGTTCCTAACCTAAGACCTGTGGGCCAGGGCCAGCCCACGACAGCATTTCATGTGGCTGCCACCCCTCCAAGGGCATTTGAGAAACAAAATGGCTGCTCTGTTGAAAATGTTGGGACAAAATGGTTGCCCCCAATATTCCGGGAACGCAAAATGGCTTTCTGGCCCTCAAAGCTGACTGAGAGAGCATGACCCCCAGCTTGAAATGGTTGGAAATCCCTGTATTCTAATTGGGTTGGGATATCATCATCATCATCATCATCAGGCAACAAGGGATAGAGGGCAGTGAGACTTCACAAATAAGGCTCTTGCTTTGGATGTTTTCCAGAGGTCCATCCTGTCTGAGGCCTTGGTGTGACACTCATGCCTTCATGTTTTCTGGAACAGGTTGGTTGACTGTTGCCAACCTCTACCTGGGGAGGTGCTAGTTTTGGTCTGCTCTGAGTATTCATTTCCTTGCCAATACCCTTCTCTGGGAGGAATTCCCCAATCTGACATTTAGGGAGGCTCCTGATGGGAGCCTAGCAACTCCACATGGGAACTGGGGTACTAATGCGAACGAACGAACGAACGAACGAACGAACGAACGAACGAACGAACGAACGAACGAACGAACGAACGAACGAACGAACGAACGAACGAACGAACGAACGAACGAACGAACGAACGAACGAACGAACGAACGAACGAACGAACGAACGAACGAACGAACGAACGAACGAACGAACGAACGAACGAACGAACGAACGAACAAACAAACAAACAAACAAACAAACAAACAAACAAACAAACAAACAAAAGCAGGCAAGCAAACAAACAACAAAGTAGGAAGAATTGTTATTTTCCTGCTGGAAAGATTTAGTAATGGTTTTTACTAATCAGAAGAAAGCTCCCAGATCTGGAATGCCATATGTGAGTGGTTTTAGAGTAGTTTCCAGTTCAAGACTCTACCATGCAGCTTTTCCAATGAATTTCCAGCAATGGGAGTGATATGCAGTAACCACTGATACTGACCATCAATAACCCTGCCCACCTGGGTCTTGCAATTTAAGAACATTTCACACTGGGCTCACCCACTCTGTTGCTCAAGGTTTGGATGAGATATCACAAACAACTGATCATGCAACCATCTCCCTGATCCCTATATCTTCCAAATGTGCACCATTCAGAGACAGAAAGATCAAGACTTTGTATTATTTAAGAATGTATTTATTGGGGATTCACTTAAATGAGATTACACTTGCCAGGGGCTTTGGTTCTCAGATCCTTCAGGTCACTCATTTCAGCATAATCCCTGGGGCTGAATCCTTCCACTTTGAGTATTTGAATCTTTCAAAGATCTAATCTGAAAAGGAAACCAAACCCATTTTAAAAAGTTTTAAAATAGATTAACTGGCCTTCTTTTTTTTTTTTTGTACAATGGATAGAAAACACATATTGAGGAAAGATTTAAATAACATGAGAATCCTTAAGGCTGAGAACTAGTGATATCCATCTGTTTTGTAGAACAGTATCCAAAAGAGAGGGCGGAATGTGGAGATTTATATAGCAGGATAAAATACATATAAATCTTTAACAAGATTCTTCTTGTTAAGGATTCTTCTTGTTAAGGATTTATAAGACATACTCGGATGGAGGCCTTTTGATGTGTTACAAAGCCCCAACCTTCGGTAAAGCTCTCATTTGTGTTTATTCTGGGTGTCCTCAAACTACTGAGGTTTGCTTTGGGTTGCAGTGGGTTGTTAATGTAAATTATGCTTATAACTAGCCAATAAGAAGAGTCTTCTATTTTCCCCGCTTCTAGGGGAACCTGACCTAGTGTTAAACTGCTTGTTATTCATCATGCCTCTTAGTCTCTTCAGATTATTCTCCTCAGTTCTGTTGTTCTGCACTCTTCTCTCTACTTTATTGTTGATATTTGCCTTACAAGCAAACCAAATATGTTTAAGAAAAATGTTTTGTTTACCTCATGGAAACTTACTGTATAGAAACTCACAAAGAAAAACACCTGTTTATATCTTTGAAAGAACGGTAAGTAAAGAGACTATTTTGTTATATTTCATGTGGAAAGTATTAATTGCTGGACTAAAACAGGGAATGTAAGGTTTGGAGAACGTGCAAACTCAAACTAAATCTAACTGTAAACCTGTCCCACTTTACTGCTGTATAAAATACTTAACAACTTTGGTGGTGGTGGTGTTAAGACCTTTCTTTCTCTCTCTCACACACACACATACACACACCCATGAATGCACACCGACACACACAACAGTGCATGCTTACCTTTCAGCTGCAAGGAACCTTCATTAGATAAATATTTCTTTTCTTCTAGTGTGGCTACGCACTGGTACTTTCCAATGATTGACTTATCTGCCGAAGCGAAGCTGGTGGTGGTGTAGAAATTAAAAGGGAAATGATCAAATAGTCCATAGCTATCCAGTTTCTCAGCTCTTGTTTAATTTCTAATCTGAGATAAAAACAACTTTCCAGGAGCCCTCTTCTCTAGCACTCCATGATCCAGTTTTTTTTTAAAAAAAGCCTAAAGTCCTTAAAGAGCCAAAGATTTCAGACAAAAAATAGAGTGACAACCTTAGCCAATTGCATAGAAAAGATCCTTCCAGGGTGTTAGATAGGAGGTAATAATACGTCAGAAATTATTCTTAGATTGAAGGATTTTTGCTGGAGAAACTCTGCTCAGGGGACGCCTGAATGAGACTCCTTTCATGTACCAAAGACCTGGGACAGAGATGGATGCTCAAACCATCATCCACTACCCGGGTCTCAAACTGCTGGCTTGCTGGCCTTCCAGTTAACAAGATGAGCTTCTTTACCACTGAGCTGCTGCAGCCCCTTAGATAAGTTATCTAAAGATAAGATGTGATCCACAGAAGGGAAAACAGGCATTGAACCACTGGTAATCAAACTGGTTTCCCTGGGTCAATTGCTGTGGCCATCTAGATGACCATTTGGAGGCGTCTGTGTGGAGCTCCAATGTCAGAAGCTGATTCTAAAGGGCCAACAAGATGTTAATTTTTTCCAGCTCTATTTTTTGTTGCAAAACTGTTCCTGCACTGATTTGAAAGGTTCCTCCCTCCAAAACAGCTTGTGTGGAAAGTAGAGGCACTGGATTGAAGGAAATGGGCATCCCTGGCAACACCACCTTTTTCATTAGAGCATTTGAGCAAACTGGCAGAAAGTGGCCCAAAAGCAACGTCAGCTCAGCCAAAGAATACTTAAACCACTCATTTAGACTCAAAAAATGCAACTTCACAAATGGCTTCCCCATTTGTCCTTTATGTCAGGTAGCTAAAGGGTCTTTAATTTAATCCCATGTGTGCCCAACCTGATGGAAATAGCAGGGAAAATTGCCCATAGAGTTGCTTACAACAAAGTCTTTGACCATGTGGAACATGAGAAACTATGAGTTGTTGTGAAAGAAATGGGGGTATCTCAATACTTGATTGTCCTGATGCATAAACTGTACTGTAGACAAGGATCTACCATTAAGATTAATGAAAATTGCTCACTCATAAGGTTGCCATAAATCAGACATAATTTGATGCCATGTAACAAAGTTGCTCCCTTGGACAGAGCCTTGTGAAGTTGTATATCACAGATCCATCTGATACTATGTATCATATTTAATTTTCTCATTTCCAGCCTTCTGGGATGCTTAGCTGAGAGCAATGGCGTCGCGCAGTCTTCAGCCGCCTGGGGCGAAAAGCAAACTCGCCGCCCCCCCCAGCTCGCCGCTGCCGCCACCCCTCCCCCCTCCCAAGGCAGAAGGCGCCCCCCTGCTGACTAGCGGCGCGCGCGCGATTGCGCGCGCACCACACACACCTCCGTCCGCTCGCCCGCCAGGCAGGGCCGTCCGCCACCCACCCCCGACGAGCGCACCTCCGTCCGCTCGCCCGCCAGGCAGGGCCGTCCGCCACCCACCCCCGACGAGTGTACCTCCGGCAGATCGCTCGCCCGGCTAGCCGTCGGGGGCTCTCCGCGCGCCGCCTGCCGCTGGCAGCGGCTTTCAGGGGGCGGCAAATAATGTCCCCTCCCCACCCTTTTGCTGGCGAGCGTCCTGCGTGCGCTTAGCTGCTTGCAGGTGAGGAGGAGAAAAAGAGGTTTTTTTAAAGGCAGACAATTCAAGGAGGGGCCCGCCCCGCCCGGCTGGCCGTCGGGGGCTCTCCTGGAGGGCGGCCCGCGTGCGCGCGCACGCTGCTCGCCTCCTCCTGCCCAGCCAGCCGCCAGGCCCGGGGCTCCCCGCCACGGCGCCACCCACCCCAGACGAGCGCCCCGTCTCACGGCAAGTTGGGTGGGTGGCTGGGCGGGCGGAGGCGAGCAGCATGCGTGCGCATGCGGGCCGCCCTCCAGGAGAGCCCCCGACAGCTAGCCAGGCCCCCTCCTTGAATTGTCCGCCTAAAAAAAAACCTTTTTCTCCTCCTCGCCTGCAAGCGGCGAAGCGCATGCGGGGCGCTCGCCAGCAAAAGGGTGGGGAGGGAACATTTTGCCGCCCCCTGAAAGCCGCTGCCCGGGGCATCCGCCCCCCCCGCCCCCCCCCACGCTACGCCACTGGCTGAGAGCTTAACTAGCTGCTACCCCAAAGAAAGGGGGCACTGGGAAAAACAAGAGGAGAGAAAGGATACATTACTAGGAGCTTCTCATTAGTATTTTTGTTATTGTTAGCAACAACCAAAAACATAGAAGGAAAGGCTGAGCCAAAGCTGACGCGGGGATGGTTAAGAACAGGAGTCTTAAAGAAGGAAACAGAAGGATTTATCTTGGCAGCTCAGGAACAGGTTTTGCCATCAAATTGCAAAAATACAAGATGTGTCCAACAATAGTAAATGCTGGCTTTGTAATGAAAAGGATGAAACAGTAGATCATCTGATCAGTGGATGCAGCAAAATTTCACAGACTGGGTATTTGCAACACCATGACAGGGTTGCAAAAATTATTCACTGGGAATTCTGTTAGAAGTTTGGATGAATGCAGTAAAAATTGTTGGGAACATCAAATAGAGAAAGTTTTTAAAAAGGAGAGAGTCAAGTTTGTATGGGATTTTAGATTCAAACAGATAGACATCTGTCTCACAACACACCTGATATAACTCTTGTAGAAAAGAAGGTCCAGTTTTTTGACATTGCTATGCCAGGACTGCAGTGGTTCAAGTCACTAAGACGCTGACTGGGAGATGGAAGGTTAGCAGTTCGATTCCCAAGTACTGCAGGACGGAATGAGCTCCCATCTCTGTCTCATCTCCTGCCAACCTAGCAGTTTGAAAGCAAGAAATTGCAAGTAGATAAATAGGGACCACTTCAGTGGGAAGGTAACAGAGTTCCATGCGCTCCGGTGTCTAGTCATGCCTGCCACATGACCATGGAAATGTCTGCAGAAGCAGACAGCGCTGGCTCTTTGGCTTAGAAACAGAGATGAGCACTGACCCCTAGAGTCGGATACGACTGGCTTTCAAGCAAGGGAAACCTTTACCTTTATGCCAGAAGATGCATGAATTGAAGACAAACAACTGAATTAAAATCATTGTATGAGGTACCACTGTATAGTGATCTGCAAATTGAAGTCAAGCATCTATGGAGGAAGACAATCTATGAAGCATTGTCCAACCCCCCCCCCCCCCACACACACACACACTCAAACAAGGTCACAAAAACCCAATAAAAGGAGGGGAAACCGATTTAGAAACAGAATATGACAACTTCCCGAGGTGGATACAGTTCACATACAACATGTGGAGAAAAATGACACCAAAACAGGAATCCGGAAAAAAGATATTGAGGAAAAACGTGACTTGTTAAAATGACATTTCCGCAGTGTAGGAGATGTTTGGAGGTGATCCAGCAAAAAAAAAAAATCGATCGACCAATCGCAGTGACCCAAAATGTGCTTGAAAGAGGACAGAATAACCTTTATTTTGACACTTATACAATTTGGGTTGGACTTGCAATGATGTCATCGCTTTGCATTTTTTGCTTTTGGGTTCTACCAATTCTTAAAGTCCCTGAGAAAAATCTTTCAAATAACATAACTCTTATTTTCTATGAAGGTTTAAAAACAACATACACACTTTCTTTCTAACCTTCTTTTCTTTAAAAAAAAAAAAAGTATCTCTCCACACCAGAGTAGATATATTGGTGAGAGAATGGATATACTGTAGCAAGTTTCTCATTTGAAGTCATAACCACTTTCCCTTTTGGCTCTCCCTCTTATTGAAGAATTGCTTTCAAGGAATCGTGAAGGAAAAACTATTTTTCTTTGCGGACTATTGAAAGATTTATTAAAAATAGATCTTTTGCAGTTATTCACCTGTGGTGAATTGTTGTTTGTACAGTGGTCTTTTATGGACATGTGTGCATAGTGGGTAGTTTCGGGGAGAATAAAAAATAAAGGTTAAAAGCATCTTTGTTGAAAAATAAAATATAAAAATAATAATAAACACAAATGAAATTGGGATTTATGGTTTTTGGTTAACACAATGTAGCAGTTCAAAAGCAAGAAATTGCAAAAAGATAAATGGGGACCACTTTGGTGGGAAGGTAAACAGCGTTCCATGCCTGCCACATGTCCATGGAAATGTCTGCAGACACAGACAGTGCTGGCTCTTTGGCTATAAACAGAGATGAGCACTAAAACCTAGAGTCGGATATGACTGGCTTTCGATCAAGGGTGACCTTTACCTTAGCTCAGAAAATCTTAGATTTTATGAACATTTTATGAAAACCTTTATTTTATTAACATAATCCATGACGGTAGTGTCCATAGACTCTACTTGCAACTTTTTTATTCCAGTCCTCAACTGTGAACCAAATGGTAGATTTGTATCCAATAATTGTATTTGTATTTGTATTTTTCGACTTAATTGACTCAACTATGTGACTCAACAACAACAACAACAACAGCTGGGTCTCATTATTCAGCCAGAGAGAATCTCCATTGCTATTTAGGTTGCAAAATACTTACACTAGTTCACTGGAGGTGAGCCAATCGTTCTCATCGAATGGTATTTGCAGATGATTAGTGTCGGCCAAATCCAGAGGGACACCATCCTTCAACCAGTTTATTTCAGCTGGTTCCTCACTGGTTGTGGTGCGGAAAGTACAGGACAGCCTAACTTGCGCCCCTGTGGAGGCAACGAGGTTTTCTGGATGCTTATGGAAATGCTTATGGACTCTCAGCCCTAGAAGGGAAACATAATACCTAAGCTCCAAAAAGGCTCTCCAAGAAAGCATAAGGTAGAAATGAACTCCTGACTGCAAACCCCCTTTTCTTTTCCCCAGACAAAAAGCCAGGAGAAAAGCAGGGAAAAGTGGAACTCCAAATAGGAGTTTTTGGGACATAGGCAGGGATTTTTAACCACAGGTTTATATGAACCAGAAGCAACTTGAGGGCACATAACAACAACAACATCCTTACAGTGTTCAATCGAAATTATTTCTGTCTCAGAACAAGGCATATACATGACAGTCTGGCCAGGTTATCCTGCTAGAGTAATAGAGTAGACCTTAGTGCCAGTGACTCAATGACAATTGCCAGGGGGCAGTTAACCAACCAGACAACCCTGAGGACTAATGGCCTTGGGAGGCCAAGTCAACAAGGAAGGGTGATGGTCCCCAAAGTGGATTAAATTCCACTTGAATCCATCTTTATGGAGGGCAACAGCTTCATCCATCTTGGCCTGAGGCTGGTGAGGACTTTGGGTGCCAAAAAGGCTCTGAGACAAAAAGGGACTCGTAGAACTGGATTAGTGGTAAGGGTGTCATGCTCCAATACAAAAGGCAAAAGGATGGGCACTGCATTATATTGTTCCCAGGACAATCTTCATGGCTGATCACCATAATGATAGCCAATATGCAGAATCAGATATGGCACCCAAAGAATAATAATACATGACATAAAGTCTGGTCATTTTATAAAACTGGACAAAGTTTTACTGTAAATTGTAAAGATGAGATTGTTTGGCTGTTGTTGTTCTGATTTCTCATTTGACGGGAATAGTCTTCAGTAATTTTCCTTGCCATTATGTGGTGCGGACAAGTGTTTAATCTTATAAAGGCTTGACTACACATACAGTACAGATAATTTTATTCATTTGCTAATTCTCCTAAAATACATAGCTACATGACTGTTTAACTTCAACTTGTAAGAGTTACTTTTCGACCACGGCAGCCGAAGATGGATTCCCAGACCAAAGAGAGTAACTTTTTCATGTTTTGACTCATTACATTTCCTAGTACAGTAATACATATGCATCGCATAATGCTAAAATCGGATAAAGTCGGGGAATTTGAGGCAACCATTTACATCGCAGAACGTTAACATAACGTTGTGCGATGCAAATGGTTGCCTCAAATTCCCTGACGTTGATCTCTACCCCAAAGCCTGCAGGGCTGAAGATCAGCTGTGCAGACTTTGGGGCAGAGGTCTCTGCTCAGATCGGCAGTTTGGTTGGAGGGGGAGGGCACGCGTGCCCATTCTCCCTCAACCAAACTGGTGATTCAATCGCATGCTGGGACTGCCAGGGTGTTGGGGGAAAGATCGCCCCTTAGCGATCCAGACTGAGGTTTCTGAAAAAAAGTTAGGAAAAAGTGTTCCTAACTTTTTTTCAGAACAGCCCCCCCCCCCCCCCCCAAAAAAAAAAACCTGGCTTGCTAAGGGGCTTAGCTATCCAGGCCGGGTGGGGGTTCTTAAGAGAGGCTGGGAAAAGGGTCCCAACCCAACCCTCTCTTAAGAAGCTCCCCCGCCTTCTTTGCTAAGCCCCTTAGCAATCCAGATGGATGTTTCTGAAAGAAGTGAGGAAAAAGTGTCCCTAGCTTCTTTTCAAAAACACCCCACCCCAGCTTGCTAAACAAACAGTGAATCCAGATCCTCCAGTCCACATCCAACCGTACTCATCATCTTATGCCAGCTCTTGTTTCTCTGGATTTGTCCTCTCTGTTTTAAACTCACCGTAGTTACCCACAGCATCATCGTAGGTATCTTGTTTCACATTAAAGCACCCTAACACAAACAGACCTACTCACCTGCCTGGGCAATGCTAATACCAATCCAACAAACTACCAGGCAACCCAGAAGTGACTGGCCAAGTTGAGCCATTCTGACTTCATTAAAAATCCAATGGATGTCACCTCTCAACTGAGCCTGAAGGTTCTCTGGAAGAGGTGGAAGGACAGTTTGCCTTAAATATACTAAGGGAAGAGGAAAAAGCCAGAAGAGGAAGAGAATGGGGACGTTTTTTTAAAATGGAGGCTGAAAACATTGAACTGTGACAGGCACACTTGACAATAATATTTTAGAGGGCATGAAATAGAACTGTTATTAACTCCATAATGATCAAAAGATCGCAGAACAAAAGAAAATGGCACTGAATTGCAGCAAACCAAACCACCCAAATTGATCCGTCAGACATCCCCAAGTGGGAATGATGCAAAAAGGCAGGACCCCAGCCTCCAAGGAGGCCAAAACACCCCAATTTACTGGTGCTGTATGATGGAGTGAGCTTCCATCTCAGTCCCAGCTCCAGACAGCCTGGCAGTTTGAAAGCAAGAGATTGCAGGTAGAGAAATAGGTAACACTTCAGCATTCCGGGTACACTCCGGTGTCTAGTCATGCCTACCATACGTGTAACACCTGCATATGCAGACAGTGCTGGCTCATTGGCTATGAACAGAGATGAGCACTGAACCCCTAGAGCTGGATACGATTGGCTTTTGAGCAAGGGTGGCCTTTACCTTCATCTTTACTAATATTTCACATTTTTTTGATTCCTGCAGAATTCCCTCAAAAATATTTCTGGGCTATTTTCTACACTGTAATTCCCCCCTCTTTTTGGCCTGGTACAAGCATTGCCATGCAGCTTCTATTAATTTTTTTGTAGTCGGGAAAACTGATGAAATCAGAAGGACAATAATGGCGAGCAAAGGGTTGACCTCCTGTACTTCCCATATTGCAGATTTACACTAGAGCCTCAAGTTACCTGCTGTTGGGGACTCTTCTTTTTGTTCCTGTTGTTTGTTCATGATGAGAAACATGATTAGCAGTGCATGTTGTACATTCTGCAGTCACATCATGGTGATTTATTAATCTTAAATTAATGTTTCCTAGCATATGGTTGGTGATGGATGGAGAAATGGAGAACAGAAAGTGCTACTGGAATACCATGATACAAGTAAGCTGGAAATACCCAGATCAGGTCTACGTTTGAGAAAAGAGAAAAGACAGAATATAGAAATCCGTTCAATTGAGCTGTATTATTACTGATTCAGATTTTGGTGTATAGTACTGATTAGGGCAGTGTAGGTGAACCTATGGCACGTGCAGTACTGGACAGAACTGGTAGTAACTATTCCAGGTGGTCTCCGGGGGAGGGGGGTTGTTAGTAACTTTCCTGGGACACCACCCGGGATTGTTACCTTTTATTTTTAGGCAACTAGTTCAGTTGCCTCTCTGGCCGCATGATGCATGTGTGCTTCAAGCAGAAAATGGCTGCTTGGTTCAGCACGCATGTGTGTTAAGACATCAATTGACGCCAAGCCAAGCAGCTATTTTGTGCTTGGACTCAGAGTGTGCATGCATCGGGCAGAGGCAATGGTGGGTTGTTGGCGGTTCGCACCAGTTTGCCCGAACTGGTAGCAACAATCCCGGTTGGTTCTCCGAGGGGGTAGGAACCACCTGGATTGTTGTTGTTGTTTTTTGAGGTGTCCAGTTTGGATGCCTCACCAGCATTTTTTTTTAAAATTTGGAGCCAAAATGGCTCCCGGGAACTGCGCGTGCATCAAACCTCCATTTGACAGTTCTATTTTTTACTGTGCATGTGTCAAATGGAGGGGAAGGAGGGGAAGGGCACAGGGAGCGCCTGAAGAAGTGGCGGCAACCTTTCTGTGCTGCGCCACCAGGCCGCTACGCCATTGCGGACGTTTGCTGCACCACTGCACCACCACCTCTGCTGTTTCCCGAGTACCAATGGTAAGTGACGGGTTTGTGTTTGGAGTGGGTGGGTGGCTTGCTTTGTGTTTGGGGTGGGTGGCTTTGTGTTTGGGGTTTGTTTGGGTGGGTGTATGTATTTTTATTTATTTTTTATTTAATTTATTTAATTTATTTAATTTATTTATGGGTTTGTGTTGTGGGTGGGTGGGTGGGTTGAGGTGTGTGTGTTTGTTTATTTTTATTTTATTTTATTTATTTTATTAATTTTTAATTATTATTTTTTGGCCCCACCCACAACATCATAACATCATGACGTCGTGATGTTGGCTCCACCCATGACATCATGATGTCATGACATTGGCTCTGCTCACACTGTGATGATGTCACAGTGTGGTAGCAAAAAAATTGACAACCCAGGACTGGGCAGAGGCCGCGGCCCAGTGCTAGGTGACATGGCGAGCAGAGGCCACATGGGTGATGTGGTGAGCACGGGCACTGGGCCGAGTGCCTCCATGCCCCCTCCAAGGAGGAGGACCCCCATGACCGCACCACCCCAGATCCCTGATATGTGCTGCCTGATGAGTTTATTTATTTATTTATTTTGAGAGGGATGGAGGGTGGGAGGGATGTGTGTGTGTGTGTGTGTGTGTGTGTGTGTGTGTGTGTGTGTGTGTGTGTGTGTGTGTGTGTGTGTGTGTGTGTGTGTGTGTGTGTGTGTGTATGGGTTTGTGTTGTGGGTGGGTGGGTGGGTTGAGGTGTGTGTGTGTGAGAAGGCAGTGGCGTGGCAGCTACAGGAAGTCCTGGATGAAGCGGATTATCTGGACCCTTTTCAGTCAGGATTCAGGCCCGGATATGGTACGGAAACTGCATTGGTTGCATCTCTGGCGAGAATGAGATGGAGGTCATCCATCCGTCCTGGCTCTTCTTGACCTCTCAGCGGCTTTCGATACCGTCGACCACGGTATCCTTCTGGGAAGGCACCAAGGTATCTTTCTGGGAAGGCTCCAGGGAACTGTGTTGGCCTGGTTTTCCTCATTTCTGAGGGACCGGACTCAGTCGGTGTGGCTGGAAGGCGAGAGGTCCAGCCCGAGGCCCCTGCAATATGGGGTGCCTCAGGGCTCGGTACTCTCACCTCTCCTATTTAACATCCATATGACGCCACTGGGTGAGATCATCCGTTCCCACAGGGTGAGGTATCACCAATATGCAGATTACACCCAGCTGTATATCTCAGCCTGTGGAGATCCAATTGATGCAGTAGAAGTCCTATCCAGGTGCCTGGAGGCTGTCAGGGTCTGGATGGGGGACAACGGGCTACAACTGAATCCTGGCAAGACTGAGTGGCTATGGGTAACGGGTTCTGCGCTATCTCAGGAGCTACCATCTTTGGTTCTGGATGGAGCAGCTTTGACCCAAACAGACCCGGTGCGTAATCTGGGGGTCCTCTTGGACTCACGACTATTGCTCAAAGAGCAGGTGGCAGTCGTGGCCAGGAGGGCTTTTGCACAACTTCGTGTAATACGCCAGCTACGCCTGGTCCTAGATCGGGACTCCATGCTCATGATCACACATGCTTTGGTCACCTCCAGACTTGATTACTGTAATGCACTCTACATGGTCTGCCCTTGGTGACCATTCGGAGGCTGCAGCTGTTCCAGAATGCGGCTGCTCGGGTGGTGTTGGGGTGTGGGCGTTATGCTCATGCCTCACCGCTGCTTCAGGAGCTGCACTGGTTGCCAGTATGTCTCTGGGTGCAATTCAAGGTGCTGGTTATTACTTTTAAAGCCCTACATGGTAGTGGGCCAGGATACTTAAGAGACCGCATCGTCCCAAGGACATCTGTCCATCCCATCAGGGCGGATCGGAGAGGCTTTCTTATCATTCCATCGGCTAGAGAGGCGCATCTCTCTAGCACCAGGAGGAGGGCCTTCTCCGTGGCCGCCCCGGCCCTTTGGAACCTCCTGCCAACTGAGTTACGCCTACAGACAGAGCTCCTGCCCTTTCGGAAGGCCCTAAAAACCTGGCTGGCAGGGCAGGTGTGGGGCTCCAGGAATATGGGGTCCCATGTTGGGTGGCTGATCTGATGGGACAGCCACCCCTTCCTCACTCTTTTAAACTTTTTAAACCTTTTAAAACCTTTTAACTTTTTAAATCTTTTAGATTTTTGTAAATTCATAGTTTAATTCTTTTTTAATTGATTTTTAAGTGATTTTGAACCTTAAGGTTTTAATTTCTGAATTTGTAGGGGGACTGTTTAATTGTTTTGCATATATTGTGTATAGTCTCTCCCCCTTTTCTGTAAGCCGCCTAGAGTCAGGTTCACCTGATTGGGGCGGGATAATAAATCTAAATAAATAAATAAATAAATAAATAAATATTGGGTGTCGGGTGTGTGTGTGTTTTTGTGTGTGTCGTGTGTGTGTGCACGAGTGCTTGTGCAGTCTTTAAGGTGCCACAACATTTTTGTATTTTTGTTCTGTTTACTTCCTGATGTGGTTGAAACACAGACTAACACGGCTACCATTTCAAAAGTAGCCATGATGTTAGTGTGTGTTTCAACCATATTAGGAAACAAAAAAAAGGCAAAAATGTTGTGGCACCTTAAAGACTAACTGCTGTATTTTAATGTAAGCTTTTGTGGATCAAGACCACTAGTATTGGATTAGCTAGCATAACAGATAATTTTATAAATCAGTGTGGCTTTTTACAACCAGTAATAATGTGTATTGAATATGTACTGTTATGTACACTAGTACCCCGAATAACGTTATGACTTGGTTCCACAAGTCCCGTCGTTATTCGGTTTTTAACGTTGTGCGATACATTGAACACACAATGTTAAAAAAAGCCCTGTTTCCCTGGAGGCTGCAGGAAGCGAAAACATCGGGATTTGAATCCTGACATTTTGGCTTGCTGCTGCCTCCAGGGAGGTGGGAGAACTTTGGAAACAGCTTGGAGCGGGTTTCCCCACCTCCCTGGACCCAGCGGGGGGGTCAGAAACCCCAAAATTGGTAAAAAAAACGGACGTTTTTTTTACCAATTTTGGGGGCTCTGACCCCCCCGCCGGGTCCAGGGAGGTGTGGGGACCCGATCCAAGGTGTTTCTGGGCTTCCCCGAAGTCCTGAGCCAGTGCAGAAAGCCAGAACATCGGGATTCGAACTCTGACATTCTGGCTTCCTGCACTGGCTCAGGACGTCGGGGAAGCCCAGAAACACCTCCAGAGAGATCAGAGGACCCGATCTACAGCTGCAGGGTGGCTGGGGAAGCTGACGGGGACTCCCTGTCGGCTTCCCTAGCCACCCGCCCATGCCTCCGCAGCTGTGGGGTGGCTGGGTAAGCCGATGGGGGAGCCCCCCGTCAGCTTTCCAGCCTCCCCACCCCTGCCTCCGTAGCTGCAGGGTGGCTGGGAAGCTGAACGGAGAACCCCGTTCAGCTTTCCACCCACCCTGCTGCTAAGAACGACTGTATCGTGTAACGTTAAAATCGCGTTACTCGATACAAGATGTTTCCGAAAATCTTGTAACGTTATGCGGTTTTAACGATATACGGTACTCGCGTTATACGGGGTATTACTGTATTTTTATTCATTTTTATGTGCCTGGCGAGGCACTTTTCCAGGGTGAATGGTGGTGGTGGTGGTGGGTGCTTTTTGGGGGTGGCGGCTGAGAGTGGCAATTTAAGAGTGCCCAGTGTGGTGATTTGAGAGGTCCTGTTGTGTGTTCTGAAACCACTGCACTGGGCGCTCTCAAACACTGCTTCTCAGGGCTTTCTGGGGGGCTGGCATGGTGATGTCAGGTGCATGGTGGTGTCAGGTGCATGCTGGTATATTGGGCATTTGGGGTTTGTCCCACCCCATCCTCGCCTCTGGTGCCCTGGGACGCCAATAGCAATGTATGGTATTCCCCCCAACCCCCCAATAGGCACCCCACCACTCCCTGTCCATTGCCTTCCCAAGGTGCCTTGAGTGGTGTCCTTCCACTTGACAATCTTTTCTAATTCTTTCATTGCTGCCCTTTGGAGTCTCAGATGTCTTCTGATTACTTAGATGCAGCTTCTGTTAGGATTGATGATTGAACCAAGGTATAAAAAATCTATAACTATTTCAGGTTCTTCATTGTCTACTTTGAAATTGCTTAGTTCTTCTGCAGTGATAATTTTTGCTGCAATCGCACTTTGCCACACTTTTCTTTCACTTTCATTGAAAGCTATTTCAAATCATTGATGTTTTCTGCCAGTAAGATGGTGTTATACAGTATTCATATCTTAAATTACTGAAATTTCCTACACAAATTTCCATTCTGCCTTCGTATGAATCTAGTCTGGCTTTCTGTATGATATGTTGTGTGTACAGACTGAACAATTAACGAAACAAAAGGCTTCCCTGCTTGACATCTTTGCCTACAGGAAACCATTTTGTCTCTCCATAGTCTGCAGTGGCTCAAGTGGCTAAGACACTGACTGGAAGGTGGAAGGTCAGCAGTTCATTTCCTGAGTACTGCAGGATGGAATGAGCTCCCGTCTTCTTCCCAGCTCCTGCCAACCTAGCAGTTCGAAAGCAAGAAATTGCAAGTAGATAAATAGGGACTACTTCGGTGGGAAGGTAAACAGCATTCCATGTGCTGTAGTGTCTAGTCATGCCTCCCGCATGACTACAGAAACGTCTGCAAACACAGACAGCACTGGCTGTTTGGCTTTGAAACAGAGATGCGCAGTGAACCCTAGAGTTGGATAAGACTGGCTTTTGAGCAAGGGAAACCTTTACCTTTACCTAGTCTGTCCTAACAATAGCTTTTTTGTCCATGATATAAGTTACACTTCAGGTTAATCAAGTGTTTAGGCATCACCATTTCTTTTCGACCAATCCATTGTTTCTCATGATTATTAAACAACGTTAAATACGTATCCTGGAATCAGTAGTGGGCTCCAGTAGGCTCTGAAAGGTTTGGGAGAACCGGTAGTAAAACTGGCTGGCCCCATCCACTGCCCTGCCCAGCTCTGCCCTGCCCACCTCCTCCTTCTCTCACCCCACTCCAGACATGACTCCAACATCCTTGCTGCTGGGTCCAGGCACCCGGAGTGGGGTGAGGCTGAGCCAGCAGCTACTTTTTAAAGAAAAATTAGAGCATCCAAGTGTAATTGCTAACTAATAGTGTGACGAAGGGGACTTGATCCACAAAAGCTCACATTAAAATACAGCAGTTTAACCATGCCCACCCAGTCACCTGGCCATGCCCACAGAGTTAGCCACACCCACAGAGTTGACCACACCAATAGTGTGGTAGTAAAAAAATTGAAGCCCACCACTGACTGGAACGGTTATTAACAAGCTGGCAAAAATTAAGAAAGGATTTGAATTGAATAATCAAATCAACGAATCCAGAACCATAACTGTAGAGGAGTAAATGTGAAAGAGTGGAGCTCCCAATTTAAGAATCTACCAATAATGGGACTGATATATTGCTACGAATGGATAATCAAACTTCTAATATTGAATATCTTTCCACCTAGGTCTTATAAATTTAAGAATATAAATCATTGGTCTCACCCATTTATTCCACAGGTTAAGGATGTGGATGAGATATCGCAAACAACTGATCATATCCTCTTCTCCTTTAATTCCAGTCTTTTCTGGGGACCATAATTTTGCAACATTCAAAGACCAGCCTTTGTATTCTGTAAGAACTTTATTTATTGGGGATTCACCCCAAATGAATTTACAGTTGCCAGAGAAATTAGCGGGAGTCAAGGAGTTCTGGTTCCCAGATCTTGCAGGCCATTCATTTCATGGTAATTCCTAGGGTACAATACTTCCATTTTTAGTATCTGAATGTGTCTCCAGCTGAAAAGGAAACCAAAGCCATTATCTCCAAGCTTTACAATATACCTGTATTAACTAACCTCTTTTGGGGAGGGGGGTTTACAAAGAAGGAGACTCCTTGAAGATTATGACATTTTTGAATCACAATAGGGCATATGGTAACCACAATGGCAACCTTGTGTTGCTGGCTATCTCACACTAGGTTAGGCAAAAAGAGCTGCAGAATGAACTCACCAAAAGGCAGCTTCATTTTGGCATTTTCATGTCTGGCCTAGACAAGAAGAAGAAGACCCCTTTTTTGGGACATAAAGCCCGTAGAAAACATGAATGTGGCAAAATGTAAATACTGTAACATAAGACCCCTTCCAGGTGAAACCTAGTGATATCCATCCGTTTTAAAGAACAGTGTCCAAAAAAACAAACAGAGGAGGAACATTTGTTCATTACCAAAGGAGCTCCAGGGCAGTTAGAAATTTTGGTTTTGTTCGTTCAAAATAAGAAAAGAACAACCAGGAAGGTGGAAATATGTAAAATTAAGTACTGGTAAACAGAAAGGAAAGAGGGAAAGAGGGAGTTTCTTGGACTTCCTGTGGGAGATTATTCCATAAAGAGGGTGTGATTACTGGAATGGCCTCGTTCATTATTAAGGATTTAGGGCAGTGGTGCCCAAACTAAGGCCCAGGGGTCGGGTGCGGCACATTTTACTTTGGCTTCCAGGAGCAACGAGGGTTTCACGGGCCGGATTAATTTGTGTCGGGGGCCACACCCGGCCCCTGGACCTTAGTGACATGAACCACATGATCGACCCATGGCCCAAAAAGTTTGGGCACCCCTGATTTAGGGGCATCACTTGAGGTAAGCACCTTCAGTGATGGGCTGCTCCTGGTTTGGACCAGTTCACCTGAACTGGTAGCAGCCATCTGGAGGGGATGTGTCTTCTGGGCAGCTGAAAATGGTTGCTTGGAAGTGCTCATGCATCAAAACTCCATTTGATGCATGTGCACTGAAAAATAGAAGTGTGCATGCATCAAATGGAGTTTTGGCGCATGCACACTTCCAAGCAGCCATTTTGGGCTGCCCGGAAAGGGTGCAGGCAGTGCCTGGAGGAACAGCGGTGGCGGTGGCGGCCTTTCACCAATGCACCGCCAGGCTGGGCCAGGCCAGGCTAGGCCGTGCCGCAGCGCCGCTTTGCCACCACACCGTCGCTGTGACCGCCTGCCTGCCTGCCTGCTG
This sequence comes from Furcifer pardalis, assembly GCA_030440675.1. Taxonomy (NCBI): domain Eukaryota; kingdom Metazoa; phylum Chordata; class Lepidosauria; order Squamata; family Chamaeleonidae; genus Furcifer; species Furcifer pardalis. The sequence goes on from CP126893.1 coordinate 155,421,226, forward strand.
CTCCCCGACCCCAGGGTAAGGTAAGTGACAGGTTTGTGTTTGGGGTGGGTGGGTGGGTGGATTGAGCTGTGTGTGTTTTATGTAGTTTATTTTTATGTGCATTTATGTATTATGTGTATATGTATTTATTTTAATTTATATGTATTTATTTTAATTTGTATTTTAATGTATATTTTTTATTATTTATTTATTTTTTTACTTTGGCTCCGCCCACAACATCATGATGTCATAATGTTGGCTCCGCCCATGACATCATGATGTCATGGCATTGGCTCTGCCTAAGATGTTGGCTCCACCCACAGTGTGGTAGTAAAATTTTTGGCAGCCCACCACTGCACATAGTCCCAGACACAGAACAGATACAAACACAACCACTGATACAAACACAGTTTTTACCCATGGAGCCAGCTTGAGACAAGCGGTATAGGACAGTTTATGTTCTCCTGCTGAGGCTGTACATATGTACTCTCCAAGGTCTGAATGCTTTACCGAACGGATACTGGTGGTGTTGTATTGATGATAAAGGAAAAGATGAATATATTCAGTTATTCCATTTACTCCTCAGCTGAAATAAAAGCAACACTCCTCACCTGAAATAAAAGCCAGAACCCTTCCTCTAGAGCCTATTCACCATAATCCATCAATTGTCCATCTTTCTATTTATTTTAAGTCTGTAGTCCTTTATAAAGATTCTTTGTGGAAACTGGGGGCACTCAGCTGAAGGGTAAAGACTTCCCCAGGTGCATCCCTTTGCATCAGACTAGACAACAACACTCACAGAAAGGGGACAAAGTTCTCTCAGCCCAATTGCAACAAATATTAAACCAACTGTGCCAGCAGAAGAAAAAAAGATGCTTGCATAGTTTTAAAAGACAATTCCACAATGGGCTTTCCATTGTTTTGTCACTAGGTTTTAGTTCACATTCATCTGAGACCAGTGGTGAGCATCAGCAGGTTCGCACCAGTTCGCCAGAACCAGTAGCAGAAATTTTGGCTGGCTCTGCCCATCCAAGTTTTGAAATAAAGTAGTCCTATTTTGGATGCAGGGCTTTCCCTCTGGCCACACCTACCATACCACACCCACAGTGTGGTAGTAAATTTTTTTTGAGCCCACCACTTTCTGAGACCAACCCGATGGAAATTGTGGGGTAAATGTCCAGTTTAGTTTTGTCCACTTAGGCACAACCTTATGGATTTGTACATTATAAATTTATCCTTTTATGAGCAATATACCCTCATACAGGGTATATGTTCTAAGTCTAATCTCTTTCATGGATTCGTAGCAACCCCTATACTATACCCCACATATGTGAGTTATGCAAGCTGTGAATGGCTCCAACAATCTTTCAGGTCCACTCCTAAAAAATTTCCCCTGTAAAATAGCCATTCCTTCTCAACATTTCATTGTAGTGAGCTCTGGTAACGCACCTTGGAAATTTCTATTTTAGGAATTTTTCACTGAATATTTTGGGACCTATGAATTACTGAAACTGTGAGTGCTGAAGCCAAGGCTACAGGGACATAGTTTATGCATATCAACTTTACAGAACAAACTTCAAAAAAAAAAAAAAAAGCAAAGCAATCACATTTATATACTGCCCGATAGCAATGAGTGCACTCTCTGGGCAAGTCACAAGGCAAGTAACATTTTGCTTCAACATGCTCAGTACTCATTTTACTGACCTCAGAAGGATGGAAGGCTGAGTTAACCTTGATCCCTGGTCAGGATCTAATTTATAATCTTTTGGTTGCACCTTTACTGCACTACAGCAGTTTAACCACCAGGGCATCCCATCCAATTACAGTTTAACCACCAGGGCATCCCATCCAATTACAGAGTAGGGCTTCTCTGTCACTCCTCCACCACATGCACAGCAAAGCATCTGGTTCTTATTATTTAGCCAGAGAGCAAAGAGCTTACATTAGTTTATTCATGGTCAGCCATTGGTGAGCACCCAAGGGTAAGACTGACTGTTCAATCTCAGGCAGCTCCAGAGGAACACCATTTCTCATCCAACTGATCTCAGCTGGCTTGTCAAGCTCTATGGCCTGTATATAGCAGGGAATCTGAACAAAAGCATTCAGTGTGGTCCATTTCAGATGGTCGCCAATCTCAAGAGTCAAGCCTAGAATGAAAAGAGAATACTGCAACACAAAACTGATGTCACAACAAAGAAAACAAGGTCATAAGGTGGGACCAAAGCTTCAGAATCAATCTGCAAGCCCCTTCCTCCCAAGCACCAAAATGGCTCTCCCAAAAAGCAAAAGGTAGAAATGAAACTCCTGACTGCAAGGCCCACCTCCCAAAAGCTGAAAAGCTGGAGGCACCAGGGGAAAGTGGAACACCAAACTTACTGGAGCTCCTCGAGCCATTCCAGGTGGGGAGTGGAAACATCACTCAGCTGGGCGTCTTGGTCAATACAAAGGGGGCAATGCTGAGGCTGCCCTGCCTCCCAGCTTGCTGGAGCCCACTGGAGCTCCCCGCGCCTTTCTGGGCGGGGAGTGGAAACATCACTCAGCTGGGCATCTCAGCCAGAGACAGAAGGGCAATGTCATGCCCCCCCCCCCTGTTGAACATTGCTGGGGGGACCTGCACCAGCCTTATTGGCAAACCCCTTCTTGGGTAGGTTAGGCTGGAGAAGGAAATGGACATATGGACATATTTGTGGGGCCTCCCAGCTAGCATTTAAAATGGTACTAGAGCCACCAGGGTCAGAAGGGAGGAGGAGCCATTTTCCTAGTCCGGAATATGTGAGTGAGGGAAGGTCAGGACTGGGGAGGGAAACTGGGAAAGGCAGAGAGGGAAGAAGGCCCTGCCAGTCAGGGAATAGAGGCAGCACTCTGTCTGGTGGTGGGGTTTTCTGGGACCCAAATTGGTGTTGTGATGGGCATGTGGAGGTATGGTAGGCACCGAGGGGTAGGCTGCACTCAGGGAACATGGGACAGATGTTTAATATCTGTCTCCTGTTCCGGCCCCTTGGCTACACCTCTGGTTCCTGAGCAGCTGGTCCAGAGAGACCCCTCCCTTAAGCTACTGCTGATGAATGCCAGGTCAGTCTGTAATTAGGCCCCCTTGCTTCCAGATTCTATTTTAGGGGAGCAGGCTGACTTGGTATGCATCACCGAAACCTGGCTGAGACTGGAGAATAGCTTACCTCTGTCTGAATTATGTCCAGCCGGGTTTGGTATTTGGCACCAGCCTAGGGAGAAGGGGAAGGGTGGTGGCATCACCATTATAGCCAGGGAGTCTCTGGGAGTCACCAGAACCACAGCCCCACAAATTCCGGGTTGTGAGGCTCTGCTTCTGCGTTTGGGCCCTAAGGGTCAACAGGAAATCTTGCTCTTGTACCTGCCTCTCTGAAAGGTAGCAGGTTCCCTGCCTGAGCTCCTTGAGCCCATCTCTGTGGTGGCCTTGGAGTTCCCCAAACTTATGGTTCTGAGGGACTTCAATTTGCCATCATTGGGGGCTGAGGTATGTCAGTATAAATGCCTGGACAGCACATGTTGCAAGATGGATAATGGTCATTGTATCTTTAAGGTATGCCCCAGAAGAATGGCCAGCTGCTCTGGCTGAGCAGTATTGAGTAAGCCTCTGAGCATAAGAGAGAGGCATGCCCAAGTGAAGTTAGTCACTTCGTGGCTCAGTCACTCTGTGGCTCATTCCCTCTGTGTCTGAGTGACTCTGTGTCTGTGACTGCCGGGGACATCTACAGCTTGACTTGTTGGTTTGTTTTGGTGCTTATCCTTAACTGCTGAGTCTGTGATTGCCAAGAACTCTGCCAAAGCTGTGCTGGAGCTTCAGAAGACAATTGCATCAAGAAGAGGAATTGCCTGATAGCTTTTTATCCAGGTCTGCAAACTGTCTGCAACAAACTTTGCTACTCACACTTGTGTGTGAGTTACTGGGTAAGCAGAGCAAAAGAGCTGTGAGCTCAAAGAGACTGTGTGAACTTATGTAAATGGTTTTGCTGAAGTCAAGCCTGTATTTTTCTGTTGAAAAGCCATCACTGTACATACTATGCACCACTCCTTATGAGTAAAAAGTCTTCTGTTCTTTAACCAAGAACCTTTGCCTGTCTTCTCTGGGCTTACAAGCCACAAACAATCTGCACAGGTATCACGGGTGTGGCACCTACACTTGCAGCAGGAAAATCTGCCTACAATCCTCTGTTAAGGTAGCTTGGGAGTTCATGGCTTCCATGGCAGCTATGAGCCTGACTCAGATAATTCAGGACCCAACCAGGAGCAGTGGCCACACTCTGGATCTTGTTTTCTTGGTGAGGCGGTGGCAGAGTGATCTGAAATTGCAGAAATTAGTCATTACACCTGTGCCATGGTGAGATCACTATCTGGTGACTCTGGACTTTCTGGGGGCAGAGATTCACCACAGGAAGGTGGGGCCCATTCGATTGGCCCACCCCTGGTGACTGATGGATCCAGATGGATTCCAAAGGGAACTGGGGTATATTCCTCTGGATCAGCGACACGATTCACCTGAGGTGCTTGTCAACCTCTGGAATGAGAGGGTGATGGCAGCCTTGGATGTGATCGCACCATTACAACCTTTCCATGCCCATGGCCATCGAGCCTCCCCATGGTTTACAGAACAATTGAGGGAGCTCAAATGGGCAAAGAGATGCCAAGAGCACCGCTAGGTGAAGACCCAGAGTGAGTCTGATCAAACATGGGTTAGAGCTGCTATTAAAGTCTACCTTGTGGTCAATATTTCACCACCCTTATTGCCTCTGCAGATAATCGCCCAGCGACCTTGTTTCGGATTACCAGATCCCTTCTTGGTAGAGGGGAGTTGGGCCCCGGCTGGCAGGGATCTGCTGAGGCTTTCGCTGGTTATCTGATGGAGAAAATTGCTCAAATTCGCTCAAAGCTTAATCCTGGTATGGATAATGTAGAGCTGGGGTTGTCCGGAGCGCAGTCTGGCCAGGTTATCTGGGATTGGTTTGATCCAGTTGTCCCTGAGGAAGTGGACAGGCTCCTTGGATTTGTTCGTGCCACTGCCTGTGCATTAGATCTATGCCCCACCTGGTTGGTTAAAACTTCCAGGGCAGTGACAGGCAGGTGGTTTGAAGCTACTATAAATTCATCATTATGGGAGGGGTTCTTTCCAGCAAATTTAAAACATGCTTTGGTGTGCCCCCTCCTGAAAAAAACCATTGCTTGACCCCGCAGCACTTACCAACTACCGGCCTGTGTCCAACCTGCCTTTTTTGGGCAAGGTTTTGGAAAAGGCAGTGGCACGACAATTACAGGGAGTCCTGGATGAAGTGGATTACCTGGACCCCTTTCAGTCAGGATTCAGGCCCGGATATGGTACAGAAACTGCATTGGTCGCACTGGTGGATGATCTCTGGTGAGAACAGGATGGAGGTCATCCGTCCATCCTGGCTCTTCTTGACCTCTCAGCGGCGTTCCATACCATCGACCATGGTATCCTTCTGGAAAGGCTCTGAGGATTGGGTATCCAGGGCACTCTGTTGTCCTGGTTTTCCCCATTTCTGAGGGGCCAGACCCAGTCGGTGTGGTTGGAGGGTGAGGTGTCCAGCCCAAGGCCGCTTTGTTATGGGGTGCCTCAGGGCTCGGTACTCTCACCTCTCCTATTTAACATCTACATGAAACCGCTGGGTGAGATAATCCATTCCTACTGTGAGGTATCATCAATATGCAGATGATACCCAGTTATATATCTCGGCCCATGGGGGCCCTAGCGATGCAGTGGAAGACCTTTCCAGGTGCTTGGAGGCTGTCAGGGTCTGGATGGGGGACAACAGGCTACAACTGAATCCCGACAAGACTGAGTGGCTGTGGGTGGTTGGGTGGGGTGTCCTGTGTTATCTCAGGAGCCACCATCTTTGGTTCTGGGTGGGGCGGTTTTGCCCCAAACAGACCCGGTGTGTAACTTGGAGGTCCTCTTGGAATGGCAACTACTGCTCGAAGAGCAAGTGGCAGTCATGGCTAGGAGGGCTTTTGCACAACTTCATGTAATCCACCAGTTATGCCTGCTCCTAGATCGGGACTCATTGCTCATGATCACACACGCTCTGGTCACCTCTGGACTTGATTACTGTAGTGCGCTCTACATGGGGCTGCCCTTGACAACCATTCAGAGGCTTCAACTGGTCCAGAATGCGAGGTGTGAGCAGTATGCACATGCCTCACCTCTGCTTCTGGAGCTGCACTGGTTGCCAGTATGTCTCCCAGTGCAATTCAAAGTGCTGGTTGTTACCTTTAAAGACCTACATGGTAGTGGGTAGTGGCACTAGAAGGAGGGCCTTCTCTGTGTCCGCTCCTGCCCTATGGAACCTTCTGCCAATGGAGCTACATCTCCAGACAGAGCTGCTGCCCTTTAGGAAGAATCTAAAAACATGGCTGATGGGGCAGGTATGGGGTGCGGGAGGTATAATGACTCCAGCGTGCTGGATGATCTGAGCCCCCCCCCCTCTACTTGTTTAATTATTAAGATTAGTAAGATGTAGCATTTGGTGTGCTTTTAATCTTTTTAGATTTAAATTTTAATTTTAACAGTTTTGTATTTGAGGTTTTTAGGTAGTGTTTGTGTTTTATTGTCATGTGTTTTTTTAATTATTATTTGTGAACTGCCCTGAGTCACTTCGGTGAGAAGGGCGGTGGAGAAATATGAACATAATAATAATAATAATAATAATAATAATAATAATAATAATAATAATAATAATAATAATAATAATAATAATAATAATAATAATAATAATAATAATAATAATAATAATAATAATAATAATAATTTGTGGGATATGAGTATGGCTTTTTACCACAGGACCTTTAGGAGGTCACCAATTCACAGGGTTTTTATAAGCCAGAAGCAGCTTGAGGGCACATACAACAACATCCTTACAGTGTTCAATCGAAATTATTTCTGTCTCAGAACAAGGCATATACATGACAGTCTGGCCAGGTTATCCTGCTAGGGTAATAGAGTAGACCTTAGTGCCAGTGACTCAATGGCAGTTGCGGGGGGGGGGCAATTAACCAACCAGACAACCCTGAGGACGATTGGCTTTGGGAGGCCAAGTCAACAAGGAAGGTTAATGGTCCCCAAAGTGGATTAAATCCCACTTGAATCCATCTTGATGGAGAGCAGCAGCTTCATCCATCCTGGCCTGGGGCTAGTGAGGACTTTGGGTGCCAAAAGTGCTCAGGGACAGAAAGTGACTTGTAGAACTGGATTAGTGGTAAGGATGTCATGCTCCAATATAGAAGGCAAATGGAAGTCGACTGCATTATATTGTTCCCAGGACAATCTTCATGACTGATCACCATGATGATAGCCAATATTTAGAACCAGATACGGCACCCAAAGAAGAAGAATACATGACATAAAACAGGGGTGCCCAAACTCCGGCCCGTGGGCCTAATTGGCCCCCTGCATATAATTAATGAGGCCCGCAGTGAACACCCGGGCTTCACCGTGGACCCCCGCCCTGCCCCGCTCCCCACCTGACGTCAGCGGTGGTGGCAACGGAGGCAGTGACTGTGCTTTTTCCAGGCTGCTCCAAGCAGCCTCTCACTCGATCCTTTCCCCTCAGCAGCCTGTGCTGAAGCCAATCATTGCTTGGGGAAAATTTTCAGAGCCTCCTGCAAGTCAAAATTCGTGGCACACGTCTGGGGACTCTCTTAGTGCCACGAATTTTGACTTGCAGGAGGCTCCGAAAATTCACCCGAGGCAGCGATCGGCTTCAACACAGGATGCTGAGGGAAAAGCATTGAGTGAGAGGCTGCTCGGAGCACCCTGGGAAAAACACAGTCACTGCCTCTGTCGCCACCACTGTTGATGTCAAAACTGTCAGCAATGGGAGCAGTCCACATCCACCCCACGCAGCTGTGTGTCGGGGGCAGGACTGGCCCACAAGAAAAAAAGTTTGGGTACCCCTGACATAAAGGCTGGTCACTTTATAAAACTGGATACATTTTTACTTTAAATTTTAAACTGTTTGGCCACCAGGTCTTTTCTCATCTCACATAACAAATAACTGTTTTAGCTTGTAACTACAGTAATACCCCAGTTTGTGTTTGTACCGGACAATGCTAAAACCGGATAACGTTGGGGAATTTGAGGCAAATATTTGCACCGCACAACGTTACCATAACATTGTGCGATGCAAATTCCCAATGTTGATCTCTGCCCCAAAGTGGGCTTTGGGACAGAGATCTCCTCTCAGAGTGGTGGTTTGGTTGGGGGGTGGGGATGGCGTGCATGCCCATTCTCTCTCCAACCAAACCGCCACTCTGAGAGTGTGATCACCAGTTGGGTTGGGGAAAGAATTGGTGCATGCGCATGTTCTTTCCCCAACACAGCCGGCGGTAGCAGCATGCAATTGCCACCTGGGTTGGGGAGAGAACCTGGGCACGCTCATGCCTCTCCAACCTAACCAGCGCTTGGTTTGACCCACCTGCCTCTTTGGAAAGGGCAGCATGGATTCCATGCATGGAATCCCTGCTGCCCTTTCCAAAGAGACAGATGGCTGCCCCCCCCCCTGGGTTCCTTTTCCCCTTTGGAAAGAGAACAGGGCTTTTTTTTAAACATTGTGCAATCAATGCATCACAATGTTTAAAACTGGATGACGCTAAGATTTGTGGAACCAAGTCTTAGAGTTATCTGGGGTATTAGTGTATTTGATCAGCAAGAATTGGTTTTGCCCTCTAAATCCAGAAGCAACTGAGAAGCCAGAGTCTAAAAGCAGTAACTAAAGTGAACCAGCAAAAACCACCTGGAAAATAAATTCCTGGAAAATAAGCCCTCCTACGTAGTGCTCCATTTTGGACAACAGAATCATTTATCTCACCACCATCAGAAAACCTGGCAGCAATACCAGAGTGGCTGTTTGGAAATTCCATCTACCGTATTTTGAAATCCAGCTGTCTAGAGAGGCATTGTGGTGTTGCAGACAGAATACATCTGACTCATACTACAGTGATTGGATTTATGACCTTTGTTGAACCACACAGTTTATGGGATGGCCTGGAACTTGTCTCTATGAGGGTTAGCTTACCTTGACCAAATTCCCTGTCTTTTCTCACCAAAGAACTGTAGGTGGCATATACACAAAGAAGCCTCATGTGATTCTTACAATAACAGTGGAACATAAGATGGTTTGAGAAGTGTTTGAACTTCTGTCTCCCAGATCTGAATGTTGGACAGACAGGAAACCACATATTACAGCCTTAGAATACAAGTAATAATGAGAGATTGCTAGCAGGAACTTAAGGATATTTAAGGGAGTGAGTTTTGGTTCATACACTGCTGGGAAAGTCCTGCAAGGCAAGTTAAGCCTAAATTCCAGTGACCTGTCTTGTGCCAAATGTCACAGCCAAGAAAGGCTGTCCATCCAGATCCTCCAGTCCACATCCAACCCTACTAATCATCTTATGCCAGTTCTTGATTCTCTGGATTTGTCCCTCTCTGTTTTACATTCACCGTGGCTACCCACAGTATCATCGTGGGCATCTTGTTTCACATTAAAGCGCCCTATCACACAAACAGACCTACTCACCTGGCGTGGCATTGCTAAGACCCATCCAACAAACTACCAGGCAACCCAGAAGCGACTGGCCAAGTCGAGCCATTTTGAATTTACCCCAAATCCAATGGATGTCACCTCTCAACTCAGCCTGAAGGTTCTCTGGAAGAGGTGGAAAGACAGTTTGTTTTAAATATACTAAGGAAAGAGGAAAAAACCAGAAAAGGAAGAGAATGGGAACATTTTTTTTTAAAAAAAAATAGAGGCTGAAAACATTGAACTGTGACAGCCACACTTGACAATAATATTTTAGAGGGCATGAAATAGAACTGTTATTAACTCCATAATGATCAAAAGATCACAGAACAAAAGAAAATGGCACTGAATTGCAGCAAACCAAACCACCCAAATTGATCCGTCAGACATCACCAAGTGGGAATGATGCAAAAAGACAGGACCCCAGCAGTGGTTGGATGTCAAAAATTTTACTACCCCACCGTGATGTCATCACAGTGTGGGCAGAGCTAACATCATGACATCATGGTGTCATGGGTGGAGCCAACGTCATGACGTTGTGGGCGGGGCCAAAGAAAAATTAAAATTAAAAATAAGCGCAGACACACACACACACCTCAACCCGCCCACCCACATCACAAACCCGTAAATAAAATAAATAAATGAATAAATAAGACATTGAAACACACACACACACACACACACACACACACACACACACACACACACACACACACACACACACACACACACACACACACACACACACACAAATCAACCAGAGCTTTTAAACCAGAGTTTAAAGATTATTCTGGCTAATCTTTCTCACACTAGGTCAGATGGATGGAACTACAGAATGAACTCACCACAAGATGGCTTCATTTTGGCACTTTTCAACTTTTCAACAGTTAAAGAAGTTAGGTACTAAGTCTCTGCCTAACCAGTTCTCTAGGATAATATGCCTTAATGTAAATGTAAAACAGCTGTACCTCCTTAAGGATTGTCCAATTGGAACAGCAATTGGAACAGCACAGGTGTAGCTCATTGATGAGGTAACTCCAAGACTTTGCTTAAAAATCCCAAGCCAGGCCGCCAGGACTTTTTAGGAACTGTGGTAGAACGTCCATATAGGTAAAGGTAATAAATACATATTAAAATACACACAGACACACCACATCCAAAGTTGAGTAACTTATCCTGGGGAGCAGGCTATAGGGAGCTTCAGGCTAGCAGCTTCTCTTTCTCCTCCCCACTTGGGAGGACAGCAAGGAGGCCGTGCATACGTGCCAAGCACTATAGGCATGCATGCACACCAAGTGCTTGGCGCGCTTGCGCAGTGGGGAACCAGTGAAAAGGTAAGCCCCGAAGGTGGTTTCCCCCAAAAGCTGCTACTGGGGAAAGTTACTACCGGTTCTGGCGAACTGGTGCAAACCTGTTACATCCCATCACTGGACCCCAGCCTCCAAGGAGGCCAAAACACCCCAATTTTCCCCAGTGTTGCATGATGGAGTGAGCTTCCGTCTCAGTCCCAGCTCCAGACAGCCTAGCAGTTTGAAAGCAAGAGATTGCAGGTAGAGAAATAGGTAACACTTCAGCATTCTGGGTACACTCCGGTGTCTAGTAATGCCTGCCATATGTCTATGGAAACACCTGCAGACGCAGACAGTGCTGGCTCATTGGCTATGAACAGAGATGAACACTGAACCCTAGAGTTGGATACGATTGGCTTTTGAGCAAGGGTGGCCTTTACCTTCATCTTTACTAATATTTCACATTCTTTTGATTCCTGCAGAATTCCCTCAAAAATATGTCTGGGCTATTTTCTGCAGTGCAATTTCCCCCTCTTTTTGGCCTGGTACAAGCATCGCCATGCAGCTTCTATTAATTTTTTGTACAGTTGTACCTCGCTTAAAGAGTATAATGCGTTCCACGGGATTGCTCTTTAAGCGAATTTGCTCTTTAAGTGAAACACCATTGTAAATGACCAGTTGTGGGGGGGATTGCGAACCCTGATTTATTTGTTAAGTGAGTTTTTGGTTGGTTTTATTTGTTAAGCAAAACGAACATTCAGAGAAAATTCTGCTCTTTAAGAAAGTTATTCTTAAGCGAAACGCTCTTTATGCGAGGTTTGACTGTAGTAGGGACATCTGATGAAATCAGAAGGACAATAATGGGGAGCAAAGGGTTGACCTCCTGTACTTCCCATATTATAGATCTACACTATTGCCTCAAGGTAGCTGCTGTTGGTGACTCCCCCCTTTTGTTGTTGTTGTTTGCTCAGAACATTATGGATTTGTACATTATAAATTTATCCTTTTATGAGCAAGATACACTAGTACCTCGGATAACGTTATGACTTGGTTCCACAAGTCATAACGTTATCCAGTTTTTAACATTGTGCGATGCATTGATGCACAACATTTTAAAAAAGCCTTTCATTTCGCTTTCTCCCAAGGCAAACTGAGGATTATAGGGTCTGATCCCCAGCTTGCCTTGGGAGAAAGGGGATGTGCGCCTGCATGCTTTCTCCCAAGGCAAGCTGAGGATCAGAGGCTGTGGTCGTCACTACGCCTTGGGAGAAAGAGCAACTACCCCTTTGCTCCCAAGGCAAGCTAAGGATCAGAGGCTGTGTATCCTCACTGTGCCTTCGGAGAAAGAGAGCAGGTGCCCCCCTTTCTTCCAAGGCAAGCTGGTGAATCTCCGGTTGGCTTCCCAACCACGTCTGGGAATTTGAGGCAAACAAATACGTTGTGAGCTCCAAATGTTTGCATCAAATTCTCCGACGTTACCTGGTTTTAGCGTTATCCAAGGCAATCGTTATCTGAGGTATTACTGTACCCATAAGTCTATGCTCTAAGTCTAAACTCTTTCATTGATTTGCAGAAAACAGCAACCCCTATATGACACCCCACATACTTGAGTTATGCAAACTGTGAATAGCTCCAACAATCTTCCAGGTCCACTCCTGAAAAATTTCTCCTGGAAACAAGACATTCCTTGTCAACATTATATTGTAGGGAGCTCTGGTAATGCACCCTGGAAATACGTATATAATTTGTATTTTAGGAATTTTTCACTGAATATTTTTGGACATATGATTTACTAAAACTGTGAATGCTGAAGACAAGGATACAGGGACTGTAGTTTACCCATATCCAGTGGTGGGCATCACTAGAACTGGTAGCAGAAATTCTGGCTGGCCCTGCCCATCCAAGTTTTGTAATAAAGCAGTCCTAATTTAGGTGCAATTCAGGGCTTTTCCCCTGGCCACACCCACCATACCACGCCCACAGTGTGGTAGTAAATATTTTTTGGAGCTCACCACTGCCCATATCTTTACAGAAAAAAACTTTAGAAGAATGGTCAGTGATTCTCAGACCACTTCACAGAACAAAGTAAGTAATTGGCCTCTGATTCGGTCACTCACACTGCCTTCAATTAACTCATTAGCAGATGTGTAATGCCACAATGTTAATTTTCTGTGTCTTAGTGGTTAAGATGGTTAACTTGACAACTGGTAGATTGGCAAGTCAACAGTTCGAAAATCTGGTGGAAGAATCTAATGTTCAGGTTGTACTGATGGCAAACCCCCTGCAAAATAAATGAAGGCTGAATTATGTTGACCTGTCCTCAATTGACTACTTGACTAAACTTAAGGCTCCATAGCAGAGCAAGAGGAACAATTAGTCTTAAATATCCCAAGAGAACAGGAAATATTCAGAACAGGAACAGAGAAGGTATATTATAACAAAAATGGATGCCAAAAGCATTGAGCTATGAAAGACACACTGGAGAACATGACTATGAAGCCAGCTCCATAAAATAGAATTATTGTATGAAGATTTACATAACATTCCTGCAGTTTCACTTTTGCCAAGACATGTATGTGAATGTCATGGACTACTTTTACTGGAAAATCCGAACAAGTAAAGGACAAGTACAGGCTAAAAACAGTGACTGTGATGAATTTGCCTTTGATCCCATATTAGTTGTTGTTCAGTCGCACAGTCGATTCTGACCCTTTGTGACCCTATGGACCATTGCTGCCAGGACCTCTTTCTTAGTCAAGCCTCCAAGGGAAAGGGGAAGAATATAGCTCTAAACAACTCCTATCAAATGCATATAGAAGACATGAATACCCTAGCAAATAAGGCACAGAATAGCACTCCTATAGATAGGCTATATAGACTGGATCATCTTTTGTTTCTGTCCTACAAGGAATGTCTGAAAAGTTTGGGAAACAGACAATCTAGAATGGTCTGCATTTTCATAAACTGAATCTCCTTCTTCCTCTAAGCGAATTGGCCCATTACACTACGCAACAAAAAAAATTGCTACTGGGTGAAAATAATGTGATTGTTATATAATAGGGTGCGCTGATTCCAATTTTGTAATCAGAAAAGTGTGTGTGTGTGTGTGTGTGTGTGTGTGTGTGTGTGTGTGTGTGTGTGTGTGTGTGTGTGTGTGTGTGTGTGTGTGTGTGTGTGTGTGTGTGTGTGTGTGTGTGTGTGTTCATCCGTCAGTCTGATTCAAACAAAATCCTGGCCTCCTCATCTCTGTTGCACCATCTGTTACTCTGGCCTAACCCAGTGGTTAAATGGTAAACGAAATTGATTGCCTTTTGCTGTTCCCATGATTTGGTGGGAGCAGAAAGATCGCCATTTGGATTGCTATTTCTGCTTGACCATCATATCTGGGTACAGCAAGAAGAACAAGTCAAAAATCATGTATCCGGATTGTCAGTCTGCTCTAACGCCTGTGGCGCATGGTACAGATTACCCAGTACCAATTCCTCCTTCATCCGATGCAATGAACAACGAAGAAAGTGATACTGAAGGTAATGACAGTGACACTGGAGCTATGGAATACACAAATGATCCCGACAGTGACATTAAAAAGCCACATTTGATCATCCAAGCAGAATTGGACGACTTGGTTTGCGATTTGTCCCTGTCGAAAGAAAAGTCTGATCTGTTGGGTTCCAGACTGAAGGAGTGGAACTTACTCGCGACGACAAGAATCACTACATAGTGAAAAATTGGCCACCCAGAAATTTACCTGTAGTCGGATAGCACAACATTAAACATGTACTTCTTGTGGATCGTAATAAGATTTACCTACCTCCACTCCATATCAAACTGGGTCTTATGAAACTGTTTGTTGCAGCAATGGATAAAACATATCGTGGTTTTCAGTACCTAAAAGGCAAGCTTGGAAAGATGAAAACTGAGGCAAAATTGAAAGCAGGAGTCTTTGTTGGACCAGAAATACAAAAGTTGACTCGATGTCCACAATTCAGATTGGAGCTCACGGAATGAGAACTAGCAGCTTAGGTCGCATTTGTGCTTGTCGTGCACAACTTTCTTAGGAACCACAGAGCAGACAACTATGCAGAAATTGTGGACAACTTCCTAACAGCCTTCCAGCACCTCGGTTGCCGAATGTCACTAAAGATGCATTTCTTGCATTCGCATCTCACCTTCTTTCTGTCAAATATGGGAACCGTGAGTGACGAGCACGGTGAAAGATTCCACCAGGAGATCTCCACCATGGAAGCAAGATATCAAGGCCGCTTCAATCCGAACATGATGGGGGATTTCTGTTGGTTTTTGCAGAGAGCAAGAGAAGATGTTTACAGGCAGAAAGCAAGAAGCTCTACACACTTTTAAACAAACCCATTGTCAATCATAGTGTAACTAAGGGTCCCTGACTAGGCAGACTCACAAGGATGGTGGAGGAAAGAGAGAAGCCTTGCATGACGTAGTCCAATGGGGTCATGAAAAGTCAGACTAAACTGTGCGACTGAACAACAACAATATTGGTAATCCTCAGCCATGATTACCATTCTGAGAATGTAATACAGTGGCCTTTTATCTGTCTTCCACGTTGCTGTACCACTGATCCAGTTCCATGAGTCCCTTTCTGGTCCTGAGACCATTTGGCACACAAAGTTCTCCTCACTCCCAGGCCAGTATTGATGAAGCTGCTGCCCTCCATCAAGATGGATTCAATTAGGCTGAGAACCCCTGGTCTAGTACAACAATAATAAAAATAATACAAAATCATTTGAGAGATGGTTGTCCAATTTTCTCCTGTGGGAAGAACACATGCTTTAGAGATTTAACCCACTTGGAGACCATCATCCTTCCCTGTGGACTTTGCTACCCAAGGTCGTTAGTCCTCAGGGTTGTCAGGTCAATTAACTGCCTGACACTCGGTGTTGAGTCACTGGCAGTAGGATCTCCTCCATTACCATAGCAGATAATCTGGCTCGATTCCGGTCTTTTTCCTAGAGAAGATAAAATTGCTGAAACTTCTAAGCTTTGTTGTTATAGATTTTGATTATTTATTTATTTCACTTTCTATCACCGCCCCACTCCAAGGACTCTGGGCAGCTCACAAAAGTAAAGGTTATAAGATTAAAAGGCTACAAGACCAAAAGATTAAAAACACAAAAGATTTCAAAGTTAAGAAAATTAGAATTAAAAGATTCAAAAATTGAAAGGTAAAAGGTTAAAAAGAGGGAAGAGAGCTACCCAGTCAGCCAGCAGCCTGGGGTCACATTCGTAGTGCCCCACACCTGCCCCATCAGCCAGGTCTTTAAACCTTTCCTGAAGGACAGCAGCTCTGTCTGGAGATGCAGCTCAGTTGGCAGCAGGTTCCATAGGGCTGGAGCAGACACTGAGAAGGCCCTCTTTCTTGTGCTAGAGAGATGCACCTCTCTAGTGATGGTACAGTTAGAGAGCCTCTCCAGTCCAGTCTGGTGGGATGGACAGATATTTTTGGGGTGACGCAGTCTCTTAAGTACCCTGGCCCACAGCCATGTATGGCTTTAAAGGTCATTACCAGGACCTTGAATTGCACCAGGAGGCACACTGCTTTTACAGCTTTATATTTTGAAACTGTTTTTCTTCTGAACCTTTTTGAATAAAGAAATATAAACATTTTGCTACTGCTTGATTTATTGTGTCTTAGGGTACACTGGGGTACTAACTCCTTGATCCAGTTACAAGATTGATATTTGGTGGATATTATCAGAGGGTGGATGTGCAAATCTCATACCCTTGTCACTGCAAGTTTTGTTTTCTTTCTCCCTGGAACATTACAAATCTTTGGACAAAGACAGCAGGAGAAGGGAAGGATAGAGAGGTTTCCCCTTAGGCTCAAGCATGGACTGGTCACAGTGAATTGACTCAAACCTGGAAAAATGAGGCAGTGTGGATCAGTGATGGGGATGGCCTTTCCTAGCCTCTGCCCCCAGTTTCTTTGCAAGTTCAAGTTCATCTTATCATATTGCATTCTGTTTGCTCATCTATGCTGCTCTTGGACCGTAATAAAGATTTGATTTGACTTCTCATATTGACATACACCCAGTGGAAATGACTTACATGATGAGACTTCTGATGGATGAAAAAATTTCTTACATCACCTGACTGTATTTATTTCTCACAGACGTTTCCCTGAGAGATTACAGGCCTCGTCCTTATCTAGCTTTGCCCACTCACATCATCTGCACAACTTCCTAGATATAAACAAACCTGTCTTTAGCAGGGCACTTTTGATTCAAACAAGAACTGCAGTGGCTCAAGTGGCTAAGAAACTGACTGGAAGACGGGAGGTCAGCAGTTCAATTCCCAAGTACTGCAGGGCAGAATGAGCTCCTGTCTTTGTCCCAGCTCCTGCCATCCTAGCAGTTCAAAAGCAAGAAATTGCAAGTAGATAAATAGGGACACTTTGGTGGGAAAGTAAACAGCATTCCATGTGCTCCAGTGTCTACTCATGCCTGCCACATGACCACGGAAATGTCTGTAGAAGCAGACAGCACTAGCTCTTCAGCTTTGAAACAGAGATGAGCACTGAACCCTGGAGTCAGATACAACTGGCTTTCAAGCAAGGGAAACCTTTACCTTTTACCTTTTGCTTCAAACCTTTAATTTAGAATAGCCTCATATATCTGAAACACACATGAAGAAAAAATTGAGTACCTTTCCCCATCTTTCACTTCAGGTATTATTTATTTATTTATTTATTATTTTCTCACACTTGCTAACCCGCCCCAATCGGGCAAGCTCGACTCTGGGCGGCTTACAACACAGAATAAAACACATCAATATAAAAAATTTAAAATTCATAAACTAAAAACAGTATCTGGGGGTGTCGTCAAGGGTAGTATCCCTAGACTAACCACCCCACATGGGATCCCCCATCCCTGGAACCCCACACTTGTCCTGCCAGCCAGGTCTTTAAGTTCTTCCGGAAGGACAGGAGCTCTGTCTGCATGCGCAGGTCAGTTGGAAGGAGGTTCCAGAGGGCTGGGGCGAACACAGAGAAGGCCCTCTTCCTGGTGCTAGCGAGGCGAGCCTCCCTAGCCGATGGAACAACAAGAGAGCCCCTCCGATCCGCCCTGGTGGGACGGACAGATGTTCTTAGGGTGACGCGGTTTCTTAGGTATCCTGGCCCACTACCATATAGGGCTTTAAAGGTAATGACCAGCACCTTGAATTGCACCCGGAGACAAACTGGCAACCAGTGCAGCTCCCGAAGCAGTGGCGAGGCCCGAGCATAACGCCCGCATCCCATCACTACCCGGGCTGCCGCATTTTGGACCAGCTGCAGTCTCCGAATGGTCACCAAGGGCAGCCCCATGTAGAGCGCACTACAGTAATCAAGTCTGGAGGTGACCAAAGCGTGCATGACCATAAGCAAGGCGTCCCGGTCTAGGAGCGGGCGTAACTGGCGTATTACACAAAGTTGTGCAAAAGCCCTCCTGGCCACGGCTGCCACCTGCTCATTGAACAGTAGCCGTGAGTCCAGGAGGACCCCCAGATTACGCACCGGGTCTGTTTGGGGCAAAACTGCCCCATCCAGAACCAAAGCTGGTAACTCCCGTGTTAGCGCAGGGCCCCTTACCCATAGCCACTCAGTCTTGCCGGGATTCAGCTGTAGCCCGTTTTCCCCCATCCAGACCTTAACAGCCTCCAGGCACCTGGAAAGGACTTCCACTGCACCGCCTGGGTCCCCACGGGCTGAGATGTACAACTGGGTATCATCAGCATACTGATGATACCTTACCCCATGGGAACGGATGATCTCACCCAGCGGCTTCATATAGATGTTAAATAGGAGAGGAGAAAGTACCGAGCCCTGAGGCACCCCATACTGCAGGGGCCTAGGGCTGGACATCTCCTTCTCCAGGCACACCGACTGGGTCCTGTCCCTCAGGAATGAGGAAAACCAGGACAGCACTGTGCCCTGGATCCCCAAGCCCCGGAGCCTTCCCAGAAGGATGCCATGATCGACAGTGTCAAAAGCCGCTGAGAGGTCGAGGAAAGCAAGGACAGACAGTTCCTCTCCGTCCCGCTCTCTCCAGAGATCATCCACCAATGCGACTAGGGCAGTTTCGGTACCATATCCGGGCCTGAATCCTGACTGAAACGGGTCCAGATAATCCGCTTCATCCAGGACATCCCGTAACTGCTGCGCCACAGCTTTCTCCAGGACCTTACCTAAAAAAGGTAGGTTGGACACTGGACGGTAGTTGGAAATTACCATAGGGTCGAGGGACGGCTTTTTTAAGAGGGGGAGCACTAAAGCGTGTTTAAATGGTGCTGGGAAATGCCCCTCTTTTAATGAAGCATTAATAATCGCCTCGACCCAGCCACCTGCCACAGTCTTGGCAGCTTTAACTAACCAGGCAGGGCATGGGTCCAGTGCACAGGTCGTGGCGCGAACAGATACAAGAAGCCTGTCCACTTCCTCAGGGCCAACTGGCTCGAACTGATCCCAGATAACATGGCTAGACTGTGCCTTGGTCAACCCCAGATCAGTACCTTCCATGCCGGGATTAAACTTCGAGCGGATCTGAGCGACTTTCCCCGCTAGAAAATCCGCAATTATTTGCTTTCTTTTAATTAATTAGCATCTAATAGGGTTTTCTAGTTGTTGCTGTTGTGAACTGGATACTGGGAAGATGAGCAACATCATAAGTTAATATATAGAGAGAACAGTGAAAAAGACATTTTCTCAGATCTTTACATCATTTAACCATAATACACTCAATTGTCCATTCTCTCCCAGCCAGTGATTCCAATATATTCTATGTAATTGCTGCTTTGCTACTGCTCTTTCCTCAAACCATCAAGGTGAACTTTGTAAACTCAATGCACCTTTGCATATGGCCAAGATGTTCATATTCGTCAAATGTCCTTAGTCATTTGCTTTACTAGCAATTGTTCAGCTTGCATTGAAAAAGCATTCATTTATGGAAAATCAGAATGTTATGGCCAATCAAGAAATCAAAAAGGAAGTTGGCAGCTCAGCTTCATCTTTCTTGCCCATAATGTACAGATTAATTAGGAGTGCTCCAAGTTCTCTGTAGGATCGGTTTATCGCTCCACTGAGCTTTTACAGCCTGCCTCATTGCCTATCTCTTACCACTATGCCTAGTGGCCCATGTAGGTTGTTAACCATGTTGATTCTGTTCCCACGAGGAGAAAATTGGACAGCAATCCCTCAAATGATTTTGTATCATTTTTATTATTGTTATACTAGAACAGGGGGGCTCAGCCTCCATCCTGTGGGTCAGATCTGGCCCACGGTGCCATTTCATGCGGGCCCCCCACCCTCGCTTTCCATGTGTGGTTCCTTTTAGGGTAGCCAGTAAATCCATACCCACACAAATCACAGAGACACTGGATACATTCGATATATGGATGCACAGTGATTTATGGTCCACTCTGTAAACAGCATGTCAAAGCGGCTTACATGGCACAGCTTACAGCAGCGCTGGCACCAGAAGCGAGGGCATGAAATGGTGCTGGGGGTGGGGGTGGGTGAGAGAACTGCTAGGCTCTTGGCCTTGTCTCACCCAACTGCCCCCTCCGGGACCCCAGCCCCACAATGAAGAACTAACAAGCCCTACTCACCCTTTCCCCAAGCAGGCAATTCATCTCAGTTGGGGAGGGAGGTCCAAAGCCTCCTTTCAGGGTTGGTATCTCCCTTCCTTCTTCCAGGACAAGAAAGGTACAGGCAGCAGCAGCAGCAGCAGCGGGGGGGGGGGGATGGTGATGGTAGGGTACACTGTGAGCACTGCCCCTCCAGCAGACCTTCAGGGCCTCAAAGTCCCCTGCACAGAGGCAGACAGGCCAACCCTTGGGCCGGCCATTTTGGTCTGTGGAGGGTGGGATCTCCAGGCCCCCACCTCCAGGGGCAAGCCACCTGTAGCCCCTCCAAGGTGGGGGGCTGGAGACCCCCACCTTACACAGACCAAAACAGCTGACCTGGCGGATGGACACAATAGTGGGCAGGCATCCATTAGGGGCTGAGGTGCCCCATGACTGTCTGCCTCTGCAAAGGAGACCTCAAGGCTCCGAAGGTCCACCGGAAGGGCAGAGCTGCTAAGTGCACACCAGCACCACCATTCCTCCCCCACCCGCTGCCACTACCACCACCACTACCCATACCTTTCTTGCCCTCTCTCAAGGGGTCCAGGCAGGCTCTGAATTACTCTCCAGAGGGTTATGAATGAATGTGGATAGGTATCGGAGGAAGACTATGGGACCTCACAATGAACTGTGCGGAGGGAGGATACATTCTTCTCAAAAGTTTTCCCAGCACCAAGAAGACCCAGGGCTGGTTTCGACCTGCCAAGAAAGCCTTTCGGAGCAAGATGTGAACAGCAATCTTCAAGGCAGGGGTCTGAAAGGGGAGCCTTGCTCGAGCTGCTCACTGTGAAGACTCAGGCTTCAGGAGAAGAGAGCGGTGACGAGAGGCATTGCAGGAGAGCTTGACCTTGAGGTGCGAGGGTGGGAGCCAGAAGCAGCAGCTGTTTATTTTCTGTCTTTGTTGTTGTTCAGTCGCAGTCCTATGGACCACCACCCTCCAGGCACTTCTGTCCTCCACCATCCTCCTTAGCCCGCCCAGCTCTGTGCCCATTGTGTCTACAATAACATCTAGCCATCTCATTTTTGGCTGCCCGTTTCTTTTTTTGCCCTCCACTTTTCCCAGCATCAAGGCTTTCTCAAGTGAATCCTTTCTTCTCATTTGATGTCCAAAGTACTTTAGCTTTATCTTTACTATTTGACCTTCTAAGGAGCAGTCAAGGTTGATTTCTTCCAAGATTGACCTATTTGTTCTCCTCGCTGTCCAGGGGACTCTCAAAACTCTCCTCCAACACCACATCTCAAAGGCATCTATTCTTCTGTGCTCAGTTTTCCTAATGGTCCAGCTCTCACAACCATACATTGCCACCAGAAATACCCTTGCTTTGACTATATGAATTTTGGTTTGCAAGGTGATGTCTCTACTTTTCACTATGTTCCCCAGGTTTCTCATTGCTTGCCTCCCAAGAAACAGTTGCCTTTTTATTTCATGGCTACAATCTCCATCTGCAGTGATCTTGGATCCTAAGAAAGTAAAATCTGTCACTGCTTCTACTTCTTCCCCATCTATTCTCCAGGGACTGAGAGGGTCTGTGGCCATGATCTCATTTTTCTTGATGTTGAGTCTCTGGCCAGCTTTTGCTCTCTCTTCTTTTAACCTAATCAGCAGCTTCTTTAGGTCTTCCTCACTTTCTGCCATTAGGGTGGTATCATCTGCATATCTCAAATTATTGATGTTTCTCCCAGAAGTTTTGATTCCAAATTGTGATTCATCCATCCTTACATTGTGCATTATGTGCTCTGTGTATAAGTTGAATAAGCAGGCTGATAAAATGCAGCCTTGTCTTACTCCTTTTACTATTCCAAACCCCTCTGTCCTTCCATATTCTGTCCTAACTGTTGCCTCTTGACTCATGTACAGATTTCTCATGAGGCATAGAAGGTGTTCTGGTATTCCCATCTCTTTAATTTCTTGCCACATTTTGTTGTGGTCCACACAGTCAAAGGCCTTAGTGTAATCAATGAAACAGAAGTAGACTTGTTCCTGACATTCCTTTGTTTTCTCCATGATCCAACATATGTTGGCAATGTGGTCTCTAGTCCCCCTGCCTCTTCAGAATCCCGTCTGCACTTCTGGTAATTCTCTCTCCACCTGCTGCCGCAGTCTATCCTGCATTATCTTGAGCATCACCTTGCTAGCGTGTGGGATGAGTGCAATTGTTCAAAAATGTGAACATTTTTTGGCATTACCCTTTTTAGGGATTGTCTAGGTCATAGGAAATGAGGCAGAGAAAGAAAGAAAGAAAGAAATCCCAGAAGTTCTATGCTGGATCCTTTCTTCCTCCTCCTCCTCCTCCTTCCTTACCTCCTCTCCTTCAACAGTCTGTGACCAGCTATGGGGAGGGTAGGGTAGGGGAGGAGTGATCGCCCTTGCTCAAAGGGATTCCCAAAAGGCTGCACCCACACCTTTCCCTCTCTTATACACACACTCATGCACACTCGCATACTCGCACACTGTGCCTGCCCTCTGCCTTCTCCGGGGATGTTGCCCCCTGGAAAGTGTCGCCCGGGGTGGGGTGCCCCCTGCCTCCCCCCAAGCGACTACATCTGGCCCCTCAGTGGCCTGAGAGATTGTGACCTGACCTGCAGCTTGAAAAGGTTGGGAACCCCTATACTGTACTAGACAATTCTACATGTGATGTTTTTTAATTGTTGTAAGCCGCCCAGAGAGGAAACGTATCCTAGATGGGTGGGATATAAATAAATCAGTCAAACAAACTTTGATTTTGATTCCTGCATTAAGCAGGAAGTGGACTTCATTGCCTTACAGGCCTCTTCCAACTTCATTTTCCTATGATTCTACGATTGTGTGTATAAATGTAAAAATTAAATTAAATTAAATTTAAATTAAACCTTTCTTCATCTGGACAACTGATTATCAATACAATCTGTATACTGTCTGTGCATAGAGGATGAAAATGCAACATCTTACTAAACCCTGTAATGGTTTAACAGAAGCACAATATTTTGAGATTGTGAACACCACGTCGTCTACTATGCCAAAAAGTATGATGAAAGCACGCTCTTCCTCACTTGCTCTGGGACCTCTCAGGCGTTCAATCCAAGGTGGATTATTCTAAAATCCCCTCTAGAACTCACCCAAAGGTCACGGCAAGGAATGTAAATTCACCACTCGTTCTCAGCCACGCCCGGATGACCAAGACCTGGGACTTCTCTGTATCTGGAGCCCAGCCAAGTTACTTTTTATGAGAGGTAAGGTAGCGTTAAAAAAGAGGCCAGTGGATTTACTGTCTGTTACCCCTGCATCCCATTTCAATGAACACACGTTGAGTGAAGAAAATATGTTTTATTAAAGTTGTAGCATGGTTCTTGATGAATCAGGTTACAGATCTCAGCATAGAAAAATAACCTAATCAAAATTTCGCTTTAGAGAAAGGATACTTTAAGACATGTCCTCCCCTAAATAAAAAGAATCTATCTATCTGTTCTAAGTCACCATAGTTAAGACTTCCAGAGAAAAGGCTTGGTTGGATGACCTTTGTCCCTCATATTGATGTTTCCTTGTCGACCACCATTTTTGAACTCTTTTCTGACCCTTTGCTGGACCCTCGCCAGGTATGAGGTGAACCTGGGTAATTAGCATACATCCAATCAGATCCCAGAATTGGTGTAAACAACTCTGGCCCTATTGATGAGACCTGGCACCTCCCAGTCTATCTGTTTCCATCTGGCCTTTTACTAGCACAAGAAGCTACATCTCTACTATAGACTAAAACCTAATAAACTCCATTTTGGATATGTGAAGGACTTGGGGCCTCATTTTATCACAACAAGAAACAAATTTCTTCTTCTCTTTCTCTGGTTCCATCTCATTCCTTGCAATTGCTTATTTCCATTTCATTGTTCTGAACCTCATTAAGGTGGGCTTACATTTTACAGTGGAACCCTGACATACAAACAGTTCAACTTACAAAAAAAAATCAACATACAAATAGAAATCCTGGGTAAAAAAAAATGACATACAAATTTTTAATAGGAAAAATTAGATACAGTATACAAAAAAAATATGGTGACGTCTAGTGGCCTCTTCTGGTAATCCAATGTGTTTTTGACATACTGAACAATTTTTTTTGACATACAAAAAACTTCAAGGAATGGAAAAAATGTATGTAGATGTTTTACTGTAAAGTACTTGTGTTCATTCTGCTTGCATTGAAAAAACATACATTTGTAGAAAATCAGAATCTCATCACCATTCTGGAAGGTAAAAGAGGAAGTTGGCGGTTTACTTTATTGGTCTGGGACTCTGCATACCAATTAATTTAACACAATTAAAAACATCCATACTATCAACTTATTGCTTCACTTATTCTTAAATGCTGTTGTGATCCCATTTCATTCTTTCAGCTGTATGTGGGTGATTATGACTCTATTTAGGTTTCATACTATTTAGCTCTTAGAACCTCCACCTGCCCTTTTATAAGCTCTTTCAGGTATCTGGTTTTGGAGAAAGGTACTGTATATATAAAATACCTTTCTCCAAAACCAGAGACCAGAGGAAGCTCATAATAGGGCAGGTGGAGGTTCTAGAGATAAATTGTATGAAACCTAAATAGAGTCATAATCACCTATGTACAGCTGAAAGAATGAAATGGAGAGTGGCAGTCATGGGCAGGGATTCCCTGTGTGCCTCTGTAGAAGTGCAAACAGTGATAAATGAAAAATAGAGCTTTCATTCGCCCACCCAGCCCATTTGACCACAGAACTCATCAGGGGCCTGAAGCTCTGGCAATGGAACAAGCAGCTGATCTAGTACCAGCCCACCTTCAGTATCTGTGCCATCCAACAGAATCCAAAGCACCAATCTGCTGTATAAAAACTCAAAAAGAAAAATATCTGTTTATCTCTTTGAAAGAACTGTAAGTAAAGAAATTATTTTGTTATATTTCATGTGGAAAGTATTAATTGCAGGAGTAAAACAGGGAATATAAGGTTTGGAGAACTTGCAAACTTAGACTAAATCTAACGGTAAAACTGTCCCACTTTACTGTTGAATAAAATATATAACAGGTTTGTGGGGAGTTGTTAAGATCTATCTTTCTTTCTCTTTTAATCACATATGGATATTTATGCACGCACGCGCGCGCGTGCGCGCACACACACATCACTCACACACAAACATCACTCACACACATGCATACCTGAACCGGCACACATAACAGTCCATGCTTACCTAGCCGGAAGAGACCTTCATCAGAAAAATATTTCTTTTCTCCTAGTGAGGCCACGCACTGGTACTTTCCAATGTTTGACTTATCTGCCGAAAAGAAGCTAGTGGTGGTGTACAAATGAAAAGGAAAAAGATGAAAAGGTCCATAGCTGTCCAGTTTCTCAGCTCTTGTTTAATTCTAATCTGAAATAAAAGCAACTTTCCAGGACCCCTCCTCTCTAGCATTCCATGATCCAGTTTTATTTTTTTTTAAGCCTAGAGTTCTTAAAAAGCCAGAGATTTAAGACAAAACATAGAGCAACAATCTTGATCAATTGCAAATAAAAGATCCTTCCAGTGTGTTAGATAAGAGGTAATAATAATTTCATGTCAGAAATTATTCTTAGGTTGAAAGGATTTTTGCTGGAGAAACTGTTCAGGGGATGCCTGAATGAGACTCAATTCATGTCTCAAAGAGCTGGGACAGAGACAGACACTCAAACTGTCATGTAGTACCCAGGCCTCCAACTGCTGACTTGCTGGCCTTCCAGCTAACAAACAACTGAAGAAAATCACAAAATATAGTGATTTGCAAATTGAAATCAAGCATCTATGGAGGAAGAACTCTCTTGTTGTATCCTGTTAATGTAAGTGCCTGCTCAGCACTGAGCTACTATTGTTGCAAGGTGAATATGGCCACGTCGCTTTAAGACTGTTTGCAGAGACTCACTGAGGATGGCCAGCTGCTATGAGTCAGCACAAAACCAATGAGCCTCTGAGCATATTAAGAGGCACATCTGAGTGTGGACTTTGGCTTGCATCTTTTGCCTGCCCTTGGCCTGACATGCTGTTGTTTGCATTCGCTATTGGCCGTCTGCCATGATTTATGCCTGAGCCAGTGTCTGGAATGTGTTCAGCTCAGTGAGCTTCATTGTGACACCTGAAAAGCCACAGAGTTACCAGAAGGATTGCTTCACAGCTTCTTCTCAGCTACTTGCCACTGTGGACCTGAAGTCAAAGTGCTTTTGGAACAACGAAACATGCTACCCACTCTGTGTGGTGATATGTGGGTAAGCAGGGACTAGAACCATGTGCTCCATACTTGGCAGAGTAAAGACTGTGTGTGTTGGACTATGGAACTTTGTATATATTGTTACTGCTGAAAGTCAAGCTCATTCTTTTGCACAAGAACCTGCCTGGCTTCTTATGTCTACAAACTACCAAAGCTAGCACAACCAGCACGTGTGTGCACCAGGGTTCTGGAGGCAAATTCTGCCAAACACCAACAGGGTTATGGGCCCAGGTGCGCTGCACCTATCACACATCGGCTGTCCCATTGCAAGGGCCCTCCGTTTAGCTCCTGGGCAAACTGCCCATTTAACTGGAACTTAACCCTTGCCTCACCTCTTTTGGGAGAGCTGAGGAGATTAGAAAGGAACTCTTACTATGCTCAGGTAGTAGGGCAGTTGAGCATAGAGCAAAACAAGGGAGGATTCTGGTAACGTAGCGTAGGGGTGTGTGTGTGCCAATAAAAGAACAACAATCCTCAAAGAGAGCTGCTTTATTCTTCAGGTTCATGTAGCAAAGCCCATGGAAAAATCGCAGATTAAAAGGTTATAACAAAGAATCAGTCCAGCAAACAGTCCAGGTTCATTAGGTAATCATAGTGGGAAAAAAAGAATAACCCTACACCATAGCCAGGGTCTTAAGCCATTGAGATCCAGAAACGAACGAACTTCTCTGCAAAATGGAGAATTTGCAGTCACGTGGGTTACTCTTAGCCAATCAGGTAACAGAGAGAAACATTCTCAAAACAATGGATTGTTGACGTACATGTGGAGACAAAACATGAAACTCGGCTAGCTAGAAAGATAACACAGGAACACTGGCCGAAACACAGCTGAAAAACAAGCTGTCTCGTGACATGAGTCTATGAGACAGAGAGGGACAAAGGATTTCTATAAGGCCTATTTATGAGGCCTAGCTAAAAACTGCAATTTCAAGCCTTGGGAAACATGAGGAAATATGTCATTTCCTGACAGCATTTGAAACTTCTTGGACCATGCCCTGCCTGTGTTTGTGTTAGTAAGACTTGTACATTTACTCACGAGGTGCAAAGATGGCAGCTTCAAGCTTGAGCTTTGTCCCCCAGTTCAACGGGAGCAATTATGCTGTGTGGGCCATGAAATGCTCTCTGCTACTGAAGAAGGAAGGCCTATGGGACGTTGTTGCCACATCATTGAACCTGGCTGCTCTTGACCCGGCAGACCCAGACGACACCCACAGAATTGATAAAAATCAGCAAGGCCTCTCAACCATCATCCTTACCATAGCAGACTCGCAGCTGGTCCATATTAAGGGTGAAGAAACAGGTCCAGGCTGCTGGCAGGCACCTCAGAAGTTTTTTGTTAGGAGCACAGTGGGTGCCCAAATACAACTAGCAAGGAGGCTGTTGCACACTCAGCTCCCTCCTTGCAGGAGAAAAACCTGGTTATTTCAGAGCAGCAGAAGGCCTGTATACTGCTGTCTTCGTTGAATGACACCTATGAGGACTTTGTGGTTGCCCTGGAGACCCTGCCCTGCGAGGAGGTTGTTTTCACAAACATCAAGGCAAGGCTCCTGGAAGAGTACCAAAGAAGGGTGGAGCATGATGCTCTTTGGGGGAACAACCTGCACCTAGCGTCCAGGAGCAATGGGCAACCCGTCTCAGCCCATTTTGTTTGGATGTCCTACTCCTGTGGTAAACCTGGTCATCTTGCCAAGGCCTGCACTGAGAAGGCAGGCACCCAGAAAGAAAAGTGTGGTGAGACAGTGCTTTTACCCTCAGCAGTTTCTCTCCCTGTTACGCATAGCCCAAAGACCAAACAAACTGACTGGGTAATAGACAGTGGTACAACCAGGTGCATCACCAGAAACAGAGAACCCTTCAATGAACTAAATGGGTCAAACATTGCAGTCTCCCTGGCTAATGGTTTCAAGATCCCTGCCAGGGGGGAGGGGAAGGTTTTTGTGCACCTTTGGGGACTATATTGCCAATGCTGTATGTACCTAAATTAAGGATGAACTTGTTGTCAGTGAAGGTACTCAATGAAGCAGGGTATTCCATACTGTTTAAAGACAGCAAATGTTGCATAACAAAGGGCCAAAATCTATATACTGCTGATTTAAAAAATGGTTTGTATATACTGCAGGAAAAGGGACCACCTGCAGCCAATCTGAGTCACTCTAACTGCATCCACCTAATGCACCGTAGGTTGGGTCACTGTAATTTTCAAGCCCTGAACAGAATCCTCAAGCTAGCTGAAGGTATGAAACTGAACCCCTGCTCAAGATGCTGGAACTGTAATTCCTGTGCTCAGGAGAAGAGTAGGGTTACACCAGCTAATAGGCTGCATGGTTTTGAGACACAAGTCCCACTAGACCTTGTCTTTGCAGACCTTATTGGCCATAAGAGGCCAAGCTTAGGGGGAGCTAAATACATTCTGAACATCATTGACCACCATACAAGATATGGTTTCACTAGCCTTTTAAAATCAAAAATATAGGCGTTAACATGCTTTGTTAAATGCCTTCGCCATGCAGAAAGGGTGTCTGGTAGAAAACATAAATGCCTGGTGACTGACGAGGAAACATAATTTGTCAATAAGGGTTTTGCTAGCTTCCTAGCAAGGGAAGGCATAGAGCACAGGCTCTCTGCTCCCTATAGGCCACAGCATAACGCTTTTGCTGAGCGTAGAGGCCAAACCCTTCAGGGCATGATCAGGACACTGCTAAATGATGCAAAATTGCCTGAGACATTATGTGGCAAAGCAGCTGTGTGTGCAACCCATCTGATAAACCTGACTGTGAATACCATGACTGATAAAATTCCATATGCTATGTGGTACGGCAAACAGCCAGACCTAATCCATCTGTGTGTATTTCGTGTACCTGCTTAGGTGTACATCCCATTGCAGTTAAGATGAAAGGGGCAATATAGAGCCAGAAAGCTTATCTTTGTAGGCTATGAGCCAAACTGTAGGTGCTATAGATTTTGGCAACCTGGCACAGGAACTATATAAAGAAGTACAAGTGCTTCATTTCTCGAGCATGTGGGTTGGGAGAGATTGGAGCAAGGCTCCATACCCATGTATGAATATGGGTCTCCTGTACCTGACTACGTACCCCTAGAGTCAGGAACCCAGAGAGAGGGGGTGCACAGAGAGAGTGCCTTAAAGAAGAGTAGTCAAAACAGAAATAAAGGACGAGTCTGTTTCGGAAGGTGAGGAAGCGGAGGAGGATGAGACTGGTTCTGAGGGTCAGGAAGTAGAGGAAGATGACCTAGGAGAGGGACCCTCTGTTCTACCAGAGCCACCCTAGACCCTAAAGCATTCAAGCAGGGAAAGGCATGCACTTGACAGATACCAAGCTTGCTCTGTCACAATTGAGCCATATAGCTTCAATGCTTTAAAGACTTTTTCTAGACAAGACCAGAGACCTTGGGAGGAGGCTATGGAAAAAGAACTTAGCTCATTAAGAAGGCTAGGGGTCTATGAGGAGGTGCCCATACCAGCCAACAAAAAGGTTCTAGGGTGCAAATGGATCTTTAAGGTGAAAATTGGTGCAAATGGCCAGACAATCTGCAAGGCCAGGCTAGTTGCTCAGGGATTCAGTCAAACAATCAGACTACGATGAAGTTTTTGCACCAACCTTAAGAGCAAGCACCCTACAGGGTGAGTGAAGTGGCAAACCATGTGTATGTATATCTAGTCATGCAATCTATTGCTATGTATATTCAACCTTGCAAGGGGAAACTTCAGGAGCTGCACTGGTTGCCAGTGTACCTCTGGGTGCAATTCAAGGTGCTGTTAATTACCTTTAAAACCCTACATGGTAGTGGGCCAGGATACTTAAGAGACCGTGTCACCCCAAGAACATCTGTCCATCCCATCAGAGTGGACTGGAGAGGCTCTCTAACTATTCCATCAGCTAGAGAGGTGCATCTCTCTAGTACTAGAAGGAGGGCCTTCTCTGTGTCTACTCCGTTACTATGATAGGGGCCCTCAGGATGCCAGCAACAAATATCCCTTCTTGTCTTCTTTGCAGTGGAGCCGAACAAGATCAGGCTCCAGTGGCCTTTGAGGAGGTGTCCATGTTCTTCACCTAGGAGAAGTGGGCACTGTTGGATCCCGACCAGAAGGCCCTACATAGGGAAGTCATGGAGAAGAACTGGCGGATGGTATCCTTTCTTGCAAATAACCAGAGGGAGAAAATCTAGATTGCATGTTACATTTTGAGAGCCATCAAAATGTCTGCTCAGAAATGAAAACTTTGAAATGCCACGTGTGTGGGAAATCTTTTGCCCGTCATTCACTGCTTGTGAATCACAGAAAAGTCCACAAGGGAAAGAAACCATACAAATGCCACAAATGTGGAAAATGCTTTGATTGACGTGCATACCTTGTGTCTCATAACAGAGTCCATGCAGGAGAGAAACTATATAAATCCCAAGAGTGCGTGAAAGAGAGTGCTCAGAATTCAAATCTTGTGTTATATGAAAAAGCCCACACAGGAGAGAAACCATACAAATGTCAAGTGTGTTCAAAATCATTTCCCCATCTTTTACTGCTTGTGAATCACAGAAGAATCCACACATGAGAGA
The DNA here is from genome assembly GCA_030440675.1 of Furcifer pardalis. Taxonomy (NCBI): domain Eukaryota; kingdom Metazoa; phylum Chordata; class Lepidosauria; order Squamata; family Chamaeleonidae; genus Furcifer; species Furcifer pardalis. The sequence goes on from CP126893.1 coordinate 155,452,504, forward strand.
AACCATACAAATGCCAGGACTGTGGGAAATGTTTTGCTCAGAATTCAACTCTTCTCCGTCACAAAAGAGTCCACACAGGAGAGAAACCATATAAGTGCCAGGAATGTGGGAAATATTTTGCTTGGAGGTCACAGCTTATGAGTCATCAGAGAGTCCAAACAGGAGAGAAACCGTACAAATGTCAAGAGTGTGTGAAATGCTTTGCTCACAACTCAGTGCTTGTGATTCACAAAAGAGTTCATACAGGAGAGAAGCCATACAAATGTCCAGAATGTGGGAAATGTTTTGCTCAACATTCGCTGCTTGTGAAACATGTTCTCCATTCAGGAGAACAACCATACACATGCCAAAAGTGTGGGAAACACCAGCTGGGTTGAAAAGGAGCCCTGCAGGCCAACAGGAGGCAGGACTTGCAACCTCTGACCCAGCCCCCAACACCATTTGGGTTGAAAAGGAGCCCTGTGAGCCAAAGGGAGGCAGGCAGGACTTGCAGCCTCTGACCCAGCCCCCAACACTGGCTGGGTTGAAAGGGAGCCTCCATGGCCTGGCCAGCTCCAGCTCGGCCTTGAGGAATATGGACATACTGGGTGGGGTTGAGTTTGGGAGGTTTTTGTGCATTATTTATTTTTGAAGTGTTTTATAATGACTTGAACTGTGATTGGGGATGTTTTGAAATGCCTTTGAATTTTTTTTTTTGATGCAATATCTTGTAACTGTGATATATTGTTTTTTGTTATTGTATACTTTGGATCTTTGTTAGCCGCCCAGAGTCACTTGGTGAGTGGGGAGGCATACAAGTCTAACAACAACAACAACTTGTGAACTATGAGAGAGTCCACACAGGAAACTACACACATGCCAGGAGTGTGGGAAATTTTTTGCTCAGAAGTCACAGCTTCTGAACCATGAGAGAGTCCACACAGGGGATAAACTACACACATGCTAGGAGTGTGGGAAATGTTTTGCTCGGAAGTCACAGCTTCTGAACCATGAGAGAGTTCACATAGGAGAGAAACTACACACATGCCAGGAGTGTGGGAATTTTTTTGCTCGGAAGTCACAACTTGTGGGCCATCAAAGAATCCACACAGGAGAGAAACTACACACATGCCAGGAGTGTGGGAAATTTTTTGCTTGGAAGTCACAGCTTGTGGGCCATCAAAGAATCCATACAGGAGGAAAACCATACAAATGCCAGGAGTGTGGGAAGTGCTTTGCTGGCAGTTCACAACTTATGTGTCATAAGAGAGTCCATCAAGGAGAGAAACCAGATAAGTGTGAGCAGTGTGAAAGCCCATTCAAAAAAGAAACATATCTGTTAGTAACTGTGCCTAGACGTGGCACTGGTTGCAACATGGACAAATTGTAGACTATACCTTTAAGGACTGTTCTGGAACAGGAGCCAGCTGCACTGAATCGGCTACTAACAAGGAGCCCTTTTTTGTATAAGAAGAGGCAAAATCCAAAGCCAACTTGCGTCTATGCCTGGCTGCTTCTTATGCCATTTTACCTCCTGTTGTTCCTGCTCCTTATCTTGCTGGACTAGTTATGCTGAAGTGTTTGTCACTCATCGTGGAACTGACCATACGGACCTGTGAGTTTTGGGACCTTTGCCACATCGTAGAAGTAAGGACTGCTTGTATCAGTAACTTAGTCTGTTGGTGTTTTCATCTGGAGTTACTGCTTCTACCAAAGAACTTTGCCTAACAGCTGTTCCAAAGGTTTGGAAGCATCTGCCAGAGAACCAACAAGGACTTTGTGCTCCGCTTACTTGGTAAGCAGAAGAGACTGAAGCTGGGAACTCTCTATGAACTGTGAACTTTGTGTAAATATTCCCTTGCTGTTTTTGCTGAAGAAAAGCCTGTTATGTTTTGTCACCATTGTAAATAGTTTTACTGCTTGCACCTCACCTTGTGAGTAAAAGTTTTTTTCAGTTTGCCTCATAAAAAACTGTATGCCTGTGTTTCCTTGGGCACGCAACCTGCTAGTCACAAACACAGAGGGCAAGGGTGTGACAGGAGCACACTCCGCTGCTTTAACCACTCTGTCATTGGTTATGAGCCCAGGCACTGCTCGTTAGATCATGCCCTAACTGAGTTTGAGACTGTTTGTGGACTTTTGAGGCTTGAATTTATTCCTGAGGTGCTACAATAGCTGCTGCTGCATTAAACCTTGCTGCCCTCAACATGGAGGATGAAGACGACATAAGGACAGCAGAGAAAAATCAGCAAGCCCTCTCCATTATTGGGCTCACCTTGGCTGATTCCCAGCTGTTTAATATCTGAGGAGAGGATTCTGCTGCTGCCTGTTGGCAGACCTTAATGAGACTTTACATCAGGACTATGGTTGGTGTGCAGATTCAACTCGCCCATCGGTTGTTCCGAACTCAACTCCTTGCTGGAGACAACATGCTGGAGCATATTCAAATGTTGTCTGGCATCCTGATGGACTTGCAGTTAAAGGGCCTGGGCTTCTTCGAGCAGCAAAAGACATGTATCCTATTATCCTCTTTGGATGATTCCTATGAGGATTTTGTTGTTGCTCTGGAGGCCTTACCCTGCCAAGACTTAGTGTTCCAGAACATAAAGGAGAGGCTCCTGGAGGAGTATCATCGAAGAATGGTGTGCTGCTCTACAGGGAAGCAGTACAAGTCGACCCTCCAAGGATGATGGGCATACCGTTCCTGCCCACATGGTTCAAAAGTGCTTCACATGTGGGAAACCAGGCCATCTTGCTAAGTCCTGTCCTAAAAAGACAGGGAAACTGCCTTCCAAGCCTTGGAGGAAAAAGGGCCTTCCAGCCCCTCCAGCTGTGCTGCCTGTTCTCCACTCTGCTAAGACTCAGAGTAACTAGTGGATTGTTGATAGTGGTGCAACCAGGTACATTACTACCAATAGGGGGTGTTTTAAGTCTATGAAAGGTACAAACATTGTTGTTTCTTTAGCCAACAATTGTAAAGTAGAGGCTAAGGGTGAAGGTGAGGGTTTTTGTTCCCCATTGGGGACCCATTTTCCTGTGCTTTATATTCCTAACCTCATGAATTTGATATCTGTAAAGGTCTTAGATGAGGCAGGCTTTACAGTGCTCTTTCAAAATAGCAAATACACTCTTTCTAAAGGGCAACAGAGCTTTGTCACTGAACATAGGAATGGGTTGTATGTGCTGCAGAGTAAAGCCACACCTGTAGCCAATATAGAGCAACTAAACAGACTGAGTCATTGGAACTGCACCCATTTAATGCACAGGAGAATGGGACACTGCAGCTTCCAAGCATTGAGTAAGACACTCTCCCTGGCAAAGGGAATGAAGCTGAGTGCTTGCCCAAAGTTTTTAAACTGTAATTCCTGCGGCCAAGAGAAAGTAAGGCAGCACCAGCTAACAGGTTTCATGGTTTCACAATGGAGGCACCAATGGACCTGGTCTTCGCCGACCTGATTTGTCCATGAAAGCCTTCCCTGGGTGGGGCAAGATTTATCCTGAGTATAGTAGACCACTGCAGCCAATATGGTTTTGCAAAACTGCTCAAAAGTAAAAATGAGGCTCTTGCCTGCTTTTCACAGTGGCTGATGTCTACAGAGAGAATGACTGGTAGGAAGTTAAGGTGCCTTGTCACGGACCAGGGCACTGAGTTCATGAACAAAGCTTTTTCAGACTTCCTATCTAGAAGGGGAATTGAGCACAGGCTCTGCGTCCCTTACCGCCCCCAGCATAACGCATTTGCTGAGGGCAGGGGTCAAACCTTGCAGGGCATGATTAGAACGTTGCTCAACGATGCTCAGTTACCCGATGCCCTTTGGGGAGAGGCCACTATGTGTGCCACCCATCTAATCAATTTGACTGTCAATGCCATCACGGGGCAAATTCCGTATACAGTGTGGCATGGTCGACAGCCTGACTTGAGCCATCTCCGCGTCTTTGGAGTCCTGGCATGGGTGTACATACCCAGTCAGCTTAGGCGAAAGGGGCAACATCATGCCAGAAAGCTGGTGTTTATAGGCTATGAAACAAATCGGAAGTGCTACCGAATCTGACTCCCTGACACCAAACAGGTTTTTAATAGTGCCAGTGCAAGATTTTTAGAACACGTAGGGTGGGATAGGCTTGAGCAAGGCCCCCTACCCATGAGAGACAGTGGGATCTCTGTGCCAGATGACACGCCAAAGGAGTCCAGGACTCCTAGCGATCAGATCCCCAGTCATGGCTCTATTGATAGAGGGAAATTAATTTAAAAGGAGGAAGAATGTTCTTCTGAGAAGGAGGCTCCTGTAGACCCTGTCCCCGAAAGGGTGGAGGGAGAAGAGGAGGATCCTGATGAGGAACCTTCCGATGTGCCTGCACCGCCTGTTGTCCTAAGGCAGTCAAGCAGAGAGAGGAGGGCACCATATAGGTTTCAGGCCTGCACAGTGTTAATGGAACCTACCAATTTTAATGATCTTGCTAATTTCCCTATAGCCGACCAGAGGCCTTGGCAAGAGTCCATGAATAAGGAACTGGATTCTTTAAAGAGTTTAGGTGTTTTTAGAGAAGTGCCAATTCCGACAGGCAAGAAAGTAGTTAGGTGTAAGTGGGTTTTTAAGATAAAGAATGGGGCAGATGGCCAGTCTTTCTGTCAGGCAAGACTAGTAGCTCAGGAGTTTGGCTAGGCAGAGGTCGATTACAATGTGGTCTTTGCACCTACCCTCAAAGCAAGTACCCTGGGCAGCCAAGAATAAGTATGTCGTATGGCATGTCGACATAGCGACTGCCTACCTTAATGCCCCATTAAGACACAAGCTTTATATTCAAAAATCGCCAACACTTTCAGAGCCCAGTGACCCAACTTGTTGTTGGAGACTTTTAAAGAGTCTCTATGGCCTCAAAAAATCAGGCTATGAGTGGAACTCATGCCTGATAGACCACTTGAAAAACCTTGGTTTTGAGGCAGGCATAGCAGACCGTTGTTTGTTTCTAAAGGCATCCGGAAATCAAACAACCATGCTGCTAGTATTTACAGATGACATTGCTGTGTTAGCTCCCACTGATGGGGCAGCTAGTGCTGTGATTGGTAGCATAAAACAGTGCTTTGACTTAAGAGATCTTGGTAACATCAGCAAGTATCTGGGTTTAGATATTGTAAAAACTGCAAATGGTTTAAGATTTCACAAGTTAGCAAAATCTGCCAGCTGTTGAAAAGGTACAATCTCAAGCTGGCTAAGACCTGTAAGACTCCGATGTCTACTGACTTTCTTTGAGAGGCTTCAGATAGCCCTGAGTTTGACAGTGGTATTTACAGGTCACTTATCGGCAGTTTATCTTATCTTGCCAACTGGTCACAGCCAGATATCACATACGCAGTAAATCAACTGGCCAGACATTGCGAACAGCCTAGGTTAAGACACTGGCAGGCAGCCAAAAGGGTTTTAAGATATTTGAAATTCTCCCTACATAAAGCCTTGCACCTTGAGCTGAAGGGAAAGCTCAAGTTAACTGTTTACGCAGATGCCAGTTTCGCAAACGAAACAGAAACAAGGAAGTCAACGTCAGGGATGGCAGTGCTTCTAGCTGACTCTCTGATAGATTGAAAATCCCTAAGACAAAAGCACATCAGTCTGTCAACTATGGAAGCAGAATTTTCCCATCTTTCTTTAGTATGCAGTGAGGTAATCTACCTACAGCAACTTTTAAAAGACCTTGACATTAGTGCAGATGACCCAGTCCAGGTATTTGAGGATAACCAGGCATCTATTACTACAGCCAACAGCATAGGGGTAAAGAGCCGGTCCAAGCACATGGACATTAGGTATTTGAATGCACGTGATTCTGTACTCAGGAAGGTAATTGAATTGGTGTCAACGGACGAGAATGTGGCTGACAGTTTTACCAAGCCTTTACCTGCTGTAAAGCACAAGTATTGTTCTGAGATGTATGGGATGTTGTAAATATCTGTACAAACACATATCTGTAAAAATGTGTTATATTGCCCACGTTGCAAGGGGGAGAATGTTAGTAACTGTGCCTAGGCATGGCACTGGTTTCAACATGGACAAATGGTAGACTATACCTTTAAGGACTGTTCTGGAACAGGAGCCAGCTGCACTGAATCGGCTACTAACAAGGAGCCCTTTTTTTGTATAAGAAGAGGCAAAATGCAAAGCCAACTTGCGTCTATGCCTGGCTGCTTCTTATGCCATTTTGCATCTTGTTGTTCCTGCTGCTTATCTTGCTGGACTAGTCATGCTGAAGTGTTTGTCACTCATCGTGGAACTGACCTTACGGACCTGTGAGTTTTGGGACCTTTGCCACATCATAGAAGTAAGGACTGCTTGTATCAGTAACTTAGTCTGTTGGTGTTTTCATCTGGAGTTACTGCTTCCACCAAAGAACTTTGCCTAACAGCTGTTCCAAAGGTTTGGAAGCATCTGCCAGAGAACCAACAAGGACTTTGTGCTCCGCTTACTTGGTAAGCAGAAGAGACTGAAGCTGGGAACTCTCCATGAACTGTGAACTTTGTGTAAATATTCCCTTGCTGTTTTTGCTGAAGAAAAGCCTGTTATGTTTTGTCACCATTGTAAATAGTTTTACTGCTTGCACCCCACCTCGTGAGTAAAAGTTCTTTTCAGTTTGCCTCACCAAAACTGTATGCCTGTGTTTCTTTGGGCACACAACCTGCTAGTCACAAACACAAAAGGCAAGGGCGTGGCAGGAGCACACTCCGCTGCTTTAACCACTCTGTCACTTTCAAATCTAAGTACTATGAGATTGTTTCTTTTATCTGTTTTGAACCATCTGATAATCAAGACCACCCCAGGAACATCACAGAACTCTCCCTGCTGGTCGGATGGGGAGAATGAGGGGCAGCTGTGTGGACTAGCCAGCTGGCCAAAGACTGCTGTCTCTCTCGACTGTGCTGTATTTTATACTGTTATTTTATTATATTGTTTTATTGTTTTTTTCTTTTTATGTAAAATTTATTGATTGCATTATCTGTCCTGCAATTTTTGTTATATTTTTATATTATGCTGTATTTATATTTATGATTGTGATACAGTCAAACCGCACATAAAGAGCACCTCACTTAAAGAGTAACTCACTTAAAGAGCAGAATTTTCTCTGAATGTTCACTTCGCTTAACAAATAAAAACAACCAAAAACTCACTTAACAAATAAATTGGGGTTCACAATTTCCCCCCCAACACACACACACACAATTGGTCACTTAAAATGGTGTTTCACTTAAAGAGCAAACTCGCTTAAAGAGCAATCCTGTGGAATGCGTTATGCTCTTTAAGTGAGGTACAACTGTACTGTATATGTTGCCTATGTTATGTGAGTCGCCTCGATGAGCCGAGTAGAGCAGCATATAAGTCTATAACAACAACAGCAGCAGCAGCAGCAGCAACCTCCTGCCAATTGAGCTGCATCTCCAGACAGAACTGCTGCCCTTCAGAAAAGGTGTAAAGACTTTGCTGGTGGGGCAGGTATGGGGTGCCAGTAATCTTTTAAATTTTTACTTGATTGTTCATGGTTTTGTTGTTAAATTTATTATTGGGATCATTGTGTTTTTGATATTTTGTTCTGCGATACTATGATATCCGCCCTGAGTTGCTCTGCTAGTAAGGCGGCGTGTAAGTGTAAATAAATAAATAAATTAAATAAATGTGTTTGCGACAGCTGTGGATGCATTTTATGGCAGCATTTATGGCGGGGGAACCACTATTTCCACCTGCGAAGCTGTCTGGGGGAGCATGACCTGGCCTGAGGCTTGAAAAGGTTGAGAACCCCTGCCATTGATATTTGGACATTTTGGACTAATTAGACTTGAACATCCTAAACCCAAAAAAACAACTCTACTAGGAACTGCATAAACACACAGACGTTACCTTAACGGTTCTTAGTTCTTTGGTTAGGGCTTGAACTGTTATTTTTACTCCAGTCCTCAACTATGAACCAAATGGTATATTTGTATCCAATAATCAACTCAAGTATGTGACCCAACAACAGCAGCAACAGGAGCAACAGCAGCAGCAACAGCAAGAGCAGCTGGGTCTCATTATTCAGCCAGAGAGAATCTCCATTGTTATTTAGGTTGCAAAGTACTTACAGTAGATTACTGATGGTGAGCCAATTGTTCCCAGCCGTGGCCATTTTTATTTTTGAAGTCTTGACCAAATCCAGAGGGACACCATCCTTCAACCAGTTGATTTCAGCTGGTTTCACACTGGCTTTGGCGTGGAAAACACAGGATAGCCTAACATTTTCTCCCACGAAGGCAATAAGGTTTTCTGGGTGCCTATGGAAATGCTTATAGACACGCGGCCCTAGAAGGGAAACATAATGCCTAAGCACCAAAAAGGCTCTCCAAGAAAGCATAAGGTAGAAATGAAACTCCTAACTGCAAACCCCCTTTTCTTTTCCCCAGACAAAAAGCCAGGAGAAAAGCAGGGAAAAGTGGAACTCCAAATAGGAGTTTTTGGGACACAGGCAGGGATTTTTAACCACAGGCCATTATAAGCCGGAAGTAACTTGAGGGCACATAACAACAACATCCTAACAGTGTTCAATCAAAATTATTTCTGTCTCAGAACAAGGCATATACATGACAGTCTGGCCAGGTTATCCAGTCTGGCCAGGTTATCCTGCTAAGGTAATAGAGTAGACCTTAGTGCCAGTAACTCAATGGCAGTTGCCAGGGGGGCAATTAACTAACCAGACAACCTTGAGGACGATTGGCTTTGGGAGGCCAAGTCAACAAGGAAGGGTGATGGTCCCCAAAATGGATTAAATCCCACTTGAATCCATCTTGATGGAGGGCAGCAGCTTCATCCATCCTGGCCTGGGGCTGGTGAGGACTTTGGGTGCCAAAAGGGCTCAGGGACAGAAAGTGACTTGTAAAACTGGATTAGTGGTAATGGTGTCATGCTCCAATATAGAAGACAAATGGAAGGTGACTGCATTATATCGTTCCCAGGACAATCTTCATGGCTGATCACCATAATGATAGCCAATATTCAGAATCAGATACAGCACCAAAAGAAGAAGAAGAAGAATACATGACATAAAGTCTGGTCATTTTATAAAACTGGACAAAGTTTTACTGTAAATTGTAAAGGTGGGATTGTTTGACTGTTGTTCTGGTTTCTCAGTGATGGGCAGCCAAAAAATTTACTATAACACTGTGGGTGGAGCTGATGTCATGGGCGGGGCCAACATCATGATGTCATGGGCAGAGGCAACATTATGACCTTATGGGTGGAGTACAGACAAGTGTTTAATCTCATAAAGACTTGAGTACAGATACAGTAGAGATAATTTTATTCATTTGCTATTTCTCTTAAAACACATAGTTACATGACTACTGTATTTAACCTATTTATTTATTTATTTATTTATTTATTTATTTATTATTTGTACTTACTACCCCGCTCCAATTGGGCAAGCCCGACTCTGAGCGGCTTACAGACTAAAATATCAATACTGTATCCTAGACTTGATGTTAAAACTTTAAAAATTCACAAAAGGAAAAAAAATCACACCAGATACACCGAAGGGTGGCTGTCACTAGATCAACCACCCTATATGAGACCCCACGACCCTATGTCCCCACACTTGCTCAGCCAGCCATGTTTTTAAACCTTTCCGGAAGGGTAGGAGCTCTGTCTGTAGGCGCAGCTCGATTGGCAGGAGGTTCCAAAGGGCTGGGACGGACACGGAGAAAGCCCTCCTCCTGGTACTGGAGAGGTGTGCCTCTCTAGTTGATGGAACAACAAGAGAGCCCCTCCGGTCCGCCCTGGTGGGGCGGACAGATGTTCTCAGGGTGACGCGGTCTCTTAGGTATCCTGGCCCACTACCATATAGGGCTTTAAAGGTAATAACCAGCACCTTGAATTGCACCCGGAGACATACTGGCAACCAATGCAGCTCCCGAAGCAGTGGCGTGGCACGAGCATAACGCCCCCGCCCCGTCACTACTCGGGCCGCCGCATTTTGGACCAGCTGGAGTCTCCGAATGGTCACCAGGGGCAGCCCCATGTAGAGCGCATTACAGTAAACTTCATCTTGTAAGAGTTACTTATTGACCACGGCTGCCAAAGATGGAGTCACAGACCAAAGAGAGTAACTTTTTCATGTTTTGGCTCATTACATTTCCTAGTACAGTTGTATCTCACTTAAAGAGCATAATGCCTTCCACAGGATTGCTCTTTAAGCGAGTTTGCTCTTTAAGCGAAACACCATTGTAAATGACCAATGGGGGGGGGGGGTAGTGAAGTGAAGATTCAGAGAAAATTCTGCCCTTTAAGTGACTTACTCTTTAAGTGAGACACTCTTTATGCAAGGTTTGAATGTACCTGTATCTGTTATTCCCCTTCCCGTCCCTCCAGTGTAGTCAAATATACTTGGGAGAAGGATCTCTTTGTTTCACTTAAGAAAGACCATGAATCCAGATCATCCAACCCTACTCATCATTTTATACCAGCTCTTGTTTCTCTGCATTTGTCCTCTCTGTATTACACTCACCGTGGTTATCCACTGCATCATCGTGGGTATCTTGTTTCACATTAAATTGCCCTATCACACAAACAGACCTACTCACCTGCCTGGGCAATGCTAATACCCATCCACCAAACTATCAGGCAACCCAGAAGTGACTGGCCAAGTCGAGTCATTCTCAATTCACTAAAAATCCAATGGATGTCACCTCTCACTCAAGCTGAAGGTTCTCTGGAAGAGGTAGAAGGACAGTTTCCCTTAAATATACTAAGGGAAGAGGAAAAAGGCAGAACAGGAAGAGAACGGGCAGATATTTTTTTTAAAAATGGATGCTGAAAGCACTGCATTGTGACAGATACACTTGGCAATATTTTAGAGGGCATGAAATAGAAATGTTATTAACTCCATAATGATCAAAAGATTGCAAAACAAAAGAAAATGGCATTGAATTGTAGCAAACCAAACCACCCAAATTGATCAGTCAGATATCACCAAATGGGATTTTACCAAATGGGCACCAGTGCATTTCCCCCTCCCCCCCCCACTCTTTTTGGCCTGGTACAAGCATTACCATGCTGGTTCTTTTAAATTTTTTGTTCTCTTAAAAAAATTGTAGTAGGGAAATCTGATGAAATCAGAAGGACAATAATGGGGAGCAAAGTGTTGACCTTCTGTACTTCCTATATTATAGATCTACACTAGAGCCTAAAAGTAGCTGCTGTTGGGGACTCACCCCTTTGTTGCTGTTGTTTGTTCAGAAACTTATGGATTTGTACATTATAAATTTATTATTTTATGGGCAATTAATATACCCTCTTACTGGGTATATGTTCTAAGTCTAAGCTCTGGTAATGCACCTTAAAATACATATATAATTTGTACTTATAAATTGTTCACTGAATATTTTTGGACATCTGGTTTTGTCTCCTGTCCTACGTGGTCGCTTCAGGGAAGAAGAACGAGGTTGATTTAGTTGAAATTTGTATGTACACCTCCCAGAGTGGGAAATTTCCCAAATGGGCGGTATAGAAAAGTAATAAATAAATAAATAAATATTGTGAAACATTCTGCATAATCAAAGGGTCTAATGAAAATCTATTGGAGGATGATTTTTTTAAAATTAAATAGGGCTTGCAGGCAAATAAACTGAGTGCAGACAAGTGACAATGGTGGCTTAGTGGTTAAGATGCTGAACTTGATGACCTGAAAGTTGGCAAGTCAGCAGTTTGATACCTGAGTGCTGCATGATGGAGTGTGCTTCCGTTTCTGTCCCAAGGTCAACTGTGTGATAACTCTGCATTTAAAGCAAAGCAAAGCAATCATGCTCACAAACGGCCACATAGCGCTTGGTGTACTCTCTGGGTGGTTCACAAGTTAGTTAGCATTTTGCCCCCAACATGCTGGTTATTCACTTTTACTGATACCTAGGATGTCAAATAAATTAATAAAGAATGTACTTTAAACTGTTCAATTCAAACCAGCATCTCCTAATTTCCTCTTCATACCATAAAATGTCTCAGACTGTCCTGGGAGTGTTTACCTTGAGTCAAAGGTGTAAATTGCCTTAGGAGTCAGTGATAGATTAACACATTAACATAACTGGGTTGGGAACTCTACTGAAATTCCTGATGTCCTGCAAATCATGAACGGGGCTCTTAAATTTCCCCTTTATATATACATTAATAAAAGGGTTTTTAATATATATTTCCCTTGCTCTGTAATATTTTGATCCATGCGTGATTATTAACATGCTCTGTTTTATATTTGGGTATGGGTTGGGTTTTATTATGCTTTTATGATGTTGTAAACCGCCCTGGGTCGCCCCAGTGAGAAGGGCGGTATAAAAATGTAAATAAATAAATAAATAAATATTTTCGAAGTAGGACAATACTCAAAGGCATTTCCCTCCAACAACAGATACTTGGACACCCCAAGGACATTATGCACTCTCACCCAGAAACCAATTAACATAATCCCCTGGCTGTCTCACACTCTGCCAAGGTATTTCCTGAAAGAGAACCACCCAGAGATTTCACATGGGAGAGCCTTGATTGCTACAAAGATTATCCATCCTGCCTGTATCTCTTGCTTTGTGTCTGGGCTGTGCCATTAACATGTGTACAAAGGACAGTTAATTTGTTTGCCTATGGATTATTGTGAGAAGAAAACACATAGTAAAAAGCCAAAGCCAGTTTCTTGAAGAACATCCAACAATGATCGGTCAAAAACTGTTCTCACTTCAGATGTGCCGTATCCCTGATTGGTTCACAGTATCCAGCATGACATGCTCATTGGAGCAGCCTAAAAACCCACGTCACTACCATTAATTGATGTATTGACATGTACCTCCACCCTATTCCCTTTATCATTTTCTGGACGTTTATTTGCATAAAGACCTGTCATTGTACAGTCAAACCTCGCTTAACAAGTGACTTGTTTAGCAAAAAAACTCGCATAACGAGCGGGTTTTTCAAAAAGCGATCTGACTCGCATAACGAAAATTTTTGCTATGCGAGTTGGACTTTTTCTTATGGAAAAACTCACATAACAAGCATTTCTATGGGAAAAAACTTGCATATTGAAATTTTTTCGCTATGCAAGTTTTTACATAGAAATTTTTGTTATGCAAGTTTTTCTATAGGAGTTTTCACTATGCAAAAAAAAAAAAAAGCTCACAGCGAAAAACTCACCTAGCGAGCAGCCTCACAATGATTAATTTCGTTATGTGAGGTTTGACTGTATCTTGAATTTAAGGTGACAACAAACCATTGTAACTAAAAGTTGAGTTATTTACTTATGAATGAAAACCCCACTGCTGGCCTTTTGTTCTTTTGCATAAACTTTAATGTAGCAATAGGTACATTGGATAGCTGTTAAAGATTAGCGTAAAACAGGTCCTGTGTTTGGAATGACAAGACAGCTCTCCCATCAAATTTTCTTAGGGAAGCTCAGCACGTAGATTATTCTAACAGACAAAAATGGGTTAGATATAGCTTTTTAACTAGCAGTGCGGGCTTCTTTTGCTTAGATGCTATTTTTGTCAATAAACCAGTCTTGTTTTGTCTGAAATTAAAATCTCTGTGGTTCTTGGAGGGCTCCGCCAGCAGATGAACTTTTTAATTTTAAAACCCATCTCCACATTAAAAAGGGATAGTGATTTTAAGGTAACAGCCATGCCTACCTCCCTGCACTGCACTGTCAGGTTTTGTCACTGCAAGTGGCTCAAGGTCTCCCTTGCTCAAAAGCCAGCCATATCCAATGCTAGGGTGCAGTGCTCATCTCCATTTACAGCCAAACACCCAGTGCTGTCTGTATTTGTAGATGTATACATGGTCATATGGCAGGCATAACCAGATCGCACATGATGCTGGCTCAGTGATGGGATGTAACAGGTTCTCACCAGTTCGCCAGAACCGGTAGTAATTTTTCCCAGGTAGTAACTTTTCCCAGAACTGGTAGCAGCTTTCGGGGGGAACCACCTTCAGGCCTTACCTTTTCACTGGCTCCCCCAATGCACATGCGCGCCAAGCACATGGTGTGCATGCACGCCTACAGTGCTTGGCGTGTATGCACTGCCTCCTTGCTGTCCTCCCAAGCGGGGAGGAGGAAGAGAAACTGCTAGCCTGAAGCTCCCTATAGCCTGCTCCCCAGGGTAAGTGACTCCCCTTTGGATGTGGTGTGTCTGTGTGTATTTTAATTGTATTTAATACATTTACCTATATTTATGTACTACCACAGTTCCTAAAAAGGCCTGGTGACTGCTGTTTTGGGTATGAAGATCCTCTTCACAGAAGTCCCTTTGCCTTTTGTTGGTCTTTCCTCAGATCTGGGTACAGTTAGATTATAAGAAAAGGGTGTGTGTGTGTGTGGACTTTTATACCAATCTGCATGTGAAGTATAAAAAGGACAGATCGAGCCCAGAGTCGGTGGTCTGATTCACACACTGTCTCCCACCTTCACACCACTTTATTCATATTGGGATTAGGGCAATTTAAATCTGGAGGGAAAGAATCACATTTTTCTTCATTGCAGCTTTCTTGGTGTGGTTTTTGAGCATGAGACGGATCGAACCAAAAGCTTTTCATGTAATTTCTGATTTCAACCTTTTCGGACCTGGATATATTATTATTATTATTATTATTATTATTATTATTATTATTATTATTATTATTATTATTATTATTATTATTATTATTATTATTATTATTATTATTATTATTATTATTATTATTATTATTATTATTATTATTATTATTATTATTTTCAAATTTATACCCCACCCTGCTCAGGATATATATATCTCTCTCACAGCAAAAACAAAATCACATTTACTGAATCCTGCAATGATTATAAACAAAATCCTACAAAAGTAGGGCACATTGGTTGGATAATTAAGTTAATTATACATCTGGCTGTGGAGCCACTGGTTGTGTGTTTACTGCACCTCCCTGGAGAAAATCCAGCCTATGTAGCCAGTGGTGTGCAGTGACCAGTCTGCACACACACACATTCAGGCAGGGGGGTGGCAAAATTGGGGGCCTTTCGGGCAGGGTGGTAGTAAAATTGCTAGTATTTACAAGAAAAGAAGAGGGATAGCCTCATTACATGGATATAATATGCTCTCTGCTGGAGTTGTAATTTACTAAAACTCAGTAAATTATAGCCAAACCAATGATGACAAGGGTGAAGAGGGAACTTAATAAAGTAGTATAGATCAGCTGCTCATTGCAGGAGAAATCTCAATAAACTATAAAGCCACACTAGACATCCTAGTCAGCAGCCGACGTATGCTTCGAGCCTTCATACAAAAACCCGCCACCTTGCACATGATGGCAGTAGTACTGTACTGCAGTAGGAAGGAAACTTGTAGGGCAGGCAATTTTCCTGTGCATTGATGCAGTAAAGGGATTATTAATTGTGCACAGGCGTCCCTATAGAATGAGCAAAAAAGGAGAACATCCTCAATTGATTCAACATCCCCACTACCACATGGACACAATCGTTCCGAATAGGGTATCCCATTATATCTGCCCTCAAGGACAGCTGAAGGGATGCATCCACAGCAGGCCTGGGTGAATGCCAGCCTATAATTTGGAAGATCTAATTGCTGCAAATAGGCTGCAGGAACAACCTGGTACCTGATGGAGTCATTGCAATAAAAACCAGGAGACTTGGCCACATCTTCTTGCCATTCCGTGTCCCTTATTCTCTGTTTCACCAACTCCCTGGCTTGTGCTTCCAGTGCAAGCAAGGTAGGTGGACACAAGCCCAGTGAAGCCAATTTATTAAGTATACAGTATTACATTCCCAGAAAGAGTGGAATGAGTCTTGAAGTGTAAGAAACACCAAGGTGCCCAGGGAATTATGTATTTTAAGCCAATATGAAATTTTCAGCATCCAACACCTAGTCTCCACCTTCATTAAACCCGTTTCCAGCCTTAATCTTGCATTGGAAAAGCAGCAGGGGGGTTGAGAGAGCAGCTCTGAGAATCTTTGATTGAACTCTATCCACCTACTGATAACTGGCTAGATGGTCTAGCAGCGCACCATATGTAAGCTGGGCTTCAAACAATTTAATGGCTGCTGGTACATAACGCCCCCCTCCTGCTCCAGTAGAATCTAAGAATTGCCGATGCACTCCTCCATGCATTCTGAACAACATGATCAATATGTGTCTTCCTAGAGCCTGAGGCATGGAAATGGACCCCCAAGTAGTTAAAGCTAGGGACCTGCTGAATAGGATGGCCCTCGATTTTCCAATTGTAAAGTTTGGGCATAAATAAGATGAAAATTTTCCTTACAATAGGTGACTAATGCTCTGAGCACCCGTCTAAGGCTCACCGGTGATCTTGCCAAAACGATGGTATTGTCGGCATAAAACAATGAGTTAATATGCCTCTCTGCTAACTTTGGAGGATGAAAGTTTGGATCTGCCAAACGATTGACCAAGTCATTAATATAGAAATTAAACAGTAGTGGGGCCAATATACATCCCTGTCGCACACCTTTCTGGGTGGAAACTGCAGAGGACAAGTGACCCCAAGGGGAGCAGCGCACCTTCAAAGCTGAGTTGTCATGCACCACAGGAATCAAGGCTAAGAGGCAGCAATAAATGGAGGTGGCTTTTAGTTTCTCCCACAATTTGGTCTGTGAAGTAGAATCAAAAGCAAATCTTAAATCTATAAAGGCGGCATAGAGTGAGCCTAGATACTTCTCATGAAGGTGTTGTAGGATTAGACAATTGTCCATGACCGATCTTCCTGTCCTGAACCCAGCCTGTTCCTCAGTCAAAATAGCTTCCTGGTCCACCCTGTCTTTTAGCTTCTAGTAGAGGTGCCTGGTGTAGAGTTTGCTGACCACTCTAAGGAGACTTATATAGGCCTGTAGTTGGATGGGTCATTTCTTTGCCCTTTCTTAAAAATGGGGACAATAACTGCCATCCCCCAGTTCTGGGGTACATATCCCGCCCTATCTGTAACAGCCAATAGAGAGGCTATAATGGGTGCCCACCAACAAGTGTTATTTTTAATTAACTCTGGTGGGGGGTACCATCAATAACTGCTGCCTTACCAGGCTTACGTTGGGCAATCAGATCCTTGGTTTCTTTCTCTGATACTGGCGGCCAGGGGGTAATTCCTCCCACTTAACTTCTGTAGGAACAGGGGGTTCAGTCTCACTGTATAAGGACCGAAAGTGATTTTCCCATGTCTCAGGTGGAATGCCACATTCAAGATATGGTGATCTTACTGCAAAGCATCCTGCCGTGCTATGCCAAAATATTGCAGAATGGCCTTCTTTAACTGCTTGTATAAGATGCCTCCATGTCAACTTGGAGTCCTCATTTTTTCCCTTGGCTATCAACTTTTTATAACTCTTCTTTGCTTCCAAAAGAGCTTGTGGCAAGGGAGGATTGGGACTTTCCTTGTAAGCTTTAAATTGGGTGATCAACCTTTGTTTGGCCAAAATGCATTCATTGTCGAACCAGGGCTTAGACCAGGGGTTATTTTGCTGTGACCTTCCATCAGATTTGAAGGTAAGATGTTTGTTCAGGTCTGCAACAAGTTCATCGTAATGAGCTAAAAACCCTTTGCGGTCCGCCTCTGAGATAATAGCAGGCAAGTATTTTAAAATGCCTACATGGTGGACATGGATCTGGCCAGACTCACAAGGATGGCGGAGGAAAGAGAGAAGCCTTGGATGACGTAGTCCAATGGGGTCGTGAAAAGTCAGACTAAACTGTGCGACTGAACAACAATATTGGCAATCCTCATCCATGGTGACGGTTCTGAGAATATAATGCGGTGGCCTTTTATCTGTCTTCCACATTGTTGTACCATTGATCCAGTTCCATGAATCCCTTTCTGGTCCTGAGTCTCTTTGGCACTCAAAGTCCTCCTCAGCCCCAGGCCAGTATTGATGAAGCTGCTGCCCTCCATCAAGATGGATTCAATTAGGCTGGGAACCCCTGGTCTAGTACAATAATAATAAAAATGATACAAAATTATTTGAGAAATGGTTGTCCAATTTTCTCCTGTGGGAAGAATGCACACTTTTAAAGTTTTAATCCACTTGGGGACCATCATCCTTCCCTGTGGACTTTGCTACCCAAGGTCATTTAACCGACACCTGACACTCGGTGTTGAGTCACTGGCAGTAGGGTCTACTCCATTACCATAGCAGGATAATCTGGCCAGACTCCGGTCTTTTTCCTAGAGAAGATAAAATGACTGAACCTTCTAAGCTTTGTTGTTATTTTGGTTGTGTTTGTAGAGCTTTATATTTTGAATAAAGTTATATAAACATTTTGCTACTGCTTGATTTATTGTGTCTTAGGGTACACTGGGGTACTAACTCCTTGATCCAGTTACTAGATTGATATTTGGTGGATATTATCAGAGGGTGTGTGTGCAAATCCCATACCCTTGTCGCTGCAAGTTTTGTTTTCTTTCTCCCTGGAACATTACACGTCCGTGGACTAAGAGAGCAGGAGAAGGGAAGGATAGAGAAGTTTCTGCTTAGGCTCAAGCATGGACTGGTCACAATGAATTGACCCAACCCTGGTCTTTCCTAGACCCCGCCCAATGGTGAGCATCAGCAGGTTCGCACCAGTTTGCCAGAAACAGTAGCAGAAATTCTGGCTGGCCCCACCCATCCAAGTTTTGAAATAAAGTAGTCACCCTGGCCACACCCACCATACCATGCCCACAATGTGGTAGTAAACTTTTTTTGAGCCCGCCGCTGCCCCCGCCCCCAGTTTCTTTGCAAATTCGTGTTCTTCTCATATTGCATTCTGTTTGCTCATCTATGCTGGTCTTGGACCATAATAAAGACTTGATTTGACTTCTCATATTTCCATACACCCAGTTGAAATGACTTACATGATCAGACTTCAAAAGGATGAAAATTTTTCTTACATCACCTGACTGTGTTTATTTCTCCCTGAGAGATTACAGGCGTTGTCCTCATTTAGCTTTGCCCACTCACATCACCTGCACAACTTCCTAGATATAAACAAACCTGTCTTTAGCAGGGTGCTTTTGATTCAAACAAGATCTGTAGTGGCTCAAGTGGCTAAGACACTGACTGGAAGATGGGAGGTCAGCAGTTTGATTCCCGAGTACTGCAGGACAGAATGAGCTCCTGTCTTTGTCCCAGTTCCTGCCAACCTAGCAGTTCAAAAGCAAGAAATTGCAAGTAGATAAATAGGGACCACTTTGGTGGGAAGGTAAACAGCAATTCGTGTACTCCAGTGTCTAGTCATGCCTGCCATATGACCACAGAAACATCTGTAGAAGCAGACAGCACTGGCTCTTCAGCTTTGAAACAGAGATGAGAACTGAACCTTAGAGTTGGGTATGACTGGCTTTTGAGCAAGGGACACCTTTACCTTTTACCTTTTGCTTCAAACCTTTAATTTATAACAGCCTCACATATCTGAAACACACATGCAGAAAAAAATTGGGTACCTTGTGATAAAATGAGGCCCCAAGTTCTTCACATATCCAAAATGGAGTTTATTAGGTTTTAGTCTATAGTAGAGATGTGGCTTCTTGTGCTAGTAAAAGGACACTTGTTTGTTTTTACCCATTGGGACCCGGATGGAAACAGATAGACTGGGAGGCGACAGGCCTCATCAATAGGACCAGAGTTGTTTACACCAATTCTGGGATCTGATTGAATGTATCCTAATTACCCAGGTTCACCTCATACCTGGTGAGGGTCCAGCAAAGGTCAGAAAGGAGTTCGGAAATGGTGATCGACAAGGAAACATCAATATGAGAGAGAAAGGCCATCCAACCAGGCCTTATCTCTGAAAGTCTTAATTATGGTAACTTAGAACAGATAGATTCTTTTTATTTAGGTGAGGACAAGTCTTAAAGCATCCTTTCTCTAAAACAAAATTTTGATTAGGTTCTTTTTCTATGCTGAGATCTATAACCTGATTCATCAAGAACCATGCTACAACTTCAATAAAACATATTTTCTTCACTCAACGTGTGTTCATTGGAAATGGGATGCAGGGGTAACAGACAGTACGTCCACTGGCCTCCTTTTTAACGCTACCTTACCTCTCATAAAAAGTAACTTGGTTGGGCTCTGTATACAGAGGAGGAATCTTTTGAATTGAAAGATGGCGGGAACATAGAAGAAGAGGAGGAGGTGGCAGAGCCAGATGAGCAAGCTGTAACAAGAAACAGGAGGGGGAGGTCTAAAATGGCTTCTTTGGAAAATGTCATTGCCCATCTTGTGGAAATACAGTCTTCAAAATTGCAGGAGGCAATTAAACAAAAAGCCCCATCTGCTGCCTCTTTGGATAGAAAGTTACTGCCGAGATATCTTCAGGGGGAATGATATCTTACTCTTTTTAATGCTATTTGAAAACATGATAGAAGATCTCAATGCAGCTAAGGAGTGGCCAAAGCTAATTAAATCTCAAGTGTCAGGACACTTTGCAGATTTTGTTTTGGCTTGTAATAATGAGCTTGATTGGGATGAATTGGTACATGCAATTAAGGTGCATTTTTCTTTGAAAGGAGAGCCTTTGAGGCTAGCTTTTGGAATGAGAAAGAAAGAGAGCAATCAGTAGTTTTCATTTCACCTGAGGTCTTTGGAACGTCAATTCTGGGCTTGGATAAACTCAGAAGGAGTGGAAAATTTAAAAGATCTTGCTAGATTAATTATAAAGGAACAGTTTATGGAAACTGTCCCACAGGAGTTGAAAGTGCCCATTCTAGACAAACAACTTAAAGACTGAAATTCCTTGGGTCAAGCTACATATTTACTGTATAGTTTGCAAAATGCAACCAAAAGGAGAAAAACTTTTCCAAATCCCATGCCAAAGAGGGAAGAGAAATGTTTTTTTTTTTTGAAAAGAGAAAGGAAGGGCTAAGTAAATATAATGAAGCAAAAGGGGAAACCAAGCCACACCCCACTAACCGCCCTGGTGATGTCATTTGTTTTGGTTGTGGGGAAAAGGGGCATTAAAAAGACATTGCCAGAAAAGGGGAAATTCCCAAGGTTTTACTTCAAGAGACCAACCCTCTAGGCAAGCAACCTCTATGCAAGCAAAAATGGTTTGTTCCACCCAGCCAGCTAGCCCTTTGTCCCAGCCAGCAGCACAGAGGCCCAACTCTGAAATTTCAGTGGCTACCAATGCAAACTCTTCAGGGTTGCTTAGCAACAATAATGGCAGAGAACAGCTTTTCAGAGCAAGGCCAGAGTGATGGATTCTTCTGAGATTACTCATGAGTTGTTGAATGAATTTTCTGATAATGTTGTATGGGAAATGTGTGCAAAATCTCTGAAACTCATAGATCCTTCACAGGTGATGGAAATAAAGGAAATTGAATGGTCTAAACGCTTCAGAAATAGATTGGTTTCAATCTTATATCCAGATGGGAGCCAGAAGGAAATAAATAATGGTTTTCTTGATTTAGGAAGTGATCTCAGTTCAATTCACTCGAGGCTGATACTTCCTTTTCAAATTTTGCCTAATACTCAAATGGCAATATCTTGTTATACAGTGGGAAAACAGAAATTGGTGCAACATGCCTCAGTTGCTAAGATATCTGTGCAGTACAGACAATTTACTGGTGAAATAAATTGTATAGTTCATGAGAATGACGATGAATTTCCAATGTTCATCATTGGTTTGAATTTAATTTACCTTGAGAAGCTAGCTGGTGAGCAAAAATCTGAAGAAATTTGTATGTTTCCTGTTTTAACAAGGAGCAAATCCAGGTTGAAGGAAAAGTTTGAGGAAACCCCCCACACACACACACTTAATGCAACAGCACTACCTTATGGACTATCTGAGTAATTGCATGCAAAAGTTGATAAACCACCAGTTAATTTCAAAAGTAATGCTCCAGCGCCACCTTGTGGACAACCTGAAATTAAAACAACGCGACCTTGTGGACAACCTGAAATTAAAACAGCACTACTTTGTGGATAATCTGATACAATAAATGCAAAGGTTGAGAAACAACCAGATAATTCCAATAGTGATGCTACAGCGATGGCTAGTGGGGAAAAAGGCACAAAAGCAGTTTAATTTTAAACTGGATGAGACAATAACTGTTGATAAAGAGGAATTTCAACAGACCCAGAGTGTTGACCTTTCTCTACAAGGAATTAGAGACAAGGTGATTTCAGAAGCTGAAGTGTCTCTAGCAAATCCAAGTCACATTATTAAATCATCAAATGGTCTCATATACAAATTAACTCAGCAGGAGAATGGTCTATCTGCCAAGAGACAATTAGTAGTGCCTCAGGAATTCAGTCAAGCTATCCTGAAATTAGCCCATGATGACTTATTTGCCTTACACCAAGGGGTGGAGAAAACCTATCAACATGTAACAGAAAGATTCTTTGGGGCGGATCTTTCTAGGGACATTAAACATTATGTAAAGGAATGTGACTTATGCCAAAGAATTGGTCACAATAAAAGCAAAACAAAGGCCAATATGGAGTACAGTAAAACCTCATATAACACTAAAACCTGGTTCCACAAGTCTTCGTGTTATATGATTTTTAGTGTTATCTGATCCTCTATGGGATCCATAGAGATACATTGTAACCACACAGGCTTTCGCGGTTGTTATCTGAAGCATCCCATAGGATCTTAATGTTATCTGATGCAATTCTTCCCCCCAGATTCCTTGATGTTATGCGATTTTAGTGTTATTCGATACTAATGTTATATGAGGTATTACTGTATATGGAATTCAGTACGGATCATTTCGAATTCTGCCAAATAGACATTCTAGGACCACTCCCTACCAGGAGGGGCGGAAAAAAGTTTATCCTTGTATACATTGATGCCTTCAGTAAATGGATCGAAGCTATTCCACTTACTAAATGTTCAGCTATACAAGTAGCTAAGGCATTCATGGAAATTATTGAAAGATGTGGAATCCCTAAATAACTAACAAGTGACAGAGGTGGTTCTTTCACTGCAGCCCTCATGAAGAAGGTGTGCCAGCTAGCCAGAGTTCAACAAATCCACTCCGTAGCTCATCATTCAGAAAGTCATGGATGTGCATAGAGAGTGCAAGGAACTTTACAGAAAATGCTAACAGCCTTTGTCAATGCTCAAGGAAAAGGATGGGCTGATGGACTATCCTATTTAAAGCATGCATACAACAATAGTGCCCATAGTAGTTTACAAAATTTGACACCTTCAGAGATCATCTTTGGGAAGAATATGTCAGGCCCCATGGATCTTCTGAAAGCCCGTTGGGAAGGTCAACTTGACAGGCCTTCAAAATCTGCAGCTGCTTTGGAAATGGGATGCAGGGTTAGCAGACAATAAGTCCACTGGCCTCTTTTTTAATGCTACTTTACCTCTCATAAAAAGTAACTTGGCTGGGCTCTGTATATAGAGGAGTCCCAGGTTTTGGTCAGCTGGGCGTGGCTGAGAACAAATGGTGAACATACATTCCTTGCCGTGAGCTTTAGGTGAGTTCTAGAGGGGATTTTGGAATAATCCACCTTGGATTGAATGCCTGAGAGGTCCCATAGCAAATGAGGAAGAGTGTGCATTCATCATATACCTTTCCCCAGCTTTCACTTCAGCTATTAATTGGCTTCTTTTAACAACATAGAAAACATACATAGATAACATACAATACATAGATAACATACAATACAATCTTACAATCTCAAATATAGATGCAACAGCATAATATAAATATGGCACATAATGTAACACAATACAGTCAATAAATCCAACTGTACAGTTAATAAATCTAAGATTTTAAAAAAGATGAAAATACAATACAGTCATGGAATGCAATCCCTATACATTTGTACCTCGCTTAAAGAACATAATATGTTCCACAGGATTGGTCTTTAAGCAAGTTTGCTCTTTAAGCAAAACACCATTGTGAGTGACCAGTTGTGACTTCTGGTGGGGAGAGGATTGCGAACCACGATTTAGTTGTTAAGTAATTTTTAGTTGTTGTTTTATTTTTGTTAAGCGAAGCGAATATTCAGAGAAAAAGTCCTTAAATGCGAGTTACTCTTTAAGCGAGGCGCTCTTTATGCGAAGTTTGACTGTAACAATATACCCTTTTTTAAAAGTCAACTCCCTCCTGTTGAGAAAAGTTATTAACAGTACTAGCACAGATATATAATACAATAGCAAAATAACAACAATAATAAAAACAACAATAAAAATTAAA
Organism: Furcifer pardalis; assembly: GCA_030440675.1. Lineage (NCBI taxonomy): Eukaryota > Metazoa > Chordata > Lepidosauria > Squamata > Chamaeleonidae > Furcifer > Furcifer pardalis. Next base: position 155,476,656 of record CP126893.1, read on the forward strand.
CAATACACTACTTGATTGTATTGTTATTGTTGCTGTTCCCTGGCCAGAATGGCTTGAAGAACTTCCCGTGGAGAAAGCATTACAATATTAAATATAAATACAGTATAACAATATAAACTTTAACGTATCATCATCAAAAATCATCACAAATCAGAGTATCAGTCACAATAACAAGAGTATTACAAAAACAGAAGGGGGGCCTATGATGAAAACACACCCTTCCTCACTTGCTTTGGGACCTCTCAGGGGTTCCTTTAGGCAGATTATTGCAAAATCCCCTCTAGAACTCACCCAAAATTCACGGCAAAGAAGGTATGTTCACCACTCTCTCAACCACGACCAGCTGAACAAACCTGGGACTTGTCTGCGTACAGAGCCCAGCCAATTTAATAGTAGAGAGGTAAAAAAGGTAGTGTTAAAAAGGAGGCCAGTGGACTTACTGTCTGTTACCCCTGCATCCCAATTCCAATGAACATGCATTGATTGAAGAAAATAGTTTTATTTAAGTTTCAGCATGGTTCTTAATGAATCAGGTTACAGATCTCAGCATAGAAAAATAACCTAATCAAAATTCGCTTTTAGAGAAAGAATGCTTCAGACATATCCTCCCCCAAATAAAAAGAATCTATCTATCTGTTCTAAGTTACCATAGTTAAGACTTCCGGAGATAAGGCCTGTTTGGATGGCCTTCCTCCCCTCATATTGGTGTTTCCTTGTTGACCACCATATTCGATCTCCCTTCAGCCCTTTGCTGGACTCTCACCAGGTATCTGGTGAACCTGGGTAATTAGCATACATCCAATCAGGTCCCAGTGTTGGGAGTAAACAACTTTGTTTCTATTGATGAAGCATGGCGCCTCACTGTCTATCTCTTCCCATCTGGGTCCCAGAGAGTAAAAAACAAACAGGTGGCCTTTTGCTAGCACAAGAAGCCACATTTCTACTATAGTCTAAAACCTAATAAATTTTGGATATGTGAAGGACTTGGGGCCTCATTATATCACAGGACCTCATTTGAGAAGACCCACAGAAAGTCCGACAGCAAAAGAAACAACTAAACAGCAACAAGAAAAAAGTCCAAAGTCACCATTCTTGTCCTCCTACTGGAGGATATATAAATATATATAAACATTTTGCTACTGCTTGATTTATTGTCTCTTAAGGATATACTGGAGTACAGTAATACCTCGGATAACACTAAGACTTGGTTCCCCAAGTCTTGGTGTTATCCGATTTTTCATGTTATCCGATCCATGTTAAAATCTTATGGGATGGATCAGATAACGTTAAAGCTCCATAGAGATACATTGTAACCACACAGGCTTTAGCAGTTGTTATCCGATCCATCCCATAGGACCTTAACGTTATTCGATCCAATTCTCCTCCCCAGATTACTTAACATTATGTGATTTTAGCATTATCCGAGGTAAACGTTATCCGCGGTATTACTGTACTAAGTCCTTGGTCCAGTTAACAGATTGATATTTTATGGATATTATCAGAGAGTGGGGTTGCAAGTCCCATACCCTTGTCCCTGCAAGTTTTGTTCTTTCTCCCTGAATAAGAGTGCAGGAGAAGGGAAGGATAGATTTTCCCTGAAGTCCTAGCATGGTATAATCACCATGAAATTCACCCAACCTAGGAAAAATGAGGCAGTGTGGCTCAGTGATGGGCATGGTTTTCCTAGTGCCGTCTCCCCCCAAAAAAGTTTCTTTACAAGTGTGAGTTGTTCCTCTAATATTGACATACACCCAATGGAAATGATGTATATGATCAGATTTCTGATCAATGAAAAGTTTTCTATGTCACCAGGCTATGTTTAATTCTCCCAGAACCTTCCCTGAGAGATGAAAGGCTTTGTCCTCATCTAGCCTTGCCCACTCACATCACATGTACAACTTCTCAGATATAAATAAATCTGGCTTTAACATTTTAAGGATGCTTTTGACTTAAATCTTTAACTTATACAGCCTCACATGTGAGCAAGATATATAAGATTCTAAACCAAGAAGGTAGACCACAAGAAACGTTGAGAAAAATTTGGGAACAAGATTTGAATGTTAAAATTACAGAAACAGCTTGGAAAAACAAATGGAAGAGAAGGATCATGAGAACCATGTCTGTTAGAGTGAGAGAACATAATTATAAAATGTTACGGAGGTAGTATCTGACCCCAGTTAGGTTGCATCAGATGGATAATAATAAAAATAAAATGTGTTGGAGATGTAAGAATACACATGAACACATGTGGTGGAGTTGTAATGTGGTAAAAGATTTTTGGGCAAAAATTGAGGAAGAAACTTCATGAATATTGGGGATGAGAATTAAGCTGAGGTCGGGTACCGCTTTACTGACAGACATGGACAACATGAATATAGACAAGAGTAAAAAAGAGTTGTTATCTATAATACTAACACCTGGTACACAATGTATCGCAAGAAATTGGAAAAATGATATGTTATTAAAAATTGAAGATTGGTACAAGGAAATGTGGGAGATTGCTTTGACTGATAAGTTAACATGGAAGTTTAATGTTAATTTTTAAAAAGGTATAACTATTGAAAATAAATTTTGGAATATTCTATATGGCAACCATTTGTAGAATATACGTTGACTAAAGGTAAGGTGGCAGGCCAGCATTTGATCACCTGAGCATTTGGCAATAGTAAGAGATGACTGTGATACACTGCAATCTCTAGGGCAATGTATATATCACATTTTATTTGTAAAAAAGAAAAAATAATAACAGCCTCACATATCCGAAAGACACATGCAGAAAAAATAGAGTATCTTTTCCCATCTCTTTCACTCCAGCTATTAATTGCCTTCTTTTAATTAATTAGCCCCTAATAGGGTTTTCCAGTTGTTGTGTTGTGAACTGGACAGTGGGCGGAGTCAAGATGGCGTAGAAGGAACATCGTCCTTCCATAGCTCTGTCTAGTCAATGTGGTACTAATGTGGCTAAAACCTGAAATTTGGATATAACTTGCCTGGATGTCCTGAGTTGGTGTGTGGAGGAAGCGCTGAGTTCATAAAGAGAGTTGAAGAACGGGGCACGAAGGTTTGGGCTACGGGCAGTGTGTGTGTGGGGGGATCGGAGGATCCAGCCTCTGCCGCTGTCCATGGAGCTGAGGGTCGAAGTGTGCCGGAGTTCGCCTCTCTTTGAATGCCGGAGTTCGTCTTTCTCTGTTGTTTTGAGTCAGAGAGTTTTCGGAACTGTCAGTCGGACATCTGGACAGCGTCGGAGAGACTGGCTCCAGCCTTGAATGCAGCCTTTGATCTGGTGAGAAGCGGAGGTCTGGATTGCTGATTTGCCTGGTTAAAAGTTTTCTTTTGAAGAGGAAAACTCTTAAGGGCTGGTTGGATTTGAGGGTTTTTTCTTCTTCTTTTTCTTGTGACTTTGTGGAATACATTTTTATATCTGATTCACCGAGGCATAATGGCGGACAGGAGAGGTTTTTAAGGGGCGGTGACGAAGTGCTTCTCTTTGTTCTGTGAGACGTGCATGAGAACTTGAAAGGGAAAAATACTTTTTGAAAGCCAGCTGCAGATTCGATAGACTTGATAGACGTTTTTATGTGCTCTGCTTACGTTTCACTACAGCCTGGTTATTAAATAGCTGAAATACTATATCAAAACGTTGGAGAAATAAAGGACGCTGGAGTTTTATAAAAGGTTATTATATAAGAAGCAAATTGGTCAATAAGGAATCCAGCCTCAATACTGGTGAACTGAGTTTTGCTTTATTCCTTTCTCCCTGCCCTTAATATATATTGGTTTGTTATTCTGGGGTGTTTGCTGGGAAGGGAGGGAGAAAGGATGGAGGAGGGGGCCAGACCGAAGGGCCGCAAAGGTAAAAAGGGTAAAGAACAAGAAGAGGAAGAGTGGCACACTCCATCACCAAATTTGGAGGCTCAAGAGACTGCAACGACTTCCACAGTTACGGAGCAGGTGGGCTCCCTTGACCTGGCCCAAAGAATGGACGCTATGACCACAATTCTTCAACAATTACAGGCAACAATGCAAAAGCTGGATGAGAACCAAACTAAATTGAACAAAACTGTAGAAGCAAATAGCGAGGAAATGAAGAAGGACAGGGAACTAGCCAGGCTACAGTATGAAAGCCTGGCTAAATCCCTTACAGATGTGAAAAAGGATGTGGCAGTGAACACGCAAAGGATTGATGAGATCACAAAGACAATGAATAAGGAAGTCAAACATGCCATTATATCAGTAAATGAACTTTACATTCAAGAGCATATTTTGGAAGATAAAATGACAGCTCAGGATCAAAGAATGATGATGATGGAAGAGGGGTGGAGAAAATTTAACATACTGATCCGTCATGTGATTGAAAGGACACCAGACAAATTGAAGGAGCGAGTTCTGGAATGGCTGAACTCACTCAAGATGGGGAAAGATTTTGGATCTGATGATATTGGCGCTGTGTACAGGGTGGGTGGAAGGAGAGATAAGAAGACACCCAGGAATGTTTTAGTTAAATTTGCAAACTGGGCAGATAAATTGAAGGTGATGTCTTTTATCAGACAAGCTGGGTCTGGTGTCCTTAAAATAGATGGGGTGGATGTGGAAGTCTATAATGACATAGCGCCCCAAGAGAGAAATGGAAATACATCATGAAACCTGTTACAAAAATATTGATTGCAAAAAGCGTTAAGTATGTTTGGCGATTTCCACAACAGCTGAGATTTTTCTATGATAAAAAATGGCATGTGTTGGATGCGAGTATGGATGCATTGTTGTACTTAACACAAATTGGTTTGATCAAGGAAGCTGATACGGATTGGACAGCAATGAGAACAGGATTGGCTAAGGTGGGGGTGATGGGACCGCTAGTGGGTCGGGAAGAGGAGGGAGCAGTGGGAGGTTTGGACGTTCCAGGGACAAGTGGGGAACAGGTGGGGTGAATATAATCATAAATTTAATCAATGTCAGAGGGAGGAAGTTAACAGAAAATCTATATGCCTTTTTTCTCCGGTCCCCCCCTCCCCTCTTTGGAGAACAAAGGTGGCATTAAAAGGAAAGATGTGGGGAGGGTAGAAGAAGAGAGTAAGATAGGTAAGTTTTTCTTTTGTTATTATTATTATTTCTTTTTTAGATTGTTCAGTTTTTTTGTTTTTCTGTATTTTGCTTTGTTCAATCTTTTTAGTTGTGGGGAAGTTGGGGATTTGTTAGGGAACACGTCCGGGGAGGGAAAAAGACGATGGGAAGTGGATTTAAGAATAAATGGTTAAGTCATTAAAGGTAGTAACGTGGAATGTGAAGGGGGCAGGGAACGCCCTGAAAAGAAAGAGGTTGCAAATATCGCTTAATAAAGATAGGGCAGACGTAATTTTTTTGCAAGAGACCCACCAAAAATCGGCAGAAGTTAATAATTTGGCGGTGAGGGGAATTGAAATATATGAAAAGGCATATGGGACTTCTAAGGCCAGGGGAGTCGCAACTCTGATCTCGGAAAAATTGGGGTTTACAGTGAATAAGATTATAGCTGACCCAGAAGGAAGATACTTAATAATTAAAGGGAAAATTGATGAAGAAGAGATAACGTTGGCTAACATTTATGCTCCAAATGATAAACAACAGGATTTTTTAGATAAAGTGGGAAAAATATTGAAAGAGGAAGGGAATAAGAACATGGTAATAGGCGGAGATTTTAATATGATGTGTTCGGACATAGATAGTACAAGTGTAAAAAAGAGAGGTAAAAAGTACATATTAGAGGAATGGAGGAAAATAATGGGGTTAAAGGATGTGTGGAGAGAGTTAAAGGCCCGAGAAAAAGAATATACATATTACTCACATGTGCATGATATGTACTCAAGAATAGATTACATCTTTGTAACAGAAGAGGTAGTAAATAAAATCGAGGATATTAAGATTGGAACATTTAGAGAATCTGACCATGCAAAAATAATAGTAGATATAAACTTTAAAGAGGATGAAAGAAGTGGATACATTTGGAGATATGATGGGAAGCTATATGAGAAGGAATCAATAAGGAAACAAATCATGGAGAAATGGGAGGAATGTTGGAAATTTAATGAAAATAATGGGGTCAGCGGGGGAGGAGTTTGGGACACGATGAAGGCAATTTTTAGAGGGGAATCAATAAAATTAAAAAGTATTAGGAATAGGCAAATTAGAATTAGGAATCAGGAATTGGAAGGACAGCTAAAACATCTTCACACCGAATATGCTAAAAAGAAGGATCAAACTCTATTTCAAGAGATTAAAAAAATTAAGAAAGAATTGGATGGGAAAGATATCGAAAAGGTAAAGAAAGACTTGATATTTCTTAAAAGGGAATACTTTGAGTACGGTAATAAAAACTCTAGGTTATTGGCCAAAGCAGCAAGGGACAAAAAAAATAAAGGGCAAGTAGGTATATTGGTAGATAAAAACGGGAAAAGATGCAATAAAAGGAGAGAGAAGGCAGAGTTGATTGAAACATTTTATAAAAAGCTGTATTCAAAAAAGGAGGTAAAATTAAGTAAACTGCGAGAATATTTTGATCAGCAACAAATTAAGAAGATTACAGAGGAACATAGGAATAAAATGGAGGAAACAATATCGAACGGGGAAATTGAAAAGGTTATAAGAAAATTGAAAAAGGAGAAAGCACCCGGGGAAGATGGGTTATCTGCAGAGTTCTACAAAGACTTTATGCCATGGATTGTCCCAAGACTGTACAAATTATATAATGGGATTTTAGAGGGAGATGCGACTCCAGATTCCTGGAATAGATCTATAATTGCATTGATTCCCAAGCCGGGCAAAAATTTAGAAAAAATTGAATCCTATAGACCTATATCTCTGATTAATCAGGACGCAAAAATCTTTACTACTATTTTAGCAAATAGACTAAATGATTTCATAGCCAATTATATCAACGAGGATCAAGCTGGGTTTGTTAAAAATAGACATATGGCAGATCTTATAAGAAGAGTTGTAGACATATTAGATATAACGGAAAAAAGAAAGGAGAAAGTGGGGTTTCTAGCACTAGACATATTTAAAGCATTTGACTCATTACAATGGACAACGATCCATGAGTTGATCAAATTATATGGATTTGGGGAAAAACTTCAAAGGGTCATTGGAGAACTGTATAAAAAAGGTACAGCAAGAGTCAAATTTAATGAAAGCTTTACAAGTGATATAAGGCTAGAGGCAGGCACGAGGCAGGGCTGCCCTTTGTCACCATCGTTGTTTATATTGGCTATGGAATTCTTAGCAAATGCATTTCGACAAGACAAGGAAATAGTAGGGATAGAAGGAACTAAAGTAAGTCTTTATGCGGACGATACATTGTTGACGGTAAGGCATCCGGTGGAAAGTTTGGTTAAGATAAACAAACACCTGAAAGAGTTTGAGGAAGCAACGGGTTTGAAAGTTAATTGGGACAAAACAGAAATGATTTTAATTAATGGGAAGAAAGAAGATGAAGAGTTAATAAAGAGGAATTATAATATACAAATTACACAGAAAATGAGATACCTGGGAGTAATGTTATCAGGTAAAATAGGGGAACTTAAAGGATTGAACTATGACAAACAAAAGAAGGAAATAAAGGACAAAATAGCACAGTATAGTAAATTAAAGTTGTCATGGTTCGGAAGAGTTGCCATATGTAAGATGATGTTATTACCTAAACTGAACTTTCTGTTTGATGCCTTGCCATTAAAACTTACCGATAAAGAATTGAATGAGTACCAAAACATGATTAATCGATATTGCAATGGGAACAAAGGGGCCAGAATAACCAAATTATTATGGTACGTCGCGCAAAAAGAGGGAGGATTAGGAATCCCAAATGTTATAAAATATTATAGAGCCTTTCAAATTAGAAATGTTATAAAAATTTTAAATAGGGAAGAAATAATTTGGGAAAAATTTAAAATGAAGGACTTATCTAAGGTGGGCAAGGCACAATTTTTATGTGAGGGAAAAGAAAAAGGAAAAAAGAGGGCTCAGGCATTGATGCTAAAATCAACAATAGAGACATGGAACAAAGTAAGAAAAGAAATTACTTTAGGGACTTCGCCAATTTTAGAAGTGGAAGATTTTCAAGACTTTCCGATAAAAATAGATACAAGGATCAGAGATATATTGGTCGAAAATAAAGTAGTGTTACTAAAAGATTGGGTCATTGCTTGCAAAGATCAAGAGAAAAGACATATGCTGTATTTGCAACTTCAATTGGATTGGTTCAAGATCCTCCAGATAAATAATTGGAATAAGAAATTTTTACGGGAAAATGATTTAGACAGAGAATGTACGGAGTTTGAAATACTTTTGGCTAAAATTAGAAATGGAGAAATGGGAATTAAAGGGATAGTTAGTAAAGTTTATAAAATCTTGAATAAAAGTCAAAATATACAAGAGGTGATGAGAGAAAGCTGGGAACAAGAATTAGACATAAGGATAACGGCAATAAAATGGCAGAAGATGTGGAAAAGAAGGATAATGAGAACTATGTCTGTGAGAGTTAAAGAGCATAACTACAAGTTGATATGGAGATGGTATAGGACCCCAGTCGGCCTGAACAGAATGTATAGTAACATGAGTGATACATGTTGGAGGTGCAAAAAAACAAAAGGAACATATGAACATATGTGGTGTAGTTGCGAGACACTAAAAATTTTCTGGAAAGGAATAAAAAAGGAAATAGAGAATATATTGGGTATACAGATCGGACTGGGGTCAGAAATAATCTTGTTAACAGACATAGAAGACTGGGAAATGAATGAAGACAATAAAGAATTATTAGCTATAATGTTGACGGCTGCAAGATTAGACATTGCCAAAAAGTGGAAAAGTAATGAACAAATGACTGTACAGGATTGGTACACACAAATGTGGAATTTAGCATTAAATGAAAAACTTACCTGGGAAATTAACTGTAGGAAAGGGAAAGTTAATAATAATAAATTCTGGAGGATCTGGGAACCTTTTATAAATTATACTTTAAAGGAAAAAAAGGGCATACCCCCTGCAAAAGATTACAATGACTTTTGGAAAGTGTGAAGTTATAGATCCCCCCGGACGTTGTATATAGCACAAGGGTGATTTTTAATGTTGTAATAGAAATGAATGGGAAGAAGATTATGTATTTTTTTAATAATAATAATAATAATTAATTAGCCCCTAATAGGGTTTTCCAGTTGTTGTGTTGTGAACTGGACAGTGGGAAGATTAACAACATCATTGCAGTCATGAAATAAAAAGGCGACTGATTCTTGGGAGGCAAGCGATGAGAAACCTGGGGAGCATAGTGAAAAGTAGAGACATCACATTGCAAACAAAAATTCGCATAGTCAAAGCAATGGTATTCCCTGTGGCAATGTATGGTTGTGAGAGCTGGACCATTAGGAAAGCTGAGCGCAGAAGAATAGACACCTTTGAGATGTGGTGTTGGAGGAGAGTTTTGAGAGTCCCCTGGACAGCGAGGAGAACAAATAGGTCAATCTTAGAAGAAATCAATCCTGACTGCTCCTTGGAAGGTCAAATAATAAAGATGAAGCTAAAGTACTTTGGACACCAAATGAGAAGAGAGGATTCACTTGAGAAAGCCTTGATGCTTGGAAGGGTCGAGGGCAAAAGAAGAAGGGGACGGCCCAAGATGAGATGGCTAGATGGTATTGTGGAAGCAGTGGGCACAGAGCTGGGCGAGTTGAGGGGGATGGTGGAGGACAGGAGTGCCTGGCGGATGGTGGTCCATGGGGTCGCAGAGGGTCGGAATCAACTGTGCGACTGAACAACAACAAAAGTTGATATATAGAGAGAACAGTAAAAAAGGCACATTCTCAGATCTTTACATCATTTAACCACAATCAGTTCAATTGTTCATCCCCCCCCATCCCAACTGTTATTTCTACAAGTTATCAAGGTGAACTTTGTAAACTCGAAGTACCTTTGCATATGGCCAAGATTTTCATATTCCTTAAATGTCTTTAGTTATTTGTTTTACTTGCATTGAAAAAGCATTCATTTATGGAAAATCAGAACGTTATGGCCAATCAAGAAATCAAAAAGGAAGTTGGCATCTCAGCTTCATCTTTCTTGCCCATAATGTACAGATTAATTAGGAGTGCTCCAAATTATCTGTAGGATTGGTTTATCGCTCCACTGAGCTTTTACATCTTCCCTATCTCTAACCACTATTCCTAGTGGCCAGTGTAGGTTGTTAACCATATTGTTTCTGTTCTCACCAGGAGAAAATTGGACAACCATCTCTCAAATGATTTTGTATAGTATTTATTAAATTGTTGTATTAGACAAATCTACATGTGATGCTTTTTAATTGTTATAAGCTGCCCATAGTGGGAACAAATCAATCAGTCAATCGACCAATCAATCAATCAAACTAGTTAACTAACTTTGATTTGGATTATAGGCCTCTTCCAACTTCATTTCCCCCGATTCTACAATTCTATGATTTAAACCTTGCTTTATCTGGACAATTATCAATACAATCAGACTACAGTTTGTGCATAGAAGATAAAAATGCAACATCTTACTGAGCCCCATAATAGCCCCATAATAGCTTAACAGAAGCACAATCTTTTTAGATAGTGATATACCATGTTGTCTACTATGTCCACAATAAACTAATTTCATCTTCTCTTTCTCATGTTCCATCACATTTCTTGCAATTTTTGCTTCCAACTCATTTTTCTGAAGCCAGTTAAGGTGGGTTAGATTTTATTTGCGTTCGTTCTGCTTGCATTGAAATAACATATGCTTGTAGAAAATCAGAATATCATCACCAATCTGGAACGTAAAAGAGGAAGTTGGTGGTTTACATTATCAGTGTACGTGTACACACACACACACACACAGGATCAAAACAGGATATAAGAGTAAATGGAGCAATAAGCTGATAATACAGATGGTTTGAACTGCTTTCAATTAAATCACAGAATCCCAGACCTAGGGGTGCCATAATTCTCTCCGACCAAACTGGGACAGCCATGTGACATCATTGCATTCTTCAAACTGTGCATGTGTCACGGAGACCGCAGCTCTAAGACCCCATGGAATCCCCTTCCAGGGCGGGCAGCCACCATCAGTTTAAAAAATATTGTAGTCAGGAGGTTGTTTCCCATATGATTCTTCTTGCAAAAGATGCTTCTTGATGGTTCTATTTTTATTTCTTTCCCCATCTCTGTCCCAGCTCCTGCCAACCTAGCAGTTTCAAAGCAAGAAATTGCAAGTACAATAGAACCCCGGACAACGTTATGACATGGTTCCACAAGTCATGACGTTGTCTGGTTTTTCACGTTGTTTGATACATTGATCGAATAATGCTAAAAAAAGCCCTGACGTCGGGGACAAACCACGCCGAGGCAAGGCTCGGCTTGTCCGAAATCCCCCCCCCCTTGGGTAGGCACACAATCGCGTGTCGTTCGGGGTTAGGGCAAGGTACGGGAAAGACCCCCGTATCCTGCCCTAACCGCCGCCAAGGCGCGCAAGCCTCCAAGCCGCCCGAAGTTTCAAAAGGGTAAAGATCCTTACACTTTCGCAACTTCGAGCATGCGCGTACGTGTTGTTCGGGGTTAGGGCAGGATACGGATGTTTTTTACCAATTTGGGGGTCTCAGACACACACACACACCCTCGCCGGGTCCAGGAAGGAGGGAAGACCCGATCCAAGCTGTTTCTGGGCTTCCCTGACGTCCTCAGCCAGTGCAGCAAGCCAGAATGTCGGGATTCGAACTCTGACATTCTGGCTTGTTGCACTGGCTGAGGATGTTGGGGAAGCCCAGAAACAGCTTAGATCGGGTCTGCCTACCTCCCTGGACCCAGCGGGGGGGTCAGAGCCCCCCAAATTGGTAAAAAAAACCCCATCCGTATCCTGCCCTAATCCCGAACGACACGCGCGCACACGCTCGAAGTTGCGAAAGTGTAAAGATCTTTACTCTTTTGCAACTTCGGTCAGCTTTCAGGCTTGAGGATACGGGGGTCTTTCCCGTATCCTCGCCTAACCCCAGCCCAGGTGCGCGCGCACGCTCAAAGTTGCAAAAGTGTAAGGATCTTTACCCTTTCGCAACTCGAAGTTTCGAAAGGGTAAAGATCCCCGTACCCTTTCCAAACATCGTGGGGGCGGGCGCTGGGGGGGTTGGATTGGGTAGATGTTCTACCCAATCCAACTCCCCCCCCCACGCATACGCTTGTTCCAAATAACGTGAAAATCGCGTTATTCGATACAAGATTTTTCCAAAAATCTTGTCACGTTATGCGGTTTTCACGCTATTCTGTACTCACGTTACCCGGGGTATTACTGTACTGCACAGTAATACCTCGGTTAGTGTTTGGATTGTATAATGCTAAAATCGGATAACGTCAGGGAATTTGAGGCAAATGTTTGCCTCAAATTCCCCAACTTTGATCTCTGCCTCAAAACCCCCAGGGCTGAAGACCAGCTCTACAGGCTTTGGGCCAGAGATGTCCACTCAGATCGGTGGTTTGGTTGGGGGGAGGGCACACACTCGCCCATTCTACCCCCAACCAGACCAGCAATCCGATCAAACGCTGGGATTGCTGGGGTGTTGGGGGAGAAATCGTGCACGCACGTGATCTCTTCCCCCAACACACCAGCTGTCCTAGGTGATTGCTGGGACTACTTTCCTAGCTTCTTTTCAGAAACACCACCACCACCACCCCCGGCCTGGCTTGCTAAGGGGCTTAGCGATCCAGGCCACGGGGGGCTTCTTAAGAGAGGCTGGGAAAAGGGTCCCAAGCCTCTCTTAAGGCCCCCCCCCAGCCTGGATCGCTAAGCCACTTAGCAATCCAGACAGAGGTTTCTAAAAAGAAGCTAGGGTAAAGTTTTCCTAGCTTCTTTTCAGAAACCCCCTACCTGGTTTGCTAAGCAAACCTGATCGCCCCCTTGTTCCCTTTCCTCTTTGGAAAGGGAACAGGACTTTTTTTAAAAAAATGTTGTGTGATCAATGCATCGCACAACGTTAAAAATTGGATAACGTTATGACTTGTGGTACCAAGTCATAACGTTATCTGAGGTACAAATGTCAATAGATAAATAGGGAACACTTGGGTGGGAAGGTAAACAGCATTCCATGCACTCTGGGGTCTAGTCATGCCTGCCACATGATCATGGAAACATCTGCAGATGCAGACAGGACTGGCTCTTCAGCTATGAAGCAGAGATGAGCACTGAACCCTAGAGTTGGATGCGACTTATTTTGCAACCAACAACTCTTCACTTTCTGTCCTCCCTCTCTAGGAATAGCAACTATGAAATTAACCCTTTGTTTCTGGGATTTTTACATGTTTTTTCTTGAACTGGTCAGGACTGCTTCAACCCAGGAAAATCCCAGGAAATCAGCACATATGACAACTCTACCCAAACCAATAAAGTAAACCACCAACTTCCCCTTTTACCTTCCAGATTGATGATGAAATTCTGGTTTTTCTATATAAATATAAATAGCCTGGATATATAAATATCTAAATATAAATGGGCTGGATTGGCGAACGAGGGCTTCATTTTTCCTTTATATATAGTGTACATTTTGGACCACCACTGAACTTTGGCCCTTTGTCTATCACTTCAGTCTAGATCCAGGACCTTCTTCCAGAACAACAAATATCTACTAGAAAAAAGGGCTTCTTGCTTTGTTTGTGTGACTATATCTATCTATCTATCTATCTATCTATCTATCTATCTATCTATCTATCTATCTATCTATCTATCTATCTATCTATCTATCTATCTATCTATCTATCTATCTATCTATCTATCTATCTCTGCATGTGGGTGGAGTGTATGTGGCTGTCTGTGCATGTATACAACACTGCTTGTGTACCTTGACAAAGGCAGGTTTTAAACTGGAGGAATCACTAATTAGGTTTCAGACATGTGCTGGTACATGGGTCAGTGCCACCTGATCATTAAGACTAAACACAGGTGTGGTTTTCAGTGCCAAGGAAGATGAACAAACCTGATTAGGCTCTTCTATTTAGCTGAGCTGAGGACTCGCCTCCTTTCCTGAAAGGAGGTCTAACTCAGGCGCAACCCACTGCCTTTCCTTAAAGGAAATATAAGGCGATTCCAACAAACTCAGGATGAATCCATTCCTCCCCCTTCTTGAAGGAAAAAGTGTTAGAAGTGGAGCACAGGAACTTCTGAAATGGCTCTGGGCTTATTTTTCTTGGTCCCCTGCATCTTCTTCTGGCTCAGTCCAGGAGGTAAGTTACAAATGTCCCTGGTAAAGGAGAGACGGACTGTGAGCTCTGCTGACTGACAAGAATGGTGAGGTTGCTTGTGTGGTAAAAGTACTTCTACTTCCACTCCCATTTCCCACTAGAACTGTTCCTTCTCTTCTGAAAAGAATAGAGGCACTTCAGCCTGGTATTTCAGCCACAAACATCCCACCTTGGATGATGATGATGATGATGATGATGATGATGATGATGATGATGATGATGATGATGATGATGATGATCATCATCATCATCATCATCATCAGCGGCGGCGGCGGCGGCGATAGCAGCGGTGGTGACGTCGTTGTTATAATATTTTGACTTTTATGCCGCCCCACTCACAAATGTGACTCTGGGCGGCTAACAAGGAAACATTACAAAATTACAGTTTCAAAATATAACATCAATAGAAGGTTAGAAGGTTAAGCTTGCAATCGAGTCCAGCCTCTTGAAGGTATGACTCACGGCTGGTACCCCCTTGCCTCACCGAGGTGTGCATCCAGGACAGGAATACAGTATATATATGGAGGACTGACAATGACGAAAAGGGTTTGGAACATGAAATGCTTTTCTTTTCCAGCAGATGCCATCAAATGTGACAGATGCTCTGGTCCTCTTAATCTACCATGTTTGCCTAGTAAAAGCACATGTGAAGTCAAAGACAAAAATGCTACCTGTTTTGTAGAAAAAGTCAAACAAAAACGTAAGTTATGTGCACAATATCCTACATCTCTCTATCTATCTATGACGTTGCTGTTATGCACTGTCAAGTCATCTCTGGCCTCAACAACCATGATCTGTCCTTGCAAACTCTGGCAAGTGCAAAAAAAGGAACAATGTGTTCAAAGTAGGACAGCCTCAATTTCATCATTTTTGCCTCCAGAGACAGTTCAGAATTGTTCTCTAGGAGCCCATTGTTCAGCCTTCTGGCAGTCCAGGGCATCTGCAGAGCTCTTTTCCAGAGTCACATTTCCAAACAATCCCCCGCCCTTGCCCCGCATTTGTCAATTTACTTTACTTCCAGCTTTTGCATAATACACAGTGCTCAGGAATACAATAGTGTGAATGATATTGATCTCAGCCTTAAGTGACACCTAAATGTTGACAACACAAATGGCAGGAGTCAATATGATCTACACTCCAGGATACTATCTTATGCTTACTGCCATTTATACTTGCTAAAAAAACATCCATTGCAATTGTTTTGGATGCGGAGCAGCTAATAGATTAAAAAAAGGAGTTATTTTCTGTTGTTGTTGTTGTTGAATTTGTATGCTGCTCACTTGACAACGTGACTCCGGGCGGCTCACAGAAACAGCAGGGCATCTCAAACACATATACATAGTACATATTACATGTTACACCACAGTAAAATACAATGGAAAACCAGCAAATAAATCATGGTAACATATAAATCATAAATCACAGCATAATAAACTACAACCATCACAAAACATTGCAGAAAAGTAGAAAATCATTCATATGAAAAAGTCCCATAGCAACCAAATAACAGTCATGGGACAGGTCCTTTTATTCCCCTACAGGCTTTGGGGAAGCCGGGAGGTTGCCAGCCACAGCAACTCCTTTCTCCCCCTCCGGGCATTGTTGGGGCCCAGAGGTCGGTGCCAGTGTCCTCTGCCAGCCACAGCACTAAGTAGAATGGTGAGGCAAACGTATGACTAAGTGCAATACATACAAGCAAGACATATACACACTTTTTATCCCTTCAGGTAAACTAATGTTGCCATGGCCAATTTGCAAAATGCAGATTAAAAAGCTATATTACAATTTCCAAATCATTTCCTTGGGTTAGGCAACCCAAGGAATAAAAGCTATATCAGACCAAAAGCACTACAAAAATATAGTGTGATTATTTTTCCAAAAGATGATCCCTCACCTTTTGAATTAAAAAGATGGTGGGCTGGAAGTTGGCAAAGATTACAACCAGAGACAAATATCACAACCATAATATGGTAATACCCTGGAACATGATTGCCTCAGGTAACGCTAAAATCAGATAACGTAGGGGAATTTGAGGCAAACATTTTCATCGCACAACATTAAGATAACGTTGTGTGATGCAAATGTTTGCCTAAAATTCCCTGACGTTGATCTCTGCCCCAAAGCCCGCAGGGCTAGAGACCAGCCCTGTGGGCTTTGGGGTAGTGATCTAACAAGGCTCAGACTGCCTGATTGGTTGGGGGGAGATCGGACATGCCCATTCTCCCCTCCGCCCCAACCAAACCGGCACTACGAAGCTCACAGCAGCGGCATGGCTGGGAAGCCAACCGGGGACTCCCCGTTCGGCTTCCCAGCCTCACCACTGATGCGTGCTTGGAAACAGGGCAGCTGGGAAGCCAACCAGGGAGCCACCCTTCAACTTCCCAGTGAGGCTACCAATGCACGCTTGGAAGTGGGGTGGCTGAGAAGCCGACCGGGGAGTCCTCCTTCGGCTTCCCTGCCACGCCACCGATGGCCCAGCAAGTGAGCACCTCTTGGCTTGGGGAGGAAACGCACATTCCCAATGCAAACAAACCGGCGATCACTAGCTGAGTACGGCAGCGGCGTGGCTGGGAAGCCAAATGGGGAGCCCCCATTCGTCTTTCCAGACACGCCACTACTACCGTACCAAGGAGGGAACACATGTTCCCTTCCCAAGCTGATTTGCTTGGGGAGGGAAGGCGCTTTTTCTCCGCAAGCAAACCAGATCACCCCCTGTTCCCTTTTCTCTTTGGAAAGGGAACAGGGTTTTTTTTTAAAAATGCTGTGCGATCAATGTTAAAAACCGGATAGCGTTAAGACTTGTGGAACCAAGACTTAACGTTATCCGAGGTACTAGTGTACTATGCAAAATAGGGACATGGAAGAAAAAAGGGAGGGAGATCAGCTTGTTAGAAATGTGGTATTGGATGACAGCCTTAAAAGTACAATACTCAAGGTAAAGGTCACCCTATGGTAAAGGTCACCAGTCATATCCAACTCTATGGTTCAGTGCTCATCTGTTTACAGTGAAAGAGTCAGCGCTATTCTGCATCTGCAGACGTTTCTACAGACATGTGCCAGGCATGCCTCGAAACCAGAGTGCACATAACATTGTTTACCTTCTCAACAAAGTGGTACCTATTTATCTACTTGCAATTTCTTTTTTTTGAACTGCTAGGTTGGCAGGAGCTGGGACACAGATGCAAGTTCATTCCATCATGCAGTACTCGGGTCTCAAACTGCTGACCCACCAACCTTCCAGTAATCCAGTTCAGCATCTTAACCACTTGAGCCACCGCAGTATATAGACAGCCATAAAGATAGAGAAGTGGGTGTTCAATGAAGAGAATCCTAAACTTTCAATAGATAAAACATGAGTTTATTAGGATTGTCCTACTATGCACATATTTTGATAAAGCAAACCTAACATGAGAAGTGATTGGTTTGCAATATCTGAGCAGAGCTGTGAGTGACAGGACATTTTGGAGGTTGGTAACCTATAGCAATCATTAGATGACACATAGTATCTTTGGAATTCCCCCCCCCCCTTAACTACAAAACAATTGTATAGTAATAAGATGGAACTATTCCAAAATGGAATTGGATTTAAAAAATTAAAAATTCATTTGAATCAGATGTTTAGGTTGCCCTTGCTCGAAAGCTAGTTGTATCCGACTCTAGGGATCAGTACGCATCTCTGTTAAGAGTCAGCTCGGTTTGCATCTGCAGACCTTTCCATGGACATGTGGCAGGGATGTCTCAACATGGAACGTTGTTTACCTTCCAACCGAAGTGGTCCCTATTTATCTACTTGCCATTTCTTGCTTTCAAACTGCTAGGCTGACAGGAGCTGGGACAGAGACGGGAGCTCACTTTGTCAGATCTGTATTAATATACAGTTGTACCTTGCTTAAAGAGCATAATGTGTTCCATGGGATTGCTCTTTAAGCGAGTTTGCTCTTTAAGCAAAACACCATTGGAAGTGACCAATTGTGGGGGGGATTGCAAACCCCGATTTATTTGTTAAGCAAGTTTTTGGTTGGTTTTATTTGTTAAGCGAAGCAAACATTCAGAGAAAATTCTGCTCTTTAAGCGAGTTACTCTTTAAGTGAAATACTCTTTATGCGAGGTTTGACTGTACATATTTCTGAAGTCTTGTCTGTAACTTTTTTTATCATTCAAAAGCACAGAAATATACTTTCTGGGTTGAATGGATTTTTGCGGGAATTATCAGAAAACGAAACAAGATGTCTACGTGGGGCAATTTGCAGTTGAGATTTATGCTAATGATGTAATACAGATGGGAAGATACAATAGTATTTCAGCCAATGCATATGCCATCTGTTGTCAAGCAGAAGCATATACATAAAATTATTTATTTATTTATTTATTTATTTATTTATTTACCGATATTTATTTATTTATTTATTTATATTTGTATAGCCGCCCAATCACCAAAGCGACTCCGGGCAGCTCACAATCCAATTGCACATGACCCTGTATAAAAAGACCCAACAGATCATTAAAAACCTTTCATGAAACACATTGTTAAAATCTTCATAGCAAATAAACTTTAAAAAAAAAAGACTAAAAACCCGGATGGTGATATAAAAATATATTGACCAGGAATACAATGAATTTTGATAATAGTCTCAAATTTGTATCATTTAGCCTTTATCTTTTTTAAAAAAATACAAAAGCATTTTGATTCAATCTCTGACTGTAACACAAACACTTTGTTTTTCTGATAGATCTCCAAGGTTACACCATAAACGTTCAAAGGGACTGTTCTGTGGACAATTCTGTTTGTTTTAAAAGTAAGACTTCATTTTTTAAGGATATAAGTATCAGCTGCTGTTCTGAAAAAGACTTCTGCAACAGATACCTGTAATTCAGAGCATAAAAGTAATAAATTACATTCTGTGGTAACAGGTTTTTTTGACGTGAATTCTATGAACGTCTTACGTTTCGGATGGGGGTCTGGCGGCTTTTGCAGTGTAACGAAAATCACGTACTTTTGAGAAGCTGCAACACCAAAACTAAGACACCCATGAAAATAAGGGTTATGTCATTTGAAAGATCGTCTCGCCAACTTTAAGAATTAGTAGAACACAAAAGCTGAAAATGCAAAGCAATGGCATCATCACTTTCGGAAGTAGCATCGGAAAAATGACAGTTTTGCTAGAGGGGGCCAGTTATCAGAGGGCTAACGAAAAAACTACCCAATCAATTCAGATGATCCAAAGTGCATTTGAAAGAAGAAAGATTATCCTATGTAGAGACACTTTCAGATTTGGAATTGGACTTTGGAAAAATAATCTATGAAGCATTTTACAAAAAATACACTCAAACAAGGTCACAAAAACGCAATAAATGGTGGGGAAACCAATTTAGAAATTGAATACGACAACTTCCCATGGTGGATACAGTTTGTATACAACATGTGGAGAAAAATGACGCCAAAGCAGGAATCAACAACAAAGATATTAAGGGAAAACATGACTTGTAAAAATGACATTTCTGCGGGAGGGGTTGGTGATGACACAGCCAAAAAAAACCCCAATTGACCGATCGAAGTGATGCAAAGTGAGCTTGAAAGAGAACAGAATAACCTTTCTTTTGACGCTTACACAATTTGGATAGGACTTCAGAAACATTTTCTATGAAGGTTTTTTAATTTAAAAAAACCCTCTTTCTAACCTTCTTTCCTTAAAAAAAAATCTCTCCACACCAGAATAGATACATTGGCTTTCCCTCTTATTGAAGAACTGCTTTCAAGGAATCGTGAAGGAAAAACTCTTTTTGTTTGCGATTTGACAATTGAAATATTTATTAAAAATAGATTGTTTGCAGTTATTAACCAATGATGATTTGTTGTGTGTACAGTGGGCTGCTTATAGACACGTGTCTATATATATAAAACACAAATGACATTGGGATTTCCGGTTTGGGGTTAACACAACGTAGCAGTTCAAAAGCAAGAAATTGCAAGAAGATAAATAGGGACCACTTTGGTGGGAAGGTAAACAGCGTTCCATGCCTGCCACATGTCCACGGAAATGTCTGCAGACACAGACAGCGCTGGCTCTTTGGCTATAAACAGAGATGAGCACCGAAACCTAGAGTCCGATATGACTGACTTTCAATCAAGGCCAACCTTTATGTTAGCTCAGAAAACCTTAGATTTTATGAACATTTTATGAAAACCTTAATTTTATGAACATAATGTCTTTATTTTTCCCCATTTGAAACACCACCCTTAACTAATGAATGAAATAAAAGAAATAAATGAACTAATTAGCATAATTCAACACCTCGAATTCATGCACTAAATCCCTGAGGGTAGTGTATGATCACAACTGCAATTCACTACTTTTTCAGTGTAATGATACCTAGTGTTTCCGTGGTAGTCCATTCCTGGCCTGAGTAGTCAAAGGTGGAAGATGGTGAGCAGTCCTTTCTGGCAGGTTTCTCCACATTTTCTAAGCCATGGGTAGCGAGGAACTTGGGCACGAACACTGGGGCTCCTTTCACTACTACATTTTTAGAAATCTGTGGAACGGACTGGCCGAGGCTCTTGATCGGACTCTCTTTAAACCATAGCTGTCGTTTTAAAACAAAGATAAGTGCAGTGTTACCCTACTGAAAACTCTTGACAACCTCAGAATAGTGTGTGTAGCCACAGAAGTGAATTTTCCTGCTGTCTGGGGGCCATCATTGGTTGACATAATCTCTAGTTCACTTGGCTATGGGACTGAAGATAAATAGGACAGGAAGATAAAAAGTGCCTTACAGCACTTTTATAGGTATGGGGGCTGGCAGACTGGCACTACCCCTTTCCAGGACTAATGTCAGTGTGGAATCTGATGGGAGTCAGACATTTTCTTTCCCTAAAAGAAGCATTCCCTTGGCATTAGTTTTTTCTGAGAATGGTAAAATGTGTTACATGCCAACTGACCCCAGGTTGTTGGGCAGTGGTGATAATGGCTGGTTACTACTGTTTTTTGGCTTGAGGATCCTCTTCACAAAAGCCCCTTTTGCTTGTGTTGATCTTTTGCCAGATGTGGAATTGTGACCAACCAGGGCTACTGGGATTACCAGAAGAACAAGAGGGGGAGGTTTTATACCAGTCTGCATGTGAAGTGAAGAAATATTGTCCGGAGTAAAATGTCTGATTCAGACCGTCTCCCACTCCAACCCCTCTATTCATATTGGGATTAGAGCAATTTAATTATGGGGAGAAGAATCTGTTTTTCTTCCTTGTAGCTTTGTTGTTGTTGGGTGGGTGGATTAAGCACAAGACAGAGTCTTGAGTAAGACCAGCCTGTAGGAAGATCAGTTGATGTTTATCCATCCTCTATGCTTGCACCGGGATGATGCGCAACGGGTACCAATAATGTTGTGGCTCTCCCTTCCTTAGCTGTCCACTGGCTGTTATTGGGTTGTGTAGTTATTTCTGTTCCTCATCCCCTGGTATCTCTAAAGCACAACCAAAAAGTACTGCATAAGCAATAGCCACCACAAAGAAAGGGGCCTTTCTCACACAATCTCTTCTGAGTTATCCTTTTGTGAATAAGGGTTTCTGATGATAATAAATCTAGAAGTCTCAATTCTAATCTCTTTCAGAAATCAACATATTGATAGGAATAATTCACAAAAGAATTCACATTTTCAATTATTATTTTTTAAAAATCCAAGTTTATTTAAAAATTTTATTTTAGCATGATAATTGAAAGTTTTCAATTTGAGTTCTTCTCAGCACAGGCACATTCAATTGCTAATTTATTTCTTAAATAAACAACAGACACTTTCAAAAATGGTAACACATTTTACATTTTCCCCAAATATCACTGGGGTCAGGCTTTCATTGATACTGTACTTCCGAGTTCACTGATAGGCCACAAGTTAAAAGGTAATTAAAAGAGAAAATATAGGGAATAAATCGTTTATTGTATTTCTGAGCGATTATCTCAGAATCCAACTGAAATTTTTGAAATAGGATTTGCTTGATTTAAGACATCTTTTGGGACACACCTGGTCCTGCAATCACCTGCAACCATTTTTATTTCCCCTTTATCCCTCAGGAGTCCCTCAATTACACCACTTGTCCCTCCAGGAAGAACCAATTCTTCTACAGTGGATTAATTTTCACTTCTTGTTTGTGCTGGTCATCACACCAAGAACGTTCTGTGCTTACGTTCATCCATGTGTATAAATGTGTTTGTATTCTGACTCCTGGGGCCTTCATGCCATCAGGGAATGGCTACTGAGTCTGGTCTCATATATTGCTCTCCAGCTTCAATTACTGTATTTGCCGGAATATAAGACACATCGGAGTATAAGATGCACTTTGTTTTTATGCACATTTTAAAGGGAAAAATAAATTTTCTACATTTTTTCATGAATTTCAGCAGGGGAAGAGGTCTCCTTTGGACCCCCCCCCCCCCGATCCCATCGCCGCTGACTGCCAGGAGCCGGGGAGGGTGAGATGGGGAAGAGGGCTTCCAAAGGAGGTATTTTCCCTCATCGATCCCACTGCCACTGACCATCAGAAGCCTGGGACTGGGGGAAGTGGGATGATACTTCCAAAGGAGCTCTCTTCCTCTGCCGATCCCACCACCGCTGACCTCCAGGAGCTTCACCTGGATCCAGCCACCACTGATCAACATGATAGTTTTGATTACTGGCATATGATGAGACGCACTCCATTTTTCAAGTGTATTTTAAGGGGGGAAAGTGCATCTTATACACCAAAAAAAGTGCATCTTATACACCAAAAAATACGGTAATACCATCTGGTTCATTCTAGCAGCAATTATTTCATCTTTCCTTCCAAAGGCACTTGGGAATTGGATTTATTAACTGTATATGCTGCAAATAATTGGCTTTTCCAGCATTCAGGCTTCAGTTTGAAAATGCTTCTGTTTTGAACAATTTTGGCTTTTTCTTTTCTTTGAATAAAAAAATATAAACATTTTAATACAGCTTGATTTATTGTGTCTTAAGGGTATGCTGTGATTTAGCCCAGTGGTGGTGAACCTCTGGCATGTGTGGGTATGTGCGGCAGTGTCCCAGCACAGAGTTTGCCCCACCCCTCTGCCCAGCAGCCCAATGGGAGCGCTTCCTCCCTACTCCCAGCACAGAGGTCACTCCACCCCTCTGAGGCACGGACAGCAGCCTGTTCAGTTTGGGCACTCAGTCTCTAAAAGGTTCACCATCACTGGTTTAACCCCTTGGGCCTGTTACCAGATTGATATTTTTGGATGCTTTTGGAAGATGAGTGTGCAAGCCCATATACTCAGAACAGTTCTTCAAAGGACTAGCTATACCATCCTCTCAGGTTCTTCAGCCATGAAGTCCATCTACGTCCAGGGACTCTCTTCCAAGGGATTGAGTTGGAGTATTCTATACCTCATGTTGTTCCTCATGATATCGGTGTGCAAGGCGACCTATGGCAAAGCAGAGGATGGGGGAAACAGTGGTGGGAGGAGGAACTCCGTTCTCCCAGATTGACCAGTGCTTAGAAAACAGGAATGAGGCCGTACGTTACAGATATGGCAGAGGGAGTCAATTGTTGGGCAGTGAGGGCAAACACACTTAAGATTGCAGATACAGTGAGGGAGTCAAAGCGGGTTATTTACACTGAGCCCGTAGAGGAAAGAATCGCTAGGCCATTCAGAGAGGTGGGCTTCTAAGACTAATCTGCCGGAATATCTGCAGCCAAGGGAGGAGGACTTGTCTGTGTTTAAAGATGGGAATATACCCCTCTGTCTGTGGGAAACAAGGTGGAGGGCATATCATCAGGTACTTAATGTAGGAGCGACCTACCCATGGAAAAAGGAAGAAGAGCAGCAGTGCAGGAGGATAAGATGCCAGAATGTTAGAGGTGGGATAACAGACCAGAAACCCCCGAGAGAAACCTGTTCGCATTTTGCAAATGAATGTCCTTCATCGCAAGAAGTTTGGGGAGCTCTGGCAAGTAAATTGGACTGGCCTTATTTAAAGGAACAGAAAGCAGAGACGATTCTCTCGGGGACAGAGCCAGGAAAGGGGTGGAAGGGGCCGAGAAAGAAAGGGAAGCTGGAGAACTGGAAAGTGCCCTGGTCCTTGGTTCGATTAATCAATCTGTTTGCCTTAAGCGCTCTGATGTTCCAAAGGGGACAGGAAGGGAAGACGGGAAAGCTGGCAGATCCCAAACAAGCGGTGGGCAGTTTGGTGGCAAGGCTCAGAGTATATGCTAAAAGAATGATGGTAAGACAGAAGGAACCCGACAGATACAAATGGTGGCAGTGGTTGACAGAAAGAAATTTGGGAATAACTTAGAATGTTAAAAGTTAAGTTTCATGTAAATGACAGTATAATTGTAAATATCATTGTTCTTTTGGTATTGTATATAATGTATATTTCCTTCCACAATCACTATATATGTCACTATGTTTACTGAGCTAAGTATTTGAAAGTGATGACAAGTTTATGTAGTTCACCTCGACAGATGGTTCTGTAGTAAGAATTTTATCAATAAAAAATTGCCTTCTTAAAAAAAATTGCCGCCTTCTTAAAAAAAATTGCCGCCTTCTTCTTCTTCTTCTTCTTCTTCTTCTTCTTCTTCTTCTTCTTCTTCTTCTTCTTCTTCTTCTTCTTCTTCTTCTTCTTCTTTCCATCTAGCCAGAATTTTAAAACTTATTTCTAGTCTCCTTACTAATTACATTTTACTTGGAGTGATTCTGCTTGCAGAAGAGACAAGACAGTACTGATCCACACAAAGAAACACCTCATGCTAAACATATTGATTCACACCTTATGTACCAGTTCCAAGCATAGACATGTACAATAAAACATAAACAAAAGTTGAGCAACATAGAAATTATATGTTTGGGGAAAGTTGGTGGAGTGACTAGAAGGGATAAAATCTGGAATGAGATTATAAGGGGGAAATGGAATATAACCAATCTTAAATTATATAGTAAGAAAACAAATAAATTGGTTTGCAATCTGAAGAGAATGCATTGGAATTCCATACAATCCAAGGCATATGTGGAAAGAGGAGAAGGAGAAAGACCATGAGGAAGGTGGAGAGAAAGCATTAAAGAAATATTACAAGAACACCAAATAGCATCACTAGAAGTACCAGAACAAGAACCTTACATCTTTCTCAACACCTGATAGGATAAAAGAGGAAGCCAACAAGAGAAGAAGTGGAGGTTCTACTTGCATGTAAAAACATACATTTGTGGAAAATCAGATGATCAATCAAGAAGGTAAAAAAAAGTTGGCAGCTTGGCTTTATTGGTCTGGGGCACTGCGTACAGATTAATTGGGAGCAATTAAAATCATCTGTACAATCAGTGTATTGCTCGACTAACTCTTACATCCTGTCTTGTTCCTTTGCTTCTAATTTCTCTTCGTAACTGCTCATGTAGGCCTTTTACGATGTTTAAAAAATACAATTATTCTATGCAAAATATGTTGTGCAAAGGAAAGGTCCAAGAGTCAGCAAGAAATGTAAAAGAATCAACCATACACCGCTGAGCATTTGGAAGCCTTTAGTTCAAACACATCAGGATATGCATTATTTTACACACTATGTGAATGTTGGTGGCACCATTAATATCTTATTAATAGGTCATAGTTGGGGTAAAAAACATAATAGCTCAAAGCTGAGAAGCACTATCAGAAGGAAGAATATTTGTTAATAATAAAATGTACTTGTAAATTAGAAGGAATATTCT
This sequence comes from Furcifer pardalis, assembly GCA_030440675.1. NCBI lineage: Eukaryota > Metazoa > Chordata > Lepidosauria > Squamata > Chamaeleonidae > Furcifer > Furcifer pardalis. The sequence goes on from CP126893.1 coordinate 155,502,610, forward strand.
TAGTTTATTTAAGGATTTTAGATTCATTGGCCCTAATTAAAATTTCCTGTATCCCCTCACCTTATCTCTGATGTATAGTGTAAAATGGAGGCAGCCCCAATTTTGTCAGGAGTAAAAATATGTGAAAGAGGGGAAAGTCTATTGTTCCTATCATCATTATTTGTCTTCTTATATACCAATACCATGATAATATATCTGGACTATTCTTTGCCAATCTTCTAGTTTCTCATGAATGACATTATGTGCTGGATGGGTTTGTACAAGCAAAGGGTATAGGGGAGGAAGAGGATCTTAAGAAAAGAAAAACAAAATATGAAGAACCCATATTACAAAGGGAAAGTAAAAGTAAAAAACAAGATAATAAAAGATCTAGAAATACTGTATATCATTGGAAGCAGAAAATCAGGAAGATACTCTTCAATTGTTGTGGAAATTTAGTATGGGAACAGAGTCCTCCTCAGGCCTGCCTTCTCAAGCACTTGACTTGCCACACACAAGAGCAAAAGTGAAAACCCATCCACCCAATAAGAGCAAAAACAGCCTGCAGTCCTTCACAGTAGGAGGGCTATCTAAAAGCAGCCACTAAAACTCATGTTAAATAAACCCATAGAAGTCTGAGCTATAAACTCTTGCAACTTTTCTGTTGCCAACCTACCTGATTTTAATCTTGGAAGAGTCAGCACAGGAGATCATAAATGCCAAAATGCCAAGATTTTATTTTATTTATATTTACTACCCCGCCCCAATCGGGTATATACCCGACTCTGGGCGGCTTACAGTGTGGATTAAAATCACAAATAGATCCCATATGGTAATGGTCCTAAAAACCTTAAACGTTCATAAAAAATTAAAACAATGTAGCAGGTAAAACCAAATGTCCCAAACGTCACAGGGGGTGGCTGTCCCCTTAAATCAGCCAACCTACGTGGGATCCCGTGTTCCTGGGACCCCACACTTGCTCCGCCAGCCAGGTCTTCAAACCTTTGCGAAAAGGTAGGAGCTCTGTTTGCAGACGTAGCTCGATTGGGAGAAGGTTCCATAGGGCCGGGGCGAACACAGAGAAGGCCCTCCTCCTAGTGCTAGAGAGGCGAGCCTCCCTAGCCGATGGAATAACAAGAGAGCCCCTCCGATCCGCCCTGGTGGGACGGACAGACGTTCTTAGGGTGACGCGGTCTCTTAGGTATCCTGGCCCACTACCATGTAGGGCTTTAAAGGTAATGACCAGCACCTTGAATTGCACCCGGAGACATACTGGCAACCAGTGCAGCTCCCGGAGCAGAGGCGCGGCGCGAGCATAGCGTCCGCACCCCATCACTACCCGGGCCGCCGCATTTTGGACCAGCTGCAGCCTCCGGATGGTCACCAAGGGCAGCCCCATGTAGAGCGCATTACAGTAATCAAGTCTGGAGGTGACCAGAGCATGTGTGACCATGAGCAAGGCGTCCCGGTCTAGGAGGGGGCATAACTGGCGTATTACACGAAGTTGTGCAAAAGCCCTCCTGGCCACGGCTGCCACCTGTTCTTCGAACAGTAGTCGTGAGTCCAGGAGGACCCCCAGATTACGCACCGGGTCTGTTTGGGGCAAAACTGCCCCATCCAGAACCAAAGTTGGTAACTCCCAAGATAACACAGGGCCCCTTACCCATAGCCACTCAGTCTTGCCGGGATTCAGCTGTAGCCCGTTTTCCCCCATCCAGACCCTAACAGCCTTCAGGCACCTGGAAAGGACTTCCACTGCACCGCTTGGGTCCCCACGGGCCGAGATGTACAGTTGGGTATCATCTGCATACTGATGATACCTCACCCCGTGGGAACGGTTGATCTCACCCAGCGGCTTCATGTAGATGTTAAACAGGAGAGGAGAGAGCACCGAGCCCTGAGGCACCCCGTATTGGAGGGGCCTAGGGCTGGACTCCTCCTTCTCCAGCCACACCGACTGGGTCCTGCCCCTCAGAAATGAGGAAAACCAGGACAACACAGTGCCCCGGATCCCCAATCCTTGGAGCCTCCCCAGAAGGATACCATGATCAATGGTATCGAAGGCCGCTGAGAGATCGAGAAGAGCCAGGACAGACGGATGACCACCATCCCGCTCTCTCCAGAGATCATCCACCAATGCGACTAGTGCAGTTTCTGTCCCATATCCGGGCCTGAATCCTGACTGAATAGGGTCCAGATAATCCGCTTCATCCAGGACACTCTGGAGTTGCTGCGCCACTGCCTTTTCCAAAACCTTGCCCAAAAAGGGTAGGTTGGACACTGGCCGGTAGTTGGTGAGTACCATAGGGTCGAGGGATGGTTTTTTCAGGAGGGGGCGCACCAAAGCATGTTTAAACGGTGCTGGGAAAGACCCCTCCTTTAAGGATGAATTTATAATTGCCTCGACCCAACCCCCTGCCACGGCTGTAGATGCTTTAATCAGCCAGGCAGGGCATGGATCCAGTGCACAGGCTGTGGCGCGAACAGATCCAAGGAGCCTGTCCACTTCCTCAGGGCCAACAGGATCGAACCGATCCCAGATAACGTGGCCAGACTGTGCTCCGGTCAACCCCAGCTCCATGCGTTCCACGCCGGGATTAAGCTTCGAGCGAATCTGAGCAACTTTCCCCACCAGATAATCAGCAAAAGCCTCAGCTGAACCCTGCCAACCAGGGCCCGACCCCCCCCCTGCCAAGGAGGGACCTAGTCACCCGGAACAGAGTCGCTGGGCGATTATCTGCGGAGGCAATAAGGGCGGTGAAATATTGACGTTTCACCGCCCCCATCGCCACTAGGTAGTCTTTAATAGCTGCTCTAGCTAGTGTTCGATCAGGCTCACTCCGAGTCTTCACCCAGCGGCGCTCTCGGCGTCTCTTTGCCCGTTTGAGCTCCCTTAGTTCTTCTGTGAACCAAGGGGCAGATCGAACCCTACAAGCGCGGAGAGGCCGTAGTGGAGCGATTACGTCCAAGGCTGCTGTCGCTCTCTTATTCCAAGAGTTGACAAGGGCTTCAGACGAACCGCATTGCAGGTCAAGAGGACAACACCCCAGTTCCCTCTGGAATCCTTCTGGATCCATTAGTCACCGGGGGCGGGCCCATCTAATCGGCCCTGCCTCCCTACGGTGAAGTCTCGCCCCCAGGAAGTCTAGGGTCACCAGATAGTGATCTGACCATGGCACAGGAGAGATGTCTAATTTCTGTAAATTCAGATCACTCAGCCACAGCTCCGACAAAAAGATTAAGTCCGGTGTGTAGCCACTGCTCCAGGTAGGATCCTGAATTACCTGAGTCAGGCCCATGGCTGCCATGGAAACCATGAACTCCCGAGCCACCTCTGAGCCGGTCCCCAACGATGGCAAATTGAAGTCCCCCAGGACCATCAGCCTGGGGGTCTCCAATGCCAGCATAGCGACCGCCTCAAGGACCTCGGGCAGGGAATCTGATACCTTGCAGGGAGGCAGGTACATGAGCAGGATTCCCAACTGACCCTTAGGGCCCACACGCAAGAACAGGGCCTCACAACCCGGAATTAGTGGAGCCGTGGCCCTGGCGACCCCCAGTGATTCCCTGGCTACCACGGTGACTCCACCGCCCCTTCCCCTCTCCCTAGGCTGGTGCCAAATACCGAACCCAGCTGGGCATAGTTCAGACAGAGGAACCCCGTCCTCAGGCACCAGCCAGGTCTCGGTGATGCATGCCAGATCAGCCTGCTCCCCTAAGATGGCGTCTGAGAGTAGGGGAGCCTTGTTACAGACTGATCTGGCATTCACCAGCAGCAGCCTAAAGGAGGGGTCACTCTTGACCGGCTGCTCAGGACCCAGAGATGTAGCCGGGGGGCCAGAACAAGGGACAGCAACCAAATTTCTGACCCGTGTTCTCCGAGAGCGGCCCGCCCCTCGGCTCCCGCTGTAGCACCCCATGCCCGTCACTACACCAATTTGGGCCCCTAGGAACCCTCCAGATCCAACACTCAGAGTCCCATCCCTGCTTCCTGGCTGGCCAGATCTTCTTACTCTCCCCCTGTGATCCTTTCCCCAACCCCCATCTTGGTATTGTCCCCCATCCCGATTCTGGAACAAGTACGGATAACCGTAATGTCGGGGGTAGCGGCGATCCCTCCATCCGGCCGCAGATGGTCGGGACGGCGGTGGAGGTGGTGGTGGAGCCAGGCAGCCCTGCCGCTCTCCACTTTTAAGTCCTCGCGCCGAGGCAGAGGCGGGGCTCCGACACAGGTGCGGGTGGCCAGGCTGACGAGAGCGGCGGCGTCCGCAGCGGTTCCTCCATCTGGCCGCAGATGGTCGGGACGGTGGTGGAGGTGGTGGTGGAGCCAGATAGCACTTCAGATACTGAAGTGCTATCTTGTTTAGGAATACGTCCTATTTGAGGGGAGGGGAAGTTGCAAAATGGACTAAACCAGGTATATTTGCAGATTTTTTGATCAATGGCAGAGCAGTTGCCCCATCCTAAAAGCCTACACAGATTTGCTACAGTAGTAAACAGATTGACAGTTCAAACTCCCAATGAAACCTCAGAGCACTCCAGCTGGGGAGGCATGGGGAAGGCACAGCACAAGATACCAAGACTCTCTCCATCCCTCCTACATCTTCCAGATTTGTGAGATTTCAGTGTGATCTTTACACATGGCAAGTGTCTTGATTTGAACCATTATCTCCTCCCTCCTTCTTCAACTACCCTTCCCTGTCTTTAACTACCAGCCTGTGCAAACAGACAGTAGAGAGGAAGAATCCAGGCATGGCACTTTCACATGGCTGACCTTTGGCCCTTTGCCCATCACTCCAGTCCCGATCCAGGATCTTCTTCCAGAACAGCCATCATCTACTTGGAAAGGGGCTGCTTGTCCATTAGAGCTAGTGGGGGCGGGGATGGGAAGGTGGACAATCAGGCTACTCCCAGCATTCCCAGTCCACACCCTACTTACCATTGGTACAAATTTTCTGGAATGTGAAGATGTGTGAATTCCCATCTGTCAGCCTGCCTAACTGTCTGTGTGGGAGTCTATCTGTACACCTGTCTATCTCTGCATGTGCGGAAAGGGTACATGCGTACACATGCAAAGCACTCTGTTAAATATGGTAAGAAAGAGTTTGTCTCTCAAAAAGCATTTAGTCCCAAAAGGGTTTGGCCCTAAACTAAGGTTCCTTTACATACAAAGTGCCTCTAGACAAGCTTTAACTATTGAGAGAAGCCTATCTTCACCCTTCCTCCTTTTTATTTTGAAATAAGACAGAAAGCATTGGTGCTTCTTGTAAGTGAGACACTTTCATGAAGCAATGATGCTTATTGTAACCAAAATCCTTCCTGGTGCGAACCAAAGCACACTAAACAGCATAGAAGTATTAAGCTACAGTAATACCTCACATAACAAATTTAATTCGTTATGTGAGGTTGCTCGCTATGTGAGGTTGCTCGCTATGTGAAACAAACAAAATTCCTATGGAAAAACTGGCATAACAAGCATTTCAAGGGGGAAAACTCGCATAGCAAAAAAAATTCGCTATGCGAGTTTTTCCCATAGAAACACTCAGTATGCGAGTTTTTCCATAGGGAAAGTCCAACTCGCATAGCGAAAATTTCCGTTATGCGAGTCAGACTGCTTAACAAAAAACTTGCTCGTTATATGAGTTTTTCGCTAAGCGAAATGCTCGTTATGCAAGGTTTGACCATACTTCGTATGAAGCTAACTTACATTTAGTCCTATGCAGACAAACAGTTAAGCTACCATAGAAATATCACTTGTAAAATTGTATTTTCTTTGTAAAGCATCTAAGTCTAAATTGCATAGCTTATAAATATGCAGTGATTTCTTTTGAAGTAGATCTGCTTGCTAAAACCTAAAGTAACCCATTAACTTTAAAATATTTTGGGATAACTACTTACAGTTAAATCTGATTGTTCAGTTAATTGCTGATTTAAGCTACAATTTTTTTTGAAGATGCCTCACTATTCATCCAAGATTTATTCTTTTTTATTCTTGTATTATGCATTGTTATTCCCCCTCAAACCTATGCATAGGAGGGAAATTTAACTGGCACATCTTGAGGCTCTCACTGCCTCCTTCTCTTATTTCTGCATCCTGGCTGTACAACTCTATGGAGAACTCTCTCCCCCGACCTCAGACCGGGGAGAGCGAGAACAGCTGCGTTCGGGGCTGGCGGATTTAAGAACCACCACCGCCGCCCCGCCGGACACTGACGCCTCTCTCCCCCGACCTCGGACCGGGGAGAGCGAGAACAGCTGCGTTCGGGGCTGGCGGATTTAAGAACCACCGCCGCCGCCCCGCCGGACACTGACGCCTCTCTCCCCCGACCTCGGACCGGGGAGAGCGAGAACAGCTGCGTTCGGGGCTGGCGGATTTAAGAACCGCCACCACCGCCCCGCCGGACACTGACGCCTCTCTCCCCCGACCTCGGACCGGGGAGAGCGAGAACAGCTGCGTTCAGGGCTGGCGGATTTAAGAACCGCCACCGCCGCCCCGCCGGACACTGACGCCTCTCTCCCCCGACCTCGGACCGGGGAGAGCGAGAACAGCTGCGTTCGGGGCTGGCGGATTTAAGAACCGCCGCCGCCGCCCCGCCGGACACTGACGCCGCTCTCCCCCGACCTCGGACCAGGAAGAGCTATGTGGGTCTTACCTCCTCCATCCCAAATTTGGCCACTCTCTCAGCCAAGTTTGGTTGAGGGGAAAGAAGTCGCAGGGAAACGGACGTAGTGGGCTTAGTAAGTGGGGCTGAGTTCGAGATTTTTGTGGAGTCGGCCCCCGGGACTCGTCCACCTGTCCTGGAGGCTACGCCCGCCCAGCAGGGCTCAAAAGCCGCGGCGGTGGCTGGACTCTCGCGCCGCCGCCAACGACAACACCTGCAGCTGGAGCGAAGCCGCCTCCTCGCTCGTTGACTGTGCGGTGGACAGAGAGGCTCGTTACTTGTCGTGGTGCTGCCTAGTTTTGTTTCTTTGTATGGAAATTTTTTAACTACTGCTGTTATTGATGTTTATTGAACTTTTTGTTACTGTTTATTGAATTGCTTTTACTGTAATGATGTTTATGTGCTGACGTTCTGTGATACTGATACTGACTATTTATTGACTATTTTTGTTGGATATTGACTATTGATTTATTGATATGTTGTGACTGTAACTATACATGTGTGTAAACCGCCCTGAGTTGGCTCTGCCAAGTAGGGCGGTATAGAAACCCAAATATAATAATAATAATAATAAAACTCCATTCCACCTGCTATAATCTCGGGAGAAAGTCAAACGTGAGGCAGCAGTTAACTAGCCGGACAACCCTGAGGACTAGTGGCCTGTCAAAGTACACAGGGAAGGTTGATGGTCCCCAAGTGGAATAAATCCCACTTGAATCCATGTTGATGGAGAGCATTAGCTTCTTTAATACTGGCCTGGGACTGAGGAGGACTTTGCAAGCCAAAAGGGCTCAGGAACAGCAAGTGACTTGCAGAGCTGGATCAGTGGTATGGGTGTCATGCTGCAATGCGGAAGGCAGATGAAAGGCCACAGCATTATATTTGCAGGTCAATCTTCATGGTGGAGCACCATGATGATCACCAATACTGTATTTGAAACTGGATATAGCACAAGAAGAAGAAAATTCTTGTGTTAATACACGGGGTACACAGAAAGAACCTCCTCAAAGATTGTGGTATGTTTGAACCACAACAGGTGTACCATGGTAAGGTCAACCTTGTGTTGCCAGCTAATCTTTCTCACACTAGGTAAGGCAAAAAGAACTTTGGAATGAAGAAGAAGAAGAAGAAGAAGAAGAAGAAGAAGAAGAAGAAGAAGAAGAAGAAGAAGAAGAAGAAGAAGAAGAAGAAGAAGAAGAAGAAGAAGAAGAAGAAGAAGAAGAAGAAGAAGAAGAAGAAGAAGAAGAAGAAGAAGAAGAAGAAGAAGAAGAAGAAGAAGAAGAAGAAGAAGAAGAAGAAGAAGAAGAAGAAGAAGAAGAATTTTCTCCATCTCTCACAATATGCCTACCACTGCTTGTGTACTTTGGCAAAGGCTGGCTTTAAACAGGGGTAATCTCTGATCTGATCTCTGACATGGTCTGGTGCCACCCAATAATTCAGACTGAGCCTGGGTGTGGTTTTCAGTCCCATGGAAGATAGACAACCCCAGGAAGGCTTCCTTGGTCTGAGCAGTGGTATGGATATGAGCAGTGGACTGAAGCGCCTTTCCTGGGAAGAGGTCTAACTCGGGCCCAACCTGCTGCCTTTCCTCAGAGGAAACATAACACAATTCTCACAAACTCAGGAGAAATCCATTCCTCTCCCTTCTTGAAGAAAAAAGTGTTGGGGAAGAGACACTTCAGAGGAATGTGGCACTCAGAGATGGGACTGAGTTTGCTTTTCTTGGTCCCCTGCATCTTCCTCTGCCTCAGTCCAGGAGGTAAGTCTTAAATGTCCCAAATGAAAGAGAGACATACCAGAGACCCAGGACCCAACATTAACAGCATTTCCTCTTCCTAACATAAGGTCCTCCTCAGTGCATGTTGAGGGGCACCATAAGCATTGTAGAATATGGGTGATAGTTTGTTCTTCTCCGCATTCATACAGGGAAACCCCACTTTCTCAGATTAGCCGTTGATCTTCTATGCAGTCTGTTTAAAGCTTTCCTCACTGACCATGGTCAATTTGTTAAATTTCGGTTTTTACTTCTTGTTTTTATGATCCTTTTTACAGTTTTAAAATTTTAATTATTAGTATTTATTGGATGGGGTTGGGTTTGTGATTGTGTTTTGTCTTGTAAGCCGCCCAGAGTCGGGTATACCCGATTGGGGCGGGATAATAAATGTGAACAATAAATAAATAAATAAATAAATAAATAAATAAATAGGCACGGCTCCTCCCCCTAAGCCCTCCGCCACTGCCGGAGCCACTCCAAAATGGTCCGGCTCTGGCAAAAACAAGTGCGCATGCGCAGAAACGGAATCTGACGCATGCGCAATTCAAAATTGCAGCACGCATGCGTCAGATTGACTTCTGCGCATGCGCACTAAATTGGAGCCATTTTGGCTCCAATTTTTTTTAAAAAAAATTTCTTTTTTTCAGGCGTCCGGAACCAGACGCCTTAAAAATGGACTACCCTCTCGGAGAACCCTCCGAAATTGTTCTTACCGGTTCCAGGGAACCGTCTGGAACCGGGGACATCCCATCACTGCTCATACCCCCTCGCCACACCAAGAAAGGAATAGATATGTGGAAGACTGTGACAATGAAGAGGAGCATTTGGAACCTGAAATGCTTTTCTTTTTCCATCAGATGCCATCAAATGTGTCAGGTGCTCTGGTAAAGTTGGAGAACCCTGTCTGCCTCTTACAAGCACATGTGAAATTGATAATGCAAGAGCTTCCTGTGTGGTAAAGAGAAACAAAACACGATGTATGTATGCACAATATCCTACATATGTATCTCTATGATGTTGCTGTTATGTGCTGTCAAATCATCTCTGACATACGGTGACTCTATGAATGAGAGATCTCTAAAAAGTCCTGTCCTCAACAATCATGATCTGCTCTTGCAAACTGAAGTAAGAAGGGGGGGCACAATGTGTTCAAAGCAGGAAAGCCTCAATTTTATCATTCTTGTCTCAAGAGCCAATTCAAGGTTTATTTGCTGTAGGACCCAGCTGTTCAGCTTTCCAGCAGTCTAGGATATCTGCAGAGCTCTTCTCCAGTACCACATTTCAAAGAAATCATCCCCCCATCAGCTTACTTTACTGACCTGCTTTTGCATAATAGATGGTGATCAGGGATACAATAGTATGAATGATCTTGATCTTGGACTTTAGTGACACCTGAATATTGAAAACACAAATGACAGCAGTCAAGATGGTCTATATTTCAGGATACCCTCCTGTGCTCATTGCCATTAACACTTTCTAAAAAACAGCCATTTCAAATGCTTTGGGTTAGGAGCAGTTAACTAATTAAAAAGGCATTCGTTTCTGGGATTTTCCCTTCCTTGGTGTCTCTATGTGAATGGAACTACAGTAATACCTCGGATAACGTTAAGACTTGGTTCCACAAGTCTTAATGTTATCGGATTTTTAGCCTTATCCAATGCATGCACCAGATAACATTAAAATCCTATTCAGGTGGATCAGATAATGTTAGCTCCATAGAGATAAGCAACAGAGGCTTCAAGGAAAAGTCAAGGAAACATGCTGGAAACTTAAAGAACTTTAAGAAATAATTGTCTAAAGGGTAAATACATTACAAAAACATGCCAGACCACCCTGACTTTAGGGGAACAAAGCCATACAGCATTTTTAAATTTTTGAAAATTTTATAAAGTGCTGTTTTAAAAGATCTGAACAGAAGCTAGGAAAATGTTTTCCTTTAGAATCAGTTTGCTGAGGTCCATTGCTGTAATAAAGGAAGTTCCCTCAGGGCTTTGCAGGGTGTGAAAAGCTTAATTGCTTTGTATGTGAAAGGTTTTAGTCTGCTTGTTTTCCATTGACAATGCATGAGGCTTGCGGAGCTACAATCTTGGGTTCAGGCTGTTTAGAATTTAAAGGGGAAACTTCATAAAGGTAATTGGGTCAAATTGTCTCTTTGCAATTATTTTTCTGCAAAGTGTTCTGAGTTACACTGGGGAAAGGGTCCTAAGCCTTTGTTTTGCTAAACTAGTCAGACTGGTTTTGCAAGCCTTTATTATTCAAATGTGGCAAGCTTGAGAGCAGGCAGCCCCTCCCTTTCTCCCAAGAGAAACTGGTGAGTCACAGCCACACCTCAGAGAATTTGAGGCAAAGGTTATCTGATGTATTGGATAACGTTAACATAATGGTTAACATAATGGTTAACATAATGTTATCGGATCCAAATGTTTGCCTCAAATTCCCCAACGTTATCCGATTTTAGCGTTATCCGGTCCAATCGTTTTACTGTATGTGAATAGTACTATTCTTTAGGTGACTGTAGAAAATAGTGACAGCTATTATTGCTGTTGTCAACATGTAGGGTCCCCCTGCTATGTAAATTTTGACATTCTTTTTCCTACTTTCAATGTGGGCATGGTATCAGGCCATTTCTAGGTGTTGTGAATCCAGGTGTTGTGAATCATGGATACAGAAGCAAATTTTATTTCTCAAATTTTTCTCTCATTAAGTGATGGAAATATAAAATGTTCTAATTTAATAGCAATTAATTAATTTAAAAGGGTTATATATAGGTGTGTGGAAATAGATAAATGGTTAAGAAATAGATAAATGGTTAAGAAATGTATATTATTAAGAGAGTGAAATTGAAGTTTCAAGTGGGTCATAACGCAAGTATAGAACGCACTAGAACAACAAGAATGTATTTTGATTGCACTTCTTTGAATATATTTGGTTTGTTTGTGTGTTTTTATTTCTGTATGTTTTATTTTTTTGAAAATTTAATTTAAAAATTAATTAAAAAGAAAGCTGTATTCCAATTTTCAAACCCTTTTCTTGGGTTAGGCAACCTGAGGAAACAAAGCTGTTATCAGATTAAAACTTCTGCAAACAGGTAGTGTGAATGTTTTTCCAAAAGATGATGCCTCACCTTTTGAATTAAAAGAAATGTGGGCTGGGAGATAGCAAAGATTGGCACTAGAGACCAAGGTCAAAATCATTCATACTAAGCAAAAGGACAGGGAAGCAAAAGGAAGAAATGTTGGGGGAGGGGGATCAGCATGTTTGAAATGTGGTATTAGAACACAGACTTAAAAGTAGGAGAGATGGCCATAAAAACAGAAAACTGGGTCAAGAGAATCAAGTGAAGATTAAAATGTCACTAAGCCATAAATGAGCAAATCGGGGTTATTTTATCATGCACATATAATGAAAATACAGAACTGATCAGAATAAAACAACATTACTGGGGAAAATATGGGGTGGGTATAAGGGCCAGAGTTGGTTTCAAAATGGAGGCACCCTGGTTCTGGAAGACTGGAGGGACCTGGGCTCTTCACTGTGCCTTTGCTATAGGGGAAAAGAATGTGTTTGTCTTGCAAAGTGGCCTGTGAACTTTATCTGGGTCCAGGTGGCCAGGCCTTAGGATAATCATAGCCAGGCCATTCTCATAACAAGGAGGGTGGGTGGGGGTGCATTTTTGAATTTCTTGATCAGTTTTCTGCCATCTGCCAGGAGGATGAGAGTCCTGTTTCTTTTTGACTCCGTCTGCTGTAGGGCCAAAGCACTGATCAGTACACGTCCTTCCTAGCACCAACCAAGTTGCAAACTCGGAGCAGAGTAATTAATAAGAGAACATTTTGGAGATCCGTAACCCATAGAGTCACCACTCATTTTTTAAAAAATGAATACAGTAGTAGCCGTGTTAGTCTGTGGTTCAGGCATATCAGAAAACAAAAACAAAAAAGTAATAAACAAAAACACTGTAGCACTTGAAAGACTAACTGCTATACAGTTGTACCTCACTGAAAGAGCATAATGCGTTCCACAGGATTGCTCTTTAAGCGAGTTTGCTCTTTAAGCGAAACACCATTGTAAGTGACCGATTGTGTGTGTGGGGGGATTGTGAACTCCGATTTATTTGTTAAGCGAAATGAACATTCAGAGAAAATTCTGCTCTTTAAGCGAGTTACTCTTTAAGTGAGGTGCTCTTTGTGTGAGGTTTGACTGTATTTTAATTGTTAGCTTTCGTAAATGAAGTCCACTTCTTCAGACAAGGAGTAAAACTCTTTAATACCTCATTAAAACTCATTAAAAACTCACTGATGGCATAGCATTTTTGGGGTTTTTTTTTTCTTAACTACAAAACAATTGTATAGAAACAAGATGGATAGAATCGATGACAAAACTCAAGTCAGACCAATTCTAGCTATGAAACAAAACAAAACAAAACCCAGTAATTTCACAGGATAAATTATTGATATTCATGAATATTTGTTCTTCAAATATTCTCCATAATTTAAAGCTATTTTTTACAACCAGAAACATAATCCCTTTTTAATGCTAGTTTGAGGAGGGCAGCGGACCATGTGTCCCAGTGGCAGCAAAAAACATCAACCCCCCTCTGATTTAGGAGGAGGAAATAGCAAAATTATTTGATGTCAGCTGCATGTTGTATTGTTACCAGGAAAAACATTGAATCTAATGGTGCTGAACATGACACAATATGCTCCCATATTTTTAAAATCACAACTCCACTTAAAATCCATGGACAACCCCCCCCCCCAATCCTATAAAATACTGTCAATTTTCTTGAAGCACTTTTAGTCCATAAGAAAACTTCACTAATATAATTCCCCAGGAGAATTTATTGAGAGACGTTGTCACAAGCACTGTGGGAATGCTATGATGCACCAAAACCCAACCTTCAAATGTCCCTCCCTCTTCTACCATTGCCAAGTCCATCCTTACTTAAGCCAAAACTCTATGCAGAGCATGTTTTCTGTCCTCGCCACATTGAAGTGGCAGGTATACCCACAACTCCATCTGATTGGGGAAAGATACACAAGGCAGATGAAGTGACTGTGGCATCACACTACAGTCTGAAACCACTGATGATATTGCAGTTCTAAAGGATGCTCTTTCTTATAAATTAATCTTCTTCTCATATAGCTTAAAAGACCACATTTACCTCATATACTGATAATTTTCTGTCAGATTATAAAGTGACTGAGTTACAGTACCCATTCTGTGTACGTGTTGTCAAGTATTTCAGAAAATGGAACTATTCCATAATGTAATTCTCTCCAAATTGTTGAATTCATCTAGATCAGATATATACAGTATACATATATGCATAGATATACATATGAAATAAACATATTTCTCATGTAGTGTAATTATCATGATTCACATTTATAAACATTTGAGCCAAGACCCATGCACACACAATAGAATGAAGTCTAAAAATGTACTCCAACATGAATAAGTTATGTTTTCAATTTAAATGAAATCTATGTTCAATTTATTGATATATTAAATTTAATTCAATAACTAAAATTTTTACCAGTGATTCATGTGTCACTTGTCATTGCTGTTTTTAAAATACTGTAATAGAAAAATGGAACACACATTTGTCCATAAAATAAGATTGATTTATAGATAAGTATAGATGTAGCATATACATTGGCCGTAATCCTATTAGTGACAATCACGGGCACCATGATATTGGTGCAATGCTGACAGTTGAATTCTTTCAGGGTAAGAGCTTGGTGTAGGCAGTTGTCTGTCTCAAGTTGGAAGAGAAGAGACCTACGTAAACTTGGGGCAATTTGCAGTTGAGATTTATGCCAATGACATAATGCAAATGGAAAAATAGAATAGATTCCAGCCATCTGTCTTTATATATGGACCAGGAAAACAATGAATTTTGATAACAGTCTCAAATATGCATCATTTAGGCTTTCCTTTTTTTCCCCTAAAACAATAGAATTTGATTCAATCCCTGACTGTAACACACTTTCTGCTTTCCTGATAGGTTTCCTAGGAAGTTGCTCAATATTTGTTGAAAGGGACTGCTCTGTAGACGAAACTGATTGTGGTAAAAGTCATGACTTATTGATATATAAAAAATCTGTCGGCTGCTGTTCCCAGGCGGACTTCTGCAACAGGAAACTGTAATTCAGAGCTCGGAAGTAATAAATTATATTCTGTGGTAACAGTTCCCGTTTTTACTTGAAATGAACACAACTGAGATTCACTACTTTTTCAGCATAATGATACTGAGTGTTTCCTTGTTACTCCATTCCTGGCTTGAACAGTAAAAGGTGCAAGATGTTGAACCCTCCTTTCTTGCAGGTTTCTCCACAATTTGCTCAGCCCAGTGTTGCGAAGAACTGAGACAAGAATTATGGAGCTCCTTTTGCCCCTACATTTTTAGAAATCTGTGGAAAGGACTGCCCCATGTTCTTCATCCGATTCCCATAAAACCAAAGCGGTCATTTTGAAGATAAATCACAGAATCATAGAATAACTGAGTTGGAGGAGGCCTTTTAGGCCAGCGACTCCAACCCCTTGCTCAATGCAGGAATTCCAATCAAAGCAGATATGACAGGTGGTTATCCAATTCTCTCCTGTACACTTCCAGTGCAGGAGAGCTCACCACCTCTTGAGGAAGTTGGTTCCATTGTTGTACTGCTCTAACCATTACGAAGTTTTTCCTAATCTTTCTTTATTCATGTCAGATGTGCTAGCAGTATATATTAACATACAAAGCTAAAATTAGCACATCTAAAAACAAAATAGAATTTAAAAGGGCTAAATAACATCTGCCCAAAATTAGGCCACATCAACAGCATTTCCTCTTGCCAACATAAGGTCCTCCTCAGTACACATTGAGGAGCATCATGTTGCACATTGAGGTGCATTGTATCATACAGGAGCTAGTTTGTACTTTTCCACATTCACACAGGCTGTCATCTACAGGGAAACACCAAAAGAAATTTCAGATTAGCCCTTGATTTTCCTACACAGGCCATGTTTGTTCATCTTCCATAGTTCTAAGGCAGTCTGGCATCTGGTTATTCAGAGGAGCAGAATTTGTGAGGAAGCTATGCTTTGATTTCAGTCTCTGCTTTGGTGGTTGGTGATCAAATAGCAGGTATGTTTCCAATGATCTTGCTTTGACCCACTCTTTCTGAGCAGAACTTTATTGTCAGGATTTTGATGCTAAGTAATGCATTTTTTGTATCATGGTTGGTTTTAAGCAACCTGTACCCAATCTCACTGTTTCATTTAGGGCCGCATCCACCCACCCTGCATGCTTTGATCTGCACCACGCTGGACTAGTATACTCTCCTGCAGGGTAATATAAAGTTAGCATAGAAGTTCTTAATGTGTGTGGTTGGGCACCCCAATTTGTTCCTGTTATTTTCCTCAGAATAGTGTTCCTGGCAAAACTTTTCTATTTGGTATCAAGGCAGTGGATCTTGAAAATGAGAGTTCAATCCAGCGTAACTCCCAGGTAATTGGGGATGATGCAATGTTCGAGCCTGATGCCATTCCAAGTTTTTCCTAATATTCAGATTCTATCTGGCTTCCTGTAGTTTCAGCCCATTATTTCTACTTGGGTTTTCCCTGTAGATGACAGCCTGTGTGAGTGTGAAGAAGCACAAACTAGCTTCCATATGATCAGTGGTGAGATTCAAATTATTTTACTATTATTGCCAACGTGGAACAGGAATAAACTGAATCCAAGTTACAGGCAAATGTTTAATAATGTCTACACAGTAGATGTGGATCTATATCTGGATGGACAGCGGAGGACTGAGAAGTCTGGAATAATTTGGTCAGGGAGGGTTGTGAAGGGTCAAATTCAACTGTGTGACTGAGAAAGAACAACACAGCTTGTTGGCAGAATACAAGAGCACAAATCAAAAGAGTGTGTGTGTGTGAGAGAGAGAGAGTGTGTGTGTGTGTGTGTGTGAGAGAGAGAGAGAGAGAGAGAGAATTCTGACTCTAGGGGGCCTTCCTGCCATAAGGGAATGGTCACTGAGTCTTGTCTCTTTCCTTCCAGGTTACTTGGGAATTGGATTTGTTAAAGATATGTTGTCTAAAATTTTGGATCAAACATTTATTTGTTGTTTTATTTGCCTTAATGAATAAAAGTTTATAACCAGAGCCACAGTTTACACACGGACCATATGAAATAAGGGGGGGGGGGGAACCAGCGCTTAACAACAGGTGATATCAAGCATACCTAAATGCCATTGATACAAGTGAATTGCAAAAAGTGTCTTGATTAAACTCAACACAAGTCACGAAAAGCAGACAGTAACCTAGAATGTAAATAATAGAAGCAGAAAGAAATGTTGATTAAGGGCTGGTTTTTCACCCAGGTCCCAAGATATCTGACAGGCAATTGAACTAAATCTAAGCACTCTCCTTTTGTCTCCACTTTATCGAGCTACAGGGAAATTCCTGTAAAACCAGTTTTCCTGCCTACAGAACAAAAGATCACTTGGGTGCTATGATGAATGCACGTTCTTCCTCACTTGCTTTGGGCCCTCTCAGCGTTCAATCCAAGGCGGATTATTCAACAAAAATCCCCTCTAGAACTATCCCAAGCTCACGCAAGAAAAAATATGTTCACCATTCTCCAGCCAATCCAGGCTGATCCAAACACCTGGCGCTCTCTCTTTACAGAGACAAGCCCAAGTTACTATGAGAGGTTTTAGTAGCATTTTCAAGAGGCAAACAAACAAAGAGAGACTTACTGCCTTTCAACCCAATATCCCATCTTCAATGAACACGCGTTGATTGAAGAAAATATTTTTATTTAAATTGGTAGCATGGTTCTGATGAATCAGGTTACAGATCTCAGCATAAAAATTATTGTCTAATTTTAAGTTTTAGAGAAAGGATGTTTCAGACAAGTATTCCTCTTAATAAAAAAAGAATCTGTCTAGCTATTCTAAGTTACCATAATTAAGATTTCCAGAGATAGGCCTAGTTGCAAAGGCCATCTCTGTATGGTCGATGTTCCCTAGTTGACAACCATTTTCGAACTCCTTTGTTCTAGCCATGTGCTCATGGCTTATCTCGAGGAAGAAAGGCTTTCAGCATTAGCCCATTTCCTCCCCCCTTAAAGATTCTACATCTTTACTGCTTGAGAA
Organism: Furcifer pardalis; assembly: GCA_030440675.1. Lineage (NCBI taxonomy): Eukaryota > Metazoa > Chordata > Lepidosauria > Squamata > Chamaeleonidae > Furcifer > Furcifer pardalis. The sequence goes on from CP126893.1 coordinate 155,520,171, forward strand.
TCAAAATCTCTCTTCTTCTGTTCAACTGCTTACCTCTTCCCTGCTTTCTGCTTGCCACTCCCTCCCTCCAGGTGTGACATAACTAGCAGACATCCAATCAAATAACAGAGTTGGGGTAAACAACTCTTTGAATTTATGAGGCCTAGCTGGCGCCTCCAAGTCTGTTTATCTCTTCCCTTCCTGGGCCCCAAAGTGTGAAAAACAACCAAGTAGCCCTTTTGGCTAGCAAGAGAAGCCACATTTCTACTATAGACTAGAAACTTACTAAATTCCATGTTGGAGATGTGAAGACTTGGGGCCTAATTTCATCACAGGTGCCACATCAAATCATGTTGAACTCTGCTTGACACCCGAGTCTCCTGCCTCCTACAACCAAGCCCTGCCATTGGAGGAGAACTACAAAACCCAACCCCCATTGGCTAAGAATCATTTCCCCGCCTTCCATTCATTCACAAAATCCAGCCAGGAGGAATAACAAAGTCTCAACTTTAAAATGTTTCCTCTCTACATATTGACTCAATGGGTTACATTGTAACAGGGCTGAAATCGCTTAAGGGAAATTGCTCAATCCAAGGACAATGACCTTTGAAAGCAGTACTAATGTTCAAATTGTAATTGTTAAATGCCAATGTGTAAACTTCCAAAGTTTTCTTTGTTTTGCCATTAAATTGCCCCATCTAAGTGAACTACTGTAGTTCATAGTCAATATTAGCCTAGGAATAGCATAGACCAGATTTTGTATAAAGATGTTTGGGAAGAAGGGTGGGGAGCTCACTCCTAGAATAGCGGGTGTGGTCTCACGAGGGCATTTCATCAGAACGGTGAGGTAATAGATTCCGTAGTATGGCTGCCCCCTGTATTCCGAAATCTTCTGTGTACCAATAAACCAATTTGTTTTGATTGAAACTGTGCCTCATTATTAGTTCCTAGGATTTTGTTAAATCTCTGCCAGGAAAACGAACTGGGTCCAAATTTTAAAGTAACAGATACATGCTGTGAATAATTGGCTTTTCCAGAATTCAGGTCACAGTTAAAAACTGCTTTTATTCTGAACATTTTTGCTTTTTGACATGAATTCTATGCACGTCTTGCATTTCGGTTGGGTGGTCTGGCAGCTTTTGCGATGTAACAAAAACCATGTACTTTTGACGAGCTGCCAACACAAAACTAAAGCACCCACGAAAATAATGGTTACATTGACTGAAAGCTCATCTTGGTGACTTTCAAAAATGTAACGAGCCATTGGCTCAAAATACAAAGGGATGGCGTCATTGCTTCCAAAACTTGCCTTGAAAAAATGCAATATTCACCAGGGGGGGGGTGTTAGTTTCCGGTGGCCTAGCAACCAAACCACACAACCGATTCAGGTGATCCAAAGTGTGTTTGAAAGAGTAAATAATAACCTTTGTGGTGACACTATTACATTTGAAATTGGACTTCAGGGGGAAAACTATGAACCATTTTACAAAAAAACACTCAAACGAGGTCACAAAAACGCAAAAATAAAAGGGGAAACCATGTCAGAAACTGAATATGACAACTCCCTAAGGTGGATACAGTTCAAATACAACATTTGAGAAGAATGACAACCAAAGCAGGAATCAGCAACAAAGATATTAAGGAAAAATGTGACTCATAAAAATGATATTTTTGAAGGGGGGTCAGTTGGCGGTGAGCCTGCAACCAAATTGATCAACTGAACAAAGTGATCCAAAGTGTGGTTGACAGAGGACATAATAACCTTTCTTGTGACAGTTATGCAATTTGGATCGGACTTCAGAAACATTTTCTATGAAGGTTTAAAACAAAAACAAAAAAACCCCACACTTCCTTTTTAACCTTCTTTCCTTTTAAAAAAAAAAGTATCTCTCCACACCAGAATAGATAGATTCGAGGTATGACTGTATTTATTTCCTGGTCTGGCACAGACACCTCTGTGTATGCACGAAAGCAGCCATATTTATTTCTTGGTCCAGCATGGACACTTCTGCACATGCACAATCACATCCATGCCAAACCAGGTAGTAAATGCAGACACTTTTGCGCATGTGTGTGTGAGGAGTCCTCGCTGAACCAGGAAGTGAATACAGACATTTCTGCACATGTGCAGAAATGTCTGTATTCACTTCCTGGTTTGGTGAGGGCATTGCAAGCCTGGTGGAATGGCTTCAGGGGTCAATCTGACCCACAGGCCATAGTTAGGGCCAGTGGTGGGGCAGTTCCTTGATCACACCGGTTTGCACAGGGGGAGAGGGTAGTAGATATTTCCCATGGCCATGCTCATTTCCTTCCCAGCAGCCTGCTGAGTCTCTTCCTGGGTTTTCCTTCTGTTAGCTGATATTTTGAAAGTCACCCTTTATTTTAAGGTATATTCTTTTATTTCTAAATAAAGTTCTTTGAACCGTTCAGTTTCCCTTGAAGTAAGCCCTGAAATAGTCATCACACATTCCACGTTCCCCAGAGCACAGACCTTGATGGCAGACAATGCCTGCATCAATTAACACCCATGTCCTGGTCATATTTTAGTCTAACATCAACCAAGATTTCCTTTTAATCAATAAAAATTTCCTTTATACCTCCACCCCCTTCATGTACCATGGTAAACTTAAGCTTCACACAATACACTCAAATAGAGCCTGGAAATTAATGGAATTTGACCAGGTGGGTGATCCTGGAGTCACCTTTGGTGTTAATCTCACCTTAGGAAAGAAACTAATTGCTTATCTATCCTGCTGACAAATACAATTGTTTAAACTTGAGACTTAGCTCTCTTGCTCAAAGATGAAGTTTGATTCCCTTTTAAGATAGGAATGTATAGGGAATCTCTATGGAATATTTTCTGTATGTATTTGACAATGATATTAATTCTGGATTTTATGTCTCCTCAGTCCAAGGAACAGTTAAATGGAATATTATAACTAAAAGATAGCTCTGATATTAAAGCAGTGCAAATAAGGGAAAACACCCTGTGTCCTCAGGGAATCATTATCAAAGGACCCTTGTATTAAAACAGTTTTTCCAGCCAGATGTGGAATTCAGTACCTATTGTTGTGGAAATGCAGCTGCAAGACTGAGAATTCTCCTTTGTATAGCATTGTGTGTCCAAGAGATCAAGAAGCCAATATTTACACTCTCTGAAGACTAGGATGTTTAATTAAAAGAGGGTAATTGTTTGTATTTGTAAAACATTGTGTTGCTTTGTGTTACTGATCTGCAATAATCTGTGTACTCTCTTACTTGAATAGCCATGAGCTTCCTTTCTTTGTCTACTGAAACTGTAAAAATTTAATTGAGTGAGTTAGTCAGTTTGGCCCTTAAAAAAAGATTATAAAACTGAACTCTGCAGTCAGTAGACCACCTCATTCCTGGCTTTTCCATCTGCCTAGAGCAGTGGTGCCCAAACTAAGGCCCGGGGCCCCGGTGCGGCCCCCGATGCCAATTCATCTGGCCCACAAAGCCCTCATCGCTCCTGGAAGTGGAAGTAAAATGCGCCCATACGGACACCCATATGGGCACATTTTACTTCCTCTTCCAGGAGCAACAAGGGTTTTATGGGCCAGATGAATTGGTGTCAGGGGCCGCACCCGGCCCCTGGGCCTTAGTAACCGGCTCCCTGAACCACATGATCGGCCCACGGCCTAAAAAGTTTGGGCATCCCAGGCCTAGAGTTATGGTCAAAACTGCTAGATCCGGAGATCCGAGCGTGGAAGTGAGGACGCGGAAGCCATTATAGGTGAACCGAACAACACGTCTGTTTATTATGAGAACAACAAGACAACAACAACAACGGCTGGGGAGGCAGGGACTTAAGTACCCTGCTTGACCCAGCCCACTGACCAATAGGATGCGGCGATTTTCCCGCCGCTGGACTTTCAAATATCCAACACCCCTTTCCCCCAGAATGCACTACACTCTATTTGCATACATAGTCAGCCAGGTGACTGGGGCGTGTCCGGACCCTGTTGGACCTGCGCAGTTCAGTCGGCACCAGGGCATCTAGCGGAGCGGACCTGTCGCTTCCGCTCTGCTCTGCCCTGGCAAGAAACTGCTCCGGATTAGCTGCAGTGACTTCGGCGGTGACCGGGGGTGGACCTGCTTCACCAGGTAAGTCCACCGGCAACGAGTCTGCGCGAGAGGGGGTGAGACAGGGCTGAACCGGGTCAGTAACCGGTTCGACTAGCGTTGGTGTGTCTGGTTCTGGGACGACTGGTTCTTCTGGAATGCAGTCGTCCTGTGTGTCGGGACTTGTCCGCCTCCTGAGCTGGTCGATGTGGCGTTTCCATACTCGACCATCAGCGAGGTGAACCTTGTATGTGTATGGGCCCAGCATATCACAGACGCTCCCGTCTTCCCACAGCGGACCCGGCGCAAAGTTCCTGGCGAAGACAGGGGTGTCTATGGGGAAGGTGCGGCCTCGCGTGTGTCCCTCTCGGAATTTGTCCGGAGAGTATCGGGGGTGCAAACGGTCTAGTTGGCAGCGGAGCCTCCTGCCCATCAGGAGTTCCGCGGGGGCCTTTCCTGTGGCAGCACAGGGGAGATTATGCTGTGCCAGCAGGAATGTGTCTATTCTCTCCTGCCAGTCTCCCGGCCCCAGCCTCCCCAAAGCTTCCTTCGTGCTGCGCACGAACCTCTCGGCTTGCCCATTCCCTTGTGCCCTAAAAGGGGAGGTGAGTGCGTGCCTGGTTCCTAGGGAAGCCAAGTACTGTTCCAATTCTGTGGCCGTGAACTGCGGGCCGTTATCGGAGACCAGGGTGTCTGGAATGCCATGTGTGGCGAACAGCTGTCTGAGTTCCCGGATGATTGCCCTGGTGTTGGTGCTATTCAAAAGCCTCACCTCTAGCCACTTTGAATAGGCATCTACGACAATGAGAAATGTTTGGCCATGGAATGGGCCGGCTAGGTCGATGTGGAATTTCTGCCAGGGACCCGAGGGTTGCTCCCACTCCCTGACTGGGGCTGCTGGAGGATTGGGTCGGGACAATTGGCAGGGTGCACACTTGCTGACCCACCCCTCTATATCCTTATCGACCCGGGGCCACCACACGTAGCTCCTTGCCAAGCCTTTCATCTTGACCAACCCCGGGTGACTAGTGTGTAACGTTTCTAAGACTGTTGTGCGGAGGCTCTTAGGAATCACCACCTGGTCTCCCCACAACAAACATCCCCACACACAACACAATTCGTTCCGCTTATCCAAAAATGTCCTGAACTCCCCTTCCCCCTTTACCGGCCAACCGCGCTGTACCCAGCTGGAGACAGTCCGGAGTTCCGTATCCTTCGCCGTGGCCCTGGCAACCTCAGCCGATGTGATGGGGGCAGAGTCCAAAGTGTCCAAGAAAAGCACCGACGCCTCCCCCCGCTCTGCGCCGTCCAGGTCCGGGAGGGGGCATCTGCTCAGGGCATCCGCATTGCCCATGTGCTTCCCTGGGCGATAGACCAGCGTGTAAGAGTACCCCGACAAGAATAGGGCCCAGCGTTGCATGTGGGGGGACAGCACAGACGGCGTAGGGCGGTCGCCGGCCAAGAGTCCTAGCAGGGGTTTGTGGTCAGTGATGAGTTCAAAATTCCGTCCATAGAGGTAATCATGGAATTTCCTTACCCCACCCACAGCCGCCAGCGCCTCCTTGTCGATCTGTCCGTAGTTCCGCTCCGTTGGTGACATAGTCCTAGAGTAGTAAGCGATGGGTGCCTCAAGTCCGTTGGGCAGTCGGTGGGCGAGGACCGCGCCAACACCGTAGGGAGATGCGTCGCAGGCGAGGACTAGCGGCAGGGTGGCGTTATACTGGATCAGGAAACTGTCCTGAGATAGGAGATTTTTTACAGTCTTAAACGCCGACTCTTGTTCAGGGCCCCACTGCCACCCCGACTTGGCCACCAGCAGTCTGTGTAGCGGCTCAGCGGCGGTAGCTTTGCCCTTAAGGGTAGGCGCTTGGCTGTAAGGCCGTGGTGCATTTGTAGTACGCACCGACCCGTCCGGTTTTATGGGGGTTACTATGGGGGTCTCCCACCTGGCATGGTCAACTGGGACGAGTATTCCCTGGGCCACCAGCTTGTCCAGTTCCTTCTCTACCCTGGGCTTGAGGGCCAATGGGACTCTCCTAGCCTTAAGGCGAATCGGGGCAACACTGGGGTTTAGAGAGAATGAGATGGGTGACCCCACATACCTGCCCAGTCCTTCACCGAAAACGTCCTGGAATTCCACCATCAGGTCGTCCCGCAGCGAGGTTTCACTGGGCTGTTCTACGGCGATACTGTGGATGCCCGCGATGGTCAGCCCCAGGGCCGGAAACCAGTTTGTCCCCAGGAGGGTCGGAACCTTACCGTGGACTACGGTGAGTGGCAGGACCGACTCTTTCTCCCCGTACTGGACGTGGACCCGTTTCTGGCCCGCGATCGGAAGGAACCTGCCCTGGCAATCCTTCACGCGGATTTTCTGGGGGGCCAAGTCGGACTCTTTGAGGGAGGGAAAGGCTTGTTGCATCCATCTCCAGGATACAATGGACATGGCGGCTCCCGAGTCGACTTCCATCCGGCATTCCTTTCCGTCGATCCGGACCGTGGTGTGGAATTTCCGACCCCTCTCTATGTCGGGGTGACTTATCGTGATGGTGTGCGCTTCGGCGTCTTCGAATTTGGCGCCATTGTTTGCCTGGCGCCTGTGATTTGTTCGGTGGGTGGCGGCCACCTTGCCCGGCGGGAGATTTTGAACGTGCCGGTCAGCCTGGTTTCCTGCTTGCCTCGCGCGGCAGGCCCTTGCAATATGCCCCCGTTTATCGCAGTGGCGGCAAATCGCATCTTTAAAACGGCAATGCGTTCTTTGATGTGGCCCACCGCAGCTGGCACACCGGTGACTGCTCTTCCCCTGGTTTGCCCCATCGGTCGCACATACTTCCGCTTCCTCGTCGTCCTCCTCGTCGGGAACGACGTCCTCGTGGTGGGCAGTAGCCGGATGTGGCGCCGACGGGGTCCGATGGAGAGAAGATGCAGCCGATGTGGAGACCTCATAGGCTCTCGCCTCATCTATCACGGTTGCCAGGGTCAATTCTCTTCGGGCCAAGAGATGCCTCCTGAGCTTGTTGTCCCGGACCCCGCGGATGACTTGTTCTATCAGGGCGTCCTCGAGGGTTGGCCCGAACGCGGCCAGAATGGCGGCTGCCCTCAGGGCGGCCACGAATTCACTTATGGGCTCCCCGACCATCTGGTAGCGGTCCCAGAAATGGATCCGGAACACAAACTTTGAGGGCACTGGTGAGAAGTGGTCCTTGAGAGCGGACTGCAAGGTCTCCCACGCAACCTCCATAATGGGCGTCGGAGCCACCAGGGACTGGGCTACTTCGTAGACCTTCGATCCACAGTGGGTGAGGAAGAACGCCTTCTTCCTTTCTTCGGAAATTTCCCCCAGCTCAGCGGCGATGAGGGAGAATTTGAAGCGGTCTAGGTAGCTCTCCCACTTCTTGTCCTTTGGCTGGAAAGGTGGCGGGGGCGTGTAGGTAGCCATGGCGTGGTGCCGATTCTGCTGGCTCAATGTGTCTTTGCGGTTCTGGCTTGCTCCTCAGTATCCCATCCTCATCGCCAGTGCTAGATCCGGAGATCCGAGCGTGGAAGTGAGGACGCGGAAGCCATTATAGGTGAACCGAACAACACGTCTGTTTATTATGAGAACAACAAGACAACAACAACAACGGCTGGGGAGGCAGGGACTTAAGTACCCTGCTTGACCCAGCCCACTGACCAATAGGATGCGGCGATTTTCCCACCGCTGGACTTTCAAATATCCAACAAAAACCACAGGCCTTTTGCCTGTTTACATCTATATTAATATTTTTTAAAAAATTGATTTGATTTTCAAGTAAACTTTTTTAATATGTATGAAACAATTGGCCTATGGCTCATTTTTAAAGCTTCCACCCATGAAACGGTTCTTTAATATTAAAAACAAAATTATTTCAGACTTCTTGGCCTGGATGCCTGCAGTTCTAAGGCATGGAGTCTGAAATTCGGGTAACACTTCCAGGGGCTCCTCCTGCACACCAACAAACAATCTATAGTGCAAGGTGTGGGTCTGGGGAGGGGTCCCCCAACTGCTTCCCATCCCAACTCCAACCCCACCCCACCCCAAGAAAAAACCTTTCTCTGGGGTGGAAACTCCTCTTCCCTCCAGCCTCTGCTCCCCTTCCCCTGTCCTCCTTGTGGGGAGAGAGAAAGGGGATCAACCAGAAGGGCGGCTTATTAGAAAGGGACCGTGTCCTTTTTCCTCCAGCCTCTGCTCCCCTTTCCTCCTTTATTGTCTTGAAGGAACATTGCCCTCAGAAGGTCTTTTGGTAACTCAGCCCTCCAATGCTTCTAAGAGCAAAACTTTTAACATGTTGGTTTTTTCCTGCTTCTGGAGTTTGATTCTCAGGTACTGCATGACGGAGTGAGCTCCAGTCCCTATCCCAGCTCCTGCCAACCTAGCAGTTTGAAAGCAAGAAATTGCAAGTACAGTAATACCTTGCATAACGAATTAAATTCGTTATGCGAGGTTGCTCGCTATGTGAGGTTGCTCGCTATGTGAAACAAACAAAATTCCTATGCAAAAACTCGCATAACAAGCATTTCAAGGGGGAAACTCGCATAGCAAAAAAATTCACTATGTGAGTTTTTCCCATAGAAACGCTCGTTATGTGAGTTTTTCCATAGGGAAAGTCCGACTCGCATAGCGAAAATTTTTGTTATGCGAGTCAGACCGCTTAGCAAAAAACTTGCTCAGTTTTTCACTAAGCGAAACGGTTGTTATGCGAGGTTTGACTGTACTGTAAATAAATAGGGACCACTTTGGTGGGAAAGGTCGCCCTTGCTCAAAAGCCACTCATATCTGACTCTAGGGCATGGGTGCCCAAACTATGGCCCGTGGGCCAGATCCAGCCCATGACGCCAATTTATCCAGCCTGCTCCACCCTTGTTGCTCCCAGAAGCGGAAATAAAACTCACCCGACTTCCACTTCTGGGAGCGACAAGTGTGGTGTGGGCTGGATAAATTGGCATTAATGGCCGGATCTGGTCCACTGGGAGTAGTTTGGGCACCCATGCTCTAGGGCAGGCATGATCTTCCTACAGGCTGGTCTTACTCAAGACTCTGTCTTGTGCTTAAACCACCCACCCAACAACAACAAAGCTACAAGGAAGAAAAACAGATTCTTCTCCCCATAATTAAATTGCTCTAATCCCAATATGAATAGAGGGGTTGGAGTGGGAGACGGTCTGAATCAGACATTTTACTCCGGACAATATTTCTTCACTTCACATGCAGACTGGTATAAAACCTCCCCCTCTTGTTCTTCTGGTAATCCCAGTAGCCCTGGTTGGTCACAATTCCACATCTGGCAAAAGATCAACACAAGCAAAAGGGGCTTTTGTGAAGAGGATCCTCAAGCCAAAAAACAGTAGTTACCAGCCATTATCACCACTGCCCAACAACCTGGGGTCAGTTGGCACGTAACACATTTTACCATTCTCAGAAAAAACTAATGCCAAGGGAATGCTTCTTTTAGGGAAAGAAAATGTCTGACTCCCATCAGATTCCACACTGACATTAGTCCTGGAAAGGGGTAGTGCCAGTCTGCCAGCCCCCATACCTATAAAAGTGCTGTAAGGCACTTTTTATCTTCCTGTCCTATTTATCTTCAGTCCCATAGCCAAGTGAACTAGAGATTATGTCAACCAATGACGGCCCCCAGACAGCAGGAAAATTCACTTCTGTGGCTACACACACTATTCTGAGGTTGTCAAGAGTTTTCAGTAGGGTAACACTGCACTTATCTTTGTTTTAAAACGACAGCTACGGTTTAAAGGGAGTCCGATCAAGAGCCTCGGCCAGTCCGTTCCACAGATTTCTAAAAATGTAGTAGTGAAAGGAGCCCCAGTGTTCGTGCCCAAGTTCCTCGCTACCCATGGCTTAGAAAATGTGGAGAAACCTGCCAGAAAGGACTGCTCACCATCTTCCACCTTTGACTACTCAGGCCAGGAATGGACTACCACGGAAACACTAGGTATCATTACACTGAAAAAGTAGTGAATTGCAGTTGTGATCATACACTACCCTCAGGGATTTAGTGCATGAATTCGAGGTGTTGAATTATGCTAATTAGTTCATTTATTTCTTTTATTTCATTCATTAGTTAAGGGTGGTGTTTCAAATGGGGAAAAATAAAGACATTATGTTCATAAAATTAAGGTTTTCATAAAATGTTCATAAAATCTAAGGTTTTCTGAGCTAACATAAAGGTTGGCCTTGATTGAAAGTCAGTCATATCGGACTCTAGGTTTCGGTGCTCATCTCTGTTTATAGCCAAAGAGCCAGCGCTGTCTGTGTCTGCAGACATTTCCTTGGACATGTGGCAGGCATGGAACGCTGTTTACCTTCCCACCAAAGTGGTCCCTATTTATCTTCTTGCAATTTCTTGCTTTTGAACTGCTACGTTGTGTTAACCCCAAACCGGAAATCCCAATGTCATTTGTGTTTTATATATATAGACACGTGTCTATAAGCAGCCCACTGTACACACAACAATTCATCATTGGTTAATAACTGCAAACGATCTATTTTTAATAAATATTTCAATTGTCAAATCGCAAACAAAAAGAGTTTTTCCTTCACGATTCCTTGAAAGCAGTTCTTCAATAAGAGGGAAAGCCAATGTATCTATTCTGGTGATGAGATTTTTTTTTAAGGAAAGAAGGTTAGAAAGAGGGTTTTTTTTAATTAAAAAACCTTCATAGAAAATGTTTCTGAAGTCCTATCCAAATTGTGTAAGTGTCAAAAGAAAGGTTATTCTGTTCTCTTTCAAGCTCACTTTGCATCACTTCGATCGGTCAATTGGTTTTTTTTTTTTTTTGCTGTGTTATCACCAACCCCTCCCGCAGAAATGTCATTTTAACAAGTCATGTTTTCCCTTAATATCTTTGTTGTTGATTCCTGCTTTGGCGTCATTTTTCTCCACATGTTGTATACAAACTGTATCCACCATGGGAAGTTGTCGTATTCAATTTCTAAATTGGTTTTCCCACCATTTATTGCGTTTTTGTAACCTTGTTTGAGTGTATTTTTTGTAAAATGCTTCATAGATTATTTTTCCAAAGTCCAATTCCAAATCTGAAAGTGTCTCTACATAGGATAATCTTTCTTCTTTCAAATGCACTTTGGATCATCTGAATTGATTGGGTAGTTTTTTCGTTAGCCCTCTGATAACTGGCCCCCTCTAGCAAAACTGTCATTTTTCCGATGCTACTTCCGAAAGTGATGATGCCATTGCTTTGCATTTTCAGCTTTTGTGTTCTACTAATTCTTAAAGTTGGCGAGACGATCTTTCAAATGACATAACCCTTATTTTCATGGGTGTCTTAGTTTTGGTGTTGCAGCTTCTCAAAAGTACGTGATTTTCGTTACACTGCAAAAGCCGCCAGACCCCCATCCGAAACGTAAGACATTCATAGAATTCACGTCAAAAAAACCTGTTACCACAGAATGTAATTTATTCCTTTTATGCTCTGAATTACAGGTATCTGTTGCAGAAGTCTTTTTCAGAACAGCAGCTGATACTTATATCCTTAAAAAATGAAGTCTTACTTTTAAAACAAACAGAATTGTCCACAGAACAGTCCCTTTGAATGTTTATGGTGTAACCTTGGAGATCTATCAGAAAAACAAAGTGTTTGTTTTACAGTCAGAGATTGAATCAAAATGCTTTTGTATTTTTTAAAAAAAGATAAAGGCTAAATGATACAAATTTGAGACTATTATCAAAATTCATTGTATTCCTGGTCAATATATTTTTATATCACCATCCGGGTTTTTAGTCTTTTTTTAAAAAAGTTTATTTGCTATGAAGATTTTAACAATGTGTTTCATGAAAGGTTTTTAATGATCTGTTGGGTCTTTTTATACAGGGTCATGTGCAATTGGATTGTGAGCTGCCCGGAGTCGCTTTGGTGATTGGGCGGCTATACAAATATAAATAAATAAATAAATATCGGTAAATAAATAAATAAATAAATAAATAAATAAATAATTTTATGTATATGCTTCTGGTTGACAACAGATGGCATATGCATTGGCTGAAATACTATTGTATCTTCCCATCTGTATTACATCATTAGCATAAATCTCAACTGCAAATTGCCCCACGTAGACATCTTGTTTCGTTTTCTGATAATTCCTGCAAAAATCCATTCAACCCAGAAAGTATATTTCTGTGCTTTTGAATGATAAAAAAAGTTACAGACAAGACTTCAGAAATATGTACAGTCAAACCTCGCATAAAGAGTATTTCACTTAAAGCAGGCATGCCCAAACTATGGCCCGCGGGCCGCATCCGGCCCGCCAGGCCATTTCATCCGGCCCCCGACATGGTATAAGAACTCTTATAATTTTATTTTATTTTTTTAAAAAAAATTTTGGGCGAACTTTTTTTTTGGGCGGAGGGATCACAAGTCAGTGAAAGAGTGATTTGCCTAGTTCCTTCCTCCTCCTGCTTAGTACTAGGAGTTCTGCCGAATCTACTTTAGAATGGCTGAATCAATACGCCAGAGTGGAGAGAGGGACTTCAGTGGGAGCTAAAAGTAAGTAGTTTGGGCATGCCTGATTTTAAGCAATTAAAAAAGAAAGCCAGGAGCAGGGGGGAGGGGGAGGGAAGCGAGGTTTAGAGTTCTTCACATCTCGTTGTCAGGCTGCGTATATTGCAAACTTAAGATATCAGAAGAGAAGCAAAAAAAGTTCACAACTTCTCAGGTGCCACAATGCATAATAATGCATCCACCCATCCATTGGCTGGGCAAAAGAAGTTTGTTTTGCAGCCCTTTGTAGGAGGTTTGAATAAGACTCCCGGGATGTTCCCTTACTGTCAGAAGCAACAAATGTTGCTTTTCAGCTCGCTTGTGCAAAGAAGTTTGCTCTGCAACCTTTTGCAATTGCAAAGGTTTAAATAACCCGGGATTTTTCGTCAGTTGCAAAAAGAGACGTTACTTTACCTTTAGGCTTGCCCCGTCATTGTGTGCCTGTGGAGTTGATGTGCTCTTACAAATTCAACCCATGAAGCTTTGCTCTTCTGCCTGATGTGGTGGATTTGATCTTAAATCCACCTCAAATTTAAATACAGCTCAAATTTAAATACAGGAGTTAGTCTACAAAAGGCCCTGGAGAATGCATTAAATTTGGTAAAGGTTTCTCTTGCTCGAAAGCCAGTCGTATCTGACTCTAGGGGTCAGTGCTCATCTCTGTTTCAAATCCAAAGAGCTAGTGCTGTCTGCTTCTGCAGGCATTTCTGTGGTCATGTGGCAGGCATGACTAGACACTGCAGCCCACAGAACACTTGTTACCTTCCCACCGAACTGGTCCCTATTTATCTACTTGCAATCGTAAAGGTAAAGGTTTCCCTTGCTCGAAAGCCAGTCTTATCCGACTCTAGGGGTCAGTGCTCATCTCTGTTTCTAAGCCGAAGAGCTAGTGCTGTCTGCTTCTGCAGGCATTTCCGTGGTCTTATGGCAGGCATGACTAGACACTGCAGCCCACAGAACACTTGTTACCTTCCCACCGAACTGGTCCCTATTTATCTACTTGCAATTTCTTGGTTTTGAACTGCTAGGTTGGCAGGAGCTGGGACAGAGATGAGAGCTCATTCCGTCCTGCAGTACTCGGGAATCGAACTGCTGACCTTCCGCCTCCCAGTCAGCGTCTTAGTGACTTGAGCCACTGCAGTCTCATATGTATATATGCAGTACTGTAAAGCTATTTAGATACACTGTACACTAGTACCCCGAATAACGTTATGACTTGGTTCCACAAGTCCCGTCGTTATTCGGTTTTTAACGTTGTGCGATACATTGAACACACAATGTTAAAAAAAGCCCTGTTTCCCTGGAGGCTGCAGGAAGCGAGAACATCGGGATTTGAATCCTGACATTTTGGCTTGCTGCTGCCTCCAGGGAGGTGGGAGAACTTTGGAAACAGCTTGGAGCGGGTTTCCCCACCTCCCTGGACCCGGCGGGGGGGTCAGAGCCCCCAAAATTGGTAAAAAAAACGTCTGTTTTTTTTACCAATTTTGGGGTTTCTGACCCCCCCGCCGGGTCCAGGGAGGTGGGCAGACCTGATCCAAGGTGTTTCTGGGCTTCCCCGACGTCCTGAGCCAGTGCAGGAAGCCAGAATGTCAGGATTCGAATCCCGACGTTCTCGCTTCCTGCAGCATAAAAGAGGGTGGGGGAAGTTCAAAATTAGCGCACATCAGCTCTAGGGAGGTCGGGAGACCCGATGCGCGCTAATTTTGAACTTCCCCCACCCTCTTTTATGCTGCAGGAAGCCAGAATGTCGGGATTCGAATCCTGACATTCTGGGTCGCTGCACTGGCTCAGGACATCGGGGAAGCCCAGAAAAAGCTTGGATCGTGTCTGCCCACCTCCCTGGACCCTGCGGGGGGGTCAGAGACCCCAAAATTGGTAAAAAAAAACGTCCGTTTTTTTTACCAATTTTGGGGGCTCTGACCCCCCCGCCGGGTCCAGGGAGGTGTGGGAACCCGATCCAAGGTGTTTCTGGGCTTTCCCGACGTCCTGAGCCAGTGCAGGAAGCCAGAACATCGGGATTCGAAATCTGACATTCTGGCTTGCTGCACTGGCTCAGGACGTCGGGGAAGCCCAGAAACACCTCCAGAGAGATCAGAGGACCCGATCTACAGCTGCAGGGTGGCTGGGGAAGCTGACGGGGACTCCCTGTCGGCTTCCCTAGCCACCCGCCCATGCCTCCGCAGCTGTGGGGTGGCTGGGTAAGCCGATGGGGGAGCCCCCCGTCAGCTTTCCAGCCTCCCCACCCCTGCCTCCGTAGCTGCAGGGTGGCTGGGAAGCTGAACGGAGAACCCCGTTCAGCTTTCCACCCACCCTGCTGCTAAGAACGACTGTATCGTGTAACGTTAAAATCGCGTTACTCGATACAAGATGTTTCCGAAAATCTTGTAACGTTATGCGGATTTAACGATATACGGTACTCGCGTTATACGGGGTATTACTGTATGTCTATAGTGGCTGCACTCTACTCTGGCAGCAGAGGTAGCTCCAGTTGATGGGGCAAACTGTCCCCAGCTAATCAGTGGCATCTCCGCTGCCGCCATGAGATTTCCCATTGATCAGCTGACTGGCGGTATAGAGATGTCCCAGGTAAGCCGATTGGCAGTCACGATGGCATCAGAGATGCTGTGGACCAAATGGTTATGTTCTCCTTCATCAGCTGGAAATCTGTCTGCACTACCAGGGCAGATCAAACCCACTGATCAGTGAAAACAGACTCCAGCTGATCAAGGGAGACCATTCCTAGCTATCTCAGAAAACAAAACAAATAAAATAAAATACACAGTAGCACTTTAAAGACTAACTGCTATTCCCACCAGTAATCCTTTTTTTAAAAAAATGTTTATTTGAAGAGTCCTAGTGCTATGACACTTTGAATAAATATTTTTTAAAAAAACAATGCACCATAGCAGCAGAGGGGCTCCCACTGATTGGTAGTAACTGGTGTCAGCTGATCTGCAGCTGCAGAGAGATGCAGCAGATCTGTTAATGCTGCCTCTGCCAATCAGCTGTAATCTATGTCACCTCCTGCTGCAAGTTTATCTGGGCTTTCCCAGGTAAACATTAACAGGAGTGGGCACAAAGTCTAAACAAGTGATGGCAAACCTTGGTAGTTCAGGTGTTATGGAACTTCAATTCTCAGATGTCCTGATCACCAGAAGTGCTGATTTAGGCTTCTGGTAATTGAAGTCCAAGAACACCTGGAGTGCCAAGGTTCACCATCACTGGTCTGAAGTGATTTATTTTACACTGATTCAAGTATTAGTATAAGTTGGAAGTCGAAATTGATTTATAGTATTATGGCTGTGCATTGTGTAATTCCTGATTTTAAATTGATTGGGAGACCCAATGTGCGCTAATTTTGAAGTTCCCCCACCCTCTGAGGCTGCAGCAAGCCAGGCAGGACATGATGTCAGGAAGCTGATCTTTTCTAAGGCTAATGACTTTTCATTGCTAATTAAAATCCAAAGTTCCAGGTACGTGGGGTTTAAATTGGCAATGAAAAGTCATTAGCCTTATAAAAGATCTGCTTCCTGACATCATGTCAGGAAGCGGATCTTTTATAAGGCTAATGACTTTTCATTGCTAATTAAAATCCAAAGTTCCAGGTAGGTGGGGTTTTAATTGGCAATGAAAAGTCACTAGCCTTATAAAAGATCTGCTTCCTGACACCATGTCAGGAAGCAGATCTTTTCTAAGGCTAATGACTTTTCATTGCTAATTAAAATCCAAAGTTCCAGGTACGTGGGGTTTTAATTGGCAATGAAAAGTCACTAGCCTTATAAAAGATCTGCTTCCTGACACGATGTCAGGAAGCAGATCTTTTCTAAGGCTAATGACTTTTCATTGCTAATTAAAATCCAAAGTTTCAGGTAGGTGGGGTTTTAATTAGCAATGAAAAGTCACTAGCCTTAGAAAAGATCTGCTTCCTGACATGATGTCAGGAAGCAGATCTTTTCTAAGGCTAATGACTTTTCATTGCTAATTAAAATCCAAAGTTTCAGGTAGGTGGGGTTTTAATTAGCAATGAAAAGTCACTAGCCTTAGAAAAGATCTGCTTCCTGACATGATGTCAGGAAGCAGATCTTTTCTAAGGCTAATGACTTTTCATTGCTAATTAAAATCCCACCTACCTGAAGCTTTGGAACACAACAACAGCTCCTTGGATGCCACAATGACCAAGCTGGATGTGAGTTTCTAGGATCTGTCATATTTTTTTAAAAGGACACTTTTAAAGGACACCGCGAAGGCGGCGAAGGAGGAGCCGGCGAAAGAGGAGCCGGCGGCAAAGGCGTTAGTGGTGGCGGGGGCGGGGGCGGGGGCAAGGCTGGGTGGATGTATGTACCATGGAGAAATAGTTCGGCCCTCGGAGCATCTGATAAAATGTTATCCGGCCCCCGGGCCGAAAAGTTTGGGCACCCTTGCTCTAGGGAGTAGTGCTCATTTCCATTTATAGCCAAAGAGCCAGTGCTGTCTGTAATTGCAGACGTTTTCATGGTCATGTGGCAGGTATGATTAGATCACCCACCCAGTCACATAGCCACGCCCACAAAGTAGGCCATGCCTACATTGAGGTAGTAAAAAAAATTGGAGCCCACCACTGGATAGGGCACCCCTGGCTTAAAGCGCCCCATCTAGTTCCATCTCACTGCTTGCATTGCATTTCCCCCCTTCATTTTCCTGAAGCCTATCAATGTGAACTAATGGAGCTCAGTCTTTCTTTATATCTAGCCAAGATTTTAATACTTATTTCTAGTTTCCTCAGTCATTGTATTATACTTGTGTTGGTTACGCTAGCATTGAAAAAGCATTCATTTGTAGAAAATCAGAATTTTATGACTAATCAGAAAGGTGAAAAAGCAAGTTGGCAGCTTGGTTTTATCAGTCTGGGGCACAATGTGCAAATTAATTAGGAGCAATTCAAATCATCCGTACAATCATCTTATTGCTCCACTAACTCTTACATTTTGTCTTGTTCCTTGACTCCAATCACTCTTCCTAACTGCCCACACAGATCCTTTACCATGTTGTTTGTCTTAGTACAATTATTCTCTAAAAATATATATTGAGCAAAGGAGACGTGTAAATGAATCAGCGACACACTGTTGAGCATTTTGGAGCCTCCTTTCAGTCACATGCATCAGGGTATGCACTGTTTTACACTCTTTGTGAATGATGGCAGCAGCATAAATAGCTCGTAGCTAGGGTTCAAAACTCCTTAGCTCAAGGCTTTGAAGAACTAAGAATATTTGTTAATCATACTAAGATGGCATGTCTGTTAAGCTGTTTCTAGCAGCAGCACAGCAAAGTGGGAATATGTTTGCATGTAAGTCTCCCAGTTCACCCATTTTTAGCCCAGCTAATAAACATACTTAAGGACTTCAGAAGAAGAAGGGGGCGGCCAAAAATGAGATGGCTAGATGGTATTGTAGACACAATGGGCACATTGCTGGGCGGGCTGAGGAGGATGGTGGTGGACAGAAGTGCCTGGCGGACAGTGGTCCATGGGGTCAACTCACAAAGGGTCGGAATCGACTGTGCGACTGAACAACAACAAGGACTGCAGTGGCTCAAGTGGCTAAAATGCTGACTTGGAGGTGGAAGGTCAGCAGTTTGATTCCTGAGTACTGCAGGACAGAATGAGCTCCCAACTTTGTCCCAGCTCCTGCCAACCTAGCAGTTCGAAAGCAAGAAATTGCAAGTAGATACCGTAAATAGGGATCACTTTGTTGGGAAGATAACAGCATTCCATACGCCCCACTGTCTAGTCATGCCTGCCACATGACCATGGAAACATCTGCAGAAACAGACAGTGCTAGCTCTTTGGCTTTGAAACAGAAATGAGCACTGAACCCTAGAGACAGATACGACTGGCTTTCGAGCAAGGGAAACTTTTACCTTTACTAATAAACATACTCGGACTAAATACATGAGAGAAAGAAAAATATCATTTACTCATAAAATGAGGTCAGAAGATACATGTGCTCAAGAGTCTTGATGCAGTTGGTTTAGAAAGAATTTAAGTCAAGCCTTTCTACCAGCCAGGTGGCCTGGAAGATGGAGGAGCTCCAAATGACAAAGAGTATTTCCTCTTCCAAGGCAGAAAGCAAGAGAGAAGGCAGGGGCAAAACATAGGCCTTAAGACATTCAGATAATACAAGGTGTCCCAAAAATCTCACATAGAGAAAATGGGAAAGTAGCTAAATGTACAGTATCTTTATTGACAAAATATTCATTACAAAATCTGGCGAACATGTTCCAAGATATCTCTTATGAAATCTTGTGTGTATTGTGACTTTTGGGACACCATGTATAAGTCACAGGGCATTTCATAGAGTTACTAAACACTTTGCCTTATTAATTAATTAATTAATTAATTTACTTGATTTGTACTCCATCTTTCTCTCACTGCTGTGTCCCAAGGCATTTGTTAAAGGGGGGCGGTTACTCCCTTTGTCCCCAGGACCTCACAGTAACAGAATCCATCCCCACGCAACAAGAGTGTTATAAACTTATCTCTTCCTGCCCATTTTGAGTCCCAGGCTCTCTCCATTGAATCCTTACTTTCAGCAATTTGTTAATCAATTGTTAATCTAACCTGATGTCTCAGAGCCCTGCCCAATCAGCTGCCTCATAAAACCAGAATAAAAGGTCAGTCTCCACAATGAGGAGAAGTTGCTTCACTTTCTTCCATGCCCACAGGCTGTTTGAGGGAGTGCAGTTTTCTTATGGGGATGGGGGAAGAACGGAAGATTCAGGGCTGGTTATTATTAGCCATTTGCGTCCTCTTCTACTTCAGTCTAGAACAGAAGAGTAGCGTGCCTTGGCGGGGCACCGTATAAAAATTTGTTTGGGGGCCCTTAGGAAGGGTAAAGATTTGTTTTGCTTACGCACGTTGGGGGCCCCCGTGGCCCGGGGGCCCCGTATAATTGATACGGCAGATACGGCGGTAGCTACGCCTCTGGTCTAGAAGGTAAGTCTTTCCTGTTGGAGGTAAGGATTGCATAAAAATTCCTTTCTTATTATTGAAGGCCTTTGTTTTACCCTAGAGTAAATTTAAGGTACAGGTTTTAGTCCAAGGTGAGGCTTTTTCCCAAGGCTGGCCCTTGACTTCTCACTTGGGTTAAGAGTTAATAACCTGCAAAGCAGTAATGCATGACTACATACTCTGCAAGTTGCACTCATGCCAGAGTGAAACAATTGGCATAAATTTTGTTGGTAGATTCCCATAAGTTAAGACAGGAATCCTCAAACTACAGTCCATGAGCCGGATCTGGCCTACAACATCAAATTATCCACCCACACCCTCGTTCCAACCACCATTGCCGCCACCACCTCAATCCTTGTTCCCTCCGCTTGGCTTGTCCCTGCCGGAGCAAAATAACAGGGTGGATGTTGTAAAGCATACAACATCCACCCTGCTATGGAGTGCCATTAGGGACACACCAAGCAAAGCAGAGGGGACAAGGGTTGAGGTGGCAGCAGGGAAAATAGTAAAGGTAAAGGTTACCCTTGCTCGAAAGCCAGTCCTATCCAACTCTAGAGGTTCAGAGCAAATCTCTGTTTAACAGCCGAAGAGCCAGTGCTGGTCTGCTTCTGCAGATGTTTCCTTGGTCATGTGGCAGGCATGACTAGAGACCAGAGCACATGGAACACTGTTTACCTTCCCACCAAATTGGTCCCTATTTATTTACACTAGTACCTCGGATAACAATGAGACTTAGTTCCACAAGTCTCGTCATTACCTGGTTTTTAACGTTGTGCGATGCATTGATTGCACAACATTAAAAAAAAGCCTAAACCAGGTAATGACGAGACTTGTGGAACTAAGTCTCATTGTTATCCGAGGTACTAGTGTACTAGTGTAAATAAATAGGGACCAATTTGGTGGGAAGGTAAACAGTGTTCCATGTGCTCTGGTCTCTAGTCATGCCTGCCACATGACCAAGGAAACATCTTTCCAAAGAGGAAAGGGAACGGGGCGATTCGCCTGCCTCTTTGGAAAGGGCAGTGGGGATTCCATGAGTGGAATCCCCACTGCCCTTTCTAAAGAGGCAGGCGGGTCACAGCGTGGGATCGGCACCTGTTCCTCCCAGTGGTGGGATGTCAAAAAATTTACTACCCCACCGTGACGTCATCACAGTGTGGGCGGAGCTAACATCATGATGTCATGACACCATGGGCGGAGCCAAAGAAACTAAATAAATAATAAAATAAAATAAAAATAAGCACACACACACACACACACCTCAACCTACCCACCCACAAGGGCAACAAGGAGAACAGCAAGGAGGCCGTGCATACGCACCAAGCACTGTAGGCATGAATGCACACTAAGTGCTTGGCGCACATGCGCAGTGGGGGAACCAGTGAAAAGGTAAGCCCCGAAGGTGGTTCCCCCCAAAAGCTCCTACCGGTTCTCTGGGACACTGGGAAAAGTTACTACCGGTTCTGGAGAACTGGTGAGAACCTGCTACATCCCATCACTGGTTCCTCCCCTCCCAAGCACCAATCTTGTGCTGGGATCAATCAGTGCTTGGGTTGTGGGCAGGGATGGGCACTCATCCCTGCCCACAACCCAAGTGCCAATTGATCCGAGCACATGATCGGCACTTGGGAGGGGAAAATGGATGTGTACACCCATTCCCCCCAACCCAAGCACCAATCATGCTGGGATCAATCAGTGCTTAGGAGGTGGGGAGGAATGGTTGAGCACACCCATTCCTCCCCGCCTCCCCAATGCCAATTGATCCCAGCACAAGATCGGTGCTTGGGAGGGGGGAATGGGTGCTCACAATCCCATTGCACACAACCTTGCAAAACAAAAAAACCCACTAAACAGGTGTGGATCTAATTGTTCCGGATGCAATGCGCATGGTGTTATTTAGCTGTACATCAGCCTTGCTTACATGGGTGCTATTTAACCAAACGGGTGCAGTATTTTGCTGCAGAATAAACTAGACTTAATTCAGAAGTTCATAAAGTACTGAATCCCCAAGTTATGCCCCATAATTTCTGTATGATATTGTTCCTCGATCTAATTTTTGCTGTGGTTTTAGGAGGTGTGGTTTAAATGCCAAAGGACGATCTAGGGTGATACCCAGGCACTTGTGCTCTTTATTATGATCAAGGCATTTCCCATCCATGTATACTGTCAATTCTCTCTGTGCTAATTTATTATTCAGATGAAAGCAAGCGACTTCTGTCATGGTGATGTTTGGTTTAAGGAATTAATTTGTCATTATGGAGATATCAGTTGTAAGGACCTCATTTGAGGCCTCAAAGGACCGATGCCTGGTAGCTATCACCCAGTCATCAGCATACCCGAACTTCCTACTATGTGTAGCTGGTAGGTCAGCTATATACAGTGCAAAGAGCATTGGGGCCAAAATTGAACCTTGCGGTAAGCCATTGTTGAGGATTTTTCTTGAACTTAGTTCACCTTCTTGTGGTGCACCTTAGGTCATGCTTAATGGATTAGTACTTGCTGGCAGCCAGATAATCACTATGATCTCCTGGCTAAGTACAGTGGTACCTCGGATAATGTTTACATTGGATAACGCTAAAATTGGATAACATTGGGGAATCTGAGGCAAACATTTGCATTGCACAATGTTAAGATAATGTTGTGCGATGCAAATGTTTGCCTTAAATTCCCCAACATTATCCACGTTATCCGACGCTGTGATGGGCGCTTGAGTCGGGGGAACCAGAGCGTGCGCCCATTCTTTCCCCTGACCCAAGCGCCGATTGAATGATTGGCGCTTGGCCGGGTGGTTGGTTGGTTGGGAACCAGAGCGCACGCTCGTTCTTTGCTTCTGAAGGGAGCCTTGATCCCTTCGCAAGCAAAGGGCTATTCTAGCCTCAGGCTATTCCAGCCTCGAATAGCCCTTTGCTTGTAAAGGGGACAAAGCTCCTTTCAGAAGCAAAGGGCTATTTGAGGCTGGAATAGCCATTTGCTTGTGAAGGGAACACGGCTCCCTTCGCAACCAAAGGGCAATCGCTGGGATCGCTGGTTTGCTTGGGGAGGGAGGGTCTTTCCTCTCCTGAAGCAAACTGGATCGCCCCCCTGTTCCCTTTCCTCTTCAGAAAAGGAACAGGGCTTTTTTTTAACGTTGTGCAAGCAATGCATTGCACAATGTTAAAAACCAGATAACTTTATGACTTGTGGAACCAAGTCTTAACATTATGCGAGGTACCAGTGTACATATGAGTCTAAAGCTTTTAATTCCAGTGTTTAAATCTGATAGTACTTGTGAAAAGGTACTCTCCAAATATATATTAAAGCATGTTATGGACAACACACAGCTTTGTTGCACACCTCTGTGAATTTGAACCTATTCTGTCAGCTGCTCTTCAATTCTGACTTGAGCTGTCTGATATCAATAAAGGTTGGTGATGATTCTGATATCTTCATAATCTACATCTATTTTTTCCAGATCACCTTGTCATGCTGGCATCTGTCAAAAGCTTTTGCATAATCTATAAAACATGCATGCACATCACATTTCATGGCTCTACATCTTTCTATGAGGACCTGCATCTTTAACAGTGCCTCTCTGGTACCTATAGAATTCTGAAAGGCAAATTGTGTCTCACCTGTGTTTTCTTCACACGTCTTATAAAGTGTGGATTTATTCACTTTGTAATCCATTCTTTATCTATGTTTATCAAGAGGCTCTATCTCCAACTAATTTCTTATTATTTAGTCTACCTATTGTGTTACTAATCTGGAAGAAAAGTCCTTATAACTCAGCTTCAACAAAGTTACAATTTCCCTGAAGTCAATTAGGTTGGTGAACATGACATGCATTTCAGTCTCCTGATTCCATCCTTTACATTCAGCTAATGAGTTGCCCATATTTTGAAGGTTGCTTTCTTACAGTTCACTCTATTTACTTTGATGATGTACATAAATAGGAGTCCCCATTACGGAATATTATGATAATTTTCATTGTGAGACTGTATAATATGATTGATCTAGTAGTAAGTCCCTTTGAGTTTAATAGAGTTTAACACTGAGCAGATATATGTAATGTACCAAATCTAGTGTAGTACATAGAGTGACCATAGAGTGATCATGAGGAACAAGATAAAGTATAGAATCCTCCAACTCACTCTGCAAGGAAAGATCCCTGGGAAGAGACGCCCTGGATGTAGATGGATTTCATGGCTGAAGAACCTGAGAGACTGATGTGGCATGTCCTCAGAAGAACTGTTCCGAAGAGTTAAGAACAGGAAGACTGTCACCATGATGATAGCCAATATCCAGAATGGATACAGCACCTGAGGAAAAAGAAGATAGAGTGATAGATTAGGACTCAGAAGACTTGAGTTAGAATCCCTTGTTGGCCACAGAAACTTGTGGGGGTTGGCATTAATGAAACCTGTCATTAAATACATCACCTACCTTGAAAACACTGCTAAGGTCACTAAAATTCAGGTGCACCTTGAGGGCATTATAACATGCAGATGCAGACCTATGTAAGATCAGACTCAAAGAGTGATGTTTGTGAGGACATTTAAAATTATCTACTCTTTTTCAGGAGATGCTATAAAATGCAAAAGCTGCAGTCAACAACACTGGGACAAACAGTGCATTCCTGTTGGAAGTACATGTGTAATCGAGGATTCTAAGGCTGTCTGTGGCATTAGGACAGAGACCAAATACAGTGAGTTAAGGCTGCAATCCTATACACATTCATCTCAGAGTAAAGCCAGTTAAACACAATGAAATCACCTTCTAAGTAGATTTGGACTCTGTACAATCTGCCTCCTTTCCACTGCCTAGGCCAGAGATGGGAAACCTTGGCAATCCATGTGTTCTTAGACTTCAAATACCAGAAGCCCTGATCAGCATTCCTGCTGATCAGGGCTTCTAGGAATTGAATGTTAAGAACATCTGGAGTGCCAAGGTTCACCATCACTAGCCTAGGATCTCTCTCTTCTGCACGACCATTTAGGCTGCACTGCTTTGGGACCATTCTACTTCTCAGCTACATGGCCTTAACAGAGGGAGAGGAATCTGTTTCTTCAGCTACCTACACTAATCTCCCCACATATCCTATGTTTGTTCTTTGGAGAAGCAACAACCTCCTGGCCCTGAAGAGCTCTATACAGTTGAAGTTCCATCTTGGGTGGAATTACGTGTCCACCCCCATCTTCCAACAATGCTGGAATACAATTATGATGTTCTTCTCCAGAGTCAATAAAGGCTGCCCCATTACAAACACACACATTTATTTATTTATTTATCATATTTATATGCTGCCCTATTCACGAAGCGACTCGACTGATGAACACCATTCATGGACACTACTAATCTGCCGATGTGCAAGGGTGATGTGATGATAGTGGCAAGCATTCTTGAACTCTTTTGGCTGTGGCACAATCTGCCCATACAAATTTATTTATTTATT
The DNA here is from genome assembly GCA_030440675.1 of Furcifer pardalis. Classification (NCBI taxonomy): domain Eukaryota; kingdom Metazoa; phylum Chordata; class Lepidosauria; order Squamata; family Chamaeleonidae; genus Furcifer; species Furcifer pardalis. Next base: position 155,545,178 of record CP126893.1, read on the forward strand.
TATTCATCTGTTCATTCATTCATTCCCTGCCCACCTAGGGGATTTCCCCTAGATTTTTAGAGATACAGGTATATCATTTCCATTTTAAATAATCAAGGCTTAAATCTTTTTTAAAGTCACACTTTTAAGATTTCATAGGACTGCTCACAAAAATTTGGGAGAATTAAAGGATTCCTTTTTTCACTGAGCAGAAAAGGTTTGCAGAAAACCCGTAAAAAAGCAGACTACCAGTTCAGATTGCTTCCAAAGTTTTTGAAGCACTTGTGAAGCTTAAAAAACCTAATTGTGGTGCATGTCTGGTAGTTACTGGAGGCTGAAAAAAAAAAGAATTTGGACTCACCATTTGGTTCATCCTGTCTTAGAGGTGAGGGAACAGGAGGCCGTGCAAAGTGTGTTCTTTTCTATGCTACATATATATAAATATTGCATATTTATCTACAACTATCTACAATCAATTGATTTTGAATTAGTTCAAATTCAGATGCTGTGCTGTATTTAAAATGTCCCAGATTGATATATTAATGCAAAGCTTTTCTGTTTTCAGAAAATGGAAAAGTTTTATCAGTGAAAATATGGAAGGGCTGTTATCTGGACAAAGCTTCATGTGAAAGCAAGCTGAAATCTTCATCTGAGTCAGAAAAATTCAAAGTCAAATGCTGCTCTAATAGGAACTATTGCAATGACAGCGTGTAGTCAGAGTGAAGTCCATTAATCCAACAATCAAGAAGCCTGTATTGTTTCTCCTGACTTTGTGCTGAGCCACAAATCCAAGCAGTGTTTGTGGGGTTAGTAAACACACCTGTAACTGGACTTCAAACATGTCTCTTTTCTTGTTGTCACTTCTCTCTAATGTTTCAACAAAATTGTTCCTTTTAAACACTTTTTCCTTAAAAGAAGTACAGTACATGAATATTCATGTATTGACGACTTTGGTCATTGGCTCACTATATAACACTGGTGGAAAGTGGGAGCACATTGGAGGCGAATGTTATTATTATTATTATTATTAAATTAGATTTATATGCCCCTCTACTCACCTCACTGAGGCGACTCAGAGGGGCTCACATAACACAAACATATACAGTATCACAATCTCAAATTAAATACAGCATAATATAAAAATTTAACAGATGCAGCACAGATAACCCAATAAATTTTACATAAAAGAAAAAAAACAATACAATAAAATACAGTGTAAAAATACAATACAGTCAAGAGAGACAGCAAGGTCTTTATGGCTGAGCTAGCTGGTCCACACAGTTGGCCCTCATTCCCCCACTCCAGCAGGCAAAGAGAGTTCTGTGATGTTCCTTGAGGTGATCATGGAGGCAGCAATAGCAGTAGCAGCAAGGTCTTTATGGCTGAGCTAGCTGGTCCACACAGCTGGCCCTCATTCCCCCTCTCCAGCAGGCAAAGAGAGTTCTGTGATGTTCCTTGAGGTGATCATGGAGGCAGCAATAGCAGTAGCAGCAAGGTCTTTATGGCTGAGCTAGCTGGTCCACACAGCTGGCCCTCATTCCCCCTCTCCAGCAGGCAGAGAAAGTTCTGTGATGTTCCTGAGGTGGTCATGGAGGCAGCAATAGCAGTAGCAGCAAGGTCTTTATGGCTGAGCTAGCTGGTCCACACAGCTGGCCCTCATTCCCCCTCTCCAGCAGGCAGAGAAAGTTCTGTGATGTTCCTGAGGTGGTCATGGAGGCAGCAATAGCAGTAGCAGCAAGGTCTTTATGGCTGAGCTTGCTGGTCCACACAGAATGCCTTTGGCGCGGGTTTTGCGCACCTCCATCTGGGAGATGCACAGGGTGAGCTGACTTCAGGGGGCAGATCCAGCCATTAAAAGGGGCTGGCTCCGTTTCCCAGATGCCATTTTCCCCTGGATGCCAAGGCGCTTGGCGGCCTTCCTCCGGTCTCTCGGGCCAGCGCGGGCCCCTCACGTGGCACGGAGGAAAGGGTTGAAGAGGCGGAACTTGCGTCTGGGCCTTTGGAATGCACAGTCTTGGCCTTGGGGTCTGGGGCGTCGCTCCATAGGGTAGCTGGTGGGAGGGCGAGGGTGCGGACGGACGCGGCGACGGACCCACACTATCCACCCTCCTCTTGCCGGACCATGTCTCCGAGGCACAGATCAGCCCCAGCGGCCGTTGGGCCCCGCAGGGCGAGGTGAAGGCCTTCCATGACAGGAGCTCAGCAACACCCGACAGTTCCAAACACTGGTACAACAAGCACGTGAACACAGGCGACAAGGTGGAGGCCTACCCTGGCACCCCTGAGGTCCCACTGAGCAACCCTGGATGTGGGGCTTGCAAATGGGGGGCCACCTGTGGGAGGGCTGGGGTCGGCCCCATTGGTGCCAGGGCCATCTCCGGGCATGGGGAGGGCAACAAGCAGGGCGCCTTCTGCCCGCTGGCTCGGAGGCGGCTTGGGAGTTCATGGCTTCTATGGCAGCTGTGGGCCTGACCCAGGTAATTCAGGGTCCTACCAGGAGCAGTGGCCACACCCCGGATTTAATTTTCTTATCGAAGCTGTGGCAGAGTGATCTGAAACCACAGAAATTAGACATTACCCCTGTGCAATGGTCAGATCACTATCTGGTGACTCTAGACTTTCTGGGGGCGAGGCTTCATCGCAGGGAGGTAAGGCCAGTTAAATTGGCCCGCCCCCAGTGACTAATGGATCCGGAAGGATTCCAGAGGGAACTGGGGTGTTTTCCTTTTGACCTGCAATGCGATTCGTCTGAGGCTCTTGTCAACTCATGGAATGAGAGAGTGACGGTAGCGTTGGACGTGATCGCTCCACTACGGCCTCTCCATGCCTGCGGGCATCGATCATCCACTTGGTTCACAGAAGAACTGAGGGAGCTCAAACGGGCAAAGAGACGCCGAAAGCACCGCTGAGTGAAGACCCAGAGTGAGTCTGATCGAACACTTGTTAGAGCTGCTATTAAAGCCTACCTAGTGGCGATGAGGGCGGTGAAACAACAATATTTCACCGCTCTTATTGCCTCCGCGGATAATCACCCAGCGACCTTGTTCCGGGTGACCAGGTCCCCACTTGGAAGAGGGGGGTCTGGCCCTGGTTGGCAGGGATCGGCTGAGGCTTTTGCTGATTATCTGGTAGAGAAAATCGCTCAGATCCGCTTGAAGTTTAACCCCGGTGTGGAAGATATAGAGCTGGGGGTTGACCAGAGTCCAGTCCGGCCATGTTATCTGGGATCAGTTTGATCCAGTTGGCCCTGAGGAAGTGGACAGGCTTCTTGGATCTGTTCATGCCACTGCCTGTGAATTGGACCCATGCCCTGCCTGGCTAGTCAAGGCATCTAAGGCTGTGTCAGGCGGCTGAGTCGAGGCAATCATAAATTCATCCCTGAAGGAGGGGTGTTTTCCAGCACCCTTAAAACATGCTTTGGTGCATCCCCTCCTGAAAAAACCATCCCTCGACCCTACGGTACTTACCAACTACTGACCAGTATCCAACCTACCCTTTTTGGGTAAGGTCTTAGAGAAGGCAGTGGCGTGGCAGCTACAGGAAGTCCTGGATGAAACGGATTATCTGGACCTTTTTCAGTCAGGAGTCAGGCGCGGATATGGTACAGAAACTGCACTGGTTGCATTGGTGGATGATCTCTGGAGAGAACGGGATGGAGGCCATCCATCTGTCCTGGCTCTTCTTGACCTCTCAGCGGCCTTCGATACCGTAGACCACGGTATCCTTCTGGGAAGACTCCAAGGTTTGGGGATCCAGGGCACTGTGTTGGCCTGGTTTTCCTCATTTCTGAGGGGCAGGACCCAGTCGGTATGGTTGGAGAATGTGAAGTCCAGCGCTAGGTCCCTGCAATATGGAGTGCCTCAGGGCTCGGTACTCTCTCCTCTCCTATTTAACATCTACATGAAGCCACTGGGTGAGATCATCCGTTCCCACGTGGTGAGGTATCACCAATATGCAGATGATACCCAGCTGTACATCTCAGCCCATGGGAACCCAAGTGGTGCAGTGGAAGTCCTTTCCAGGTGCCTGGAGGCTGTCAGGGTCTGGATGAGAGACAACGGGTTACAACTGAATCCTGGCAAGACTGAGTGGCTATGGGTCAGGGGTCCTGCACTATCTCGGGAGCTGCCATCTTTGGTTCTGGATGGGGCAGTCCTGCCCCAAGCAGACCTGGTGCATAACCTGGGGGTCCTATTGGACTCACGACTACTGTTCGAAGAGCAGGTGGCAGCCGTGGCCAGGAGGGCTTTTGCACAACTTCGTGTAATATGCCAGTTACCCCCACTCCTAGATCGGGATTCCTTGCTCATGATCACACATGCTTTTGTCACCTCCAGACTTGATTACTGTAATGCGCTCTACATGGGGCTGCCCTTGGTGACCATTCGGAGGCTGCAGCTGGTACAGAATGCGGCAGCCCGGGTGGTGATGGGGCGCGGGCGTTATGCTCGTGCCTCACCACTGCTTCGGGAGCTGCACTGGTTGCCAGTATGCCTCCGGGTGCAATTCAAGGTGCTGGTCATTACCTTTAAAGCGCTATATGGTTGTGGGCCAGGATACTTAAGAGACTGCGTCACCCCAAGAACATCTATCCGTCCCACCAGGGCGGATCGGAGAGACTCTGTTATCATTCCATCGGCTAGAGCAGGGGTCAGCAAACTTGGCTCTCCAGATGTTCTTGGACTTCAATTCCCAGAAGCCCTGATCAGTAGGTGTATTGACTTGGGCTTCTGATAATTGAAGTCCAAGAACTCCTGGAGAGACAAGTTTGCTGACCTCTGGGCTAGAGAGGCGCATCTCTCTAGCACCAGGAGGAGGGCCTTCTCTGTGTCTGCCCCGGTCCTTTGGAACCTCCTGCCAATTGAGTTACGTTTGCAGACAGAGCTCCTGCCCTTTCGGAAGGGCCTGAAAACCTGGCTGGCAGGGCAGGTATGGGGCTCCAGGAATGTGGGGTCCCATGTTGGGTGGCTGATCTGATAGGACAGTCACCCTTTTCGCTATTTTAAATTTTTTAATCTTTTAACTTTTAAATCTTTTTTAATATTGTGCTAAGTACAGTTGAATCTGTTGATTAATTTAAACCAAATTTGTGGTGGTATAGTGGGATTGTCTAGTTTCTTTTGTGGGATTTTGCATTGTTGTAAGCCGCCTAGAGTCAGGTTCGCCCGATTGAGGCGGGATAATAATAATAATAATAATAATAATAATAATAATAATAATAATAATAATAATAATAATAATAATAATAATAATAATAATAATAATAATAATAATAATAATAATAATAATAATAATAATAATAATAATCCCGATCTAGGAGTGGGTGTAACTGGCGAATGACACGAAGTTGTGCAAAAGCCCTCCTGGCCACGACTGCCACCTGCTCTTCGAACAGTAGTCACAAGTCCAGGAGGACCCCCAGATTACGCACCGGGTCTGTTTGGGGCAAAGAAATGGATATGCTACAACACTCAGTTGTTCTGCTGAGTTATATTCCTAACACCCATATTTCAAGATGTACTGGTGACACCATATAACTAGCTGAAAATAGCAATGTCTAGAAAATACTACTGAGGAAGATTAAGAAGAAAGTGTAAAAGTAGGATCACTATTGAAGACAAGAATCTTTACTACAGAATAATTATATAACTTTGATGTTTGTTGAAGAAGTCAAGATAAAGATGCTGTGTACTACAGTTCAATCATCAATCAAAATGGAGACTGCAGCCAAGAAATCAAAAGACTGAGATGTGGTAAGGCAGCTCTGAAGGAACTATGCAAAATATTTAAAATAAAGATGTGTCACTAATGGCCAAAATTAACTCTAATATTTTATTCTCAATGACTATGTACAGTTGTGAAAACTACACCATGAAGAAAGCTGGCAAGAAGAAAAACCTATTCACTTGTTTTGGAACAAAGCTTTGCAAATACTGTGGACTGCCAGAAAGGCAAGTGAGAGTGTGCTAGATGAAACCAAACCTGACTAGATTTTTTTTTTTTTGGCAAACTGATAGAAACCTGGTTCAAAAAAGAACAGTGAAATTAAACAGATTTTTCCAAAACTGGACTTCTTGGATTCCATCATTTAATGAACACAAATACATTAAGCCGCTCCAATGCAAAACCTCCAAGCATATAACACACACACACACACACACACACACACACACACACACACACACACCCCAGAGATATAGAGGAGAAGGAGAGCTAGGAGCCAAATTGGAGGAGGGTTTTTTAATAGCCATTTTGCCCCCCCATGAAGTAATGCCTGACGGCGGTCCCGTGGGGTGGCAGGGCGTAATGGGAGGTGGTTTTAGTGGGTAAGAATCCCACACACTGTGAAGCCAGAGCAAGGGCTCACAGTGTCTTTTGAAGATTTCCACCTGCCCTTAAAAACACGTACACACACACACACACACACACACACACACACACACACACACACACACACACACACACACACACACACACACACACACACACACAAGTGGCAGGTAGAGTCTAAGGACACTACCGTCAGGGATTTAGCTTGTGAATTTGATGAGTTGAATTATGTTCATTAGTTCATTTATTTCTTTTATTTCATTCGTTAGCTAAGGGTGATGTTTCAAATGGAAAATAAAGACAATATGTTCGTAAAATTCATTTATTGATTATCACATAACGATAGGTGGTGAATAATAGGTCTGTGGTAGCTGAAGTATGAGATATAAACCATTAAATTTGAATCCCTTTCGATCACTTCAATCCGTTGAGTGGTTTGGTCGCTAGCTCACTGACAACTAAAACCCCCACCCCTGCAAAAATGTCACTTTTTTGAGGCAACTTTCAAAAGCTATGACGTCATTGCTTTGCATTTTTTGTCTTGGTGTCTTACCATTCCTTAAAGTTGCCGAGATGATCTTTCATACGACATAAGCATTAGTTTCATCAACGTTTTAGTTTGGTGTGGCAACTCGTTGAAAGTACACAGTTTTCGTTACATGGCAAATGCTGTCAGACCACCCTACCAAAACGTAAGACATTCATCGAATTCACGTCAAAAACAATTTCAAAATTAGATCAAAATTCTAACAAGGCCAATAAAAATGTTATTTTATTCTCTATCAAATGCACTTTGGATCCCTTCGATCGGTTGAATGGTTTGGTCGCTGGCTCACCGTCAACCAAATGCTGTCAGTGAAACTGTTACTTTTGAGAGGCAGCTTCTGAGTGCAGTGATGTAATCACTTTCCATTTCTGGCCAGTGGGTCTTTCCGTCATTGTTCGGTTGCTAGTGAGCCAGCTGCTGGCAAAAATATCATTTTTTTGAGGCAAGGTTTTCCTCAATATCTGGTGTCTTTGTCACATGATGCCAGCAAACTCTATCAACCTCAGAAAGTGGTCCTGGTCCATTTTTGGCCTTTGGATATTACCATTCCTTAAAGTCGCCAAGATGATCTTTCATATGACATAAGCATTAGTTTCGTCAGTGCTTTAGTTTTGGTGTGGGAACTCGTCAAAAGTACACGATTTTCGTTACATGGCAAACCCTGTCAGACCACCCTACCGAAACATAAGATGTTCATTGAATTAACATAAAAAACACTATCAGATTTTTAATTGTTTGTCTGAAATTTCTCTAAATATTAATTGATATTATTATTAGTGCTTGTGGTTGCACATATCATAGTCACAACAAGTGACTGTCGCTGTGTAGCCAGACGCGCTGCGGCTATAACCACACTCACTAAGATCATATGAACAGCCTTCCATCCTGTATTTCAGCTCACCATCTGAGGAGAGAGGAGGGGAAAGAAAGAAAGAGTTGATGACTCATTGTAATAGCTACACATGATGGAAAACCTGAAGTAAAATCACATTGGCTTTAGCGTCTCTACATGATGGAAGCCCTGGTACATTTTTTAAATGGTGTCAATACACATGTTTTATAAACTACACCTGTCACCTGTAATCTCTCAAAAACAACTCCTGAATTTCCTTAATCTACAAATAAAATAGCCGGGTGAGTTTTTTGGAGGGAAAAATAGATTCATTTCCTTACAATGCAGGCATTCAGGTTTCCTATTTTTCAACAAATAGGTCAATCTTAGAAGAAATCAACCCTGACTGCTCCTTAGAAGGTCAAATAATAAAGATGAAGCTAAATTACTTTGGACATCAAATGAGAAGAGAGGATTCACTTGAGAAAGCCTTGATGCTTGGAAGGATCGAGGGCAAAAGAAGAAGGGGACGGCCCAAGATGAGATGGCTAGATGGTATTGTAGAGACAATGGGCACAGAGCTGAGCGAGTTGAGGGGGATGGTGGAGGACAGGAGTGCCTGGCGGACAGTGGTCCATGGGGTCGCAGATTGTCGGAATCGACTGTGCGACTGAACAACAACAACAAATTTTTCAAACACAAATGCTGTTTTAAGAAGGCTAAGCCATTGGACTGGTCACTGTTAAAAATTATTAGCGGATAAAAGTTTTTCAGGAGATTTCTCACTAGTTACCTGACACAAGACAAAGAAGATGTTTCTCTGTCTTAATTTCTACATTTTCATAAAATGGCTTTCTTCCAGGTCAGAGTGTAAATGAAGATATCCAAAGGGGCTTTCCATATTCACTGTATGTCTGGTTTTTCAAAAATAACTATTTACAGTGCTTTAGGCAAGCTCTTTTGTGATCTTAACCACAAACTTATCTTGTCAGGGGAAACGGTCAAACTGTTTCTAGTGGAAGCACACAGATATTTACTGTACTTTATAGAGTTGTATAAAGTCGTTCACCCTCACACTCCAGGGCTTCTCTTGCTGGCCAGCCAATACAGAGGAGCCTTCCCAGCTCCAGACAGAACCTGGGTTGGAGCAACAGAGTCCTTGCTCAGTTGATGTGTTTCAAAAAAGGAGGCGTTAGAGTAGACTGCTGTGATGGCTGTTTTGTAAATTCAAACAGCCAATGGGTGATAAGTATCACAATCACTCTAACCTAAAACAGGGTTGTGGATACCCAGGGTTGTGGGCTTCACCGAGGGTGCAGGTTGTTGGAGGCCAGAAAGAGTGATGTAGTTGGGGGTGAATGCAAGAAAGGATGAGACCATTTTCACCATACAGTTTTGAAACCCACAGCTAGCTGAAACCGTGGAGACCAAAACTGCAGATAGTGGGGGGTGGGGGTGACCTGTATCTGTAAGGAGACCCTGCTATTTACCTCACAGTCCTTCCACAAATGTAAGGTGAGCAAAAAAGAAAGACAGATTTGAAACAATGACCAAAAAAAAAAAAATCTTATCACCACCACCTTCTTTGTTCTATGTCCCTGATTCTAGAGAATCAACTTACTGTATGTGATAGTGACTGTACTACACTTTTGATTATCTTTTGGGAAACATACATTCTCTTTATCGCAGATAGCATCGGGGTCCTCCTCCCGCACACAGTAGTGGCATTTCAAACTATAGGCTGCAAGAAAAAAAGGAAGAAAAAGCTGAAGCTGAAAAAACTTAGCATGATTATGGCTGCAGGAAACAGTTGGTATTTTGTTCCATAGGTAAAGGTATCCCTTGCTTGAAAGCCAGCCATATCTGACTCTATAGGGTGCTGTGTTCATCTCCGTTTACAGCTAAAGAGCCAGCGCTGTCTGCATCAGCAGATGTTTCTGTGGTCATGTGGCAGGCATGACTAGACACTACAACACATAGAACGCTGATGCCATGCCACCAAAGTAGTACCTGTTTATTTACTTGCAATTTCTTGCTTTCAAGCAGCTAGGTTGGGAGCTCACTCCATTGTGCAGCATCCAGGTCTCGAACTGGTGATCTGTTGATCTTTCAGTCATCAAGTTCAGTGTCTTAACCACTAAGCCACCACAGTCCCTGCATTTTTGTTCCTGACAAGAGTTTAAGGAGGCATGGAAGAGGCCCTGGAGCATTTGATGGCTCTTTCTATCCAAAGTCTGCCTCGATGGTACCTGATATGACAGTGTCTTTTAATAATCCGGCGGTGGTGGTGGGGGGGGAGAGAATCCAGCACCTACAGTTGGAAAGAGCTGCCTCTTCCAGACCATCTCAACCTATAGTTCTCCAGTTCTATATTTGGAACTACAAATATTTTGAAAGCAAGTATTTCATTCCCCCCCCCCCTTGGAGGAGAAGCGTTGAATTCCTCAAAATCCCATTTACTGGCCAAGGCAAGCAGAGGGACCCTAAATAAATGTAATTTGAAAAGGAATTTTTTCCCATCTCATTTGATAGGTATGCTTACCACAGATGATCAGTAGAGATATGATGTTCCTATCTCAGGTTGCTTAAGTTATTTATTCAGTCTGTCCAGGTTATCCTGCTATGATAATAGTAGACCACACTGCCAATGACTCAACACCAGTTAATTAACCTGACAACCCTGTGGACTAATGGCCTTGGGTGGCAAAATCCAGAGGGTAGAGTGATAGTCCCCAAGTGGATTAATTCCCACTTGAATCCATCTTGATGTAGGGCAGCAACTTCATCAATACTGACCAGGGGCTGAGGAGGACTTTATGTGCCAAAAGGGCTCAGGACCAGAAAGTGTCTCATGGACCTGGATCCGTGGTATGGGTGTCACATTGCAATGGGAAAGGCAAAGGGAACCAGGACAGTCTTCATGGCTGATCACCATGGGGATAGCCAATGGTTGGAATCAGATACAGCACTTGAAGAAGAAGAAGGTTGTTTCAAGATTTAAGAGGATGTTTATGGGTGCAAAGGTTTCTAGCCTGGATTGATCCTTGATTTGCCTAATCTGAAATAAGGGGAGGGGCAATGTAGAATTTTCAAAACCACACAAAGATTCATACAAACTAAGGGAGAGGCTGCCTGTTTATTTCAGCTTTGTTTAGTATGGCAGAATATAGCTGGCCCACAGAGATACAGGGACTCATCCCGGTGCACCCTAGTGACTGGCGTCCTCCTCCCAGAGGCAGGCAGACGTAATAGGAATGTATGGGATTTCTCCCCCAACCCCCAATAGCCCCCCCCCTCATTACTTTCTGTCCTGGACCGGGACGCCTTGCTCATGGTCACACATGCTTTGGTCACCTCCAGACTTGACTACTGTAATGCGCTCTACATGGGGCTGCCCTTGGTTGACCATTCGGAGACTACAGCTGGTCCAAAATGCGGCGGCCCGGGTAGTGATGGTGCGCGGGCGATATGCTCGTGCCACACCACTGCTCCGGGAGCTGCACTGGCTGCCAGTATGCCTCCGGGTGCAATTCAAGGTGCTGGTCATTACCTTTAAAGTCCTATATGGTAGTGGGCCAGGATACCTAAGAGACCGCGTCACCCTAAGAACGTCTGCCCGTCCCACCAGGGCGGATCGGAGGGGCTCTCATGTTATTCCATCAGCTAGGGAGGCTCGCCTCACTAGCACTAGGAAGAGGGCCTTCTCTGTGTTCGCCCCGGGCCCTTTGGAACCTCCTCCCAACTGAACTGCGCCTACAGGCAGAGCTCCTGCCTTACCGAAGAGCAAGTGTGGGGACCTAGGAATGTGGGATCCCATGCAGGTTGGCTGATTTAAGGGATTTAAGGGACAGCCACCCCTTTCTGCCCTTGTTTTTATCTGTTGCGTTGTTGTAATTTTTCTTATGCATTTTTAAGGTTTTAACCTGTGATTTTAATCTATGATGTAAGCCGCCCAGAGTCGGGTCTACCCGATTGGGGCGGGATAGTAAATATGAGTAAATAATAAATAAATAAATAGATAAAATAATGTCCTCAGATAGCCATTCAAAAAGAAGATTCGCTCAAAGCTTGATCCCGGCGTGGAATGTATGGAACTGGGGTTGACCGAAGGACAGTCTAGCCATGTTATCTGGGATCGGTTTGATCCAGTTGGCCCTGAGGAAGTGGACAGGCTTCTTGGATCTGTCCGCGCCACGACCTGTGCACTGGACCCATGCCCTGCCTGGTTGGTAAAAGCCTCTAAGGCCGTGGCAGTTGGGTGGGTCGAGGCAATAATTAATTCATCGTTGAAGGAGGGGCTCTTTCCAGCATCTCTTAAACACGCCATAGTGCGCCCCCTCCTAAAAAAACCATCCCTCGACCCCACGGCCCAGTGTCCAACCTACCCTTCTTGGGTAAGGTCTTGGAAAAGGCAGTGGCGCGGCAGCTACAGGATGTCCTGGATGAAGCGGATTATCTGGACCCTTTTCAGTCAGGATTCAGGCCCGGATATGGTACTGAAACTACACTAATCGCATTGGTGGATGATCTCTGGAGAGAGCGGGATGGAGGGGACCCGTCTGTCCTTGCTCTTCTCGATCTTTCAGCGGCCTTTGACACCATCGATCACGACATCCTTCTGGGTAGGCTCCAAGGTTTGGGAATCCAGGGCACTGTGTTGTCCTGGTTTTCCTCATTTCTGAGGGGCAGAACCCAGTCGGTGTGGTTGGAGAAGAAGGAGTCCAGCCCCAGGCCCCTTCAAAATGGGGTGCCTCAGGGCTCGGTACTCTCTTCTCTCCTATTTAACATCTATATGAGGCCACTGGGTGAGATCATCCGTTCCCACGGGGTGAGGTATCATCAATATGCAGATGATACCCAGTTGTAGATCTCGGCCCGTGGGGACCCAGGCGGTGCAGTGGAAGTCCTCTCCAGGTGTCTGGAGGCTGTTAGGGTCTGGATGGGGGCAAACGGGCTACAGCTGAATCCCGGCAAGACTGAGTGGCTTTGGGTGAGGGGCCCTGTGTTATCACGGGAGTTGCCAGCTTTGGTTCTGGATGGGGCAGTCTTGCCCCAAACGGACCTGGTGTGTAATCGGCGGGTCCTCCTGGACTCACGACTACTGTTCGAAGAACAGGTGGCAGTCGTGGCTAGGAGGGCTTTTGCACAACTTCGTGTAATACGCCAGTTACGCCCGCTCCTAGACCAGGATGCCTTGCTCATGGTCACACATGCTTTGGTCGCCTCCAGGCTTGATTACTGTAATGCGCTCTACATGGGGCTGCCCCTGGTGACCATTCAGAGACTCCAGCTGGTCCAAAATGCGGCGGCCCGAGTAGTGGCGGGGTGTGGGCGTTATGCTCGCGCTTCGCCGCTGCTTCGGGAGCTGCATTGGTTGCCAGTATGTCTCCGGGTGCAATTCAAGGTGCTGGTTATTACCTTTAAAGCCCTATATGGTAGTGGGCCAGGATACCTAAGAGACCGCGTCGCCCTAAGAACATCTGTCCGCCCCACCAGGGCGGATCGGAGGGGCTCCCTTGTTGTTCCATCGGCTAGAGAGGCACACCTCTCTAGCACTAGGAGGAGGGCCTTCTCCGTGTCCGCCCCGGCCCTTTGGAACCTCCTGCCAATCGAGCTGCGCCTACAGACAGAGCTCCTGTCCTTTTGGAAGGGCTTAAAAACCTGGCTGGCTAAGCAAGTGTGGGGACACAGGAATGGGGGATCTCATACAGGGTGGCTGATCTAGTTACAGCCACCCTTCGGTTCATGATTTTAATGTTTTTATGTATTTTTTAAAGTTTTAACATTAAGTTTTAAGATGATTATATTTTGACTTGTAAGCCGCTCAGAGTCGGGCCTGCCTGATTGGAGCGGGGTAGTAAATACGAGTATTAAATTAAATTAAATTATTAAATTAAATTAAATTAAAATTGTAAAAATAGAAAAGAAAAAAGGACACAAGACTAATCATTCTGTCAACTGGAGGCCACCAACTCCTTTCCCTAGAAGACTTAAAAGACTGTCCCCACTTTTCTGGGAACAAGCAGCAACCACTATTAGCTGCCACCAATTCCAATGTCCATTTCCAATATCCCAATTATTTTTTAATAATTTGTGCATTTCCTCAATTTATATCCTTCCTTTCCTTCACAAAGGAAGAATTATGAGCCATAAATTATTCTGCCCAGATTGAGATAGGAGAGGATTCAGATCTAAATTTCTCTCCAACCTACCAGTTTGCAAAACAACAACAACTCTACATCTCTTTCTGAATGCTAATCATTCTAAGGGGAATGCTGGCACCTTGTGGGCCATATAGTGGCATTCTACACCCCAAAATAAAAAGAAAGTAGAGAGTTTGCTTTCTCTTTCTACCCTCACTCAGTTTCCCGAATAGTACCACTCTTGGGTTTTTTCTTTCCTTGTACTGGCTTACAACAGTTTATGGTATGGCGTTGATATTATGCTCTGTCAGCACAATTCCAGTAAATGAAGTTGGAAGGAGATATGGTATTTGCCAGTGTATAAGACACACTGGAGTATAAGATGCACCCTGTTTTTACCAAAACAGCCCACTATAGGCCACTATGTCAGTACAAAACGCACTCCATTTTTCCAATGTATTTTAAGGGGAGGGGGGAAGGGGTCTTAGTAAAGGTGAGGGTCATCCTTGCTCAAAAGCCAGTCGGATCCAGTTCTAGGGTTCAGTGTTCATCACTGTTTTATAGCCCAAAAAGCTAGAGCTGTCTACATTTGCAGACATTTCTGTGGACATGTGGCAGGCATGCCTAGACACCTGAGTGCACTGAGGAACAGTGTTTACCTTCCCACCAAAGTGGTACCTATTTATCTACTTGCAATTTCTTGCTTTCGAACTGCTAGGCTGGCCAGAAAATACAGTGCTTTGTGAAATCAGTGGGTAGAAAAGAGAGATAGCGAATGATAGGCTTATTCCAAACTTCAAAACAGCTGAATTATTTGCCAATTTGGGAAGCAGTACCTCAGCTTAGAAGGGACTGCAGTGGTTTAGTGGTTAAGATGCTGAACTTGATGACTGGAAGGTCGGCAGGTCAGCAGTTCGAAACCAAAGTGTTGAATGATGAGGTGAGCTCCCGTCTCTGTCCCAGCTCCTGCCAATCTAGCAATTCAAAAGCAAAAAATTGCAAGTAGATAAAAAGGGAAGTAAACAGCGTTTGGTGAGCACCAGTGTTTAGTCATGCCTTCCAGTGTTTAGTCATGCCTATCATATGTCAATGGAAATGTCTGCAGACACATCACTGGCTCTTTGGTTATAAACAGAGATTAGTACTGAACCCTAGAATCAGATACGACTGGATTTCAAGCAAGGGTGACCGTTACCTTTAACTCAGCTTAGAACTTAATTTGGGTAAGGGTCACATACCTACGAGTTGAAAGCAAAGCAAAGCCCAGAGTCTGAAATGAAAAACTCTTGTCATCTTGGTCTTCTAAGCTGGATTT
The DNA here is from genome assembly GCA_030440675.1 of Furcifer pardalis. Lineage (NCBI taxonomy): Eukaryota > Metazoa > Chordata > Lepidosauria > Squamata > Chamaeleonidae > Furcifer > Furcifer pardalis. The sequence continues at coordinate 155,560,324 of CP126893.1, forward strand.
CTGGTGCACCCGGTGTGGTGGAGGGTAAGCTGTGCTTCCAGTAGGGGCATCAGCCCTGCAATTGTCCTGGGCAAAAAGGTGCTGGAGGAATTGGTCTCTCTTCACCCTTCCTGGCTAGTAACATCCATTACAGTATGACCACTGGGTGAAATTCTCTAGGATCAGTGAGGATCTGCAGGAACAATGTCTCTAGAGTTTAAGTGCCAGGTAAATAGCTAAATATGAAGTAAGCGGCTTCTCCTGTATCAAGACACACACGGTTTTGTGTGGGCTCTGCCAGGAGATCTATTTATTGTTTTGCCCTGCCCCTTGAATAGGTCATAGTGGCTGTTTGTTGCAGAGCTTGAAAAAATGTAATTTTGGGGGCTACAGATTCCATAATCCCACAGCCAGCATGACTAATACCCGTGGGTGCCATAAGATAAAAGAGTTATAGCTCAATCAGTAACTTTTTCCAACTTCTGACTTGTATCCAAAATTTTTAACCCATCCATCAAGTGCTGGGTTAAGGAAATATGATAAAAGATCAGATTTATCTCAGTGGCCCCTTCTAACATCTATGAGCCTCAGAGAGCTGCCCAAACTTCAGGAGTGGGTCCTTTCCATGCCCTCTTGCCTTATTTAAGGAGTAAAATGTCACAAAAACCATCTGAAACTATCATTTTGAAGAAGACCAAGTGCATAACTTAATAAAATCCCTGCACCAGCTCCACCAAGCTCATCTTGATCTGTCCAGATAATAATAATTTCATGTCAGATAATAATAATTTCATGTCCAGATAATGATAATTTTATGTCAGAAATTATTCTGGGTTGAAAGGATTTTTGCAGGAGAATCTCCACTCAGGGAACACCCAAATGAGGCTCCTTTCATGTTCCCAAGAGCTGGGATAGAGATGGGCACTCAATCTGTCATGCAGTACCCAGGTCTCAAACTGCTGACTTGCTAACCTTCCAGATAACAAGTCGAGCTTCTTAACCACTGAGCCACTGCAGCCCATGACCATGTGTCAAAGCAGGTGCACTGGAATAAGAGGATCATAGGAGGTGAGGCAGATAGCTTAATACACAAGGAGAAAGATTAATTTTAGCCTACTTTTGGTAAATCTTCAGTCCCCTGAAAAGGACAGTCTAAACCAGGGATTCTCAATCTCTGGCCCATGGCACCATTTCATATGCCCCCTCCCCCACTGCCTCCACCACCCAAGAAATGCCATGTGGTGGAGAAAAGGGCAAAATGGCCATCCAGCCTCTGAAGCTGTCTGAGGGACGTCCGTGACCCATCCACAGGCTTTAAAAGGTTGACAACTCCTGTTCTAAATGACCAATGATATTTAGAAATGATACTGTGAGCATAAAATTCAAATTAAACTGAAAAGGCAGCTGAAAGAGTTGATGAGCACTTAGTCATGAATGGGCCCAATGTATCAACAATGTAAATGATTAAAACCACTTTAACAAATAGGCCCTAATGTCAATGTACTGCTCACCCCTAAAACTGCAAGGAGCCAAAAGAAAACCTCCTAGACCATGCATTGAAAGCAAGATGAGGTTGCTGAACTACAGTGCCAACAGAGCTAGACTTCAGCATCTCTTCCTCCACTGCTCAGTAACTGCAACCAACCCGCCCAAGCAAAAGCCTGTGGGAAGAGTTTTCAAAGGCAAAAGGCTTCCTTTGATCTTCAGGTGTTCTCCTGAGTAGGCAGATAAAGAGAACATGCCATGCAATTGGCTCAACAATTATTAACTGTACATTTCTGCTTGTCCTTTAATCTAGTGCTAGATATCCTTAATAGGACATGTTGCTGAATGTGATCTTTACAATTAAGATGATCTTATCTGTGTTTTCCGGTGTTGTCTTAAGAAGGTTGGTGCTTAGCATGTGATCAGAAGGGGGAGAAAGGTGTCTGACTGATCTCACTGGAAAGGGTCACTTTGCCAGATGTGATGTTTCTTCAAGCGGCCCTCACATACAGTATGTTGAGGAATTACTCCAGCAGGGCCCAAAAAGTAATAGTTGTAACTACTGAACAAAAAAAGTAATAGTTGTAACTACTGAACAAAAAGGACTCAGAAGTGCAACTTGTATGATTTAGTGATCACACTTTGAATTGTTTGGAAACTGACATGTTGCTCAAGCATTCTGTTATGTTCTTGAAAGCACAAGAACAAGGATAACACAGGAATAATAGCATTAGACCTATTTAAGACATTTGGTTCAGTGCAGGGGATAGCATGGAGAGAACTAATCCAAGCAATGGGATTTAAGGAGAAATTTCAGTGGACTATAAGCCAATTATACAAGAAGATCCAAGCCTCTATCCCAAGGGTGCCCAAACTTTTCGGCCCGGGGCCCGGATAACATTTTATCAGATGCTCCGAGGGCCGAACTATCTCTCCATGGTACATACATCCACCCAGGCTTGCCCCCGCCCCCGCCGCCACCACTAACGCCTTTGCCGCCGGCTCCTCTTTCGCCGGCTCCTCCTTCATCATGTCAGGAAGCAGATCTTTTCTAAGGCTAGTGACTTTTCATTGCTAATTAAAACCCCACCTACCTGAAACTTTGGATTTTAATTAGCAATGAAAAGTCATTAGCCTTAGAAAAGATCCGCTTCCTGACATGATGTCAGGAAGCAGATCTTTTCTAAGGCTAGTGACTTTTCATTGCCAATTAAAACCCCACGTACCTGGAACTTTGGATTTTAATTAGCAATGAAAAGTCATTAGCCTTAGAAAAGATCTGCTTCCTGACATCATGTCCTGCCTGGCTTGCTGCAGCCTCAGAGGGTGGGGGAACTTCAAAATTAGCGCACATTGGGTCTCCCAATCAATTTAAAATCAGGAATTACACAATGCACAGCCATAATACTGTAAATCAATTTTGACTTCCAACTTATACCAATACTTGAATCAGTGTAAAATAAATCACTTCAGACCAGTGATGGTGAACCTTGGCACTCCAGGTGTTCTTGGACTTCAATTACCAGAAGCCTAAATCAGCACTTCTGGTGATCAGGACATCTGAGAATTGAAGTTCCATAACACCTGAACTACCAAGGTTTGCCATCACTGGTTTAGACTTTGTGCCCACTCCTGTTAATGTTTACCTGGGAAAGCCCAGATAAACTTGCAGCAGGAGGTGACATAGATTACAGCTGATTGGCAGAGGCAGCATTAACAGATCTGCTGCATCTCTCTGCAGGTGCAGATCAGCTGACACCAGTTACTACCAATCAGTGGGAGCCCCTCTGCTGCTATGGTGCATTGTTTTTTAAAAAATTATTTATTCAAAGTGTCATAGCACTAGGACTCTTCAAATAAACATTTTTAAAAAAAGAATTACTGGTGGGAAAAGCAGTTAGTCTTTAAAGTGCTACTGTGTATTTTATTTTATTTGTTTTGTTTTCTGAGATAGCTAGGAATGGTCTCCCTTGATCAGCTGGAGTCTGTTTTCACTGATCAGTGGCTTTGATCTGCCCTGGTAGTGCAGACAGATTTCCAGCTGATGAAGGAGAACATAACCATTTGGTCCACAGCATCTCTGATGCCATCGTGACTGCCAATCGGCTTACCTGGGACATCTCTATACCGCCAGTCAGCTGATCAATGGGAAATCTCATGGCAGCAGCGGAGATGCCACTGATTAGCTGGGGACAGTTTGCCCCATCAACTGGAGCGACCTCTGCTGCCAGAGTAGAGTGCAGCCACTATAGACATACAGTGTATCTAAATAGCTTTACAGTACTGCATATATACATATGGGACTGCAGTGGCTCAAGTCACTAAGACGCTGACTGGGAGGCGGAAGGTCAGCAGTTCGATTCCCGAGTACTGCAGGACGGAATGAGCTCCCGTCTCTGTGCCAGCTCCTGCCAACCTAGCAGTTCAAAACCAAGAAATTGCAAGTAGATAAATAGGGACCAGTTCGGTGGGAAGGTAACAAGTGTTCTGTGGGCTGCAGTGTCTAGTCATGCCTGCCATGCGTGGTTTGGATGGCGTAGGGAAGGGCACGAATTTTCTCTGCTCCGTCTTCTTTCAATGAGGTTCCAATGAGACTTTAGAAATATAACTGGAAACAAATATACAAACGGTTTCCTATTATCGAAAGAGACTGGCAGCAACATAAAAAGAGAATAACGAAGAGCGGGACACAAAAGGTTTTTGCTCCGAGCGGAGAGGAGACTGGGGCCTCGGAAGAGGTCTTGTCGTGAATCACTGTTCATAGAGCTGATTCGAGTGTCGGAGCTGTGTTGCAAAAAATTCCAAGTACGCCTGTGGAGTCTGGGGAGATTGTCTGTGGAGATCGGTAGATCAGGCGGCTGGGGTTAGAAGCAAGCAAGCGGGCCCCCTCGTCATCACGGAAGAGCGGTTTGTAACGATTAGACTACTATGTGTATTGTGAATACACAAAAGAAGGATTAAACAAACAGTGGTGAATCTTTGAAGTGTCGAGGTGTTTGCTGAATTGGTGGAAGAGGAGAGAGCGGCTTTTTGAGGTGAATAAAGAAAAGAGGCTTCGCTCTTTGCGTTGCTCTGAAGAGTTCTTTTTGGGGTGAGAGAGGAGGAGGCTTATTAAAAAGACCTGGGACCTATTTCTGCCTCTTTTCTCATATATAGTTATTTTGGAAATAAGGAATTGGAATAAAGAACATTGACTAACTTTGCCCTTACTTGATTAAAAGTGGTAAATCGCTTTTGGAACTTAAAAAAGGGAAAAAGACACTTGGACACTTGGACTTAAAATGGCGGAGGAGATTGAGACCTATAAGAAAAATTGAAATTGAACAATATAATAACTGTACGGTTGGAATATCGTTTTATTTTTATTTAAATTGTTCTTTGTATACTTGGAAATAACCGTTGAATCATTTTCTCACCTCAGTACATATAAGGAACTGTTTGTTAAGTTTTTCCTGAGAATATATTTCGTTCCCCCCTCTTCCCCCCCACATCTCCTTATTATCGGAGTTGATTTAAAGGACTTTCGAACTTTCTTTAAAGGACTTTCGAACTCTCCTTAATAGAGATACGGTGAAATTAGGCTGTTTATAATCGTCACACTCAAGGAGCCTTGTTTAAGCGCGTTTTTGTGAGTGAAAGTGACTTACAGACATTGGACATTAGAAGTGGGAGAGAAAGAAACTTTGTATAAAATGGCGGATGAGATCGGGATTTAAAACGAACAGCAGGGAAAGAAGCACAGCAGTTTTCTCATCCTCCAGTTTTGAACAGTGACCTAATATATCAAAATAGTTTATGTTTCTTTCTTCATCTCCTATTCTCTCATCTTATTTTCATAATATATATTGGGATAGATAATTAAGACTGGAACACAATAGATTTTTACAAGAAATTGTTTGAGAGGCACCTTTAGAGAAACTAATTTGCTTCCCTCATCCCTCCCATACCTACATCCCTATATTACTGTTCTTCTTTCTCACTCCTCCCCCCTTTCTATTGGGATACCACGACAGTTAAATACGACCTCCATTTTTTATTGCTTGAGTTAATTTTTAAAATTAATTAGTAGAGGAGGTGGGGGGAGGGAGAGGAAGGAGGGAAAGAAAAAAAGAGAGACTAGTTTTGTTATTAGTGATTAATTACTGTTAGTATTAGTATTAGCAATTATATATAGATAACACCTGAGTTATTGAATTTAGCTTTTTTTTCTCTTTTGTCCTTTCTTTTCTCTTTCCTTCACTTTTTCTCAACTTGAATAAGCTAATAAGGTTGTCATTGAAGCAAATAAGAGTCCTTAGCATTATTCTTCTACTTTTTTATATAATATATATTGTATAGAGATACTGGTTAAACTGCTGATAATTAACTTGAAAAGAGAAAAGGGAAAAGGAGAGGGTAGAAGGGGGAGGGGGGAGGGAGAGTAATTAAAAAAAGAGATTAATTCGTTATTAGTGGTTAATTACTATTAGTTATTACCATTAGCAATTATATATAGATATCACCTGAGATATTGAATATAGTTTTTTTTCTTTTTTTTCTTTTCTTTTCCCTTTCCTTCACTTTCTCTCAATTTGAATAAGTTAATAAGGTTGTTATTGAAGCAAATAAGAGTTCTTAGCATTATTTTTCTACTTTCTTATATATTATATATTGTATAGAGATATTGATAAGGCTATTGGTAAGTAGATTGTTGTAATTGTTACAGCTTGAGTTAACTATTAGAATTAATTAGTAGTGGAAGTGAGTGGAAGTAAGGGAGTAAAAAGATTAGAATTGGATATATATAGTGATTATCTGAGGAAATATATCTTTCTCTCTTTTTTTCTTTTCTCCTTCCCCCTCCTTCTTTCCCCCATCCCCATCTTATCTTACCTTGAACATTATAATATAGAGATATTATAGATATACTAATAAGGCTATTGTTAAATTGATTGTTATAATTGTTATAGAGTAGTTAATTTGGTTAGACTGTGATTGATTGGCAACTAGAGGGGAGGGGGAGGTAACGGGAGGGAGGGAGGAGGAAGGAGAGGAGAAAAAAGGGGGGATTTATGTTGTAATACATGTTATATTGAATTTTGTATTTTGGTTATCTCAACTCCAATTAGAAACTATAGATTGCCCCCCTGGTTACACGTTAGCTTTAAACCAACTCAAAGACATATATCAAACACGACGTTCATTTCTTCTGCTTGAGTTAATTAATAGCCAAAGGGAGGGAATAAAAAGACTAATTTTGTAGATGACCAGCTTTTATTACGAACACTGAGTACTGAATATATTTTCTCCCTAAAAGCATATTTCACTAAGGAAGATTGTGGTTCTTTTTTTTTGTTTGTTTGTTTTTCTCTCCTCTTCTCCTTTTTCTCTCACCTTGGCCCAAAAAAAAAAGGGGGGGCAACAAGGCTATTTTTGAAGCAATCAAGGGTTCTCAAGAACATTTCTCTACCTCCTTATATATTACTTAGATATTTTAATAAGGTGATTATTTAAGTCGATTGTTACAACCATCACAAATTGTTTAACCTGCCTAATTGTTAATTGGATTTACATTTATTTCTAACTGAATAAGAAAATAAGGTAATTGTTTCACTATACATTGCCCAATTGGTATTAGATTAGCTTGACCAATCGATTTGAGTTACATTTGGGCATTGGGATTTCCGAGAAAAGGAGATATAAAATTAATATAATATTTACTGGACAATTGTATACTGTAATATTACAAGATACAGTTAGGCCAATTGAACTTTGGGATTAACGAGAGGTATAAAATTTGAACAATTGGAAACAATAATAATAGTAATAATAATAATAATAAAATAGAAAATAATAAAAACAAGGAATCGAACTGAACTGAACTTGGTAAAATAATTTTTTTGAGATCAAATTTAATTGAATTTGACAAAACAATTGTATTGAAACTAAATTCAAAGTGTCTGATCCCACAGTTCAGTTGACCTAAAGAGAACAGAAACGGAGGGAGGGAGGAACAGAGAGGAGGAGGAAGTGGTGAAGCCTAAGACGAGAAGAGAGAAGAAAGAGCAGAAAGAGCAGAAGGGTAGACAAGATACACCAACACCACCACCTGTCGTGGAAATCTCAGCAATGGAAAATGTCCAGATGTTTGTTGAATTTGGCAAGTTTATTAAGAAAGTCGATTTTTTAGACAGGACACTGGTAGATAGCATGCAAGAAATCAGGAAAGAAATACAGGCCAGCAGTGAACAGATGAGAAAAGAATTCAAATTAAGTTGCGAAGAGATGAGGAAAAGCAGGGAGGAGATGAAAAAAGATAGGGAAAATGCCAAACAAAATTACCAGTCCCTGATGATAGCGGTAACAGATGTTTCAAAGGAAGTCACAGAAAATACCACAAAGATCAACGCCATGATGTCGGACGTCTACAAACAGATGGACACTATCAAAATTGAATTGAATGGACTATACATAGCAGATCAAGCCACGAATGTTAAAATAATAGCCCAAGATAAGAGATTGGATTTATTGGAAGAGGAGAACCGAAAACAAAATATAGTGATTAGACGGATGGAAGAGAGAACACCCGATAAACTTAAAGAACGGGTTGTCGAATGGTTAAACTCTTTACAAATGGGTAAAGATTATGTATTGGAAGATATTGTAAGTGCTTTCAGGTTAGGAAGCAGAAGGGGGAAAAAATCAAGTAGAAATGTGTTGGTGAAATTTGCAAGCTGGGCTGATAAACTGAAAGTCATGGCGTTCATTAAAAAGGCCGGTTCTGAGGTTTTGAAGATGGATGGCACAGATGTGGAAGTATACAATGACATCTCTCCAATGGAGAGAGTGTGGCGATACAAGATGAAGCCAGTGGCAAGATTCCTTTTAACTAAGGGTATATTATACAACTGGAGATTTCCGCAGCAGTTGAGATTTTTTTACAAAAAGAAAATGCATGTTATCGATGAAAAAACTGACGTATTAGATTATTTTTGACAAATTGATTTGTTTAAAATTGCTTCCAGAGAATGGATGGATCTGAGAAAAGCACTGCAAACATCGGGAGCTTTGGAGAAAGATTCAGTACTGGGGGAGGAGATGGAGGGAGCGGCAGGGGGGTCGGATACATTGGGGAGTCTAGTTTTATCGGAATAAAAATATAATTGGTGAGCAGAGAAGAAGTGGCAGGAGGTTAAAAAGACAAGATAAGAACACTCTATGCTCGGTAACGATAATCCCCCCCTCCCCTCTTTGGAGGATAGAGGCGGCTTTTCGGTAAGAAGAGTGGGGAGGGTAACTGTAGTTATAGGTAAGTCATTTTTGTTTTTCTTTTTAGGTAGTAAGATGTTAATCGGGGGGAGGGTAACTGTTTATTACTTTGTTATAACTGGCAGGGGATATAGCACTTCCGGAGAAAGTTACGATATCCAAAATAAAATAAATCAAAATAATGAAGGAGGTTAACGTTGTATCATGGAATATAAGAGGTTCTGGAAATACAGTGAAAAGGAAGCGTTTAGAACTAGCATTGAAAAAAAGTAAACCAGACATAATATTCCTGCAAGAAACTCATCAAAAATCAGAAGACACTAATAAATTAAGACTAGGTTGGATACAGACTTATGAGAAATCATTTGGATCCTCAAAAGCGAGGGGGGTCGCAACACTTATATCAAAAAGATTGGGATTCAATGTAACAAAAAAGATTTCTGATATAGAAGGGAGGTATTTGATCATCAAAGGCAACATAGAGGAAGAAGAAATAACATTAGTAAACATATATGCCCCTAACAAAAATCAAAAAGAATTTCTAGATAAATTAGTTCAAACTTTAGTAGAAGAAAAAACAACAAATATGGTGGTGGCAGGAGATTTTAATTTAATAAGAGCAAATATAGATAGTACCAATAAAGAACAAAACAGAAAACAAGAGATGCAAGTAATGAATAATTGGATAAAACAGGTTGGTCTGAAGGACATATGGAGGGAATATAAAGGATCAGAAAGGGGATACACGTATTATTCGCAAGTACACAATTCATATTCGAGAATCGACTACATATTAGTGACTGATAATTTGATGAGAACAGTGGAAGAGATAGAAATTGATATTTTTAAAGAGTCCGACCATGCAAAAGTGATAGCAGAATTAAAAATAGGGGAAACAAAGAGACTATCTAATAGTTGGAGGTATGATCCAAGACTATATAAAGAAAAGGATTACAAGGACAAAATAATTAAAAAATGGGAAGAGAACTGGTCTTGGAATGACAATGGAGAAGTGGGGTATAACACTGTTTGGGATACAATGAAAGGAATATTCAGAGGGGAGAGTATTAAAATGGCAAGTATAATGAACAAACAGAGGGAAAACAGAAGTGAAAAACTGGAGAAAGAAATTAAGCTCCTTCAAACTGAACATGCAAAGAACAAAAAACAAGAAACATTTGACAAAATGCAAAAATTGAAATGCGAGTTAGTGGGAAATGACATAGAAAAAGTGAAAAGAGATCTAATTTACTTGAAAAGAGAATTTTTTTCAATATAGTAATAAAAACTCAAAATTGCTGGCAAGGGCGGCAAAAGAGAAAAAATGTAAAAGAGAAATTACTATATTGATTGATAGTCAAGGAAAGAGATGTAATAAGTCTGGGGAGAAATTAAAGATCGCTGAGGAATTTTATCAACAATTATACTCCAAGAAGGAAATAGATATAAGAAAGTTAAAGGAGAGATTCCAAGAACAAAACAAAATTAGAATAAAAGAAGACTATAAGAACAAAATGGAGGAAGAAATATTAGAAAAAGAAATTAGAGAAACAATTAGTAAATTAAAGATGGAAAAATCTCCAGGAGAAGACAGGCTACCCGCAGAATTTTATAAAGAATTTCAGAATGCGGTGGTTCCAAAATTGGTGAAATTATACAATTATATTCTTGAAGGAGGGGATATTCCCAATTCGTGGTATAGATCTATAATTGTATTAATCCCCAAACCGGGAAAAGATCCAGAGAGAATAGAGTCCTACAGACCAATCTCTTTAATAAACCAAGACGCCAAAATCTTTACGAATATATTGAATAACAGGTTAAATAGCTTCATGGATCAATACATAAATAAGGATCAAGCAGGATTTCTAAGAGGGAGGTACATGGCGGACCTGACAAGAAGAGTATTAAATTTGATAGATATTGTAGGACAAAAAAAAGGAAAAAGTGGGTTTTTTAGCAGTCGACATATTTAAGGCGTTCGATTCGCTGCAATGGGATTCAATTAAAGAACTTATTAAATTATATGGATTCGGACCCAAATTTCAAAAAATTATTGACAAACTGTATTACAAGGGAATAGTAAGGGTTAGAATCAACGATAATTACACACCAGACATATCTTTGGAGGCGGGAACACAGCAGGGATGCCCACTATCTCCGACACTATTTATAATGGCCATTGAATTATTAGCAAATACAATAAGAAATGATAGGGATATTGAAGGAATAGAGGGAAACAAAATTAACTTATATGCGGACGACACTCTGATTATAATGAAACACCCAATAAAAACCTTAGATAGAATAAAATTACACCTAAGCATGTTAGAAGACACCACTGGACTTAGAATTAATTGGGATAAATCGGAAATGATATTAATTAACAGTGATAAAGAAGACCAAGATAAAATAAAAACAAAATATAAAATACAGGTTAAAAATAATTTGAAGTATTTAGGTATAACCATCTCAAACAAATGGGAGGAATTAAAGAGATTAAATTATGACAAACAAAGGAAGATAATAGAAGAAAAGATAAAGCAATACCAAAAATTAAACTTATCGTGGTTTGGGAGAATCGCCTTATGCAAGATGATGCTAGTACCGAAGATAAATTTTTTGTTTGAAACGCTACCCATTAGAATAACAGATAAAGAGATGAAAGAGATTCAGAATAAATTAAATAGTTTTTGTAACGGGAAACGAAGAGTGAGGGTGTCGCAAAGTTTATGGTACGTGTCACAACAAGAGGGGGGATTAGGATTGCCGAATCTTAAGAATTACTATAGAGCGTTCCAGATTAAAAACGTGATTAAGATCTTAATGAGAGAAGAAACAATTTGGGAAAATATAGAGCTAAAGGAAATAAGACAACTAGGAAACTTGTTGTTTTTAGACAAAGAAATTAATATAAAAGGAATTAAAAACAAAATGCTAAGAACATTACTGGAAGAATGGAAAAAAGTAAAGCAAGAATTAGTACCGGATATCTCCCCTATTATTGAACTTCAAGACATTAAAAATTTTCCTATAAAGATCGACACAAAAATGGACATCTTAGAGGAAAATGGAGTAACATTAGTCAAGGATTGGATACAGAAATGTAAAGATAAGACAAAAAAAGAAGAGATATTTACACAGTTAGGCCTAAATTGGTTCCAACGTATTGCGATAGAGAACTGGAACAAGAAATATATACAAGAGAAATCCTTAGAAAGATCAAAAACAGAAATGGAGGAAATAATAAGTAAATTAAGAAAAGGAGAGATAGTAATTAAAGGACTGGTTAGTAAAATTTACAAAATATTAAGTAAAGGGACCAGAGCCCAAGAAATATTAAAAAATATATGGGAAGAGGAGTTGAAGGTGGAAATTTCAAATCAAGAATGGAGGAAAAAATGGAAGAGAAGAATCATGAAAAATATGTCAATAAGAGTGAAAGAGCACAATTACAAACTATTATGGAAATGGTATCTGACCCCGGTGAAGTTGCACCAGATTGACGATAAAAAAAGTAACAAATGTTGGAGGTGCAATCAAGCACTGGGCTCATACGAGCATATGTGGTGGTCATGTAAGGTGGTCAATGCATTTTGGGGGAAAATCGAAAAAGAAATAGGAAATATTATGGGAATGCGACCAAAACTGGGGCCAGATACTGTGTTACTAACAAATGTTGAAAAAATGAATGTGAATAATGATAAGAAAGAGTTGATATCAATAATGTTGTCATCAGCAAGGCATATTATTGCGAGAAATTGGAAGAAGGATGTTCAACTAAACATGGAAGATTGGTACAGAGAGATATGGGAATTAGCGTTGAATGACAAACTAACATGGGAGGTGATGGTCAGGAAAGGTGCAATTCGTGAGAATAGATTTTGGAAGATATGGCATCCTCTGATAGAACATTCATTGTATAAGGGTAAAGGGAATCAACCAGAACCAGATCAACTGAGTTTTTGGAAAAACAAATGAATAAGGATAACCGTAGTTTCTCCGGATATTGTAAATAACACAGGGTGATTTCTTTTTTTTTTCTTTTTTTTTCTTTTCTTTTCTTTTTTTCTTTTATACATATATATATATATATTTATATAGATGTACTTATACTTTCATGTCTGTTTTCATGTCTGTTTTCATATTATTATTATTTTTGATTTTTGTGTATTGAAAAGTATAAATAAAAAATATAAAAAAAATAAAAAAAATAAAAAATAAAAAGAAACTGCAATAAGAGGGAAAGTTAAAAGTAAAAGTATTTATCTCTTCAAAGGAGAATGGGTTACAATGTATCACTGAGGTTTTATATTTGGGTGTACAAAGGCTGCTTCCAGGAATCAATTGAAAACCTATGACACAAATGCCTACACGGTATAAAGATTAAAAATAATAATAATAATAATATATATTGGTTAAGAGGAGATATGTGGAGATATAATTTATAACTTGTAGTTTCAAATTTTGGTTTATAACGAGATAATAATATTCGATTGATGATATTAATGTAGAATTATTGTTTATGTGAACATCTATTTCTTTTCTTCTCTTTTATTTTTCTTTATATATATTTTAAAAAGCTATGTAATGTTTTTGTCCTATGTATCTTTTTTTTGGTTTGTAATGTCTTATATACCTAATAAAATTTAAAAAAAATTAAAAAAAAATAAATAGGGACCAGTTCGGTGGGAAGGTAACAAGTGTTCTGTGGGCTGCAGTGTCTAGTCATGCCTGCCACATGACCACAGAAATGCCTGCAGAAGCAGACAGCGCTAGCTCTTTGGATTTGAAACAGAGATGAGCACTGACCCCTAGAGTCGGATACGACTGGCTTTCGAGCAAGGGAAACCTTTACCTTTACGATTGCAAGTAGATAAATAGGGACCAGTTCGGTGGGAAGGTAACAAGTGTTCTGTGGGCTGCAGTGTCTAGTCATGCCTGCCACATGACCACAGAAATGCCTGCAGAAGCAGACAGCGCTAGCTCTTTGGATTTGAAACAGAGATGAGCACTGACCCCTAGAGTCGGATACGACTGGCTTTCATTCAAGGGAAACCTTTACCTTTACGATTGCAAGTAGATAAATAGGGACCAGTTCGGTGGAAAGGTAACAAGTGTTCTGTGGGCTGCAGTGTCTAGTCATGCCTGCCATAAGACCACAGAAATGCCTGCAGAAGCAGACAGTGCTAGCTCTTTGGATTTGAAACAGATGAGCACTGACCCCTAGAGTTGGATACGACTGGCTTTTGATCAAGGGAAACCTTTACCTTTACGATTGCAAGTAGATAAATAGGGACCAGTTCGGTGGGAAGGTAACAAGTGTTCTGTGGGCTGCAGTGTCTAGTCATGCCTGCCACATGACCACAGAAATGCCTGCAGAAGCAGACAGCGCTAGCTCTTTGGATTTGAAACAGAGATGAGCACTGACCCCTAGAGTCGGATGCGACTGGCTTTCAAACAAGGGAAACCTTTACCTTTACGATTGCAAGTAGATAAATAGGGACCAGTTCGGTGGGAAGGTAACAAGTGTTCTGTGGGCTGCAGTGTCTAGTCATGCCTGCCATAAGACCACAGAAATGCCTGCAGAAGCAGACAGCACTAGCTCTTTGGATTTGAAACAGATGAGCACTGACCCCTAGAGTCGGATACGACTGGCTTTCGATCAAGGGAAACCTTTACCTTTACGATTGCAAGTAGATAAATAGGGACCAGTTCGGTGGGAAGGTAACAAGTGTTCTGTGGGCTGCAGTGTCTAGTCATACCTGCCACATGACCACAGAAATGCCTGCAGAAGCAGACAGCGCTAGCTCTTTGGATTTGAAACAGAGATGAGCACTGACCCCTAGAGTCGGATACGACTGGCTTTCGAGCAAGAGAAACCTTTACCAAATTTAATGCATTCTCCAGGGCCTTTTGTAGACTAACTCCTGTATTTAAATTTGAGCTGTATTTAAATTTGGGGTGGATTTGAGATCAAATCCACCACATCAGGCAGAAGAGCAAAGCTTTGTGGGTTGAATTTGTAAGAGCACATCAACTCCACAGGCACACAATGACGGGGCAAGCCTAAAGGTAAAGTAACGTCTCTTTTTGCAACTGACGAAAAATCCCGGGTTATGAGTTATTTACTTATGAATGAAAACCCCACTGCTGGCCTTTTGTTCTTTTGCATAAACTTTAATGTAGCAATAGGTACATTGGATAGCTGTTAAAGATTAGCGTAAAACAGGTCCTGTGTTTGGAATGACAAGTCAGCTCTCCCATCAAATTTTCTTAGGGAAGCTCAGCACGTAGATTATTCTAACAGACAAAAATGGGTTAGATATAGCTTTTTAACTAGCAGTGCGGGCTTCTTTTGCTTAGATGCTATTTTTGTCAATAAACCAGTCTTGTTTTGTCTGAAATTAAAATCTCTGTGGTTCTTGGAGGGCTCCGCCAGCAGATGAACTTTTTAATTTTAAAACCCATCTCCACATTAAAAAGGGATAGTGATTTTAAGGTAACAGCCATGCCTACCTCCCTGCACTGCACTGTCAGGTTTTGTCACTGCAAGTGGCTCAAGGTCTCCCTTGCTCAAAAGCCAGCCATATCCAATGCTAGGGTGCAGTGCTCATCTCCATTTACAGCCAAACACCCAGTGCTGTCTGTATTTGTAGATGTATACATGGTCATATGGCAGGCATAACCAGATCGCACATGATGCTGGCTCAGTGATGGGATGTAACAGGTTCTCACCAGTTCGCCAGAACCGGTAGTAATTTTTCCCAGGTAGTAACTTTTCCCAGAACTGGTAGCAGCTTTCGGGGGGAACCACCTTCAGGCCTTACCTTTTCACTGGCTCCCCCAATGCGCATGCGCGCCAAGCACATGGTGTGCATGCACGCCTACAGTGCTTGGCGTGTATGCACTGCCTCTTTGCTGTCCTCCCAAGCGAGGAGGAGGAAGAGAAACTGCTAGCCTGAAGCTCCCTATAGCCTGCTCCCCAGGGTAAGTGACTCCCCTTTGGATGTGGTGTGTCTGTGTGTATTTTAATGTGTATTTAATACCTTTACCTATATTGATGTACTACCACAGTTCCTAAAAAGGCCTGGTGACTGCTGTTTTGGGTATGAAGATCCTCTTCACAGAAGTCCCTTTGCCTTTTGTTGGTCTTTCCTCAGATCTGGGTACAGTTAGATTATAAGAAAAGGGTGTGTGTGTGTGTGTGGACTTTTATACCAATCTGCATGTGAAGTATAAAAAGGACAGATCGAGCCCAGAGTCGGTGGTCTGATTCACACACTGTCTCCCACCTTCACACCACTTTATTCATATTGGGATTAGGGCAATTTAAATCTGGAGGGAAAGAATCACATTTTTCTTCATTGCAGCTTTCTTGGTGTGGTTTTTGAGCATGAGACGGATCGAACCAAAAGCTTTTCATGTAATTTCTGATTTCAACCTTTTCGGACCTGGATATATTATTATTATTATTATTATTATTATTATTATTATTATTATTATTATTATTATTATTATTATTATTATTATTATTATTATTATTATTATTATTATTATTATTATTATCAAATTTATACCCCGCCCTGCTCAGGATATATATATATCTCTCACAGCAAAAACAAAATCACATTTACTGAATCCTGCAATGATTATAAACAAAATCCTACAAAAGTAGGGCACATTGGTTGGATAATTAAGTTAATTATACATCTGGCTGTGGAGCCACTGGTTGTGTGTTTACTGCACCTCCCTGGAGAAAATCCAGCCTATGTAGCCAGTGGTGTGCAGTGACCAGTCTGCACACACACACATTCAGGCAGGGGGGTGGTAACATTGGGTGGCCTTCGAGCAGGGGGGTGGCAAAATTGGGGGCCTTTCAGGCAGGGTGGTAGTAAAATTGCTAGTATTTACAAGAAAAGAAGAGGGATAGCCTCATTACATGGATATAATATGCTCTCTGCTGGAGTTGTAATTTACTAAAACTCAGTAAATTATAGCCAAACCAATGATGACAAGGGTGAAGAGGGAACTTAATAAAGTAGTATAGATCAGCTGCTCATTGCAGGAGAAATCTCAATAAACTATAAAGCCACACTAGACATCCTAGTCAGCAGCCGACGTATGCTTCGAGCCTTCATACAAAAACCCGCCACCTTGCACATGATGGCAGTAGTACTGTACTGCAGTAGGAAGGAAACTTGTAGGGCAGGCAATTTTCCTGTGCATTGATGCAGTAAAGGGATTATTAATTGTGCACAGGCGTCCCTATAGAATGAGCAAAAAAGGAGAACATCCTCAATTGATTCAACATCCCCACTACCACATGGACACAATCGTTCCGAATAGGGTATCCCATTATATCTGCCCTCAAGGACAGCTGAAGGGATGCATCCACAGCAGGCCTGGGTGAATGCCAGCCTATAATTTGGAAGATCTAATTGCTGCAAATAGGCTGCAGGAACAACCTGGTACCTGATGGAGTCATTGCAATAAAAACCAGGAGACTTGGCCACATCTTCTTGCCATTCCGTGTCCCTTATTCTCTGTTTCACCAACTCCCTGGCTTGTGCTTCCAGTGCAAGCAAGGTAGGTGGACACAAGCCCAGTGAAGCCAATTTATTAAGTATACAGTATTACATTCCCAGAAAGAGTGGAATGAGTCTTGAAGTGTAAGAAACACCAAGGTGCCCGGGGAATTATGTATTTTAAGCCAATATGAAATTTTCAGCATCCAACACCTAGTCTCCACCTTCATTAAACCCGTTTCCAGCCTTAATCTTGCATTGGAAAAGCAGCAGGGGGGTTGAGAGAGCAGCTCTGAGAATCTTTGATTGAACTCTATCCACCTACTGATAACTGGCTAGATGGTCTAGCAGCGCACCATATGTAAGCTGGGCTTCAAACAATTTAATGGCTGCTGGTACATAACGCCCCCCTCCTGCTCCAGTAGAATCTAAGAATTGCCGATGCACTCCTCCATGCATTCTGAACAACATGATCAATATGTGTCTTCCTAGAGCCTGAGGCATGGAAATGGACCCCCAAGTAGTTAAAGCTAGGGACCTGCTGAATAGGATGGCCCTCGATTTTCCAATTGTAAAGTTTGGGCATAAATAAGATGAAAATTTTCCTTACAATAGGTGACTAATGCTCTGAGCACCCGTCTAAGGCTCACCGGTGATCTTGCCAAAACGATGGTATTGTCGGCATAAAACAATGAGTTAATATGCCTCTCTGCTAACTTTGGAGGATGAAAGTTTGGATCTGCCAAACGATTGACCAAGTCATTAATATAGAAATTAAACAGTAGTGGGGCCAATATACATCCCTGTCGCACACCTTTCTGGGTGGAAACTGCAGAGGACAAGTGACCCCAAGGGGAGCAGCGCACCTTCAAAGCTGAGTTGTCATGCACCACAGGAATCAAGGCTAAGAGGCAGCAATAAATGGAGGTGGTTTTTAGTTTCTCCCACAATTTGGTCTGTGAAGTAGAATCAAAAGCAAATCTTAAATCTATAAAGGCGGCATAGAGTGAGCCTAGATACTTCTCATGAAGGTGTTGTAGGATTAGACAATTGTCCATGACCGATCTTCCTGTCCTGAACCCAGCCTGTTCCTCAGTCAAAATAGCTTCCTGGTCCACCCTGTCTTTTAGCTTCTAGTAGAGGTGCCTGGTGTAGAGTTTGCTGACCACTCTAAGGAGACTTATATAGGCCTGTGGTTGGATGGGTCATTTCTTTGCCCTTTCTTAAAAATGGGGACAATAACTGCCATCCCCCAGTTCTGGGGTACATATCCCGCCCTATCTGTAACAGCCAATAGAGAGGCTATAATGGGTGCCCACCAACAAGTGTTATTTTTAATTAACTCTGGTGGGGGGTACCATCAATAACTGCTGCCTTACCAGGCTTACGTTGGGCAATCAGATCCTTGGTTTCTTTCTCTGATACTGGCGGCCAGGGGGTAATTCCTCCCACTTAACTTCTGTAGGAACAGGGGGTTCAGTCTCACTGTATAAGGACCGAAAGTGATTTTCCCATGTCTCAGGTGGAATGCCACATTCAAGATATGGTGATCTTACTGCAAAGCATCCTGCCGTGCTATGCCAAAATATTGCAGAATGGCCTTCTTTAACTGCTTGTATAAGATGCCTCCATGTCAACTTGGAGTCCTCATTTTTTCCCTTGGCTATCAACTTTTTATAACTCTTCTTTGCTTCCAAAAGAGCTTGTGGCAAGGGAGGATTGGGACTTTCCTTGTAAGCTTTAAATTGGGTGATCAACCTTTGTTTGGCCAAAATGCATTCATTGTCGAACCAGGGCTTAGACCAGGGGTTATTTTGCTGTGACCTTCCATCAGATTTGAAGGTAAGATGTTTGTTCAGGTCTGCAACAAGTTCATCGTAATGAGCTAAAAACCCTTTGCGGTCCGCCTCTGACATAATAGCAGGCAAGTATTTTAAAATGCCTACATGGTGGACATGGATCTGGGCAGACTCACAAGGATGGCGGAGGAAAGAGAGAAGCCTTGGATGACGTAGTCCAATGGGGCCGTGAAAAGTCAGACTAAACTGTGCGACTGAACAACAATATTGGCAATCCTCAGCCATGGTGACGGTTCTGAGAATATAATGCGGTGGCCTTTTATCTGTCTTCCACATTGTTGTACCATTGATCCAATTCCATGAATCCCTTTCTGGTCCTGAGTCTCTTTGGCACTCAAAGTCCTCCTCAGCCCCAGGCCAGTATTGATGAAGCTGCTGCCCTCCATCAAGATGGATTCAATTAGGCTGGGAACCCCTGGTCTAGTACAATAATAATAAAAATGATACAAAATTATTTGAGAAATGGTTGTCCAATTTTCTCCTGTGGGAAGAATGCACACTTTTAAAGTTTTAATCCACTTGGGGACCATCATCCTTCCCTGTGGACTTTGCTACCCAAGGTCATTTAACCGACACCTGACACTCGGTGTTGAGTCACTGGCAGTAGGGTCTACTCCATTACCATAGCAGGATAATCTGGCCAGACTCCGGTCTTTTTCCTAGAGAAGATAAAATGACTGAACCTTCTAAGCTTTGTTGTTATTTTGGTTGTGTTTGTAGAGCTTTATATTTTGAATAAAGTTATATAAACATTTTGCTACTGCTTGATTTATTGTGTCTTAGGGTACACTGGGGTACTAACTCCTTGATCCAGTTACTAGATTGATATTTGGTGGATATTATCAGAGGGTGTGTGTGCAAATCCCATACCCTTGTCGCTGCAAGTTTTGTTTTCTTTCTCCCTGGAACATTACACGTCCGTGGACTAAGAGAGCAGGAGAAGGGAAGGATAGAGAAGTTTCTGCTTAGGCTCAAGCATGGACTGGTCACAATGAATTGACCCAACCCTGGTCTTTCCTAGACCCCGCCCAATGGTGAGCATCAGCAGGTTCGCACCAGTTTGCCAGAAACGGTAGCAGAAATTCTGGCTGGCCCCACCCATCCAAGTTTTGAAATAAAGTAGTCACCCTGGCCACACCCACCATACCATGCCCACAATGTGGTAGTAAACTTTTTTTGAGCCCGCCGCTGCCCCCGCCCCCAGTTTCTTTGCAAATTCGTGTTCTTCTCATATTGCATTCTGTTTGCTCATCTATGCTGGTCTTGGACCATAATAAAGACTTGATTTGACTTCTCATGTTGACATACACCCAGTTGAAATGACTTACATGATCAGACTTCAAAAGGATGAAAATTTTTCTTACATCACCTGACTGTGTTTATTTCTCCCTGAGAGATTACAGGCGTTGTCCTCATTTAGCTTTGCCCACTCACATCACCTGCACAACTTCCTAGATATAAACAAACCTGTCTTTAGCAGGGTGCTTTTGATTCAAACAAGATCTGTAGTGGCTCAAGTGGCTAAGACACTGACTGGAAGATGGGAGGTCAGCAGTTTGATTCCCGAGTACTGCAGGACAGAATGAGCTCCTGTCTTTGTCCCAGTTCCTGCCAACCTAGCAGTTCAAAAGCAAGAAATTGCAAGTAGATAAATAGGGACCACTTTGGTGGGAAGGTAAACAGCAATTCGTGTACTCCAGTGTCTAGTCATGCCTGCCATATGACCACAGAAACATCTGTAGAAGCAGACAGCACTGGCTCTTCAGCTTTGAAACAGAGATGAGAACTGAACCTTAGAGTTGGGTATGACTGGCTTTTGAGCAAGGGACACCTTTACCTTTTACCTTTTGCTTCAAACCTTTAATTTATAACAGCCTCACATATCTGAAACACACATGCAGAAAAAAATTGGGTACCTTGTGATAAAATGAGGCCCCAAGTTCTTCACATATCCAAAATGGAGTTTATTAGGTTTTAGTCTGTAGTAGAGATGTGGCTTCTTGTGCTAGTAAAAGGACACTTGTTTGTTTTTACCCATTGGGACCCGGATGGAAACAGATAGACTGGGAGGCGACAGGCCTCATCAATAGGACCAGAGTTGTTTACACCAATTCTGGGATCTGATTGAATGTATCCTAATTACCCAGGTTCACCTCATACCTGGTGAGGGTCCAGCAAAGGTCAGAAAGGAGTTCGGAAATGGTGATCGACAAGGAAACATCAATATGAGAGAGAAAGGCCATCCAACCAGGCCTTATCTCTGAAAGTCTTAATTATGGTAACTTAGAACAGATAGATTCTTTTTATTTAGGTGAGGACAAGTCTTAAAGCATCCTTTCTCTAAAACAAAATTTTGATTAGGTTCTTTTTCTATGCTGAGACCTATAACCTGATTCATCAAGAACCATGCTACAACTTCAATAAAACATATTTTCTTCTCTCAACGTGTGTTCATTGGAAATGGGATGCAGGGGTAACAGACAGTACGTCCACTGGCCTCCTTTTTAACGCTACCTTACCTCTCATAAAAAGTAACTTGGTTGGGCTCTGTATACAGAGGAGGAATCTTTTGAATTGAAAGATGGCGGGAACATAGAAGAAGAGGAGGAGGTGGCAGAGCCAGATGAGCAAGCTGTAACAAGAAACAGGAGGGGGAGGTCTAAAATGGCTTCTTTGGAAAATATCATTGCCCATCTTGTGGAAATACAGTCTTCAAAATTGCAGGAGGCAATTAAACAAAAAGCCCCATCTGCTGCCTCTTTGGATAGAAAGTTACTGCCGAGATATCTTCAGGGGGAATGATATCTTACTCTTTTTAATGCTATTTGAAAACATGATAGAAGATCTCAATGCAGCTAAGGAGTGGCCAAAGCTAATTAAATCTCAAGTGTCAGGACACTTTGCAGATTTTGTTTTGGCTTGTAATAATGAGCTTGATTGGGATGAATTGGTACATGCAATTAAGGTGCATTTTTCTTTGAAAGGAGAGCCTTTGAGGCTAGCTTTTGGAATGAGAAAGAAAGAGAGCAATCAGTAGTTTTCATTTCACCTGAGGTCTTTGGAACGTCAATTCTGGGCTTGGATAAACTCAGAAGGAGTGGAAAATTTAAAAGATCTTGCTAGATTAATTATAAAGGAACAGTTTATGGAAACTGTCCCACAGGAGTTGAAAGTGCCCATTCTAGACAAACAACTTAAAGACTGAAATTCCTTGAGTCAAGCTACATATTTACTGTATAGTTTGCAAAATGCAACCAAAAGGAGAAAAACTTTTCCAAATCCCATGCCAAAGAGGGAAGAGAAATGTTTTTTTTTTTGAAAAGAGAAAGGAAGGGCTAAGTAAATATAATGAAGCAAAAGGGGAAACCAAGCCACACCCCACTAACCGCCCTGGTGATGTCATTTGTTTTGGTTGTGGGGAAAAGGGGCATTAAAAAGACATTGCCAGAAAAGGGGAAATTCCCAAGGTTTTACTGCAAGAGACCAACCCTCTAGGCAAGCAACCTCTATGCAAGCAAAAATGGTTTGTTCCACCCAGCCAGCTAGCCCTTTGTCCCAGCCAGCAGCACAGAGGCCCAACTCTGAAATTTCAGTGGCTACCAATGCAAACTCTTCAGGGTTGCTTAGCAACAATAATGGCAGAGAACAGCTTTTCAGAGCAAGGCCAGAGTGATGGATTCTTCTGAGATTACTCATGAGTTGTTGAATGAATTTTCTGATAATGTTGTATGGGAAATGTGTGCAAAATCTCTGAAACTCATAGATCCTTCACAGGTGATGGAAATAAAGGAAATTGAATGGTCTAAACGCTTCAGAAATAGATTGGTTTCAATCTTATATCCAGATGGGAGCCAGAAGGAAATAAATAATGGTTTTCTTGATTTAGGAAGTGATCTCAGTTCAATTCACTCGAGGCTGATACTTCCTTTTCAAATTTTGCCTAATACTCAAATGGCAATATCTTGTTATACAGTGGGAAAACAGAAATTGGTGCAACATGCCTCAGTTGCTAAGATATCTGTGCAGTACAGACAATTTACTGGTGAAATAAATTGTATAGTTCATGAGAATGACGATGAATTTCCAATGTTCATCATTGGTTTGAATTTAATTTACCTTGAGAAGCTAGCTGGTGAGCAAAAATCTGAAGAAATTTGTATGTTTCCTGTTTTAACAAGGAGCAAATCCAGGTTGAAGGAAAAGTTTGAGGAAACCCCCCACACACACACACTTAATGCAACAGCACTACCTTATGGACTATCTGAGTAATTGCATGCAAAAGTTGATAAACCACCAGTTAATTTCAAAAGTAATGCTCCAGCGCCACCTTGTGGACAACCTGAAATTAAAACAACGCGACCTTGTGGACAACCTGAAATTAAAACAGCACTACTTTGTGGATAATCTGATACAATAAATGCAAAGGTTGAGAAACAACCAGATAATTCCAATAGTGATGCTACAGCGATGGCTAGTGGGGAAAAAGGCACAAAAGCAGTTTAATTTTAAACTGGATGAGACAATAACTGTTGATAAAGAGGAATTTCAACAGACCCAGAGTGTTGACCTTTCTCTACAAGGAATTAGAGACATGGTGATTTCAGAAGCTGAAGTGTCTCTAGCAAATCCAAGTCACATTATTAAATCATCAAATGGTCTCATATACAAATTAACTCAGCAGGAGAATGGTCTATCTGCCAAGAGACAATTAGTAGTGCCTCAGGAATTCAGTCAAGCTATCCTGAAATTAGCCCATGATGACTTATTTGCCTTACACCAAGGGGTGGAGAAAACCTATCAACATGTAACAGAAAGATTCTTTGGGGCGGATCTTTCTAGGGACATTAAACATTATGTAAAGGAATGTGACTTATGCCAAAGAATTGGTCACAATAAAAGCAAAACAAAGGCCAATATGGAGTATATGGAATTCAGTACGGATCATTTCGAATTCTGCCAAATGGACATTCTAGGACCACTCCCTACCAGGAGGGGCGGAAAAAAGTTTATCCTTGTATACATTGATGCCTTCAGTAAATGGATCGAAGCTATTCCACTTACTAAATGTTCAGCTATACAAGTAGCTAAGGCATTCATGGAAATTATTGAAAGATGTGGAATCCCTAAATAACTAACAAGTGACAGAGGTGGTTCTTTCACTGCAGCCCTCATGAAGAAGGTGTGCCAGCTAGCCAGAGTTCAACAAATCCACTCCGTAGCTCATCATTCAGAAAGTCATGGATGTGCATAGAGAGTGCAAGGAACTTTACAGAAAATGCTAACAGCCTTTGTCAATGCTCAAGGAAAAGGATGGGCTGATGGACTATCCTATTTAAAGCATGCATACAACAATAGTGCCCATAGTAGTTTACAAAATTTGACACCTTCAGAGATCATCTTTGGGAAGAATATGTCAGGCCCCATGGATCTTCTGAAAGCCCGTTGGGAAGGTCAACTTGACAGGCCTTCAAAATCTGCAGCTGCTTTGGAAATGGGATGCAGGGTTAGCAGACAATAAGTCCACTGGCCTCTTTTTTAATGCTACTTTACCTCTCATAAAAAGTAACTTGGCTGGGCTCTGTATATAGAGGAGTCCCAGGTTTTGGTCAGCCGGGCGTGGCTGAGAACAAATGGTGAACATACATTCCTTGCCGTGAGCTTTAGGTGAGTTCTAGAGGGGATTTTGGAATAATCCACCTTGGATTGAATGCCTGAGAGGTCCCATAGCAAATGAGGAAGAGTGTGCATTCATCATATACCTTTCCCCAGCTTTCACTTCAGCTATTAATTGGCTTCTTTTAACAACATAGAAAACATACATAGATAACATACAATACATAGATAACATACAATACAATCTTACAATCTCAAATATAGATGCAACAGCATAATATAAATATGGCACATAATGTAACACAATACAGTCAATAAATCCAACTGTACAGTTAATAAATCTAAGATTTTAAAAAAGATGAAAATACAATACAGTCATGGAATGCAATCCCTATACATTTGTACCTCGCTTAAAGAACATAATATGTTCCACAGGATTGGTCTTTAAGCAAGTTTGCTCTTTAAGCAAAACACCATTGTGAGTGACCAGTTGTGACTTCTGGTGGGGAGAGGATTGCGAACCACGATTTAGTTGTTAAGTAATTTTTAGTTGTTGTTGTTTTTTTGTTAAGCGAAGCGAATATTCAGAGAAAAAGTCCTTAAATGCGAGTTACTCTTTAAGCGAGGCGCTCTTTATGCGAAGTTTGACTGTAACAATATACCCTTTTTTAAAAGTCAACTCCCTCCTGTTGAGAAAAGTTATTAACAGTACTAGCACAGATATATAATACAATAGCAAAATAACAACAATAATAAAAACAACAATAAAAATTAAACAATACACTACTTGATTGTATTGTTATTGTTGCTGTTCCCTGGCCAGAATGGCCTGAAGAACTTCCTGCGGAGAAAGCATTACAATATTAAATATAAATACAGTATAACAATATAACCTTTAACGTATCATCATCAAAAATCATCACAAATCAGAGTATCAGTCACAATAACAAGAGTATTACAAAAACAGAAGGGGGGACCTATGATGAAAACACACCCTTCCTCACTTGCTTTGGGACCTCTCAGGGGTTCCTTTAGGCAGATTATTGCAAAATCCCCTCTAGAACTCACCCAAAATTCACGGCAAAGAAGGTATGTTCACCACTCTCTCAACCACGACCAGCTGAACAAACCTGGGACTTGTCTGCGTACAGAGCCCAGCCAATTTAATAGTAGAGAGGTAAAAAAGGTAGTGTTAAAAAGGAGGCCAGTGGACTTACTGTCTGTTACCCCTGCATCCCAATTCCAATGAACATGCATTGATTGAAGAAAATAGTTTTATTTAAGTTTCAGCATGGTTCTTAATGAATCAGGTTACAGATCTCAGCATAGAAAAATAACCTAATCAAAATTCGCTTTTAGAGAAAGAATGCTTCAGACATATCCTCCCCCAAATAAAAAGAATCTATCTATCTGTTCTAAGTTACCATAGTTAAGACTTCGGGAGATAAGGCCTGTTTGGATGGCCTTCCTCCCCTCATATTGGTGTTTCCTTGTTGACCACCATATTCGATCTCCCTTCAGCCCTTTGCTGGACTCTCACCAGGTATCTGGTGAACCTGGGTAATTAGCATACATCCAATCAGGTCCCAGTGTTGGAAGTAAACAACTTTGTTTCTATTGATGAAGCATGGCGCCTCACTGTCTATCTCTTCCCATCCGGGTCCCAGAGAGTAAAAAACAAACAGGTGGCCTTTTGCTAGCACAAGAAGCCACATTTCTACTATAGTCTAAAACCTAATAAATTTTGGATATGTGAAGGACTTGGGGCCTCATTATATCACAGGACCTCATTTGAGAAGACCCACAGAAAGTCCGACAGCAAAAGAAACAACTAAACAGCAACAAGAAAAAAGTCCAAAGTCACCATTCTTGTCCTCCTACTGGAGGATATATAAATATATATAAACATTTTGCTACTGCTTGATTTATTGTCTCTTAAGGATATACTGGAGTACAGTAATACCTCGGATAACACTAAGACTTGGTTCCCCAAGTCTTGGTGTTATCCGATTTTTCGTGTTATCCGATCCATGTTAAAATCTTATGGGATGGATCAGATAACGTTAAAGCTCCATAGAGATACATTGTAACCACACAGGCTTTAGCAGTTGTTATCTGATCCATTCCATAGGACCTTAACGTTATTCGATCCAATTCTCCTCCCTAGATTACTTAACATTATGTGATTTTAGCATTATCCGAGGTAAACGTTATCCGCGGTATTACTGTACTAAGTCCTTGGTCTAGTTAACAGATTGATATTTTATGGATATTATCAGAGAGTGGGGTTGCAAGTCCCATACCCTTGTCCCTGCAAGTTTTGTTCTTTCTCCCTGAATAAGAATGCAGGAGAAGGGAAGGATAGATTTTCCCTGAAGTCCTAGCATGGTATAATCACCATGAAATTCACCCAACCTAGGAAAAATGAGGCAGTGTGGCTCAGTGATGGGCATGGTTTTCCTAGTGCCGTCTCCCCCCAAAAAAGTTTCTTTACAAGTGTGAGTTGTTCCTCTAATATTGACATACACCCAATGGAAATGATGTATATGATCAGACTTCTGATCAATGAAAAGTTTTCTATGTCACCAGGCTATGTTTAATTCTCCCAGAACCTTCCCTGAGAGATGAAAGGCTTTGTCCTCATCTAGCCTTGCCCACTCACATCACATGTACAACTTCTCAGATATAAATAAATCTGGCTTTAACATTTTAAGGATGCTTTTGACTTAAATCTTTAACTTATACAGCCTCACATGTGAGCAAGATATATAAGATTCTAAACCAAGAAGGTAGACCACAAGAAACGTTGAGAAAAATTTGGGAACAAGATTTGAATGTTAAAATTACAGAAACAGCTTGGAAAAACAAATGGAAGAGAAGGATCAGGAGAACCATGTCTGTTAGAGTGAGAGAACATAATTATAAAATGTTACGGAGGTAGTATCTGACCCCAGTTAGGTTGCATCAGATGGATAATAATAAAAATAAAATGTGTTGGAGATGTAAGAATACACATGAACACATGTGGTGGAGTTGTAATGTGGTAAAAGATTTTTGGGCAAAAATTGAGGAAGAAACTTCATGAATATTGGGGATGAGAATTAAGCTGAGGTCGGGTACCGCTTTACTGACAGACATGGACAACATGAATATAGACAAGAGTAAAAAAGAGTTGTTATCTATAATACTAACACCTGGTACACAATGTATCGCAAGAAATTGGAAAAATGATGTGTTATTAAAAATTGAAGATTGGTACAAGGAAATGTGGGAGATTGCTTTGACTGATAAGTTAACATGGAAGTTTAATGTTAATTTTTAAAAAGGTATAACTATTGAAAATAAATTTTGGAATATTCTATATGGCAACCATTTGTAGAATATACGTTGACTAAAGGTAAGGTGGCAGGCCAGCATTTGATCACCTGAGCGTTTGGCAATAGTAAGAGATGACTGTGATACACTGCAATCTCCAGGGCAATGTATATATCACATTTTATTTGTAAAAAAGAAAAAATAATAACAGCCTCACATATCCGAAAGACACATGCAGAAAAAATAGAGTATCTTTTCCCATCTCTTTCACTCCAGCTATTAATTGCCTTCTTTTAATTAATTAGCCCCTAATAGGGTTTTCCAGTTGTTGTGTTGTGAACTGGACAGTGGGAAGATTAACAACATCATTGCAGTCATGAAATAAAAAGGCGACTGATTCTTGGGAGGCAAGCGATGAGAAACCTGGGGAGCATAGTGAAAAGTAGAGACATCACATTGCAAACAAAAATTCGCATAGTCAAAGCAATGGTATTCCCTGTGGCAATGTATGGTTGTGAGAGCTGGACCATTAGGAAAGCTAAGCGCAGAAGAATAGACACCTTTGAGATGTGGTGTTGGAGGAGAGTTTTGAGAGTCCCTTGGACAGCGAGGAGAACAAATAGGTCAATCTTAGAAGAAATCAATCCTGACTGCTCCTTGGAAGGTCAAATAATAAAGATGAAGCTAAAGTACTTTGGACACCAAATGAGAAGAGAGGATTCACTTGAGAAAGCCTTGATGCTTGGAAGGGTCGAGGGCAAAAGAAGAAGGGGACGGCCCAAGATGAGATGGCTAGATGGTATTGTGGAAGCAGTGGGCACAGAGCTGGGCGAGTTGAGGGGGATGGTGGAGGACAGGAGTGCCTGGCGGATGGTGGTCCATGGGGTCGCAGAGGGTCGGAATCAACTGTGCGACTGAACAACAACAAAAGTTGATATATAGAGAGAACAGTAAAAAAGGCACATTCTCAGATCTTTACATCATTTAACCACAATCAGTTCAATTGTTCATCCCCCCCCCCATCCCAACTGTTATTTCTACAAGTTATCAAGGTGAACTTTGTAAACTCGAAGTACCTTTGCATATGGCCAAGATTTTCATATTCCTTAAATGTCTTTAGTTATTTGTTTTACTTGCATTGAAAAAGCATTCATTTATGGAAAATCAGAACGTTATGGCCAATCAAGAAATCAAAAAGGAAGTTGGCATCTCAGCTTCATCTTTCTTGCCCATAATGTACAGATTAATTAGGAGTGCTCCAAATTATCTGTAGGATTGGTTTATCGCTCCACTGAGCTTTTACATCTTCCCTATCTCTAACCACTATTCCTAGTGGCCAGTGTAGGTTGTTAACCATATTGTTTCTGTTCTCACCAGGAGAAAATTGGACAACCATCTCTCAAATGATTTTGTATAGTATTTATTAAATTGTTGTATTAGACAAATCTACATGTGATGCTTTTTAATTGTTATAAGCTGCCCATAGTGGGAACAAATCAATCAGTCAATCGACCAATCAATCAATCAAACTAGTTAACTAACTTTGATTTGGATTATAGGCCTCTTCCAACTTCATTTCCCCCGATTCTACAATTCTATGATTTAAACCTTGCTTTATCTGGACAATTATCAATACAATCAGACTACAGTTTGTGCATAGAAGATAAAAATGCAACATCTTACTGAGCCCCATAATAGCCCCATAATAGCTTAACAGAAGCACAATCTTTTTAGATAGTGATATACCATGTTGTCTACTATGTCCACAATAAACTAATTTCATCTTCTCTTTCTCATGTTCCATCACATTTCTTGCAATTTTTGCTTCCAACTCATTTTTCTGAAGCCAGTTAAGGTGGGCTTAGATTTTATTTGCGTTCATTCTGCTTGCATTGAAATAACATATGCTTGTAGAAAATCAGAATATCATCACCAATCTGGAACGTAAAAGAGGAAGTTGGTGGTTTACATTATCAGTGTACGTGTATACACACACACACACACACAGGATCAAAACAGGATATAAGAGTAAATGGAGCAATAAGCTGATAGTACAGATGGTTTGAACTGCTTTCAATTAAATCACAGAATCCCAGACCTAGGGGTGCCATAATTCTCTCCGACCAAACTGGGACAGCCATGTGACATCATTGCATTCTTCAAACTGTGCATGTGTCACGGAGACCGCAGCTCTAAGACCCCATGGAATCCCCGTTCAGGGCGGGCAGCCACCATCAGTTTTAAAAATATTGTAGTCAGGAGGTTGTTTCCCATATGATTCTTCTTGCAAAAGATGCTTCTTGATGGTTCTATTTTTATTTCTTTCCCCATCTCTGTCCCAGCTCCTGCCAACCTAGCAGTTTCAAAGCAAGAAATTGCAAGTACAATAGAACCCCGGACAACGTTATGACATGGTTCCACAAGTCATGACGTTGTCTGGTTTTTCACGTTGTTTGATACATTGATCGAATAATGCTAAAAAAAGCCCTGACGCCAGGGACAAACCACGCCGAGGCAAGGCTCGGCTTGTCCGAAATCCCCCCCCCTTGGGTAGGCACACAATCGCGTGTCGTTCGGGGTTAGGGCAAGGTACGGGAAAGACCCCCGTATCCTGCCCTAACCGCCGGCAAGGCGCGCAAGCCTCCAAGCCGCCCGAAGTTTCAAAAGGGTAAAGATCCTTACACTTTCGCAACTTCGAGCATGCGCGTACGTGTTGTTCGGGGTTAGGGCAGGATACGGATGTTTTTTACCAATTTTGGGGTCTCAGACACACACACACACCCTCGCCGGGTCCAGGAAGGAGGGAAGACCCGATCCAAGCTGTTTCTGGGCTTCCCTGACGTCCTCAGCCAGTGCAGCAAGCCAGAATGTCGGGATTCGAACTCTGACATTCTGGCTTGTTGCACTGGCTGAGGATGTTGGGGAAGCCCAGAAACAGCTTGGATCGGGTCTGCCTACCTCCCTGGACCCAGCGGGGGGGTCAGAGCCCCCCAAATTGGTAAAAAAAAAAAACCCATCCGTATCCTGCCCTAATCCCGAACGACACGCGCGCACACGCTCGAAGTTGCGAAAGTGTAAAGATCTTTACTCTTTTGCAACTTCGGTCAGCTTTCAGGCTTGAGGATACGGGGGTCTTTCCCGTATCCTCGCCTAACCCCAGCCCAGGTGCGCGCGCACGCTCAAAGTTGCAAAAGTGTAAGGATCTTTACCCTTTCGCAACTCGAAGTTTTGAAAGGGTAAAGATCCCCGTACCCTTTCCAAACACCGTGGGGGCGGGCGCTGGGGGGGTTGGATTGGGTAGATGTTCTACCCAATCCAACTCCCCCCCCACGCATACGCTTGTTCCAAATAACGTGAAAATTGCGTTATTCGATACAAGATTTTTCCAAAAATCTTGTCACGTTATGCGGTTTTCACGCTATTCTGTACTCACGTTACCCGGGGTATTACTGTACTGCACAGTAATACCTCGGTTAGTGTTTGGATTGTATAATGCTAAAATCGGATAACGTCAGGGAATTTGAGGCAAATGTTTGCCTCAAATTCCCCAACTTTGATCTCTGCCTCAAAACCCCCAGGGCTGAAGACCAGCTCTACAGGCTTTGGGCCAGAGATGTCCACTCAGATCGGTGGTTTGGTTGGGGGGAGGGCACACACTCGCCCATTCTACCCCCAACCAGACCAGCAATCCGATCACACGCTGGGATTGCTGGGGTGTTGGGGGAGAAATCGTGCACGCACGTGATCTCTTCCCCCAACACACCAGCTGTCCTAGGTGATTGCTGGGACTACTTTCCTAGCTTCTTTTCAGAAACACCACCACCACCACCCCCGGCCTGGCTTGCTAAGGGACTTAGCGATCCAGGCCACGGGGGGCTTCTTAAGAGAGGCTGGGAAAAGGGTCCCAAGCCTCTCTTAAGGCCCCCCCCCCAGCCTGGATCGCTAAGCCACTTAGCAATCCAGACAGAGGTTTCTAAAAAGAAGCTAGGGTAAAGTTTTCCTAGCTTCTTTTCAGAAACCCCCTACCTGGTTTGCTAAGCAAACCGGATCGCCCCCTTGTTCCCTTTCCTCTTTGGAAAGGGAACAG
Source organism: Furcifer pardalis (assembly GCA_030440675.1). Classification (NCBI taxonomy): domain Eukaryota; kingdom Metazoa; phylum Chordata; class Lepidosauria; order Squamata; family Chamaeleonidae; genus Furcifer; species Furcifer pardalis. Next base: position 155,592,438 of record CP126893.1, read on the forward strand.
GACTTTTTTTAAAAAAATGTTGTGTGATCAATGCATCGCACAACATTAAAAATTGGATAACGTTATGACTTGTGGTACCAAGTCATAACGTTATCTGAGGTACAAATGTACTATAGATAAATAGGGACCACTTGGGTGGGAAGGTAAACAGCATTCCATGCACTCTGGGGTCTAGTCATGCCTGCCACATGATCATGGAAACATCTGCAGATGCAGACAGGACTGGCTCTTCAGCTATGAAGCAGAGATGAGCACTGAACCCTAGAGTTGGATGCGACTTATTTTGCAACCAACAACTCTTCACTTTCTGTCCTCCCTCTCTAGGAATAGCAACTATGAAATTAACCCTTTGTTTCTGGGATTTTTACATGTTTTTTCTTGAACTGGTCAGGACTGCTTCAACCCAGGAAAATCCCAGGAAATCAGCACATATGGCAACTCTACCCAAACCAATAAAGTAAACCACCAACTTCCCCTTTTACCTTCCAGATTGATGATGAAATTCTGGTTTTTCTATATAAATATAAATAGCCTGGATATATAAATATCTAAATATAAATGGGCTGGATTGGCGAACGAGGGCTTCATTTTTCCTTTATATATAGTGTACATTTTGGACCACCACTGACCTTTGGCCCTTTGTCTATCACTTCAGTCTAGATCCAGGACCTTCTTCCAGAACAACAAATATCTACTAGAAAAAGGGCTTCTTGCTTTGTTTGTGTGACTCTATCTATCTATCTATCTATCTATCTATCTATCTATCTATCTATCTATCTCTGCATGTGGGTGGAGTGTATGTGGCTGTCTGTGCATGTATACAACACTGCTTGTGTACCTTGACAAAGACAGGTTTTAAACTGGAGGAATCACTAATTAGGTTTCAGACATGTGCTGGTACATGGGTCAGTGCCACCTGATCATTAAGACTAAACACAGGTGTGGTTTTCAGTGCCAAGGAAGATGAACAAACCTGATTAGGCTCTTCTATTTAGCTGAGCTGAGGACTCGCCTCCTTTCCTGAAAGGAGGTCTAACTCAGGCGCAACCCACTGCCTTTCCTTAAAGGAAATATAAGGCGATTCCAACAAACTCAGGATGAATCCATTCCTCCCCCTTCTTGAAGGAAAAAGTGTTAGAAGTGGAGCACAGGAACTTCTGAAATGGCTCTGGGCTTATTTTTCTTGGTCCCCTGCATCTTCTTCTGGCTCAGTCCAGGAGGTAAGTTACAAATGTCCCTGGTAAAGGAGAGACGGACTGTGAGCTCTGCTGACTGACAAGAATGGTGAGGTTGCTTGTGTGGTAAAAGTACTTCTACTTCCACTCCCATTTCCCACTAGAACTGTTCCTTCTCTTCTGAAAAGAATAGAGGCACTTCAGCCTGGTATTTCAGCCACAAACATCCCACCTTGGATGATGATGATGATGATGATGATGATGATGATGATGATGATGATGATGATGATGATCATCATCATCATCATCATCATCATCATCATCATCATCATCGGCGGCGGCGGCGGCGGCGGCGGCGGCGGCGATGGCAGCAGTGGTGACGTCGTTGTTATAATATTTTGACTTTTACGCCGCCCCACTCACAAATGTGACTCTGGGCGGCTAACAAGGAAACATTACAAAATTACAGTTTCAAAATATAACATCAATAGAAGGCTAGAAGGTTAAGCTTGCAATGGAGTCCAGCCTCTTGAAGGTATGACTCACGGCTGGTACCCCCTTGCCTCACCGAGGTGTGCATCCAGGACAGGAATACAGTATATATATGGAGGACTGACAATGACGAAAAGGGTTTGGAACATGAAATGCTTTTCTTTTCCAGCAGATGCCATCAAATGTGACAGATGCTCTGGTCCTCTTAATCTACCATGTTTGCCTAGTAAAAGCACATGTGAAGTCAAAGACAAAAATGCTACCTGTTTTGTAGAAAAAGTCAAACAAAAACGTAAGTTATGTGCACAATATCCTACATCTCTCTATCTATCTATGACGTTGCTGTTATGCACTGTCAAGTCATCTCTGGCCTCAACAACCATGATCTGTCCTTGCAAACTCTGGCAAGTGCAAAAAAAGGAACAATGTGTTCAAAGTAGGACAGCCTCAATTTCATCATTTTTGCCTCCAGAGACAGTTCAGAATTGTTCTCTAGGAGCCCATTGTTCAGCCTTCTGGCAGTCCAGGGCATCTGCAGAGCTCTTTTCCAGAGTCACATTTCCAAACAATCCCCCGCCCTTGCCCCGCATTTGTCAATTTACTTTACTTCCAGCTTTTGCATAATACACAGTGCTCAGGAATACAATAGTGTGAATGATATTGATCTCAGCCTTAAGTGACACCTAAATGTTGACAACACAAATGGCAGGAGTCAATATGATCTACACTCCAGGATACTATCTTATGCTTACTGCCATTTATACTTGCTAAAAAAACATCCATTGCAATTGTTTTGGATGCGGAGCAGCTAATAGATTAAAAAAAGGAGTTATTTTCTGTTGTTGTTGTTGTTGAATATGTATGCTGCTCACTTGACAACGTGACTCCGGGCGGCTCACAGAAACAGCAGGGCATCTCAAACACATATACGTAGTACATATTACATGTTACACCACAGTAAAATACAATGGAAAACCAGCAAATAAATCATGGTAACATATAAATCATAAATCACAGCATAATAAACTACAACCATCACAAAACATTGCAGAAAAGTAGAAAATCATTCATATGAAAAAGTCCCATAGCAACCAAATAACAGTCATGGGACAGGTCCTTTTATTCCCCTACAGGCTTTGGGGAAGCCGGGAGGTTGCCAGCCACAGCAACTCCTTTCTCCCCCTCCGGGCATTGTTGGGGCCCAGAGGTCGGTGCCAGTGTCCTCTGCCAGCCACAGCACTAAGTAGAATGGTGAGGCAAACGTATGACTAAGTGCAATACATACAAGCAAGACATATACACACTTTTTATCCCTTCAGGTAAACTAATGTTGCCATGGCCAATTTGCAAAATGCAGATTAAAAAGCTATATTACAATTTCCAAATCATTTCCTTGGGTTAGGCAACCCAAGGAATAAAAGCTATATCAGACCAAAAGCACTACAAAAATATAGTGTGATTATTTTTCCAAAAGATGATCCCTCACCTTTTGAATTAAAAAGATGGTGGGCTGGAAGTTGGCAAAGATTACAACCAGAGACAAATATCACAACCATAATATGGTAATACCCTGGAACATGATTGCCTCAGGTAACGCTAAAATCAGATAACGTAGGGGAATTTGAGGCAAACATTTTCATCGCACAACATTAAGATAACGTTGTGTGATGCAAATGTTTGCCTAAAATTCCCTGACGTTGATCTCTGCCCCAAAGCCCGCAGGGCTAGAGACCAGCCCTGTGGGCTTTGGGGTAGTGATCTAACAAGGCTCAGACTGCCTGATTGGTTGGGGGGAGATCGGACATGCCCATTCTCCCCTCCGCCCCAACCAAACCGGCACTACGAAGCTCACAGCAGCGGCATGGCTGGGAAGCCAACCGGGGACTCCCCGTTCGGCTTCCCAGCCTCACCACTGATGCGTGCTTGGAAACAGGGCGGCTGGGAAGCCAACCAGGGAGCCACCCTTCAACTTCCCAGTGAGGCTACCAATGCACGCTTGGAAGTGGGGTGGCTGAGAAGCCGACCGGGGAGTCCTCCTTCGGCTTCCCTGCCACGCCACCGATGGCCCAGCAAGTGAGCACCTCTTGGCTTGGGGAGGAAACGCACATTCCCAATGCAAACAAACCGGCGATCACTAGCTGAGTACGGCAGCGGCGTGGCTGGGAAGCCAAATGGGAAGCCCCCATTCGTCTTTCCAGACACGCCACTACTACCGTACCAAGGAGGGAACACATGTTCCCTTCCCAAGCTGATTTGCTTGGGGAGGGAAGGCGCTTTTTCTCCGCAAGCAAACCAGATCACCCCCTGTTCCCTTTTCTCTTTGGAAAGGGAACAGGGTTTTTTAAAAAAAATGCTGTGCGATCAATGTTAAAAACCGGATAGCGTTAAGACTTGTGGAACCAAGACTTAACGTTATCCGAGGTACTAGTGTACTATGCAAAATAGGGACATGGAAGAAAAAAGGGAGGGAGATCAGCTTGTTAGAAATGTGGTATTGGATGACAGCCTTAAAAGTACAATACTCAAGGTAAAGGTCACCCTATGGTAAAGGTCACCAGTCATATCCAACTCTATGGTTCAGTGCTCATCTGTTTACAGTGAAAGAGTCAGCGCTATTCTGCATCTGCAGACGTTTCTACAGACATGTGCCAGGCATGCCTCGAAACCAGAGTGCACATAACATTGTTTACCTTCTCAACAAAGTGGTACCTATTTATCTACTTGCAATTTCTTGTTTTTGAACTGCTAGGTTGGCAGGAGCTGGGACACAGATGCAAGTTCATTCCATCATGCAGTACTCAGGTCTCAAACTGCTGACCCACCAACCTTCCAGTAATCCAGTTCAGCATCTTAACCACTTGAGCCACCGCAGTATATAGACAGCCATAAAGATAGAGAAGTGGGTGTTCAATGAAGAGAATCCTAAACTTTCAATAGATAAAACATGAGTTTATTGGGATTGTCCTACTATGCACATATTTTGATAAAGCAAACCTAACATGAGAAGTGATTGGTTTGCAATATCTGAGCAGAGCTGTGAGTGACAGGACATTTTGGAGGTTGGTAACCTATAGCAATCATTAGATGACACATAGTATCTTTGGAATTCCCCCCCTTAACTACAAAACAATTGTATAGTAATAAGATGGAACTATTCCAAAATGGAATTGGATTTAAAAAATTAAAAATTCATTTGAATCAGATGTTTAGGTTGCCCTTGCTCGAATGCTAGTTGTATCCGACTCTAGGGATCAGTAGCATCTCTGTTAAGAGTCAGCTCTGTTTGCATCTGCAGACCTTTCCATGGACATGTGGCAGGCATGTCTCAACATGGAACGTTGTTTACCTTCCAACCGAAGTGGTCCCTATTTATCTACTTGCCATTTCTTGCTTTCAAACTGCTAGGCTGACAGGAGCTGGGACAGAGACGGGAGCTCACTTTGTCAGATCTTTATTAATATACAGTTGTACCTCGCTTAAAGAGCATAATGTGTTCCATGGGATTGCTCTTTAAGCGAGTTTGCTCTTTAAGCAAAACACCATTGGAAGTGACCAATTGTGGGGGGGATTGCAAACCCCGATTTATTTGTTAAGCAAGTTTTTGGTTGGTTTTATTTGTTAAGCGAAGCAAACATTCAGAGAAAATTCTGCTCTTTAAGCGAGTTACTCTTTAAGTCAAGGGTGCCCAAACTTTTCGGCCCGGGGGCCGGATAACATTTTATCAGATGCTCCGAGGGCCGAACTATTTCTCCATGGTACATACATCCACCCAGCCTTGCCCCCGCCCCCGCCCCCGCCACCACTAACGCCTTTGCCGCCGGCTCCTCTTTCGCCGGCTCCTCCTTCGCCGCCTTCGCGGTGTCCTTTAAAAGTGTCCTTTTAAAAAAATATGACAGATCCTAGAAACTCACATCCAGCTTGGTCATTGTGGCATCCAAGGAGCTGTTGTTGTGTTCCAAAGCTTCAGGTAGGTGGGATTTTAATTAGCAATGAAAAGTCATTAGCCTTAGAAAAGATCTGCTTCCTGACATCATGTCAGGAAGCAGATCTTTTCTAAGGCTAGTGACTTTTCATTGCTAATTAAAACCCCACCTACCTGAAACTTTGGATTTTAATTAGCAATGAAAAGTCATTAGCCTTAGAAAAGATCTGCTTCCTGACATCATGTCAGGAAGCAGATCTTTTCTAAGGCTAGTGACTTTTCATTGCTAATTAAAACCCCACCTACCTGAAACTTTGGATTTTAATTAGCAATGAAAAGTCATTAGCCTTAGAAAAGATCTGCTTCCTGACATCGTGTCAGGAAGCAGATCTTTTATAAGGCTAGTGACTTTTCATTGCCAATTAAAACCCCACGTACCTGGAACTTTGGATTTTAATTAGCAATGAAAAGTCATTAGCCTTAGAAAAGATCTGCTTCCTGACATGGTGTCAGGAAGCAGATCTTTTATAAGGCTAGTGACTTTTCATTGCCAATTAAAACCCCACCTACCTGGAACTTTGGATTTTAATTAGCAATGAAAAGTCATTAGCCTTATAAAAGATCCGCTTCCTGACATGATGTCAGGAAGCAGATCTTTTATAAGGCTAATGACTTTTCATTGCCAATTTAAACCCCACGTACCTGGAACTTTGGATTTTAATTAGCAATGAAAAGTCATTAGCCTTAGAAAAGATCAGCTTCCTGACATCATGTCCTGCCTGGCTTGCTGCAGCCTCAGAGGGTGGGGGAACTTCAAAATTAGCGCACATTGGGTCTCCCAATCAATTTAAAATCAGGAATTACACAATGCACAGCCATAATACTATAAATCAATTTCGACTTCCAACTTATACTAATACTTGAATCAGTGTAAAATAAATCACTTCAGACCAGTGATGGTGAACCTTGGCACTCCAGGTGTTCTTGGACTTCAATTACCAGAAGCCTAAATCAGCACTTCTGGTGATCAGGACATCTGAGAATTGAAGTTCCATAACACCTGAACTACCAAGGTTTGCCATCACTTGTTTAGACTTTGTGCCCACTCCTGTTAATGTTTACCTGGGAAAGCCCAGATAAACTTGCAGCAGGAGGTGACATAGATTACAGCTGATTGGCAGAGGCAGCATTAACAGATCTGCTGCATCTCTCTGCAGCTGCAGATCAGCTGACACCAGTTACTACCAATCAGTGGGAGCCCCTCTGCTGCTATGGTGCATTGTTTTTTTAAAAAATATTTATTCAAAGTGTCATAGCACTAGGACTCTTCAAATAAACATTTTTTTAAAAAAAGGATTACTGGTGGGAATAGCAGTTAGTCTTTAAAGTGCTACTGTGTATTTTATTTTATTTGTTTTGTTTTCTGAGATAGCTAGGAATGGTCTCCCTTGATCAGCTGGAGTCTGTTTTCACTGATCAGTGGCTTTGATCTGCCCTGGTAGTGCAGACAGATTTCCAGCTGATGAAGGAGAACATAACCATTTGGTCCACAGCATCTCTGATGCCATCGTGACTGCCAATCGGCTTACCTGGGACATCTCTATACCGCCAGTCAGCTGATCAATGGGAAATCTCATGGCGGCAGCGGAGATGCCACTGATTAGCTGGGGACAGTTTGCCCCATCAACTGGAGCTACCTCTGCTGCCAGAGTAGAGTGCAGCCACTATAGACATACAGTAATACCCCGTATAACGCGAGTACCGTATATCGTTAAATCCGCATAACGTTACAAGATTTTCGGAAACATCTTGTATCGAGTAACGCGATTTTAACGTTACACGATACAGTCGTTCTTAGCAGCAGGGTGGGTGGAAAGCTGAACGGGGTTCTCCGTTCAGCTTCCCAGCCACCCTGCAGCTACGGAGGCAGGGGTGGGGAGGCTGGAAAGCTGACGGGGGGCTCCCCCATCGGCTTACCCAGCCACCCCACAGCTGCGGAGGCATGGGCGGGTGGCTAGGGAAGCCGACAGGGAGTCCCCGTCAGCTTCCCCAGCCACCCTGCAGCTGTAGATCGGGTCCTCTGATCTCTCTGGAGGTGTTTCTGGGCTTCCCCGACGTCCTGAGCCAGTGCAGCAAGCCAGAATGTCAGATTTCGAATCCCGATGTTCTGGCTTCCTGCACTGGCTCAGGACGTCGGGAAAGCCCAGAAACACCTTGGATCGGGTTCCCACACCTCCCTGGACCCGGCGGGGGGGTCAGAGCCCCCAAAATTGGTAAAAAAAAACGGACGTTTTTTTTACCAATTTTGGGGTCTCTGACCCCCCCGCAGGGTCCAGGGAGGTGGGCAGACACGATCCAAGCTTTTTCTGGGCTTCCCCGATGTCCTGAGCCAGTGCAGCGACCCAGAATGTCAGGATTCGAATCCCGACATTCTGGCTTCCTGCAGCATAAAAGAGGGTGGGGGAAGTTCAAAATTAGCGCGCATCGGGTCTCCCGACCTCCCTAGAGCTGATGTGCGCTAATTTTGAACTTCCCCCACCCTCTTTTATGCTGCAGGAAGCGAGAACGTCGGGATTCGAATCCTGACATTCTGGCTTCCTGCACTGGCTCAGGACGTCGGGGAAGCCCAGAAACACCTTGGATCAGGTCTGCCCACCTCCCTGGACCCGGCGGGGGGGTCAGAAACCCCAAAATTGGTAAAAAAAACAGACGTTTTTTTTACCAATTTTGGGGGCTCTGACCCCCCCGCCGGGTCCAGGGAGGTGGGGAAACCCGCTCCAAGCTGTTTCCAAAGTTCTCCCACCTCCCTGGAGGCAGCAGCAAGCCAAAATGTCAGGATTCAAATCCCGATGTTCTCGCTTCCTGCAGCCTCCAGGGAAACAGGGCTTTTTTTAACATTGTGTGTTCAATGTATCGCACAACGTTAAAAACCGAATAACGACGGGACTTGTGGAACCAAGTCATAACGTTATTCGGGGTACTAGTGTACAGTGTATCTAAATAGCTTTACAGTACTGCATATATACATATGAGACTGCAGTGGCTCAAGTCACTAAGACGCTGACTGGGAGGCGGAAGGTCAGCAGTTCGATTCCCGAGTACTGCAGGACGGAATGAGCTCTCATCTCTGTCCCAGCTCCTGCCAACCTAGCAGTTCAAAACCAAGAAATTGCAAGTAGATAAATAGGGACCAGTTCGGTGGGAAGGTAACAAGTGTTCTGTGGGCTGCAGTGTCTAGTCATGCCTGCCATAAGACCACGGAAATGCCTGCAGAAGCAGACAGCACTAGCTCTTCGGCTTAGAAACAGAGATGAGCACTGACCCCTAGAGTCGGATAAGACTGGCTTTCGAGCAAGGGAAACCTTTACCTTTACGATTGCAAGTAGATAAATAGGGACCAGTTCGGTGGGAAGGTAACAAGTGTTCTGTGGGCTGCAGTGTCTAGTCATGCCTGCCACATGACCACAGAAATGCCTGCAGAAGCAGACAGCACTAGCTCTTTGGATTTGAAACAGAGATGAGCACTGACCCCTAGAGTCAGATACGACTGGCTTTCGAGCAAGAGAAACCTTTACCAAATTTAATGCATTCTCCAGGGCCTTTTGTAGACTAACTCCTGTATTTAAATTTGAGCTGTATTTAAATTTGAGGTGGATTTAAGATCAAATCCACCACATCAGGCAGAAGAGCAAAGCTTCATGGGTTGAATTTGTAAGAGCACATCAACTCCACAGGCACACAATGACGGGGCAAGCCTAAAGGTAAAGTAACGTCTCTTTTTGCAACTGACGAAAAATCCCGGGTTATTTAAACCTTTGCAATTGCAAAAGGTTGCAGAGCAAACTTCTTTGCACAAGCGAGCTGAAAAGCAACATTTGTTGCTTCTGACAGTAAGGGAACATCCCGGGAGTCTTATTCAAACCTCCTACAAAGGGCTGCAAAACAAACTTCTTTTGCCCAGCCAATGGATGGGTGGATGCATTATTATGCATTGTGGCACCTGAGAAGTTGTGAACTTTTTTTGCTTCTCTTCTGATATCTTAAGTTTGCAATATACGCAGCCTGACAACGAGATGTGAAGAACTCTAAACCTCGCTTCCCTCCCCCTCCCCCCTGCTCCTGGCTTTCTTTTTTAATTGCTTAAAATCAGGCATGCCCAAACTACTTACTTTTAGCTCCCACTGAAGTCCCTCTCTCCACTCTGGCGTATTGATTCAGCCATTCTAAAGTAGATTCGGCAGAACTCCTAGTACTAAGCAGGAGGAGGAAGGAACTAGGCAAATCACTCTTTCACTGACTTGTGATCCCTCCGCCCAAAAAAAAAGTTCGCCCAAAATTTTTTTTAAAAAAATAAAATAAAATTATAAGAGTTCTTATACCATGTCGGGGGCCGGATGAAATGGCCTGGCGGGCCGGATGCGGCCCGCGGGCCATAGTTTGGGCATGCCTGCTTTAAGTGAAATACTCTTTATGCGAGGTTTGACTGTACATATTTCTGAAGTCTTGTCTGTAACTTTTTTTATCATTCAAAAGCACAGAAATATACTTTCTGGGTTGAATGGATTTTTGCAGGAATTATCAGAAAACGAAACAAGATGTCTACGTGGGGCAATTTGCAGTTGAGATTTATGCTAATGATGTAATACAGATGGGAAGATACAATAGTATTTCAGCCAATGCATATGCCATCTGTTGTCAACCAGAAGCATATACATAAAATTATTTATTTATTTATTTATTTATTTATTTATTTACCGATATTTATTTATTTATTTATATTTGTATAGCCGCCCAATCACCAAAGCGACTCCGGGCAGCTCACAATCCAATTGCACATGACCCTGTATAAAAAGACCCAACAGATCATTAAAAACCTTTCATGAAACACATTGTTAAAATCTTCATAGCAAATAAACTTTTTTAAAAAAAGACTAAAAACCCGGATGGTGATATAAAAATATATTGACCAGGAATACAATGAATTTTGATAATAGTCTCAAATTTGTATCATTTAGCCTTTATCTTTTTTTAAAAAATACAAAAGCATTTTGATTCAATCTCTGACTGTAAAACAAACACTTTGTTTTTCTGATAGATCTCCAAGGTTACACCATAAACATTCAAAGGGACTGTTCTGTGGACAATTCTGTTTGTTTTAAAAGTAAGACTTCATTTTTTAAGGATATAAGTATCAGCTGCTGTTCTGAAAAAGACTTCTGCAACAGATACCTGTAATTCAGAGCATAAAAGGAATAAATTACATTCTGTGGTAACAGGTTTTTTTGACGTGAATTCTATGAATGTCTTACGTTTCGGATGGGGGTCTGGCGGCTTTTGCAGTGTAACGAAAATCACGTACTTTTGAGAAGCTGCAACACCAAAACTAAGACACCCATGAAAATAAGGGTTATGTCATTTGAAAGATCGTCTCGCCAACTTTAAGAATTAGTAGAACACAAAAGCTGAAAATGCAAAGCAATGGCATCATCACTTTCGGAAGTAGCATCGGAAAAATGACAGTTTTGCTAGAGGGGGCCAGTTATCAGAGGGCTAACGAAAAAACTACCCAATCAATTCAGATGATCCAAAGTGCATTTGAAAGAAGAAAGATTATCCTATGTAGAGACACTTTCAGATTTGGAATTGGACTTTGGAAAAATAATCTATGAAGCATTTTACAAAAAATACACTCAAACAAGGTTACAAAAACGCAATAAATGGTGGGAAAACCAATTTAGAAATTGAATACGACAACTTCCCATGGTGGATACAGTTTGTATACAACATGTGGAGAAAAATGACGCCAAAGCAGGAATCAACAACAAAGATATTAAGGGAAAACATGACTTGTTAAAATGACATTTCTGCGGGAGGGGTTGGTGATAACACAGCAAAAAAAAAAAAAAACCAATTGACCGATCGAAGTGATGCAAAGTGAGCTTGAAAGAGAACAGAATAACCTTTCTTTTGACACTTACACAATTTGGATAGGACTTCAGAAACATTTTCTATGAAGGTTTTTTAATTAAAAAAAACCCTCTTTCTAACCTTCTTTCCTTAAAAAAAAATCTCATCACCAGAATAGATACATTGGCTTTCCCTCTTATTGAAGAACTGCTTTCAAGGAATCGTGAAGGAAAAACTCTTTTTGTTTGCGATTTGACAATTGAAATATTTATTAAAAATAGATCGTTTGCAGTTATTAACCAATGATGAATTGTTGTGTGTACAGTGGGCTGCTTATAGACACGTGTCTATATATATAAAACACAAATGACATTGGGATTTCCGGTTTGGGGTTAACACAACGTAGCAGTTCAAAAGCAAGAAATTGCAAGAAGATAAATAGGGACCACTTTGGTGGGAAGGTAAACAGCGTTCCATGCCTGCCACATGTCCAAGGAAATGTCTGCAGACACAGACAGCGCTGGCTCTTTGGCTATAAACAGAGATGAGCACCGAAACCTAGAGTCCGATATGACTGACTTTCAATCAAGGCCAACCTTTATGTTAGCTCAGAAAACCTTAGATTTTATGAACATTTTATGAAAACCTTAATTTTATGAACATAATGTCTTTATTTTTCCCCATTTGAAACACCACCCTTAACTAATGAATGAAATAAAAGAAATAAATGAACTAATTAGCATAATTCAACACCTCGAATTCATGCACTAAATCCCTGAGGGTAGTGTATGATCACAACTGCAATTCACTACTTTTTCAGTGTAATGATACCTAGTGTTTCCGTGGTAGTCCATTCCTGGCCTGAGTAGTCAAAGGTGGAAGATGGTGAGCAGTCCTTTCTGGCAGGTTTCTCCACATTTTCTAAGCCATGGGTAGCGAGGAACTTGGGCACGAACACTGGGGCTCCTTTCACTACTACATTTTTAGAAATCTGTGGAACGGACTGGCCGAGGCTCTTGATCGGACTCCCTTTAAACCGTAGCTGTCGTTTTAAAACAAAGATAAGTGCAGTGTTACCCTACTGAAAACTCTTGACAACCTCAGAATAGTGTGTGTAGCCACAGAAGTGAATTTTCCTGCTGTCTGGGGGCCGTCATTGGTTGACATAATCTCTAGTTCACTTGGCTATGGGACTGAAGATAAATAGGACAGGAAGATAAAAAGTGCCTTACAGCACTTTTATAGGTATGGGGGCTGGCAGACTGGCACTACCCCTTTCCAGGACTAATGTCAGTGTGGAATCTGATGGGAGTCAGACATTTTCTTTCCCTAAAAGAAGCATTCCCTTGGCATTAGTTTTTTCTGAGAATGGTAAAATGTGTTACGTGCCAACTGACCCCAGGTTGTTGGGCAGTGGTGATAATGGCTGGTAACTACTGTTTTTTGGCTTGAGGATCCTCTTCACAAAAGCCCCTTTTGCTTGTGTTGATCTTTTGCCAGATGTGGAATTGTGACCAACCAGGGCTACTGGGATTACCAGAAGAACAAGAGGGGGAGGTTTTATACCAGTCTGCATGTGAAGTGAAGAAATATTGTCCGGAGTAAAATGTCTGATTCAGACCGTCTCCCACTCCAACCCCTCTATTCATATTGGGATTAGAGCAATTTAATTATGGGGAGAAGAATCTGTTTTTCTTCCTTGTAGCTTTGTTGTTGTTGGGTGGGTGGTTTAAGCACAAGACAGAGTCTTGAGTAAGACCAGCCTGTAGGAAGATCAGTTGATGTTTATCCATCCTCTATGCTTGCACCGGGATGATGCGCAACTGGTACCAATAATGTTGTGGCTCTCCCTTCCTTAGCTGTCCACTGGCTGTCATTGGGTTGTGTAGTTATTTCTGTTCCTCATCCCCTGGTATCTCTCAAGCACAACCAAAAAGTACTGCGTAAGCAATAGCCACCACAAAGAAAGGGGCCTTTCTCACACAATCTCTTCTGAGTTATCCTTTTGTGAATAAGGGTTTCTGATGATAATAAATCTAGAAGTCTCAATTCTAATCTCTTTCAGAAATCAACATATTGATAGGAATAATTCACAAAAGAATTCACATTTTCAATTATTATTTTTTAAAAATCCAAGTTTATTTAAAAATTTTATTTTAGCATGATAATTGAAAGTTTTCAATTTGAGTTCTTCTCAGCACAGGCACATTCAATTGCTAATTTATTTCTTAAATAAACAACAGACACTTTCAAAAATGGTAACACATTTTACATTTCCCCCAAATATCACTGGGGTCAGGCTTTCATTGATACTGTACTTCCGAGTTCACTGATAGGCCACAAGTTAAAAGGTAATTAAAAGAGAAAATATAGGGAATAAATCGTTTATTGTATTTCTGAGCGATTATCTCAGAATCCAACTGAAATTTTTGAAATAGGATTTGCTTGATTTAAGACATCTTTTGGGACACACCTGGTCCTGCAATCACCTGCAACCATTTTTATTTCCCCTTTATCCCTCAGGAGTCCCTCAATTACACCACTTGTCCCTCCAGGAAGAACCAATTCTTCTACAGTGGATTAATTTTCACTTCTTGTTTGTGCTGGTCATCACACCAAGAACGTTCTGTGCTTACGTTCATCCATGTGTATAAATGTGTTTGTATTCTGACTCCTGGGGCCTTCATGCCATCAGGGAATGGCTACTGAGTCTGGTCTCATATATTGCTCTCCAGCTTCAATTACTGTATTTGCCGGAATATAAGACACATCGGAGTATAAGATGCACTTTGTTTTTATGCACATTTCAAAGGGAAAAATAAATTTTCTACATTTTTTCATGAATTTCAGCAGGGGAAGAGGTCTCCTTTGGACCCCCCCCCCCCCGATCCCATCGCCGCTGACTGCCAGGAGCCGGGGAGGGTGAGATGGGGAAGAGGGCTTCCAAAGGAGGTATTTTCCCTCATCGATCCCACTGCCACTGACCATCAGAAGCCTGGGACTGTGGGATGTGGGATGGTACTTCCAAAGGAGCTCTCTTCCCCTGCCGATCCCACCACCGCTGACCTCCAGGAGCTTCACCTGGATCCAGCCACCACTGATCAACATGATAGTTTTGATTACTGGCATATGATGAGACGCACTCCATTTTTCAAGTGTATTTTAAGGGGGGAAAGTGCATCTTATACACCAAAAAATACGGTAATACCATCTGGTTCATTCTAGCAGCAATTATTTCATCTTTCCTTCCAAAGGCACTTGGGAATTGGATTTATTAACTGTATATGCTGCAAATAATTGGCTTTTCCAGCATTCAGGCTTCAGTTTGAAAATGCTTCTGTTTTGAACAATTTTGGCTTTTTCTTTTCTTTGAATAAAAAATACAGCTTGATTTATTGTGTCTTAAGAGTATGCTGTGATTTAGCCCAGTGGTGGTGAACCTCTGGCATGTGTGGGTATGTGCGGCAGTGTCCCAGCACAGAGTTTGCCCCACCCCTCTGCCCAGCAGCCCAATGGGAGCGCTTCCTCCCTACTCCCAGCACAGAGGTCACTCCACCCCTCTGAGGCACGGACAGCAGCCTGTTCAGTTTGGGCACTCAGTCTCTAAAAGGTTCACCATCACTGGTTTAACCCCTTGGGCCTGTTACCAGATTGATATTTTTGGATGCTTTTGGAAGATGAGTGTGCAAGCCCATATACTCAGAACAGTTCTTCAAAGGACTAGCTATACCATCCTCTCAGGTTCTTCAGCCATGAAGTCCATCTACGTCCAGGGACTCTCTTCCAAGGGATTGAGTTGGAGTATTCTATACCTCATGTTGTTCCTCATGATATCGGTGTGCAAGGCGACCTATGGCAAAGCAGAGGATGGGAGAAACAGTGGTGGGAGGAGGAACTCCGTTCTCCCAGATTGACCAGTGCTTAGAAAACAGGAATGAGGCCGTACGTTACAGATATGGCAGAGGGAGTCAATTGTTGGGCGGTGAGGGCAAACACACTTAAGATTGCAGATACAGTGAGGGAGTCAAAGCGGGTTATTTACACTGAGCCCGTAGAGGAAAGAATCGCTAGGCCATTCAGAGAGGTGGGCTTCTAAGACTAATCTGCCGGAATATCTGCAGCCAAGGGAGGAGGACTTGTCTGTGTTTAAAGATGGGAATATACCCCTCTGTCTGTGGGAAACAAGGTGGAGGGCATATCATCAGGTACTTAATGTAGGAGCGACCTACCCATGGAAAAAGGAAGAAGAGCAGCAGTGCAGGAGGATAAGATGCCAGAATGTTAGAGGTGGGATAACAGACCAGAAACCCCCGAGAGAAACCTGTTCGCATTTTGCAAATGAATGTCCTTCATCGCAAGAAGTTTGGGGAGCTCTGGCAAGTAAATTGGACTGGCCTTATTTAAAGGAACAGAAAGCAGAGACGATTCTCTCGGGGACAGAGCCAGGAAAGGGGTGGAAGGGGCCGAGAAAGAAAGGGAAGCTGGAGAACTGGAAAGTGCCCTGGTCCTTGGTTCGATTAATCAATCTGTTTGCCTTAAGCGCTCTGATGTTCCAAAGGGGACAGGAAGGGAAGACGGGAAAGCTGGCAGATCCCAAACAAGCGGTGGGCAGTTTGGTGGCAAGGCTCAGAGTATATGCTAAAAGAATGATGGTAAGACAGAAGGAACCCGACAGATACAAATGGTGGCAGTGGTTGACAGAAAGAAATTTGGGAATAACTTAGAATGTTAAAAGTTAAGTTTCATGTAAATGACAGTATAATTGTAAATATCATTGTTCTTTTGGTATTGTATATAATGTATATTTCCTTCCACAATCACTATATATGTCACTATGTTTACTGAGCTAAGTATTTGAAAGTGATGACAAGTTTATGTAGTTCACCTCGACAGATGGTTCTGTAGTAAGAATTTTATCAATAAAAAATTGCCTTCTTAAAAAAAATTGCCGCCTTCTTCTTCTTCTTCTTCTTCTTCTTCTTCTTCTTCTTCTTCTTCTTCTTCTTCTTCTTCTTCTTCTTCTTTCCATCTAGCCAGAATTTTAAAACTTATTTCTAGTCTCCTTACTAATTACATTTTACTTGGAGTGATTCTGCTTGCAGAAGAGACAAGACAGTACTGATCCACACAAAGAAACACCTCATGCTAAACATATTGATTCACACCTTATGTACCAGTTCCAAGCATAGACATGTACAATAAAACATAAACAAAAGTTGAGCAACATAGAAATTATATGTTTGGGGAAAGTTGGTGGAGTGACTAGAAGGGATAAAATCTGGAATGAGATTATAAGGGGGAAATGGAATATAACCAATCTTAAATTATATAGTAAGAAAACAAATAAATTGGTTTGCAATCTGAAGAGAATGCATTGGAATTCCATACAATCCAAGGCATATGTGGAAAGAGGAGAAGGAGAAAGACCATGAGGAAGGTGGAGAGAAAGCATTAAAGAAATATTACAAGAACACCAAATAGCATCACTAGAAGTACCAGAACAAGAACCTTACATCTTTCTCAACACCTGATAGGTATCCTGGCCCACTGCCATATAGGGCTTTAAAGGTAATGACCAGCACCTTGAATTGCACCCGGAGACATACTGGCAACCAGTGCAGCTCCCGGAGCAGAGGCGCGGCGCGAGCACCACTACTCGGGCCGCCGCATTTTGGACCAGCTGCAGCCTCCGGATGGTCACCAAGGGCAGCCCCATGTAGAGCGCATTACAGTAATCAAGTCTGGAGGTGACCAGAGCATGTGTGACCATGAGCAAGGCGTCCCGGTCTAGGAGGGGGCATAACTGGCGTATTACACGAAGTTGTGCAAAAGCCCTCCTGGCCACGGCTGCCACCTGCTCTTTGAACAGTAGTCGTGAGTCCAGGAGGACCCCCAGATTACGCACCGGGTCTGTTTGGGGCAAAACTGCCCCATCCAGAACCAAAGTTGGTAACTCCCAAGATAACACAGGACCCCTTACCCATAGCCACTCAGTCTTGCCGGGATTCAGCTGTAGCCCGTTTTCCCCCATCCAGACCCTAACAGCCTTCAGGCACCTGGAAAGGACTTCCACTGCACCGCTTGGGTCCCCACGGGCCGAGATGTACAGTTGGGTATCATCTGCATACTGATGATACCTCACCCCGTGGGAACGGTTGATCTCACCCAGCGGCTTCATGTAGATGTTAAACAGGAGAGGAGAGAGCACCGAGCCCTGAGGCACCCCGTATTGGAGGGGCCTAGGGCTGGACTCCTCCTTCTCCAGCCACACCGACTGGGTCCTGCCCCTCAGAAATGAGGAAAACCAGGACAACACAGTGCCCCGGATCCCCAATCCTTGGAGCCTCCCCAGAAGGATACCATGATCAATGGTATCGAAGGCCACTGAGAGATCGAGAAGAGCCAGGACAGACGGATGACCACCATCCCGCTCTCTCCAGAGATCATCCACCAATGCGACTAGTGCAGTTTCTGTCCCATATCCGGGCCTGAATCCTGACTGAAAAGGGTCCAGATAATCCGCTTCATCCAGGACACTCTGGAGTTGCTGCGCCACTGCCTTTTCCAAAACCTTGTCCAAAAAGGGTAGGTTGGACACTGGCCGGTAGTTGGTGAGTACCATAGGGTCGAGGGATGGTTTTTTCAGGAGGGGGGGAACCAAAGCATGTTTAAACGGTGCTGGGAAAGACCCCTCCTTTATGGATGAATTTATAATTGGCTCGACCCAACCCCCTGCCACGGCTGTAGATGCTTTAATCAGCCAGGCAGGGCATGGATCCAGTGCACAGGCTGTGGCGCGAACAGATCCAAGGAGCCTGTCCACTTCCTCAGGGCCAACAGGATCGAACCGATCCCAGATAACGTGGCCAGACTGTGCTCCGGTCAACCCCAGCTCCATGCGTTCCACGCCGGGATTAAGCTTCGAGCGAATCTGAGCGACTTTCCCCACCAGATAATCAGCAAAAGCCTCAGCTGAACCCTGCCAACCAGGGCCCGACACCCCCCCCCCTGCCAAGGAGGGACCTAGTCACCCGGAACAGAGTCGCTGGGCGATTATCTGCGGAGGCAATAAGGGCGGTGAAATATTGACGTTTCACCGCCCCCATCGCCACTAGGTAGTCTTTAATAGCTGCTCTAGCTAGTGTTCGATCAGGCTCACTCCGAGTCTTCACCCAGCGGCGCTCTCGGCGTCTCTTTGCCCGTTTGAGCTCCCTTAGTTCTTCTGTGAACCAAGGGGCAGATCGAACCCTACAAGCGCGGAGAGGCCGTAGTGGAGCGATTACGTCCAAGGCTGCTGTCGCTCTCTTATTCCAAGAGTTGACAAGGGCTTCAGACGAACCGCATTGCAGGTCAAGAGGACAACACCCCAGTTCCCTCTGGAATCCTTCTGGATCCATTAGTCACCGGAGGCGGGCCCATCTAATCGGCCCTGCCTCCCTACGGTGAAGTCTCGCCCCCAGGAAGTCTAGGGTCACCAGATAGTGATCTGACCATGGCACAGGAGAGATGTCTAATTTCTGTAAATTCAGATCACTCAGCCACAGCTCCGACAAAAAGATTAAGTCCGGTGTGTAGCCACTGCTCCAGGTAGGACCCTGAATTACCTGAGTCAGGCCCATGGCTGCCATGGAAACCATGAACTCCCGAGCCACCTCTGAGCCGGTCCCCAACGATGGCAAATTGAAGTCCCCCAGGACCATCAGCCTGGGGGTCTCCAATGCCAGCATAGCGACCGCCTCAAGGACCTCGGGCAGGGAATCTGATACCTTGCAGGGAGGCAGGTACATGAGCAGGATTCCCAACTGACCCTTAGGGCCCACACGCAAGAACAGGGCCTCACAACCCGGAATTAGTGGAGCCGTGGCCCTGGCGACCCCCAGTGATTCCCTGGCTACCACGGCGACTCCACCGCCCCTTCCCCTCTCCCTAGGCTGGTGCCAAATACCGAACCCAGCTGGGCATAGTTCAGACAGAGGAACCCCGTCCTCAGGCACCAGCCAGGTCTCGGTGATGCATGCCAGATCAGCCTGCTCCCCTAAGATGGCGTCTGAGAGTAGGGGAGCCTTGTTACAGACTGATCTGGCATTCACCAGCAGCAGCCTAAAGGAGGGGTCACTCTTGACCGGCTGCTCAGGACCCAGAGATGTAGCCGGGGGGCCAGAACAAGGGACAGCAACCAAATTTCTGACCCGTGTTCTCCGAGAGCGGCCCGCCCCTCGGCTCCCGCTGTAGCACCCCATGCCCGTCACTACACCAATTTGGGCCCCTAGGAACCCTCCAGATCCAACACTCAGAGTCCCATCCCTGCTTCCTGGCTGGCCAGATCTTCTTACTCTCCCCTTGTGATCCTTTCCCCAACCCCCATCTTGGTATTGTCCCCCATCCCGATTCTGGAACAAGTACGGATAACCGTAATGTCGGGGGTAGCGGCGATCCCTCCATCCGGCCGCAGATGGTCGGGACGGCGGTGGAGGTGGTGGTGGAGCCAGGCAGCCCTGCCGCTCTCCGCTTTTAAGTCCTCGCGCCGAGGCAGAGGCGGGGCTCCGACACAGGTGCGGGTGGCCAGGCTGACGAGAGCGGTGGCATCCGCAGCGGTTCCTCCATCCGGCCGCAGATGGTCGGGACGGCGGTGGAGGTGGTGGTGGAGCCAGATAGCACTTCAGATACTGAAGTGCTATCTTGTTTAGGAATACGTCCTATTTGAGGGGAGGGGAAGTTGCAAAATGGGCTAAACCAGGTATATTTGCAGATTTTTTGATCAATGGCAGAGCAGTTGCCCCATCCTAAAAGCCTACACAGATTTGCTACAGTAGTAAACAGATTGACAGTTCAAACTCCCAATGAAACCTCAGAGCACTCCAGCTGGGGAGGCATGGGGAAGGCACAGCACAAGATACCAAGACTCTCTCCATCCCTCCTACATCTTCCAGATTTGTGAGATTTCAGTGTGATCTTTACACATGGCAAGTGTCTTGATTTGAACCATTATCTCCTCCCTCCTTCTTCAACTACCCTTCCCTGTCTTTAACTACCAGCCTGTGCAAACAGACAGTAGAGAGGAAGAATCCAGGCATGGCACTTTCACATGGCTGACCTTTGGCCCTTTGCCCATCACTCCAGTCCCGATCCAGGATCTTCTTCCAGAACAGCCATCATCTACTTGGAAAGGGGCTGCTTGTCCATTAGAGCTAGTGGGGGCGGGGATGGGAAGGTGGACAATCAGGCTACTCCCAGCATTCCCAGTCCACACCCTACTTACCATTGGTACAAATTTTCTGGAATGTGAAGATGTGTGAATTCCCTTCTGTCAGCCTGCCTAACTGTCTGTGTGGGAGTCTATCTGTACACCTGTCTATCTCTGCATGTGCGGAAAGGGTACATGCGTACACATGCAAAGCACTCTGTTAAATATGGTAAGAAAGAGTTTGTCTCTCAAAAAGCATTTAGTCCCAAAAGGGTTTGGCCCTAAACTAAGGTTCCTTTACATACAAAGTGCCTCTAGACAGGCTTTAACTATTGAGAGAAGCCTATCTTCACCCTTCCTCCTTTTTATTTTGAAATAAGACAGAAAGCATTGGTGCTTCTTGTAAGTGAGACACTTTCATGAAGCAATGATGCTTATTGTAACCAAAATCCTTCCTGGTGCGAACCAAAGCACACTAAACAGCATAGAAGTATTAAGCTACAGTAATACCTCACATAACAAATTTAATTCGTTATGTGAGGTTGCTCGCTATGTGAAACAAACAAAATTCCTATGGAAAAACTGGCATAACAAGCATTTCAAGGGGGAAAACTCGCATAGCAAAAAAAATTCGCTATGCGAGTTTTTCCCATAGAAACACTCAGTATGCGAGTTTTTCCATAGGGAAAGTCCAACTCGCATAGCGAAAATTTCCGTTATGCGAGTCAGACTGCTTAACAAAAAACTTGCTCGTTATATGAGTTTTTCGCTAAGCGAAATGCTCGTTATGCAAGGTTTGACCATACTTCGTATGAAGCTAACTTACATTTAGTCCTATGCAGACAAACAGTTAAGCTACCATAGAAATATCACTTGTAAAATTGTATTTTCTTTGTAAAGCATCTAAGTCTAAATTGCATAGCTTATAAATATGCAGTGATTTCTTTTGAAGTAGATCTGCTTGCTAAAACCTAAAGTAACCCATTAACTTTAAAATATTTTGGGATAACTACTTACAGTTAAATCTGATTGTTCAGTTAATTGCTGATTTAAGCTACAATTTTTTTTGAAGATGCCTCACTATTCATCCAAGATTTATTCTTTTTTATTCTTGTATTATGCATTGTTATTCCCCCTCAAACCTATGCATAGGAGGGAAATTTAACTGCCACATCTTGAGGCTCTCACTGCCTCCTTCTCTTATTTCTGCATCCTGGCTGTACAACTCTATGGAGAACTCTCTCCCCCGACCTCGGACCGGGGAGAGCGAGAACAGCTGCGTTCGGGGCTGGCGGATTTAAGAACCGCCACCGCCGCCCCGCTGGACACTGACGCCTCTCTCCCCCGACCTCGGACCGGGGAGAGCGAGAACAGCTGCGTTCGGGGCTGGCGGATTTAAGAACCGCCGCCGCCGCCCCGCCGGACACTGACGCCTCTCTCCCCCGACCTCGGACCGGGGAGAGCGAGAACAGCTGCGTTCGGGGCTGGCGGATTTAAGAACCGCCACCGCCGCCCCGCCGGACACTGACGCCTCTCTCCCCCGACGTCGGACCGGGGAGAGCGAGAACAGCTGCGTTCAGGGCTGGCGGATTTAAGAACTGCCACCGCCCCCCCGCCGGACACTGACACCACTCTCCCCCAACCTCGGACCGGGGAGAGCGAGAACAGCTGCGTTCGGGGCTGGCGGATTTAAGAACCGCCGCCCCGCCGGACACTGACGCCGCTCTCCCCCGACCTCGGACCAGGAAGAGCTATGTGGGTCTTACCTCCTCCATCCCAAATTTGGCCACTCTCTCAGCCAAGTTTGGTTGAGGGGAAAGAAGTCGCAGGGAAACGGACGTAGTGGGCTTAGTAAGTGGGGCTGAGTTCGAGATTTTTGTGGAGTCGGCCCCCGGGACTCGTCCACCTGTCCTGGAGGCTACGCCCGCCCAGCAGGGCTCAAAAGCCGCAGCGGTGGCTGGACTCTCGCGCCGCCGCCAACGACAACACCTGCAGCTGGAGCGAAGCCGCCTCCTCGCTCGTTGACTGTGCGGTGGACGGAGAGGCTCGTTACTTGTCGTGGTGCTGCCTAGTTTTGTTTCTTTGTATGGAAATTTTTTAACTACTGCTGTTATTGATGTTTATTGAACTTTTTGTTACTGTTTATTGAATTGGTTTTACTGTAATGATGTTTATGTGCTGACGTTCTGTGATACTGATACTGACTATTTATTGACTATTTTTGTTGGATATTGACTATTGATTTATTGATATGTTGTGACTGTAACTATACATGTGTGTAAACCGCCCTGAGTTGGCTCTGCCAAGTAGGGCGGTATAGAAACCCAAATATAATAATAATAATAAAACTCCATTCCGCCTGCTAAAATCTCGGGAGAAAGTCAAACGTGAGGCAGCAGTTAACTAGCCGGACAACCCTGAGGACTAGTGGCCTGTCAAAGTACACAGGGAAGGTTGATGGTCCCCAAGTGGAATAAATCCCACTTGAATCCATGTTGATGGAGAGCATTAGCTTCTTTAATACTGGCCTGGGACTGAGGAGGACTTTGCAAGCCAAAAGGGCTCAGGAACAGCAAGTGACTTGCAGAGCTGGATCAGTGGTATGGGTGTCATGCTGCAATGCGGAAGGCAGATGAAAGGCCACAGCATTATATTTGCAGGTCAATCTTCATGGTGGAGCACCATGATGATCACCAATACTGTATTTGAAACTGGATATAGCACAAGAAGAAGAAAATTCTTGTGTTAATACACGGGGTACACAGAAAGAACCTCCTCAAAGATTGTGGTATGTTTGAACCACAACAGGTGTACCATGGTAAGGTCAACCTTGTGTTGGCAGCTAATCTTTCTCACACTAGGTAAGGCAAAAAGAACTTTGGAATGAAGAAGAAGAAGAAGAAGAAGAAGAAGAAGAAGAAGAAGAAGAAGAAGAAGAAGAAGAAGAAGAAGAAGAAGAAGAAGAAGAAGAAGAAGAAGAAGAAGAAGAAGAAGAAGAAGAAGAAGAAGAAGAAGAAGAAGAAGAAGAAGAAGAATTTTCTCCATCTCTCACAATATGCCTACCACTGCTTGTGTACTTTGGCAAAGGCTGGCTTTAAACAGGGGTAATCTCTGATCTGATCTCTGACATGGTCTGGTGCCACCCAATAATTCAGACTGAGCCTGGGTGTGGTTTTCAGTCCCATGGAAGATAGACAACCCCAGGAAGGCTTCCTTGGTCTGAGCAGTGGACTGAAGCGCCTTTCCTGGGAAGAGGTCTAACTCGGGCCCAACCTGCTGCCTTTCCTCAGAGGAAACATAACACAATTCTCACAAACTCAGGAGAAATCCATTCCTCTCCCTTCTTGAAGAAAAAAGTGTTGGGGAAGAGACACTTCAGAGGAATGTGGCACTCAGAGATGGGACTGAGTTTGCTTTTCTTGGTCCCCTGCATCTTCCTCTGCCTCAGTCCAGGAGGTAAGTCTTAAATGTCCCAAATGAAAGAGAGACATACCAGAGACCCAGGACCCAACATTAACAGCATTTCCTCTTCCTAACATAAGGTCCTCCTCAGTGCATGTTGAGGGGCACCATAAGCATTGTAGAATATGGGTGATAGTTTGTTCTTCTCCGCATTCATACAGGGAAACCCCACTTTCTCAGATTAGCCGTTGATCTTCTATGCAGTCTGTTTAAAGCTTTCCTCACTGACCATGGTCAATTTGTTAAATTTCGGACACAACATTTAACAGATTAAAAGGACACCCAAAGAAGAACCAGAATGAGAAATCCCAATGGAGATTCTTTGTGGAAAGCTCTACACCGAAAGGTAGAAACAGAGGTGATTAAGTAAGTAAGGTTGCATGGGGAAATGCTTCTTCTTCCACTCCCATTTCCCAGTAGAACTGTTCCTTCCTTTCTGCTGATGAGACTCTCACTCCTGAATAGAGTAGAGGCACCTTAGTCTGGTATTTCAGCTGTGAATTTCCCACCTTGGATGATCATGCTAGAAGGCTATGTTTTTAATGGAGTCCAGCCTCATGAAGGCATCACTCAGGGCTTCTTTAACACACTCATACCCAGTGATGGGGTGATAAAAATTTTAGTACCCCACCCTGACGTCATCACAGTGGGGGCGGAGCTAACGTCATGACCTCATGGGTGGAGCCAACGTCATGACGTCATGACGTCATAGGCGGGGCCAAAAATAAAATAAATAAAAATAAAACACACACACACACCCCTCAACCCCCACACACAAAACCGTTAATAAAATAAATAAATAAAATAATAATTAAATAAAAATACACCGAAACACCCACCCACCCCAAACACAAACCCCACTTACAATGGGGACCGTTGGGGCTGGCCCCGAGCTTCGGCGCCCAGCGGCGGTGCGCCTAGCCGGGCGGCCCAAGGCTCCCTGCCGCAACTCTCCACGGGCTGCCCCGAGCCTCGGCGCCCGGCGGCGCGCCTAGCCGGGCGGCCCAGGGCTCCCGGCCGCAACTCTCCACGGGCTGCCTGTGGAGAGTTGCGGCCGGGAGCCCTGGGCCACCCGGCTAGGCGCGCCACCGGGCGCCGAGGCTTGGGGCTGCCCGTGGAGAGTTGCAGCCGGGAGGCCCTCGGCCGCGCTGCTAGGTGCGCCGCTGCGCGCTGAGGCTCGGGGCTGCCCGTGGAGAGTTGCAGCAGGGAGCCCTGGGCCGCCCGGCTAGGTGCGCCACCGGGCGCTGTGCCTCGGGGCTGCCCGTGGAGAGTGGCGGCTGGGAGCCCTGGGCCGCCCGGCTAGGCCCGCCGCCGGGCGGTGAGGCTTGGGGCGCCCGTGGAGAGTTGCGGCCAGGAGGCCCTGGGCCGCCCGGCTAGGCGCGCCACCGGGTGCTGTGTCTCGGGGCGGCCCGTGGAGAGTGGCGGCTGGGAGCCCTGGGCCACCCGGCTAGGCCCGCCGCCGGGCGGTGAGGCTTGGGGCGCCCGTGGAGAGTTGCGGCCAGGAGGCCCTGGGCCGCCCGGCTAGGCGCGCCACCGGGCGCTGTGCCTCGGGGCTGCCCGTGGAGAGTGGCGGCAGGGAGCCCTGGGCCGCCCGGCTAGGACCGGCCGCCGGGCGCCGAGGCTTGGGGCGCCCGTGGAGAGTTGTGGCCGGGAGGCCCTGGGCCGCCCGGCTAGGCGCGCCGCCGGGCGCTGTGCCTCGGGGCTGCCCGTGGAGAGTGGTGGCTGGGAGCCCTGGGCCGCCCGGCTAGGCCCGCCGCCGGACGGTGAGGCTTGGGGCGCCCGTGGAGAGTTGCGGCCTGGAGCCCTGTTTTATTCCACGGGGTTGTTTGTTCCCGGTTTTTACTTCTTGTTTTTATGATCCTTTTTACAGTTTTAAAATTTTAATTATTAGTATTTATTGGATGGGGTTGGGTTTGTGATTGTGTTTTGTCTTGTAAGCCGCCCAGAGTCAGGTATACCCGATTGGGGCGGGATAATAAATGTGAACAATAAATAAATAAATAAATAAATAAATAAATAAATAAATAAATAAATAAATAAATAGGCACGGCTCCTCCTCCTAAGCCCTCCGCCACTGCCGGAGCCACTCCAAAATGGTCCGGCTCTGGCAAAAACAAGTGCGCATGCGCAGAAACGGAATCTGACGCATGCACAATTCAAAATTGCAGCACGCATGTGTCAGATTGACTTCTGCGCATGCGCACTAAATTGGAGCCATTTTGGCTCCAATTTTTTTAAAAAAAAATTTCTTTTTTTCAGGCGTCCGGAACCAGACGCCTTAAAAATGGACTACCCTCTCGGAGAACCCTCCGAAATTGTTCTTACCGGTTCCAGGGAACCATCTGGAACCGGGGACATCCCATCACTGCTCATACCCCCTCGCCACACCAAGAAAGGAATAGATATGTGGAAGACTGTGACAATGAAGAGGAGCATTTGGAACCTGAAATGCTTTTCTTTTTCCATCAGATGCCATCAAATGTGTCAGGTGCTCTGGTAAAGTTGGAGAACCCTGTCTGCCTCTTACAAGCACATGTGAAATTGATAATGCAAGAGCTTCCTGTGTGGTAAAGAGAAACAAAACACGATGTATGTATGCACAATATCCTACATATGTATCTCTATGATGCTGCTGTTATGTGCTGTCAAATCATCTCTGACATACGGTGACTCTATGAATGAGAGATCTCTAAAAAGTCCTGTCCTCAACAATCATGATCTGCTCTTGCAAACTGAAGTAAGAAGGGGGGGCACAATGTGTTCAAAGTAGGAAAGCCTCAATTTTATCATTCTTGTCTCAAGAGCCAATTCAAGGTTTATTTGCTGTAGGACCCAGCTGTTCAGCTTTCCAGCAGTCTAGGATATCTGCAGAGCTCTTCTCCAGTACCACATTTCAAAGAAATCATCCCCCCATCAGCTTACTTTACTGACCTGCTTTTGCATAATAGATGGTGATCAGGGATACAATAGTATGAATGATCTTGATCTTGGACTTTAGTGACACCTGAATATTGAAAACACAAATGACAGCAGTCAAGATGGTCTATATTTCAGGATACCCTCCTGTGCTCATTGCCATTAACACTTTCTAAAAAACAGCCATTTCAAATGCTTTGGGTTAGGAGTAGTTAACTAATTAAAAAGGCATTCGTTTCTGGAATTTTCCCTTCCTTGGTGTCTCTATGTGAATGGAACTACAGTAATACCTCGGATAACGTTAAGACTTGGTTCCACAAGTCTTAATGTTATCGGATTTTTAGCCTTATCCAATGCATGCACCAGATAACATTAAAATCCTATTCAGGTGGATCAGATAATGTTAGCTCCATAGAGATAAGCAACAGAGGCTTCAAGGAAAAGTCAAGGAAACATGCTGGAAACTTAAAGAACTTTAAGAAATAATTGTCTAAAGGGTAAATACATTACAAAAACATGCCAGACCACCCTGACTTTAGGGGAACAAAGCCATACAGCATTTTTAAATTTTTGAAAATTTTATAAAGTGCTGTTTTAAAAGATCTGAACAGAAGCTAGGAAAATGTTTTCCTTTAGAATCAGTTTGCTGAGGTCCATTGCTGTAATAAAGGAAGTTCCCTCAGGGCTTTGCAGGGTGTGAAAAGCTTAATTGCTTTGTACGTGAAAGGTTTCAGTCTGCTTGTTTTCCATTGACAATGCATGAGGCTTGCGGAGCTACAATCTTGGGTTCAGGCTGTTTAGAATTTAAAGGGGAAACTTCATAAAGGTAATTGGGTCAAATTGTCTCTTTGCAATTATTTTTCTGCAAAGTGTTCTGAGTTACACTGGGGAAAGGGTCCTAAGCCTTTGCTTTGCTAAACTAGTCAGACTGGTTTTGCAAGCCTTTATTATTCAAATGTGGCAAGCTTGAGAGCAGGCAGCCCCTCCCTTTCTCCCAAGAGAAACTGGTGAGTCACAGCCACACCTCAGAGAATTTGAGGCAAAGGTTATCTGATGTATCGGATAACGTTAACATAATGGTTAACATAATGGTTAACATAATGTTATCGGATCCAAATGTTTGCCTCAAATTCCCCAACGTTATCCGATTTTAGCGTTATCCGGTCCAATCGTTTTACTGTATGTGAATAGTACTATTCTTTAGGTGACTGTAGAAAATAGTGACAGCTATTATTGCTGTTGTCAACATTTAGGGTCCCCCTGCTATGTAAATTTTGACATTCTTTTTCCTACTTTCAATGTGGGCATGGTATCAGGCCATTTCTAGGTGTTGTGAATCCAGGTGTTGTGAATCATGGATACAGAAGCAAATTTTATTTCTCAAATTTTTCTCTCATTAAGTGATGGAAATATAAAATGTTCTAATTTAATAGCAATTAATTAATTTAAAAGGGTTATATATAGGTGTGTGGAAATAGATAAATGGTTAAGAAATAGATAAATGGTTAAGAAATGTATATTATTAAGAGAGTGAAATTGAAGTTTCAAGTGGGTCATAACGCAAGTATAGAACGCACTAGAACAACAAGAATGTATTTTGATTGCACTTCTTTGAATATATTTGGTTTGTTTGTGTGTTTTTATTTCTGTATGTTTTATTTTTTTGAAAATTTAATTTAAAAATTAATTAAAAAGAAAGCTGTATTCCAATTTTCAAACCCTTTTCTTGGGTTAGGCAACCTGAGGAAACAAAGCTGTTATCAGATTAAAACTTCTGCAAACAGGTAGTGTGAATGTTTTTCCAAAAGATGATGCCTCACCTTTTGAATTAAAAGAAATGTGGGCTGGGAGATAGCAAAGATTGGCACTAGAGACCAAGGTCAAAATCATTCATACTAAGCAAAAGGACAGGGAAGCAAAAGGAAGAAATGTTGGGGGAGGGGGATCAGCATGTTTGAAATGTGGTATTAGAACACAGACTTAAAAGTAGGAGAGATGGCCATAAAAACAGAAAACTGGGTCAAGAGAATCAAGTGAAGATTAAAATGTCACTAAGCCATAAATGAGCAAATCGGGGTTATTTTATCATGCACATATAATGAAAATACAGAACTGATCAGAATAAAACAACATTACTGGGGAAAATATGGGGTGGGTATAAGGGCCAGAGTTGGTTTCAAAATGGAGGCACCCTGGTTCTGGAAGACTGGAGGGACCTGGGCTCTTCACTGTGCCTTTGCTATAGGGGAAAAGAATGTGTTTGTCTTGCAAAGTGGCCTGTGAACTTTATCTGGGTCCAGGTGGCCAGGCCTTAGGATAATCATAGCCAGGCCATTCTCATAACAAGGAGGGTGGGTGGGGGTGCATTTTTGAATTTCTTGATCAGTTTTCTGCCATCTGCCAGGAGAATGAGAGTCCTGTTTCTTTTTGACTCCGTCTGCTGTAGGGCCAAAGCACTGATCAGTACACGTCCTTCCTAGCACCAACCAAGTTGCAAACTCGGAGCAGAGTAATTAATAAGAGAACATTTTGGAGATCCGTAACCCATAGAGTCACCACTCATTTTTTAAAAAATGAATACAGTAGTAGCCGTGTTAGTCTGTGGTTCAGGCATATCAGAAAACAAAAACAAAAAAGTAATAAACAAAAACACTGTAGCACTTGAAAGACTAACTGCTATACAGTTGTACCTCACTGAAAGAGCATAATGCGTTCCACAGGATTGCTCTTTAAGCGAGTTTGCTCTTTAAGCGAAACACCATTGTAAGTGACCGATTGTGTGTGTGGGGGGATTGTGAACTCCGATTTATTTGTTAAGCGAAATGAACATTCAGAGAAAATTCTGCTCTTTAAGCGAGTTACTCTTTAAGTGAGGTGCTCTTTGTGTGAGGTTTGACTGTATTTTAATTGTTAGCTTTCGTAAATGAAGTCCACTTCTTCAGACAAGGAGTAAAACTCTTTAATACCTCATTAAAACTCATTAAAAACTCACTGATGGCATAGCATTTTTGGGGTTTTTTTTTCTTAACTACAAAACAATTGTATAGAAACAAGATGGATAGAATCGATGACAAAACTCAAGTCAGACCAATTCTAGCTATGAAACAAAACAAAACAAAACCCAGTAATTTCACAGGATAAATTATTGATATTCATGAATATTTGTTCTTCAAATATTCTCCATAATTTAAAGCTATTTTTTACAACCAGAAACATAATCCCTTTTTAATGCTAGTTTGAGGAGGGCAGCGGACCATGTGTCCCAGTGGCAGCAAAAAACATCAACCCCCCTCTGATTTAGGAGGAGGAAATAGCAAAATTATTTGATGTCAGCTGCATGTTGTATTGTTACCAGGAAAAACATTGAATCTAATGGTGCTGAACATGACACAATATGCTCCCATATTTTTAAAATCACAAATCCACTTAAAATCCATGGACAACCCCCCCCCCCAATCCTATAAAATACTGTCAATTTTCTTGAAGCACTTTTAGTCCATAAGAAAACTTCACTAATATAATTCCCCAGGAGAATTTATTGAGAGACGTTGTCACAAGCACTGTGGGAATGCTATGATGCACCAAAACCCAACCTTCAAATGTCCCTCCCTCTTCTACCATTGCCAAGTCCATCCTTACTTAAGCCAAAACTCTATGCAGAGCATGTTTTCTGTCCTCGCCACATTGAAGTGGCAGGTATACCCACAACTCCATCTGATTGGGGAAAGATACACAAGGCAGATGAAGTGACTGTGGCATCACACTACAGTCTGAAACCACTGATGATATTGCAGTTCTAAAGGATGCTCTTTCTTATAAATTAATCTTCTTCTCATATAGCTTAAAAGGCCACATTTACCTCATATACTGATAATTTTCTGTCAGATTATAAAGTGACTGAGTTACAGTACCCATTCTGTGTACGTGTTGTCAAGTATTTCAGAAAATGGAACTATTCCATAATGTAATTCTCTCCAAATTGTTGAATTCATCTAGATCAGATATATAGATACAGTATACATATATGCATAGATATACATATGAAATAAACATATTTCTCATGTAGTGTAATTATCATGATTCACATTTATAAACATTTGAGCCAAGACCCATGCACACACAATAGAATGAAGTCTAAAAATGTACTCCAACATGAATAAGTTATGTTTTCAATTTAAATGAAATCTATGTTCAATTTATTGATATATTAAATTTAATTCAATAACTAAAAATTTTTACCAGTGATTCATGTGTCACTTGTCATTGCTGTTTTTAAAATACTGTAATAGAAAAATGGAACACACATTTGTCCATAAAATAAGATTGATTTATAGATAAGTATAGATGTAGCATATACATTGGCCGTAATCCTATTAGTGACAATCACGGGCACCATGATATTGGTGCAATGCTGACAGTTGAATTCTTTCAGGGTAAGAGCTTGGTGTAGGCAGTTGTCTGTCTCAAGTTGGAAGAGAAGAGACCTACGTAAACTTGGGGCAATTTGCAGTTGAGATTTATGCCAATGACATAATGCAAATGGAAAAATAGAATAGATTCCAGCCATCTGTCTTTATATATGGACCAGGAAAACAATGAATTTTGATAACAGTCTCAAATATGCATCATTTAGGCTTTCCTTTTTTTTCCCTAAAACAATAGAATTTGATTCAATCCCTGACTGTAACACACTTTCTGCTTTCCTGATAGGTTTCCTAGGAAGTTGCTCAATATTTGTTGAAAGGGACTGCTCTGTAGACGAAACTGATTGTGGTAAAAGTCATGACTTATTGATATATAAAAAATCTGTCAGCTGCTGTTCCCAGGCGGACTTCTGCAACAGGAAACTGTAATTCAGAGCTCGGAAGTAATAAATTATATTCTGTGGTAACAGTTCCCGTTTTTACTTGAAATGAACACAACTGAGATTCACTACTTTTTCAGCATAATGATACTGAGTGTTTCCTTGTTACTCCATTCCTGGCTTGAACAGTAAAAGGTGCAAGATGTTGAACCCTCCTTTCTTGCAGGTTTCTCCACAATTTGCTCAGCCCAGTGTTGCGAAGAACTGAGACAAGAATTATGGAGCTCCTTTTGCCCCTACATTTTTAGAAATCTGTGGAAAGGACTGCCCCATGTTCTTCATCCGATTCCCATAAAACCAAAGCGGTCATTTTGAAGATAAATCACAGAATCATAGAATAACTGAGTTGGAGGAGGCCTTTTAGGCCAGCGACTCCAACCCCTTGCTCAATGCAGGAATTCCAATCAAAGCAGATATGACAGGTGGTTATCCAATTCTCTCCTGTACACTTCCAGTGCAGGAGAGCTCACCACCTCTTGAGGAAGTTGGTTCCATTGTTGTACTGCTCTAACCATTACGAAGTTTTTCCTAATCTTTCTTTATTCATGTCAGATGTGCTAGCAGTATATATTAACATACAAAGCTAAAATTAGCACATCTAAAAACAAAATAGAATTTAAAAGGGCTAAATAACATCTGCCCAAAATTAGGCCACATCAACAGCATTTCCTCTTGCCAACATAAGGTCCTCCTCAGTACACATTGAGGAGCATCATGTTGCACATTGAGGTGCATTGTATCATACAGGAGCTAGTTTGTACTTTTCCACATTCACACAGGCTGTCATCTACAGGGAAACACCAAAAAAAATTTCAGATTAGCCCTTGATTTTCCTACACAGGCCATGTTTGTTCATCTTCCATAGTTCTAAGGCAGTCTGGCATCTGGTTATTCAGAGGAGCAGAATTTGTGAGGAAGCTATGCTTTGATTTCAGTCTCTGCTTTGGTGGTTGGTGATCAAATAGCAGGTATGTTTCCAATGATCTTGCTTTGACCCACTCTTTCTGAGCAGAACTTTATTGTCAGGATTTTGATGCTAAGTAATGCATTTTTTGTATCATGGTTGGTTTTAAGCAACCTGTACCCAATCTCACTGTTTCATTTAGGGCCGCATCCACCCACCCTGCATGCTTTGATCTGCACCACACTGGACTAGTATACTCTCCTGCAGGGTAATATAAAGTTAGCATAGAAGTTCTTAATGTGTGTGGTTGGGCACCCCAATTTGTTCCTGTTATTTTCCTCAGAATAGTGTTCCTGGCAAAACTTTTCTATTTGGTATCAAGGCAGTGGATCTTGAAAATGAGAGTTCAATCCAGCGTAACTCCCAGGTAATTGGGGATGATGCAATGTTCGAGCCTGATGCCATTCCAAGTTTTTCCTAATATTCAGATTCTATCTGGCTTCCTGTAGTTTCAGCCCATTATTTCTACTTGGGTTTTCCCTGTAGATGACAGCCTGTGTGAGTGTGAAGAAGCACAAACTAGCTTCCATATGATCAGTGGTGAGATTCAAATTATTTTACTATTATTGCCAACGTGGAACAGGAATAAACTGAATCCAAGTTACAGGCAAATGTTTAATAATGTCTACACAGTAGATGTGGATCTATATCTGGATGGACAGCGGAGGACTGAGAAGTCTGGAATAATTTGGTCAGGGAGGGTTGTGAAGGGTCAAATTCAACTGTGTGACTGAGAAAGAACAACACAGCTTGTTGGCAGAATACAAGAGCACAAATCAAAAGAGTGTGTGTGTGAGAGAGAGAGAGAGTGTGTGTGTGTGTGTGAGAGAGAGAGAGAGAGAGAGAGAGAGAATTCTGACTCTAGGGGGCCTTCCTGCCATAAGGGAATGGTCACTGAGTCTTGTCTCTTTCCTTCCAGGTTACTTGGGAATTGGATTTGTTAAAGATATGTTGTCTAAAATTTTGGATCAAACATTTATTTGTTGTTTTATTTGCCTTAATGAATAAAAGTTTATAACCAGAGCCACAGTTTACACACGGACCATATGAAATAAGGGGGGGGGGGAACCAGCGCTTAACAACAGGTGATATCAAGCATACCTAAATGCCATTGATACAAGTGAATTGCAAAAAGTGTCTTGATTAAACTCAACACAAGTCACGAAAAGCAGACAGTAACCTAGAATGTAAATAATAGAAGCAGAAAGAAATGTTGATTAAGGGCTGGTTTTTCACCCAGGTCCCAAGATATCTGACAGGCAATTGAACTAAATCTAAGCACTCTCCTTTTGTCTCCACTTTATCGAGCTACAGGGAAATTCCTGTAAAACCAGTTTTCCTGCCTACAGAACAAAAGATCACTTGGGTGCTATGATGAATGCACGTTCTTCCTCACTTGCTTTGGGCCCTCTCAGCGTTCAATCCAAGGCGGATTATTCAACAAAAATCCCCTCTAGAACTATCCCAAGCTCACGCAAGAAAAAATATGTTCACCATTCTCCAGCCAATCCAGGCTGATCCAAACACCTGGCGCTCTCTCTTTACAGAGACAAGCCCAAGTTACTATGAGAGGTTTTAGTAGCATTTTCAAGAGGCAAACAAACAAAGAGAGACTTACTGCCTTTCAACCCAATATCCCATCTTCAATGAACACGCGTTGATTGAAGAAAATATTTTTATTTAAATTGGTAGCATGGTTCTGATGAATCAGGTTACAGATCTCAGCATAAAAATTATTGTCTAATTTTAAGTTTTAGAGAAAGGATGTTTCAGACAAGTATTCCTCTTAATAAAAAAAGAATCTGTCTAGCTATTCTAAGTTACCATAATTAAGATTTCCAGAGATAGGCCTAGTTGCAAAGGCCATCTCTGTATGGTCGATGTTCCCTAGTTGACAACCATTTTCGAACTCCTTTGTTCTAGCCATGTGCTCATGGCTTATCTCGAGGAAGAAAGGCTTTCAGCATTAGCCCATTTCCTCCCCCCTTAAAGATTCTACATCTTTACTGCTTGAGAATCAAAATCTCTCTTTCTCCTTCTGTTCAACTGCTTACCTCTTCCCTGCTTTCTGCTTGCCACTCCCTCCCTCCAGGTGTGACATAACTAGCAGACATCCAATCAAATAACAGAGTTGGGGTAAACAACTCTTTGAATTTATGAGGCCTAGCTGGCGCCTCCAAGTCTGTTTATCTCTTCCCTTCCTGGGCCCCAAAGTGTGAAAAACAACCAAGTAGCCCTTTTGGCTAGCAAGAGAAGCCACATTTCTACTATAGACTAGAAACTTACTAAATTCCATGTTGGACATGTGAAGACTTGGGGCCTAATTTCATCACAGGTGCCACATCAAATCATGTTGAACTCTGCT
The DNA here is from genome assembly GCA_030440675.1 of Furcifer pardalis. Classification (NCBI taxonomy): domain Eukaryota; kingdom Metazoa; phylum Chordata; class Lepidosauria; order Squamata; family Chamaeleonidae; genus Furcifer; species Furcifer pardalis. The sequence goes on from CP126893.1 coordinate 155,627,689, forward strand.
TGACACCCGAGTCTCCTGCCTCCTACAACCAAGCCCTGCCATTGGAGGAGAACTACAAAACCCAACCCCCATTGGCTAAGAATCATTTCCCCGCCTTCCATTCATTCACAAAATCCAGCCAGGAGGAATAACAAAGTCTCAACTTTAAAATGTTTCCTCTCTACATATTGACTCAATGGGTTACATTGTAACAGGGCTGAAATCGCTTAAGGGAAATTGCTCAATCCAAGGACAATGACCTTTGAAAGCAGTACTAATGTTCAAATTGTAATTGTTAAATGCCAATGTGTAAACTTCCAAAGTTTTCTTTGTTTTGCCATTAAATTGCCCCATCTAAGTGAATTACTGTAGTTCATAGTCAATATTAGCCTAGGAATAACATAGACCAGATTTTGTATAAAGATGTTTGGGAAGAAGGGTGGGGAGCTCACTCCTAGAATAGCGGGTGTGGTCTCACGAGGGCATTTCATCAGAACGGTGAGGTAATAGATTCCGTAGTATGGCTGCCCCCTGTATTCCGAAATCTTCTGTGTACCAATAAACCAATTTGTTTTGATTGAAACTGTGCCTCATTATTAGTTCCTAGGATTTTGTTAAATCTCTGCCAGGAAAACGAACTGGGTCCAAATTTTAAAGTAACAGATACATGCTGTGAATAATTGGCTTTTCCAGAATTCAGGTCACAGTTAAAAACTGCTTTTATTCTGAACATTTTTGCTTTTTGACATGAATTCTATGCACGTCTTGCATTTCGGTTGGGTGGTCTGGCAGCTTTTGCGATGTAACAAAAACCATGTACTTTTGACGAGCTGCCAACACAAAACTAAAGCACCCACGAAAATAATGGTTACATTGACTGAAAGCTCATCTTGGTGACTTTCAAAAATGTAACGAGCCATTGGCTCAAAATACAAAGGGATGGCGTCATTGCTTCCAAAACTTGCCTTGAAAAAATGCAATATTCACCAGGGGGGGGTGTTAGTTTCCGGTGGCCTAGCAACCAAATCACACAACCGATTCAGGTGATCCAAAGTGTGTTTGAAAGAGTAAATAATAACCTTTGTGGTGACACTATTACATTTGAAATTGGACTTCAGGGGGAAAACTATGAACCATTTTACAAAAAAACACTCAAACGAGGTCACAAAAACGCAAAAATAAAAGGGGAAACCATGTCAGAAACTGAATATGACAACTCCCTAAGGTGGATACAGTTCAAATACAACATTTGAGAAGAATGACAACCAAAGCAGGAATCAGCAACAAAGATATTAAGGAAAAATGTGACTCATAAAAATGATATTTTTGAAGGGGGGTCAGTTGGCGGTGAGCCTGCAACCAAATTGATCAACTGAACAAAGTGATCCAAAGTGTGGTTGACAGAGGACATAATAACCTTTCTTGTGACACTTATGCAATTTGGATCGGACTTCAGAAACATTTTCTATGAAGGTTTAAAACAAAAACAAAAAAACCCCACACTTCCTTTTTAACCTTCTTTCCTTTTAAAAAAAAAGTATCTCTCCACACCAGAATAGATAGATTCGAGGTATGACTGTATTTATTTCCTGGTCTGGCACAGACACCTCTGTGTATGCACGAAAGCAGCCATATTTATTTCTTGGTCCAGCATGGACACTTCTGCACATGCACAATCACATCCATGCCAAACCAGGTAGTAAATGCAGACACTTTTGCGCATGTGTGTGTGAGGAGTCCTCGCTGAACCAGGAAGTGAATACAGACATTTCTGCACATGTGCAGAAATGTCTGTATTCACTTCCTGGTTTGGTGAGGGCATTGCAAGCCTGGTGGAATGGCTTCAGGGGTCAATCTGACCCACAGGCCATAGTTAGGGCCAGTGGTGGGGCAGTTCCTTGATCACACCGGTTTGCACAGGGGGAGAGGGTAGTAGATATTTCCCATGGCCATGCTCATTTCCTTCCCAGCAGCCTGCTGGGTCTCTTCCTGGGTTTTCCTTCTGTTAGCTGATATTTTGAAAGTCACCCTTTATTTTAAGGTATATTCTTTTATTTCTAAATAAAGTTCTTTGAACCGTTCAGTTTCCCTTGAAGTAAGCCCTGAAATAGTCATCACACATTCCACGTTCCCCAGAGCACAGACCTTGATGGCAGACAATGCCTGCATCAATTAACACCCATGTCCTGGTCATATTTTAGTCTAACATCAACCAAGATTTCCTTTTAATCAATAAAAATTTCCTTTATACCTCCACCCCCTTCATGTACCATGGTAAACTTAAGCTTCACACAATACACTCAAATAGAGCCTGGAAATTAATGGAATTTGACCAGGTGGGTGATCCTGGAGTCACCTTTGGTGTTAATCTCACCTTAGGAAAGAAACTAATTGCTTATCTATCCTGCTGACAAATACAATTGTTTAAACTTGAGACTTAGCTCTCTTGCTCAAAGATGAAGTTTGATTCCCTTTTAAGATAGGAATGTATAGGGAATCTCTATGGAATATTTTCTGTATGTATTTGACAATGATATTAATTCTGGATTTTATGTCTCCTCAGTCCAAGGAACAGTTAAATGGAATATTATAACTAAAAGATAGCTCTGATATTAAAGCAGTGCAAATAAGGGAAAACACCCTGTGTCCTCAGGGAATCATTATCAAAGGACCCTTGTATTAAAACAGTTTTTCCAGCCAGATGTGGAATTCAGTACCTATTGTTGTGGAAATGCAGCTGCAAGACTGAGAATGCTCCTTTCTATAGCATTGTGTGTCCAAGAGATCAAGAAGCCAATATTTACACTCTCTGAAGACTAGGATGTTTAATTAAAAGAGGGTAATTGTTTGTACTTGTAAAACATTGTGTTGCTTTGTGTTACTGATCTGCAATAATCTGTGTACTCTCTTACTTGAATAGCCATGAGCTTCCTTTCTTTGTCTACTGAAACTGTAAAAATTTAATTGAGTGAGTTAGTCAGTTTGGCCCTTAAAAAAAGATTATAAAACTGAACTCTGCAGTCAGTAGACCACCTCATTCCTGGCTTTTCCATCTGCCTAGAGCAGTGGTGCCCAAACTAAGGCCCGGGGCCCCGGTGCGGCCCCCGATGCCAATTCATCTGGCCCACAAAGCCCTCATCGCTCCTGGAAGTGGAAGTAAAATGCGCCCATACGGACACCCATATGGGCACATTTTACTTCCTCTTCCAGGAGCAACAAGGGTTTTATGGGCCAGATGAATTGGTGTCAGGGGCCGCACCCGGCCCCTGGGCCTTAGTAACCGGCTCCCTGAACCACATGATCGGCCCACGGCCTAAAAAGTTTGGGCATCCCAGGCCTAGAGTTATGGTCAAAACTGCTAGATCCGGAGATCCGAGCGTGGAAGTGAGGACGCGGAAGCCATTATAGGTGAACCGAACAACACGTCTGTTTATTATGAGAACAACAAGACAACAACAACAACGGCTGGGGAGGCAGGGACTTAAGTACCCTGCTTGACCCAGCCCACTGACCAATAGGATGCGGCGATTTTCCCGCCGCTGGACTTTCAAATATCCAACACCCCTTTCCCCCAGAATGCACTACACTCTATTTGCATACATAGTCAGCCAGGTGACTGGGGCGTGTCCGGACCCTGTTGGCCCCGCGCAGTTCAGTCGGCACCAGGGCATCTAGCGGAGCGGACCTGTCGCTTCCGCTCTGCTCTGCCCTGGCAAGAAACTGCTCCGGATTAGCTGCAGTGACTTCGGCGGTGACCGGGGGTGGACCTGCTTCACCAGGTAAGTCCACCGGCAACGAGTCTGCGCGAGAGGGGGTGAGACAGGGCTGAACCGGGTCAGTAACCGGTTCGACTAGCGTTGGTGTGTCTGGTTCTGGGACGACTGGTTCTTCTGGAATGCAGTCGTCCTGTGTGTCGGGACTTGTCCGCCTCCTGAGCTGGTCGATGTGGCGTTTCCATACTCGACCATCAGCGAGGTGAACCTTGTATGTGTATGGGCCCAGCATATCACAGACGCTCCCGTCTTCCCACAGCGGACCTGGCGCAAAGTTCCTGGCGAAGACAGGGGTGTCTATGGGGAAGGTGCGGCCTCGCGTGTGTCCCTCTCGGAATTTGTCCGGAGAGTATCGGGGGTGCAAACGGTCTAGTTGGCAGCGGAGCCTCCTGCCCATCAGGAGTTCCGCGGGGGCCTTTCCTGTGGCAGCACAGGGGAGATTATGCTGTGCCAGCAGGAATGTGTCTATTCTCTCCTGCCAGTCTCCCGGCCCCAGCCTCCCCAAAGCTTCCTTCGTGCTGCGCACGAACCTCTCGGCTTGCCCATTCCCTTGTGCCCTAAAAGGGGAGGTGAGTGCGTGCCTGGTTCCTAGGGAAGCCAAGTACTGTTCCAATTCTGTGGCCGTGAACTGCGGGCCGTTATCGGAGACCAGGGTGTCTGGAATGCCATGTGTGGCGAACAGCTGTCTGAGTTCCCGGATGATTGCCCTGGCGTTGGTGCTATTCAAAAGCCTCACCTCTAGCCACTTTGAATAGGCATCTACGACAATGAGAAATGTTTGGCCATGGAATGGGCCGGCTAGGTCGATGTGGAGTTTCTGCCAGGGACCCGAGGGTTGCTCCCACTCCCTGACTGGGGCTGCTGGAGGATTGGGTCGGGACAATTGGCAGGGTGCACACTTGCTGACCCACCCCTCTATATCCTTATCGACCCGGGGCCACCACACGTAGCTCCTTGCCAAGCCTTTCATCTTGACCACCCCCGGGTGACTAGTGTGTAACGTTTCTAAGACTGTTGTGCGGAGGCTCTTAGGAATCACCACCTGGTCTCCCCACAACAAACATCCCCACACACAACACAATTCGTTCCGCTTATCCAAAAATGTCCTGAACTCCCCTTCCCCCTTTACCGGCCAACCGCGCTGTACCCAGCTGGAGACAGTCCGGAGTTCCGTATCCTTCGCCGTGGCCCTGGCAACCTCAGCCGATGTGATGGGGGCAGAGTCCAAAGTGTCCAAGAAAAGCACCGACGCCTCCCCCCGCTCTGCGCCGTCCAGGTCCGGGAGGGGGCATCTGCTCAGGGCATCCGCATTGCCCATGTGCTTCCCTGGGCGATAGACCAGCGTGTAAGAGTACCCCGACAAGAATAGGGCCCAGCGTTGCATGCGGGGGGACAGCACAGACGGCGTAGGGCGGTCGCCGGCCAAGAGTCCTAGCAGGGGTTTGTGGTCAGTGATGAGTTCAAAATTCCGTCCATAGAGGTAATCATGGAATTTCCTTACCCCACCCACAGCCGCCAGCGCCTCCTTGTCGATCTGTCCGTAGTTCCGCTCCGTTGGTGACATAGTCCTAGAGTAGTAAGCGATGGGTGCCTCAAGTCCGTTGGGCAGTCGGTGGGCAAGGACCGCGCCAACACCGTAGGGAGATGCGTCGCAGGCGAGGACTAGCGGCAGGGTGGCGTTATACTGGATCAGGAAACTGTCCTGAGATAGGAGATTTTTTACAGTCTTAAACGCCGACTCTTGTTCAGGGCCCCACTGCCACCCCGACTTGGCCACCAGCAGTCTGTGTAGCGGCTCAGCGGCGGTAGCTTTGCCCTTAAGGGTAGGCGCTTGGCTGTAAGGCCGTGGTGCATTTGTAGTACGCACCGACCCGTCCGGTTTTATGGGGGTTACTATGGGGGTCTCCCACCTGGCATGGTCAACTGGGACGAGTATTCCCTGGGCCACCAGCTTGTCCAGTTCCTTCTCTACCCTGGGCTTGAGGGCCAATGGGACTCTCCTAGCCTTAAGGCGAATCGGGGCAACACTGGGGTTTAGAGAGAATGAGATGGGTGACCCCACATACCTGCCCAGTCCTTCACCGAAAACGTCCTGGAATTCCACCATCAGGTCGTCCCGCAGCGAGGTTTCACTGGGCTGTTCTACGGCGATACTGTGGATGCCCGCGATGGTCAGCCCCAGGGCCGGAAACCAGTTTGTCCCCAGGAGGGTCGGAACCTTACCGTGGACTACGGTGAGTGGCAGGACCGACTCTTTCTCCCCGTACTGGAGGTGGACCCGTTTCTGGCCCGCGATCGGAAGGAACCTGCCCTGGCAATCCTTCACGTGGATTTTCTGGGGGGCCAAGTCGGACTCTTTGAGGGAGGGAAAGGCTTGTTGCATCCATCTCCAGGATACAATGGACATGGCGGCTCCCGAGTCGACTTCCATCCGGCATTCCTTTCCGTCGATCCGGACCGTGGTGTGGAATTTCCGACCCCTCTCTATGTCGGGGTGACTTATCGTGATGGTGTGCGCTTCGGCGTCTTCGAATTTGGCGCCATTGTTTGCCTGGCGCCTGTGATTTGTTCGGTGGGTGGCGGCCACCTTGCCCGACGGGAGATTTTGAACGTGCCGGTCAGCCTGGTTTCCTGCTTGCCTCGCGCGGCAGGCCCTTGCAATATGCCCCCGTTTATCGCAGTGGCGGCAAATCGCATCTTTAAAACGGCAATGCGTTCTTTGATGTGGCCCACCGCAGCTGGCACACCGGTGACTGCTCTTCCCCTGGTTTGCCCCATCGGTCGCACATACTTCCGCTTCCTCGTCGTCCTCCTCGTCGGGAACGACGTCCTCGTGGTGGGCAGTAGCCGGATGTGGCGCCGACGGGGTCCGATGGAGAGAAGATGCAGCCGATGTGGAGACCTCATAGGCTCTCGCCTCATCTATCACGGTTGCCAGGGTCAATTCTCTTCGGGCCAAGAGACGCCTCCTGAGCTTGTTGTCCCGGACCCCGCGGATGACTTGTTCTATCAGGGCGTCCTCGAGGGTTGGCCCGAACGCGGCCAGAATGGCGGCTGCCCTCAGGGCGGCCACGAATTCACTTATGGGCTCCCCGACCATCTGGTAGCGGTCCCGGAAATGGATCCGGAACACAAACTTTGAGGGCACTGGTGAGAAGTGGTCCTTGAGAGCGGACTGCAAGGTCTCCCACGCAACCTCCATAATGGGCGTCGGAGCCACCAGGGACTGGGCTACTTCGTAGACCTTCGATCCACAGTGGGTGAGGAAGAACGCCTTCTTCCTTTCTTCGGAAATTTCCCCCAGCTCAGCGGCGATGAGGGAGAATTTGAAGCGGTCTAGGTAGCTCTCCCACTTCTTGTCCTTCGGCTGGAAAGGTGGCGGGGGCGTGTAGGTAGCCATGGCGTGGTGCCGATTCTGCTGGCTCAATGTGTCTTTGCGGTTCTGGCTCGCTCCTCAGTATCCCATCCTCGTCGCCAGTGCTAGATCCGGAGATCCGAGCGTGGAAGTGAGGACGCGGAAGCCATTATAGGTGAACCGAACAACACGTCTGTTTATTATGAGAACAACAAGACAACAACAACAACGGCTGGGGAGGCAGGGACTTAAGTACCCTGCTTGACCCAGCCCACTGACCAATAGGATGCGGCGATTTTCCCACCGCTGGACTTTCAAATATCCAACAAAAACCACAGGCCTTTTGCCTGTTTACATCTATATTAATATTTTTTAAAAAATTGATTTGATTTTCAAGTAAACTTTTTTAATATGTATGAAACAATTGGCCTATGGCTCATTTTTAAAGCTTCCACCCATGAAACGGTTCTTTAATATTAAAAACAAAATTATTTCAGACTTCTTGGCCTGGATGCCTGCAGTTCTAAGGCATGGAGTCTGAAATTCGGGTAACACTTCCAGGGGCTCCTCCTGCACACCAACAAACAATCTATAGTGCAAGGTGTGGGTCTGGGGAGGGGTCCCCCAACTGCTTCCCATCCCAACTCCAACCCCACCCCACCCCAAGAAAAAACCTTTCTCTGGGGTGGAAACTCCTCTTCCCTCCAGCCTCTGCTCCCCTTCCCCTGTCCTCCTTGTGGGGAGAGAGAAAGGGGACCAACCAGAAGGGCGGCTTATTAGAAAGGGACCGTGTCCTTTTTCCTCCAGCCTCTGCTCCCCTTTCCTCCTTTATTGTCTTGAAGGAACATTGCCCTCGGAAGGTCTTTTGGTAACTCAGCCCTCCAATGCTTCTAAGAGCAAAACTTTTAACATGTTGGTTTTTTCCTGCTTCTGGAGTTTGATTCTCAGGTACTGCATGACGGAGTGAGCTCCAGTCCCTATCCCAGCTCCTGCCAACCTAGCAGTTTGAAAGCAAGAAATTGCAAGTACAGTAATACCTTGCATAACGAATTAAATTCGTTACGCGAGGTTGCTCGCTATGTGAGGTTGCTCGCTATGTGAAACAAACAAAATTCCTATGCAAAAACTCGCATAACAAGCATTTCAAGGGGGAAACTCGCATAGCAAAAAAATTCACTATGTGAGTTTTTCCCATAGAAACGCTCGTTATGTGAGTTTTTCCATAGGGAAAGTCCGACTCGCATAGCGAAAATTTTTGTTATGCGAGTCAGACCGCTTAGCAAAAAACTTGCTCAGTTTTTCACTAAGCGAAACGGTTGTTATGCGAGGTTTGACTGTACTGTAAATAAATAGGGACCACTTTGGTGGGAAAGGTCGCCCTTGCTCAAAAGCCACTCATATCTGACTCTAGGGCATGGGTGCCCAAACTATGGCCCGTGGGCCAGATCCAGCCCATGACGCCAATTTATCCAGCCTGCTCCACCCTTGTTGCTCCCAGAAGCGGAAATAAAACTCACCCGACTTCCACTTCTGGGAGCGACAAGTGTGGTGTGGGCTGGATAAATTGGCATTAGTGGCCGGATCTGGTCCACTGGGAGTAGTTTGGGCACCCATGCTCTAGGGAGTAGTGCTCATTTCCATTTATAGCCAAAGAGCCAGTGCTGTCTGTAATTGCAGACGTTTTCATGGTCATGTGGCAGGTATGATTAGATCGCCCACCCAGTCACATAGCCACGCCCACAAAGTAGGCCATGCCTACATTGAGGTAGTAAAAAAAATTGGAGCCCACCACTGGATAGGGCACCCCTGGCTTAAAGCGCCCCATCTAGTTCCATCTCACTGCTTGCATTGCATTTCCCCCCTTCATTTTCCTGAAGCCTATCAATGTGAACTAATGGAGCTCAGTCTTTCTTGATATCTAGCCAAGATTTTAATACTTATTTCTAGTTTCCTCAGTCATTGTATTATACTTGTGTTGGTTACGCTAGCATTGAAAAAGCATTCATTTGTAGAAAATCAGAATTTTATGACTAATCAGAAAGGTGAAAAAGCAAGTTGGCAGCTTGGTTTTATCAGTCTGGGGCACAATGTGCAAATTAATTAGGAGCAATTCAAATCATCCGTACAATCATCTTATTGCTCCACTAACTCTTACATTTTGTCTTGTTCCTTGACTCCAATCACTCTTCCTAACTGCCCACACAGATCCTTTACCATGTTGTTTGTCTTAGTACAATTATTCTCTAAAAATATATATTGAGCAAAGGAGACGTGTAAATGAATCAGCGACACACTGTTGAGCATTTTGGAGCCTCCTTTCAGTCACATGCATCAGGGTATGCACTGTTTTACACTCTTTGTGAATGATGGCAGCAGCATAAATAGCTCGTAGCTAGGGTTCAAAACTCCTTAGCTCAAGGCTTTGAAGAACTAAGAATATTTGTTAATCATACTAAGATGGCATGTCTGTTAAGCTGTTTCTAGCAGCAGCACAACAAAGTGGGAATATGTTTGCATGTAAGTCTCCCAGTTCACCCATTTTTAGCCCAGCTAATAAACATACTTAAGGACTTCAGAAGAAGAAGGGGGCGGCCAAAAATGAGATGGCTAGATGGTATTGTAGACACAATGGGCACATTGCTGGGCGGGCTGAGGAGGATGGTGGTGGACAGAAGTGCCTGGCGGACAGTGGTCCATGGGGTCAACTCACAAAGGGTCGGAATCGACTGTGCGACTGAACAACAACAAGGACTGCAGTGGCTCAAGTGGCTAAAATGCTGACTTGGAGGTGGAAGGTCAGCAGTTTGATTCCTGAGTACTGCAGGACAGAATGAGCTCCCAACTTTGTCCCAGCTCCTGCCAACCTAGCAGTTCGAAAGCAAGAAATTGCAAGTAGATACCGTAAATAGGGATCACTTTGTTGGGAAGATAACAGCATTCCATACGCCCCACTGTCTAGTCATGCCTGCCACATGACCATGGAAACATCTGCAGAAACAGACAGTGCTAGCTCTTTGGCTTTGAAACAGAAATGAGCACTGAACCCTAGAGACAGATACGACTGGCTTTCGAGCAAGGGAAACTTTTACCTTTACTAATAAACATACTCGGACTAAATACATGAGAGAAAGAAAAATATCATTTACTCATAAAATGAGGTCAGAAGATACATGTGCTCAAGAGTCTTGATGCAGTTGGTTTAGAAAGAATTTAAGTCAAGCCTTTCTACCAGCCAGGTGGCCTGGAAGATGGAGGAGCTCCAAATGACAAAGAGTATTTCCTCTTCCAAGGCAGAAAGCAAGAGAGAAGGCAGGGGCAAAACATAGGCCTTAAGACATTCAGATAATACAAGGTGTCCCAAAAATCTCACATAGAGAAAATGGGAAAGTAGCTAAATGTACAGTATCTTTATTGACAAAATATTCATTACAAAATCTGGCGAACATGTTCCAAGATATCTCTTATGAAATCTTGTGTGTATTGTGACTTTTGGGACACCATGTATAAGTCACAGGGCATTTCATAGAGTTACTAAACACTTTGCCTTATTAATTAATTAATTAATTAATTTACTTGATTTGTACTCCATCTTTCTCTCACTGCTGTGTCCCAAGGCATTTGTTAAAGGGGGGCGGTTACTCCCTTTGTCCCCAGGACCTCACAGTAACAGAATCCATCCCCACGCAACAAGAGTGTTATAAACTTATCTCTTCCTGCCCATTTTGAGTCCCAGGCTCTCTCCATTGAATCCTTACTTTCAGCAATTTGTTAATCAATTGTTAATCTAACCTGATGTCTCAGAGCCCTGCCCAATCAGCTGCCTCATAAAACCAGAATAAAAGGTCAGTCTCCACAATGAGGAGAAGTTGCTTCACTTTCTTCCATGCCCACAGGCTGTTTGAGGGAGTGCAGTTTTCTTATGGGGATGGGGGAAGAACGGAAGATTCAGGGCTGGTTATTATTAGCCATTTGCGTCCTCTTCTACTTCAGTCTAGAACAGAAGAGTAGCGTGCCTTGGCGGGGCACCGTATAAAAATTTGTTTGGGGGCCCTTAGGAAGGGTAAAGATTTGTTTTGCTTACGCACGTTGGGGGCCCCCGTGGCCCGGGGGCCCCGTATAATTGATACGGCAGATACGGCGGTAGCTACGCCTCTGGTCTAGAAGGTAAGTCTTTCCTGTTGGAGGTAAGGATTGCATAAAAATTCCTTTCTTATTATTGAAGGCCTTTGTTTTACCCTAGAGTAAATTTAAGGTACAGGTTTTAGTCCAAGGTGAGGCTTTTTCCCAAGGCTGGCCCTTGACTTCTCACTTGGGTTAAGAGTTAATAACCTGCAAAGCAGTAATGCATGACTACATACTCTGCAAGTTGCACTCATGCCAGAGTGAAACAATTGGCATAAATTTTGTTGGTAGATTCCCATAAGTTAAGACAGGAATCCTCAAACTACAGTCCATGAGCCGGATCTGGCCTACAACATCAAATTATCCACCCACACCCTCGTTCCAACCACCATTGCCGCCACCACCTCAATCCTTGTTCCCTCCGCTTGGCTTGTCCCTGCCGGAGCAAAATAACAGGGTGGATGTTGTAAGGCATACAACATCCACCCTGCTATGGAGTGCCATTAGGGACACACCAAGCAAAGCAGAGGGGACAAGGGTTGAGGTGGCAGCAGGGAAAATAGTAAAGGTAAAGGTTACCCTTGCTCGAAAGCCAGTCCTATCCAACTCTAGAGGTTCAGAGCAAATCTCTGTTTAACAGCCGAAGAGCCAGTGCTGGTCTGCTTCTGCAGATGTTTCCTTGGTCATGTGGCAGGCATGACTAGAGACCAGAGCACATGGAACACTGTTTACCTTCCCACCAAATTGGTCCCTATTTATTTACACTAGTACCTCGGATAACAATGAGACTTAGTTCCACAAGTCTCGTCATTACCTGGTTTTTAAAGTTGTGCGATGCATTGATTGCACAACATTTAAAAAAAGCCTAAACCAGGTAATGACGAGACTTGTGGAACTAAGTCTCATTGTTATCCGAGGTACTAGTGTACTAGTGTAAATAAATAGGGACCAATTTGGTGGGAAGGTAAACAGTGTTCCATGTGCTCTGGTCTCTAGTCATGCCTGCCACATGACCAAGGAAACATCTTTCCAAAGAGGAAAGGGAACGGGGCGATTCGCCTGCCTCTTTGGAAAGGGCAGTGGGGATTCCATGAGTGGAATCCCCACTGCCCTTTCTAAAGAGGCAGGCGGGTCACAGCGTGGGATCGGCACCTGTTCCTCCCAGTGGTGGGATGTCAAAAAATTTACTACCCCACCGTGACGTCATCACAGTGTGGGCGGAGCTAACATCATGATGTCATGACACCATGGGCGGAGCCAAAGAAACTAAATAAATAATAAAATAAAATAAAAATAAGCACACACACACACACACCCCTCAACCTACCCACCCACAAGGGCAACAAGGAGAACAGCAAGGAGGCCGTGCATACGCACCAAGCACTGTAGGCATGAATGCACACTAAGTGCTTGGCGCACATGCGCAGTGGGGGAACCAGTGAAAAGGTAAGCCCCGAAGGTGGTTCCCCCCAAAAGCTCCTACCGGTTCTCTGGGACACTGGGAAAAGTTACTACCGGTTCTGGAGAACTGGTGAGAACCTGCTACATCCCATCACTGGTTCCTCCCCTCCCAAGCACCAATCTTGTGCTGGGATCAATCAGTGCTTGGGTTGTGGGCAGGGATGGGCACTCATCCCTGCCCACAACCCAAGTGCCAATTGATCCGAGCACATGATCGGCACTTGGGAGGGGAAAATGGATGTGTACACCCATTCCCCCCAACCCAAGCACCAATCATGCTGGGATCAATCAGCGCTTAGGAGGTGGGGAGGAATGGTTGAGCACACCCATTCCTCCCCGCCTCCCCAATGCCAATTGATCCCAGCACAAGATCGGTGCTTGGGAGGGGGGAATGGGTGCTCACAATCCCATTGCACACAACCTTGCAAAACAAAAAAACCCACTAAACAGGTGTGGATCTAATTGTTCCGGATGCAATGCGCATGGTGTTATTTAGCTGTACATCAGCCTTGCTTACATGGGTGCTATTTAACCAAACGGGTGCAGTATTTTGCTGCAGAATAAACTAGACTTAATTCAGAAGTTCATAAAGTACTGAATCCCCAAGTTATGCCCCATAATTTCTGTATGATATTGTTCCTCGATCTAATTTTTGCTGTGGTTTTAGGAGGTGTGGTTTAAATGCCAAAGGACGATCTAGGGTGATACCCAGGCACTTGTGCTCTTTATTATGATCAAGGCATTTCCCATCCATGTATACTGTCAATTCTCTCTGTGCTAATTTATTATTCAGATGAAAGCAAGCGACTTCTGTCATGGTGATGTTTGGTTTAAGGAATTAATTTGTCATTATGGAGATATCAGTTGTAAGGACCTCATTTGAGGCCTCAAAGGACCGATGCCTGGTAGCTATCACCCAGTCATCAGCATACCCGAACTTCCTACTATGTGTAGCTGGTAGGTCAGCTATATACAGTGCAAAGAGCATTGGGGCCAAAATTGAACCTTGCGGTAAGCCATTGTTGAGGATTTTTCTTGAACTTAGTTCACCTTCTTGTGGTGCACCTTAGGTCATGCTTAATGGATTAGTACTTGCTGGCAGCCAGATAATCACTATGATCTCCTGGCTAAGTACAGTGGTACCTCGGATAATGTTTACATTGGATAACGCTAAAATTGGATAACATTGGGGAATCTGAGGCAAACATTTGCATTGCACAATGTTAAGATAATGTTGTGCGATGCAAATGTTTACCTTAAATTCCCCAACATTATCCACATTATCCGACGCTGTGATGGGCGCTTGAGTCGGGGGAACCAGAGCGTGCGCCCATTCTTTCCCCTGACCCAAGCGCCGATTGAATGATTGGCGCTTGGCCGGGTGGTTGGTTGGTTGGGAACCAGAGCGCACGCTCGTTCTTTGCTTCTGAAGGGAGCCTTGATCCCTTCGCAAGCAAAGGGCTATTCCAGCCTCAGGCTATTCCAGCCTCGAATAGCCCTTTGCTTGTAAAGGGGACAAAGCTCCTTTCAGAAGCAAAGGGCTATTTGAGGCTGGAATAGCCATTTGCTTGTGAAGGGAACACGGCTCCCTTCGCAACCAAAGGGCAATCGCTGGGATCGCTGGTTTGCTTGGGGAGGGAGGGTCTTTCCTCTCCTGAAGCAAACTGGATCGCCCCCCTGTTCCCTTTCCTCTTCAGAAAAGGAACAGGGCTTTTTTTTAACGTTGTGCAAGCAATGCATTGCACAATGTTAAAAACCAGATAACTTTATGACTTGTGGAACCAAGTCTTAACATTATGCGAGGTACCAGTGTACATATGAGTCTAAAGCTTTTAATTCCAGTGTTTAAATCTGATAGTACTTGTGAAAAGGTACTCTCCAAATATATATTAAAGCATGTTATGGACAACACACAGCTTTGTTGCACACCTCTGTGAATTTGAACCTATTCTGTCAGCTGCTCTTCAATTCTGACTTGAGCTGTCTGATATCAATAAAGGTTGGTGATGATTCTGATATCTTCATAATCTACATCTATTTTTTCCAGATCACCTTGTCATGCTGGCATCTGTCAAAAGCTTTTGCATAATCTATAAAACATGCATGCACATCACATTTCATGGCTCTACATCTTTCTATGAGGACCTGCATCTTTAACAGTGCCTCTCTGGTACCTATAGAATTCTGAAAGGCAAATTGTGTCTCACCTGTGTTTTCTTCACACGTCTTATAAAGTGTGGATTTATTCACTTTGTAATCCATTCTTTATCTATGTTTATCAAGAGGCTCTATCTCCAACTAATTTCTTATTATTTAGTCTACCTATTGTGTTACTAATCTGGAAGAAAAGTCCTTATAACTCAGCTTCAACAAAGTTACAATTTCCCTGAAGTCAATTAGGTTGGTGAACATGACATGCATTTCAGTCTCCTGATTCCATCCTTTACATTCAGCTAATGAGTTGCCCATATTTTGAAGGTTGCTTTCTTACAGTTCACTCTATTTACTTTGATGATGTACATAAATAGGAGTCCCCATTACGGAATATTATGATAATTTTCATTGTGAGACTGTATAATATGATTGATCTAGTAGTAAGTCCCTTTGAGTTTAATAGAGTTTAACACTGAGCAGATATATGTAATGTACCAAATCTAGTGTAGTACATAGAGTGACCATAGAGTGATCATGAGGAACAAGATAAAGTATAGAATCCTCCAACTCACTCTGCAAGGAAAGATCCCTGGGAAGAGACGCCCTGGATGTAGATGGATTTCATGGCTGAAGAACCTGAGAGACTGATGTGGCATGTCCTCAGAAGAACTGTTCCGAAGAGTTAAGAACAGGAAGACTGTCACCATGATGATAGCCAATATCCAGAATGGATACAGCACCTGAGGAAAAAGAAGATAGAGTGATAGATTAGGACTCAGAAGACTTGAGTTAGAATCCCTTGTTGGCCACAGAAACTTGTGGGGGTTGGCATTAATGAAACCTGTCATTAAATACATCACCTACCTTGAAAACACTGCTAAGGTCACTAAAATTCAGGTGCACCTTGAGGGCATTATAACATGCAGATGCAGACCTATGTAAGATCAGACTCAAAGAGTGATGTTTGTGAGGACATTTAAAATTATCTGCTCTTTTTCAGGAGATGCTATAAAATGCAAAAGCTGCAGTCAACAACACTGGGACAAACAGTGCATTCCTGTTGGAAGTACATGTGTAATCGAGGATTCTAAGGCTGTCTGTGGCATTAGGACAGAGACCAAATACAGTGAGTTAAGGCTGCAATCCTATACACATTCATCTCAGAGTAAAGCCAGTTAAACACAATGAAATCACCTTCTAAGTAGATTTGGACTCTGTACAATCTGCCTCCTTTCCACTGCCTAGGCCAGAGATGGGAAACCTTGGCAATCCATGTGTTCTTAGACTTCAAATACCAGAAGCCCTGATCAGCATTCCTGCTGATCAGGGCTTCTAGGAATTGAATGTTAAGAACATCTGGAGTGCCAAGGTTCACCATCACTAGCCTAGGATCTCTCTCTTCTGCACGACCATTTAGGCTGCACTGCTTTGGGACCATTCTACTTCTCAGCTACATGGCCTTAACAGAGGGAGAGGAATCTGTTTCTTCAGCTACCTACACTAATCTCCCCACATATCCTATGTTTGTTCTTTGGAGAAGCAACAACCTCCTGGCCCTGAAGAGCTCTATACAGTTGAAGTTCCATCTTGGGTGGAATTACGTGTCCACCCCCATCTTCCAACAATGCTGGAATACAATTATGATGTTCTTCTCCAGAGTCAATAAAGGCTGCCCCATTACAAACACACACATTTATTTATTTATTTATTTATTTATCATATTTATATGCTGCCCTATTCACGAAGCGACTCGACTGATGAACACCATTCATGGACACTACTAATCTGCCGATGTGCAAGGGTGATGTGATGATAGTGGCAAGCATTCTTGAACTCTTTTGGCTGTGGCACAATCTGCCCATACAAATTTATTTATTTATTTATTCATCTGTTCATTCATTCATTCCCTGCCCACCTAGGGGATTTCCCCTAGATTTTTAGAGATACAGGTATATCATTTCCATTTTAAATAATCAAGGCTTAAATCTTTTTTAAAGTCACACTTTTAAGATTTCATAGGACTGCTCACAAAAATTTGGGAGAATTAAAGGATTCCTTTTTTCACTGAGCAGAAAAGGTTTGCAGAAAATCCGTAAAAAAGCAGACTACCAGTTCAGATTGCTTCCAAAGTTTTTGAAGCACTTGTGAAGCTTAAAAAACCTAATTGTGGTGCATGTCTGGTAGTTACTGGAGGCTGAAAAAAAAAAGAATTTGGACTCACCATTTGGTTCATCCTGTCTTAGAGGTGAGGGAACAGGAGGCCGTGCAAAGTGTGTTCTTTTCTATGCTACATATATATAAATATTGCATATTTATCTACAACTATCTACAATCAATTGATTTTGAATTAGTTCAAATTCAGATGCTGTGCTGTATTTAAAATGTCCCAGATTGATATATTAATGCAAAGCTTTTCTGTTTTCAGAAAATGGAAAAGTTTTATCAGTGAAAATATGGAAGGGCTGTTATCTGGACAAAGCTTCATGTGAAAGCAAGCTGAAATCTTCATCTGAGTCAGAAAAATTCAAAGTCAAATGCTGCTCTAATAGGAACTATTGCAATGACAGCGTGTAGTCAGAGTGAAGTCCATTAATCCAACAATCAAGAAGCCTGTATTGTTTCTCCTGACTTTGTGCTGAGCCACAAATCCAAGCAGTGTTTGTGGGGTTAGTAAACACACCTGTAACTGGACTTCAAACATGTCTCTTTTCTTGTTGTCACTTCTCTCTAATGTTTCAACAAAATTGTTCATTTTAAACACTTTTTCCTTAAAAGAAGTACAGTACATGAATATTCATGTATTGACGACTTTGGTCATTGGCTCACTATATAACACTGGTGGAAAGTGGGAGCACATTGGAGGCGAATGCCTTTGGCGCGGGTTTTGCGCACCTCCATCTGGGAGATGCACAGGGTGAGCTGACTTCAGGGGGCAGATCCAGCCATTAAAAGGGGCTGGCTCCGTTTCCCAGATGCCATTTTCCCCTGGATGCCAAGGCGCTTGGCGGCCTTCCTCCGGTCTCTCGGGTCAGCGCGGGCCCCTCACGTGGCACGGAGGAAAGGGTTGAAGAGGCGGAACTTGCGTCTGGGCCTTTGGAATGCACAGTCTCGGCCTTGGGGTCTGGGGCGTCGCTCCATAGGGTAGCTGGTGGGAGGGCGAGGGTGCGGACGGACGCGGCGACGGACCCACACTATCCACCCTCCTCTTGCCGGACCATGTCTCCGAGGCACAGATCAGCCCCAGCGGCCGTTGGGCCCCGCAGGGCGAGGTGAAGGCCTTCCATGACAGGAGCTCAGCAACACCCGACAGTTCCAAACACTGGTACAACAAGCACGTGAACACAGGCGACAAGGTGGAGGCCTACCCTGGCACCCCTGAGGTCCCACTGAGCAACCCTGGATGTGGGGCTTGCAAATGGGGGGCCACCTGTGGGAGGGCTGGGGTCGGCCCCATTGGTGCCAGGGCCATCTCCGGGCATGGGGAGGGCAACAAGCAGGGCGCCTTCTGCCCGCTGGCTCGGAGGCGGCTTGGGAGTTCATGGCTTCTATGGCAGCTGTGGGCCTGACCCAGGTAATTCAGGGTCCTACCAGGAGCAGTGGCCACACCCCGGATTTAATTTTCTTATCGAAGCTGTGGCAGAGTGATCTGAAACCACAGAAATTAGACATTACCCCTGTGCAATGGTCAGATCACTATCTGGTGACTCTAGACTTTCTGGGGGCGAGGCTTCATCGCAGGGAGGTAAGGCCAGTTAAATTGGCCCGCCCCCAGTGACTAATGGATCCGGAAGGATTCCAGAGGGAACTGGGGTGTTTTCCTTTTGACCTGCAATGCGATTCGTCTGAGGCTCTTGTCAACTCATGGAATGAGAGAGTGACGGTAGCGTTGGACGTGATTGCTCCACTACGGCCTCTCCATGCCTGCGGGCATCGATCATCCACTTGGTTCACAGAAGAACTGAGGGAGCTCAAACGGGCAAAGAGACGCCGAAAGCACCGCTGAGTGAAGACCCAGAGTGAGTCTGATCGAACACTTGTTAGAGCTGCTATTAAAGCCTACCTAGTGGCGATGAGGGCGGTGAAACAACAATATTTCACCGCTCTTATTGCCTCCGCGGATAATCACCCAGCGACCTTGTTCCGGGTGACCAGGTCCCTACTTGGAAGAGGGGGGTCTGGCCCTGGTTGGCAGGGATCGGCTGAGGCTTTTGCTGATTATCTGGTAGAGAAAATCGCTCAGATCCGCTTGAAGTTTAACCCCGGTGTGGAAGATATAGAGCTGGGGGTTGACCAGAGTCCAGTCCGGCCATGTTATCTGGGATCAGTTTGATCCAGTTGGCCCTGAGGAAGTGGACAGGCTTCTTGGATCTGTTCATGCCACTGCCTGTGAATTGGACCCATGCCCTGCCTGGCTAGTCAAGGCATCTAAGGCTGTGTCAGGCGGCTGAGTCGAGGCAATCATAAATTCATCCCTGAAGGAGGGGTGTTTTCCAGCACCCTTAAAACATGCTTTGGTGCATCCCCTCCTGAAAAAACCATCCCTCGACCCTACGGTACTTACCAACTACTGACCAGTATCCAACCTACCCTTTTTGGGTAAGGTCTTAGAGAAGGCAGTGGCGTGGCAGCTACAGGAAGTCCTGGATGAAACGGATTATCTGGACCTTTTTCAGTCAGGAGTCAGGCGCCGATATGGTACAGAAACTGCACTGGTTGCATTGGTGGATGATCTCTGGAGAGAACGGGATGGAGGCCATCCATCTGTCCTGGCTCTTCTTGACCTCTCAGCGGCCTTCGATACCGTAGACCACGGTATCCTTCTGGGAAGACTCCAAGGTTTGGGGATCCAGGGCACTGTGTTGGCCTGGTTTTCCTCATTTCTGAGGGGCAGGACCCAGTCGGTATGGTTGGAGAATGTGAAGTCCAGCGCTAGGTCCCTGCAATATGGAGTGCCTCAGGGCTCGGTACTCTCTCCTCTCCTATTTAACATCTACATGAAGCCACTGGGTGAGATCATCCGTTCCCACGTGGTGAGGTATCACCAATATGCAGATGATACCCAGCTGTACATCTCAGCCCGTGGGAACCCAAGTGGTGCAGTGGAAGTCCTTTCCAGGTGCCTGGAGGCTGTCAGGGTCTGGATGAGAGACAACGGGTTACAACTGAATCCTGGCAAGACTGAGTGGCTATGGGTCAGGGGTCCTGCACTATCTCGGGAGCTGCCATCTTTGGTTCTGGATGGGGCAGTCCTGCCCCAAGCAGACCTGGTGCATAACCTGGGGGTCCTATTGGACTCACGACTACTGTTCGAAGAGCAGGTGGCAGCCGTGGCCAGGAGGGCTTTTGCACAACTTCGTGTAATATGCCAGTTACCCCCACTCCTAGATCGGGATTCCTTGCTCATGATCACACATGCTTTTGTCACCTCCAGACTTGATTACTGTAATGCGCTCTACATGGGGCTGCCCTTGGTGACCATTCGGAGGCTGCAGCTGGTACAGAATGCGGCAGCCCGGGTGGTGATGGGGCGCGGGCGTTATGCTCGTGCCTCACCACTGCTTCGGGAGCTGCACTGGTTGCCAGTATGCCTCCGGGTGCAATTCAAGGTGCTGGTCATTACCTTTAAAGCGCTATATGGTTGTGGGCCAGGATACTTAAGAGACTGCGTCACCCCAAGAACATCTATCCGTCCCACCAGGGCGGATCGGAGAGACTCTGTTATCATTCCATCGGCTAGAGCAGGGGTCAGCAAACTTGGCTCTCCAGATGTTCTTGGACTTCAATTCCCAGAAGCCCTGATCAGTAGGTGTATTGACTTGGGCTTCTGATAATTGAAGTCCAAGAACTCCTGGAGAGACAAGTTTGCTGACCTCTGGGCTAGAGAGGCGCATCTCTCTAGCACCAGGAGGAGGGCCTTCTCTGTGTCTGCCCCGGTCCTTTGGAACCTCCTGCCAATTGAGTTACGTTTGCAGACAGAGCTCCTGCCCTTTCGGAAGGGCCTGAAAACCTGGCTGGCAGGGCAGGTATGGGGCTCCAGGAATGTGGGGTCCCATGTTGGGGGCTGATCTGATAGGACAGTCACCCTTTTCGCTATTTTAAATTTTTTAATCTTTTAACTTTTAAATCTTTTTTAATATTGTGCTAAGTACAGTTGAATCTGTTGATTAATTTAAACCAAATTTGTGGTGGTATAGTGGGATTGTCTAGTTTCTTTTGTGGGATTTTGCATTGTTGTAAGCCGCCTAGAGTCAGGTTCGCCCGATTGAGGCGGGATAATAATAATAATAATAATAATAATAATAATAATAATAATAATAATAATAATAATAATAATAATAATAATAATAATAATAATAATAATAATAATAATAATAATAATAATAATAATAATAATCCCGATCTAGGAGTGGGTGTAACTGGCGAATGACACGAAGTTGTGCAAAAGCCCTCCTGGCCACGACTGCCACCTGCTCTTCGAACAGTAGTCACAAGTCCAGGAGGACCCCCAGATTACGCACCGGGTCTGTTTGGGGCAAAGAAATGGATATGCTACAACACTCAGTTGTTCTGCTGAGTTATATTCCTAACACCCATATTTCAAGATGTACTGGTGACACCATATAACTAGCTGAAAATAGCAATGTCTAGAAAATACTACTGAGGAAGATTAAGAAGAAAGTGTAAAAGTAGGATCACTATTGAAGACAAGAATCTTTACTACAGAATAATTATATAACTTTGATGTTTGTTGAAGAAGTCAAGATAAAGATGCTGTGTACTACAGTTCAATCATCAATCAAAATGGAGACTGCAGCCAAGAAATCAAAAGACTGAGATGTGGTAAGGCAGCTCTGAAGGAACTATGCAAAATATTTAAAATAAAGATGTGTCACTAATGGCCAAAATTAACTCTAATATTTTATTCTCAATGACTATGTACAGTTGTGAAAACTACACCATGAAGAAAGCTGGCAAGAAGAAAAACCTATTCACTTGTTTTGGAACAAAGCTTTGCAAATACTGTGGACTGCCAGAAAGGCAAGTGAGAGTGTGCTAGATGAAACCAAACCTGACTAGATTTTTTTTTTTTTGGCAAACTGATAGAAACCTGGTTCAAAAAAGAACAGTGAAATTAAACAGATTTTTCCAAAACTGGACTTCTTGGATTCCATCATTTAATGAACACAAATACATTAAGCCGCTCCAATGCAAAACCTCCAAGCATATAACACACACACACACACACACACACACACACACACACACACACACACACACACACACACACACACACACACACACACACACACACACACACACACACACACACACACCAGAGATATAGAGGAGAAGGAGAGCTAGGAGCCAAATTGGAGGAGGGTTTTTTAATAGCCATTTTGCCCCCCCATGAAGTAATGCCTGACGGCGGTCCCGTGGGGTGGCAGGGCGTAATGGGAGGTGGTTTTAGTGGGTAAGAATCCCACACACTGTGAAGCCAGAGCAAGGGCTCACAGTGTCTTTTGAAGATTTCCACCTGCCCTTAAAAACACGTACACACACACACACACACACACACACACACACACACACACACACACACACACACACACACACACACACAAGTGGCAGGTAGAGTCTAAGGACACTACCGTCAGGGATTTAGCTCGTGAATTTGATGAGTTGAATTATGTTCATTAGTTCATTTATTTCTTTTATTTCATTCGTTAGCTAAGGGTGATGTTTCAAATGGAAAATAAAGACAATATGTTCGTAAAATTCATTTATTGATTATCACATAACGATAGGTGGTGAATAATAGGTCTGTGGTAGCTGAAGTATGAGATATAAACCATTAAATTTGAATCCCTTTCGATCACTTCAATCCGTTGAGTGGTTTGGTCGCTAGCTCACTGACAACTAAAACCCCCACCCCTGCAAAAATGTCACTTTTTTGAGGCAACTTTCAAAAGCTATGACGTCATTGCTTTGCATTTTTTGTCTTGGTGTCTTACCATTCCTTAAAGTTGCCGAGATGATCTTTCATACGACATAAGCATTAGTTTCATCAACGTTTTAGTTTGGTGTGGCAACTCGTTGAAAGTACACAGTTTTCGTTACATGGCAAATGCTGTCAGACCACCCTACCAAAACGTAAGACATTCATCGAATTCACGTCAAAAACAATTTCAAAATTAGATCAAAATTCTAACAAGGCCAATAAAAATGTTATTTTATTCTCTATCAAATGCACTTTGGATCCCTTCGATCGGTTGAATGGTTTGGTCGCTGGCTCACCGTCAACCAAATGCTGTCAGTGAAACTGTTACTTTTGAGAGGCAGCTTCTGAGTGCAGTGATGTAATCACTTTCCATTTCTGGCCAGTGGGTCTTTCCGTCATTGTTCGGTTGCTAGTGAGCCAGCTGCTGGCAAAAATATCATTTTTTTGAGGCAAGGTTTTCCTCAATATCTGGTGTCTTTGTCACATGATGCCAGCAAACTCTATCAACCTCAGAAAGTGGTCCTGGTCCATTTTTGGCCTTTGGATATTACCATTCCTTAAAGTCGCCAAGATGATCTTTCATATGACATAAGCATTAGTTTCGTCAGTGCTTTAGTTTTGGTGTGGGAACTCGTCAAAAGTACATGATTTTCGTTACATGGCAAACCCTGTCAGACCACCCTACCGAAACATAAGATGTTCATTGAATTAACATAAAAAACACTATCAGATTTTTAATTGTTTGTCTGAAATTTCTCTAAATATTAATTGATATTATTATTAGTGCTTGTGGTTGCACATATCATAGTCACAACAAGTGACTGTCGCTGTGTAGCCAGACGCGCTGCGGCTATAACCACACTCACTAAGATCATATGAACAGCCTTCCATCCTGTATTTCAGCTCACCATCTGAGGAGAGAGGAGGGGAAAGAAAGAAAGAGTTGATGACTCATTGTAATAGCTACACATGATGGAAAACCTGAAGTAAAATCACATTGGCTTTAGTGTCTCTACATGATGGAAGCCCTGGTACATTTTTTAAATGGTGTCAATACACATGTTTTATAAACTACACCTGTCACCTGTAATCTCTCAAAAACAACTCCTGAATTTCCTTAATCTACAAATAAAATAGCCGGGTGAGTTTTTTGGAGGGAAAAATAGATTCATTTCCTTACAATGCAGGCATTCAGGTTTCCTATTTTTCAACAAATAGGTCAATCTTAGAAGAAATCAACCCTGACTGCTCCTTAGAAGGTCAAATAATAAAGATGAAGCTAAATTACTTTGGACATCAAATGAGAAGAGAGGATTCACTTGAGAAAGCCTTGATGCTTGGAAGGATCGAGGGCAAAAGAAGAAGGGGACGGCCCAAGATGAGATGGCTAGATGGTATTGTAGAGACAATGGGCACAGAGCTGAGCGAGTTGAGGGGGATGGTGGAGGACAGGAGTGCCTGGCGGACAGTGGTCCATGGGGTCGCAGATTGTCGGAATCGACTGTGCGACTGAACAACAACAACAAATTTTTCAAACACAAATGCTGTTTTAAGAAGGCTAAGCCATTGGACTGGTCACTGTTAAAAATTATTAGCGGATAAAAGTTTTTCAGGAGATTTCTCACTAGTTACCTGACACAAGACAAAGAAGATGTTTCTCTGTCTTAATTTCTACATTTTCATAAAATGGCTTTCTTCCAGGTCAGAGTGTAAATGAAGATATCCAAAGGGGCTTTCCATATTCACTGTATGTCTGGTTTTTCAAAAATAACTATTTACAGTGCTTTAGGCAAGCTCTTTTGTGATCTTAACCACAAACTTATCTTGTCAGGGGAAACGGTCAAACTGTTTCTAGTGGAAGCACACAGATATTTACTGTACTTTATAGAGTTGTATAAAGTCGTTCACCCTCACACTCCAGGGCTTCTCTTGCTGGCCAGCCAATACAGAGGAGCCTTCCCAGCTCCAGACAGAACCTGGGTTGGAGCAACAGAGTCCTTGCTCAGTTGATGTGTTTCAAAAAAGGAGGCGTTAGAGTAGACTGCTGTGATGGCTGTTTTGTAAATTCAAACAGCCAATGGGTGATAAGTATCACAATCACTCTAACCTAAAACAGGGTTGTGGATACCCAGGGTTGTGGGCTTCACCGAGGGTGCAGGTTGTTGGAGGCCAGAAAGAGTGATGTAGTTGGGGGTGAATGCAAGAAAGGATGAGACCATTTTCACCATACAGTTTTGAAACCCACAGCTAGCTGAAACCGTGGAGACCAAAACTGCAGATAGTGGGGGGTGGGGGTGACCTGTATCTGTAAGGAGACCCTGCTATTTACCTCACAGTCCTTCCACAAATGTAAGGTGAGCAAAAAAGAAAGACAGATTTGAAACAATGACCAAAAAAAAAAAAAATCTTATCACCACCACCTTCTTTGTTCTATGTCCCTGATTCTAGAGAATCAACTTACTGTATGTGATAGTGACTGTACTACACTTTTGATTATCTTTTGGGAAACATACATTCTCTTTATCGCAGATAGCATCGGGGTCCTCCTCCCGCACACAGTAGTGGCATTTCAAACTATAGGCTGCAAGAAAAAAAGGAAGAAAAAGCTGAAGCTGAAAAAACTTAGCATGATTATGGCTGCAGGAAACAGTTGGTATTTTGTTCCATAGGTAAAGGTATCCCTTGCTTGAAAGCCAGCCATATCTGACTCTATAGGGTGCTGTGTTCATCTCCGTTTACAGCTAAAGAGCCAGCGCTGTCTGCATCAGCAGATGTTTCTGTGGTCATGTGGCAGGCATGACTAGACACTACAACACATAGAACGCTGATGCCATGCCACCAAAGTAGTACCTGTTTATTTACTTGCAATTTCTTGCTTTCAAGCAGCTAGGTTGGGAGCTCACTCCATTGTGCAGCATCCAGGTCTCGAACTGGTGATCTGTTGATCTTTCAGTCATCAAGTTCAGTGTCTTAACCACTAAGCCACCACAGTCCCTGCATTTTTGTTCCTGACAAGAGTTTAAGGAGGCATGGAAGAGGCCCTGGAGCATTTGATGGCTCTTTCTATCCAAAGTCTGCCTCGATGGTACCTGATATGACAGTGTCTTTTAATAATCCGGCGGTGGTGGTGGGGGGGGAGAGAATCCAGCACCTACAGTTGGAAAGAGCTGCCTCTTCCAGACCATCTCAACCTATAGTTCTCCAGTTCTATATTTGGAACTACAAATATTTTGAAAGCAAGTATTTCATTCCCCCCCCCCCTTGGAGGAGAAGCGTTGAATTCCTCAAAATCCCATTTACTGGCCAAGGCAAGCAGAGGGACCCTAAATAAATGTAATTTGAAAAGGAATTTTTTCCCATCTCATTTGATAGGTATGCTTACCACAGATGATCAGTAGAGATATGATGTTCCTATCTCAGGTTGCTTAAGTTATTTATTCAGTCTGTCCAGGTTATCCTGCTATGATAATAGTAGACCACACTGCCAATGACTCAACACCAGTTAATTAACCTGACAACCCTGTGGACTAATGGCCTTGGGTGGCAAAATCCAGAGGGTAGGGTGATAGTCCCCAAGTGGATTAATTCCCACTTGAATCCATCTTGATGTAGGGCAGCAACTTCATCAATACTGACCAGGGGCTGAGGAGGACTTTATGTGCCAAAAGGGCTCAGGACCAGAAAGTGTCTCATGGACCTGGATCCGTGGTATGGGTGTCACATTGCAATGGGAAAGGCAAAGGGAACCAGGACAGTCTTCATGGCTGATCACCATGGGGATAGCCAATGGTTGGAATCAGATACAGCACTTGAAGAAGAAGAAGGTTGTTTCAAGATTTAAGAGGATGTTTATGGGTGCAAAGGTTTCTAGCCTGGATTGATCCTTGATTTGCCTAATCTGAAATAAGGGGAGGGGCAATGTAGAATTTTCAAAACCACACAAAGATTCATACAAACTAAGGGAGAGGCTGCCTGTTTATTTCAGCTTTGTTTAGTATGGCAGAATATAGCTGGCCCACAGAGATACAGGGACTCATCCCGGTGCACCCTAGTGACTGGCGTCCTCCTCCCAGAGGCAGGCAGACGTAATAGGAATGTATGGGATTTCTCCCCCAACCCCCAATAGCCCCCCCCCTCATTACTTTCTGTCCTGGACCGGGACGCCTTGCTCATGGTCACACATGCTTTGGTCACCTCCAGACTTGACTACTGTAATGCGCTCTACATGGGGCTGCCCTTGGTTGACCATTCGGAGACTACAGCTGGTCCAAAATGCGGCGGCCCGGGTAGTGATGGTGCGCGGGCGATATGCTCGTGCCACACCACTGCTCCGGGAGCTGCACTGGCTGCCAGTATGCCTCCGGGTGCAATTCAAGGTGCTGGTCATTACCTTTAAAGTCCTATATGGTAGTGGGCCAGGATACCTAAGAGACCGCGTCACCCTAAGAACGTCTGCCCGTCCCACCAGGGCGGATCGGAGGGGCTCTCATGTTATTCCATCAGCTAGGGAGGCTCGCCTCACTAGCACTAGGAAGAGGGCCTTCTCTGTGTTCGCCCCGGGCCCTTTGGAACCTCCTCCCAACTGAACTGCGCCTACAGGCAGAGCTCCTGCCTTTCCGAAGAGCAAGTGTGGGGACCTAGGAATGTGGGATCCCATGCAGGTTGGCTGATTTAAGGGATTTAAGGGACAGCCACCCCTTTCTGCCCTTGTTTTTATCTGTTGCGTTGTTGTAATTTTTCTTATGCATTTTTAAGGTTTTAACCTGTGATTTTAATCTATGATGTAAGCCGCCCAGAGTCGGGTCTACCCGATTGGGGCGGGATAGTAAATATGAGTAAATAATAAATAAATAAATAGATAAAATAATGTCCTCAGATAGCCATTCAAAAAGAAGATTCGCTCAAAGCTTGATCCCGGCGTGGAATGTATGGAACTGGGGTTGACCGAAGGACAGTCTAGCCATGTTATCTGGGATCGGTTTGATCCAGTTGGCCCTGAGGAAGTGGACAGGCTTCTTGGATCTGTCCGCGCCACGACCTGTGCACTGGACCCATGCCCTGCCTGGTTGGTAAAAGCCTCTAAGGCCGTGGCAGTTGGGTGGGTCGAGGCAATAATTAATTCATCGTTGAAGGAGGGGCTCTTTCCAGCATCTCTTAAACACGCCATAGTGCGCCCCCTCCTAAAAAAACCATCCCTCGACCCCACGGCCCAGTGTCCAACCTACCCTTCTTGGGTAAGGTCTTGGAAAAGGCAGTGGCGCGGCAGCTACAGGATGTCCTGGATGAAGCGGATTATCTGGACCCTTTTCAGTCAGGATTCAGGCCCGGATATGGTACTGAAACTACACTAATCGCATTGGTGGATGATCTCTGGAGAGAGCGGGATGGAGGGGACCCGTCTGTCCTTGCTCTTCTCGATCTTTCAGCGGCCTTTGACACCATCGATCACGACATCCTTCTGGGTAGGCTCCAAGGTTTGGGAATCCAGGGCACTGTGTTGTCCTGGTTTTCCTCATTTCTGAGGGGCAGAACCCAGTCGGTGTGGTTGGAGAAGAAGGAGTCCAGCCCCAGGCCCCTTCAAAATGGGGTGCCTCAGGGCTCGGTACTCTCTTCTCTCCTATTTAACATCTATATGAGGCCACTGGGTGAGATCATCCGTTCCCACGGGGTGAGGTATCATCAATATGCAGATGATACCCAGTTGTAGATCTCGGCCCGTGGGGACCCAGGCGGTGCAGTGGAAGTCCTCTCCAGGTGTCTGGAGGCTGTTAGGGTCTGGATGGGGGCAAACGGGCTACAGCTGAATCCCGGCAAGACTGAGTGGCTTTGGGTGAGGGGCCCTGTGTTATCACGGGAGTTGCCAGCTTTGGTTCTGGATGGGGCAGTCTTGCCCCAAACGGACCTGGTGTGTAATCGGCGGGTCCTCCTGGACTCACGACTACTGTTCGAAGAACAGGTGGCAGTCGTGGCTAGGAGGGCTTTTGCACAACTTCGTGTAATACGCCAGTTACGCCCGCTCCTAGACCAGGATGCCTTGCTCATGGTCACACATGCTTTGGTCGCCTCCAGGCTTGATTACTGTAATGCGCTCTACATGGGGCTGCCCCTGGTGACCATTCAGAGACTCCAGCTGGTCCAAAATGCGGCGGCCCGAGTAGTGGCGGGGTGTGGGCGTTATGCTCGCGCTTCGCCGCTGCTTCGGGAGCTGCATTGGTTGCCAGTATGTCTCCGGGTGCAATTCAAGGTGCTGGTTATTACCTTTAAAGCCCTATATGGTAGTGGGCCAGGATACCTAAGAGACCGCGTCGCCCTAAGAACATCTGTCCGCCCCACCAGGGCGGATCGGAGGGGCTCCCTTGTTGTTCCATCGGCTAGAGAGGCACACCTCTCTAGCACTAGGAGGAGGGCCTTCTCCGTGTCCGCCCCGGCCCTTTGGAACCTCCTGCCAATCGAGCTGCGCCTACAGACAGAGCTCCTGTCCTTTTGGAAGGGCTTAAAAACCTGGCTGGCTAAGCAAGTGTGGGGACACAGGAATGGGGGATCTCATACAGGGTGGCTGATCTAGTTACAGCCACCCTTCGGTTCATGATTTTAATGTTTTTATGTATTTTTTAAAGTTTTAACATTAAGTTTTAAGATGATTATATTTTGACTTGTAAGCCGCTCAGAGTCGGGCCTGCCTGATTGGAGCGGGGTAGTAAATACGAGTATTAAATTAAATTAAATTATTAAATTAAATTAAATTAAAATTGTAAAAATAGAAAAGAAAAAAGGACACAAGACTAATCATTCTGTCAACTGGAGGCCACCAACTCCTTTCCCTAGAAGACTTAAAAGACTGTCCCCACTTTTCTGGGAACAAGCAGCAACCACTATTAGCTGCCACCAATTCCAATGTCCATTTCCAATATCCCAATTATTTTTTAATAATTTGTGCATTTCCTCAATTTATATCCTTCCTTTCCTTCACAAAGGAAGAATTATGAGCCATAAATTATTCTGCCCAGATTGAGATAGGAGAGGATTCAGATCTAAATTTCTCTCCAACCTACCAGTTTGCAAAACAACAACAACTCTACATCTCTTTCTGAATGCTAATCATTCTAAGGGGAATGCTGGCACCTTGTGGGCCATATAGTGGCATTCTACACCCCAAAATAAAAAGAAAGTAGAGAGTTTGCTTTCTCTTTCTACCCTCACTCAGTTTCCCGAATAGTACCACTCTTGGGTTTTTTCTTTCCTTGTACTGGCTTACAACAGTTTATGGTATGGCGTTGATATTATGCTCTGTCAGCACAATTCCAGTAAATGAAGTTGGAAGGAGATATGGTATTTGCCAGTGTATAAGACACACTGGAGTATAAGATGCACCCTGTTTTTACCAAAACAGCCCACTATAGGCCACTATGTCAGTACAAAACGCACTCCATTTTTCCAATGTATTTTAAGGGGAGGGGGGAAGGGGTCTTAGTAAAGGTGAGGGTCATCCTTGCTCAAAAGCCAGTCGGATCCAGTTCTAGGGTTCAGTGTTCATCACTGTTTTATAGCCCAAAAAGCTAGAGCTGTCTACATTTGCAGACATTTCTGTGGACATGTGGCAGGCATGCCTAGACACCTGAGTGCACTGAGGAACAGTGTTTACCTTCCCACCAAAGTGGTACCTATTTATCTACTTGCAATTTCTTGCTTTCGAACTGCTAGGCTGGCCAGAAAATACAGTGCTTTGTGAAATCAGTGGGTAGAAAAGAGAGATAGCGAATGATAGGCTTATTCCAAACTTCAAAACAGCTGAATTATTTGCCAATTTGGGAAGCAGTACCTCAGCTTAGAAGGGACTGCAGTGGTTTAGTGGTTAAGATGCTGAACTTGATGACTGGAAGGTCGGCAGGTCAGCAGTTCGAAACCAAAGTGTTGAATGATGAGGTGAGCTCCCGTCTCTGTCCCAGCTCCTGCCAATCTAGCAATTCAAAAGCAAAAAATTGCAAGTAGATAAAAAGGGAAGTAAACAGCGTTTGGTGAGCACCAGTGTTTAGTCATGCCTTCCAGTGTTTAGTCATGCCTATCATATGTCAATGGAAATGTCTGCAGACACATCACTGGCTCTTTGGTTATAAACAGAGATTAGTACTGAACCCTAGAATCAGATACGACTGGATTTCAAGCAAGGGTGACCGTTACCTTTAACTCAGCTTAGAACTTAATTTGGGTAAGGGTCACATACCTACGAGTTGAAAGCAAAGCAAAGCCCAGAGTCTGAAATGAAAAACTCTTGTCATCTTGGTCTTCTAAGCTGGATTTCTGGTGCACCCGGTGTGGTGGAGGGTAAGCTGTGCTTCCAGTAGGGGCATCAGCCCTGCAATTGTCCTGGGCAAAAAGGTGCTGGAGGAATTGGTCTCTCTTCACCCTTCCTGGCTAGTAACATCCATTACAGTATGACCACTGGGTGAAATTCTCTAGGATCAGTGAGGATCTGCAGGAACAATGTCTCTAGAGTTTAAGTGCCAGGTAAATAGCTAAATATGAAGTAAGCGGCTTCTCCTGTATCAAGACACACACGGTTTTGTGTGGGCTCTGCCAGGAGATCTATTTATTGTTTTGCCCTGCCCCTTGAATAGGTCATAGTGGCTGTTTGTTGCAGAGCTTGAAAAAATGTAATTTTGGGGGCTACAGATTCCATAATCCCACAGCCAGCATGACTAATACCCGTGGGTGCCATAAGATAAAAGAGTTATAGCTCAATCAGTAACTTTTTCCAACTTCTGACTTGTATCCAAAATTTTTAACCCATCCATCAAGTGCTGGGTTAAGGAAATATGATAAAAGATCAGATTTATCTCAGTGGCCCCTTCTAACATCTATGAGCCTCAGAGAGCTGCCCAAACTTCAGGAGTGGGTCCTTTCCATGCCCTCTTGCCTTATTTAAGGAGTAAAATGTCACAAAAACCATCTGAAACTATCATTTTGAAGAAGACCAAGTGCATAACTTAATAAAATCCCTGCACCAGCTCCACCAAGCTCATCTTGATCTGTCCAGATAATAATAATTTCATGTCAGATAATAATAATTTCATGTCCAGATAATGATAATTTTATGTCAGAAATTATTCTGGGTTGAAAGGATTTTTGCAGGAGAATCTCCACTCAGGGAACACCCAAATGAGGCTCCTTTCATGTTCCCAAGAGCTGGGATAGAGACGGGCACTCAATCTGTCATGCAGTACCCAGGTCTCAAACTGCTGACTTGCTAACCTTCCAGATAACAAGTCGAGCTTCTTAACCACTGAGCCACTGCAGCCCATGACCATGTGTCAAAGCAGGTGCACTGGAATAAGAGGATCATAGGAGGTGAGGCAGATAGCTTAATACACAAGGAGAAAGATTAATTTTAGCCTACTTTTGGTAAATCTTCAGTCCCCTGAAAAGGACAGTCTAAACCAGGGATTCTCAATCTCTGGCCCATGGCACCATTTCATATGCCCCCTCCCCCACTGCCTCCACCACCCAAGAAATGCCATGTGGTGGAGAAAAGGGCAAAATGGCCATCCAGCCTCTGAAGCTGTCTGAGGGACGTCCCTGACCCATCCACAGGCTTTAAAAGGTTGACAACTCCTGTTCTAAATGACCAATGATATTTAGAAATGATACTGTGAGCATAAAATTCAAATTAAACTGAAAAGGCAGCTGAAAGAGTTGATGAGCACTTAGTCATGAATGGGCCCAATGTATCAACAATGTAAATGATTAAAACCACTTTAACAAATAGGCCCTAATGTCAATGTACTGCTCACCCCTAAAACTGCAAGGAGCCAAAAGAAAACCTCCTAGACCATGCATTGAAAGCAAGATGAGGTTGCTGAACTACAGTGCCAACAGAGCTAGACTTCAGCATCTCTTCCTCCACTGCTCAGTAACTGCAACCAACCCGCCCAAGCAAAAGCCTGTGGGAAGAGTTTTCAAAGGCAAAAGGCTTCCTTTGATCTTCAGGTGTTCTCCTGAGTAGGCAGATAAAGAGAACATGCCATGCAATTGGCTCAACAATTATTAACTGTACATTTCTGCTTGTCCTTTAATCTAGTGCTAGATATCCTTAATAGGACATGTTGCTGAATGTGATCTTTACAATTAAGATGATCTTATCTGTGTTTTCCGGTGTTGTCTTAAGAAGGTTGGTGCTTAGCATGTGATCAGAAGGGGGAGAAAGGTGTCTGACTGATCTCACTGGAAAGGGTCACTTTGCCAGATGTGATGTTTCTTCAAGCGGCCCTCACATACAGTATGTTGAGGAATTACTCCAGCAGGGCCCAAAAAGTAATAGTTGTAACTACTGAACAAAAAAAGTAATAGTTGTAACTACTGAACAAAAAGGACTCAGAAGTGCAACTTGTATGATTTAGTGATCACACTTTGAATTGTTTGGAAACTGACATGTTGCTCAAGCATTCTGTTATGTTCTTGAAAGCACAAGAACAAGGATAACACAGGAATAATAGCATTAGACCTATTTAAGACATTTGGTTCAGTGCAGGGGATAGCATGGAGAGAACTAATCCAAGCAATGGGATTTAAGGAGAAATTTCAGTGGACTATAAGCCAATTATACAAGAAGATCCAAGCCTCTATCCCAAGGGTGCCCAAACTTTTCGGCCCGGGGCCCGGATAACATTTTATCAGATGCTCCGAGGGCCGAACTATCTCTCCATGGTACATACATCCACCCAGGCTTGCCCCCGCCCCCGCCGCCACCACTAACGCCTTTGCCGCCGGCTCCTCTTTCGCCGGCTCCTCCTTCATCATGTCAGGAAGCAGATCTTTTCTAAGGCTAGTGACTTTTCATTGCTAATTAAAACCCCACCTACCTGAAGCTTTGGATTTTAATTAGCAATGAAAAGTCATTAGCCTTAGAAAAGATCCGCTTCCTGACATGATGTCAGGAAGCAGATCTTTTCTAAGGCTAGTGACTTTTCATTGCCAATTAAAACCCCACGTACCTGGAACTTTGGATTTTAATTAGCAATGAAAAGTCATTAGCCTTAGAAAAGATCTGCTTCCTGACATCATGTCCTGCCTGGCTTGCTGCAGCCTCAGAGGGTGGGGGAACTTCAAAATTAGCGCACATTGGGTCTCCCAATCAATTTAAAATCAGGAATTACACAATGCACAGCCATAATACTGTAAATCAATTTTGACTTCCAACTTATACCAATACTTGAATCAGTGTAAAATAAATCACTTCAGACCAGTGATGGTGAACCTTGGCACTCCAGGTGTTCTTGGACTTCAATTACCAGAAGCCTAAATCAGCACTTCTGGTGATCAGGACATCTGAGAATTGAAGTTCCATAACACCTGAACTACCAAGGTTTGCCATCACTGGTTTAGACTTTGTGCCCACTCCTGTTAATGTTTACCTGGGAAAGCCCAGATAAACTTGCAGCAGGAGGTGACATAGATTACAGCTGATTGGCAGAGGCAGCATTAACAGATCTGCTGCATCTCTCTGCAGGTGCAGATCAGCTGACACCAGTTACTACCAATCAGTGGGAGCCCCTCTGCTGCTATGGTGCATTGTTTTTTAAAAAATTATTTATTCAAAGTGTCATAGCACTAGGACTCTTCAAATAAACATTTTAAAAAAAAAGAATTACTGGTGGGAAAAGCAGTTAGTCTTTAAAGTGCTACTGTGTATTTTATTTTATTTGTTTTGTTTTCTGAGATAGCTAGGAATGGTCTCCCTTGATCAGCTGGAGTCTGTTTTCACTGATCAGTGGCTTTGATCTGCCCTGGTAGTGCAGACAGATTTCCAGCTGATGAAGGAGAACATAACCATTTGGTCCACAGCATCTCTGATGCCATCGTGACTGCCAATCGGCTTACCTGGGACATCTCTATACCGCCAGTCAGCTGATCAATGGGAAATCTCATGGCAGCAGCGGAGATGCCACTGATTAGCTGGGGACAGTTTGCCCCATCAACTGGAGCGACCTCTGCTGCCAGAGTAGAGTGCAGCCACTATAGACATACAGTGTATCTAAATAGCTTTACAGTACTGCATATATACATATGGGACTGCAGTGGCTCAAGTCACTAAGACGCTGACTGGGAGGCGGAAGGTCAGCAGTTCGATTCCCGAGTACTGCAGGACGGAATGAGCTCCCGTCTCTGTGCCAGCTCCTGCCAACCTAGCAGTTCAAAACCAAGAAATTGCAAGTAGATAAATAGGGACCAGTTCGGTGGGAAGGTAACAAGTGTTCTGTGGGCTGCAGTGTCTAGTCATGCCTGCCATGCGTGGTTTGGATGGCGTAGGGAAGGGCACGAATTTTCTCTGCTCCGTCTTCTTTCAATGAGGTTCCAATGAGACTTTAGAAATATAACTGGAAACAAATATACAAACGGTTTCCTATTATCGAAAGAGACTGGCAGCAACATAAAAAGAGAATAACGAAGAGCGGGACACAAAAGGTTTTTGCTCCGAGCGGAGAGGAGACTGGGGCCTCGGAAGAGGTCTCGTCGTGAATCACTGTTCATAGAGCTGATTCGAGTGTCGGAGCTGTGTTGCAAAAAATTCCAAGTACGCCTGTGGAGTCTGGGGAGATTGTCTGTGGAGATCGGTAGATCAGGCGGCTGGGGTTAGAAGCAAGCAAGCGGGCCCCCTCGTCATCATGGAAGAGCGGTTTGTAACGATTAGACTACTATGTGTATTGTGAATACACAAAAGAAGGATTAAACAAACAGTGGTGAATCTTTGAAGTGTCGAGGTGTTTGCTGAATTGGTGGAAGAGGAGAGAGCGGCTTTTTGAGGTGAATAAAGAAAAGAGGCTTCGCTCTTTGCGTTGCTCTGAAGAGTTCTTTTTGGGGTGAGAGAGGAGGAGGCTTATTAAAAAGACCTGGGACCTATTTCTGCCTCTTTTCTCATATATAGTTATTTTGGAAATAAGGAATTGGAATAAAGAACATTGACTAACTTTGCCCTTACTTGATTAAAAGTGGTAAATCGCTTTTGGAACTTAAAAAAGGGAAAAAGACACTTGGACACTTGGACTTAAAATGGCGGAGGAGATTGAGACCTATAAGAAAAATTGAAATTGAACAATATAATAACTGTACGGTTGGAATATCGTTTTATTTTTATTTAAATTGTTCTTTGAATACTTGGAAATAACCGTTGAATCATTTTCTCACCTCAGTACATATAAGGAACTGTTTGTTAAGTTTTTCCTGAGAATATATTTCGTTCCCCCCTCCTCCCCCCCACATCTCCTTATTATCGGAGTTGATTTAAAGGACTTTCGAACTTTCTTTAAAGGACTTTCGAACTCTCCTTAATAGAGATACGGTGAAATTAGGCTGTTTATAATCGTCACACTCAAGGAGCCTTGTTTAAGCGCGTTTTTGTGAGTGAAAGTGACTTACAGACATTGGACATTAGAAGTGGGAGAGAAAGAAACTTTGTATAAAATGGCGGATGAGATCGGGATTTAAAACGAACAGCAGGGAAAGAAGCACAGCAGTTTTCTCATCCTCCAGTTTTGAACAGTGACCTAATATATCAAAATAGTTTATGTTTCTTTCTTCATCTCCTATTCTCTCATCTTATTTTCATAATATATATTGGGATAGATAATTAAGACTGGAACACAATAGATTTTTACAAGAAATTGTTTGAGAGGCACCTTTAGAGAAACTAATTTGCTTCCCTCATCCCTCCCATACCTACATCCCTATATTACTGTTCTTCTTTCTCACTCCTCCCCCCTTTCTATTGGGATACCACGACAGTTAAATACGACCTCCATTTTTTATTGCTTGAGTTAATTTTTAAAATTAATTAGTAGAGGAGGTGGGGGGAGGGAGAGGAAGGAGGGAAAGAAAAAAAGAGAGACTAGTTTTGTTATTAGTGATTAATTACTGTTAGTATTAGTATTAGCAATTATATATAGATAACACCTGAGTTATTGAATTTAGCTTTTTTTTTTCTCTTTTGTCCTTTCTTTTCTCTTTCCTTCACTTTTTCTCAACTTGAATAAGCTAATAAGGTTGTCATTGAAGCAAATAAGAGTCCTTAGCATTATTCTTCTACTTTTTTATATAATATATATTGTATAGAGATACTGGTTAAACTGCTGATAATTAACTTGAAAAGAGAAAAGGGAAAAGGAGAGGGTAGAAGGGGGAGGGGGGAGGGAGAGTAATTAAAAAAAGAGATTAATTCGTTATTAGTGGTTAATTACTATTAGTTATTACCATTAGCAATTATATATAGATATCACCTGAGATATTGAATATAGTTTTTTTTCTTTTTTTTCTTTTCTTTTCCCTTTCCTTCACTTTCTCTCAATTTGAATAAGTTAATAAGGTTGTTATTGAAGCAAATAAGAGTTCTTAGCATTATTTTTCTACTTTCTTATATATTATATATTGTATAGAGATATTGATAAGGCTATTGGTAAGTAGATTGTTGTAATTGTTACAGCTTGAGTTAACTATTAGAATTAATTAGTAGTGGAAGTGAGTGGAAGTAAGGGAGTAAAAAGATTAGAATTGGATATATATAGTGATTATCTGAGGAAATATATCTTTCTCTCTTTTTTTCTTTTCTCCTTCCCCCTCCTTCTTTCCCCCATCCCCATCTTATCTTACCTTGAACATTATAATATAGAGATATTATAGATATACTAATAAGGCTATTGTTAAATTGATTGTTATAATTGTTATAGAGTAGTTAATTTGGTTAGACTGTGATTGATTGGCAACTAGAGGGGAGGGGGAGGTAACGGGAGGGAGGGAGGAGGAAGGAGAGGAGAAAAAAGGGGGGATTTATGTTGTAATACATGTTATATTGAATTTTGTATTTTGGTTATCTCAACTCCAATTAGAAACTATAGATTGCCCCCCTGGTTACACGTTAGCTTTAAACCAACTCAAAGACATATATCAAACACGACGTTTGTTTCTTCTGCTTGAGTTAATTAATAGCCAAAGGGAGGGAATAAAAAGACTAATTTTGTAGATGACCAGCTTTTATTACGAACACTGAGTACTGAATATATTTTCTCCCTAAAAGCATATTTCACTAAGGAAGATTGTGGTTCTTTTTTTTTGTTTGTTTGTTTTTCTCTCCTCTTCTCCTTTTTCTCTCACCTTGGCCCAAAAAAAAAAGGGGGGGGCAACAAGGCTATTTTTGAAGCAATCAAGGGTTCTCAAGAACATTTCTCTACCTCCTTATATATTACTTAGATATTTTAATAAGGTGATTATTTAAGTCGATTGTTACAACCATCACAAATTGTTTAACCTGCCTAATTGTTAATTGGATTTACATTTATTTCTAACTGAATAAGAAAATAAGGTAATTGTTTCACTATACATTGCCCAATTGGTATTAGATTAGCTTGACCAATCGATTTGAGTTACATTTGGGCATTGGGATTTCCGAGAAAAGGAGATATAAAATTAATATAATATTTACTGGACAATTGTATACTGTAATATTACAAGATACAGTTAGGCCAATTGAACTTTGGGATTAACGAGAGGTATAAAATTTGAACAATTGGAAACAATAATAATAGTAATAATAATAATAATAAAATAGAAAATAATAAAAACAAGGAATCGAACTGAACTGAACTTGGTAAAATAATTTTTTTGAGATCAAATTTAATTGAATTTGACAAAACAATTGTATTGAAACTAAATTCAAAGTGTCTGATCCCACAGTTCAGTTGACCTAAAGAGAACAGAAACGGAGGGAGGGAGGAACAGAGAGGAGGAGGAAGTGGTGAAGCCTAAGACGAGAAGAGAGAAGAAAGAGCAGAAAGAGCAGAAGGGTAGACAAGATACACCAACACCAACACCTGTCGTGGAAATCTCAGCAATGGAAAATGTCCAGATGTTTGTTGAATTTGGCAAGTTTATTAAGAAAGTCGATTTTTTAGACAGGACACTGGTAGATAGCATGCAAGAAATCAGGAAAGAAATACAGGCCAGCAGTGAACAGATGAGAAAAGAATTCAAATTAAGTTGCGAAGAGATGAGGAAAAGCAGGGAGGAGATGAAAAAAGATAGGGAAAATGCCAAACAAAATTACCAGTCCCTGATGATAGCGGTAACAGATGTTTCAAAGGAAGTCACAGAAAATACCACAAAGATCAACACCATGATGTCGGACGTCTACAAACAGATGGACACTATCAAAATTGAATTGAATGGACTATACATA
Source organism: Furcifer pardalis (assembly GCA_030440675.1). Lineage (NCBI taxonomy): Eukaryota > Metazoa > Chordata > Lepidosauria > Squamata > Chamaeleonidae > Furcifer > Furcifer pardalis. The sequence continues at coordinate 155,666,751 of CP126893.1, forward strand.
GCAGATCAAGCCACGAATGTTAAAATAATAGCCCAAGATAAGAGATTGGATTTATTGGAAGAGGAGAACCGAAAACAAAATATAGTGATTAGACGGATGGAAGAGAGAACACCCGATAAACTTAAAGAACGGGTTGTCGAATGGTTAAACTCTTTACAAATGGGTAAAGATTATGTATTGGAAGATATTGTAAGTGCTTTCAGGTTAGGAAGCAGAAGGGGGAAAAAATCAAGTAGAAATGTGTTGGTGAAATTTGCAAGCTGGGCTGATAAACTGAAAGTCATGGCGTTCATTAAAAAGGCCGGTTCTGAGGTTTTGAAGATGGATGGCACAGATGTGGAAGTATACAATGACATCTCTCCAATGGAGAGAGTGTGGCGATACAAGATGAAGCCAGTGGCAAGATTCCTTTTAACTAAGGGTATATTATACAACTGGAGATTTCCGCAGCAGTTGAGATTTTTTTACAAAAAGAAAATGCATGTTATCGATGAAAAAACTGACGTATTAGATTATTTTTGTCAAATTGATTTGTTTAAAATTGCTTCCAGAGAATGGATGGATCTGAGAAAAGCACTGCAAACATCGGGAGCTTTGGAGAAAGATTCAGTACTGGGGGAGGAGATGGAGGGAGCGGCAGGGGGGTCGGATACATTGGGGAGTCTAGTTTTATCGGAATAAAAATATAATTGGTGAGCAGAGAAGAAGTGGCAGGAGGTTAAAAAGACAAGATAAGAACACTCTATGCTCGGTAACGATAATCCCCCCCTCCCCTCTTTGGAGGATAGAGGCGGCTTTTCGGTAAGAAGAGTGGGGAGGGTAACTGTAGTTATAGGTAAGTCATTTTTGTTTTTCTTTTTAGGTAGTAAGATGTTAATCGGGGGGAGGGTAACTGTTTATTACTTTGTTATAACTGGCAGGGGATATAGCACTTCCGGAGAAGGTTACGATATCCAAAATAAAATAAATCAAAATAATGAAGGAGGTTAAAGTTGTATCATGGAATATAAGAGGTTCTGGAAATACAGTGAAAAGGAAGCGTTTAGAACTAGCATTGAAAAAAAGTAAACCAGACATAATATTCCTGCAAGAAACTCATCAAAAATCAGAAGACACTAATAAATTAAGACTAGGTTGGATACAGACTTATGAGAAATCATTTGGATCCTCAAAAGCGAGGGGGGTCGCAACACTTATATCAAAAAGATTGGGATTCAATGTAACAAAAAAGATTTCTGATATAGAAGGGAGGTATTTGATCATCAAAGGCAACATAGAGGAAGAAGAAATAACATTAGTAAACATATATGCCCCTAACAAAAATCAAAAAGAATTTCTAGATAAATTAGTTCAAACTTTAGTAGAAGAAAAAACAACAAATATGGTGGTGGCAGGAGATTTTAATTTAATAAGAGCAAATATAGATAGTACCAATAAAGAACAAAACAGAAAACAAGAGATGCAAGTAATGAATAATTGGATAAAACAGGTTGGTCTGAAGGACATATGGAGGGAATATAAAGGATCAGAAAGGGGATACACGTATTATTCGCAAGTACACAATTCATATTCGAGAATCGACTACATATTAGTGACTGATAATTTGATGAGAACAGTGGAAGAGATAGAAATTGATATTTTTAAAGAGTCCGACCATGCAAAAGTGATAGCAGAATTAAAAATAGGGGAAACAAAGAGACTATCTAATAGTTGGAGGTATGATCCAAGACTATATAAAGAAAAGGATTACAAGGACAAAATAATTAAAAAATGGGAAGAGAACTGGTCTTGGAATGACAATGGAGAAGTGGGGTATAACACTGTTTGGGATACAATGAAAGGAATATTCAGAGGGGAGAGTATTAAAATGGCAAGTATAATGAACAAACAGAGGGAAAACAGAAGTGAAAAACTGGAGAAAGAAATTAAGCTCCTTCAAACTGAACATGCAAAGAACAAAAAACAAGAAACATTTGACAAAATGCAAAAATTGAAATGCGAGTTAGTGGGAAATGACATAGAAAAAGTGAAAAGAGATCTAATTTACTTGAAAAGAGAATTTTTTCAATATAGTAATAAAAACTCAAAATTGCTGGCAAGGGCGGCAAAAGAGAAAAAATGTAAAAGAGAAATTACTATATTGATTGATAGTCAAGGAAAGAGATGTAATAAGTCTGGGGAGAAATTAAAGATCGCGGAGGAATTTTATCAACAATTATACTCCAAGAAGGAAATAGATATAAGAAAGTTAAAGGAGAGATTCCAAGAACAAAACAAAATTAGAATAAAAGAAGACTATAAGAACAAAATGGAGGAAGAAATATTAGAAAAAGAAATTAGAGAAACAATTAGTAAATTAAAGATGGAAAAATCTCCAGGAGAAGACGGGCTACCCGCAGAATTTTATAAAGAATTTCAGAATGCGGTGGTTCCAAAATTGGTGAAATTATACAATTATATTCTTGAAGGAGGGGATATTCCCAATTCGTGGTATAGATCTATAATTGTATTAATCCCCAAACCGGGAAAAGATCCAGAGAGAATAGAGTCCTACAGACCAATCTCTTTAATAAACCAAGACGCCAAAATCTTTACGAATATATTGAATAACAGGTTAAATAGCTTCATGGATCAATACATAAATAAGGATCAAGCAGGATTTCTAAGAGGGAGGTACATGGCGGACCTGACAAGAAGAGTATTAAATTTGATAGATATTGTAGGACAAAAAAAAGGAAAAAGTGGTTTTTTTTAGCAGTCGACATATTTAAGGCGTTCGATTCGCTGCAATGGGATTCAATTAAAGAACTTATTAAATTATATGGATTCGGACCCAAATTTCAAAAAATTATTGACAAACTGTATTACAAGGGAATAGTAAGGGTTAGAATCAACGATAATTACACACCAGACATATCTTTGGAGGCGGGAACACAGCAGGGATGCCCACTATCTCCGACACTATTTATAATGGCCATTGAATTATTAGCAAATACAATAAGAAATGATAGGGATATTGAAGGAATAGAGGGAAACAAAATTAACTTATATGCGGACGACACTCTGATTATAATGAAACACCCAATAAAAACCTTAGATAGAATAAAATTACACCTAAGCATGTTAGAAGACACCACTGGACTTAGAATTAATTGGGATAAATCGGAAATGATATTAATTAACAGTGATAAAGAAGACCAAGATAAAATAAAAACAAAATATAAAATACAGGTTAAAAATAATTTGAAGTATTTAGGTATAACCATCTCAAACAAATGGGAGGAATTAAAGAGATTAAATTATGACAAACAAAGGAAGATAATAGAAGAAAAGATAAAGCAATACCAAAAATTAAACTTATCGTGGTTTGGGAGAATCGCCTTATGCAAGATGATGCTAGTACCGAAGATAAATTTTTTGTTTGAAACGCTACCCATTAGAATAACAGATAAAGAGATGAAAGAGATTCAGAATAAATTAAATAGTTTTTGTAACGGGAAACGAAGAGTGAGGGTGTCGCAAAGTTTATGGTACGTGTCACAACAAGAGGGGGGATTAGGATTGCCGAATCTTAAGAATTACTATAGAGCGTTCCAGATTAAAAACGTGATTAAGATCTTAATGAGAGAAGAAACAATTTGGGAAAATATAGAGCTAAAGGAAATAAGACAACTAGGAAACTTGTTGTTTTTAGACAAAGAAATTAATATAAAAGGAATTAAAAACAAAATGCTAAGAACATTACTGGAAGAATGGAAAAAAGTAAAGCAAGAATTAGTACCGGATATCTCCCCTATTATTGAACTTCAAGACATTAAAAATTTTCCTATAAAGATCGACACAAAAATGGACATCTTAGAGGAAAATGGAGTAACATTAGTCAAGGATTGGATACAGAAATGTAAAGATAAGACAAAAAAAGAAGAGATATTTACACAGTTAGGCCTAAATTGGTTCCAACGTATTGCGATAGAGAACTGGAACAAGAAATATATACAAGAGAAATCCTTAGAAAGATCAAAAACAGAAATGGAGGAAATAATAAGTAAATTAAGAAAAGGAGAGATAGTAATTAAAGGACTGGTTAGTAAAATTTACAAAATATTAAGTAAAGGGACCAGAGCCCAAGAAATATTAAAAAATATATGGGAAGAGGAGTTGAAGGTGGAAATTTCAAATCAAGAATGGAGGAAAAAATGGAAGAGAAGAATCATGAAAAATATGTCAATAAGAGTGAAAGAGCACAATTACAAACTATTATGGAAATGGTATCTGACCCCGGTGAAGTTGCACCAGATTGACGATAAAAAAAGTAACAAATGTTGGAGGTGCAATCAAGCACTGGGCTCATACGAGCATATGTGGTGGTCATGTAAGGTGGTCAATGCATTTTGGGGAAAAATCAAAAAAGAAATAGGAAATATTATGGGAATGCGACCAAAACTGGGGCCAGATACTGTGTTACTAACAAATGTTGAAAAAATGAATGTGAATAATGATAAGAAAGAGTTGATATCAATAATGTTGTCATCAGCAAGGCATATTATTGCGAGAAATTGGAAGAAGGATGTTCAACTAAACATGGAAGATTGGTACAGAGAGATATGGGAATTAGCGTTGAATGACAAACTAACATGGGAGGTGATGGTCAGGAAAGGTGCAATTCGTGAGAATAGATTTTGGAAGATATGGCATCCTCTGATAGAACATTCATTGTATAAGGGTAAAGGGAATCAACCAGAACCAGATCAACTGAGTTTTTGGAAAAACAAATGAATAAGGATAACCGTAGTTTCTCCGGATATTGTAAATAACACAGGGTGATTTCTTTTTTTTTTTCTTTTTTTTCTTTTCTTTTCTTTTTTTCTTTTATACATATATATATATATATATATATATATATATATATATATATATATATATATATAGATGTACTTATACTTTCATGTCTGTTTTCATGTCTGTTTTCATATTATTATTATTTTTGATTTTTGTGTATTGAAAAGTATAAATAAAAAATATAAAAAAAATAAAAAAAATAAAAAATAAAAAGAAACTGCAATAAGAGGGAAAGTTAAAAGTAAAAGTATTTATCTCTTCAAAGGAGAATGGGTTACAATGTATCACTGAGGTTTTATATTTGGGTGTACAAAGGCTGCTTCCAGGAATCAATTGAAAACCTATGACACAAATGCCTACACGGTATAAAGATTAAAAATAATAATAATAATAATATATATTGGTTAAGAGGAGATATGTGGAGATATAATTTATAACTTGTAGTTTCAAATTTTGGTTTATAACGAGATAATAATATTCGATTGATGATATTAATGTAGAATTATTGTTTATGTGAACATCTATTTCTTTTCTTCTCTTTTATTTTTCTTTATATATATTTTAAAAAGCTATGTAATGTTTTTGTCCTATGTATCTTTTTTTTGGTTTGTAATGTCTTATATACCTAATAAAATTTAAAAAAAATTAAAAAAAAATAAATAGGGACCAGTTCGGTGGGAAGGTAACAAGTGTTCTGTGGGCTGCAGTGTCTAGTCATGCCTGCCACATGACCACAGAAATGCCTGCAGAAGCAGACAGCGCTAGCTCTTTGGATTTGAAACAGAGATGAGCACTGACCCCTAGAGTCGGATACGACTGGCTTTCGAGCAAGGGAAACCTTTACCTTTACGATTGCAAGTAGATAAATAGGGACCAGTTCGGTGGGAAGGTAACAAGTGTTCTGTGGGCTGCAGTGTCTAGTCATGCCTGCCACATGACCACAGAAATGCCTGCAGAAGCAGACAGCGCTAGCTCTTTGGATTTGAAACAGAGATGAGCACTGACCCCTAGAGTCGGATACGACTGGCTTTCATTCAAGGGAAACCTTTACCTTTACGATTGCAAGTAGATAAATAGCGACCAGTTCGGTGGGAAGGTAACAAGTGTTCTGTGGGCTGCAGTGTCTAGTCATATCTGCCACATGACCACAGAAATGCCTGCAGAAGCAGACAGCGCTAGCTCTTTGGATTTGAAACAGAGATGAGCACTGACCTCTAGAGTCGGATGCGACTGGCTTTCGAGCAAGGGAAACCTTTACCTTTACGATTGCAAGTAGATAAATAGGGACCAGTTCGGTGGAAAGGTAACAAGTGTTCTGTGGGCTGCAGTGTCTAGTCATGCCTGCCATAAGACCACAGAAATGCCTGCAGAAGCAGACAGCGCTAGCTCTTTGGATTTGAAACAGATGAGCATTGACCCCTAGAGTTGGATACGACTGGCTTTTGATCAAGGGAAACCTTTACCTTTACGATTGCAAGTAGATAAATAGGGACCAGTTCGGTGGGAAGGTAACAAGTGTTCTGTGGGCTGCAGTGTCTAGTCATGCCTGCCACATGACCACAGAAATGCCTGCAGAAGCAGACAGCGCTAGCTCTTTGGATTTGAAACAGAGATGAGCACTGACCCCTAGAGTCGGATGCGACTGGCTTTCAAACAAGGGAAACCTTTACCTTTACGATTGCAAGTAGATAAATAGGGACCAGTTCGGTGGGAAGGTAACAAGTGTTCTGTGGGCTGCAGTGTCTAGTCATGCCTGCCATAAGACCACAGAAATGCCTGCAGAAGCAGACAGCACTAGCTCTTTGGATTTGAAACAGATGAGCACTGACCCCTAGAGTCGGATACGACTGGCTTTCGATCAAGGGAAACCTTTACCTTTACGATTGCAAGTAGATAAATAGGGACCAGTTCGGTGGGAAGGTAACAAGTGTTCTGTGGGCTGCAGTGTCTAGTCATACCTGCCACATGACCACAGAAATGCCTGCAGAAGCAGACAGCGCTAGCTCTTTGGATTTGAAACAGAGATGAGCACTGACCCCTAGAGTCGGATACGACTGGCTTTCGAGCAAGAGAAACCTTTACCAAATTTAATGCATTCTCCAGGGCCTTTTGTAGACTAACTCCTGTATTTAAATTTGAGCTGTATTTAAATTTGGGGTGGATTTGAGATCAAATCCACCACATCAGGCAGAAGAGCAAAGCTTTGTGGGTTGAATTTGTAAGAGCACATCAACTCCACAGGCACACAATGACGGGGCAAGCCTAAAGGTAAAGTAACGTCTCTTTTTGCAACTGACGAAAAATCCCGGGTTATGAGTTATTTACTTATGAATGAAAACCCCACTGCTGGCCTTTTGTTCTTTTGCATAAACTTTAATGTAGCAATAGGTACATTGGATAGCTGTTAAAGATTAGCGTAAAACAGGTCCTGTGTTTGGAATGACAAGTCAGCTCTCCCATCAAATTTTCTTAGGGAAGCTCAGCACGTAGATTATTCTAACAGACAAAAATGGGTTAGATATAGCTTTTTAACTAGCAGTGCGGGCTTCTTTTGCTTAGATGCTATTTTTGTCAATAAACCAGTCTTGTTTTGTCTGAAATTAAAATCTCTGTGGTTCTTGGAGGGCTCCGCCAGCAGATGAACTTTTTAATTTTAAAACCCATCTCCACATTAAAAAGGGATAGTGATTTTAAGGTAACAGCCATGCCTACCTCCCTGCACTGCACTGTCAGGTTTTGTCACTGCAAGTGGCTCAAGGTCTCCCTTGCTCAAAAGCCAGCCATATCCAATGCTAGGGTGCAGTGCTCATCTCCATTTACAGCCAAACACCCAGTGCTGTCTGTATTTGTAGATGTATACATGGTCATATGGCAGGCATAACCAGATCGCACATGATGCTCAGTGATGGGATGTAACAGGTTCTCACCAGTTCGCCAGAACCGGTAGTAATTTTTCCCAGGTAGTAACTTTTCCCAGAACTGGTAGCAGCTTTCGGGGGGAACCACCTTCAGGCCTTACCTTTTCACTGGCTCCCCCAATGCGCATGCGCGCCAAGCACATGGTGTGCATGCACGCCTACAGTGCTTGGCGTGTATGCACTGCCTCTTTGCTGTCCTCCCAAGCGGGGAGGAGGAAGAGAAACTGCTAGCCTGAAGCTCCCTATAGCCTGCTCCCCAGGGTAAGTGACTCCCCTTTGGATGTGGTGTGTCTGTGTGTATTTTAATGTGTATTTAATACCTTTACCTATATTGATGTACTACCACAGTTCCTAAAAAGGCCTGGTGACTGCTGTTTTGGGTATGAAGATCCTCTTCACAGAAGTCCCTTTGCCTTTTGTTGGTCTTTCCTCAGATCTGGGTACAGTTAGATTATAAGAAAAGGGTGTGTGTGTGTGTGTGGACTTTTATACCAATCTGCATGTGAAGTATAAAAAGGACAGATCGAGCCCAGAGTCGGTGGTCTGATTCACACACTGTCTCCCACCTTCACACCACTTTATTCATATTGGGATTAGGGCAATTTAAATCTGGAGGGAAAGAATCACATTTTTCTTCATTGCAGCTTTCTTGGTGTGGTTTTTGAGCATGAGACGGATCGAACCAAAAGCTTTTCATGTAATTTCTGATTTCAACCTTTTCGGACCTGGATATATTATTATTATTATTATTATTATTATTATTATTATTATTATTATTATTATTATTATTATTATTATTATTATTATTATTATTATTATTATTATTATTATTATCAAATTTATACCCCGCCCTGCTCAGGATATATATATATCTCTCACAGCAAAAACAAAATCACATTTACTGAATCCTGCAATGATTATAAACAAAATCCTACAAAAGTAGGGCACATTGGTTGGATAATTAAGTTAATTATACATCTGGCTGTGGAGCCACTGGTTGTGTGTTTACTGCACCTCCCTGGAGAAAATCCAGCCTATGTAGCCAGTGGTGTGCAGTGACCAGTCTGCACACACACACATTCAGGCAGGGGGGTGGTAACATTGGGTGGCCTTCGAGCAGGGGGGTGGCAAAATTGGGGGCCTTTCAGGCAGGGTGGTAGTAAAATTGCTAGTATTTACAAGAAAAGAAGAGGGATAGCCTCATTACATGGATATAATATGCTCTCTGCTGGAGTTGTAATTTACTAAAACTCAGTAAATTATAGCCAAACCAATGATGACAAGGGTGAAGAGGGAACTTAATAAAGTAGTATAGATCAGCTGCTCATTGCAGGAGAAATCTCAATAAACTATAAAGCCACACTAGACATCCTAGTCAGCAGCCGACGTATGCTTCGAGCCTTCATACAAAAACCCGCCACCTTGCACATGATGGCAGTAGTACTGTACTGCAGTAGGAAGGAAACTTGTAGGGCAGGCAATTTTCCTGTGCATTGATGCAGTAAAGGGATTATTAATTGTGCACAGGCGTCCCTATAGAATGAGCAAAAAAGGAGAACATCCTCAATTGATTCAACATCCCCACTACCACATGGACACAATCGTTCCGAATAGGGTATCCCATTATATCTGCCCTCAAGGACAGCTGAAGGGATGCATCCACAGCAGGCCTGGGTGAATGCCAGCCTATAATTTGGAAGATCTAATTGCTGCAAATAGGCTGCAGGAACAACCTGGTACCTGATGGAGTCATTGCAATAAAAACCAGGAGACTTGGCCACATCTTCTTGCCATTCCGTGTCCCTTATTCTCTGTTTCACCAACTCCCTGGCTTGTGCTTCCAGTGCAAGCAAGGTAGGTGGACACAAGCCCAGTGAAGCCAATTTATTAAGTATACAGTATTACATTCCCAGAAAGAGTGGAATGAGTCTTGAAGTGTAAGAAACACCAAGGTGCCCGGGGAATTATGTATTTTAAGCCAATATGAAATTTTCAGCATCCAACACCTAGTCTCCACCTTCATTAAACCCGTTTCCAGCCTTAATCTTGCATTGGAAAAGCAGCAGGGGGGTTGAGAGAGCAGCTCTGAGAATCTTTGATTGAACTCTATCCACCTACTGATAACTGGCTAGATGGTCTAGCAGCGCACCATATGTAAGCTGGGCTTCAAACAATTTAATGGCTGCTGGTACATAACGCCCCCCTCCTGCTCCAGTAGAATCTAAGAATTGCCGATGCACTCCTCCATGCATTCTGAACAACATGATCAATATGTGTCTTCCTAGAGCCTGAGGCATGGAAATGGACCCCCAAGTAGTTAAAGCTAGGGACCTGCTGAATAGGATGGCCCTCGATTTTCCAATTGTAAAGTTTGGGCATAAATAAGATGAAAATTTTCCTTACAATAGGTGACTAATGCTCTGAGCACCCGTCTAAGGCTCACCGGTGATCTTGCCAAAACGATGGTATTGTCGGCATAAAACAATGAGTTAATATGCCTCTCTGCTAACTTTGGAGGATGAAAGTTTGGATCTGCCAAACGATTGACCAAGTCATTAATATAGAAATTAAACAGTAGTGGGGCCAATATACATCCCTGTCGCACACCTTTCTGGGTGGAAACTGCAGAGGACAAGTGACCCCAAGGGGAGCAGCGCACCTTCAAAGCTGAGTTGTCATGCACCACAGGAATCAAGGCTAAGAGGCAGCAATAAATGGAGGTGGTTTTTAGTTTCTCCCACAATTTGGTCTGTGAAGTAGAATCAAAAGCAAATCTTAAATCTATAAAGGCGGCATAGAGTGAGCCTAGATACTTCTCATGAAGGTGTTGTAGGATTAGACAATTGTCCATGACCGATCTTCCTGTCCTGAACCCAGCCTGTTCCTCAGTCAAAATAGCTTCCTGGTCCACCCTGTCTTTTAGCTTCTAGTAGAGGTGCCTGGTGTAGAGTTTGCTGACCACTCTAAGGAGACTTATATAGGCCTGTGGTTGGATGGGTCATTTCTTTGCCCTTTCTTAAAAATGGGGACAATAACTGCCATCCCCCAGTTCTGGGGTACATATCCCGCCCTATCTGTAACAGCCAATAGAGAGGCTATAATGGGTGCCCACCAACAAGTGTTATTTTTAATTAACTCTGGTGGGGGGTACCATCAATAACTGCTGCCTTACCAGGCTTACGTTGGGCAATCAGATCCTTGGTTTCTTTCTCTGATACTGGCGGCCAGGGGGTAATTCCTCCCACTTAACTTCTGTAGGAACAGGGGGTTCAGTCTCACTGTATAAGGACCGAAAGTGATTTTCCCATGTCTCAGGTGGAATGTCACATTCAAGATATGGTGATCTTACTGCAAAGCATCCTGCCGTGCTATGCCAAAATATTGCAGAATGGCCTTCTTTAACTGCTTGTATAAGATGCCTCCATGTCAACTTGGAGTCCTCATTTTTTCCCTTGGCTATCAACTTTTTATAACTCTTCTTTGCTTCCAAAAGAGCTTGTGGCAAGGGAGGATTGGGACTTTCCTTGTAAGCTTTAAATTGGGTGATCAACCTTTGTTTGGCCAAAATGCAGTCATTGTCGAACCAGGGCTTAGACCAGGGGTTATTTTGCTGTGACCTTCCATCAGATTTGAAGGTAAGATGTTTGTTCAGGTCTGCAACAAGTTCATCGTAATGAGCTAAAAACCCTTTGCGGTCCGCCTCTGACATAATAGCAGGCAAGTATTTTAAAATGCCTACATGGTGGACATGGATCTGGGCAGACTCACAAGGATGGCGGAGGAAAGAGAGAAGCCTTGGATGACGTAGTCCAATGGGGTCGTGAAAAGTCAGACTAAACTGTGCGACTGAACAACAATATTGGCAATCCTCAGCCATGGTGACGGTTCTGAGAATATAATGCGGTGGCCTTTTATCTGTCTTCCACATTGTTGTACCATTGATCCAGTTCCATAAATCCCTTTCTGGTCCTGAGTCTCTTTGGCACTCAAAGTCCTCCTCAGCCCCAGGCCAGTATTGATGAAGCTGCTGCCCTCCATCAAGATGGATTCAATTAGGCTGGGAACCCCTGGTCTAGTACAATAATAATAAAAATGATACAAAATTATTTGAGAAATGGTTGTCCAATTTTCTCCTGTGGGAAGAATGCACACTTTTAAAGTTTTAATCCACTTGGGGACCATCATCCTTCCCTGTGGACTTTGCTACCCAAGGTCATTTAACCGACACCTGACACTCGGTGTTGAGTCACTGGCAGTAGGGTCTACTCCATTACCATAGCAGGATAATCTGGCCAGACTCCGGTCTTTTTCCTAGAGAAGATAAAATGACTGAACCTTCTAAGCTTTGTTGTTATTTTGGTTGTGTTTGTAGAGCTTTATATTTTGAATAAAGTTATATAAACATTTTGCTACTGCTTGATTTATTGTGTCTTAGGGTACACTGGGGTACTAACTCCTTGATCCAGTTACTAGATTGATATTTGGTGGATATTATCAGAGGGTGTGTGTGCAAATCCCATACCCTTGTCGCTGCAAGTTTTGTTTTCTTTCTCCCTGGAACATTACACGTCCGTGGACTAAGAGAGCAGGAGAAGGGAAGGATAGAGAAGTTTCTGCTTAGGCTCAAGCATGGACTGGTCACAATGAATTGACCCAACCCTGGTCTTTCCTAGACCCCGCCCAATGGTGAGCATCAGCAGGTTCGCACCAGTTTGCCAGAAACGGTAGCAGAAATTCTGGCTGGCCCCACCCATCCAAGTTTTGAAATAAAGTAGTCACCCTGGCCACACCCACCATACCATGCCCACAATGTGGTAGTAAACTTTTTTTGAGCCCGCCGCTGCCCCCGCCCCCAGTTTCTTTGCAAATTCGTGTTCTTCTCATATTGCATTCTGTTTGCTCATCTATGCTGGTCTTGGACCATAATAAAGACTTGATTTGACTTCTCATATTGACATACACCCAGTTGAAATGACTTACATGATCAGACTTCAAAAGGATGAAAATTTTTCTTACATCACCTGACTGTGTTTATTTCTCCCTGAGAGATTACAGGCGTTGTCCTCATTTAGCTTTGCCCACTCACATCACCTGCACAACTTCCTAGATATAAACAAACCTGTCTTTAGCAGGGTGCTTTTGATTCAAACAAGATCTGTAGTGGCTCAAGTGGCTAAGACACTGACTGGAAGATGGGAGGTCAGCAGTTTGATTCCCGAGTACTGCAGGACAGAATGAGCTCCTGTCTTTGTCCCAGTTCCTGCCAACCTAGCAGTTCAAAAGCAAGAAATTGCAAGTAGATAAATAGGGACCACTTTGGTGGGAAGGTAAACAGCAATTCGTGTACTCCAGTGTCTAGTCATGCCTGCCATATGACCACAGAAACATCTGTAGAAGCAGACAGCACTGGCTCTTCAGCTTTGAAACAGAGATGAGAACTGAACCTTAGAGTTGGGTATGACTGGCTTTTGAGCAAGGGACACCTTTACCTTTTACCTTTTGCTTCAAACCTTTAATTTATAACAGCCTCACATATCTGAAACACACATGCAGAAAAAAATTGGGTACCTTGTGATAAAATGAGGCCCCAAGTTCTTCACATATCCAAAATGGAGTTTATTAGGTTTTAGTCTATAGTAGAGACGTGGCTTCTTGTGCTAGTAAAAGGACACTTGTTTGTTTTTACCCATTGGGACCCGGATGGAAACAGATAGACTGGGAGGCGACAGGCCTCATCAATAGGACCAGAGTTGTTTACACCAATTCTGGGATCTGATTGAATGTATCCTAATTACCCAGGTTCACCTCATACCTGGTGAGGGTCCAGCAAAGGTCAGAAAGGAGTTCGGAAATGGTGATCGACAAGGAAACATCAATATGAGAGAGAAAGGCCATCCAACCAGGCCTTATCTCTGAAAGTCTTAATTATGGTAACTTAGAACAGATAGATTCTTTTTATTTAGGTGAGGACAAGTCTTAAAGCATCCTTTCTCTAAAACAAAATTTTGATTAGGTTCTTTTTCTATGCTGAGACCTATAACCTGATTCATCAAGAACCATGCTACAACTTCAATAAAACATATTTTCTTCTCTCAACGTGTGTTCATTGGAAATGGGATGCAGGGGTAACAGACAGTACGTCCACTGGCCTCCTTTTTAACGCTACCTTACCTCTCATAAAAAGTAACTTGGTTGGGCTCTGTATACAGAGGAGGAATCTTTTGAATTGAAAGATGGCGGGAACATAGAAGAAGAGGAGGAGGTGGCAGAGCCAGATGAGCAAGCTGTAACAAGAAACAGGAGGGGGAGGTCTAAAATGGCTTCTTTGGAAAATATCATTGCCCATCTTGTGGAAATACAGTCTTCAAAATTGCAGGAGGCAATTAAACAAAAAGCCCCATCTGCTGCCTCTTTGGATAGAAAGTTACTGCCGAGATATCTTCAGGGGGAATGATATCTTACTCTTTTTAATGCTATTTGAAAACATGATAGAAGATCTCAATGCAGCTAAGGAGTGGCCAAAGCTAATTAAATCTCAAGTGTCAGGACACTTTGCAGATTTTGTTTTGGCTTGTAATAATGAGCTTGATTGGGATGAATTGGTACATGCAATTAAGGTGCATTTTTCTTTGAAAGGAGAGCCTTTGAGGCTAGCTTTTGGAATGAGAAAGAAAGAGAGCAATCAGTAGTTTTCATTTCACCTGAGGTCTTTGGAACGTCAATTCTGGGCTTGGATAAACTCAGAAGGAGTGGAAAATTTAAAAGATCTTGCTAGATTAATTATAAAGGAACAGTTTATGGAAACTGTCCCACAGGAGTTGAAAGTGCCCATTCTAGACAAACAACTTAAAGACTGAAATTCCTTGGGTCAAGCTACATATTTACTGTATAGTTTGCAAAATGCAACCAAAAGGAGAAAAACTTTTCCAAATCCCATGCCAAAGAGGGAAGAGAAATGTTTTTTTTTTTTTTGAAAAGAGAAAGGAAGGGCTAAGTAAATATAATGAAGCAAAAGGGGAAACCAAGCCACACCCCACTAACCGCCCTGGTGATGTCATTTGTTTTGGTTGTGGGGAAAAGGGGCATTAAAAAGACATTGCCAGAAAAGGGGAAATTCCCAAGGTTTTACTGCAAGAGACCAACCCTCTAGGCAAGCAACCTCTATGCAAGCAAAAATGGTTTGTTCCACCCAGCCAGCTAGCCCTTTGTCCCAGCCAGCAGCACAGAGGCCCAACTCTGAAATTTCAGTGGCTACCAATGCAAACTCTTCAGGGTTGCTTAGCAACAATAATGGCAGAGAACAGCTTTTCAGAGCAAGGCCAGAGTGATGGATTCTTCTGAGATTACTCATGAGTTGTTGAATGAATTTTCTGATAATGTTGTATGGGAAATGTGTGCAAAATCTCTGAAACTCATAGATCCTTCACAGGTGATGGAAATAAAGGAAATTGAATGGTCTAAACGCTTCAGAAATAGATTGGTTTCAATCTTATATCCAGATGGGAGCCAGAAGGAAATAAATAATGGTTTTCTTGATTTAGGAAGTGATCTCAGTTCAATTCACTCGAGGCTGATACTTCCTTTTCAAATTTTGCCTAATACTCAAATGGCAATATCTTGTTATACAGTGGGAAAACAGAAATTGGTGCAACATGCCTCAGTTGCTAAGATATCTGTGCAGTACAGACAATTTACTGGTGAAATAAATTGTATAGTTCATGAGAATGACGATGAATTTCCAATGTTCATCATTGGTTTGAATTTAATTTACCTTGAGAAGCTAGCTGGTGAGCAAAAATCTGAAGAAATTTGTATGTTTCCTGTTTTAACAAGGAGCAAATCCAGGTTGAAGGAAAAGTTTGAGGAAACCCCCCCCACACACACACTTAATGCAACAGCACTACCTTATGGACTATCTGAGTAATTGCATGCAAAAGTTGATAAACCACCAGTTAATTTCAAAAGTAATGCTCCAGCGCCACCTTGTGGACAACCTGAAATTAAAACAACGCGACCTTGTGGACAACCTGAAATTAAAACAGCACTACTTTGTGGATAATCTGATACAATAAATGCAAAGGTTGAGAAACAACCAGATAATTCCAATAGTGATGCTACAGCGATGGCTAGTGGGGAAAAAGGCACAAAAGCAGTTTAATTTTAAACTGGATGAGACAATAACTGTTGATAAAGAGGAATTTCAACAGACCCAGAGTGTTGACCTTTCTCTACAAGGAATTAGAGACAAGGTGATTTCAGAAGCTGAAGTGTCTCTAGCAAATCCAAGTCACATTATTAAATCATCAAATGGTCTCATATACAAATTAACTCAGCAGGAGAATGGTCTATCTGCCAAGAGACAATTAGTAGTGCCTCAGGAATTCAGTCAAGCTATCCTGAAATTAGCCCATGATGACTTATTTGCCTTACACCAAGGGGTGGAGAAAACCTATCAACATGTAACAGAAAGATTCTTTGGGGCGGATCTTTCTAGGGACATTAAACATTATGTAAAGGAATGTGACTTATGCCAAAGAATTGGTCACAATAAAAGCAAAACAAAGGCCAATATGGAGTATATGGAATTCAGTACGGATCATTTCGAATTCTGCCAAATGGACATTCTAGGACCACTCCCTACCAGGAGGGGCGGAAAAAAGTTTATCCTTGTATACATTGATGCCTTCAGTAAATGGATCGAAGCTATTCCACTTACTAAATGTTCAGCTATACAAGTAGCTAAGGCATTCATGGAAATTATTGAAAGATGTGGAATCCCTAAATAACTAACAAGTGACAGAGGTGGTTCTTTCACTGCAGCCCTCATGAAGAAGGTGTGCCAGCTAGCCAGAGTTCAACAAATCCACTCCGTAGCTCATCATTCAGAAAGTCATGGATGTGCATAGAGAGTGCAAGGAACTTTACAGAAAATGCTAACAGCCTTTGTCAATGCTCAAGGAAAAGGATGGGCTGATGGACTATCCTATTTAAAGCATGCATACAACAATAGTGCCCATAGTAGTTTACAAAATTTGACACCTTCAGAGATCATCTTTGGGAAGAATATGTCAGGCCCCATGGATCTTCTGAAAGCCCGTTGGGAAGGTCAACTTGACAGGCCTTCAAAATCTGCAGCTGCTTTGGAAATGGGATGCAGGGTTAGCAGACAATAAGTCCACTGGCCTCTTTTTTAATGCTACTTTACCTCTCATAAAAAGTAACTTGGCTGGGCTCTGTATATAGAGGAGTCCCAGGTTTTGGTCAGCCGGGCGTGGCTGAGAACAAATGGTGAACATACATTCCTTGCCGTGAGCTTTAGGTGAGTTCTAGAGGGGATTTTGGAATAATCCACCTTGGATTGAATGCCTGAGAGGTCCCATAGCAAATGAGGAAGAGTGTGCATTCATCATATACCTTTCCCCAGCTTTCACTTCAGCTATTAATTGGCTTCTTTTAACAACATAGAAAACATACATAGATAACATACAATACATAGATAACATACAATACAATCTTACAATCTCAAATATAGATGCAACAGCATAATATAAATATGGCACATAATGTAACACAATACAGTCAATAAATCCAACTGTACAGTTAATAAATCTAAGATTTTAAAAAAGATGAAAATACAATACAGTCATGGAATGCAATCCCTATACATTTGTACCTCGCTTAAAGAACATAATATGTTCCACAGGATTGGTCTTTAAGCAAGTTTGCTCTTTAAGCAAAACACCATTGTGAGTGACCAGTTGTGACTTCTGGTGGGGAGAGGATTGCGAACCACGATTTAGTTGTTAAGTAATTTTTAGTTGTTGTTGTTTTTTTGTTAAGCGAAGCGAATATTCAGAGAAAAAGTCCTTAAATGCGAGTTACTCTTTAAGCGAGGCGCTCTTTATGCGAAGTTTGACTGTAACAATATACCCTTTTTTAAAAGTCAACTCCCTCCTGTTGAGAAAAGTTATTAACAGTACTAGCACAGATATATAATACAATAGCAAAATAACAACAATAATAAAAACAACAATAAAAATTAAACAATACACTACTTGATTGTATTGTTATTGTTGCTGTTCCCTGGCCAGAATGGCCTGAAGAACTTCCCGCGGAGAAAGCATTACAATATTAAATATAAATACAGTATAACAATATAACCTTTAACGTATCATCATCAAAAATCATCACAAATCAGAGTATCAGTCACAATAACAAGAGTATTACAAAAACAGAAGGGGGGACCTATGATGAAAACACACCCTTCCTCACTTGCTTTGGGACCTCTCAGGGGTTCCTTTAGGCAGATTATTGCAAAATCCCCTCTAGAACTCACCCAAAATTCACGGCAAAGAAGGTATGTTCACCACTCTCTCAACCACGACCAGCTGAACAAACCTGGGACTTGTCTGCGTACAGAGCCCAGCCAATTTAATAGTAGAGAGGTAAAAAAGGTAGTGTTAAAAAGGAGGCCAGTGGACTTACTGTCTGTTACCCCTGCATCCCAATTCCAATGAACATGCATTGATTGAAGAAAATAGTTTTATTTAAGTTTCAGCATGGTTCTTAATGAATCAGGTTACAGATCTCAGCATAGAAAAATAACCTAATCAAAATTCGCTTTTAGAGAAAGAATGCTTCAGACATATCCTCCCCCAAATAAAAAGAATCTATCTATCTGTTCTAAGTTACCATAGTTAAGACTTCCGGAGATAAGGCCTGTTTGGATGGCCTTCCTCCCCTCATATTGGTGTTTCCTTGTTGACCACCATATTCGATCTCCCTTCAGCCCTTTGCTGGACTCTCACCAGGTATCTGGTGAACCTGGGTAATTAGCATACATCCAATCAGGTCCCAGTGTTGGGAGTAAACAACTTTGTTTCTATTGATGAAGCATGGCGCCTCACTGTCTATCTCTTCCCATCCGGGTCCCAGAGAGTAAAAAACAAACAGGTGGCCTTTTGCTAGCACAAGAAGCCACATTTCTACTATAGTCTAAAACCTAATAAATTTTGGATATGTGAAGGACTTGGGGCCTCATTATATCACAGGACCTCATTTGAGAAGACCCACAGAAAGTCCAACAGCAAAAGAAACAACTAAACAGCAACAAGAAAAAAGTCCAAAGTCACCATTCTTGTCCTCCTACTGGAGGATATATAAATATATATAAACATTTTGCTACTGCTTGATTTATTGTCTCTTAAGGATATACTGGAGTACAGTAATACCTCGGATAACACTAAGACTTGGTTCCCCAAGTCTTGGTGTTATCCGATTTTTCGTGTTATCCGATCCATGTTAAAATCTTATGGGATGGATCAGATAACGTTAAAGCTCCATAGAGATACATTGTAACCACACAGGCTTTAGCAGTTGTTATCTGATCCATTCCATAGGACCTTAACGTTATTCGATCCAATTCTCCTCCCTAGATTACTTAACATTATGTGATTTTAGCATTATCCGAGGTAAACGTTATCCGCGGTATTACTGTACTAAGTCCTTGGTCTAGTTAACAGATTGATATTTTATGGATATTATCAGAGAGTGGGGTTGCAAGTCCCATACCCTTGTCCCTGCAAGTTTTGTTCTTTCTCCCTGAATAAGAGTGCAGGAGAAGGGAAGGATAGATTTTCCCTGAAGTCCTAGCATGGTATAATCACCATGAAATTCACCCAACCTAGGAAAAATGAGGCAGTGTGGCTCAGTGATGGGCATGGTTTTCCTAGTGCCGTCTCCCCCCAAAAAAGTTTCTTTACAAGTGTGAGTTGTTCCTCTAATATTGACATACACCCAATGGAAATGATGTATATGATCAGACTTCTGATCAATGAAAAGTTTTCTATGTCACCAGGCTATGTTTAATTCTCCCAGAACCTTCCCTGAGAGATGAAAGGCTTTGTCCTCATCTAGCCTTGCCCACTCACATCACATGTACAACTTCTCAGATATAAATAAATCTGGCTTTAACATTTTAAGGATGCTTTTGACTTAAATCTTTAACTTATACAGCCTCACATGTGAGCAAGATATATAAGTTTCTAAACCAAGAAGGTAGACCACAAGAAACGTTGAGAAAAATTTGGGAACAAGATTTGAATGTTAAAATTACAGAAACAGCTTGGAAAAACAAATGGAAGAGAAGGATCATGAGAACCATGTCTGTTAGAGTGAGAGAACATAATTATAAAATGTTACGGAGGTAGTATCTGACCCCAGTTAGGTTGCATCAGATGGATAATAATAAAAATAAAATGTGTTGGAGATGTAAGAATACACATGAACACATGTGGTGGAGTTGTAATGTGGTAAAAGATTTTTGGGCAAAAATTGAGGAAGAAACTTCATGAATATTGGGGATGAGAATTAAGCTGAGGTCGGGTACCGCTTTACTGACAGACATGGACAACATGAATATAGACAAGAGTAAAAAAGAGTTGTTATCTATAATACTAACACCTGGTACACAATGTATCGCAAGAAATTGGAAAAATGATATGTTATTAAAAATTGAAGATTGGTACAAGGAAATGTGGGAGATTGCTTTGACTGATAAGTTAACATGGAAGTTTAATGTTAATTTTTAAAAAGGTATAACTATTGAAAATAAATTTTGGAATATTTTATATGGCAACCATTTGTAGAATATACGTTGACTAAAGGTAAGGTGGCAGGCCAGCATTTGATCACCTGAGCGTTTGGCAATAGTAAGAGATGACTGTGATACACTGCAATCTCCAGGGCAATGTATATATCACATTTTATTTGTAAAAAAGAAAAAATAATAACAGCCTCACATATCCGAAAGACACATGCAGAAAAAATAGAGTATCTTTTCCCATCTCTTTCACTCCAGCTATTAATTGCCTTCTTTTAATTAATTAGCCCCTAATAGGGTTTTCCAGTTGTTGTGTTGTGAACTGGACAGTGGGAAGATTAACAACATCATTGCAGTCATGAAATAAAAAGGCGACTGATTCTTGGGAGGCAAGCGATGAGAAACCTGGGGAGCATAGTGAAAAGTAGAGACATCACATTGCAAACAAAAATTCGCATAGTCAAAGCAATGGTATTCCCTGTGGCAATGTATGGTTGTGAGAGCTGGACCATTAGGAAAGCTAAGCGCAGAAGAATAGACGCCTTTGAGATGTGGTGTTGGAGGAGAGTTTTGAGAGTCCCCTGGACAGCGAGGAGAACAAATAGGTCGATCTTAGAAGAAATCAATCCTGACTGCTCCTTGGAAGGTCAAATAATAAAGATGAAGCTAAAGTACTTTGGACACCAAATGAGAAGAGAGGATTCACTTGAGAAAGCCTTGATGCTTGGAAGGGTTGAGGGCAAAAGAAGAAGGGGACGGCCCAAGATGAGATGGCTAGATGGTATTGTGGAAGCAGTGGGCACAGAGCTGGGCGAGTTGAGGGGGATGGTGGAGGACAGGAGTGCCTGGCGGATGGTGGTCCATGGGGTCGCAGAGGGTCGGAATCAACTGTGCGACTGAACAACAACAAAAGTTGATATATAGAGAGAACAGTAAAAAAGGCACATTCTCAGATCTTTACATCATTTAACCACAATCAGTTCAATTGTTCATCCCCCCCCCCATCCCAACTGTTATTTCTACAAGTTATCAAGGTGAACTTTGTAAACTCGAAGTACCTTTGCATATGGCCAAGATTTTCATATTCCTTAAATGTCTTTAGTTATTTGTTTTACTTGCATTGAAAAAGCATTCATTTATGGAAAATCAGAACGTTATGGCCAATCAAGAAATCAAAAAGGAAGTTGGCATCTCAGCTTCATCTTTCTTGCCCATAATGTACAGATTAATTAGGAGTGCTCCAAATTATCTGTAGGATTGGTTTATCGCTCCACTGAGCTTTTACATCTTCCCTATCTCTAACCACTATTCCTAGTGGCCAGTGTAGGTTGTTAACCATATTGTTTCTGTTCTCACCAGGAGAAAATTGGACAACCATCTCTCAAATGATTTTGTATAGTATTTATTAAATTGTTGTATTAGACAAATCTACATGTGATGCTTTTTAATTGTTATAAGCTGCCCATAGTGGGAACAAATCAATCAGTCAATCGACCAATCAATCAATCAAACTAGTTAACTAACTTTGATTTGGATTATAGGCCTCTTCCAACTTCATTTCCCCCGATTCTACAATTCTATGATTTAAACCTTGCTTTATCTGGACAATTATCAATACAATCAGACTACAGTTTGTGCATAGAAGATAAAAATGCAACATCTTACTGAGCCCCATAATAGCCCCATAATACCTTAACAGAAGCACAATCTTTTTAGATAGTGATATACCATGTTGTCTACTATGTCCACAATAAACTAATTTCATCTTCTCTTTCTCATGTTCCATCACATTTCTTGCAATTTTTGCTTCCAACTCATTTTTCTGAAGCCAGTTAAGGTGGGCTTAGATTTTATTTGCGTTCATTCTGCTTGCATTGAAATAACATATGCTTGTAGAAAATCAGAATATCATCACCAATCTGGAACGTAAAAGAGGAAGTTGGTGGTTTACATTATCAGTGTACGTGTACACACACACACACACACACAGGATCAAAACAGGATATAAGAGTAAATGGAGCAATAAGCTGATAGTACAGATGGTTTGAACTGCTTTCAATTAAATCACAGAATCCCAGACCTAGGGGTGCCATAATTCTCTCCGACCAAACTGGGACAGCCATGTGACATCATTGCATTCTTCAAACTGTGCATGTGTCACGGAGACCGCAGCTCTAAGACCCCATGGAATCCCCGTTCAGGGCGGGCAGCCACCATCAGTTTTAAAAATATTGTAGTCAGGAGGTTGTTTCCCATATGATTCTTCTTGCAAAAGATGCTTCTTGATGGTTCTATTTTTATTTCTTTCCCCATCTCTGTCCCAGCTCCTGCCAACCTAGCAGTTTCAAAGCAAGAAATTGCAAGTACAATAGAACCCCGGACAACGTTATGACATGGTTCCACAAGTCATGACGTTGTCTGGTTTTTCACGTTGTTTGATACATTGATCGAATAATGCTAAAAAAAGCCCTGACGCCAGGGACAAACCACGCCGAGGCAAGGCTCGGCTTGTCCGAAATCCCCCCCCCTTGGGTAGGCACACAATCGCGTGTCGTTCGGGGTTAGGGCAAGGTACGGGAAAGACCCCCGTATCCTGCCCTAACCGCCGGCAAGGCGCGCAAGCCTCCAAGCCGCCCGAAGTTTCAAAAGGGTAAAGATCCTTACACTTTCGCAACTTCGAGCATGCGCGTACGTGTTGTTCGGGGTTAGGGCAGGATACGGATGTTTTTTACCAATTTTGGGGTCTCAGACACACACACACACCCTCGCCGGGTCCAGGAAGGAGGGAAGACCCGATCCAAGCTGTTTCTGGGCTTCCCTGACGTCCTCAGCCAGTGCAGCAAGCCAGAATGTCGGGATTCGAACTCTGACATTCTGGCTTGTTGCACTGGCTGAGGATGTTGGGGAAGCCCAGAAACAGCTTGGATCGGGTCTGCCTACCTCCCTGGACCCAGCGGGGGGGTCAGAGCCCCCCAAATTGGTAAAAAAAAAACCCATCCGTATCCTGCCCTAATCCCGAACGACACGCGCGCACACGCTCGAAGTTGCGAAAGTGTAAAGATCTTTACTCTTTTGCAACTTCGGTCAGCTTTCAGGCTTGAGGATACGGGGGTCTTTCCCGTATCCTCGCCTAACCCCAGCCCAGGTGCGCGCGCACGCTCAAAGTTGCAAAAGTGTAAGGATCTTTACCCTTTCGCAACTCGAAGTTTTGAAAGGGTAAAGATCCCCGTACCCTTTCCAAACACCGTGGGGGCGGGCGCTGGGGGGGTTGGATTGGGTAGATGTTCTACCCAATCCAACTCCCCCCCCACGCATACGCTTGTTCCAAATAACGTGAAAATCGCGTTATTCGATACAAGATTTTTCCAAAAATCTTGTCACGTTATGCGGTTTTCACGCTATTCTGTACTCACGTTACCCGGGGTATTACTGTACTGCACAGTAATACCTCGGTTAGTGTTTGGATTGTATAATGCTAAAATCGGATAACGTCAGGGAATTTGAGGCAAATGTTTGCCTCAAATTCCCCAACTTTGATCTCTGCCTCAAAACCCCCAGGGCTGAAGACCAGATCTACAGGCTTTGGGCCAGAGATGTCCACTCAGATCGGTGGTTTGGTTGGGGGGAGGGCACACACTCGCCCATTCTACCCCCAACCAGACCAGCAATCCGATCACACGCTGGGATTGCTGGGGTGTTGGGGGAGAAATCGTGCACGCACGTGATCTCTTCCCCCAACACACCAGCTGTCCTAGGTGATTGCTGGGACTACTTTCCTAGCTTCTTTTCAGAAACACCACCACCACCACCCCCGGCCTGGCTTGCTAAGGGACTTAGCGATCCAGGCCACGGGGGGCTTCTTAAGAGAGGCTGGGAAAAGGGTCCCAAGCCTCTCTTAAGGCCCCCCCCCCAGCCTGGATCGCTAAGCCACTTAGCAATCCAGACAGAGGTTTCTAAAAAGAAGCTAGGGTAAAGTTTTCCTAGCTTCTTTTCAGAAACCCCCTACCTGGTTTGCTAAGCAAACCGGATCGCCCCCTTGTTCCCTTTCCTCTTTGGAAAGGGAACAGGACTTTTTTTAAAAAAATGTTGTGTGATCAATGCATCGCACAACATTAAAAATTGGATAACGTTATGACTTGTGGTACCAAGTCATAACGTTATCTGAGGTACAAATGTACTATAGATAAATAGGGACCACTTGGGTGGGAAGGTAAACAGCATTCCATGCACTCTGGGGTCTAGTCATGCCTGCCACATGATCATGGAAACATCTGCAGATGCAGACAGGACTGGCTCTTCAGCTATGAAGCAGAGATGAGCACTGAACCCTAGAGTTGGATGCGACTTATTTTGCAACCAACAACTCTTCACTTTCTGTCCTCCCTCTCTAGGAATAGCAACTATGAAATTAACCCTTTGTTTCTGGGATTTTTACATGTTTTTTCTTGAACTGGTCAGGACTGCTTCAACCCAGGAAAATCCCAGGAAATCAGCACATATGGCAACTCTACCCAAACCAATAAAGTAAACCACCAACTTCCCCTTTTACCTTCCAGATTGATGATGAAATTCTGGTTTTTCTATATAAATATAAATAGCCTGGATATATAAATATCTAAATATAAATGGGCTGGATTGGCGAACGAGGGCTTCATTTTTCCTTTATATATAGTGTACATTTTGGACCACCACTGACCTTTGGCCCTTTGTCTATCACTTCAGTCTAGATCCAGGACCTTCTTCCAGAACAACAAATATCTACTAGAAAAAGGGCTTCTTGCTTTGTTTGTGTGACTCTATCTATCTATCTATCTATCTATCTATCTATCTATCTATCTATCTATCTATCTATCTATCTCTGCATGTGGGTGGAGTGTATGTGGCTGTCTGTGCATGTATACAACACTGCTTGTGTACCTTGACAAAGACAGGTTTTAAACTGGAGGAATCACTAATTAGGTTTCAGACATGTGCTGGTACATGGGTCAGTGCCACCTGATCATTAAGACTAAACACAGGTGTGGTTTTCAGTGCCAAGGAAGATGAACAAACCTGATTAGGCTCTTCTATTTAGCTGAGCTGAGGACTCGCCTCCTTTCCTGAAAGGAGGTCTAACTCAGGCGCAACCCACTGCCTTTCCTTAAAGGAAATATAAGGCGATTCCAACAAACTCAGGATGAATCCATTCCTCCCCCTTCTTGAAGGAAAAAGTGTTAGAAGTGGAGCACAGGAACTTCTGAAATGGCTCTGGGCTTATTTTTCTTGGTCCCCTGCATCTTCTTCTGGCTCAGTCCAGGAGGTAAGTTACAAATGTCCCTGGTAAAGGAGAGACGGACTGTGAGCTCTGCTGACTGACAAGAATGGTGAGGTTGCTTGTGTGGTAAAAGTACTTCTACTTCCACTCCCATTTCCCACTAGAACTGTTCCTTCTCTTCTGAAAAGAATAGAGGCACTTCAGCCTGGTATTTCAGCCACAAACATCCCACCTTGGATGATGATGATGATGATGATGATGATGATGATGATGATGATGATGATCATCATCATCATCATCATCATCATCATCATCATCATCATCATCGGCGGCGGCGGCGGCGGCGATGGCAGCGGTGGTGACGTCGTTGTTATAATATTTTGACTTTTACGCCGCCCCACTCACAAATGTGACTCTGGGCGGCTAACAAGGAAACATTACAAAATTACAGTTTCAAAATATAACATCAATAGAAGGCTAGAAGGTTAAGCTTGCAATGGAGTCCAGCCTCTTGAAGGTATGACTCACGGCTGGTACCCCCTTGCCTCACCGAGGTGTGCATCCAGGACAGGAATACAGTATATATATGGAGGACTGACAATGACGAAAAGGGTTTGGAACATGAAATGCTTTTCTTTTCCAGCAGATGCCATCAAATGTGACAGATGCTCTGGTCCTCTTAATCTACCATGTTTGCCTAGTAAAAGCACATGTGAAGTCAAAGACAAAAATGCTACCTGTTTTGTAGAAAAAGTCAAACAAAAACGTAAGTTATGTGCACAATATCCTACATCTCTCTATCTATCTATGACGTTGCTGTTATGCACTGTCAAGTCATCTCTGGCCTCAACAACCATGATCTGTCCTTGCAAACTCTGGCAAGTGCAAAAAAAGGAACAATGTGTTCAAAGTAGGACAGCCTCAATTTCATCATTTTTGCCTCCAGAGACAGTTCAGAATTGTTCTCTAGGAGCCCATTGTTCAGCCTTCTGGCAGTCCAGGGCATCTGCAGAGCTCTTTTCCAGAGTCACATTTCCAAACAATCCCCCGCCCTTGCCCCGCATTTGTCAATTTACTTTACTTCCAGCTTTTGCATAATACACAGTGCTCAGGAATACAATAGTGTGAATGATATTGATCTCAGCCTTAAGTGACACCTAAATGTTGACAACACAAATGGCAGGAGTCAATATGATCTACACTCCAGGATACTATCTTATGCTTACTGCCATTTATACTTGCTAAAAAAACATCCATTGCAATTGTTTTGGATGCGGAGCAGCTAATAGATTAAAAAAAGGAGTTATTTTCTGTTGTTGTTGTTGTTGAATATGTATGCTGCTCACTTGACAACGTGACTCCGGGCGGCTCACAGAAACAGCAGGGCATCTCAAACACATATACGTAGTACATATTACATGTTACACCACAGTAAAATACAATGGAAAACCAGCAAATAAATCATGGTAACATATAAATCATAAATCACAGCATAATAAACTACAACCATCACAAAACATTGCAGAAAAGTAGAAAATCATTCATATGAAAAAGTCCCATAGCAACCAAATAACAGTCATGGGACAGGTCCTTTTATTCCCCTACAGGCTTTGGGGAAGCCGGGAGGTTGCCAGCCACAGCAACTCCTTTCTCCCCCTCCGGGCATTGTTGGGGCCCAGAGGTCGGTGCCAGTGTCCTCTGCCAGCCACAGCACTAAGTAGAATGGTGAGGCAAACGTATGACTAAGTGCAATACATACAAGCAAGACATATACACACTTTTTATCCCTTCAGGTAAACTAATGTTGCCATGGCCAATTTGCAAAATGCAGATTAAAAAGCTATATTACAATTTCCAAATCATTTCCTTGGGTTAGGCAACCCAAGGAATAAAAGCTATATCAGACCAAAAGCACTACAAAAATATAGTGTGATTATTTTTCCAAAAGATGATCCCTCACCTTTTGAATTAAAAAGATGGTGGGCTGGAAGTTGGCAAAGATTACAACCAGAGACAAATATCACAACCATAATATGGTAATACCCTGGAACATGATTGCCTCAGGTAACGCTAAAATCGGATAACGTAGGGGAATTTGAGGCAAACATTTTCATCGCACAACATTAAGATAACGTTGTGTGATGCAAATGTTTGCCTAAAATTCCCTGACGTTGATCTCTGCCCCAAAGCCCGCAGGGCTAGAGACCAGCCCTGTGGGCTTTGGGGTAGTGATCTAACAAGGCTCAGACTGCCTGATTGGTTGGGGGGAGATCGGACATGCCCATTCTCCCCTCCGCCCCAACCAAACCGGCACTACGAAGCTCACAGCAGCGGCATGGCTGGGAAGCCAACCGGGGACTCCCCGTTCGGCTTCCCAGCCTCACCACTGATGCGTGCTTGGAAACAGGGCGGCTGGGAAGCCAACCAGGGAGCCACCCTTCAACTTCCCAGTGAGGCTACCAATGCACGCTTGGAAGTGGGGTGGCTGAGAAGCCGACCGGGGAGTCCTCCTTCGGCTTCCCTGCCACGCCACCGATGGCCCAGCAAGTGAGCACCTCTTGGCTTGGGGAGGAAACGCACATTCCCAATGCAAACAAACCGGCGATCACTAGCTGAGTACGGCAGCGGCGTGGCTGGGAAGCCAAATGGGGAGCCCCCATTCGTCTTTCCAGACACGCCACTACTAACGTACCAAGGAGGGAACACATGTTCCCTTCCCAAGCTGATTTGCTTGGGGAGGGAAGGCGCTTTTTCTCCGCAAGCAAACCAGATCACCCCCTGTTCCCTTTTCTCTTTGGAAAGGGAACAGGGTTTTTTTTAAAAAATGCTGTGCGATCAATGTTAAAAACCGGATAGCGTTAAGACTTGTGGAACCAAGACTTAACGTTATCCGAGGTACTAGTGTACTATGCAAAATAGGGACATGGAAGAAAAAAGGGAGGGAGATCAGCTTGTTAGAAATGTGGTATTGGATGACAGCCTTAAAAGTACAATACTCAAGGTAAAGGTCACCCTATGGTAAAGGTCACCAGTCATATCCAACTCTATGGTTCAGTGCTCATCTGTTTACAGTGAAAGAGTCAGCGCTATTCTGCATCTGCAGACGTTTCTACAGACATGTGCCAGGCATGCCTCGAAACCAGAGTGCACATAACATTGTTTACCTTCTCAACAAAGTGGTACCTATTTATCTACTTGCAATTTCTTGTTTTTGAACTGCTAGGTTGGCAGGAGCTGGGACACAGATGCAAGTTCATTCCATCATGCAGTACTCGGGTCTCAAACTGCTGACCCACCAACCTTCCAGTAATCCAGTTCAGCATCTTAACCACTTGAGCCACCGCAGTATATAGACAGCCATAAAGATAGAGACGTGGGTGTTCAATGAAGAGAATCCTAAACTTTCAATAGATAAAACATGAGTTTATTGGGATTGTCCTACTATGCACATATTTTGATAAAGCAAACCTAACATGAGAAGTGATTGGTTTGCAATATCTGAGCAGAGCTGTGAGTGACAGGACATTTTGGAGGTTGGTAACCTATAGCAATCATTAGATGACACATAGTATCTTTGGAATTCCCCCCCCCCTTAACTACAAAACAATTGTATAGTAATAAGATGGAACTATTCCAAAATGGAATTGGATTTAAAAAATTAAAAATTCATTTGAATCAGATGTTTAGGTTGCCCTTGCTCAAAAGCTAGTCGTATCCGACTCTAGGGATCAGTACGCATCTCTGTTAAGAGTCAGCTCTGTTTGCATCTGCAGACCTTTCCATGGACATGTGGCAGGCATGTCACAACATGGAACGTTGTTTACCTTCCAACCGAAGTGGTCCCTATTTATCTACTTGCCATTTCTTGCTTTCAAACTGCTAGGCTGACAGGAGCTGGGACAGAGACGGGAGCTCACTTTGTCAGATCTTTATTAATATACAGTTGTACCTCGCTTAAAGAGCATAATGTGTTCCATGGGATTGCTCTTTAAGCGAGTTTGCTCTTTAAGCAAAACACCATTGGAAGTGACCAATTGTGGGGGGGATTGCAAACCCCGATTTATTTGTTAAGCAAGTTTTTGGTTGGTTTTATTTGTTAAGCGAAGCAAACATTCAGAGAAAATTCTGCTCTTTAAGCGAGTTACTCTTTAAGTGAAATACTCTTTATGCGAGGTTTGACTGTACATATTTCTGAAGTCTTGTCTGTAACTTTTTTTATCATTCAAAAGCACAGAAATATACTTTCTGGGTTGAATGGATTTTTGCGGGAATTATCAGAAAACGAAATAAGATGTCTACGTGGGGCAATTTGCAGTTGAGATTTATGCTAATGATGTAATACAGATGGGAAGATACAATAGTATTTCAGCCAATGCATATGCCATCTGTTGTCAAGCAGAAGCATATACATAAAATTATTTATTTATTTATTTATTTACAGATATTTATTTATTTATTTATATTTGTATAGCCGCCCAATCACCAAAGCGACTCCGGGCAGCTCACAATCCAATTGCACATGACCCTGTATAAAAAGACCCAATAGATCATTAAAAACCTTTCATGAAACACATTGTTAAAATCTTCATAGCAAATAAACTTTTTTAAAAAAAGACTAAAAACCCGGATGGTGATATAAAAATATATTGACCAGGAATACAATGAATTTTGATAATAGTCTCAAATTTGTATCATTTAGCCTTTATCTTTTTTTAAAAAATACAAAAGCATTTTGATTCAATCTCTGACTGTAACACAAACACTTTGTTTTTCTGATAGATCTCCAAGGTTACACCATAAACGTTCAAAGGGACTGTTCTGTGGACAATTCTGTTTGTTTTAAAAGTAAGACTTCATTTTTTAAGGATATAAGTATCAGCTGCTGTTCTGAAAAAGACTTCTGCAACAGATACCTGTAATTCAGAGCATAAAAGTAATAAATTACATTCTGTGGTAACAGGTTTTTTTGACGTGAATTCTATGAACGTCTTACGTTTCGGATGGGGGTCTGGCGGCTTTTGCAGTGTAACGAAAATCACGTACTTTTGAGAAGCTGCAACACCAAAACTAAGACACCCATGAAAATAAGGGTTATGTCATTTGAAAGATCGTCTCGCCAACTTTAAGAATTAGTAGAACACAAAAGCTGAAAATGCAAAGCAATGGCATCATCACTTTCGGAAGTAGCATCGGAAAAATGACAGTTTTGCTAGAGGCGGCCAGTTATCAGAGGGCTAACGAAAAAACTACCCAATCAATTCAGATGATCCGAAGTGCATTTGAAAGAAGAAAGATTATCCTATGTAGAGACACTTTCAGATTTGGAATTGGACTTTGGAAAAATAATCTATGAAGCATTTTACAAAAAATACACTCAAACAAGGTTACAAAAACGCAATAAATGGTGGGAAAACCAATTTAGAAATTGAATACGACAACTTCCCATGGTGGATACAGTTTGTATACAACATGTGGAGAAAAATGACGCCAAAGCAGGAATCAACAACAAAGATATTAAGGGAAAACATGACTTGTTAAAATGACATTTCTGCGGGAGGGATTGGTGATAACACAGCAAAAAAAAAAAACCAATTGACCGATCGAAGTGATGCAAAGTGAGCTTGAAAGAGAACAGAATAACCTTTCTTTTGACACTTACACAATTTGGATAGGACTTCAGAAACATTTTCTATGAAGGTTTTTTAATTTAAAAAAACCCTCTTTCTAACCTTCTTTCCTTAAAAAAAAATCTCATCACCAGAATAGATACATTGGCTTTCCCTCTTATTGAAGAACTGCTTTCAAGGAATCGTGAAGGAAAAACTCTTTTTGTTTGCGATTTGACAATTGAAATATTTATTAAAAATAGATCGTTTGCAGTTATTAACCAATGATGAATTGTTGTGTGTACAGTGGGCTGCTTATAGACACGTGTCTATATATATAAAACACAAATGACATTGGGATTTCCGGTTTGGGGTTAACACAACGTAGCAGTTCAAAAGCAAGAAATTGCAAGAAGATAAATAGGGACCACTTTGGTGGGAAGGTAAACAGCGTTCCATGCCTGCCACATGTCCAAGGAAATGTCTGCAGACACAGACAGCGCTGGCTCTTTGGCTATAAACAGAGATGAGCACCGAAACCTAGAGTCCGATATGACTGACTTTCAATCAAGGCCAACCTTTATGTTAGCTCAGAAAACCTTAGATTTTATGAACATTTTATGAAAACCTTAATTTTATGAACATAATGTCTTTATTTTTCCCCATTTGAAACACCACCCTTAACTAATGAATGAAATAAAAGAAATAAATGAACTAATTAGCATAATTCAACACCTCGAATTCATGCACTAAATCCCTGAGGGTAGTGTATGATCACAACTGCAATTCACTACTTTTTCAGTGTAATGATACCTAGTGTTTCCGTGGTAGTCCATTCCTGGCCTGAGTAGTCAAAGGTGGAAGATGGTGAGCAGTCCTTTCTGGCAGGTTTCTCCACATTTTCTAAGCCATGGGTAGCGAGGAACTTGGGCACGAACACTGGGGCTCCTTTCACTACTACATTTTTAGAAATCTGTGGAACGGACTGGCCGAGGCTCTTGATCGGACTCCCTTTAAACCGTAGCTGTCGTTTTAAAACAAAGATAAGTGCAGTGTTACCCTACTGAAAACTCTTGACAACCTCAGAATAGTGTGTGTAGCCACAGAAGTGAATTTTCCTGCTGTCTGGGGGCCGTCATTGGTTGACATAATCTCTAGTTCACTTGGCTATGGGACTGAAGATAAATAGGACAGGAAGATAAAAAGTGCCTTACAGCACTTTTATAGGTATGGGGGCTGGCAGACTGACACTACCCCTTTCCAGGACTAATGTCAGTGTGGAATCTGATGGGAGTCAGACATTTTCTTTCCCTAAAAGAAGCATTCCCTTGGCATTAGTTTTTTCTGAGAATGGTAAAATGTGTTACGTGCCAACTGACCCCAGGTTGTTGGGCAGTGGTGATAATGGCTGGTTACTACTGTTTTTTGGCTTGAGGATCCTCTTCACAAAAGCCCCTTTTGCTTGTGTTGATCTTTTGCCAGATGTGGAATTGTGACCAACCAGGGCTACTGGGATTACCAGAAGAACAAGAGGGGGAGGTTTTATACCAGTCTGCATGTGAAGTGAAGAAATATTGTCCGGAGTAAAATGTCTGATTCAGACCGTCTCCCACTCCAACCCCTCTATTCATATTGGGATTAGAGCAATTTAATTATGGGGAGAAGAATCTGTTTTTCTTCCTTGTAGCTTTGTTGTTGTTGGGTGGGTGGTTTAAGCACAAGACAGAGTCTTGAGTAAGACCAGCCTGTAGGAAGATCAGTTGATGTTTATCCATCCTCTATGCTTGCACCGGGATGATGCGCAACTGGTACCAATAATGTTGTGGCTCTCCCTTCCTTAGCTGTCCACTGGCTGTCATTGGGTTGTGTAGTTATTTCTGTTCCTCATCCCCTGGTATCTCTAAAGCACAACCAAAAAGTACTGCATAAGCAATAGCCACCACAAAGAAAGGGGCCTTTCTCACACAATCTCTTCTGAGTTATCCTTTTGTGAATAAGGGTTTCTGATGATAATAAATCTAGAAGTCTCAATTCTAATCTCTTTCAGAAATCAACATATTGATAGGAATAATTCACAAAAGAATTCACATTTTCAATTATTATTTTTTAAAAATCCAAGTTTATTTAAAAATTTTATTTTAGCATGATAATTGAAAGTTTTCAATTTGAGTTCTTCTCAGCACAGGCACATTCAATTGCTAATTTATTTCTTAAATAAACAACAGACACTTTCAAAAATGGTAACACATTTTACATTTCCCCCAAATATCACTGGGGTCAGGCTTTCATTGATACTGTACTTCCGAGTTCACTGATAGGCCACAAGTTAAAAGGTAATTAAAAGAGAAAATATAGGGAATAAATCGTTTATTGTATTTCTGAGCGATTATCTCAGAATCCAACTGAAATTTTTGAAATAGGATTTGCTTGATTTAAGACATCTTTTGGGACACACCTGGTCCTGCAATCACCTGCAACCATTTTTATTTCCCCTTTATCCCTCAGGAGTCCCTCAATTACACCACTTGTCCCTCCAGGAAGAATCAATTCTTCTACAGTGGATTAATTTTCACTTCTTGTTTGTGCTGGTCATCACACCAAGAACGTTCTGTGCTTACGTTCATCCATGTGTATAAATGTGTTTGTATTCTGACTCCTGGGGCCTTCATGCCATCAGGGAATGGCTACTGAGTCTGGTCTCATATATTGCTCTCCAGCTTCAATTACTGTATTTGCCGGAATATAAGACACATCGGAGTATAAGATGCACTTTGTTTTTATGCACATTTTAAAGGGAAAAATAAATTTTCTACATTTTTTCATGAATTTCAGCAGGGGAAGAGGTCTCCTTTGGACCCCCCCCCCCGATCCCATCGCCGCTGACTGCCAGGAGCCGGGGAGGGTGAGATGGGGAAGAGGGCTTCCAAAGGAGGTATTTTCCCTCATCGATCCCACTGCCACTGACCATCAGAAGCCTGGGACTGTGGGATGTGGGATGGTACTTCCAAAGGAGCTCTCTTCCTCTGCCGATCCCACCACCGCTGACCTCCAGGAGCTTCACCTGGATCCAGCCACCACTGATCAACATGATAGTTTTGATTACAGGCATATGATGAGACGCACTCCATTTTTCAAGTTTATTTTAAGGGGGGAAAGTGCATCTTATACACCAAAAAATACGGTAATACCATCTGGTTCATTCTAGCAGCAATTATTTCATCTTTCCTTCCAAAGGCACTTGGGAATTGGATTTATTAACTGTATATGCTGCAAATAATTGGCTTTTCCAGCATTCAGGCTTCAGTTTGAAAATGCTTCTGTTTTGAACAATTTTGGCTTTTTCTTTTCTTTGAATAAAAAAATATAAACATTTTAATACAGCTTGATTTATTGTGTCTTAAGGGTATGCTGTGATTTAGCCCAGTGGTGGTGAACCTCTGGCATGTGTGGGTATGTACGGCAGTGTCCCAGCACAGAGTTTGCCCCACCCCTCTGCCCAGCAGCCCAATGGGAGCGCTTCCTCCCTACTCCCAGCACAGAGGTCACTCCACCCCTCTGAGGCACGGACAGCAGCCTGTTCAGTTTGGGCACTCAGTCTCTAAAAGGTTCGCCATCACTGGTTTAACCCCTTGGGCCTGTTACCAGATTGATATTTTTGGATGCTTTTGGAAGATGAGTGTGCAAGCCCATATACTCAGAACAGTTCTTCAAAGGACTAGCTATACCATCCTCTCAGGTTCTTCAGCCATGAAGTCCATCTACGTCCAGGAACTCTCTTCCAAGGGATTGAGTTGGAGTATTCTATACCTCATGTTGTTCCTCATGATATCGGTGTGCAAGGCGACCTATGGCAAAGCAGAGGATGGGAGAAACAGTGGTGGGAGGAGGAACTCCGTTCTCCCAGATTGACCAGTGCTTAGAAAACAGGAATGAGGCCGTACGTTACAGATATGGCAGAGGGAGTCAATTGTTGGGCGGTGAGGGCAAACACACTTAAGATTGCAGATACAGTGAGGGAGTCAAAGTGGGTTATTTACACTGAGCCCGTAGAGGAAAGAATCGCTAGGCCATTCAGAGAGGTGGGCTTCTAAGACTAATCTGCCGGAATATCTGCAGCCAAGGGAGGAGGACTTGTCTGTGTTTAAAGATGGGAATATACCCCTCTGTCTGTGGGAAACAAGGTGGAGGGCATATCATCAGGTACTTAATGTAGGAGCGACCTACCCATGGAAAAAGGAAGAAGAGCAGCAGTGCAGGAGGATAAGATGCCAGAATGTTAGAGGTGGGATAACAGACCAGAAACCCCCGAGAGAAACCTGTTCGCATTTTGCAAATGAATGTCCTTCATCGCAAGAAGTTTGGGGAGCTCTGGCAAGTAAATTGGACTGGCCTTATTTAAAGGAACAGAAAGCAGAGACGATTCTCTCGGGGACAGAGCCAGGAAAGGGGTGGAAGGGGCCGAGAAAGAAAGGGAAGCTGGAGAACTGGAAAGTGCCCTGGTCCTTGGTTCGATTAATCAATCTGTTTGCCTTAAGCGCTCTGATGTTCCAAAGGGGACAGGAAGGGAAGACGGGAAAGCTGGCAGATCCCAAACAAGCGGTGGGCAGTTTGGTGGCAAGGCTCAGAGTATATGCTAAAAGAATGATGGTAAGACAGAAGGAACCCGACAGATACAAATGGTGGCAGTGGTTGACAGAAAGAAATTTGGGAATAACTTAGAATGTTAAAAGTTAAGTTTCATGTAAATGACAGTATAATTGTAAATATCATTGTTCTTTTGGTATTGTATATAATGTATATTTCCTTCCACAATCACTATATATGTCACTATGTTTACTGAGCTAAGTATTTGAAAGTGATGACAAGTTTATGTAGTTCACCTCGACAGATGGTTCTGTAGTAAGAATTTTATCAATAAAAAATTGCCTTCTTAAAAAAAATTGCCGCCTTCTTCTTCTTCTTCTTCTTCTTCTTCTTCTTCTTCTTCTTCTTCTTCTTCTTCTTCTTCTTCTTCTTCTTCTTCTTCTTCTTCTTCTTCTTCTTCTTCTTTCCATCTAGCCAGAATTTTAAAACTTATTTCTAGTCTCCTTACTAATTACATTTTACTTGGAGTGATTCTGCTTGCAGAAGAGACAAGACAGTACTGATCCACACAAAGAAACACCTCATGCTAAACATATTGATTCACACCTTATGTACCAGTTCCAAGCATAGACATGTACAATAAAACATAAACAAAAGTTGAGCAACATAGAAATTATATGTTTGGGGAAAGTTGGTGGAGTGACTAGAAGGGATAAAATCTGGAATGAGATTATAAGGGGGAAATGGAATATAACCAATCTTAAATTATATAGTAAGAAAACAAATAAATTGGTTTGCAATCTGAAGAGAATGCATTGGAATTCCATACAATCCAAGGCATATGTGGAAAGAGGAGAAGGAGAAAGACCATGAGGAAGGTGGAGAGAAAGCATTAAAGAAATATTACAAGAACACCAAATAGCATCACTAGAAGTACCAGAACAAGAACCTTACATCTTTCTCAACACCTGATAGGATAAAAGAGGAAGCCAACAAGAGAAGAAGTGGAGGTTCTACTTGCATGTAAAAACATACATTTGTGGAAAATCAGATGATCAATCAAGAAGGTAAAAAAAAGTTGGCAGCTTGGCTTTATTGGTCTGGGGCACTGCGTACAGATTAATTGGGAGCAATTAAAATCATCTGTACAATCAGTGTATTGCTCGACTAACTCTTACATCCTGTCTTGTTCCTTTGCTTCTAATTTCTCTTCGTAACTGCTCATGTAGGCCTTTTACGATGTTTAAAAAATACAATTATTCTATGCAAAATATGTTGTGCAAAGGAAAGGTCCAAGAGTCAGCAAGAAATGTAAAAGAATCAACCATACACCGCTGAGCATTTGGAAGCCTTTAGTTCAAACACATCAGGATATGCACTATTTTACACACTATGTGAATGTTGGTGGCACCATTAATATCTTATTAATAGGTCATAGTTGGGGTAAAAAACATAATAGCTCAAAGCTGAGAAGCACTATCAGAAGGAAGAATATTTGTTAATAATAAAATGTACTTGTAAATTAGAAGGAATATTCTTAGTTTATTTAAGGATTTTAGATTCATTGGCCCTAATTAAAATTTCCTGTATCCCCTCACCTTATCTCTGATGTATAGTGTAAAATGGAGGCAGCCCCAATTTTGTCAGGAGTAAAAATATGTGAAAGAGGGGAAAGTCTATTGTTCCTATCATCATTATTTGTCTTCTTATATACCAATACCATGATAATATATCCGGACTATTCTTTGCCAATCTTCTAGTTTCTCATGAATGACATTATGTGCTGGATGGGTTTGTACAAGCAAAGGGTATAGGGGAGAAAGAGGATCTTAAGAAAAGAAAAACAAAATATGAAGAACCCGTATTACAAAGGGAAAGTAAAAGTAAAAAACAAGATAATAAAAAGATCTAGAAATACTGTATATCATTGGAAGCAGAAAATCAGGAAGATACTCTTCAATTGTTGTGGAAATTTAGTATGGGAACAGAGTCCTCCTCAGGCCTGCCTTCTCAAGCACTTGACTTGCCACACACAAGAGCAAAAGTGAAAACCCATCCACCCAATAAGAGCAAAAACAGCCTGCAGTCCTTCACAGTAGGAGGGCTATCTAAAAGCAGCCACTAAAACTCATGTTAAATAAACCCATAGAAGTCTGAGCTATAAACTCTTGCAACTTTTCTGTTGCCAACCTACCTGATTTTAATCTTGGAAGAGTCAGCACAGGAGATCATAAATGCCAAAATGCCAAGATTTTATTTTATTTATATTTACTACCCCGCCCCAATCGGGTATATACCCGACTCTGGGTGGCTTACAGCGTGGATTAAAATCACAAATAGATCCCATATGGTAATGGTCCTAAAAACCTTAAACGTTCATAAAAAATTAAAACAATGTAGCAGGTAAAACCAAATGTCCCAAACGTCACAGGGGGTGGCTGTCCCCTTAAATCAGCCAACCTACGTGGGATCCCGTGTTCCTGGGACCCCACACTTGCTCCGCCAGCCAGGTCTTCAAACCTTTGCGAAAAGGTAGGAGCTCTGTTTGCAGACGTAGCTCGATTGGGAGAAGGTTCCATAGGGCCGGGGCGAACACAGAGAAGGCCCTCCTCCTAGTGCTAGAGAGGCGAGCCTCCCTAGCCGATGGAATAACAAGAGAGCCCCTCCGATCCGCCCTGGTGGGACGGACAGACGTTCTTAGGGTGACGCGGTCTCTTAGGTATCCTGGCCCACTACCATATAGGGCTTTAAAGGTAATGACCAGCACCTTGAATTGCACCCGGAGACATACTGGCAACCAGTGCAGCTCCCGGAGCAGAGGCGCGGCGCGAGCATAGCGTCCGCACCCCATCACTACTCGGGCCGCCGCATTTTGGACCAGCTGCAGCCTCCGGATGGTCACCAAGGGCAGCCCCATGTAGAGCACATTACAGTAATCAAGTCTGGAGGTGACCAGAGCATGTGTGACCATGAGCAAGGCGTCCCGGTCTAGGAGGGGGCATAACTGGCGTATTACACCAAGTTGTGCAAAAGCCCTCCTGGCCACGGCTGCCACCTGTTCTTCGAACAGTAGTCGTGAGTCCAGGAGGACCCCCAGATTACGCACCGGGTCTGTTTGGGGCAAAACTGCCCCATCCAGAACCAAAGATGGTAACTCCCGAGATAACACAGGGCCCCTTACCCATAGCCACTCAGTCTTGCCGGGATTCAGCTGTAGCCCGTTTTCCCCCATCCAGACCCTAACAGCCTCCAGGCACCTGGAAAGGACTTCCACTGCACCGCTTGGGTCCCCACGGGCCGAGATGTACAGTTGGGTATCATCTGCATACTGATGATACCTCACCCCGTGGGAACGGATGATCTCACCCAGCGGCTTCATGTAGATGTTAAACAGGAGAGGAGAGAGCACCGAGCCCTGAGGCACCCCGTATTGGAGGGGCCTAGGGCTGGACTCCTCCTTCTCCAGCCACACCGACTGGGTCCTGCCCCTCAGAAATGAGAAAAACCAGGACAACACAGTGCCCCGGATCCCCAATCCTTGGAGCCTCCCCAGAAGGATACCATGATCAATGGTATCGAAGGCCTCTGAGAGATCGAGAAGAGCCAGGACAGACGGATGACCACCATCCCGCTCTCTCCAGAGATCATCCACCAATGCGACTAGTGCAGTTTCTGTCCCATATCCGGGCCTGAATCCTGACTGAAAAGGGTCCAGATAATCCGCTTCATCTAGGACACTCTGGAGTTGCTGCGCCACTGCCTTTTCCAAAACCTTGCCCAAAAAGGGTAGGTTGGACACTGGCCGGTAGTTGGTGAGTACCATAGGGTCGAGGGATGGTTTTTTCAGGAGGGGGTGCACCAAAGCATGTTTAAACGGTGCTGGGAAAGACCCCTCCTTTAAGGATGAATTTATAATTGCCTCGACCCAACCCCCTGCCACGGCTGTAGATGCTTTAATCAGCCAGGCAGGGCATGGATCCAGTGCACAGGCTGTGGCGCGAACAGATCCAAGGAGCCTGTCCACTTCCTCAGGGCCAACAGGATCGAACTGATCCCAGATAACGTGGCCAGACTGTGCTCCGGTCAACCCCAGCTCCATGCGTTCCACGCCGGGATTAAGCTTCGAGCGAATCTGAGCGACTTTCCCCACCAGATAATCAGCAAAAGCCTCAGCTGAACCCTGCCAACCAGGGCCCGACCCCCCCCCCTTGCCAAGGAGGGACCTAGTCACCCGGAACAGAGTCGCTGGGCGATTATCTGCGGAGGCAATAAGGGTGGTGAAATATTGACGTTTCACCGCCCCCATCACCACTAGGTAGTCTTTAATAGCTGCTCTAGCTAGTGTTCGATCAGGCTCACTCCGAGTCTTCACCCAGCGGCGCTCTCGGCGTCTATTTGCCCGTTTGAGCTCCCTTAGTTCTTCTGTGAACCAGGGGGCAGATCGAACCCTACAAGCGCGGAGAGGCCGTAGTGGAGCGATTACGTCCAAGGCTGCTGTCACTCTCTTATTCCAAGAGTTGACAAGGGCTTCAGACGAACCGCATTGCAGGTCAAGAGGACAACACCCCAGTTCCCTCTGGAATCCTTCTGGATCCATTAGTCGCCGGGGGCGGACCCATCTAATCGGCCCTGCCTCCCTACGGTGAAGTCTCGCCCCCAGGAAGTCTAGGGTCACCAGATAGTGATCTGACCATGGCACAGGAGAGATGTCTAATTTCTGTAAATTCAGATCACTCAGCCACAGCTCCGACAAAAAGATTAAGTCCGGTGTGTAGCCACTGCTCCAGGTAGGACCCTGAATTACCTGAGTCAGGCCCATGGCTGCCATGGAAACCATGAACTCCCGAGCCACCTCTGAGCCGGTCCCCAACGATGGCAAATTGAAGTCCCCCAGGACCATCAGCCTGGGGGTCTCCAATGCCAGCATAGCGACCGCCTCAAGGACCTCGGGCAGGGAATCCGATTCCTTGCAGGGAGGCAGGTACATGAGCAGGATTCCCAACTGACCCTTAGGGCCCACACGCAAGAACAGGGCCTCACAACCCGGAATTAGTGGAGCCGTGGCCCTGGCGACCCCCAGTGATTCCCTGGCTACCACGGCGACTCCACCGCCCCTTCCCCTCTCCCTAGGCTGGTGCCAAATACCGAACCCAGCTGGGCATAGTTCAGACAGAGGAACCCCATCCTCAGGCACCAGCCAGGTCTCGGTGATGCATGCCAGATCAGCCTGCTCCCCTAAGATGGCGTCTGAGAGTAGGGGAGCCTTGTTACAGACTGATCTGGCATTCACCAGCAGCAGCCTAAAGGAGGGGTCACTCTTGACCGGCTGCTCAGGACCCAGAGATGTAGCCGGGGGGCCAGAACAAGGGACAGCAACCAAATTTCTGACCCGTGTTCTCCGAGAGCGGCCCGCCCCTCGGCTCCCGCTGTAGCACCCCATGCCCGTCACTACACCAATTTGGGCCCCTAGGAACCCTCCAGATCCAACACTCAGAGTCCCATCCCTGCTTCCTGGCTGGCCAGATCTTCTTACTCTCCCCCTGTGATCCTTTCCCCAACTTGCTCGTTATATGAGTTTTTCGCTAAGCGAAATGCTCGTTATGCAAGGTTTGACCGTACTTCGTATGAAGCTAACTTACATTTAGTCCTATGCAGACAAACAGTTAAGCTACCATAGAAATATCACTTGTAAAATTGTATTTTCTTTGTAAAGCATCTAAGTCTAAATTGCATAGCTTATAAATATGCAGTGATTTCTTTTGAAGTAGATCTGCTTGCTAAAACCTAAAGTAACCCATTAACTTTAAAATATTTTGGGATAACTACTTACAGTTAAATCTGATTGTTCAGTTAATTGCTGATTTAAGCTACAATTTTTTTTGAAGATGCCTCACTATTCATCCAAGATTTATTCTTTTTTATTCTTGTATTATGCATTGTTATTCCCCCTCAAACCTATGCATAGGAGGGAAATTTAACTGGCACATCTTGAGGCTCTCACTGCCTCCTTCTCTTATTTCTGCATCCAGGCTGTACAACTATATGGAGAACTCTCTCCCCCGACCTCGGACCGGGGAGAGCGAGAACAGCTGCGTTCGGGGCTGGTGGATTTAAGAACCGCCACCGCCACCCCGCCGGACACTGACGCCTCTCTCCCCCGACCTCGGACCGGGGAGAGCGAGAACAGCTGCGTTCGGGGCTGGCGGATTTAAGAACCGCCGCCGCTGCCCCGCCGGACACTGACGCCTCTCTCCCCCAACCTCAGACCGGGGAGAGCGAGAACAGCTGCGTTCAGGGCTGGCGGATTTAAGAACTGCCACCGCCGCCCCGCTGGACACTGACGCCTCTCTCCCCCGACCTCGGACCGGGGAGAGCGAGAACAGCTGCGTTCAGGGCTGGTGGATTTAAGAACCACCGCCGCCGCCCCGCCGGACACTGACGCCTCTCTCCCCCGACCTCGGACCGGGGAGAGCGAGAACAGCTGCGTTCGGGGCTGGCGGATTTAAGAACCGCCACCGCCGCCCTGCCGGACACTGACGCCTCTCTCCCCCGACCTCGGACCGGGGAGAGCGAGAACAGCTGCGTTCGGGGCTGGCGGATTTAAGAACCGCCACCGCCGCCCCGCCGGACACTGACGCCACTCTCCCCCGACCTCGGACCGGGGAGAGCGAGAACAGCTGCGTTCGGGGCTGGCGGATTTAAGAACCGCCGCCCCCGCCCCGCCGGACACTGATGCCGCTCTCCCCCGACCTCGGACCAGGAAGAGCTATGTGGGTCTTACCTCCTCCATCCCAAATTTGGCCACTCTCTCAGCCAAGTTTGGTTGAGGGGAAAGAAGTTGCAGGGAAACGGACATAGTGGGCTTAGTAAGTGGGGCTGAGTTCGAGATTTTTGTGGACTCGGCCCCCGGGACTCGTCCACCTGTCCCGGAGGCTACGCCCGCCCAGCAGGGCTCAAAAGCCGCGGCGGTGGCTGGACTCTCGCGCCGCCGCCAACGACAACACCTGCAGCTGGAGCGAAGCCGCCTCCTCGCTCGTTGACTGTGCGGTGGACGGAGAGGCTCGTTACTTGTCGTGGTGCTGCCTAGTTTTGTTTCTTTGTATGGAAATTTTTTAACTACTGCTGTTATTGATGTTTATTGAACTTTTTGTTACTGTTTATTGAATTGCTTTTACTGTAATGATGTTTATGTGCTGACGTTCTGTGATACTGATACTGACTATTTATTGACTATTTTTGTTGGATATTGACTATTGATTTATTGATATGTTGTGACTGTAACTATACATGTGTGTAAACCGCCCTGAGTTGGCTCTGCCAAGTAGGGCGGTATAGAAACCCAAATATAATAATAATAATAAAACTCCATTCCGCCTGCTAAAATCTCGGGAGAAAGTCAAACGTGAGGCAGCAGTTAACTAGCCGGACAACCCTGAGGACTAGTGGCCTGTCAAAGTACACAGGGAAGGTTGATGGTCCCCAAGTGGAATAAATCCCACTTGAATCCATGTTGATGGAGAGCATTAGCTTCTTTAATACTGGCCTGGGACTGAGGAGGACTTTGCAAGCCAAAAGGGCTCAGGAACAGCAAGTGACTTGCAGAGCTGGATCAGTGGTATGGGTGTCATGCTGCAATGCGGAAGGCAGATGAAAGGCCACAGCATTATATTTGCAGGTCAGTCTTCATGGTGGAGCACCATGATGATCATCAATACTGTATTTGAAACTGGATATAGCACAAGAAGAAGAAAATTCTTGTGTTAATACACGGGGTACACAGAAAGAACCTCCTCAAAGATTGTGGTATGTTTGAACCACAACAGGTGTACCATGGTAAGGTCAACCTTGTGTTGCCAGCTAATCTTTCTCACACTAGGTAAGGCAAAAAGAACTTTGGAATGAAGAAGAAGAAGAAGAAGAAGAAGAAGAAGAAGAAGAAGAAGAAGAAGAAGAAGAAGAAGAAGAAGAAGAAGAAGAAGAAGAAGAAGAAGAAGAAGAAGAAGAAGAAGAAGAAGAAGAATTTTCTCCATCTCTCACAATATGCCTACCACTGCTTGTGTACTTTGGCAAAGGCTGGCTTTAAACAGGGGTAATCTCT
Source organism: Furcifer pardalis (assembly GCA_030440675.1). Taxonomy (NCBI): domain Eukaryota; kingdom Metazoa; phylum Chordata; class Lepidosauria; order Squamata; family Chamaeleonidae; genus Furcifer; species Furcifer pardalis. The sequence goes on from CP126893.1 coordinate 155,710,651, forward strand.
GATCTGATCTCTGACATGGTCTGGTGCCACCCAATAATTCAGACTGAGCCTGGGTGTGGTTTTCAGTCCCATGGAAGATAGACAACCCCAGGAAGGCTTCCTTGGTCTGAGCAGTGGTATGGATATGAGCAGTGGACTGAAGCGCCTTTCCTGGGAAGAGGTCTAACTCGGGCCCAACCTGCTGCCTTTCCTCAGAGGAAACATAACACAATTCTCACAAACTCAGGAGAAATCCATTCCTCTCCCTTCTTGAAGAAAAAAGTGTTGGGGAAGAGACACTTCAGAGGAATGTGGCACTCAGAGATGGGACTGAGTTTGCTTTTCTTGGTCCCCTGCATCTTCCTCTGCCTCAGTCCAGGAGGTAAGTCTTAAATGTCCCAAATGAAAGAGAGACATACCAGAGACCCAGGACCCAACATTAACAGCATTTCCTCTTCCTAACATAAGGTCCTCCTCAGTGCATGTTGAGGGGCACCATAAGCATTGTAGAATATGGGTGATAGTTTGTTCTTCTCTGCATTCATACAGGGAAACCCCACTTTCTCAGATTAGCCGTTGATCTTCTATGCAGTCTGTTTAAAGCTTTCCTCACTGACCATGGTCAATTTGTTAAATTTCGGACACAACATTTAACAGATTAAAAGGACACCCAAAGAAGAACCAGAATGAGAAATCCCAATGGAGATTCTTTGTGGAAAGCTCTACACCGAAAGGTAGAAAGGGAGGTGATTAAGTAAGTAAGGTTGCATGGGGAAATGCTTCTTCTTCCACTCCCATTTCCCAGTAGAACTGTTCCTTCCTTTCTGCTGATGAGACTCTCACTCCTGAATAGAGTAGAGGCACCTTAGTCTGGTATTTCAGCTGTGAATTTCCCACCTTGGATGATCATGCTAGAAGGCTATGTTTTTAATGGAGTCCAGCCTCATGAAGGCATCACTCAGGGCTTCTTTAACACACTCATACCCAGTGATGGGGTGATAAAAATTTTAGTACCCCACCCTGACGTCATCACAGTGGGGGCGGAGCTAACGTCATGACCTCATGGGTGGAGCCAACGTCATGACGTCATGACGTCATAGGCGGGGCCAAAAATAAAATAAATAAAAATAAAACACACACACACACCCCTCAACCCCCACACACAAAACCGTTAATAAAATAAATAAATAAAATAATAATTAAATAAAAATACACCGAAACACCCACCCACCCCAAACACAAACCCCACTTACAATGGGGACCGTTGGGGCTGGCCCCGAGCTTCGGCGCCCAGCGGCGGTGCGCCTAGCCGGGCGGCCCAAGGCTCCCTGCCGCAACTCTCCACGGGCTGCCCCGAGCCTCGGCGCCCGGCGGCGCGCCTAGCCGGGCGGCCCAGGGCTCCCGGCCGCAACTCTCCACGGGCTGCCTGTGGAGAGTTGCGGCCGGGAGCCCTGGGCCACCCGGCTAGGCGCGCCACCGGGCGCCGAGGCTTGGGGCTGCCCGTGGAGAGTTGCAGCCGGGAGGCCCTCGGCCGCGCTGCTAGGTGCGCCGCTGCGCGCTGAGGCTCGGGGCTGCCCGTGGAGAGTTGCAGCAGGGAGCCCTGGGCCGCCCGGCTAGGTGCGCCACCGGGCGCTGTGCCTCGGGGCTGCCCGTGGAGAGTGGCGGCTGGGAGCCCTGGGCCGCCCGGCTAGGCCCGCCGCCGGGCGGTGAGGCTTGGGGCGCCCGTGGAGAGTTGCGGCCAGGAGGCCCTGGGCCGCCCGGCTAGGCGCGCCACCGGGTGCTGTGTCTCGGGGCGGCCCGTGGAGAGTGGCGGCTGGGAGCCCTGGGCCACCCGGCTAGGCCCGCCGCCGGGCGGTGAGGCTTGGGGCGCCCGTGGAGAGTTGCGGCCAGGAGGCCCTGGGCCGCCCGGCTAGGCGCGCCACCGGGCGCTGTGCCTCGGGGCTGCCCGTGGAGAGTGGCGGCAGGGAGCCCTGGGCCGCCCGGCTAGGACCGGCCGCCGGGCGCCGAGGCTTGGGGCGCCCGTGGAGAGTTGTGGCCGGGAGGCCCTGGGCCGCCCGGCTAGGCGCGCCGCCGGGCGCTGTGCCTCGGGGCTGCCCGTGGAGAGTGGTGGCTGGGAGCCCTGGGCCGCCCGGCTAGGCCCGCCGCCGGACGGTGAGGCTTGGGGCGCCCGTGGAGAGTTGCGGCCTGGAGCCCTGTTTTATTCCACGGGGTTGTTTGTTCCCGGTTTTTACTTCTTGTTTTTATGATCCTTTTTACAGTTTTAAAATTTTAATTATTAGTATTTATTGGATGGGGTTGGGTTTGTGATTGTGTTTTGTCTTGTAAGCCGCCCAGAGTCAGGTATACCCGATTGGGGCGGGATAATAAATGTGAACAATAAATAAATAAATAAATAAATAAATAAATAAATAAATAAATAAATAAATAAATAAATAAATAAATAAATAGGCACGGCTCCTCCTCCTAAGCCCTCCGCCCAGGGCTCCCGGCCGCAACTCTCCACAGGCTGGGAGCCCTGGGCCACCCGGCTAGGCGCGCCGCCGGGCGCGAGGCTTGGGGCTGCCTGTGGAGAGTTGCAGCCGGGAGGCCCTTGGCCGCCCGGCTAGGCGTGCTGCCGGGCGCTGAGGCTCGGGGCTGCCCATGGAGAGTTGTGGCAGGGAGCCCTGGGCCGCCCGGCTAGGTGCGCCGCCGGGCGCTGTGCCTCGGGGCTGCCCGTGGAGAGTGGCGGCTGGGAGCCCTGGGCCGCCCGGCTAGGCCCGCCGCCGGGCAGTGAGGTTTGGGGCGCCCATGGAGAGTTGCGGCCAGGAGGCCCTGGGCCGCCCGGCTAGGCGCGCCGCCGGGCGCTGTGTCTCGAGGCTGCCCGTGGAGAGTGGCGGCTGGGAGCCCTGGGCCGCCCGGCTAGGCCCGCCGCCGGGCGGTGAGGCTTGGGGCGCCCGTGGAGAGTTGCGGCCGGGAGGCCCTGGGCCGCCCGGCTAGGCCCACCGCCGGGCGCTGTGCCTCGGGGCTGCCCGTGGAGAGTGGCGGCAGGGAGCCCTGGGCCGCCCGGCTAGGACCGGGCGCCGGGCGCCGAGGCTTGGGGCGCCCGTGGAGAGTTGCGGCCGGGAGGCCCTGGGCCGCCCGGCTAGGCGCGCCGCCGGGCGCTGTGCCTCGGGGCTGCCCGTGGAGAGTGGCGGCTGGGAGCCCTGGGCCGCCCGGCTAGGCCCGCCGCCGGACGGTGAGGCTTGGGGCGCCCGTGGAGAGTTGCGGCCTGGAGCCCTGGGCCGCCTGGCTAGGCACGGCTCCTCCTCCTAAGCCCTCCGCCACTGCCGGAGCCACTCCAAAATGGTCCGGCTCTGGCAAAAACAAGTGCGCATGCGCAGAAACGGAATCTGACGCATGCGCAATTCAAAATTGCAGCACGCATGCGTCAGATTGACTTCTGCGCATGCGCACTAAATTGGAGCCATTTTGGCTCCAATTTAAAAAAAAAATTTTTCTTAAAAATGGACTACCCTCTCGGAGAACCCTCTGAAATTGTTCTTACCGGTTCCAGGGAACCGTCTGGAACCGGGGACATCCCATCACTGCTCATACCCCCTCGCCACACCAAGAAAGGAATAGATATGTGGAAGACTGTGACAATGAAGAGGAGCATTTGGAACCTGAAATGCTTTTCTTTTTCCATCAGATGCCATCAAATGTGTCAGGTGCTCTGGTAAAGTTGGAGAACCCTGTCTGCCTCTTACAAGCACATGTGAAATTGATAATGCAAGAGCTTCCTGTGTGGTAAAGAGAAACAAAACACGATGTATGTTATGTGCACAATATCCTACATATGTATCTCTATGATGCTGCTGTTATGTGCTGTCAAATCATCTCTGACATACGGTGACTCTATGAATGAGAGATCTCTAAAAAGTCCTGTCCTCAACAATCATGATCTGCTCTTGCAAACTGAAGTAAGAAGGGGGGGCACAATGTGTTCAAAGTAGGAAATCCTCAATTTTATCATTCTTGTCTCAAGAGCCAATTCAAGGTTTATTTGCTGTAGGACCCAGCTGTTCAGCTTTCCAGCAGTCTAGGATATCTGCAGAGCTCTTCTCCAGTACCACATTTCAAAGAAATCATCCCCCCATCAGCTTACTTTACTGACCTGCTTTTGCATAATAGATGGTGATCAGGGATACAATAGTATGAATGATCTTGATCTTGGACTTTAGTGACACCTGAATATTGAAAACACAAATGACAGCAGTCAAGATGGTCTATATTTCAGGATACCCTCCTGTGCTCATTGCCATTAACACTTTCTAAAAAACAGCCATTTCAAATGCTTTGGGTTAGGAGCAGTTAACTAATTAAAAAGGCATTCGTTTCTGGGATTTTCCCTTCCTTGGTGTCTCTATGTGAATGGAACTACAGTAATACCTCGGATAACGTTAAGACTTGGTTCCACAAGTCTTAATGTTATCGGATTTTTAGCCTTATCCAATGCATGCACCAGATAACGTTAAAATCCTATTCAGGTGGATCAGATAATGTTAGCTCCATAGAGATAAGCAACAGAGGCTTCAAGGAAAAGTCAAGGAAACATGCTGGAAACTTAAAGAACTTTAAGAAATAATTGTCTAAAGGGTAAATACATTACAAAAACATGCCAGACCACCCTGACTTTAGGGGAACAAAGCCATACAGCATTTTTAAATTTTTGAAAATTTTATAAAGTGCTGTTTTAAAAGATCTGAACAGAAGCTAGGAAAATGTTTTCCTTTAGAATCAGTTTGCTGAGGTCCATTGCTGTAATAAAGGAAGTTCCCTCAGGGCTTTGCAGGGTGTGAAAAGCTTAATTGCTTTGTACGTGAAAGGTTTCAGTCTGCTTGTTTTCCATTGACAATGCATGAGGCTTTTGGAGCTACAATCTTGGGTTCAGGCTGTTTAGAATTTAAAGGGGAAACTTCATAAAGGTAATTGGGTCAAATTGTCTCTTTGCAATTATTTTTCTGCAAAGTGTTCTGAGTTACACTGGGGAAAGGGTCCTAAGCCTTTGCTTTGCTAAACTAGTCAGACTGGTTTTGCAAGCCTTTGTTATTCAAATGTGGCAAGCTTGAGAGCAGGCAGCCCCTCCCTTTCTCCCAAGAGAAACTGATGAGTCACAGCCACACCTCAGAGAATTTGAGGCAAAGGTTATCTGATGTATCGGATAACGTTAACATAATGGTTAACATAATGGTTAACATAATGTTATCCGATCCAAATGTTTGCCTCAAATTCCCCAACGTTATCCGATTTTAGCGTTATCTGGTCCAATCGTTTTACTGTATGTGAATAGTACTATTCTTTAGGTGACTGTAGAAAATAGTGACAGCTATTATTGCTGTTGTCAACATTTAGGGTCCCCCTGCTATGTAAATTTTGACATTCTTTTTCCTACTTTCAATGTGGGCATGGTATCAGGCCATTTCTAGGTGTTGTGAATCCAGGTGTTGTGAATCATGGATACAGAAGCAAATTTTATTTCTCAAATCTTTCTCTCATTAAGTGATGGAAATATAAAATGTTCTAATTTAATAGCAATTAATTAATTTAAAAGGGTTATATATAGGTGTGTGGAAATAGATAAATGGTTAAGAAATAGATAAATGGTTAAGAAATGTATATTATTAGGAGAGTGAAATTGAAGTTTCAAGTGGGTCATAACGCAAGTATAGAACGCACTAGAACAACAAGAATGTATTTTGATTGCACTTCTTTGAATATATTTGGTTTGTTTGTGTGTTTTTATTTCTGTATGTTTTACTTTTTTGAAAATTTAATTTAAAAATTAATTAAAAAGAAAGCTGTATCCCAATTTTCAAACCCTTTTCTTGGGTTAGGCAACCTGAGGAAACAAAGCTGTTATCAGATTAAAACTTCTGCAAACAGGTAGTGTGAATGTTTTTCCAAAAGATGATGCCTCACCTTTTGAATTAAAAGAAATGTGGGCTGGGAGATAGCAAAGATTGGCACTAGAGACCAAGGTCAAAATCATTCATACTAAGCAAAAGGACAGGGAAGCAAAAGGAAGAAATGTTGGGGGAGGGGGATCAGCATGTTTGAAATGTGGTATTAGAACACAGACTTAAAAGTAGGAGAGATGGCCATAAAAACAGAAAACTGGGTCAAGAGAATCAAGTGAAGATTAAAATGTCACTAAGCCATAAATGAGCAAATCGGGGTTATTTTATCATGCACATATAATGAAAATACAGAACTGATCAGAATAAAACAACATTACTGGGGAAAATATGGGGTGGGTATAAGGGCCAGAGTTGGTTTCAAAATGGAGGCACCCTGGTTCTGGAAGACTGGAGGGACCTGGGCTCTTCACTGTGCCTTTGCTATAGGGGAAAAGAATGTGTTTGTCTTGCAAAGTGGCCTGTGAACTTTATCTGGGTCCAGGTGGCCAGGCCTTAGGATAATCATAGCCAGGCCATTCTCATAACAAGCAGGGTGGGTGGGGGTGCATTTTTGAATTTCTTGATCAGTTTTCTGCCATCTGCCAGGAGGATGAGAGTCCTGTTTCTTTTTGACTCCGTCTGCTGTAGGGCCAAAGCACTGATCAGTACACGTCCTTCCTAGCACCAACCAAGTTGCAAACTCGGAGCAGAGTAATTAATAAGAGAACATTTTGGAGATCCGTAACCCATAGAGTCACCACTCATTTTTTAAAAAATGAATACAGTAGTAGCCGTGTTAGTCTGTGGTTCAGGCATATCAGAAAACAAAAACAAAAAAGTAATAAACAAAAACACTGTAGCACTTGAAAGACTAACTGCTATACAGTTGTACCTCACTTAAAGAGCATAATGCGTTCCACAGGATTGCTCTTTAAGCGAGTTTGCTCTTTAAGCGAAACACCATTGTAAGTGACCGATTGTGTGTGTGGGGGGATTGTGAACTCCGATTTATTTGTTAAGCGAAATGAACATTCAGAGAAAATTCTGCTCTTAAAGCGAGTTACTCTTTAAGTGAGGTGCTCTTTGTGTGAGGTTTGACTGTATTTTAATTGTTAGCTTTCGTAAATGAAGTCCACTTCTTCAGACAAGGAGTAAAACTCTTTAATACCTCATTAAAACTCATTAAAAACTCACTGATGGCATAGCATTTTTGGGGTTTTTTTTTTCTTAACTACAAAACAATTGTATAGAAACAAGATGGATAGAATCGATGACAAAACTCAAGTCAGACCAATTCTAGCTATGAAACAAAACAAAACAAAACCCAGTAATTTCACAGGATAAATTATTGATATTCGTGAATATTTGTTCTTCAAATATTCTCCATAATTTAAAGCTATTTTTTACAACCAGAAACATAATCCCTTTTTAATGCTAGTTTGAGGAGGGCAGCGGACCATGTGTCCCAGTGGCAGCAAAAAACATCAACCCCCCTCTGATTTAGGAGGAGGAAATAGCAAAATTATTTGATGTCAGCTGCATGTTGTATTGTTACCAGGAAAAACATTGAATCTAATGGTGCTGAACATGACACAATATGCTCCCATATTTTTAAAATCACAACTCCACTTAAAATCCATGGACAACCCCCCCCCCCAATCCTATAAAATACTGTCAATTTTCTTGAAGCACTTTTAGTCCATAAGAAAACTTCACTAATATAATTCCCCAGGAGAATTTATTGAGAGACGTTGTCACAAGCACTGTGGGAATGCTATGATGCACCAAAACCCAACCTTCAAATGTCCCTCCCTCTTCTACCATTGCCAAGTCCATCCTTACTTAAGCCAAAACTCTATGCAGAGCATGTTTTCTGTCCTCGCCACATTGAAGTGGCAGGTATACCCACAACTCCATCTGATTGGGGAAAGATACACAAGGCAGATGAAGTGACTGTGGCATCACACTACAGTCTGAAACCACTGATGATATTGCAGTTCTAAAGGATGCTCTTTCTTATAAATTAATCTTCTTCTCATATAGCTTAAAAGACCACATTTACCTCATATACTGATAATTTTCTGTCAGATTATAAAGTGACTGAGTTACAGTACCCATTCTGTGTACGTGTTGTCAAGTATTTCAGAAAATGGAACTATTCCATAATGTAATTCTCTCCAAATTGTTGAATTCATCTAGATCAGATATATAGATACAGTATACATATATGCATAGGTATACATATGAAATAAACATATTTCTCATGTAGTGTAATTATCATGATTCACATTTATAAACATTTGAGCCAAGACCCATGCACACACAATAGAATGAAGTCTAAAAATGTACTCCAACATGAATAAGTTATGTTTTCAATTTAAATGAAATCTATGTTCAATTTATTGATATATTAAATTTAATTCAATAACTAAAATTTTTACCAGTGATTCATGTGTCACTTGTCATTGCTGTTTTTAAAATACTGTAATAAAAAAATGGAACACACATTTGTCCATAAAATAAGATTGATTTATAGATAAGTATAGATGTAGCATATACATTGGCCGTAATCCTATTAGTGACAATCACGGGCACCATGATATTGGTGCAATGCTGACAGTTGAATTCTTTCAGGGTAAGAGCTTGGTGTAGGCAGTTGTCTGTCTCAAGTTGGAAGAGAAGAGACCTACGTAAACTTGGGGCAATTTGCAGTTGAGATTTATGCCAATGACATAATGCAAATGGAAAAATAGAATAGATTCCAGCCATCTGTCTTTATATATGGACCAGGAAAACAATGAATTTTGATAACAGTCTCAAATATGCATCATTTAGGCTTTCCTTTTTTTTTTCTAAAACAATAGAATTTGATTCAATCCCTGACTGTAACACACTTTCTGCTTTCCTGATAGGTTTCCTAGGAAGTTGCTCAATATTTGTTGAAAGGGACTGCTCTGTAGACGAAACTGATTGTGGTAAAAGTCATGACTTATTGATATATAAAAAATCTGTCGGCTGCTGTTCCCAGGCGGACTTCTGCAACAGGAAACTGTAATTCAGAGCTCGGAAGTAATAAATTATATTCTGTGGTAACAGTTCCCGTTTTTACTTGAAATGAACACAACTGAGATTCACTACTTTTTCAGCATAATGATACTGAGTGTTTCCTTGTTACTCCATTCCTGGCTTGAACAGTAAAAGGTGCAAGATGTTGAACCCTCCTTTCTTGCAGGTTTCTCCACAATTTGCTCAGCCCAGTGTTGCGAAGAACTGAGACAAGAATTATGGAGCTCCTTTTGCCCCTACATTTTTAGAAATCTGTGGAAAGGACTGCCCCATGTTCTTCATCCGATTCCCATAAAACCAAAGCGGTCATTTTGAAGATAAATCACAGAATCATAGAATAACTGAGTTGGAGGAGGCCTTTTAGGCCAGCGACTCCAACCCCTTGCTCAATGCAGGAATTCCAATCAAAGCAGATATGACAGGTGGTTATCCAATTCTCTCCTGAACACTTCCAGTGCAGGAGAGCTCACCACCTCTTGAGGAAGTTGGTTCCATTGTTCTACTGCTCTAACCATTACGAAGTTTTTCCTAATCTTTCTTTATTCATGTCAGATGTGCTAGCAGTATATATTAACATACAAAGCTAAAATTAGCACATCTAAAAACAAAATAGAATTTATTTATTTATTTATTTTAATTTTTTTTTAAAATTTTTTATTAGGTATAAAAAGTGTTACAAATCAAGAAAAATACATAGAACAAAAAGAAAAGAAAAACATTACATAAATCCAAAGTGTGTATAGAGAAAAGTCCAAAAAGAAGATAAAAATTCCCATAATTAACAAAATTACATTTGTATCACCATTCAAATATTATTACCTCATGATAAAACTTCAAACTGTAAATTATGTCTCCCCCATATCACCTCAAAACCATTATATTTAATTCTCTAACCCTACTATCATTCTTTACTTTAGAAACACCCTCGTGATATATACATTGTCCGGAGATTAATGTTTCCTTATTTTTTCCAAAAATCATTTTGCTCAGGTGCAGGGAATATGCCTTTATTTTTATCTATTACATATTCAATGAAAGGTTTCCAAATCCTCCAGAACTTATTGCCAATTACTTTACCCTTATTAAAATTTAACTCCCAGGTGAGCTTTTCATTGAGTGCCAAATCCCACATTTCCTTGTACCAATCCCTTCTTTGTAAATTTTCATTATTTTTCCAGTTTCTCGCTATACATTGTCTGGCCGCCGATAACATTATCGCCATCAATTCGTTGTTGTCCTCACTCATTTTGTATTTATCCACCTCAGTTAACAAAACTGTATTTGACCCCAGTTTAACCTGCAATTCCAATATATTCTTAATTTCATCCTCAATGTCTCCCCAAAAATTCTTCAGAACATCGCAAGACCACCACATATGCTCATATGTACCTCTGGCTTTTTTACATCTCCAACATTTCTCGCTCACAGTTTCATACATTGAATGCAATCTTACTGGGGTTCTATACCATCTCCAGATTAGTTTATAATTGTGTTCCTTCACTCTTACCGACATAGATCTCATGATACGTCTTCTCCACATTTTCCCCCATATTTTCTCAGTAATTTTTGTGTTCAATTCCTGTTCCCAGCTATCTTTCAGTATTTGTTGAGCTTTCCCCCCTTTATTTAATATTTTATATATTTTACTAACTATCCCTTTTATTCCTATGTCTCCTTTTCTTAATTTGACCAGCAGTGTTTCAAATTCTGTAAGCTCCCTGTCTGATCCCAATTCCAAAAAAAATCTCTTATTCCAATTGTTCATCTGGAGGATTTTGAACCAATCCAACTCCAATTGCCGATAAAGCTCCTTTCTCCTCTCTAGATCCCTACACTTTTTGATCCAATCCTTCAACATAGAGACCCCATTTTCTAATAAGATATCCCTAATCCTACCGTCTATTTTCATCGGAAAATTATTAAAATCTTCTAATTCTGTAACCAATGAGATCCCTGGAATAAGATCCTTTCTTGCTTTGTTCCATTCCTCTATTGTTGCTCCTATCATCTTACCCTGAATTCTCATTTTTTTATCCTTATCCCCACATAAAAAAAATGCCTTCCCTTTCCTCGAAAACTCTTTTGATTCTAATTTTCCCCATATTGGTTCTTCTCTAATTAGTAATTTGATAACATTTCGTAATTGAAAGGCTCTATAATACTTGCTAACATTCGGAATACCCAGTCCCCCTTCTTTTTGCGATACATACCACAGAAACTTAGATATTCTAGCTCTTCGTTTCCCATTGCAAAATCTATTTATGATATTTTGATATTTTTCCAATTCTTTATCTGTGTGTTTTATTGGCAGAGCATCAAATAAAAAATTTAATTTAGGTAACAACATCATTTTACACATTGCGACCCTGCCAAACCACGATAAATTCAACTTGTTATACTGTAGTATTTTTTTGTCAATCTCTTTCATTTGTTTTCCATAATTCAATTCCTTGAGTTCCCCGGTTTTTTTAGCAAGTATTACCCCTAAATATCTTAATTTATTCGGGGTTTGAATATTGAATTTTTGCTTTATTTCTTCTTCATCCTTCTTACTCCCATTAACTAAGATCATCTCGGATTTATCCCAGTTCACCCTTAAACCTGTCATTTCCTCGAAAGTTTTCAAATGTTCATTAATCTTTGGTATTGCTTGCGCTGGTTGTTTAATTGTGATTAATGTATCATCGGCATATAAACTTATTTTATTCCCTTCTATTCCAATTAATTCTTTATCTTGCCGTATTAAATTCGCCAATAGTTCCATAGCCAATACAAACAGTGTGGGCGACAAAGGGCACCCCTGCCGAGTTCCAGCCTCCAATTTTATTTCTCCTGTATAACTATCATTAAATTTCACTGTCGCTATCCCCTGTTTATATAAGTTCTTAATAACTTTTTGGAATTTATCTCCAAATCCATACAGTTTGATTACCTCATGTATTGTTACCCATTGCAAAGAATCAAATGCTTTAAAAATGTCCAATGCTAAAAAACCTACTTTATCTTTTTGCTTTTCAACTATATCCAATAAATCCACTACCCTCCTTGTGAGATCTGACATATACCTGCCCTTTATAAACCCTGCTTGATCATCTCTTATGTATTTGGCTATGAAACTATTTAGCCTAGTCACCATTATTGTAGAAAAAATTTTGGCGTCTTGGTTAATTAGGGATATCGGCCTATATGATTCTATTTTCTGTAAATCCTTACCCGGCTTAGGGATCAAAGCAATAATAGATCTATTCCAAGATTCCGGTGTTGATTCTCCCTCTAAAATCCCATTGAACAATTTCTGTAATCTCGGAACAATCCAGGGCTTAAAATCCTTATAAAATTCAGCAGGAAGCCCATCTTCTCCTGGTGCTTTGTTCAATTTTAATTTATTAATTACTTCCTCAATTTCTTTTACCGATATTTGTTCCTCCATCCTATTTCTATGCTCTTCTGTTATTAATGAGATGTTATACTTTTTAAAATAATCCTCCAATTTGTTCAACTTTACCTGCTTCTTTGAGTATAGTTCTTTATAAAAGGCCTCTATTATTACTGCTTTCTCTTTCCTTTTATTACATCTCTTCCCCTTCTCATCTACCAATACTTCTACCTGACCTTTATTCTTTTTATCCCTCGCTGCTTTTGCTAATAACTTAGAATTTCTGTTACTATACTCAAAATATTCTCTTTTTAAAAATATCAAATCTTTTTTTACCCTTTCCATGTCCTGGGCTTCCAATTCTTTCTTTACTTTCTGTATCTGATGTAATACCCTCTTATCTTTACCCTTTATATATTCCCGGTGAAATTGTTTTAATTGTGTTTCCAATTCCTGAGTTCTATTGATGTTTCGTTTCTTTTTCCAACTACTTAGTTTTATTGATTCTCCTCTAAAGATCGCTTTCATTGTATCCCATACCCCTCCTGAGCTGACCTCATTATTATCATTCCATGTCCAATATTCATCCCATTTCTCCATAATTTGTTTTTTCATGCTATCCTCTTTGTATAATTTTGGGTCATATCTCCAAACATATCTTTTCCTATCGCCTTGATCCAATTTTATATCTATACTTATCTTGGCATGGTCTGATTCTCTAAACGTCCCTATTTTAATATCCTCTATGTTTTTCAATAACCCTTGCGTTACAAATATATAATCAATCCTTGAATACATATCATAAACTTGAGAATAGTAAGTGTAGTCCCTTTCCTGTCCTTTAAGTTCTCTCCATACATCTTTTATATTCATTAATTTTGCCCAATCGCTTAGAATATATTTATTACTTCTCTTCTTAGTACTTGTAGTGTCAATCTCGGAACTTAACAAGTTGAAATCCCCCCCAATAATCATATTCCTCGTTCCTTCTTTCTGTAAAATTATTCTTAATTTTTCTAAGAATTCTGCCTGATTGGTATTCGGGGCGTATATGTTTGCAAGAGTTATCTCTTCATCTTCTATCCTCCCCTTAATTATTAGATATCTCCCCTCTGGGTCAGCTATAGATTTTATCACAGTAAAACCCAGTTTTTCCGAAATAAGGGTTGCAACACCTCTCGCTTTTGATGTCCCATAAGCCATCTCATAAATATCAATTCCTCTCACAACTAATTTATTAGTATCCGCCGATTTTTGGTGGGTCTCCTGTAGAAAGATGATATCAGATTTAGATTTATTGAGCGCTATCTGCAACCTCCTCCTCTTCACGGCATTCCCTGTCCCTTTCACATTCCATGTTAACAATCTTAAACTCTTAACCATTCGTATTTACTAATCCCTCCCCTTTTTTACATTCATCCCCGGACGTGTCAACCCCTTCCCCTACTAAAAATCTAAAAAAAAAAACTAAAAAAACTAAGAAAAAATACAAATAAATGAATACAATATACTTGAAAAAAGTTACTTATTACAACTACAAGAAAAATAAGAAAAAAGAACTTACCTACTCTTCCATTTCCTGTTACCCTCCCCACACCTTGTTCCAAGATGTCGCCTCTATCATTCAAAGAGGGGAGGGGGGGACCGGGGAAAAAAAGCATTATGTTCTTCTAAGGCCCCCCTCCCTCCACCATTATAATTTTATTCTGCAAATTATTCATTCAAAAAGCTCCGCACTTGATGTTCCTGACACTTCCGCTCCTCCCACTGCACCCTCCACCTCCCCCTCCTTATTCAAAACCGGGCCCATCACCCCAACTGCATACAAGTCAGTTCTCATAGCAATCCATTCTGAACTAGCCACCTTCATGAACCCTAATTGAGTCAAGTACTCCAAGACATCTGTTCTATCATCCAAAATATGCCATCTTTTTTCATAGAAAAATCTCAACTGTTGTGGAAATCTCCAATTATACTTAATATCCTTTGAAGCCAAAAATTTCGTCACAGGTTTCATCATGTATTTCCATTTTCTTTCCTCCGGCGCAATGTCATTGTAGATTTCCACATCAGCCCCCTCAATTTTTAGAACGCCAGACCCCGCTTGTTTGATGTAAGCCATCACTTTTAACTTATCCGCCCAATTTGCAAACTTGACCAAAACATTCCTTGGTGATCTCCTGTCTCGCCTTCCCCCCACTCTATACACAGCTCCAATGTCTTCTGCCACAAAATCTTTTCCCATTTTCAAAGAGTTCAGCCAATCCACTACTCTATCTCTAAGCTTGTCTGGCGTTCGTTCGGCCATTTTGCGTATCACAATATTCTGTTTCCTCTGCCCCTCCTCCACCATCATCATCCTTTTCTCTTGAACAGATACTCTTGAAGCAATCACATGTTCTTGGATCAACATCTCATTCATAGAAATCTTTGCTTGCTCTAAATCCTTTTGCATTGTTTCAGTAATCATGTTAATTTTTTTTGTATTTTCAGTAACCTCCTTCTGCACATCAGTCAGAGTCCTGGCCAGGCTCTCATGTTGTAGCCTGGCCAGTTCTCTGTCTTTTTTCATTTCTTCACAATTATTCTCCACCATTTTATTCAATTTTTGCATTGCAGCCTGATTTTCATTTCCGTTTTTAACCAATTGTTGTAATATAGCAAACATATTGTCCATTCTGTCCGGTACATCTACTGATCGTCCTCCAGCACCTGCTTGAGAGTCCGTTGCTGCCGTTGTGACCTCCATTGTTGGTGATGGTGTATGCCTTTCCTTATCTTTTTGATCTTTTTCTTTTTTCTCTCTCCTCCCCTTTGATCTGACTGTCTCCTCCCCTTCCTGCATAGTCTATCTATTTGTTTATTTCTGCCTTTCAAAGTTATAAAATTATCAAACCCCTCAAAATAGCTAAAACCCAGATATATCTATATCTATATTCTATATTCAATATCTATATCTATATTCAATTATATCCAAAAATATAATATCCTAATAATTAAGTCAATACTTAATATCAGAAGAAGTCAGAAGTACAATAATCCAATATCATAGCCTATAAAAATGAAATCAGGATAAACACTTATTATCTTCTACGTATAGTCCAAAAAGCAAGGGGGGGTTGGGAAAGAGGGAACAGGGGGGGAGAACCAATATATAATGCTGCTGAGACCACTATTATTTTCCTTCTTTAAAAGGCAAGATGAGTTCCACTTCTTTCAGCGGTGAACAAACCGAAAGTCTATAATCTTTATTCAAACAATCACCCAAAACCAGCTAATGTTAAGTTTAAACAAAGTCCTTCTTCTCTTCTTTATTTCGCCGCTACTCTTTATCTCGTTTCAACCCTCTAAACCAAGCTTCAATCAACCAAAATCCAGCGAGAAACAACCGCTTTCTTTCTTTCTTTCCCACAAAGTCCCCACAGATTCGCTGTTCAAAAAAGTTTATTAAAAATGTTACAAATTGAACATCCCCACCAATACAGCTTCACAGTTTTCCACTCTGGCCGCTTTGACCGCCCTCCAATCTTTTTCCTTTGTGTCCTCCTCTCTTCTTTGAGCAGTTAAGTTTCGTTTCTCGTTTAAGCTTCGCTACTCGTCGCCATCTTTGCATTAATCCTGTTTCACTTTCTGCATTGCGTTATAATCCAATTTAAAAGTCAATTTTGGGCAATGTGATTCCACAGACAATAAAGTCTTTTTCCTTCAGATTTATCAAGTTTTTCTAGGGAAAAAGCCCCCAACCGCCACTTCAATTGATCAGAGTCAGTGCTTTCCGCGGCTTTCCCCTTTTTTTCTCTCCAAACGCACTCCGATCTCTGCTTTTCTCTTGCCCTTTCTTTCAAAACACAAGTTCGAAGGTCCACCCCAAGCTCGTTCTGCGGCTCCCCGTCTGCCCTCACCAAGATTTTCCAACTTACGATACTTGAATCAGCAGGACAGACTCCGGAACCGACAAATCCGGTCTCCTCTTCTCTTCTTATCGCGGCGCCCCGTCTCTACGTTGTTTTGCTCCCGCACCTCTCAAAACAAACAGGACTCCGGCGCCGCTTCCACGATCTGCTCCTTTCCACACTGCACACACACCCAGGCTCCGCTTCGGCCTCGGGGTCGGCTCAACGGGCTGCTAATGGGTTCAAAAGACCTCTTTCGAGGCTCGGACCCACCGCGTCCCGGAGCGCGACCTCCTCTCGCCCGCTCGCCCGGCTAACGCCACTCACCACTCCGCCGCTTTTCCGCTGCTTTCGCTAAATTTTTTTACAATCCTGGCAGACCCCCTTCCTTTAACATCTCTGGTCTCGCAAAAAATCTCCAAAAAAACATTTATTTATTTAACTAAAATCTCATTGATACCCCATTGTATGGCGGAGGAAGGAAAAGCTGCTGCTTCCCTTACTCCATCCAAACCACGCCCCCACAAAATAGAATTTAAAAGGGCTAAATAACATCTGCCCAAAATTAGGCCACATCAACAGCATTTCCTCTTGCCAACATAAGGTCCTCCTCAGTACACATTGAGGAGCATCATGTTGCACATTGAGGTGCATTGTATCATACAGGAGCTAGTTTGTACTTTTCCACATTCACACAGGCTGTCATCTACAGGGAAACACCAAAAGAAATTTCAGATTAGCCCTTGATTTTCCTACACAGGCCATGTTTGTTCATCTTCCATAGTTCTAAGGCAGTCTGGCATCTGGTTATTCAGAGGAGCAGAATTTGTGAGGAAGCTATGCTTTGATTTCAGTCTCTGCTTTGGTGGTTGGTGATCAAATAGCAGGTATGTTTCCAATGATCTTGCTTTGACCCACTCTTTCTGAGCAGAACTTTATTGTCAGGATTTTGATGCTAAGTAATGCATTTTTTGTATCATGGTTGGTTTTAAGCAACCTGTACCCAATCTCACTGTTTCATTTAGGGCCGCATCCACCCACCCTGCATGCTTTGATCTGCACCACGCTGGACTAGTATACTCTCCTGCAGGGTAATATAAAGTTAGCATAGAAGTTCTTAATGTGTGTGGTTGGGCACCCCAATTTGTTCCTGTTATTTTCCTCAGAATAGTGTTCCTGGCAAAACTTTTCTATTTGGTATCAAGGCAGTGGATCTTGAAAATGAGAGTTCAATCCAGCGTAACTCCCAGGTAATTGGGGATGATGCAATGTTCGAGCCTGATGCCATTCCAAGTTTTTCCTAATATTCAGATTCTATCTGGCTTCCTGTAGTTTCAGCCCATTATTTCTACTTGGGTTTTCCCTGTAGATGACAGCCTGTGTGAGTGTGAAGAAGCACAAACTAGCTTCCATATGATCAGTGGTGAGATTCAAATTATTTTACTATTATTGCCAACGTGGAACAGGAATAAACTGAATCCAAGTTACAGGCAAATGTTTAATAATGTCTACACAGTAGATGTGGATCTATATCTGGATGGACAGCGGAGGACTGAGAAGTCTGGAATAATTTGGTCAGGGAGGGTTGTGAAGGGTCAAATTCAACTGTGTGACTGAGAAAGAACAACACAGCTTGTTGGCAGAATACAAGAGCACAAATAGAAGATGCCACTTTGAAAATCAAAAGAGTGTGTGTGTGTGTGTGAGAGAGAGAGAGAGAGAGAGAGAGTGTGTGTGTGTGTGTGTGTGAGAGAGAGAGAGAGAGAGAATTCTGACTCTAGGGGGCCTTCCTGCCATAAGGGAATGGTCACTGAGTCTTGTCTCTTTCCTTCCAGGTTACTTGGGAATTGGATTTGTTAAAGATATGTTGTCTAAAATTTTGGATCAAACATTTATTTGTTGTTTTATTTGCCTTAATGAATAAAAGTTTATAACCAGAGCCACAGTTTACACACGGACCATATGAAATAAGGGGGGGGGGGGGAACCAGCGCTTAACAACAGGTGATATCAAGCATACCTAAATGCCATTGATACAAGTGAATTGCAAAAAGTGTCTTGATTAAACTCAACACAAGTCACGAAAAGCAGACAGTAACCTAGAATGCAAATAATAGAAGCAGAAAGAAATGTTGATTAAGGGCTGGTTTTTCACCCAGGTCCCAAGATATCTGACAGGCAATTGAACTAAATCTAAGCACTCTCCTTTTGTCTCCACTTTATCGAGCTACAGGGAAATTCCTGTAAAACCAGTTTTCCTGCCTACAGAACAAAAGATCACTTGGGTGCTATGATGAATGCACGTTCTTCCTCACTTGCTTTGGGCCCTCTCAGCGTTCAATCCAAGGCGGATTATTCAACAAAAATCCCCTCTAGAACTATCCCAAGCTCACGCAAGAAAAAATATGTTCACCATTCTCCAGCCAATCCAGGCTGATCCAAACACCTGGCGCTCTCTCTTTACAGAGACAAGCCCAAGTTACTATGAGAGGTTTTAGTAGCGTTTTCAAGAGGCAAACAAACAAAGAGAGACTTACTGCCTTTCAACCCAATATCCCATCTTCAATGAACACGCGTTGATTGAAGAAAATATTTTTATTTAAATTGGTAGCATGGTTCTGATGAATCAGGTTACAGATCTCAGCATAAAAATTATTGTCTAATTTTAAGTTTTAGAGAAAGGATGTTTCAGACAAGTATTCCTCTTAATAAAAAAAGAATCTGTCTAGCTATTCTAAGTTACCATAATTAAGATTTCCAGAGATAGGCCTAGTTGCAAAGGCCATCTCTGTATGGTCGATGTTCCCTAGTTGACAACCATTTTCGAACTCCTTTGTTCTAGCCATGTGCTCATGGCTTATCTCGAGGAAGAAAGGCTTTCAGCATTAGCCCATTTCCTCCCCCCTTAAAGATTCTACATCTTTACTGCTTGAGAATCAAAATCTCTCTTTCTCCTTCTGTTCAACTGCTTACCTCTTCCCTGCTTTCTGCTTGCCACTCCCTCCCTCCAGGTGTGACATAACTAGCAGACATCCAATCAAATAACAGAGTTGGGGTAAACAACTCTTTGAATTTATGAGGCCTAGCTGGCGCCTCCAAGTCTGTTTATCTCTTCCCTTCCTGGGCCCCAAAGTGTGAAAAACAACCAAGTAGCCCTTTTGGCTAGCAAGAGAAGCCACATTTCTACTATAGACTAGAAACTTACTAAATTCCATGTTGGACATGTGAAGACTTGGGGCCTCATTTCATCACAGGTGCCACATCAAATCATGTTGAACTCTGCTTGACACCCAAGTCTCCTGCCTCCTACAACCAAGCCCTGCCATTGGAGGAGAACTACAAAACCCAACCCCCATTGGCTAAGAATCATTTCCCCGCCTTCCATTCATTCACAAAATCCAGCCAGGAGGAATAACAAAGTCTCAACTTTAAAATGTTTCCTCTCTACATATTGACTCAATGGGTTACATTGTAACAGGGCTGAAATCGCTTAAGGGAAATTGCTCAATCCAAGGACAATGACCTTTGAAAGCAGTACTAATGTTCAAATTGTAATTGTTAAATGCCAATGTGTAAACTTCCAAAGTTTTCTTTGTTTTGCCATTAAATTGCCCCATCTAAGTGAATTACTGTAGTTCATAGTCAATATTAGCCTAGGAATAACATAGACCAGATTTTGTATAAAGATGTTTGGGAAGAAGGGTGGGGAGCTCACTCCTAGAATAGCGGGTGTGGTCTCACGAGGGCATTTCATCAGAACAGTGAGGTAATAGATTCCGTAGTATGGCTGCCCCCTGTATTCTGAAATCTTCTGTGTACCAATAAACCAATTTGTTTTGATTGAAACTGTGCCTCATTATTAGTTCCTAGGATTTTGTTAAATCTCTGCCAGGAAAACGAACTGGGTCCAAATTTTAAGGTAACAGATACATGCTGTGAATAATTGGCTTTTCCAGAATTCAGGTCACAGTTAAAAACTGCTTTTATTCTGAACATTTTTGCCTTTTGATATGAATTCTATGCACGTCTTGCATTTCGGTTGAGTGGTCTGGCAGCTTTTGCGATGTAACAAAAATCATGTACTTCTGACGAGCTGCCACCACAAAACTAAAGCACCCACGAAAATAATGGTTACATTGACTGAAAGCTCGTCTTGGTGACTTTCAAAAATGTAACGAGCCATTGGCTCAAAATACAAAGTGATGGCGTCATTGCTTCCAAAACTTGCCTTGAAAAAAATGCAATATTCACCAGGGGGGGTGTCAGTTTCCGGTGGCCTAGCAACCAAACCACACAACCGATTCAGGTGATCCAAAGTGTGTTTGAAAGAGTAAATAATAACCTCTGTGGTGACACTATTACATTTGAAATTGGACTTCAGGGGGGAAACTATGAACCATTTTACAAAAAAACACTCAAACGAGGTCACAAAAACGCAAAAAATAAAAAGGGAAACCATGTCAGAAACTGAATATGACAACTCCCTAAGGTGGATACAGTTCAAATACAACATTTGAGAAGAATGACAACCAAAGCAGGAATCAGCAACAAAGATATTAAGGAAAAATGTGACTCATAAAAATGATATTTTTGAAGGGGGGTCAGTTGGCGGTGAGCCTGCAACCAAATTGATCAACTGAACAAAGTGATCCAAAGTGTGGTTGACAGAGGACATAATAACCTTTCTTGTGACACTTATGCAATTTGGATTGGACTTCAGAAACATTTTCTATGAAGGTTTAAAACAAAAAAAAAACCCCACACTTCCTTTTTAACCTTCTTTCCTTTTAAAAAAAAAGTATCTCTCCACACCAGAATAGATACATTCGAGGTATGACTGTATTTATTTCCTGGTCTGGCACAGACACCTCTGTGTATGCACGAAAGCAGCCATATTTATTTCTTGGCCCAGCATGGACACTTCTGCACATGCACAATCACATCCATGCCAAACCAGGTAGTAAATGCAGACACTTTTGCGCATGTGTGTGTGAGGAGTCCTCGCTGAACCAGGAAGTGAATACAGACATTTCTGCACATGTGCAGAAATGTCTGTATTCACTTCCTGGTTTGGTGAGGGCATTGCAAGCCTGGTGGAATGGCTTCAGGGGTCAATCTGACCCACAGGCCATAGTTAGGGGCAGTGGTGGGGCAGTTCCTTGATCACACCGGTTTGCACAGGGGGAGAGGGTAGTAGATATTTCCCATGGCCATGCTCATTTCCTTCCCAGCAGCCTGCTGGGTCTCTTCCTGGGTTTTCCTTCTGTTAGCTGATATTTTGAAAGTCACCCTTTATTTTAAGGTATATTCTTTTATTTCTAAATAAAGTTCTTTGAACCGTTCAGTTTCCCTTGAAGTAAGCCCTGAAATAGTCATCACACATTCCACGTTCCCCAGAGCACAGACCTTGATGGCAGACAATGCCTGCATCAATTAACACCCATGTCCTGGTCATATTTTAGTCTAACATCAACCAAGATTTCCTTTTAATCAATAAAAATTTCCTTTATACCTCCACCCCCTTCATGTACCATGGTAAACTTAAGCTTCACACAATACACTCAAATAGAGCCTGGAAATTAATGGAATTTGAAAAGGTTGGGTGATCCTGGAGTCACCTTTGGTGTTAATCTCACCTTAGGAAAGAAACTAATTGCTTATCTATCCTGCTGACAAATACAATTGTTTAAACTTGAGACTTAGCTCTCTTGCTCAAAGATGAAGTTTGATTCCCTTTTAAGATAGGAATGTATAGGGAATCTCTATGGAATATTTTCTGTATGTATTTGACAATGATATTAATTCTGGATTTTATGTCTCCTCAGTCCAAGGAACAGTTAAATGGAATATTATAACTAAAAGATAGCTCTGATATTAAAGCAGTGCAAATAAGGGAAAACACCCTGTGTCCTCAGGGAATCATTATCAAAGGACCCTTGTATTAAAACAGTTTTTCCAGCCAGATGTGGAATTCAGTACCTATTGTTGTGGAAATGCAGCTGGAAGACTGAGAATGCTCCTTTGTATAGCATTGTGTGTCCAAGAGATCAAGAAGCCAATATTTACACTCTCTGAAGACTAGGATGTTTAATTAAAAGAGGGTAATTGTTTGTACTTGTAAAACATTGTGTTGCTTTGTGTTACTGATCTGCAATAATCTGTGTACTCTCTTACTTGAATAGCCATGAGCTTCCTTTCTTTGTCTACTGAAACTGTAAAAATTTAATTGAGTGAGTTAGTCAGTTTGGCCCTTAAAAAAAGATTATAAAACTGAACTCTGCAGTCAGTAGACCACCTCATTCCTGGCTTTTCCATCTGCCTAGAGCAGTGGTGCCCAAACTAAGGCCCGGGGCCCCGGTGCGGCCCCCGATGCCAATTCATCTGGCCCACAAAGCCCTCATCGCTCCTGGAAGTGGAAGTAAAATGCGCCCATACGGACACCCATATGGGCACATTTTACTTCCACTTCCAGGAGAACAAGGGTTTCATGGGCCAGATGAATTGGTGTCGGGGGCCGCACCCGGCCCCTGGGCCTTAGTAACCGGCTCCCTGAACCACATGATCGGCCCACGGCCTAAAAAGTTTGGGCATCCCAGGCCTAGAGTTATGGTCAAAACTGCTAGATCCGGAGATCCGAGCGTGGAAGTGAGGACGCGGAAGCCATTATAGGTGAACCGAACAACACGTCTGTTTATTATGAGAACAACAAGACAACAACAACAACGGCTGGGGAGGCAGGGACTTAAGTACCCTGCTTGACCCAGCCCACTGACCAATAGGATGCGGCGATTTTCCCGCCGCTGGACTTTCAAATATCCAACACCCCTTTCCCCCAGAATGCACTACACTCTATTTGCATACATAGTCAGCCAGGTGACTGGGGCGTGTCCGGACCCTGTTGGCCCCGCGCAGTTCAGTCGGCGCCGGGGCATCTAGCGGAGCGGACCTGTCGCTTCCGCTCTGCTCTGCCCTGGCAAGAAACTGCTCCGGATTAGCTGCGACTTCGGCGGTAACCGGGGGTGGACCTGCTTCACCAGGTAAGTCCACCGGCAACAAGTCTGCGCGAGAGGGGGTGAGACAGGGCTGAACCGGGTCAGTAACCGGTTCGACTAGCGTTGGTGTGTCTGGTTCTGGGACGACTGGTTCTTCTGGAATGCAGTCGTCCTGTGTGTCGGGACTTGTCCGCCTCCTGAGCTGGTCGATGTGGCGTTTCCATACTCGACCATCAGCGAGGTGGACCTTGTATGTGTATGGGCCCAGCATATCACAGACGCTCCCGTCTTCCCACAGCGGACCCGGCGCAAAGTTCCTGGCGAAGACAGGGGTGTCTATGGGGAAGGTGCGGCCTCGCGTGTGTCCCTCTCGGAATTTGTCCGGAGAGTATCGGGGGTGCAAACGGTCTAGTTGGCAGCGGAGCCTCCTGCCCATCAGGAGTTCCGCGGGGGCCTTTCCTGTGGCAGCACAGGGGAGATTATGCTGTGCCAGCAGGAATGTGTCTATTCTCTCCTGCCAGTCTCCCGGCCCCAGCCTCCCCAAAGCTTCCTTCGTGCTGCGCACGAACCTCTCGGCTTGCCCATTCCCTTGTGCCCTAAAAGGGGAGGTGAGTGCGTGCCTGGTTCCTAGGGAAGCCAAGTACTGTTCCAATTCTGTGGCCGTGAACTGCGGGCCGTTATCGGAGACCAGGGTGTCTGGAATGCCATGTGTGGCGAACAGCTGTCTGAGTTCCCGGATGATTGCCCTGGCGGTGGTGCTATTCAAAAGCCTCACCTCTAGCCACTTTGAATAGGCATCTACGACAATGAGAAATGTTTGGCCATGGAATGGGCCGGCTAGGTCGATGTGGAGTTTCTGCCAGGGACCCGAGGGTTGCTCCCACTCCCTGACTGGGGCTGCTGGAGGATTGGGTCAGGACAATTGGCAGGGTGCACACTTGCTGACCCACCCCTCTATATCCTTATCGACCCAGGGCCACCACACGTAGCTCCTTGCCAAGCCTTTCATCTTGACCACCCCCGGGTGACTAGTGTGTAATGTTTCTAAGACTGTTGTGCGGAGGCTCTTAGGAATCACCACCTGGTCTCCCCACAACAAACATCCCCACACACAACACAATTCGTTCCGCTTATCCAAAAATGTCCTGAACTCCCCTTCCCCCTTTACCGGCCAACCGCGCTGTACCCAGCTGGAGACAGTCCGGAGTTCCGTATCCTTCGCCGTGGCCCTGGCAACCTCAGCCGATGTGATGGGGGCAGAGTCCAAAGTGTCCAAGAAAAGCACCGATGCCTCCCCCCGCTCTGCGCCGTCCAGGTCCGGGAGGGGGCATCTGCTCAGGGCATCCGCATTGCCCATGTGCTTCCCTGGGCGATAGACCAGCGTGTAAGAGTACCCCGACAAGAATAGGGCCCTGCGTTGCATGCGGGGGGACAGCACAGACGGCGTAGGGCGGTCGCCGGCCAAGAGTCCTAGCAGGGGTTTGTGGTCAGTGATGAGTTCAAAATTCCGTCCATAGAGGTAATCATGGAATTTCCTTACCCCACCCACAGCCGCCAGCGCCTCCTTGTCGATCTGTCCGTAGTTCCGCTCCGTTGGTGACATAGTCCTAGAGTAGTAAGCGATGGGTGCCTCAAGTCCGTTGGGCAGTCGGTGGGCGAGGACCGCGCCAACACCGTAGGGAGATCCGTCGCAGGCGAGGACTAGCGGCAGGGTGGCGTTATACTGGATCAGGAAACTGTCCTGAGATAGGAGATTTTTTACAGTCTTAAACGCCGACTCTTGTTCAGGGCCCCACTGCCACCCCGACTTGGCCACCAGCAGTCTGTGTAGCGGCTCAGCGGCGGTAGCTTTGCCCTTAAGGAACGCCGCGTAGAAATTTAAGAGACCCAGGAAAGCCTGTAACTCCTGCTTATTCTTTGGGGCCGGAGCGTTCCGTATTGCCTTCACCTTGCCCTCGGTTGGGTGAATGCCCTTGGAGTCAATACGGAAACCCAAAAACTCCACAGAGGGTACCCCCAGTAGGCACTTGTCCCGTTTTACCCTCAACCCGGCGGCCCTGAATTTCGCAAGGACGGCTGCAACCCTGTCTTTGAGCTGCCCCGGGTCCTCCGCGATGATCAGGACTTCATCAAAATAGGGTACCACCCCCGGGAGGCCGTGGAGGAGTCTCTCCATAGTGCTCTGAAACAGTCCCGGCGCGATGCTGACCCCAAATTGTAAGCGGGTACATTTGAATGCTCCCCGGTGTGTAACTATGGTCTGTGCCTCTGCTGTGGCGTCGTCTACCGGCAGCTGTTGGTAAGCCTGCACCAGGTCCAGCTTGGCAAAGATCTTCCCGGGGCCTAATGAGTGCAGCAGGTGGTCGATGACGGGAACCGGGTAGGCGCTTGGCTGTAAGGCTTTGTTAATGGTGCATTTGTAGTCTGCACAAATACGCACCGACCCGTCCGGTTTTATGGGGGTTACTATGGGGGTCTCCCACCTGACATGGTCAACTGGGACGAGTATTCCCTGGGCCACCAGCTTGTCCAGTTCCTTCTCTACCCTGGGCTTGAGGGCCAATGGGACTCTCCTAGCCTTAAGGCGAATCGGGGCAACACTGGGGTTTAGAGAGAATGAGATGGGTGACCCCACATACCTGCCCAGTCCTTCACCGAAAACGTCCTGGAATTCCACCATCAGGTCGTCCCGCAGCGAGGTTTCACTGGGCTGTTCTACGGCGATACTGTGGATGCCCGCGATGGTCAGCCCCAGGGCCGGAAACCAGTTTGTCCCCAGGAGGGTCGGAACCTTACCGTGGACTACGGTGAGTGGCAGGACCGACTCTTTTTCCCCGTACTGGACGTGGACCCGTTTCTGGCCCGCGATCGGAAGGAACCTGCACTGGCAATCCTTCACGCGGATTTTCTGGGGGGCCAAGTCGGACTCTTTGAGGGAGGGAAAGGCTTGTTGCATCCATCTCCAGGATACAATGGACATGGCGGCTCCCGAGTCGACTTCCATCCGGCATTCCTTTCCGTCGATCCGGACCGTGGTGTGGAATTTCCGACCCCTCTCTATGTCGGGGTGACTTATCGTGATGGTGTGCGCTTCGGCGTCTTCGAATTTGGCGCCATTGTTTGCCTGGCGCCTGTGATTTGTTCGGTGGGTGGCGGCCACCTTGCCCGGCGGGAGATTTTGAACGTGCCGGTCAGCCTGGTTTCCTGCTTGCCTCGCGCGGCAGGCCCTTGCAATATGCCCCCGTTTATTGCAGTGGCGGCAAATCGCATCTTTAAAACGGCAATGCGTTCTTTGATGTGGCCCACCGCAGCTGGCACACCGGTGACTGCTCTTCCCCTGGTTTGCCCCGTCGGTTGCACATACTTCCGCTTCCTCGTCGTCCTCCTCGTCGGGAACGACGTCCTCGTGGTGGGCGGTAGCCGGATGTGGCGCCGACGGGGTCCGATGGAGAGAAGATGCAGCCGATGTGGAGACCTCATAGGCTCTCGCCTCATCTATCACGGTTGCCAGGGTCAATTCTCTTCGGGCCAAGAGACGCCTCCTGAGCTTGTTGTCCCGGACCCCGCGGATGACTTGTTCTATCAGGGCGTCCTCGAGGGTTGGCCCGAACGCGGCCAGAATGGCGGCTGCCCTCAGGGCGGCCACGAATTCACTTATGGGCTCCCCGACCATCTGGTAGCGGTCCCGGAAATGGATCCGTAACACAAACTTTGAGGATGCCGATGAGAAGTGGTCCTTGAGAGCGGACTGCAAGGTCTCCCACGCGACCTCCATAATGGGCGTCGGAGCCACCAGGGACTGGGCTACTTCGTAGACCTTCGATCCACAGTGGGTGAGGAAGAACGCCTTCTTCCTTTCTTCGGAAATTTCCCCCAGCTCAGCGGCGATGAGGGAGAATTTGAAGCGGTCTAGGTAGCTCTCCCACTTCTCGTCCTTTGGCTGGAAAGGTGGCGGGGGCGTGTAGGTAGCCATGGCGTGGTGCCGATTCTGCTGGCTCAATGTGTCTTTGCGGTTCTGGCTTGCTCCTCAGTATCCCATCCTCGTCGCCAGTGCTAGATCCGGAGATCCGAGCGTGGAAGTGAGGACGCGGAAGCCATTATAGGTGAACCGAACAACACGTCTGTTTATTATGAGAACAACAAGACAACAACAACAACGGCTGGGGAGGCAGGGACTTAAGTACCCTGCTTGACCCAGCCCACTGACCAATAGGATGCGGCGATTTTCCCGCCGCTGGACTTTCAAATATCCAACAAAAACCACAGGCCTTTTGCCTGTTTACATCTATATTAATATTTTTTTAAAAAATTGATTTGATTTTCAAGTAAACTTTTTTAATATGTATGAAACAATTGGCCTATGGCTCATTTTTAAAGCTTCCACCCATGAAACGGTTCTTTAATATTAAAAACAAAATTATTTCAGACTTCTTGGCCTGGATGCCTGCAGTTCTAAGGCATGGAGTCTGAAATTCGGGTAACTCTTCTAGGGGCTCCTCCTGCACACCAACAAACAATCTATAGTGCAAGGTGTGGGTCTGGGGAGGGGTCCCCCAACTGCTTCCCATCCCAACTCCAACCCCACCCCACCCCAAGAAAACACCTTTCTCTGGGGTGGAAACTCCTCTTCCCTCCAGCCTCTGCTCCCCTTCCCCTGTCCTCCTTGTGGGGAGAGAGAAAGGGGACCAACCAGAAGGGCGGCTTATTAGAAAGGGACCGTGTCCTTTTTCCTCCAGCCTCTGCTCCCCTTTCCTCCTTTATTGTCTTGAAGGAACATTGCCCTCGGAAGGTCTTTTGGTAACTCAGCCCTCCAATGCTTCTAAGAGCAAAACTTTTAACATGTTGGTTTTTTCCTGCTTCTGGAGTTTGATTCTCAGGTACTGCATGACGGAGTGAGCTCCAGTCCCTATCCCAGCTCCTGCCAACCTAGCAGTTTGAAAGCAAGAAATTGCAAGTACAGTAATACCTTGCATAACGAATTAAATTCGTTATGTGAGGTTGCTCGCTATGTGAAACAAACAAAATTCCTATGCAAAAACTCGCATAACAAGCATTTCAAGGGGGAAACTCGCATAGCAAAAAAATTCACTATGTGAGTTTTTCCCATAGAAACGCTCGTTATGTGAGTTTTTCCATAGGGAAAGTCCGACTTGCATAGCGAAAATTTTTGTTATGCGAGTCAGACCGCTTAGCAAAAAACTTGCTCAGTTTTTCACTAAGCGAAACGGTTGTTATGCGAGGTTTGACTGTACTGTAAATAAATAGGGACCACTTTGGTGGGAAAGGTCGCCCTTGCTCAAAAGCCACTCATATCTGACTCTAGGGCATGGGTGCCCAAACTATGGCCCGTGGGCCAGATCCAGCCCATGACGCCAATTTATCCAGCCTGCTCCACCCTTGTTGCTCCCAGAAGCGGAAATAAAACTCACCCGACTTCCACTTCTGGGAGCGACAAGTGTGGTGTGGGCTGGATAAATTGGCATTAGTGGCCGGATCTGGTCCACTGGGAGTAGTTTGGGCACCCATGCTCTAGGGAGTAGTGCTCATTTCCATTTATAGCCAAAGAGCCAGTGCTGTCTGTAATTGCAGACGTTTTCATGGTCATGTGGCAGGTATGATTAGATCGCCCACCCAGTCACATAGCCACGCCCACAAAGTAGGCCATGCCTACATTGTGGTAGTAAAAAAAATTGGAGCCCACCACTGGATAGGGCACCCCTGGCTTAAAGCGCCCCATCTAGTTCCATCTCACTGCTTGCAATTGCATTTCCCCCCTTCATTTTCCTGAAGCCTATCAATGTGAACTAATGGAGCTCAGTCTTTCTTTATATCTAGCCAAGATTTTAATACTTATTTCTAGTTTCCTCAGTCATTGTATTATACTTGTGTTGGTTACGCTAGCATTGAAAAAGCATTCATTTGTAGAAAATCAGAATTTTATGACTAATCAGAAAGGTGAAAAAGCAAGTTGGCAGCTTGGTTTTATCAGTCTGGGGCACAATGTGCAAATTAATTAGGAGCAATTCAAATCATCCGTACAATCATCTTATTGCTCCACTAACTCTTACATTTTGTCTTGTTCCTTGACTCCAATCACTCTTCCTAACTGCCCACACAGATCCTTTACCATGTTGTTTGTCTTAGTACAATTATTCTCTAAAAATATATATTGAGCAAAGGAGACGTGTAAATGAATCAGCGACACACTGTTGAGCATTTTGGAGCCTCCTTTCAGTCACATGCATCAGGGTATGCACTGTTTTACACTCTTTGTGAATGATGGCAGCAGCATAAATAGCTCGTAGCTAGGGTTCAAAACTCCTTAGCTCAAGGCTTTGAAGAACTAAGAATATTTGTTAATCATACTAAGATGGCATGTCTGTTAAGCTGTTTCTAGCAGCAGCACAGCAAAGTGGGAATATGTTTGCATGTAAGTCTCCCAGTTCACCCATTTTTAGCCCAGCTAATAAACATACTTAAGGACTTCAGAAGAAGAAGGGGGCGGCCAAAAATGAGATGGCTAGATGGTATTGTAGACACAATGGGCACATTGCTGGGCGGGCTGAGGAGGATGGTGGTGGACAGAAGTGCCTGGCGGACAGTGGTCCATGGGGTCAACTCACAAAGGGTCGGAATCGACTGTGCGACTGAACAACAACAAGGACTGCAGTGGCTCAAGTGGCTAAAATGCTGACTTGGAGGTGGAAGGTCAGCAGTTTGATTCCTGAGTACTGCAGGACAGAATGAGCTCCCAACTTTGTCCCAGCTCCTGCCAACCTAGCAGTTCGAAAGCAAGAAATTGCAAGTAGATACCGTAAATAGGGATCACTTTGTTGGGAAGGTAACAGCATTCCATACGCCCCACTGTCTAGTCATGCCTGCCACATGACCATGGAAACATCTGCAGAAACAGACAGTGCTAGCTCTTTGGCTTTGAAACAGAAATGAGCACTGAACCCTAGAGACAGATACGACTGGCTTTCGAGCAAGGGAAACTTTTACCTTTACTAATAAACATACTCGGACTAAATACATGAGAGAAAGAAAAATATCATTTACTCATAAAATGAGGTCAGAAGATACATGTGCTCAAGAGTCTTGATGCAGTTGGTTTAGAAAGAATTTAAGTCAAGCCTTTCTACCAGCCAGGTGGCCTGGAAGATGGAGGAGCTCCAAATGACAAAGAGTATTTCCTCTTCCAAGGCAGAAAGCAAGAGAGAAGGCAGGGGCAAAACATAGGCCTTAAGACATGCAGATAATACAAGGTGTCCCAAAAATCTCACATAGAGAAAATGGGAAAGTAGCTAAATGTACAGTATCTTTATTGACAAAATATTCATTACAAAATCTGGCGAACATGTTCCAAGATATCTCTTATGAAATCTTGTGTATATTGTGACTTTTGGGATACCATGTATAAGTCACAGGGCATTTCATAGAGTTACTAAACACTTTGCCTTATTAATTAATTAATTAATTAATTAATTAACTTGATTTGTACTCCATCTTTCTCTCACTGCTGTGTCCCAAGGCATTTGTTAAAGGGGGGCGGTTACTCCCTTTGTCCCCAGGACCTCACAGTAACAGAATCCATCCCCACGCAACAAGAGTGTTATAAACTTATCTCTTCCTGCCCATTTTGAGTCCCAGGCTCTCTCCATTGAATCCTTACTTTCAGCAATTTGTTAATCAATTGTTAATCTAACCTGATGTCTCAGAGCCCTGCCCAATCAGCTGCCTCATAAAACCAGAATAAAAGGTCAGTCTCCACAATGAGGAGAAGTTGCTTCACTTTCTTCCATGCCCACAGGCTGTTTGAGGGAGTGCAGTTTTCTTATGGGGATGGGGGAAGAACGGAAGATTCAGGGCTGGTTATTATTAGCCATTTGCGTCCTCTTCTACTTCAGTCTAGAAGGTAAGTCTTTCCTGTCGGAGGTAAGGATTGCATAAAAATTCCTTTCTTATTATTGAAGGCCTTTGTTTTACCCTAGAGTAAATTTAAGGTACAGGTTTTAGTCCAAGGTGAGGCTTTTTCCCAAGGCTGGCCCTTGACTTCTCACTTGGGTTAAGAGTTAATAACCTGCAAAGCAGTAATGCATGACTACATACTCTGCAAGTTGCACTCATGCCAGAGTGAAACAATTGGCATAAATTTTGTTGGTAGATTCCCATAAGTTAAGACAGGAATCCTCAAACTACAGTCCATGAGCCGGATCTGGCCTACAATATCAAATTATCCACCCACACCCTCGTTCCAACCACCATTGCCGCCACCACCTCAATCCTTGTTCCCTCCGCTTGGCTTGTCCCTGCCGGAGCAAAATAACAGGGTGGATGTTGTAAGGCATACAACATCCACCCTGCTATGGAGTGCCATTAGGGACACACCAAGCAAAGCAGAGGGGACAAGGGTTGAGGTGGCAGCAGGGAAAATAGTAAAGGTAAAGGTTACCCTTGCTCGAAAGCCAGTCCTATCCAACTCTAGAGGTTCAGAGCAAATCTCTGTTTAACAGCCGAAGAGCCAGTGCTGGTCTGCTTCTGCAGATGTTTCCTTGGTCATGTGGCAGGCATGACTAGAGACCAGAGCACATGGAACACTGTTTACCTTCCCACCAAATTGGTCCCTATTTATTTACACTAGTACCTCGGATAACAATGAGACTTAGTTCCACAAGTCTCGTCATTACCTGGTTTTTAACGTTGTGCGATGCATTGATTGCACAACATTTAAAAAAAGCCTAAACCAGGTAATGACGAGACTTGTGGAACTAAGTCTCATTGTTATCCGAGGTACTAGTGTACTAGTGTAAATAAATAGGGACCAATTTGGTGGGAAGGTAAACAGTGTTCCATGTGCTCTGGTCTCTAGTCATGCCTGCCACATGACCAAGGAAACATCTTTCCAAAGAGGAAAGGGAACGGGGCGATTCGCCTGCCTCTTTGGAAAGGGCAGTGGGGATTCCATGAGTGGAATCCCCACTGCCCTTTCTAAAGAGGCAGGCGGGTCACAGCGTGGGATCGGCACCTGTTCCTCCCAGTGGTGAGATGTCAAAAATTTTACTACCCCACCGTGACGTCATCACAGTGTGGGCGGAGCTAACATCATGATGTCATGACACCATGGGCGGAGCCAAAGAAACTAAATAAATAATAAAATAAAATAAAAATAAGCACACACACACACACACACCCCTCAACCTACCCACCCACAAGGGCAACAAGGAGAACAGCAAGGAGGCCGTGCATACGCACCAAGCACTGTAGGCATGAATGCACACTAAGTGCTTGGCGCACATGCGCAGTGGGGGAACCAGTGAAAAGGTAAGCCCCGAAGGTGGTTCCCCCCAAAAGCTCCTACCGGTTCTCTGGGACACTGGGAAAAGTTACTACCGGTTCTGGAGAACTCGTGAAAACCTGCTACATCCCATCACTGGTTCCTCCCCTCCCAAGCACCAATCTTGTGCTGGGATCAATCAGTGCTTGGGTTGTGGGCAGGGATGGGCACTCATCCCTGCCCACAACCCAAGTGCCAATTGATCCGAGCACATGATCGGCACTTGGGAGGGGAAAATGGATGTGTACACCCATTCCCCCCAACCCAAGCACCAATCATGCTGGGATCAATCAGCGCTTAGGAGGTGGGGAGGAATGGTTGAGCACACCCATTCCTCCCCGCCTCCCCAATGCCAATTGATCCCAGCACAAGATCGGTGCTTGGGAGGGGGGAATGGGTGCTCACAATCCCATTGCACACAACCTTGCAAAACAAAAAAAAACCACTAAACAGGTGTGGATCTAATTGTTCCGGATGCAATGCGCATGGTGTTATTTAGCTGTACATCAGCCTTGCTTACATGGGTGCTATTTAACCAAACAGGTGCAGTATTTTGCTGCAGAATAAACTAGACTTAATTCAGAAGTTCATAAAGTACTGAATCCCCAAGTTATGCCCCATAATTTCTGTATGATATTGTTCCTCGATCTAATTTTTGCTGTGGTTTTAGGAGGTGTGGTTTAAATGCCAAAGGACGATCTAGGGTGATACCTAGGCACTTGTGCTCTTTATTATGATCAAGGCATTTCCCATCCATGTATACTGTCAATTCTCTCTGTGCTAATTTATTATTCAGATGAAAGCAAGCGACTTCTGTCATGGTGATGTTTGGTTTAAGGAATTAATTTGTCATTATGGAGATATCAGTTGTAAGGACCTCATTTGAGGCCTCAAAGGACCGATGCCTGGTAGCTATCACCCAGTCATCAGCATACCCGAACTTCCTACTATGTGTAGCTGGTAGGTCAGCTATATACAGTGCAAAGAGCATTGGGGTCAAAATTGAACCTTGCGGTAAGCCATTGTTGAGGATTTTTCTTGAACTTAGTTCACCTTCTTGTGGTGCACCTTAGGTCATGCTTAATGGATTAGTACTTGCTGGCAGCCAGATAATCACTATGATCTCCTGGCTAAGTACAGTGGTACCTCGGATAATGTTTACATTGGATAACGCTAAAATCGGATAACATTGGGGAATCTGAGGCAAACATTTGCATTGCACAATGTTAAGATAATGATGTGCGATGCAAATGTTTGCCTTAAATTCCCCAACATTATCCACGTTATCCGACGCTGTGATGGGCGCTTGAGTCGGGGGAACCAGAGCGTGCGCCCATTCTTTCCCCTGACCCAAGCGCCGATTGAATGATTGGCGCTTGGCCGGGTGGTTGGTTGGTTGGGAACCAGAGCGCACGCTCGTTCTTTGCTTCTGAAGGGAGCCTTGATCCCTTCGCAAGCAAAGGGCTATTCCAGCCTCAGGCTATTCCAGCCTCGAATAGCCCTTTGCTTGTAAAGGGGACAAAGCTCCTTTCAGAAGCAAAGGGCTATTTGAGGCTGGAATAGCCATTTGCTTGCGAAGGGAACACGGCTCCCTTCGCAACCAAAGGGCAATCGCTGGGATCGCTGGTTTGCTTGGGGAGGGAGGGTCCTTCCTCTCCTGAAGCAAACTGGATCGCCCCCCTGTTCCCTTTCCTCTTCAGAAAAGGAACAGGGCTTTTTTTTAACGTTGTGCAAGCAATGCATTGCACAATGTTAAAAACCAGATAACTTTATGACTTGTGGAACCAAGTCTTAACATTATGCGAGGTACCAGTGTACATATGAGTCTAAAGCTTTTAATTCCAGTGTTTAAATCTGATAGTACTTGTGAAAAGGTACTCTCCAAATATATATTAAAGCATGTTATGGACAACACACAGCTTTGTTGCACACCTCTGTGAATTTGAACCTATTCTGTCAGCTGCTCTTCAATTCTGACTTGAGCTGTCTGATATCAATAAAGGTTGGTGATGATTCTGATATCTTCATAATCTACATCTATTTTTTCCAGATCACCTTGTCATGCTGGCATCTGTCAAAAGCTTTTGCATAATCTATAAAACATGCATGCACATCACATTTCATGGCTCTACATCTTTCTATGAGGACCTGCATCTTTAACAGTGCCTCTCTGGTACCTATAGAATTCTGAAAGGCAAATTGTGTCTCACCTGTGTTTTCTTCACACGTCTTATAAAGTGTGGATTTATTCACTTTGTAATCCATTCTTTATCTATGTTTATCAAGAGGCTCTATCTCCAACTAATTTCTTATTATTTAGTCTACCTATTGTGTTACTAATCTGGAAGAAAAGTCCTTATAACTCAGCTTCAACAAAGTTACAATTTCCCTGAAGTCAATTAGGTTGGTGAACATGACATGCATTTCAGTCTCCTGATTCCATCCTTTACATTCAGCTAATGAGTTGCCCATATTTTGAAGGTTGCTTTCTTACAGTTCACTCTATTTACTTTGATGATGTACATAAATAGGAGTCCCCATTACGGAATATTATGATAATTTTCATTGTGAGACTGTATAATATGATTGATCTAGTAGTAAGTCCCTTTGAGTTTAATAGAGTTTAACACTGAGCAGATATATGTAATGTACCAAATCTAGTGTAGTACATAGAGTGACCATAGAGTGATCATGAGGAACAAGATAAAGTATAGAATCCTCCAACTCACTCTGCAAGGAAAGATCCCTGGGAAGAGACGCCCTGGATGTAGATGGATTTCATGGCTGAAGA
The DNA here is from genome assembly GCA_030440675.1 of Furcifer pardalis. Lineage (NCBI taxonomy): Eukaryota > Metazoa > Chordata > Lepidosauria > Squamata > Chamaeleonidae > Furcifer > Furcifer pardalis. The sequence goes on from CP126893.1 coordinate 155,745,996, forward strand.
ACCTGAGAGACTGATGTGGCATGTCCTCAGAAGAACTGTTCCGAAGAGTTAAGAACAGGAAGACTGTCACCATGATGATAGCCAATATCCAGAATGGATACAGCACCTGAGGAAAAAGAAGATAGAGTGATAGATTAGGACTCAGAAGACTTGAGTTAGAATCCCTTGTTGGCCACAGAAACTTGTGGGGGTTGGCATTAATGAAACCTGTCATTAAATACATCACCTACCTTGAAAACACTGCTAAGGTCACTAAAATTCAGGTGCACCTTGAGGGCATTATAACATGCAGATGCAGACCTATGTAAGATCAGACTCAAAGAGTGATGTTTGTGAGGACATTTAAAATTATCTGCTCTTTTTCAGGAGATGCTATAAAATGCAAAAGCTGCAGTCAACAACACTGGGACAAACAGTGCATTCCTGTTGGAAGTACATGTGTAATCGAGGATTCTAAGGCTGTCTGTGGCATTAGGACAGAGACCAAATACAGTAAGTTAAGGCTGCAATCCTATACACATTCATCTCAGAGTAAAGCCAGTTAAACACAATGAAATCACCTTCTAAGTAGATTTGGACTCTGTACAATCTGCCTCCTTTCCACTGCCTAGGCCAGAGATGGGAAACCTTGGCAATCCATGTGTTCTTAGACTTCAAATACCAGAAGCCCTGATCAGCATTCCTGCTGATCAGGGCTTCTAGGAATTGAATGTTAAGAACATCTGGAGTGCCAAGGTTCACCATCACTAGCCTAGGATCTCTCTCTTCTGCACGACCATTTAGGCTGCACTGCTTTGGGACCATTCTACTTCTCAGCTACATGGCCTTAACAGAGGGAGAGGAATCTGTTTCTTCAGCTACCTACACTAATCTCCCCACATATCCTATGTTTGTTCTTTGGAGAAGCAACAACCTCCTGGCCCTGAAGAGCTCTATACAGTTGAAGTTCCATCTTGGGTGGAATTACGTGTCCACCCCCATCTTCCAACAATGCTGGAATACAATTATGATGTTCTTCTCCAGAGTCAATAAAGGCTGCCCCATTACAAACACACACATTTATTTATTTATTTATTTATCATATTTATATGCTGCCCTATTCACGAAGCGACTCGACTGATGAACACCATTCATGGACACTACTAATCTGCCGATGTGCAAGGGTGATGTGATGATAGTGGCAAGCATTCTTGAACTCTTTTGGCTGTGGCACAATCTGCCCATACAAATTTATTTATTTATTTATTCATCTGTTCATTCATTCATTCCCTGCCCACCTAGGGGATTTCCCCTAGATTTTTAGAGATACAGGTATATCATTTCCATTTTAAATAATCAAGGCTTAAATCTTTTTTAAAGTCACACTTTTAAGATTTCATAGGACTGCTCACAAAAATTTGGGAGAATTAAAGGATTCCTTTTTTCACTGAGCAGAAAAGGTTTGCAGAAAATCCGTAAAAAAGCAGACTACCAGTTCAGATTGCTTCCAAAGTTTTTGAAGCACTTGTGAAGCTTAAAAAACCTAATTGTGGTGCATGTCTGGTAGTTACTGGAGGCTGAAAAAAAAAAAGAATTTGGACTCACCATTTGGTTCATCCTGTCTTAGAGGTGAGGGAACAGGAGGCCGTGCAAAGTGTGTTCTTTTCTATGCTACATATATATAAATATTGCATATTTATATACAACTATCTACAATCAATTGATTTTGAATTAGTTCAAATTCAGATGCTGTGCTGTATTTAAAATGTCCCAGATTGATATATTAATGCAAAGCTTTTCTGTTTTCAGAAAATGGAAAAGTTTTATCAGTGAAAATATGGAAGGGCTGTTATCTGGACAAAGCTTCATGTGAAAGCAAGCTGAAATCTTCATCTGAGTCAGAAAAATTCAAAGTCAAATGCTGCTCTAATAGGAACTATTGCAATGACAGCGTGTAGTCAGAGTGAAGTCCATTAATCCAACAATCAAGAAGCCTGTATTGTTTCTCCTGACTTTGTGCTGAGCCACAAATCCAAGCAGTGTTTGTGGGGTTAGTAAACACACCTGTAACTGGACTTCAAACATGTCTCTTTTCTTGTTGTCACTTCTCTCTAATGTTTCAACAAAATTGTTCCTTTTAAACACTTTTTCCTTAAAAGAAGTACAGTACATGAATATTCATGTATTGACGACTTTGGTCATTGGCTCACTATATAACACTGGTGGAAAGTGGGAGCACATTGGAGGCGAATGCCTTTGGCGCGGGTTTTGCGCACCACCATCTGGGAGACGCACAGGGTGAGCTGACTTCAGGGGGCAGATCCAGCCATTAAAAGGGGCTGGCTCCGTTTCCCAGATGCCATTTTCCCCTGGATGCCAAGGCGCTTGGCGGCCTTCCTCCGGTCTCTCGGGCCAGCGCGGGCCCCTCACGTGGCACGGAGGAAAGGGTTGAAGAGGCGGAACTTGCGTCTGGGCCTTTGGAATGCACAGTCTCGGCCTTGGGGTCTGGGGCGTCGCTCCATAGGGTAGCTGGTGGGAGGGCGAGGGTGCGGACGGACGCGGCGACGGACCCACACTATCCACCCTCCTCTTGCCGGACCATGTCTCCGAGGCACAGATCAGCCCCAGCGGCCGTTGGGCCCCGCAGGGCGAGGTGAAGGCCTTCCATGACAGGAGCTCAGCAACACCCGACAGTTCCAAACACTGGTACAACAAGCACGTGAACACAGGCGACAAGGTGGAGGCCTACCCTGGCACCCCTGAGGTCCCACTGAGCAACCCTGGATGTGGGGCTTGCAAATGGGGGGCCACCTGTGGGAGGGCTGGGGTCGGCCCCATTGGTGCCAGGGCCATCTCCGGGCATGGGGAGGGCAACAAGCAGGGCGCCTTCTGCCCGCTGGCTCGGAGGCGGCTTGGGAGTTCATGGCTTCTATGGCAGCTGTGGGCCTGACCCAGGTAATTCAGGGTCCTACCAGGAGCAGTGGCCACACCCCGGATTTAATTTTCTTATCGAAGCTGTGGCAGAGTGATCTGAAACCACAGAAATTAGACATTACCCCTGTGCAATGGTCAGATCACTATCTGGTGACTCTAGACTTTCTGGGGGCGAGGCTTCATCGCAGGGAGGTAAGGCCAGTTAAATTGGCCTGCCCCCAGTGACTAATGGATCCGGAAGGATTCCAGAGGGAACTGGGGTGTTTTCCTTTTGACCTGCAATGCGATTCGTCTGAGGCTCTTGTCAACTCATGGAACGAGAGAGTGACGGTAGCGTTGGACGTGATCGCTCCACTACGGCCTCTCCATGCCTGCGGGCATCGATCATCCACTTGGTTCACAGAAGAACTGAGGGAGCTCAAACGGGCAAAGAGACGCCGAGAGCACCGCTGGGTGAAGACCCGGAGTGAGTCTGATCGAACACTTGTTAGAGCTGCTATTAAAGCCTACCTAGTGGCGATGAGGGCGGTGAAACGACAATATTTCACCGCTCTTATTGCCTCCGCGGATAATCACCCAGCGACCTTGTTCCGGGTGACCAGGTCCCTACTTGGAAGAGGGGGGTCTGGCCCTGGTTGGCAGGGATCGGCTGAGGCTTTTGCTGATTATCTGGTAGAGAAAATCGCTCAGATCCGCTTGAAGTTTAACCCCGGTGTGGAAGATATAGAGCTGGGGTTGACCAGAGTCCAGTCCGGCCATGTTATCTGGGATCAGTTTGATCCAGTTGGCCCTGAGGAAGTGGACAGGCTTCTTGGATCTGTTCATGCCACTGCCTGTGAAGTGGACCCATGCCCTGCCTGGCTAGTCAAGGCATCTAAGGCTGTGTCAGGTGGCTGAGTCGAGGCAATCATAAATTCATCCCTGAAGGAGGGGTGTTTTCCAGCACCCTTAAAACATGCTTTGGTGCATCCCCTCCTGAAAAAACCATCCCTCGACCCTACGGTACTTACCAACTACTGACCAGTATCCAACCTACCCTTTTTGGGTAAGGTCTTAGAGAAGGCAGTGGCGTAGCAGCTACAGGAAGTCCTGGATGAAGCGGATTATCTGGACCTTTTTCAGTCAGGAGTCAGGCGCGGATAAGGTACAGAAACTGCACTGGTCGCATTGGTGGATGATCTCTGGAGAGAACAGGATGGAGGCTGTCACGATCCAGCCGGCCCCCTCACTTCTGGAAAAACCCCTGGAAACCAAAACAAACCTACACAGGGCGAGCTGGACGGCTAATTAGAACAGAGATAGAACTCTCAGATGCTTATCAGCTCTTAAGGGGTTTTAATTGGGTAGCATGTTCAAAGATTTGTGTGTGTGAAAGGCAGCTCTTACCCTTTTTAGTCCAATGAAGACACGTTGTTCAGAAAAATGATGAAGATTTATTGATCAGGTTCATAAAGCATAAAAGTCAGTAGCACAGGTCAGTCCAATAAAGTCCACAGGCAAATCTAGGTAACCATTTTTAAGGAGCAAAAATGCATAGCTCCTAGGCTAAAGATTGCTAGCCCATAGAGAACCAGAAACAAAAGCTCTCTAATCAAAAACAGGTCTTAATCCATGAAGAATCAGAGACAAACTCCTTCTTCTCTCCAAAATGGAGAATCTGCAGTCAGGTGGGACAGCTTAGCCAATCACATAACAAAGAGAACTTTCTCAAAACAACAGTACATTGTTTATACACGTGCACACAGGATGCACTGGGGCTAGTCATAACATGGCTCTTGGCTACCTTACAAAAGATAAGAAATACTGAAAACATGGTTGAAAAACATGCTGTTACACAGCCTTGAGGCTCAGAGAGAGAAAAATGGATTTTTCTGAGGCCTATTTGGAAATTGGCAATTTCAAGCCTTAGGAAATAGGTTCATTTCCTGACAGAGGCCATCCATCTGTCCTGGCTCTTCTTGACCTCTCAGCGGCCTTCGATACCGTAGACCACGGTATCCTTCTGGGAAGACTCCAAGGTTTGGGGATCCAGGGCACTGTGTTGGCCTGGTTTTCCTCATTTCTGAGGGGCAGGACCCAGTCGGTGTGGTTGGAGAATGTGAAGTCCAGCGCTAGGTCCCTGCAATATGGGGTGCCTCAGGGCTCGGTACTCTCTCCTCTCCTATTTAACATCTACATGAAGCCACTGGGTGAGATCATCCGTTCCCACGTGGTGAGGTATCACCAATATGCAGATGATACCCAGCTGTACATCTCAGCCCGTGGGGACCCAAGTGGTGCAGTGGAAGTCCTTTCCAGGTGCCTGGAGGCTGTCAGGGTCTGGATGAGGGACAACGGGTTACAACTGAATCCTGGCAAGACTGAGTGGCTATGGGTCAGGGGTCCTGCACTATCTCGGGAGCTGCCATCTTTGGTTCTGGATGGGGCAGTCCTGCCCCAAGCAGACCTGGTGCATAACCTGGGGGTCCTATTGGACTCACGACTACTGTTCGAAGAGCAGGTGGCAGCCGTGGCCAGGAGGGCTTTTGCACAACTTCGTGTAATATGCCAGTTAGCCCCACTCCTAGATCGGGATTCCTTGCTCATGATCACACATGCTTTTGTCACCTCCAGACTTGATTACTGTAATGCGCTCTACATGGGGCTGCCCTTGGTGACCATTCGGAGGCTGCAGCTGGTACAGAATGCGGCAGCCCGGGTGGTGATGGGGCGCGGGCGTTATGCTCGTGCCTCACCACTGCTTAGGGAGCTGCACTGGTTGCCAGTATGCCTCCGGGTGCAATTCAAGGTGCTGGTCATTAGCTTTAAAGCCCTATATGGTCGTGGGCCAGGATACTTAAGAGACTGCGTCACCCCAAGAACATCTATCCGCCCCACCAGGGCGGATCGGAGAGACTCTGTTATCATTCCATCGGCTAGAGCAGGGGTCAGCAAACTTGGCTCTCCAGATGTTCTTGGACTTCAATTCCCAGAAGCCCTGATCAGTAGGTGTACTGACTTGGGCTTCTGATAATTGAAGTCCAAGAACTCCTGGAGAGACAAGTTTGCTGACCTCTGGGCTAGAGAGGCGCATCTCTCTAGCATCAGGAGGAGGGCCTTCTCTGTGTCTGCCCGGGTCCTTTGGAACCTCCTGCCAATTGAGTTACGTTTGCAGACAGAGCTCCTGCCCTTTCGGAAGGGCCTGAAAACCTGGCTGGCAGGGCAGGTATGGGGCTCCAGGAATGTGGGGTCCCATGTTGGGTGGCTGATCTGATAGGACAGTCACCCTTCTCGCTATTTTAAATTTTTAATCTTTTAAATCTTTTTTAATATTGTGCTAAATACAGTCGAATCTGTTGATTAATTTAAACCAAATTTGTGGTGGTATAGTGGGATTGTCTAGTTTCTTTTGTGGGATTTTGCATTGTTGTAAGCCGCCTAGAGTCGGGTTCGCCCGATTGAGGTGGGATAATAATAATAATAATAATAATAATAATAATAATAATAATAATAATAATAATAATAATAATAATAATAATAATAATAATAATAATAATAATAATAATAATAATAATAATAATCCCGATCTAGGAGTGGGTGTAACTGGCGAATGACACGAAGTTGTGCAAAAGCCCTCCTGGCCACGACTGCCACCTGCTCTTCGAACAGTAGTCACAAGTCCAGGAGGACCCCCAGATTACGCACCGGGTCTGTTTGGGGCAAAGAAATGGATATGCTACAACACTCAGTTGTTCTGCTGAGTTATATTCCTAACACCCATATTTCAAGATGTACTGGTGACACCATATAACTAGCTGAAAACAGCAATGTCTAGAAAATACTACTGAGGAAGATTAAGAAGAAAGTGTAAAAGTAGGATCACTATTGAAGACAAGAATCTTTACTACAGAATAATTATATAACTTTGATGTTTGTTGAAGAAGTCAAGATAAAGATGCTGTGTACTACAGTTCAATCATCAATCAAAATGGAGACTGCAGCCAAGAAATCAAAAGACTGAGATGTGGTAAGGCAGCTCTGAAGGAACTATGCAAAATATTTAAAATAAAGATGTGTCACTAATGGCCAAAATTAACTCTAATATTTTATTCTCAATGACTATGTACAGTTGTGAAAACTACACCATGAAGAAAGCTGGCAAGAAGAAAAAGCGATTCACTTGTTGTATTGGAACAAAGCTTTGCAAATACTGTGGACTGCCAGAAAGCCAAGTGAGAGTGTGCTAGATGAAACCAAACCTGACTAGATTTTTTTTTTTGGCAAACTGATAGAAACCTGGTTCAAAAAAGAACAGTAAAATTAAACAGATTTTTCCAAAACTGGACTTCTTGGATTCCATCGTTTAATGAACACAAATACATTAAGCCGCTCCAATGCAAAACCTCCGAGCATATAACATTCACACACACACACACACACACACACACACACACACACACACACACACACACACACACACACACACACACACCAAGTGGCAGGTAGAGTCTAAGGACACTACCGTCAGGGATTTAGCTCGTGAATTTGATGAGTTGAATTATGTTCATTAGTTCATTTATTTCTTTTATTTCATTCGTTAGCTAAGGGTGATGTTTCAAATGGAAAATAAAGACAATATGTTCGTAAAATTCATTTATTGATTATCACATAACGATAGGTGGTGAATAATAGGTCTGTGGTAGCTGAAGTATGAGATATAAACCATTAAATTTGAATCCCTTTCGATCACTTCAATCCGTTGAGTGGTTTGGTCGCTAGCTCATTGACAACTAAAACCCCCACCCCTGCAAAAATGTCACTTTTTTGAGGCAACTTTCAAAAGCTATGACGTCATTGCTTTGCATTTTTTGTCTTGGTGTCTTACCATTCCTTAAAGTTGCCGAGATGATCTTTCATACGACATAAGCATTAGTTTCATCAACGTTTTAGTTTTGGTGTGGCAACTTGTTGAAAGTACACGGTTTTCGTTACATGGCAAATGCTGTCAGACCACCCTACCAAAACGTAAGACATTCATCGAATTCACGTCAAAAACAATTTCAAAATTAGATCAAAATTCTAACAAGGCCAATAAAAATGTTATTTTATTCTCTATCAAATGCACTTTGGATCCCTTCGATCGGTTGAATGGTTTGGTCGCTGGCTCACCGTCAACCAAATGCTGTCAGTGAAACTGTTACTTTTGAGAGGCAGCTTCTGAGTGCAGTGATGTAATCACTTTCCATTTCTGGCCAGTGGGTCTTTCCGTCATTGTTCGGTTGCTAGTGAGCCAGCTGCTGGCAAAAATATCATTTTTTTGAGGCAAGGTTTTCCTCAATATCTGGTGTCTTTGTCACATGATGCCAGCAAACTCTATCAACCTCAGAAAGTGGTCCTGGTCCATTTTTGGCCTTTGGGTCTTACCATTCCTTAAAGTCGCCGAGATGATCTTTCATATGACATAAGCATTAGTTTCGTCAGTGCTTTAGTTTTGGTGTGGGAACTCGTCAAAAGTACACGATTTTCGTTACATGGCAAACCCTGTCAGACCACCCTACCGAAACGTAAGATGTTCATTGAATTAACATAAAAAACACTATCAGATTTTTAATTGTTTGTCTGAAATTTCTCTAAATATTAATTGATATTATTATTAGTGCTTGTGGTTGCACATATCATAGTCACAACAAGTGACTGTCACTGTGAAGCTAGATGCGCTGCGGCTATGATCACACACACTAAGATCATATGAACAGCCTTCCATCCTGTATTTCAGCTCACCATCTGAGGAGAGAGGAGGGGAAAGAAAGAAAGAGTTGATGACTCATTGTAATAGCTACACATGATGGAAAACCTGAAGTAAAATCACATTGGCTTTAGCGTCTCTACATGATGGAAGCCCTGGTACATTTTTTAAATGGTGTCAATACACACGTTTTATAAACTACACCTGTCACCTGTAATCTCTCAAAAACAACTCCTGAATTTCCTTAATCTACAAATAAAATAGCCGGGTGAGTTTTTTGGAGGGAAAAATAGATTCATTTCCTTACAATGCAGGCATTCAGGTATCCTATTTTTCAACAAATAGGTCAATCTTAGAAGAAATCAACCCTGACTGCTCCTTAGAAGGTCAAATAATAAAGATGAAGCTAAAGTACTTTGGACATCAAATGAGAAGAGAGGATTCACTTGAGAAAGCCTTGAAGGGTCGAGGGCAAAAGAAGAAGGGGACGGCCCAAGATGAGATGGCTAGATGGTATTGTAGAGACAATGGGCACAGAGCTGAGGGAGTTGAGGGGGATGGTGGAGGACAGGAGTGCCTGGCGGACAGTGGTCCATGGGGTCGCAGATTGTCGGAATCGACTGTGCGACTGAACAACAACAACAAATTTTTCAAACACAAATGCTGTTTTAAAAAGGCTAAGCCATTGGACTGGTCACTGTTAAAAATTATTAGCAGATAAAAGTTTTTCAGGAGATTTCTCACTAGTTACCTGACACAAGACAAAGAAGATGTTTCTCTGTCTTAATTTCTACATTTTCATAAAATGGCTTTCTTCCAGGTCAGAGTGTAAATGAAGATATCCAAAGGGGCTTTCCATATTCACTGTATGTCTGGTTTTTCAAAAATAACTATTTACAGTGCTTTAGGCAAGCTCTTTTGTGATCTTAACCACAAACTTATCTTGTCAGGGGAAACAGTCAAACTGTTTCTAGTGGAAGCACACAGATATTTACTGTACTTTATAGAGTTGTATAAAGTCGTTCACCCTCACACTCCAGGGCTTCTCTTGCTGGCCAGCCAATACAGAGGAGCCTTCCCAGCTCCAGACAGAACCTGGGTTGGGGCAACAGAGTCCTTGCTCAGTTGATGTGTTTCAAAAAAGGAGGCGTTAGAGTAGACTGCTGTGATGGCTGTTTTGTAAATTCAAACAGCCAATGGGTGATAAGTATCACAATCACTCTAGCCTAAAACAGGGTTGTGGATACCCAGGGTTGTGGGCTTCACCGAGGGTGCAGGTTGTTGGAGGCCAGAAAGAGTGATGTAGTTGGGGGTGAAAGCAAGAAAGGATGAGACCATTTTCACCATACAGTTTTGAAACCCACAGCTAGCTGAAACCGTGGAGACCAAAACTGCAGATAGTGGGGGATGGGGGTGACCTGTATCTGTAAGGAGACCCTGCTATTTACCTCACAGTCCTTCCACAAATGTAAGGTGAGCAAAAAAGAAAGACAGATTTGAAACAATGACCAAAAAAAAAAAAATCTTATCACCACCACCTTCTTTGTTCTATGTCCCTGATTCTAGAGAATCAACTTACCGTATGTGATAGTGATTGTACTACACTTTTGATTATCTTTTGGGAAACATACATTCTCTTTATCGCAGATAGCATTGGGGTCCTCCTCCCGCATACAGTAGTGGCATTTCAAACTATAGGCTGCAAGAAAAAAAGGAAGAAAAAGCTGAAGCTGAAAAAACATAGCATGATTATGGCTGCAGGAAACAGTTGGTATTTCGTTCCATAGGTAAAGGTATCCCTTGCTTGAAAGCCAGCCGTATCTGACTGTATAGGGTGCGGTGTTCATCTCCGTTTACACCCAAAGAGCCAGCACTGTCTCCATTAGCAGATGTTTCTGTGGTCATGTGGCAGGCATGACTAGACACTACAACACATGGAACGCTGATGCCATGCCACCAAAGTAGTACCTGTTTATTTACTTGCAATTTCTTGCTTTCAAGCAGCTAGGTTGACAAGATCTGGGACAGAGATGGGAGCTCACTCCATCATGCAGCATCCAGGTCTCGAACTGGTGATCTGCTGATCTTTCAGTCATCAAGTTCAGTGTCTTAACCACTAAGCCACCACAGTCCCTGCATTTTTGTTCCTGACAAGAGTTTAAGGAGGCATGGAAGAGGCCCTGGAGCATTTGATGGCTCTTTCTATCCAAAGTCTGCCTCCATGGTACCTGATATGGCAGTGTCTTTTAATAATCCGGGGGGAGGGGGGGAGAGAATCCAGCACCTACAGTCAGAAAGAGCTGCCTCTTCCAGACCATCTCAACCTATAGTTCTCCAGTTCTATATTTGGAACTACAAATATTTTGAAAGCAAGTATTTCATCCCCCCCCCCCCTTTGGAGGAGAAGGGTTGAATTCCTCAAAATCCCATTTACTGGCCAAGGCAAGCAGAGGGACCCTAAATACATGTAATTTGAAAAGGAATTTTTTTCCCATCTCATTTGATAGGTATGCTTACCACAGATGATCAGTAGAGATATGATGTTCCTATCTCGGGTTGCTTAAGTTATTTATTCAGTCTGTCCAGGTTATCCTGCTATGATAATAGTAGACCACACTGCTAATGACTCAACACCAGTTAATTAACCTGACAACCCTGTGGACTAATGGCCTTGGGTGGCAAAATCCAGAGGGTAGGGTGATAGTCCCCAAGTGGATTAATTCCCACTTGAATCCATCTTGATGTAGGGCAGCAACTTCATCAATACTGACCAGGGGCTGAGGAGGACTTTATGTGCCAAAAGGGCTCAGGACCAGAAAGTGTCTCATGGACCTGGATCCGTGGTATGGGTGTCACATTGCAATGGGAAAGGCAAAGGGAACCAGGACAGTCTTCATGGCTGATCACCATGGGGATAGCCAATATTTTGAATCAGATACAGCACTTGAAGAAGAAGAAGGTTATTTCAAGATTTAAGAGGATGTTTATGGGTGCAAAGGTTTCTAGCCTGGATTGATCCTTGATTTGCTTAATCTGAAATAAGGGGAGGGGGATTGCAGAATTTTCAAAACTACACAAAGATTCATACAAACTAAAGGAGAGGCTGCCTGTTTATTTCAGCTTTGTTTAGTATGGCAGAATATAGCTATTTCCTACACCTTCCTTTCTTCTCTGTGTGAGGAAGGTGATGATGCTTAGCCAGAAAGCTCATCCTTGCATGGTGACTCCTAGCCATAGTGACCACTGCCCCACTAATTTTAAAAAATAAAATATAGGCCAGGTCTCAGAAAAGGTGTGTGTGGGGGGGGGGGTGACAAAAAGAGGCCCTCAGAGCCCTAGGAGCACAATGGTTAAACTGCTGAACTACAGCTGAAACAATGTGAGTTCAATCATGACCAGGAGCGCATGGTCTTTTCTTTCTTTATTCATGTCAGAGGCACCACAAGCATATAGTAACATACAAAGCTAAAATTAACATATCTAAACCAATAAGGAATTAGATGACATCTGCTCAATGTTGGGCCACATCAACAGCATTTCCTCTTGCTAACATAAGGTCCTCCTCAGTGCACCTTGAGGGGCATTGTGTGTATTGTATCATACGGGCGATAGTTTGTACTTTTCCGCATTCACACAGGCTACCATCAACAAGGAAAGCCCACTTTCTCAGATTAGCCCTTAATCTTCCTACCCCGGCATGCTGCAGTGATTTCCTTCAGTTCAAAACCATCTTCTATATATTTAATTTTAATTTTTAATGTTTAGACTTGTATGCCACCCCACTCGCAGAGCGACTCTGGGTGGCTAACAATAGAGCATAACAATGCATAACAATGCTACTCAGTAAAAAACAATAATATGGTAATACAATCAAACAAAGAAATATAGGAATACAGTCAGCAAAAACAGTGTAGAAATACAATCCAGCAATACAATGTAGCTATACGGTGGAACAATACAATATAAAAATACAATCCAGCACTACAATATAACAAGATATACTGTGTTAGGTTAAGAATTCGTTCTATACAATCTTTGTCGGGTCTGAAACCGGCTTGCTGTGGTATAAGCAGGGGCTCTACTATTTCAGAAGGTTGGTTCAGAATTAAACGTTCGTATATCTTGTATAGGTGGCTAAAAAAAGATCTGAACCTGTAGCTTTTTTGCTCTTCCGGTGGCTTGCCTGGTTTAAGTATAGTTATCTCCAGAGCCTTCCTTCGCAACTTTGGTATCTGAATTACATTCAAGCAATTATTGTACAGGCTAAGTAACTATTTTTTTCATTTTGGGTCCAAAATGCTTGATCTGCACAACCCGAATCTCATCCATGCTGGCTCATGGAGCCATGCTGGCTCCATCCTTCCAAGGTTGGTAAAATGAGTACCCAGCATGTTGGATGCAAACTGCTAATTAACTTAGTGAACCACCCAGAAAGTGCACTGAGCGCTATGGGGCAGTATAGAAGTGTAACTGCCTGTTGCTATTTGCTACAAAAAGTTGAAGATACCAATTATAAGTACAGTATTAAACTATAAATTATTTTTACTGATTACACTGAATTGCAGTGCAGGCTTAATAGAAAGGGTAGAGATCAGGTGACCTGTGTGACTACTGAGTCTGCCATCCAAGTTCCCAAGGGTGGTGGTGGGATGAATCGAAGGTCTTTGACCCCCTATCATGGTTTTATCTTTCAATCGGATTTGGTTAGCTCTTCAATGAGAGGAAACCTTCAAGAGAGGGATGTCCTCAGATAGCCATTCAAAAAGAAGACTCTGGTTTGTAAAAATAGAAAAGAAAAAAGGACACAGGACTAATCATTCTGTCAGCTGGAGGCCACCAACTCCTTTCCCTAGAAGACTTAAAAGACTGTCCCCACTTTTCTGGGAACAAGCAGCAACCACTATTAGCTGCTACCAATTCCAATGTCCATTTCCAATATCCCAATTATTTTTTAATAATTTGTGCATTTCCTCAATTTATATCCTTCCTTTCCTTCACAAAGCAAGAATTATGAGCCATAAATTATTCTGCCCAGATTGAGATAGGAGAGGATTCAGATCTAAATTTCTCCCCAACCTGCCAGTTTGCAAAAAAAAAAAAACCCTCTGCATCTCTTTCTGAATGCTAAACATTCTAAGGGGAATGCTGGCACCTTGTGGGCCATATAGTGGCATTCTACACCCCAAAATAAAAAGAAAGTAGAGAGTTTGCTTTCTCTAGTCTTTCTACCCTCACTCAGTTTCCCTGAATAGTACCACTCTTGGGTTTTTTCTTTCCTTGCCCTGGCTTACAACAGTTTATGGTATGGCGTTGATATTATGCTGTCAGCACGATTCCAGTAAATGGAGTTGGAAGGAGATATGGTATTTGCCAGTGTATAAGACACACTGAAGTATAAGATGCACCCTGTTTTTACCAAAATAGCCCACTATAGGCCACTATATCAGTACAAGACACACTCCATTTTTCCAATGTATTTTAAGGGGAGGGGGGAAGGGGTCTTAGTAAAGGTAAGGGTCATCCTTGCTCAAAAGCCAGTCATATCCAGTTCTAGGGTTCAGTGTTCATCACTGTTTTATAGCCCAAAAAGCCAGAGCTGTCTACATTTGCAGACATTTCTGTGGACATGTGGCAGGCATGCCTAGACACCTGAGTGCACTGAGGAACAGTGTTTACCTTCCCACCAAAGTGGTACCTATTTATCTACTTGCAGTTTCTTGCTTTCGAACTGCTAGGCTGGCCAGAAAATACAGTGCTTTGTGAAATCAGTGGGTAGAAAAGAGAGATAGTGAATGATAGGCTTATTCCAAACTTCAATTGGCTTTGAAACCAGCTGAATTATTTGCCAATTTGGGAATCAGTACCTCAGCTTAGAAGGGACTGCAGTGGCTTAGTGGTTAAGATGCTGAACTTGATGACTGGAAGGTTGGCAGGTCAGCAGTTCGAAACCAAAGTGCTGAATGATGAGGTGAGCTCCCGTCTCTGTCCCAGCTCCTGCCAATCTAGCAGTTTAAAAGCAAAAAATTGCAAGTAGATAAAAAGGGAAGTAAACAGCGTTCAGTGCGCACCAGTGTTTAGTCATGCCTTCCAGTGTTTAGTCATGCCTATCACATGTCAATGGAAATGTCTGCAGACACATCACTGGCTCTTTGGCTATAAACAGAGATGAATACTGAACCCTAGAGTCAGCTACAACTGGATTTCAAGCAAGGGTGACCTTTACCTTTAACTCAGCTTAGAACTTAATTTGGGTAAGGGTCACATACCTACGAGTGGAAAGCAAAGCAAAGCCCAGACTCTGAAATGAAAAACTCTTGTCATCTTGGTCTTCTAAGCTGGATTTCTGGTGCACCCGGTGTGGTGGAGGATAAGCTGTGCTTCCAGTAGGGGCATCAGCCCTGCAATTGTCCTTGGCAAAAAGGTGCTGGAGGAATTGGTCTCTCTTCACTCTTCCTGGCTAGTAACATCCATTACAGTATGACCACTGGGTGAAATTCTCTAGGATCAGTGAGGATCTGCAGAAACAATGTCTCTAGAGTTTAAGTGCCAGGTAAATAGCTACCGTAAATATGAAGTAAGTGGCTTCTCCTGTATCAAGACACACAAGGTTTTGTGTGGGCTCTGCCAGGAGATCTACTTATTGTTTTGCCCTGCCCCTTGAATAGGTCATAGCGGCTGTTTGTTGCAGACCTTGAAAAAATGTAACTTTGGGGGCTACAGATTCCATAATCCCACAGCCAGCATGACTAATACCCGTGGGTGCCATAAGATAAAAGAGTTATAGCTCAATCAGTAACTTTTTCCAACTTCTGACTTGTATCCAAAAATTTTAACCCATCCATCAAGTGCTGGGTTAAGGAAATATGATAAAAGATCAGATTTATCTCAGTAGCCCCTTCTAACATCTATGAGCCAAAGAGAGCTGCCCAGACTTCAGGAGTGGGTCCTTTCCATGCCCTCTTGCCTTATTTAAGGAGTAAGATGTCACAAAAACCATCTGAAACTATCATTTTGAAGAAAACCAAGTGCATAACTTAATAAAATCCCTGCACCAGCTCCACCAAGCTCATCTTATTCTGTCCAGATAATAATAATTTCATGTCAGATAATAATAATTTCATGCCCAGATAATGATAATTTTATGTCAGAAATTATTCTGGGTTGAAATGATTTTTGCAAGAGAAACTCCACTCAGGGAACACCCAAATGAGGCTCCTTTCATGTTCCCAAGAGCTGGGATAGAGACGGGCACTCAATCTGTCATGCAGTACCCAGGTCTCAAACTGCTGACTTGCCAACCTTCCAGCTAACAAGTCGAGCTTCTTAACCACTGAGCCACTGCAGCCCATGACCATGTGTCAAAGCAGGTGCACTGGAATAAGAGGAACATAGGAGGTGAGGCAGATAGCTTAATACACAAGGAGAAAGA
Source organism: Furcifer pardalis (assembly GCA_030440675.1). NCBI lineage: Eukaryota > Metazoa > Chordata > Lepidosauria > Squamata > Chamaeleonidae > Furcifer > Furcifer pardalis. Next base: position 155,762,063 of record CP126893.1, read on the forward strand.
TTAATTTTAGCCTACTTTTGGTAAATCTTCAGTCCCCTGAAAAGGACAGTCTAAACCAGGGATTCTCAACCTCTGGCCCATGGCACCATTTCATGTGCCCCCTCCCCCACCGCCTCCACCACCCAAGAAATGCCATGTGGTGGAGAAAAGGGCAAAATGGCCATCCAGCCTCTGAAGCTGTCTGAGGGACGTCCGTGACCCATCCACAGGCTTTAAAAGGTTGACAACTCCTGTTCTAAATGACCAATGATATTTAGAAATGATACTGTGAGCATAAAATTCAAATTAAACTGAAAAGGCAGCTGAAAGAGTTGATGAGCACTTAGTCATGAATGGGCCCAATGTATCAACAATGTAAATGATTAAAACCACTTTAACAAATAGACCCTTATGTCAATGTACTGCTCACCCCTAAAACTGCAAGGAGCCAAAAGAAAATCTCCTAGACCATGCATTGAAAGCAACATGAGGTTGCTGAACTACAGTGCCAACAGAGCTAGACTTCAGCATCTCTTCCTCCACTGCTCAGTAACTGCAACCAACCCGCCCAAGCAAAAGCCTGTGGGAAGAGTTTTCAAAGGCAAAAGGCTTCCTTTGATCTTCAGGTGTTCTCCTGAGTAGGTAGATAAAGAGAACATGCCATGCAATTGGCTCAACAATTATTAACTGTACATTTCTGCTTGTCCTTTAATCTAGTGCTAGATATCTTTAATAGGACATGTTGCTGAATGTGATCTTTACAATTAAGATGATCTTATCTGTGTTTTCCGGTGTTGTCTTAAGAGCCGGTTGGTGCTTAGCATGTGATCAGAAGGGGGAGAAAGGTGTCTGACTGATCTCACTGGAAAGGGTCACTTGCCAGATGTGATGTTTCTTCAAGCGGCCCTCACATACAGTATGTTGAGGAATTACTCCAGCAGGGCCCAAAAAGTAATAGTTGTAACTACTGAACAAAAAAGATCCGGCTTAGGCAAAGATCAGGCTTGGGTTGGAACATTATTGCTCATAAATCATGTGATCATTGAGAAATAAGTCACACCAGCCTGTGCCACAAGGACTCAGAAGTGCAACTTGTATGATTTAGTGATCACACTTTGAATTGTTTGGAAACTGACATGTTGCTCAAGCATTCTGTTATGTCCTTGAAAGCACAAGAACAAGGATAACACAGGAATAATAGCATTAGACCTATTTAAGACATTTGGTTCAGTGCAGGGGATAGCATGGAGAGAACTAATCCAAGCAATGGGATTTAAGGAGAAATTTCAGTGGACTATAAGCCAATTATACAAGAAGATCCAAGCCTCTATCCTGATAAATGATAGAATAACAGACAATATGGAGATAAATTGTGATATTACTAGACAAAGTTGTCCGTTATCTTCTGTCAGGAAATAGCCCTATTCCCTAATGTCTCCCAAGGCTTGAAATTGCTATTTTTCAGCTAGGCCTCATAGAAATCCATTTTTCTCTCTGTATGCCTTACAAAACTGCCACGATGACTTGTTGATATTTCAGTGTTCCTGTGTTGTTATCTTTCTAGCCGGCCTAGCCAGCAGAGCTTGGCGTGTTGTGTCTTTACATAAATGTAAACAACTATTGTTTTGAGAAAGTTATTCTCTGTTGCTCCTTGTTACGTGATTGGCTAAAGCTATCCCACCTGATGGGAGATTCTCCATTTTGCAGAGAAGTGAGAGTTAGTATGTGTCTGGATTTCAATGGCGTAAGACCCTGGACTGTAACTCTGTTTGCTGGTATGGGATTACTCTGCTTCTCCATAAGTTAAGACCCCGGACTGTCTGCTGACATGATTTTACTATGATTACCTAAAAGACCTTGGACTGTTTACTGGACTGATCTTATGGATATAACCTTTTGATTTCTGCTTTTCCCTGAACTTTCTTACATGAACCTGGTGGAATAAAACAGCTGTTTCTCTTTGAAGATTGTTGTTTTTCTTATCACACACACACACGAAGCAACCTCTGCTACGTTACTAGAAGCCTCCCGTGTTCTGCTTTAAGTTCTCCTTTGAAATGCGGCCCAGGTCTCTCAGAGTTGGAAGGTAAGGGTTAAATATGTTCCAGATATGAGCACATGCTCAGGAGCATGGTGGGGGCCCCCTTACAGAGACGCCTGGTGTACTGACATCTCCCCTGTTATTTATTTCATGATGGAACTACAGTAACACCCTGATAACGCTAAAACTTGGTTCCACAAGTCTTAGTGTTATCCAGTTTTTGACGTTGTGCGATGCATTGATCACACAACATTTAAAAAGCCCTGTTCCCTTTCTGAAGAGGAAAGGGAACAGAGGCTCGATCCGCCTGCCTCTTTGGAAAGGGCAGCGGGGATTCCACACTTGGAATCCCCGCTGCCCTTTCCAAAGAAGCAGGCAGATCGAGCCAAGTGCCGGTTTAGATGGGATGAGAGCGTGCGCACCTGGTCTCCCCCACCCACCCAAACCAGCTCTCTAAGCATCGCAGCTCCAGTTTGGGGGGGGATGAATGGGCATGCCCGGTCTCCCCACCACCACCAAACCAGCGCTGTGATGCTCAGAGCGCCAGTTTGGGTGTGGGGGGAGATCGGGTGTGCCCGTTCACCCCCTCACAAAATAGTGTGGTGAGGATCACAGTACCTATTTGGTTGTGTGGGGTGAACGGGTATGCCTGTGTCTCCCCCCCACCCAATCCGGCACTACAAGGATTGCAGCACTGATTTGGTGGGGGAGAAACTGGGCGCACCCGTTCACCCCCCAACCAAACCAGGGCTGTGATGCTCAGAGCGCCGGTTTGGGGGAGAGAGACCAGATGTGCCTCTTCATACACACCTCCCCAAACTGGCACTGCAATGTTCAGCTTGGTGTGGGGTAAACAGGCATCGGGGTCTCCTCCTCACCCAATCCGCCACTGCGAGGATCGCAGTGCCAGTTTGGTGTGGGGTGAATGGAAACCCCGGGTCTCCTCCACACCTAAGCTGCTGCTGCAAGGATTGCAGCACCGGTTTGGTGTGGGGGTGAACGGGTGCCCAGAGTCACCTCCCCACCCAAGCCGCCGCTGTAAGGATCACTGTGCTAGGTTTGGGGGGGGTGAACGGGTGCCCTGGGTCCCCCACCCACCCAAGCCGCCACTGCAAGGATCGCAGTGCCTGGTCTTCCCCCAACCATACAGGCAGTCTGAGCCTCTGTAGATCTCTGCCCCAAAGCCTGCAGGGCTGGTCTCCAACCCTGTGGGCTTTGGAGCAGAGATCAATGTTGGGGAATTAGAGGTAAACTTTTGCATCACACTTTATCTTAATGTTGTGCGGTGCAAAAGTTTGCCTCCAATTCCCCTTCATTATCCGGTTTTAATGCTGTGCGGTGCATGCGCTAACCGGGGTATTACTGCACTAGCAAAGACAATTAGACAAGATGATAGGATTAAAGGTATAAAACAGGGGTGCCCAAACTTTTCTGGCCATGGGCCGGTCATGTGGTTGTCATGTTTATGACAGCTGCAGGTCATTTACGGCAGCATTATGCGCATGTGTGGGCTTATGTGCATGTGCATTTTACTTCTGCTTCTGGGAGCAGTGAGAATGGCGCAGGCAGATTAATTAGTGCCACAGTCCAGATCCAGTCCACAGACTGTAGCTCCCAGTTACAAGCAGCAACTGAGTGATTCATTAAGACAGTTAGACTTTGAGATACAATAACCAAAACTACCTGCAGCTTATAATTGTAAACTGTGTCCCTTGTCATTATGACACAACACCATCAAATCACAAGTTATTCAACATGGATCTTCTTAGGTTTAGAAGTTGATGTGTTAGCTAAAACTTTGCAGAAATGCAAGTCCTGTTCTCTCTCTGCTATCCTTATCAGCATGTACAGCCACAGAGACCTAGTCAAGCCCTCTAGGCCTGTATTTTTTCTTACTCATGGGGAGTGGAATGCCTGACCATGTCAGCATCCAAACCATGAGAACAACAAGACTTTGTTTTGAGAATGGGAGAATGTTTACTTAAACTGCTTGATCTGATTTGCTGTATGCTAATTCACTGGAAGTTAGTTCAATTCTGATTTGGAGTGGGAGGATGTGGATACCTAGCCACTACAGGGTCCATACTCTTCTAAGTCTTCAATATGATAACCTAGAACAGTGATGGCGAACCTATGGCACGTGTGCCAGAGGTGGCACTCAGAGCCCTCTCTGTGGGCACCCATGCAGTCACCCCACCACAGAGTTCACCCCGCCCCTCTGTCCTGCAGCCCAGTTTTCTTCCTCCCCTGTTTTCTTCCTCCCCTGTTGCTATATTGGCACTTTGTGATAAACAAGTGGGTTTGGGGTTGCCGTTTGGGCACTTGGTCTCTAAAAGGTTGGCCATCACTGACCTAGAGTTAGTCAGATTTTTCTCTGTTTTAGGGGTGATGGAATCTGAGTGTGGATTTTCCTGTTATTTTTTTAATTAGAAACTTTCTTTTCCAATTCATCTGTATCCTGAAACCAACAGATGGACTGTAACTTTTTCAATATGCTTCAAGAACAATAAACATCCTTTTCTTCAACAAATCATCTGATTACTGGAGGGGGTAAGAAGACCAACGAGTTATGCCTGGCTCATGCCATATGCTACTACAACGCTAAACTAATTCTCTCCATAGTCAAGGTCTGGGTTCTCGGTAAATGGGAGGAAACCCAGGTTGCTGCATGGTGTTTGCAGGACGGCCCTCCAACTGCTAGCTGCTCGCAGTCACAGAAGTATCAAGCAGAGCTGTAGCCAGAGAGGGGCCAGGGTGGGCTTGGCCCACCCTGAATTAGCAGTCTGACCACCCTGGCAAGCCATGGTTTCTCATAGGGATGCAATGAAAAGAGGCTTTGTTGCCCACCATGGAAAAACTATTCATCCACCTACATCTAGAATCCTGGCTATGGCCCTGGTCCCAAGCCAGGCCTGCCAGTGCCAGGAGCCTAAGGGGGACATGGAGAGGTCTGTGGCGAGAGTGCTAGCTCAATCCAGATCAGTTACATCCCACAATGGATAATTCATAGAATCTGCAACACTCCTTGCAATGCCTTTGGAAATTAAATAGTTCCATGAGGCCACTAAGAGGTTTAATTTGCCTGTATCTTGAAGCAGCTAGAGAGGCTTAGTGGTTAAGAACTTAACAACTGGAAAGTCAGCAGGTCAAGACACGAGTGCTGCATGACAGAATGCACACCTGCTTCTGTCCCAGCTCGCCAAGCTAGCAGTTCAAAAGCAAGAAATTGCAAGTAGATAAATTGGGAGTACTTTGCTGAGAAAGGTAACAGCATTCCATGTGCTCCAGTGTCTAGCTGTGGCTGCCGCATGACCATGGAAACGTCTACATACAAAGACAGCGCTGACTCTTTGGCTGTAAATGGAGATGAGTGCCACCCCCTGGAATCAGATATGACTGGCTTTCAAGCAAGGGTGACCTTTACCTTTACCTGGTCTGTTCCCAGTGGCCACATGTGCTCGAGAATGATTATATGGGAATCAATAAATGAGAAGGCCCTTGGGAAGGGCAGAAATGAGAGCGTAAGAATGCTATGGGAGCTGCCTGGTTTATTCTTGCAAAGGTGTTGTCTGATTACCATCTTAAGAGTGAACCAGCCCATCCCAGCTGCAGTTGAAACAGCAGGTTTTTTGACCAGGTGTTTTAATATGGTGCTGATATAATAATGGCCTAAGGGACTGTGGTGGCTCAGTTGTTAAGAATCTTGCCTTCTTAGTTGGAATGCCGGCAAGTCATCAGTTAGAGACCCAGGTACTGTATGATGGATTGAGCATCCGCCTCTGTCCCAGCTCTTGGGGACATGAAAGGAGCCTCATTCAGGCTTCCCTTGAGTGGAGTTTCTCCAGCAAAAATCCTTTCAACCCAGAATTTCTGACGTGAAATTATTAATAATAATAATAACAACGGTCTAGGCCAGTGGTGGCACACGTGCCAGAGGTGGTGCTTGGAGCTCTCTCTGTGGTCACCCGTGCAGTCACCCCAGCACAGAGTTTGCCCTGCCTCTCTGCCCAGCAGCCCAATGGGAGCACTTCCTCCCTTCCCCAGCACAGTGTTCATCCCGCCCCTCTGCCCTGGAGCCCATTGGGAGTGTTTCCTTCCTCAGTTGTTGCTGTATTGGCACTTTGCAATAAATAAGTGAGTTTGGGGTTTCAGTTTGGGCACTCAGTCTCTAAAAGGTTTGCCATCACTGGCCTAGGCTTTTTCTGTAGTTCATGTGAGTCACTGAATATAACACCACTACGATTTATTTAAAAAGAAAGACTTATTTTTTATATTTTGAAGAGTTGCCGCCAGCCAATGGCTGTTCCATACATGTCAGCTGTGAAGCCAAGCCATAGACTACATACTTCTGGGTGGTTGCCTTGATTTCTAGAGGAAGCAGCCACACACAGGTCTAATCTGACCGCTAGTGGAATAGTTGAGATAGGATTCCAAAAATGAAGTCACTACCCTCCTTCGTAGTGGGTGCAAGCTTTGTTCTGACGGTCATTCTCATTGACGTTTCTGTTTGCATTGCTGAACATGCAGCTATTATCATAAATGGCCCTGAAGGGTTCAATAATACCCCCAGATTGTCTATTTAGTATTTCATGTGTCTGAGATATAGTGGTATGGGCCTTTAATATTCTGGCATTATGGAGCTTCAATGAAACCTGAGGAGTCCTTAACAAAATGTGTTTAAATTCAAAAGTTTTGTGTGAACTGTGCATAACATTTGATGACATCACTTCTTATCCATACTAATTTGCTTTGGAAAGGTTTGCAGTCCTGTGCTAAAATGGGAGGTTGCCTACATAATTCCTAAATAAAATCTTCCATAACTAAACTCTACCCTCTGGTTAAGTCAGTTTATAAAGATAATTCAGTTCAACTGTGAACTCTTTAAGCAAAGAAACTGGAAGTTGCTTACATTTTACTATTTTAATGTGAGCTTTCTCAGACATAAGAGAGGGACTACGTTACAATCACTTAGTATAATCCACCCAGAGTAGCTATCATGTTAGATAGGTTGCATAGAAGCTGAACAAATAAAATAAATATCTCAAGCATGATATCCAGTTCTTTTCCAATGAGGCATTGTTCTAGAAAACTTGTTCAGAAAAAGAGGCAGTCGTTATTGAGAAGGAACCTGGGTTGAGAAAAATAACAGCACATAACAATAATCTGTAGCATTATGCATGTGGTATTGGCTTAAGAATCCTTGGCTAATATTTAGTCTGTTGAGATGATTATCAAACATATGTATACTGTATACAGTGGTGCCTCGCTTAAAGAGCATAATGCGTTCCACGGGATTGCTCTTTAAGTGAGTTTGCTCTTTAAGTGAAACACCATTGTAAGTGACCAATTGTGACTTCTGGTGGGGAGGATTGCGAACCCTGATTTAGCTGTTAAGCAAGTTTTTGGTTGGTTTTAGTTTTTAAGCAAGGCAGCCATTCAGAGAAAATTCTGCTCCTTAAGCAAGTTAGTCTCTAAGCGAGGCACTCTTTATATGAGGTTTTACTGTATTTATTCTCAACTGTCTCCCTCTGGATCCTTGTCCTATAATGTTTCCTTTCCAGGATTGCAACTTTCAAACCCTGTGAAGAATGTCTGAGGAGATTGAAAAGGGTTTGAAACAGCTTTCTGAAGTCTGATTTATGTCCTCTTAATTATTTCATGCAGAGATTATCCCTTTTGTCCTATGTAGATGCAGCTAGGCACTGTTGGCAAAAGATAGCATAGATCAGTGGTGGATTTTTTTACTACCTACTCAGTGGGTGTGGTATGGTGGGCGTGGCCAGGGGGAAAAGCCCTGTGTTGCACCTGAATTAGGACTATTTTATTTCAAAACTTGGATGGGCAGGGCCAGCCAGAATTTCTACTACCGGTTCTGGTGAGCTGGTGCGAACCTGCTGAATCCCACCACTGGCGTAGATCATATTGACAGAGGAACAGTGCCTTTGATGTTGTAGAGTACATTACATTTTTGGGTCCTATAATCGGGGAGAATGTGAGGACAGAGGAAATATGGGGCAAAGCTGCCACCTGGGTTTGTAGCAACGTATAGTCCCCATCACTATAATTTGTTCTATGCCAATATTTGCTTGAGATGGTGTGGGGTTTGCCTGGGCTCTTTGCAGTTTATGTTGTGCTTGGATAGTGCAGTAAAGCTGCTGAAAGTCTTTCTGGAGCTTTTCTTACACCTCAAGAACAATATGTTAAACGGTAGGATATTTTCCTGGCAGAGACCAGGCAGATCCCTTTCCTATTGACCACCCTTAAAAATTCTTCTATTCAGGCAGGCATGAGATAAATGCCTGTTTACATTCCAATTGAGATTCCTTAATGGAGGTGTGTTCTGCTTTTTATTTTTTCCTGATATTTCTTTTAATTATTTTAAATGCATGATCCACCTTCATAAAAATGAAACATTTGTTATGTAGTAGAGATCTAACTCTCGGTACAGAGATCCAAACAGAGAGATGTTATATATTCCCAGTGTTGCTATATGGAGTCAAAGCTTGGACATTGACTAAAGCATCTGAAAAGAAAATCGAAGCTTTTGAAATGTGGATTTAGAGACAGATGCTAAAGATATAATGGGTTGACCATGTGACTAACGTAGAAGTGTTGCACTAATGTAGAATCATCCTTAAGACGATTCCCACAAATGCAGAGCCAGGGGAAGACGTCCTCACCAAGATGAACCAGAGGTGTTTTAGGATGTATCTGCAAGAAAGAAAGAAAGAACAGAGGGGAATTATTGATCAACTGAACAGTGATCAAGGCTTCATCCAGTAGATGCAATTGGTCTTTTGGCATTTGACATACTCAACATCAAGTATGAACCTCTTTGCAGCAGTGTGATTACCCCTTCTCTCTGCCACAGCTTTTCTTATAATAATAGTCCTAACTGTATCTGATTGCCCCACTAAGAAGAAGCCAAAGTTAGCCCTAACATTATGCAGAGTAAAATCTGATAAGGGCTGTAAAGTTTGCTGCTTTTTTCTTACAAATACAAACAAATAGCCTCTCACCAGTCAAGATTACAAGAGGTTTTATGCCTTTTTTGCATAAATGGACTCTAGTTTTTTTAAAAAAAAATTTGTAGAATTGTTTTTTGTGCACATACACACTCCTCATGTTTTGTGCAAAGGAAGAGGTTTTTTTGCTAATACCCTTGATGAATGAAAAACACTCCTGTCATTTTAAGGCTTAGTAGAAGAGAACAATTCTCAGCTGTTACTAATTTTTCTGAGCGCTTTTCTTGATATGTAGACATTTCCATTCTTAATCAGCAAGAAAATGTGTATATAAATATTTTTATATTCTTAGTCTTCCTCTCTACTGTTCCAGCAGTGTTTACCTTCCCATCAAATAGCTATAGCCTGCAGAATCTGAATTATTTTTTAAAAAAATTCAGACATGCAATTTCATTCATACTTTCTTTTCAGTTACGGTCTTTTGAAACTGATTTCATGTATCCAGTTCCCATACAAAGGCAACACTGAACTTACTTGTGCATGCTTTATTCAAATTAAGTGCAGCTAGGAAATCACAGTATGGTGCAGGTGACACTGGCTTGATCTGGGGGGCTTCTGTGCTGATGTGGAAGAAGTTCTTCTCCTTGGCATTGTACATTGGCCACTGCACTTCATTCACTGCAGATCCAGTGGGATTCCTGTAGAGGCAAAGAAGAAATCTTAACCCTCTTACACTAAGTGCTATGAGGTAGTATACTGTATAAGTGTAATTCTTATTCTTCTTTACGTGCTGTATCCAATTCTGAATATTGGCTATCCACATGGCAATTAGCCATGAAGATTGTCCTGGGAACAATATAGTGCAGTGGCTTTCCACTTGCCTTCTGCATTGCAGCATGACACTGTACCTCTGATCCAGTCCCACAAGTCCCTTTCTGGTCCTGAGACTTTTGGGCACACAAAGTCTTCATCAGCAACAGGCCAGTATTGATGAAACTTCTGCCTGCCATCAAGATGGGTTGAAGAGTGGGATTTAACCCACTTGGGGACCACCACCTTTCCCTATGGACTTTGCCACCCAAGGCCATTAGTCCTCAGGGTCATCAGTTTAGTTAACTGCTGCCTGATAATTGCAGTGAGTTGCTTGCAGTATGATCTACTCCAGGGGTGCCCAAACTACAGCCTGCGGGCCCAATTAGGCCCCTGCATATCATTAATGCAGCCTGTGGTGAGCACTCAGGCTCACCGCGGACCGCCCACCCACCTCACCCCCCACCTGACATCAGCAGTGGTGGCGGTGGAGGCAGTGACTGTGCTTTGTCCAGGCTGCTCTGAGCAGCCTCTTGCTCGATCCTTTCCCCTCGGCAGCCTTTGCTAAAGCTGATCGCTGTTTCAGGGAAATTTTTGGAGCCTCCTGTGAGTCAAAATTTGAGGCACTAAGAGAGGCCCCTGGTGCACTCGGGATGATGTCATCCCAAGCATGCCAGGGGCCTCTCTTAGTACCACAAATTTTGACTCACAGGAGGCTCCAAAAATTCCCCAAAGCAGTGGTTGGCTTTAGCAAAGGCTGCTGAGGGGAAAGGATTGAGCAAGAGGCTGCTCTGAGCAGTCTGGACAAAGCACAGTCACTGTCACTGCCTCCACCGCCATCACTGCTGATGTCAAAACTGTCAGCAGTGGGAGCAGCCCGCCTCCGCCCCCACAGCTGTGTGTCAGGGGTGGGACCGGCTGGCAAGAAAAAAAGTTTGGGCACCACTGGTCTACTCTAATGGTGGTGAACTTTGGCACTCCAGGTGTTCTTGAACCTCAATTCCCAGAAGCCCTGATTAGCAGGAGTGCTGACTTGGGCTTCTGGTAATTGAAGTCCAATTACTCTATTACAATAACAGGATAACCTGGCCAGAATGAATGGATGTAATTGCTATTGCTATTGCTATCACACAGGGAGATTAGTTATATTTTTGCCCAAGCATATGAGGTAGACAAGAGGAGCATCCCATTGGTAAGAGATTGTCAGTAGAACATTCTCAAAGTTGATTGGATTTTCTAGCTGCTTATTAGTTTATCAGATATGAATATTTAGTTTCTGCATATATTAAAGGAATATTTAGATCTAGATATATCAACTGTGTATCTGTTTGCTAAATAAAAATATTTAGATCAGCATATATTAAGATCAGTTCTGACTATGTTTTGAAGGGGGCAGCAGAGGGTGAGATGGCTAGATGCCATTGTTAACACAATTGACGTAGAGCAGAGTGGGCTGCGGAGGATGATGAAGGATAGGAATGCCTGACGTGCAGTGGTCCATGAGATTGCAAAGGGTCAGACTCGACTATGCAATTGAACAACAATAATAGGAAGGAGGGCAATGCAATTGTAACCAGGTTATGGGTGCAGGAACGTCACCAGATTCAAGAACCCTTGGGGAAGTATCCTGCAAAACTATTGCTAGTCATTCTTTTCTGTAAGTGGGCCTGGCACAATTGTGTGGTTGGGAGCAGAGGTGGCAGCAGCATACCAGGCAGCACATGGTAGCTGCATTTAGCATCTCCTTTTGGTTTTCAACCCCCTCCCCTCATAAAGAAGGCAATGTCTGAAATTGAAAGGGTGGCTACTCAGCACTGTTTGGAGAAATGGACTGCTGCTCAAAGCCCATACCTTAAAGGGAAACACCATCTCGGCATTTTCCACTTCACTTCCTCTTGCCAGTCTCCGTTCTGTTTCCTGGGAGAAAGTCCTAAGATCGTTGGGCAGCTTCGGGAGAAGCTGCCAAAGCTGTCCAAAGTGCTTCAGACTTTCTCCCACGAAGCAGAGCAGAGATTGGCAAGAGGAAGCAAAGCAGAAAATGTCGAGGTGGTGTTTCCCTTTAGATGATGGGCTTTGAGCAGCAGCGCTCGCCCATCCGTCCTGGTAAATTCTCTCCCCACCACAGGCCTGTCCACAAGAGCCAGCACAACATGCTGACTCGGAATTCTGAGAACTGTAAGGTGAAGCTTCCACTTGTCAGCTTTATGCCATAAAAACAGAACATGGAAAAATGGATTTCAGCCAGTATGCCCCAATACACCGGTACCGGTAGTAGCAATTGTGGCTTCCCAGAGAGGGAGAAAATGACAGACCGGAAGAGGCGCTTTTTGAAAAGGGACAATTTTCTGTTCCGCACCCTCATCTGTCTCCTTCCCTTCTAGGAATCATCAACCCAGTGCCCTTAACCCCTTCTGTGCCTGGCAGAATCCTTTTTAAGCCTCCTGGTGGTCTTCCTTCTCTCACCCCCCTCCAAGATCCCCACATTTGAAAAATCACTCCGAAAGAGGAGGAGCAAGTTACATGGCCACCTGGCCATGCCCACCCAGTCACATGGCCACATGGCCATGCCCACCATGCCACGTCCACAGAGTAGGTAGGAAAAAAATTGAATCCCGCCACTGGTGGGGTTACAAAGGTTGTAGCATAAAATGAACAATCCCTTACCCGCTTCTTGCAAAATCTGCCCAGTACCGCATCACCCTGTGGCTCAATGCATCTTCGGCCTCTGTGATTGTTTGGTTCATTTGCAAAGCAGATGCAAAGCTTCCAAACAAATAAGGTATCTCAGCACCATAGGGTGTCTCTACCCATGGAGGCCATATGGAGCCAGATGTGCGATGATCAAAGGAGTAAACATATGCTGGCCTCCCACTTTCTCTGATCTTTGCAGCAAATTCATGCAAGGGACACACAAAGAAGTAATCTCTGAAATATTGTGCAAATGCCAACCGGTAACGTTTTGGTCCATGAAAACCTTCACTCAACTTCACCGCTATAGTCTTGGCAACTTCTGTCTTGCAAGTTTGGCTACCGGCTTCGTCAGTTGCTCTTGGCATTGTATTAATCACCCCTTGAATAAACTCCTTCTGTGTCAATATACCACCATTCTTCTCAGTGTCAGGGTACATAAACAACACAAAGGTAGACCCTTCATCAGCTATGAGGCCGGTGAGAACAGATTTGCCATTAAAATTGGCTGTCTCCAAAAGCTTCCGTGGGTCATCTGGAAGGAACTCCCCATCTGAAGTCAATGAGTTGATAGGAGTTAAGTAAGAAAATTCCTTGCTCCCAATTTCTATACCCTGTAGGCAGTTCACCACAGCACTGGTATTATTGTTAGCACACCCCACTTGACTGCTTACTGACATTGCATCAAATTTGGCATCTTCAGGGCTTTTCCAAGGCCAGAATCCATTGGGAACTCCACTCTGAAGCACAGCATGAGAAAAGAGAGGTTGGCTTACCGGTGAGAGCAGGTGGAAGCCCACCATGGGTGCTCCAGCACTGTGGCCGACAAGAGTCAGTTGAGCTGGATTCCCACCAAAGGCTTCTGAGTTGTCTTTTATCCATTTCAGAGCAAGATGCTGATCCCATAAGCCAATGTTTCCTGGAGCATACGGTGGCATATAGAGAAAACCCAGCGCTCCTAGGCGGTAATTCATGGAGGCCACAATCACCTTCTCTCTAGTGGCCAAGAGTGCTCCGTTGTAGATATCCAGTGAGGCTGTGCCAGTGATGTAACCCATACCTTGGATCCAGACGACAACAGGTGCTGGGGTGGAGGGCCGTGGATGAGGCACCCAGATGTTGATGAAGAGGCAGTCCTCTGAAAGCGGTGTGTTGGCATCCCATATGTTTGCATCAGGGATGCCAGAAACATTTGTCTGGGGACAGGAGTTGCCAAAATTGGTGGCCTCCAGGACACGACTCCATGGCTGATGGGGAAGAGGCTTCTGGAAACGCAGTTTCCCTAGTGGAGGCTCAGCATAGGGGATGCCTAGATAGGCCATCACAGAGCCAGAACCAGCCAGGAGATGCTTGCCTTTAACTGGACCATAACTGGTCATCACCACAGTCCCATCTTCAGAGGCAGAGGTGGAAGTCAGTGAGAGAAAGCCGAAGAGATGGCAGAATAAAGAGAGGAGACGACGCATGGTTCCCATGACTGGAAAAAAATTAGAAATTGTTAGAAACAAAGAAGATTTACCTAAGAAACTGTCTGGAATCCTCCTGATGTTTCCGTAGGCCAGTGGTGGTGAAGCTATGGCACACATGCTACAGGGGGCACTCAGAGCCCTCTCTGTGGGCGGACGCACCATCACTCCAACACAGAGTTATCCCCACCCCTCTGCCCAGCAGCCCAATAGGAGCGCTTCCTCTCTCCCCCCAGCACTGAATTCACCTGCCCCTCTGTGGTGCAGATGGTAGCTTGTTGAGTTTAGGCACTCAGTCACTAAAAGGTTCACCATCACTAGCATTGACTTTGTGTAATGCCACTGCTAATTGTGGCTAATCCACAAGAGGACTGTTGTGTAGTCAAGTGTATAATGAGACATGCAACCAGGATTCTAAGTATTAACTGTCTCACTTAGAATGTCTATTTGTTGATTTCATATGTTGCTTCCAACTTATGACAGCTGTAATACCATTGTTAAGATAAATGAGATGTTTGTGGAGAGGTTTGCCTTTGTTAGCCACATTGAGTTTTCAGGGCCACCTGAAAATTTGCACCCAGTTCTCCTGAGATCTAGCATGACTTTCTACTCACTACCTCATCCCACCCTCTGTTAGAATGTGTGATTTAGTCTGAAAGCAAAAGCCTATTTTTGTTTCTTTGTTGTCATAAGAATTCTGTGATGTTTAAAGTGCCGGTCATTCTCCTGTGCCAGGTGTAGCAGAATTAGTCTGAAATAAAATGCACGATAGAAACCTTCCACACTGTGTATCCATTCTGATTCCTTGTGACAGAATCATGTTAATGCTTACCCCTCAATATTCAAATTTTTGTGTCACCCACTTCTATGAGTATCCACAGAGGTCCTCTTATGCATCTGAGTTGGTTCAACTCAGGTAAAAGAGATGGTGGTCCTTACAGGTTTTCTACATTATTTTTCACCAACTCAGCCTAGCCCTTGGCTTAATTACCTTCAACCTAGACTATTTCCTATCTTAACATATATTTCAAATAAATGCTAGTTTCCTTCTCCACCCTAGAATAAGAAGTACAGATGTAATTTCTTTCCAAAAGTGTGTGGGCATATGCTATGCTCATTATTGTGATATTCAAGGGTTGAATCCATCAAGGTAACTTAATTTGCTCTGACAACAGCTACCACTTTAGTTTGCTTCTGGCATTACCTACACTCTAGAACCACAGCTTAGAAAAAGTATCTTTCTGAGCTACAACAAGAAATTCCTCAAATAAACCTTTCTAGGCTCCCTCAGGAACTCAAGGAAATCCTGCCTCAGACCTTTTGTGATCACGTTCCATGACAGAATAAAAAACCTTCCTTTCTAGAAAATACAATTGTATCGAAACAGAGACAATAAAAATCACCACTCTGTTTCTTGGGGTAAGTTTTGGGCAGGCTTTCATGTTGTTTCTGAGCATTTCCTCCACCTGGTTTAATGGTCACCCACTTTGGTAGCAGGCAAAAGCTTGGCTTCTATTCCTCCCATTAAGTTTTAAAAGAATGCTACCCGTTCTTCAGGGACTGCTGTGGCCTAGTGGTTAAGACGTTAAACTTGATGACTGGAAAGTTGGCAGGTCAGCAGTTTAAGATTCAAATACTGCATGACGGAGTGAGTTCACATCTCTGTTCCCAGCTTCTGCCAGCCTAGCAGTTCAAAAGCAAGAAATTGCAATTAAATAAATAGGTACCACTTTGGTGAGAAGGTAACAGCATTCTGTGCACTCTGGTGTCTAGTCATGCCTGCCACATGTCCATGGAAATATCTGCAGGCACAGACAGTGTTGGCTCTTTGACTGTAAACAGAGATGAGCACTAAACACTAGAGTTGGATACGACTGGTTTTCAAACAAGAGTGACCTTTACCTTTACCTTATCCAGTCCCAGTCTGATTAAGGCATTTCCCTCTTCTTTCCCTTCCACCAATATAGTATGTCTCACAACACATGGCTTTATTTAGCCATATGAAAAAGAAAAGAGAAGACACTGGTACCATATCAGAAAATGACTTTTCAGCCACATGTGGGAGAGAAAGCTAACAGCCCCTCATCTGTAATCTTTCTCTCCCCTTCAGATTTTGTGGTCTCATATCTCAAATCATCCCCTCCACCCAGTGATGGGATGACAAAAATTCTACTACCACGCCATGACGTCACGGACGTCATGGGCATGGCCAATGTCATGACGTCATGACGGAAGCCGATGTCATGACGTCATGACGTTGTGGGCGGGGCCAAAAATAAAAATAAATAAAAAATAAAAATAAACATACACACACACACACCCCTCCCTCTCAGCCCACCCACCCAGACACAAATAAATAAATAAATAAATAAAATAAAAACAACCACCCACCCAAAACACAAATAAATTACCCCTCACTTACCTTTCTTGGGACCTGGCACCCCGACTGCATCCACAGCCGCAGCCGCCGCCGCCGGAGCTGCCTGCACCCCTGTGGCCTCCTCCTTGGGCCGGTACCTTTTTAGCCCGGCTCCGGCCACGGGCAGGAGTGGCGGGCAGCAGTGGCTCTGGCGGTGGCTCCAGCCGTGGCTGCCGAGCCTCCCTGGGCCGTCCCCATGCCGCACCGCCACCGCCTGCAGCTTCCTCCTCCGCCAGGCGCTGCAGCCGGGCTAAAAAGGGACCAGCCCAAGGAGGAGGAGGCGGCAGTGGTGCGCCGCGCCGGGCGTCCCCAGGGCATGGGGCTTGTCGGCAGCGGACGGCCCAGGCAGCCCTCAACATGCCGCGGGGGAGGTGCCCTCCTCAGAGGGCTGGTGCCGCCGCCGCCGCCGCCGCCGTCCTGAAAGCTCTAAAACATTTTTTTTAATTGGAGCTAAAATGGCTCCAATTGACTGCGCATGCGCAGAAACTCAATCTGACGCATGCGCAATGGGTCAGATTGAGTTTCTGCGCATGCGCAGTCAATTGGAGCCATTTTAGCTCCGATTTTTAAAAAAAATCCTTTCGGTGAGGCGTCCGCAACCAGACGCCTCAAAAGTGGACTCCCCTCCCGGAGAACCCTCCGGAATTGGTCCTACCAGTTCCAGGGAACTGTCTGGAACCGGGGACATCCCATCACTGCCTCCACCCCAGCCTTAGGAAAACCATTTACTTTCTGAAACACAGTTGCTATGAAACTTTTTAACTCTTCCTGTATACTGTACTATTAGACCTTCCTTTGAATTTAATATATATTTTAGACATGAACACATGTGGTGAAATAGCTACTTACCTATGAAAGCTCAAAGCACAAACAACCTTTTGTTAGCCCTGAAGACTAACAAAGGACTCTTTGCTGCTCTCCCTTTGGCATTTTTAGTCTGCCAACTTCCTTGTTGTGGTTGTGAGGTTTGATTTCTCAAGGTAATGAGAAATAATCCTTTAATATTTTCAACCAGCAAATACCGTTGTTGTGGAAAGGAACTAGTATCCTCTTGTAATAACAACTCACATAACAGAACTACAGATAACTCACCTGGGCTATGCCTTAGAACTAGTGATGGACTGCTACCGGTTCAGACCGTTTCGCCCGAACTGGTAGCAGCTTTCCAGAGGGGATCGCCGGGGGGTAGAGAACCCCCAGGTGACCGGTTCGGTCACCTCTCTGGCTGCCCTCCAGAAGTGTATTTCCAGGCAGCCAAAATGGCTGCCCGGAACTGCACATGCGTCAAACCTCCATTTGACGGATGTGCACAAAAAAAATAAAAGTGTGCATGTGTCAGATGGAGGTTTGATGCATGCGCAGTTCCTGGCAGCCATTTTGGCTGTCCAGAAAGGAAGGGCGCAGGCAGAGCCTGGAGAAGCCACAGCGGTGGCTTGACACAGTGGTGGTTTGCCGCAGCGGCGGTTTGCCGCCATGCCGCCACGCTTCCTGCCTGCCTGCTCCCCAACTCCAGGCCAGGTAAATGATGGGTTTGTGTTTGGGGTGGGTTGGTTGATTAGTTTAATTTTAATCTGTATTTTTATTTATTTTATTTTATTTTTTATTTTATTTCTTAAAATTATTTTTTTCTTTGGCTCTGCCCACAATGTCATGATGTCATGACGTCATGATGTCAGCTCCGCCCATGACATCAGCTCTGCCCACAGTGGGGTAGCAAAATTTTTGACAGCCAACCACTTCTTAGAACACCTTGTTTTGTCTTCTTTGAAATATTGGAATCCTAAGTGCTTGTGTCACACTAGTACACTGAATTCTACACTCCTGTGTTAGCCCAATATGTATGGCATTCAAAGAGGTCAAATCAGAAATCCTAGGGGTATTTTGGGAGTTGTGGTCCAAAAAGTAACTTTTGCAAGGGGAAAACTCTGTCTTAGTGTGTTGTACCCAAAGAAGACGCACACACACAAAATAATTAATCTTGGTATACTTGACAAAGCTATGCCTTAGCCCAGGGTTTTTCAATCTGCAGCCCTCGCTGCAAATTCTTGTGGGGGCCCTACTGCCTCCACCACACCCAGAAGTGCCGTGTGTTGGAGGAAGGGCAAAATGGCTGTCCAGCCCCCAAAGCTGTCTGAGGGAGCGTGACCCGACCTCCGGCATAAAAAGGTTGAGAACTCCTGCTTTAGCCATTCTATCTCTTTGTTCTCTATTTTTCAAACACACTACAATACTAGACAACCACACTTTGTGCAAACTGACTAGAAGGCATCAATGTACAACATGTTGTGTACTGATTTGCCTGCAACCTATGGCAACCCTATAAAAGAATCACCTCCAAAAACTTCCTAACATTAACAGTCCAACTTGGCTCCTGCAAATTTAAAGCTATGCATTTTTCAATTCATTTTACATTTGGTCTCCTTCCTTTCCTCTTTTGTTCAACTTTTCCTAGCATTATTGTCTTTTCCAGCAAACTGTGCATACATAATTACAGACATACATATCAGAAGGGAGCAGAGAACTAGAACCCAGGGTTATCAATTCAAAGTCCTATGCCAGCGGTCTTTCTGATCTCAAAAAACAATTCCTTCATTCATACCCATTTATTATCTTTCCTTGTTTTTTCCAGTTTTTTGGAATGTTTGAGAAATTGTATGCCCAAGTCTCATATCCTTTTTATGTATTATAGACTCACCACTTTTCTCCCTGGTGTGGTTTTCTTGATCCTCAGTGTCACTGGCAACACAGGTATAAGAGCAGTGGTGTTACACTGAGAAGCAAAACAGCTGAAAATAACACCCAGGAAGGGATAAGGAAGTACAGGAAAGTACCATATGGGCAGATAATCACATGTTGGTGGAGGTATTATCAATGGATGTATGCCAATGACGAAAGGGATATTGCATAAGTGGACAAATGCAATGCATAAAAACAGGAACACGATATTGACTTGTGACATGGAGCAAAAAACCGTTCCTGGTTATAGACATCAGCTTCAAGGACAGGACAAGAAAACATTCCCAGCTGCTAAATTTCCTTGGAAGGCATGCCTTATCTTGCCCTAACAGTAAAGGCTTTTATTTCCTTTTTTTTAATCTTTCCAAAATGCCACTAAATTTCTCTTCCTTTACTGTTGCTTTCCTTCTCCACCGCCTTCTATGAGATCAGAACAAGAGGAAGAAATCCTGGACATCCAAAAGCTTTAGAAAACATGCTCTCCAGAGCTGGTGAAGAGAAAACAAAACACTTCAGTATAAAGAAGGTGAAGTGAACCAGGGACCCTTTTTAAAAATAAATCAAATAAACCAAACAAAATTTGCTGCCAGAGAAGTGAGGAAGAGAAGGAAGTGGAGGTGGTTTGGGGTTATTTTTCAGTTACATCCAGCAATTAATTCAGCATAAACTCTTACAAAATTAGATGATTGCAAATCTGCTTTCCTCTGTTATCAGTTGCTTCTTTTCTTATGTGCCTTTATGGCTAAGATTGCAAGTAGACAAAGATTAGACTCATTTGGGACATTGCAATAGCAATAGCAATTAGACTAGAAAACAGTATGCACACATTTACAATTCCAAGTACTGTAACTGTAAATTTTTCTCTTACAAATATTTAAGAGTAAGTGATTTAGCCAGTGAGTGCCAGTTATTGAGAAAGGGATTCACTCTGGGGGACTTATAGCTATTCTGATTGTATTGCTGTTACTTTTATAATATGTAAGCCGCCTAGAGTCAGGTTTACCTGAGTAGGACGGGGTATAAATTTGAAATTAAATGAAATTCTCCTCTGTGGGTCTCTGCAGCTAAAGGGATTTTTTATCAGATATACAAAACTCTGCAGCAACATCCACTCTTTACCCTACTCCATCAGTCCCTTGGCAGGGAAGGGAGAGGGCACCAGCCAGCTTGCAGTCTGTATTGCTGAGAAAAGCAAAGATCTTCTCAGTCTGAGAAACGTGGCCACTCTTGGCAGGGAGAAGAGAAGACAAACCCAGGGAGAAAAGTAATATAATATAGCCAATGACTCAATGTTGATTGTCAGGCAGCAGTTAACTAACCTGACAACCCTGAGGACGAACAGACTTGGCGAAGTCCTCAGGGCAGGGTGATGGTCCCCAAGTGAATTAAATCCCACCTGAAACCAGCATGATGGAGGGCAGCAGCTTAATCAATAATAGCCTGGGGCTGAGGAGGACTTTGTGTGCCAAATGGGCTCAGGACCAGAAAATGACTCATGGAACTGGATGAGTGGTACAGGTGTCATGCTGCAATGCAGAAGGCAGATGAAAGGCCACTGCATTATATTCTCAGGATAGTCTTCATGGCTGATTGCCATGATGATCACCAATATTCAGAATTGGATATGGAACTTGAAGAGAAGAATGAAGAAGACTAGACAGAGAGGCTGTCTGAGGTTACAGTATCTGACACTCTACTTATTTCAGAAAATAAGTAGGGAATGTTACCCCAAATCTGAAATTTACCCCTTTTATTATTTTTTATACTCTTATTTTCAAATAAAATTGATTGTACTCTTTATTTTTCATTTGCCGTCCACGTCAAAGTTAGGTTTATGTATGCATAAGCACCACACTAACACATGCATCCATTCAAAACACTTTGCAGATAAATAACTGCAAGGACCTTTTTTAAATCAATTTTTAAAGGATCACAAATGTAATCTTTTTAAGCTCCGCAGAGGCCATTCAACTGCACAGGAGTAGACAGAGCCTCACTCTGGGAGCGAGGCTTCAGTCGATACATCTGTGTGGTTGGATGGAATTAGAGTGGCTGTCTCGAAATGGTAACCAGGGTAGGCCAGGCTCCACTCTGAAGTGGAGCCTCATTTGGTGGGCCAGTGCAACTAAATGAGAGTAAACCGGATGGCTTTGGAGAAGGAAGAGTAGACCAAGCCTCGGTAGTAAATGAGATTTTTTAAAATGGAAAGCCGAATAGACTGGGCTGATTTTGAGAACGAGGTTTTCTAAAAAAAAAAAAAAAAATACAAGCAAAGTAGACTGGCCCAATTTTGGGAATGGTTTTTTTTAAAAAAAGTGAAGGCGGGTAGACTGAACCGATGTCCTCAGATGACCTGTAGACATATGTGAGTGGGGTTCCAAATTTGGTAGTTCAAAGATTTCAAAGACTAGAACTTTGAAATATTGTATCTAGTTGACTGACTCAATCAGGACCTCAAAAGACTTCAAAGAAATAGTTACTTTCCAGGGATTCTTATGCAGCACTGCAATAAAAAATAATAGTAAAAGTTCAGAGCGATCAAGAAAATAGCAGGGGGTGATTTAAGGTCAAAAGTTAACCCTTTAAATGCTGAATTAAACATTAAAATAATTATTAAAATCGTGTCTTCACTCCCAGAGCTTGGCTGAGTCCCAGGATCGGTTGACCAGTCAAGGGCCAGTGGTGGGATGGCCCAGGGATTTATTTCCGATTGGCTCCAACTTTGAAAGAGTGGGATTTTTGAAATTGGATTTCTCTCTTCCACTTCTCCTGCCTAAAAGTCAAGCACGGCTGCAGCAGAAAAGTAAATTTAGGCTTTAAAATGATTTAAAAGTAATTGCGGTTTGGATTAAAATGCAGTTTTCCCATCTTTGGAGCCATGCTTGACCATAGGCATGGTGAACTTACCTTTTCATCCCTGATTGAAGTTTAATTAGCGGTTGCAATTTAAAATGTTCCAAAAATCATTAAAAATACTGAAATATGATTCTAACATGTTCTATTTTGTATTTTCAAAGCAGGAAACTTCCACATTCAAGTAACAACTGATGCCCAAATGCCACACACCCATCTCCAAACTTCCTGACAGTCTATAGCAAATACCACAGTCTTGATGGCTTTAGGGATTATTCTTTCACCCTGTTTGCCTGTGTCTTTCGCATCTTTGTTTCTGGGGTCTGTAATTAACATATGTACATAATGCTGGTTGGGTTTTAATCGGTCTGATAGGGGTTTCTTCCTGGAGACAAAATAGGATTATTTGGGTGGGAAATGCCTGAGTACTTCATCAAGTGAAGATCCAATGATGCTGACTGGTCAGTCGAACCTCCCGCCTCAGACATGCAGTGTTCCTGATTGGTTCCTTTCTTCAAGCCGAGCATGCCCATTGGTGACAAGCTCCACAAACAAACTCTGCCATTGGTTGCTGCCTTACCTTTGCCTCTACCTAATCCCCCAACCTCCTCCCACTATTCTTTTCTGGAAATTGTAATCTTTTACCATTACCATATATTGGCACAAATATTTACTACTGTAACCCAAAAATTGACTTATTTATCTATGAAAAGACAACCTGCTGCAAGATTATTGTTTCTTTGTAAAAACTTTATTGTAACAGGAGATAGGTGATAGGATTAGTCTGTATCTGTAGAAATTTATAAGAAGACTTTGCGCTGTCGGGACTTCAGCTCACTAGCTCTCTTTCAAAACGTAGTTAGGGAAGCTCACGTTTAGATTTTTATAGCAGGCAGGTTTGAGAATTGTCTTTGACCAGCTGAAGACCGCTGTTGATTAAATGCATTTTCAATAAAACCTTCTTTTTGCCTGAAATCTAAGTATCTGTGGTTCCTGGGGTTCTGCCAGCGGAATAACTTTTTGAATTAAATTAGGCATCCTGGTGGTTCACAGGTCTATAGCTGTTTAGACCTACAACAGAAAAAAGGGATCGTCATTTTTCAGGTAGCAGGTTTGTGTGTATGTGCGCGCGTGTGTAGAAAGTAGAAAGAATGGGTCTTTTCTACTGGACACTGTAAGAGGAGGGTACATTGATCATTGATCTCAGGTTGCAAACAAACCATTAAGCTGCTCAGCCTACAAGAGAGAATGGAGAAACAATCTGAGCTGTTTTAAGTTTGCAATAGAACACATATTGAGAAGGAGCCCCAGCTCTGCCTGGCCATCACATCAAAGGAGGTGAACTATACACCTTCTGTGATGTCACACCTGCTGAGTATATTTTCCTTGATATACCTTTGTGTTTCCAGAAGCCCTGATCAACAGGTATACTGACCTGGGCTTCTGGGAATTAAAGTGCAAGAATGCCTGACTACTCAATGTTGCAAAAACTGATCATAAATCTTGGAAATTGAAATGAACTCTGTGATCCTAATCACTCTCTAAGCCAGTAATTCCTGCTGGTGAACTAAACAGTATGTCATGTAGTCACCAGTAAATGTATTGAACTTCACCATGCCAGCAGTGGGCAAAATAAGGGATATAACACAATGTGGACACACCCTTGCTCTCTGTGTTATATTAGCTCTCCTTCCTGTTTATGCCTACATGAATTGTTTGAATGAAATACATCCTATCTACTTCCTCAGTAGTAGTAATAGCTGTCCTGAATTTCAGCTTTCTGTCTCTCATTCTAAACCAGGGCTGAACAAAGTGTGGCCCTCCACATGTTACTGAAATCCCATCCACCTTGGCCAATATTGCCAGACGTGAAAAACTTTGGGAGCTGCAGTCTAACAATGGTTAAACCCCATATTAAGTATGGATTGTTCCTGCTAGATCCGGAGATCCATGTGTGGGAATGAGGACTCAGTAGCCACGGGTAGTTGAACCGAACGTCACGTTTGTTTATTGTGAGCACAACATAACAACAACAACCACGGCCAGGAAGGCTGGGGTTTAAATACCCCGTCAAAGCCCAGCCCACTAGCCAATGGGATTCGGCGGTTTTCCCGCCGAAGAACTTTTGAATATCTAATACCCCTTCCCCCCAGAATGCACTGCAATCCTATTTACATACAAAATCAGCCAGGTTACGAGGGCGTGTGCGAACCCTACTGGACCTGTGCAGTTCAGTCAGCGCCGGGGCATCGAGCGGAGCGGACCTGTCGCTCCCGCTCTGCTCTGCCCTGGCAGGTTCCGGTCCGGAATTTGCCGCGGTGGATTCGGCGGTCAGCGGAGATGGCTCTGTCTCTCTAGGTAAGTCCACCGGTGTCGGGTCTGAGCTAGAGGGGGTGCTGCAGGGAGGAACCGGGGCAGTGACCAGTTCGACTAGGGTTGGTGTGGCCTTGTCTGTGGCAGGCTGTCCGTCAGGAACTATGTCGTCTTGCGTGTTGGGCTGTGTTCACCTCCTGAGCTGGTCGATATGGCGTTTCCATATTCGACCATCAGTGAGGGCGACCCTATAGGTGTACGGGCCCAGTGTGTCAATGATGGTTCCCTCTTCCCACTTTGGCCCGGCTGTAAAGTTTCTGGCATAGATGGGGGTGTCAATGGGAAATGTGCGGACTTGTGTGTGTCCATCCCGGAACTTATCAGGGAAGTACCGGGGGTGTAGACGGTCCAGTCGGCAGCGGAGCCTTCTGCCCATCAGGAGTTCCGCTGGAGCCTTTCCCATGGCGGCGCAGGGGAGGTTGTGCTGGGCTAGCAGGAAAGTGTCGATCCGCTCCTGCCAGTCCCCCAGGCCCAACCTACTCAAGGCTTCCTTCGTGCTGCGCACAAATCTCTCGGCTTGCCCATTCCCTTGTGCTCTAAATGGGGAGGTGAGCGCATGCCTGGTCCCTAAGGATGCCAGGTACTGTTCGAATTCTGTGGCCGTGAATTGTGGGCCGTTGTCCGAGACCAGTGTGTCCGGAATGCCATGCGTCGCAAACAGCTGTCTGAGCTCCAGGATGATGGCCCTGGCCATGGTGCTCTTCATGAGCCTCACCTTTAGCCACTTTGAATAGGCATCCACTATAATTAGAAATGTTTGGCCATGGAAGGGGCCAGCTAGGTCTATGTGGAGTCTTTGCCACGGGCCTGAGGGTTGCTCCCATTCTCTGACTGGTGCCGCCGGGGGATTGGGTCTGGACAGCTGGCATGGTTCACACTTGCCCACCCATTCCTCTATGTCCTTATCAATCTGTGGCCACCACAGATAGCTTCGCGCCAAACCTTTCATCTTTACCACCCCCGGATGGCTGGTATGTAACGTTTCCATTACCCCCTTGCGTAACCTCTTGGGGATTACCACCCGATCTCCCCACAGTAAGCATCCCCCCACACAACACAATTCGTCCTGCTTATCAAAAAATGTCTTAAACTCCCCTTCCCCCTTGGTCGGGCCAACCCCACAGAACCCAGCTGGTGACAGTCCGGAGCTCGGTGTCCTTCACCGTAGCTCTGGCAACCTCCGCCGAGGTGATGGGGGCAGAGTCCAAAACGTCCAACAAAAGAACCAACGCCTCCGCCTGCTCTGCACCGTCCTGGTCAGGAAGGAGGCACCTGCTAAGGGCATCCGCGTTGCCCATGTGTTTGCCGGGGCGATAAGTCAGTGTGTAGGAATAACCCGACAAGAACAGGGCCCAACGCTGCATGCGGGGGGAAAAGCACGGATGGTGTCTGGCGGTCCCCCACCAAGAGTCCCAGTAGGGGCTTGTGGTCCGTTATGAGTTCAAAGTCCCGTCCGTAGAGATAATCGTGGAATTTCCTTACCCCAGCCACAGCTGCCAGCGCCTCCTTGTCAATTTGCCCGTAGTTCCGCTCCGTCGGCGACATGGTTCTCGAATAGTACGCAATGGGGGCCTCCAGTCCATTGGGCAGTCGGTGGGCGAGGACAGCGCCGACTCCATAGGGAGAGGCATCACAGGCCAGGACGAGCGGCAGGGTAGCGTTGTACTGAATCAGGAAACTGTCCTGAGATAGGAGATTTTTTACCGTGTTAAAAGCCGAATCTTGTTCTGGCCCCCACCTCCAAACCGCTTTGGCCGCTAAGAGTCTATGGAGCGGTTCGGCGGCGGTGGCTTTACCCTTCAAGAATGCCGCATAAAAGTTCAATAGTCCTAGGAAAGCCTGTAGCTCTTGTTTATTTTTTGGGGCAGGGGCGTTCCGAATTGCTCTCACTTTGCTCTCGGTCGGGTGTATCCCTTTGCAATCTATCCTGAATCCCAAAAACTCCACGGAGGTCACCCCCAGTAAACACTCGTCCCGTTTTACTTTCAACCCAGAGGCTCTGAATTTCACCAGGACAGCCGCTACCCGATCCTTGAGTTGCCCTGGGTTCTCCGCGATGATGAGGACGTCATCAAAATAAGGCACCACCCCAGGGAGGCCGTGGAGGAGTCTTTCCATGGTACTTTGGAACAGTCCCGGTGCTATGCTAACCCCAAATTGTAAACGGGTGCATTTAAACGCTCCCCTGTGGGTGACTATGGTTTGTGCCTCAGCTGTGGCTTCGTCCACAGGTAGCTGCTGATACGCCTGGGTCAGGTCTAGTTTGGCAAATATTCTCCCGGGACCCAAGGAATGTAGTAGGTGGTTGATCACGGGGACTGGGTATGCGCTCAGCTGCAGGGCTTTGTTGATGGTGCATTTGTAGTCCGCACAAATCCGCACTGACCCATCCGGCTTAATGGGGGTCACTATGGGAGTCTCCCACCTAGCATGATCAACTGGGACAAGAATTCCCTGGGCTACCAGTTTATCCAGTTCCTTTTCCACCCTAGGTTTGAGGGCCAGGGGAACCCGCCGAGGCTTATGGCGGATTGGGGCAACACTTGGGTTCAGAGTGAACGAGATAGGGGACCCCACATACTTGCCCAGCTCCTCCCCGAACACGTCCTGGAACTCGGTGATCAGGTCGTCCCGCAGGGAGGTCTCGCTGGTCAGGTCGCCGCAGGTGCTGTGGATGCCGGCGATGCTCAGTCCCAAGGCCGGGAACCAATTCATTCCCAGGAGACTCAGGAACCGTCCGAAGACTACGGTGATCGGTAAGGTTGACTCCTTGCTGCCGTACCTTACGCGGACTCATCTCTGACCGGCGATGGGGATGAACCTGCCCTGGCAATCTTTTAGTTGGAGCTGTTGGGCGTCCAAGTCTGCCTCCTTGAGAGAAGGGAAGGCTCGCTTCATCCAGTTCCAGGAGACGGATGAGACAGCGGAACCCGAGTCGATCTCCATCTTACAGTCCTGCCCGTCGAGCTGGACTGTGGTGAAGATCTTCTGTCCTTTAAGCGTGTTTGCGTGGCTGGTGGTAACCGTGTGTGCCTCTGCATTTTCGAATTTCGTGCCGTTGTTCGATTGGCGCCTCTGATTCGCCCATTGGTCGGCGGCCATCTTGTTGGGTGGGAAATTTTGAATTTGCCGGTCTGTTCGGCTCGCCGTTTGCATCACGCGGCAGGCTCTTGCAATGTGCCCCCTTTTGTCGCAATGGCGGCAAATAGCATCCTTGAAACGGCAATGTGCCCTCAGATGGGGCCCACCGCAACTGGCACAACGGCGGCTGCTCCTGTCTTGGTTTCCCCCATCCGTCGCACACACGTCTTCCCCTTCCTCATCCTCTGCGTCAGGGATGGTATCCTCATAGTGTACGGTGGCTGGCCGTGGCGCCGACGGGTTTCTATGGAGGGAGGACGCGGCAGATGATGAGATTTCATATGCCCTTGCCTCATCCATGACAATGGCCAGGGATAACCCCTGGCAGGCTAAAAAGCGCCTTCTGAGCCGCGTGTCCACTACCCCACGAATGATCTGCTCGATGATGGCCTCCTGTAGCCCAGATCCGAATTCGGCGGGGATGGAGGCTGCACGCAGGGCGGCTACGAAATCGCTCATTGTCTCCCCCTCCTTCTGGAACCGATTCCGAAAATTGATCCGATGGACGTACTTAGAGGGAGCCGGCGAGAAATGCCCCTTGAGGGCGGCCTGTAGCGTCTGCCACGATACCGTCATGATGGGTGTCGGGGCCACCAGCGCCTGGGCCACTTCGTACACCTTCGCGCCGCAGCGTGTAAGGAAGAACGCCTTCTTTCTGTCCTCCGAAATGTCTCCCAACTCAGCGGCCAGAAGGGAGAATTCAAAACGGTCCATGTAGCTTTCCCATTTCTCCTCTTTTGGCTGGAAAGGTGGCGGGGCAGTGTAGGTAGCCATGGCGTTGTGCCAACTGCAGATGGCTTGTTGGCTCCGGTGGAAATGTGGCTCGCTCCTCAGTATCCCACCTTTGTCGCCAGTGCTAGATCCGGAGATCCATGTGTGGGAATGAGGACTCAGTAGCCATGGGTAGTTGAACCGAACGTCACGTTTGTTTATTGTGAGCACAACATAACAACAGCAACCATGGCCAGGAAGGCTGGGGTTTAAATACCCCGTCAAAGCCCAGTCCACTAGCCAATGGGATTCGGCGGTTTTACCGCCGAAGAACTTTTGAATATCTAACAGTTCCCCTTCGTTCAACCTTCATAATATTTAATCAAGAGCTCATCTAAACCCCTACAGCAGGGGTTCCCAACTTAAGACCCACAGGCTGGATCTGGCCTGTGGCAACATTTCATGTGCCCCACCCCACCCCTTCAAGGGCATTCAAGAAACAAAATGGTTGCCCCTTTGAAATTGTTAGGACAAAATGGCCACCCCCATCGTGCAGGCAGGGCAAAAGGGCCATCCAGCCCTTGAAGCTGACTGAGAGTGCATGACCTGGTACCAGGCTTGAAAAGGTTGGGAACCCCAGCCCTACAGCCTCTATTTGTGTATTTGTGTTCCCGTTAGCTTTCTATTCCACCTTTTCTCCAGTACGTTCAAAGTGGCATGTGTGGCTGTCTTCTTCAGCACTTTATTGTCATAAAGATGCACCAATGAGGACTTTGGTTTGTGCAATGACAAAGCAAAGAAAATGGCTTCATTTTGTCAGTCTGGGGTTTGGTCGGGACATGAAAGAAGAAGGCAAAAGGAACTGCAATTTGAAGTCACCAAAAGGTGCCTTCATTTTGGCAGTTTCACATCTGGCCTAGACATGGAAGAAGAAAAACACCTTGGGTGTTTATGTTTTGGTGTTTGTGTATATGTGTTGTGACCTGGGGTCCTGGGCGCAAGGAGGAGGAGGACAGTCAGCTGACCCAGTTGCTTGCTGCTGGCTCCAACCTGGAGTCTGAGCTTAAGGAGGAGCTCCTGCCAATCCCTCAGGCCACGGCCAGCTCAGATCAGGATGCTGAGCAGGAAGACATGGACCTGGCATCAGCCCTGCAGCCAGCTGTCACTTTGGAGCCGGTCCATCAGGGCCAAGCCAGGCCAGAGGATCGGAGCATGATAGCTAGGCCAGGTGCCAACAATCAGGAGCAGGCCAGCATGTCTGCTGGTGCAAAGACTCATTAAGACAACAGTTACAGCTGAGGCGAAGGAGGGCCAGGTACACCTCCTGAACTGGCCCTCAGCTATGGAGTCTGACTCTCCTTAAAGGAGGGAGCATGGTGGCAGGCTCTTCTTGTATCAATTCTTTATTGTGGACCCAACACTGTGCACCTAGCTTCTTGACTCTGAGTACTGGATTTTGGACCCTCTGCTTGTGACCCCGACTACACTTCTGGAAAACCTCTGCATTCTTGGTACAACTCGACTGACTTCTGACACCCTGGAGATTCAACGATGGCTCTGCTTTGCCCTTCTTGAACTCATGTAAGGAGACTGCAGTGGCTCAAGTGACTAAGATGCTGACTGGGAGGCAGAAGGTCAGCAGTTCAATTCCCGAGTGCTGCAGAATGGAATGAGCTCCTGTTTTTGTCCCAGCTCCTGCCAACCTAGCAGCTCGAATGCAAGTAGATAGGGACCACTTCAGTGGGAAGGTAAGTGTTCCACACGCTCCAATGTCTAGTCATGCCTGCCACATGACCACGTAAACATCTGCAGAAGCAGACAGCACTGGCTCTTCAGCTTTGAAACAGAGATGAGCACTGAACCCTAGAGTCAGATATTACTGGCTTTCAAGCAAGGGAAACCCTTACCTTTACCTACTACAGCACTTGCCCGCTGCAGAGCTCTGCTGGGCTGAGCCACAACAATATGAGAATAATATAATGACTTTCATCATCCCCTCAGATGGCTGTTGTAGGGTTGTCCAGCATTTTCATCTGAATGCTATGTGTGATTGCAATGCTAAACCACAATACATGGGAATGCTGTCTCCCCAATCCCCCCGGATTAATTTTAATTTTAAGTGTCTGTCAGAGCAGTTCTCAGGGTGACTCACAGAATAACAGAGTTGGAAGGGGCCTTTTAAGCCATTGAATCCAATCCCTCCACCCCACCCCATCCCGCTCAATGCAGGACTCCAAATCAAAGTAGATATGGCAGATAGCTGTCCAATTCTCTCTTGAATGCTTCCAGTGTTGGTGTGCTCACCACTTCCCAAGGTAGTTGGTTCCACTGTCATACTACTCTGTTAAGAGGTTTTTTCTGATATTCAGCCTATATCTGGCTTCCTATAGTTTCACCCCTTTATTATACATCCTGTGAAGAGACAACACGCACTGGATCAAGACATGGGAGGAAGCGACCCTGACTGGATCAACCCAGAGCCCTTTTATTCCTGAGTTCCTTAAGCTTACGTGTGCCTGGGTGCAATTACACAGCTTATACATGCTAAAGAGGAAGTAGAAGTCAATGCTTTGTGCATAAGCTTGGATACGGGAGAATTACACAGGTGGAAATATATGCAGCAGACGCCTTGAGCTTGAGGACAGTTGGGCAAGCTAAGCAAAAGAAGAACAATTCCGGGATCTGCTGGCCAACTTCTGCCAGGAAGCACCCGTGGTCAGAAACCGGGGATATTTCACTGAGTCTTTTGACTCAGCCACCACCTTTTGGAAGCTAGTCTTATGAATCATCCCTTCAGTCCTGCACTCTGGGGTGATGGAGAACAGATCTTCCCCTCCTCTTTATGATTATCTCTCAGATATTTAAAGAGTGCTACCATATCCCTTCTTAGCATGGAGCCATGCTAAGAGAGAAGAAGCTCTAAGACTTTAGCTATTGGCTTCTGTCCCTGTGGCATTCCTATGGAGGAGGTAAAACATAGTAATAATATGGCAGGTTAATGCATAGGCGGTACAATACACAGAGTTTTGTATACTTTTATTTTAATTTTAAAATGTATATCCCACCAAGGCCTCTGAGAAGACTGATATGTTAAAATCCCTTCTTTATTAAAAAAAAAAAAAAGACCAACTTGCTAATATCCCTGTAGAACCAGGATGTGAGACTATTGTTCCGTTCAGTTAGATCAGGGGTTCCCAAACTTTTCAAGCTGCAAGCCGGTCACATGGTTGAGTAGGCCAGTCACATGGTTCCTCCTGCCGAAAAACACGTCTGCAGCTGTTATACATTTGTTTACAACAGCCGTGGGTGCATTTACAACAACGTTTTACACATACGCAGGTAAATTTTGCTTCCGGTAGCAGCGAGGATGGCATGGGCCATAGTTTGGCCACCCTGAGTTAGATGGTACAGTTGCTGCCATTTTTGCAACGAAAGAAAGGAGGAAGCAAATTTATTGGATTGGTCTACAACTGACTTTACCCTCACTCACTGCTAGTGAACCTGCCTTGCCCTTTCCACTGGATACAAGCATCCTCAGAACAGCAGAACACTTATTTGGTGGGAGTACAACAGTGAAAACAAAGAGTTCTAGACCCAACTGCATTCTTTCTCATGTGTCAAGTTCATAGCAAATAATATCTGCAGAGACAAATTATCCATATTGATCAATATGATGGTTTACAGCAGGGGTTCTCAACCTACGGCCCAGGGGCCAGATGTGGCCCATGACACCATTTCATGTGGCCCTCCACTGCCCAGAAGTACCATGTGTGGCAGGCAGGACAAAATGGCCATCCAGCCCCTGAAGCTGTCTGAGGGAGCGTGACCCAGCCTTTGGCTTGAAAAGGTTGAGAACCCCTGGTTTACAGAAATGCTTGGCTTTTTTCCCCTTCTGGACTTCTGCAAAAATGTCTTGATCTTTTTTTTTTTTTTTTTTTTTTGAGAGGCGTTAAGATGAGCAGCACCTGTTTATCAAAGAAAGGACAAATGAACTGGAGTAGCAAAATCCTACCTGGAGTAGCAAAATCCTCTTCTACTGCAGAATAGTTCAAAGGAAACTTGATCACAGCAGATACATTCTTCACAGCTGCCATGTACACTTTTTTGCTCTTGTTACCTTAAAAATTAGGGCTTGGTTCGTTTCCTGGTGGAGAATTAATTAACCTCAAAAACTGACACCGAGGCATGGTTTTGATCAAAACAAAATTGGTTTATTAGTATTAAGGGTTCTAATTTACATTGGCCGGCTATAAACTAGAAGTCTCTACCTCACCCGTTTTGAAGAAAAACCACCCTCGTGAACCCATCCACGCTATTCTGTGAAGTCCCTCCCACTCCCCAACATTTTTATACATTTACACTGGTCGACAATTAATCCTGGATTAGTGATGGCAGTTGCAAATGCTGTCTTACTAAAATGGGGGCAATTAAAAGAGTCTTTTCATTTCTTGATTACATGTTACAAAAGCTTAATTAAACAGTGCAGAAGTAATTTCCGAAAGTACACATGACGATTTACAAATACAATGGTTAATGCCGAAATGCTGAAGAAATCTTTGTTTGCTGGATGAGGAAATCTCCTTTAGGCAAGTTCTGATACAAAGTGTTCCTTTTCAGTTTGTAAATTGTCACATTGCTTCCTTTCTGAGTCTGTGAATGAATGAGAGGCTAGTCGCATAGTAGAAAGCCAGGCGCGCTTTGGCCAATGGGGAGCCTGTCTTCAGCATTCTCCTCCAATGGCAGGGCTCGGTTTCGTAGAAGGCGGGAGGCTCTTGGTGTCAATCTAAGGTGAAAGCTCCGTTGAGCTGTCATCTCTGGAGCTTCAGGAGATGGGAGATAAGACAAGAGATTAGCGTCATTGTTCTAGCTGCTCCTCTGCCGGGTGACTCATCATGGTGACCCTTGGGAAGCGACCAACTCTTAATCAGCAATTTTAATCTACTGTAATTGCTTACATTCCTGATGGAACTTCTCTCTTTTATCAAGCCCCTTTTCAGAGGTTTTTTTGAGGCTTTTATATTAAGCCTTGAAATTGTTAGCAATTAAGAGTTGGTTTTTCCCCATGTATTCTCTGCCTTGGCCCGTGTATAGTGATGTTTTAATTAAACTTTATTAAAGAGAATGAAATCAAACCATATGTATGATCAAGTCAATATTGTGGTCTTTGTGAATGAATGAAAAGGAATCTTTGCTTTGTCATCAGGAAACCGGTTTTACAAAGATTCCACACCTTTTTGCAACACCTCTGGGCAAACTCTTGAGGCTTAGACAAAGAAATAATTAGTTCTAGTTTCAGCATTTCTATTAACTTTAATTGTTTGTACTCCATGCCAGAGTCTTGGGTACGTGACTGGTGGGCTTTTCCCATTTAATCAGCCCCCCTTGGAGAGGTTTCCAAATGCTTTTAAATTAAACCTTGTATGATTTTATTTCCTTTACTAGCCATTAAACGTAGGCTTCTCCATACCTTTGGCCTGTGTGTATAGCAATTCTCTGATTGTAACTTTATTAAAAGGAAATTAAATAAAACAGTGATATTTGATCTTAAAATTTAGGTAACACTCTGTTCCTAAAACTTTTAATTTTTCTCAAATCAGATATATTCACATTAGTTCAGGTAGAGTGATCACCTGAGCCATTGCAATGGATTACTTGGTTATTAGGAAGATAAGACACAAAGGACCTCTCATGGGGGCATCAGTTCCCCCCAATGGAGGGCCCCTTTATCTCCAAACTGACCGAAAGTTTTTGTTCTAATGCTTTTACACTGAACTAGCTGGAGAGCAAACGGGTGAGAAGCAAGCAAGGAGGAAATTGGCAGTCAACCTTGTTTGCAGCTTGTTAAGGTAGCTCTGTGGTTGCTGTACCTCCTGCATATCTGGAAAACTACAGTAAAGCCATCTTAACAAGCTGCTAATAAATGCATATTGGGCACTTCTTCCGCTGTAAAATATACCTGGAGAAAGGGGAACCCCAACTTCTCATGAGCAACTTCATAGTAGGTTACTTGCATTGCTGCTACTCTGTGGCCACCCAGTAAGTCAGTTTTCCTTTTCACTGGGACTCTCTCTATCTTGCCTGTCTTCTTAAGAATTACATTACAGTACAGTATTTCACTTTCCCAAACTGTCCCAGCTGGGCAACAGAGGAAAGTCCAGTACAGTATTCTCTTTAGCTGCTTGTAGCATCCTAAATAACGATCCAATCACTTCTTGTTTCCTTTGCTTCTAATCTAGCCTCTGCAGTCAAGTTTTTTAAAAAGGAATATGCTCTCTCTGCACTTAATATAAAGCCAAATCATACTTGAATTTGTTGGAATAGTAGCTGCGTTAATCTGTGTTTCAAGCATATCAGAGAGTAAAACAAAAACATTGTAGCACTTTAAAGACGAACTGCTGTATTTTAATGTTAGCTTTTGTGGATCAAGTCTGATTCCTCAAACAAAGGAATGAGACTTCAAGGCATCAATTTATGCAAATCAGGTACAGAGATGTTTGCTTTCCATTGCCAAGCTATTTCAGGGCGACAACACTATAGTTTAAACCCTGGTGCATTCAAGCAGAGATCGGTGTGACAGTTGCTAACCCCTGGTCTATAAGGGGTTCAACTTCTACACAGAAACAACAACAACATTTCTATAGGCTGGTGATGCTGATGGTTGTTGTAACGTTAGCATCCAACATGGAAAGCTATTGAGCCCACACAAATAAGGACAAAACAAGGCAGTGGAACTTTCAAACCTTACAAGCATCTCATAGAAATAATTGCCAACAGCTCTTGCAAGTAGACCGTAGCCTTACTGATGTATCTTGTGCTGGCCATCATCACTTAATATTTCATCTATAAGCAGTTTGCTTCCTTCTGGTCACTATGGAATATGGGTGGCAATGTCCCCTCAGTGTTCTCTACCAATTCATTCCCCTCTGTGCTTTATTTCCGTCTCTTTATCATGTTCACAGGCAATGCATCACCCCAGCTTTGTCAAAACCTTTGACAGTCTACTGACCTTTTGTGGAGATTTACATTAAGAACTAGTTTTCCCAACTGCTTCTTTGGCTGGTGAAACCTCCTCAAGGATGTCTGCAAAAGGAAAAAAGTACAGGACCTATAGCAGTGATGGGAAACCTTTTAGAGACTGGGTCCCTAAACTGCGACTGAAAACCCACTTATTTATCGCAAAGTGCAGAAGCGTAGCATGGGGGGGCCAAAGGGGGGGCGGGTGGCCCTAGGAGGCGCTTTTCAGGGGGTGGCAAAATGTCCCCACCGCTTTGGCCTCCCTCTGCCTGGGCTTAGGGACCCGGACTTCCCAGGCAGAAGGTGGCCCTTTTGCTCCGCCAGCGGCCGGGCCACTCCCTCTTTGTGTCCCTGGTGCCAGAGGTCTAGCAGGCACCCGGGCTTGGCCTCGCCTCACCTGCTCGCCCCGCCGCCCGCCCACCCAGCTGGCCATCAGGAGCTCTCCCTGCCCTGGATCCAGCCCGGGGGCCTTGGCACAGGCAGCGAGGGGTTAGCTGGGTGGGGGGCGGCGAGTTTGGTCTTCGCCCCGGGCGGCTGAAGCCTGCACGATGCCACTGGCAAAGTGCCAACCCAGCAACAGGGGAGGAAGGAAACACTCCTATTGGGCTGCTAGGCAGAGGGATGGGGCAAACTCTGTGCTGGGGTGAGGAAGGGAGCACTCTCATTGGGCTGCTGGGCAGAGAGTTGGGGCAAACTCTGTGCTGGGGTGACTGCACAGGTGCCCACAAAGAGGGCTCCAACGTGTGCTATAGGTTCGCCAACACTGACCTATAGTAAAGGTAAAGGTCTCCCTTTACAGCCAAAGAGCAGGTGCTGTCTGCATCTGCAGGCGTTTCCGTGGTCATGTGGCAGGCATGATTAGACACCGGAGCACACATAATGCTGTTTATCTTCCCCCTGGAGTGGTCCCTATTTATCTACTTGAAATTTCTTGCTTTCAAACTGCTAGGTTGGCAGGAGCTGGGGCAGAGACAAGAGTTCATTCCGCCCTGCAGTATTTCAATCTCAGACTTCTGACCTCCCGCCTTCCAGTCAGCATCTTAGCCACTTGAGCAACTGCAGTCCCTGTACAGTCCCTGTAGCAGATATCAAAACATCTTACAGAGAGCCAGTGTGATAGCCCAACATGCTTGTGTACAAAACACACACGTATTGTAGTGCAATGGGTGAACATACGTGGCTTTCCAGCTTTCATAGAATGTGCTTTCAAGAAATCACAGTGCAGGGCAGGAGATTTCTGTATAATCTGTGAAGACTCAATATTGAGACCGAAGAAGTTTTGCTGTGTGGCATTGTACAGCGGCCATTCAACCTTGCTGGTCTGGAACCCTGTGGGATTCCTAGGGTGAACATAAAAATGTGATCAAAGAAAAAATGCAGTGGCTTAGAAACTCAGGAAAGAGAGAATAAATATATTTATCATCAAGGAGCAAATATGTTTTGAACCCCAGATGTATTTTTATTGTACAGTACTGTATTTAGCTTCAAATTAAGATCAATTATCTACTCCAAACATGATAACTCTCTGTTGGTTCCAAGGGATCTTGGCTATGATTAGAATACATGATGGTTAACCTCAGCACTCTAGCTGTTCTTGGACTTCAATTCCCAGAAGCCCTGGAAAGCAGGAGTGCTGACTTGGGCTTCTGGGAATTGAAGTTCAAAAATACCTGGAGTGCCAAGGTTTGCCATCACTGACTTAGAAAGGTTTGTGGGAAAAATGCAAAATAAGAGCAGGTGCTCATTATGGCAGTATCCATAGCTAGCCATTCCACCCCTACCCCCAAAGAGAGTCCAAAAAGGCAGGCAGCTAAATTTATCAATAAATGAGGAACAGGTCTCCTGTAAAGTTAATGGGTCATAATTACCCACTGAAGACAAAACCAACCTCAGCTGAGGAAAATTGGGTGGTGGATGGGGATGACAGATGATGATTCCCTGCTGCTAGAAATGTTCCAAGGCATTGGGTTGCAAGCCCTGACCACACTATGCCATTGACCTTAAACATCAGAGGAATGGGGGAAGAGTGCAGGCATTGGCTGGCCCAGCGGGGCACTGGGAGTCACCCCCGTGTGCCCTTGCCTCTAGTGCCCTCTTGTGCCCTGAGGGGGGCACTATTATTATTATTATTATTATTATTATTAGTAGTAGTAGTAGTAGTAGTATTAGTAGTAGTAGTATTTAACTAAGGGGTGGGGTCAGGTGGTTTGAATCATGATTCTGACCAATGGCAGCCCTTTGGTTTTAAAAAAATTGGCACTGTTTAATGACGTAAGTGCAGGGGCACTCCTCCATTTAACTGGAGGCCGGTGCCAGAGTCAGCCCCCTGCAAGAGGAGGCCAGGTACATTTGGGGACGTTTCAGGGTGCCCAGTGGTGGGTGGGGCACCAGCAACTCTGCCGTGTGTGCCTTGCTCTCTCCCTGAGCAGGCCACAACCATCACCACCCCCTTTTTCCCCACCAGAGAGTGGCGCCGGGGCTCAGAAAGGTGGCGAAAGAAGGCCCTACTCAGAGTCGCCAGCGCCCCACCCCCACTGGGCACCCCCAAATGTCCCCAAATGCACCTGGCTGCCTCACAACCTTCATGAGCCTCCTGACTGTTTCTTGGGGCGGCCACCAGCGACTCCGCTGCACAGGCCTTGCCTCCTCCCTGAGCCAGGTGCAAAAATCACCTCCCCCTTCTTCCCCACCGGAGAGCGGCACTGGGGCTCGGAAAGGCAATGAAAAAAAGACTTGCAGTCACTTGCTTTCAAGCCCCCAGTGCCGCTCTCCTGTGGGGAAGAAGGCAGAGGTGACAGCTGCAGCCAGCTCAGGGAGGAGGCAAGGTGCACACAGCAGAGCTGCCTGTGCACCAGGAAACGGTGAGGAGGCTCCTTTCATATCCCCAAGATCTTTTCCCACCAAAGTGGTCCCTATTGTCTTGCTTTCAAACAGCTAGGTTGGCAGGAGGTGGGACCTGAGACGGGCGCTCAATCCATGATGTCATGCAGTACTCCCATAGGCGGTGCCCCCGCCTCCCTCCCTGTCCACCACCCTTTCATTGTAGCCAACATGCCCCTGAATGAATGCCTTACCCACTTCTGGCGAACTCTGCCCAATACCGCATTATTTCATGACTCAACATGGCCTCAGCTTCTGTGTAGGTTCGGTTGACAGCCATGACTGATGGGAAGGTTCCAAACAGGTAGGGGAGCTCAGCCCCATGAGTTGCCCCAATCCACTCAGGCCAGAAAGAACCAGACGTGTGATGAGTGAAGGAGTAAACATACACGGAACTCCCAGCTTCCTGCATCTTTGCAGCAAATTCAGCTGCTGGGCAAACGAAGAAATAATCCGTCAAGGCCTGCGACATGGCTGAACGGTATTTTGCTGGACCCTGGTTTCTTTCGCTGTACTTCAGCCCCACGGCCTGAATATCATCTTTAGATGCCCTCCGCAATGTCATCTTTATTGCCTTCAGAAGTTGATCCCAAGTGATGAGGCTGTTGCTCGTGTTAGGGAATAGGTATGGCGCAAAAGTGGATGCTTCGTCAGAGGTGACACCAATCAGAGTTGGCTTAACCTGAAGCTGGCCAGTCTCCAGGAGCCTTTCCGGCTCTTCAGGGAAAAACCCCCCAACCATTGTTGGTGCAAAGGGGAGATCCAGGAGAAATTTGCTTTCTACAAACATGGTTGACTGATGTTGACTGAAGAGCGCGGGATCTTTTTCCTGCAGGCATCTCACCACTGCACTTGCATCACCTTCCACGCAACCCACCCGTTGGCTAAAATCCAATGTTTTCTGCTTTGCCTTCTCAGGTTTCATCCAAGCCCAGACAGCACTGGGGACTCCACTCTGAAGCACAGCATGGGCAAAAAGAGGCTGGCTTGTTGGTGAGAAGAGATGGAAGCCCACTAAAGCTGCCCCAGCACTTTGGCCAAAAATGGTCACCCGGTGAGGATCTCCACCCAAAACAGCTGCATTCTCCTTGACCCACCTCAGGGCCAGCTGTTGATCCCACAGGCCCATGTTTCCAGGGGCATCTGGTGGTAGGAAGAGGAAGCCTAGAGCCCCCAGGCGGTAATTCAGAGAGACCACAATGACGCCTTCTCTCGCAGCTAAGAACTCCCCATTGTACAAATCCAAAGAAGACATACCAGCCAGATACCCTCCACCATGAATCCAGACAAGAACAGGGACTGGTGTGGAAGGCCGTGGGTGAGGCACCCAGACATTGAGGGAAAGGCAGTCTTCTGACAGAGGCCTGTTAGGAGCCCACATGTCTGCATCAGGCATGCTTGATGCAAAGAACTGAGGACAGGCATTGCCAAAGCTTGTGGCCTCCAAGACCTGACTCCACGGCTGATGTGGACGAGGCTTCTGGAAACGTAATTTCCCCAAGGGGGGCTCAGCATAAGGGATGCCGAGATAAGCGACCACTGAGCCAGCCCCTGACAACAGATATTTGCCTTTGATGGGCCCACTGCTGGTGACCACCACTGTATCTTCTTCAGAAGCAGAATTGGAGGCTAAGAAAAGGACAAAGGGGAGGAGAAGGATGGAGAAGAAGCGTGACGCAGAAAGCTGGAGGGCAGGCATTGCTGCAACTAGAAAGGAAACATTACAGAGAAGTTTATTTAACATCAATACAAGATGAACTACCATATATATTCAAGTATAAAATGACCAGAATATAAACTGAGGTACCTAATTTTGACCTGAAAACCCAGGAAAATAGACTGACCCAAGTATAAGCCAAGGGTTGGAAATGCAGCAACTGCTAGTGAGTTTCAATAATTAAAATACATGAAAATATGGTCAAATTAATTAAATTGTTGGTACATCTCAATCCAGCATAGTCCTGGGACCCTCATGGTCATTGACATGAGTACAAGCCAAGTCTCCTTTTTTGGGCTCATTTTTGGGGCTAAAAAACTCAGCTTATACTCAAGTATATATAGTACAATACTTCTCTCTCTCTTTTTTTTTAGGAAGTCTCTGTTCAATCTACCCCCATGTATTTTTGGAGAGCAGAGGAACTTCTTCAGCATACAAACACAAGTCTGGAAGACTGTCATAAGCCGCTTTACTGAAACTTGCTTAGATCACTCACTCTGGACTGACTTTTTTAATACCCATCATCTCCATGTTATGCCTTTTTAGGAGGAAACCTTTCAATGTCTGGTATCTCCATTAAGGACACAGAGAAAGCAATATTAGCATAAACCAACACATGTCTCTTCCTTCTCTTCAGTGATGGGATGATGCTGGTTCCAACCAGTTCCCCAGAACCGGTAGGAACAATCCCGGAGGGTTCTCCCAGCGGGTAGTGCTGTTTCTGAGGCGTCCGATTTGGACGCCTCACCAGCAGAATTTTTTTTAATTGGAGCCAAAATGACTCGAATTTAGTGTGCATGCGCAGAAATCAATCTGACGCATGCATGCTGCAATTGTGAATTGCGCATGCGTCAGATTGAATTTCTGTGCATGCGCGCTAAGAGGCAGCCATTTGCTGCCTATTTTATCCGGAACCGGACCTTTTCAGAGCGGCTCCGGCAGCGGCGGCAACCCTCAGCGGCAGCCTCGGCAGGCGGCACCGACTGTCGGAGGAGGGCACCTCCCCCGGGGCTGCCAAGACCCCACTGGCACGTCGAGGCCCACCCAGGCAGTCCGCCGCCACCAAGGGCCCCCCCCCAGGGATTTGGAGCCAACGAGCCCCCATGGCCTGGGGATGCCCGGTGGGGCGCACCACCGCCGCCTGCATCCTTGTACTCTGCCGGGCGCCCACCGACGGTTGCGGTGGCAGA
Source organism: Furcifer pardalis (assembly GCA_030440675.1). Lineage (NCBI taxonomy): Eukaryota > Metazoa > Chordata > Lepidosauria > Squamata > Chamaeleonidae > Furcifer > Furcifer pardalis. The sequence continues at coordinate 155,803,046 of CP126893.1, forward strand.
GGCGACAACCGCAACCCTCGGCAGGCGGCACTGGCCCTCAGAGGAAGAGGAGGCTGCAGTCAGGCAACCCCGGGCCTTGGCGGCAACTTGCGGCCACTGAAGGTTGCGGCTGCCGAGGCACGAGGTCGCCCAGCAAGGTGCGCCGCCCCTGACTGCAGCCTCCTCTGAGGGCCGGTGCCGCCTACCGAGGGTTGCAATTGCCACCTTTGCCACTGCAACCCTCGGCGGGTGCCTGGCAAAGGAGGCTGCAGGCGGCGGCGGTGCACCCCGCCGGGTGTCCCCTGACCATGGGGGCTCGTCGGCCCCAAGTCCCTGGGGGTGCTCGGCGGCAGTCGACGGCCCGGGTGGGCCTCGCCGTCCCCATGGGGGCTCAGCGGCCCCAGGGGAGCTCAGCGGCTTGGCGGCGGCAGCAGGCGGGCCTCGCCACCGCTTCCAAGGGTAAGTAAGTGAGGGTTTTGTGTTTGGGGTGGGTGGGTGGTTTATTTGTGTTTTGGGTGGGTGGGTGCATTTTTATTTAATTGTTATTTTATTTATTTCTTTATTTTATTTATTTAAGTTATTTATGGGCTTGTGTTGTTTGGTTGGGTGGGTGGGTTGAGGTGTGTGTGTGTGAGTGAGTGTGTGTGTGTCTGTGTGTGTGTGTGTTTTAATTTTATTTAATTTATTTTAATTTATTTTTTATTTTATTATTTTATTTTTGGCCCCGCCCACAATGTCATGATGTCATGATGTTAGCTCCACCCATGACATCATGACGTCATGATGTTAGTTCCGCCCCACTGTGATGACGTCACGGTGGGGTAGAAATTTTTTTGACATCCCATCACTGCTCCTCTTCCTCCTCCTCTTCCTCTTCTTCTTCCCTCCATATCCAAATCCGAATATTGGAGTTCATCATGGTGATCAGCCATGAAGACTGTCCTGAGAATATAATGCAGTGGCCTTTCATCTGCCTTCCACATTGCACCATGGAACCTGACTTTGTCAATATGGCTACTGGCTAATTACCTGTTAAACAAAAGAAACCTTAGCAGATTTCACTGAAGTATCATAACCAAATTGGGTTGGGCCACCCCTGAAAGCACTATTGGATTGCTTCAGATAAATAAATAAATTGTGTGTCAGAAATTACTCTGGGTTGAAAGGATTTTTTGCTGGAGAAACTCTGCTCAGGGGACGCCCAAACGAGGCTCCTTTCATGTCCCCAAGATGCTTCATGCAGCACCCAGGTATCAAACCCCAACCTTCCAGTCTCCAAGCTCAGTGTCTTAACTACTAAGCCACCGCAATGCTGTTGAAAATGAAAGATGCAGCAACATATCCCACTGTGGTTTATTATTGTTGTTGGCGCAAAACTACCATTAGATTGACAGTTTAAGACTGATATAAAACCAAGAGTTCAAGACCTAACCAAGGTCCCAAGAGTTGTTAAGGCAACATCTAAGTATAGAAAAGTTGTTTTTTGTAAAGTTAGGATATTCTTATTTTTATTATTACAGTAAAGGTAAAGGTAAAGGTTTCCCTTGCTCGAAAGCCAGTCGTATCCGACTCTAAGGGTCAGTGCTCATCTCTGTTTCTAAGCCGAAGATCCAGCGCTGTCTGCTGCAGACGTTTCCATTGTCATGTGACAGGCATGACTAGACACTGGAGTGCATGGAACGCTGTTACCTTCCCACCGAAGTGGTCCCTATTTATCTACTTGCAATTTCTTGCTTTCGAACTGCTAGGTTGGCAGGAGCTGGGACAGAGACGGGAGCTCATTCCGTCCTGCAGTACTCGGGAATCGAACTGCTGACCTTCCGCCTCCCAGTCAGCGTCTTAGTGACTTGAGCCAACGGTATTGTATGCTGGTCAACTCACCCATGCAAACCAAGGGAAAGTGAATCCAGCTAAATAGGGCACTAATTGCTTCAATCTGTGACTATCGGTAAAAGGAACTGGGGACTCTTCCTCTTCAGTTTTGTTCAAGGAATTTAAAGCCCTTTTTACCAGGCAGGAGTTGATTTGTTGAATGAAATAGACTAGTCACTGGGAAGGCAGTAAGATCAGCAGCCAAGAAGATAAAACTTCACAGCATTAAGATGCCTAGTTTTAAGGCCTGAACCCTGACCGCACATTCCTTTCCCCAAAAAGTCTGAAGTGAATTTCCTGGAAAGCCTGGTCTCTCCTCCTTGGTGTGTTTTTGCCACTTGTCACTACAGATGCCTCACAGTGTAGTCCAGACAGGGGTGGTCAATGTAGAGCTCCCTGATAAGGCCTACAGGCAAGGAAAGAGCAGCTCTCCTTATGTACAGTAAGAAGGAGCAATGACCTCATGGCCTTTGTCCAGGCACAGCAGGAGAGGGGAGGATATCTTGGGAATGAGGGAAGTCCATGTTGAGTCAAAGAGATAGAAAAACAGGTATTTATGCTTTGATGTAGAGCAGGTAGGAGTTCAGGCAAAGGGGAGCTGGAATCAGTCTCCTGTTTCTCATCTGAGAAATGTCTAAGCCTCGATTTCAAAGCAAGCAGAAATAGACAGTGACCGCCCATATCCTCTTGTGGCACCATGAGATGTCCAACTCCAACACACTTACCTTGGTCACTTGGAACAGTATACTGTATATTGTTAATTCAGGGCACTTTCCCACCTCTTTCCACAGGTTTAGAGTCATAGGATTCCATTTGTGGCTCCCTGTCTGCCAGGTAGACAGACAGATAGACATATCGAAAGAAAATACAGGACTAAAACCCAGGACTCTTAATTCCTTCATTCTTACCCATTTGTGATAATTCCCTGGTTTTTCCAGTTGTTTTGGAATGTTTGAGAATTTGTATGCCCGAGTCTCATATCCTTTTTGTGTATTATAGACTCACCTCCTTTCTCCCTGATGTGGCTTTCTTAATCCTCAGCGTCACTGGCAGCACAGGCAAAAGAGCAGAGATGTTATACTGAGAAGCAAAACAGCTGCAAATGACACCCAGGAAGGGACAAAGGAATGCAGGAAAGTCAAGAACCATATGGAGAGATAATCATATGATGCTGGAGGTATTATATACTGATGTATGCCAATGATGAAAGGGATATTGCATAAGTGGACAAATGCAATGTATAAAAACAGGAACAAAATATTGACTTGGGACATGAAGCAAGAAAAACATTCCTGATTATAGACATCAGCTTCAAAGACAGGATAAGAAAACATTCCCAGCTGATAAATTTCCTTTGAAGGCATGCCTTACCTTGCCCTAACATTAAAGGTTTTATTTCCTTCTTTTTTATCTTTCCAAAATGCCATTACATTTCTCTTCCTTTACTGTCACTCTCCTTCTCCACCTCTTTCTCTGGGATCAGAAGAAGAGGGAGAAATCCTGGACATCCAGAAGCTTTTTAGAAAATGTTCTCCAGAGCTGGTGAACCTGTCTGGCCAGGTCAGTAACGCCATGTGGATTTCAGCTACCCAGGGCTAAAGCCAAATTTGCCGCCCCCTGGTGGATGCTGGTGCCCGCTCCCGCTAGGGCTTCTGGGAATTATACGTAGTCCAAGAACACCCATAGCCCAAAAAGTGCCACCCGGGGAAGGCTGCCCCCCTGCCCCCTTTCCCTATGCCACTAGGTCAGGTTATCCTGCTATAGTATTAGAGTACAGCATACTGCCAATGACTGAACACTGAGTGTCAGGCGGTAGTGAACTAACCTGACTACCCTGAGGACTAAGCAGTTGATATATGTAGATCTAAATATTCCTTTAATATATGCAGAAACTAAATATTCCTATCCGATAAACTAATAAGCGGCTAGAAAATCCAATCAACTTTGAGAATGTTCTACTGACAATTTATTGCCAGTGGGATGCTCCTCCAGTCTACCTCATATGCTTGGGCAAAAAAATAACTAATCTCCCTGTGTAATAGCATTAGCAATTACGCTTAATCATTCTGGCCAGGTTATCCCGCTAATGTAATAGAGTAGACCAGTGATGGCTAACCTTGGCACTCCAGGTGTTCTTCGGTTTAAATTACCAGCAGCCCAAGTCAGCACTCCTGCTGATCAAGGCTTCTGGGAACTGAAGTTCAAGAATTTTAATTTTAATTTTATTTTATTTTTAGATTTCTATGCTGCCCCACTTGCACAAGAAACTCTGGGCGGCTTACAGAATATACAATAATAAATATGCACAAGAATTATACAATACACATCCAACAAAAACAGGACATAACAGTAATGATGATACAATATCCAATATATAATAATACAGTATACACAAAAATTATAAAATACACATCCTACAAAAATGGCCCATAAACAATAATAATGATATACAAACAATAATAATGATATACAACCCTACTGCGGTGGTCTCTCCGCCCTGACCGAAGACAAGTCCAGGGGGTGGTGCCAAGGTTAGCCATCACTGGAATAAATCATACAGCCAGCAACTCAACACTATTGTCAAGCAGCAGTTAACTATTAATTATTAATTATTTATATTTATTTATTTAAATTTCTATACCGCCCTCCTCGCTGAAGGTGACCCAAGGCGGTTTAACACATCCTAAAACACATAAAAGGGCTAAAATTCTAAAAGTTCTTAAAAACCCACAGTTAAAACCAATTAAAACTACAACTAAAACGTTATATGATTTAAAACTTAAGAACTTAAGGGAGCAGGGGAGGAGGTCAAACCAGCCAGCAGGCTGAGGTCGTTGTGCCTCCAGTACCCCAGACCTGACCTGCCAGCCAGGTTTTTACACCCTTCCAGAAGGACAGCAGCTCTGCCTGGAGGCGCAGCTCAGTTGGCAGGATGTTCCACAGGGCTGGAGCAGACTAAACTGACAACCCTGAGGACTAACAGCCTTGGGTGTCGAAGTCCACAGGGAAGGGTGATGGTCCCCAAGTGGATTAAATCCCATTTGAATCTATTTGGATGGAGGGCAGCAGCTTCATCAATACTGGCCTGGGACTGAGGAGGACTTTGTGTGCCAAATGGGCTCAGGACCAGAAAGTGACTCGTGGAACTGAACCAGTGGTATGGGGTCATGCTGTGATGCAGAAGGCAGATAAATGGCCATTGCATTATATCCTCAGAACAGTCTTCATGGCTAATCGCCATGAGAATCACCAATATTTGGAATCAGATACTGCAGAAGAAGAGATGGTGTGGAAAAAGGAGACACTCCAGTATAAATAAAGAAGGTGAAGAGAAACATGAACCCTTTTTTATAAATTAAAGAAACAAAATGGACTTTGCTGCCAGAGATATGATGAAGAGAAGGAAGTGGAAGTGGTTTGGGGGTATTTTTCAGTTCCAGTTACTTCAGCATAAACTCTTACAAAATCAGATGTTTGCAAATCTGCTTTCCTGTTATCAGGTGCTTCTTTTCTTATGTTCCTATATGACTCATGGCGCAACTAGACAAATATTAGGCTCAATTGGGACATTGGGGCCATTTGGAATAGCATTTGGATTTATGTTTTAGTTCAAAAGGAAAGTTCACTGACCTGTTAGTTCTGAGATGAGAGAGAACTGGAACCTCAGATTGCTACAATTCACTTGCCCCTCTATCTTTCGTACTTTGCTCTTCTCTGCCTGTTCTTCCATCACCATAACACAGGCATTTGCAACCTACGGTTTTTGGGCTGGATGCAGCCCACAGAACCATTTCATGTGGCCCTCTGCCCTTGTTCCACCCACTGCTGCTGAAAATGTGCAGAAAACGCAGCGAAAACACGTGTTTTCACATGAGAACTAGCCAAAAATGTACAAAAACGTGCAAAAATGCATCAGAACCGCACAAGAATGGGCTGAAAATGCACAAAAACACATGAGAACTCACGCATAACCACATGACCGGCCCATTCAGCCATCCGAGGGAGAGTGATCCGGCCCATGACCTGAAACTGTTAAGAAAGCCTGCTGTAACATCACTCACCAAAGCAATTCTTCTCATGAAAACCCCTGTGATGTTACCCTGGCTTTTATTGGCTTTTATTTGCCTTCTCTTCTCCCCCCCCCCCATGCCCCAGCACAGTTTGCCCCTCCCCTCCATCCAGCAGCCCAATGAGAGTGCTTTCTCACTCCCCCAGCACACAGCTTGCCTCGTCCCTCTGCCCAGAAGCCCAATGGGAGAGTTTTCTCCTTCTCTCTGTTGTCACTTTACAATAGTGCGTTCTATTCAGGTTTTACAGCAACCCGCAACCCGCGCCCTGAAGTGTATAATGAGATTTAGCTGGTTGTTTCTGGACCAGACAGGGATTTTTGACTCACACCATGATTGGCCGAGTGGTGTGGGTTTTTTCACCCGTCCCTTTATGAACTGAAGGTGATTTTGGGCATTTGGCTGAGAGTTGTTGCTTTAGGTCACCTTGGCAGGTAGTGCAGTCAACAGGGTCCCCTAAGGGCCCGGAGTCATACAGTGGATATCTTTCTCTACTGAATAAGTTGCCCCAGTGTGAAGTGTTATGACTTGGAGGACACTGGCTGCATCACCAAGGCCGTGCATCAGCTGGATGGTTGGCAGCAGCAAGGGAGGGGAGTCCAAAGAAGAACTTGGCCCCTCCTGGGCCCATGGGAGAGAAATATATGTTCAGGACCCGACCCAAACCACACTGGGAAGTCTCTTGCCCAAGATCCGCAGAGAAGGGGTCACTGTTCTTGTTCAAGAGCTGTATTTCAATAAAGGTGGCCCTAGTTTGAAACCAAGCAATGGTGTCTGACTCTCATTTGTACCAGAAATACAAAATCTTCAGCAACATCCACTCTTTAGACTACTCCTTCAGTCCCTTGGAAGAGACAGGGAAGGAGGGAGGGACCAGGTAACTTGCAGTCTGTATTGCTGAGAGAGTTAAACACTCTTGGCAGACAGAAGACAAACACAGGTAGAAAAGGGAATATAATACTGCCAGCAACCCAACACTGATCATCAGGTGGCAGTTAGCTAACCTGGCAACCCTGAGGACTAACGGCCTTGGCTGGCGAGGCCCACAGGGAAGGGACTTAAATCCCACTTGGATCCATCTTGATGGAGGGCAATGTCTTCATCAATCCTGACCTGGGGCTGAGGAGGACTTTGTCTACCAAAAGGACTCAGGATGAGAAAGTGACTCACGGAACTGGATCAGTGGTACGAGTGTCACATTGCAATGCAGAAGGCAAACAGAAGACCATTGCATTATATTCCCAGAACATTCTTCATGGCTGATCACCATGATGATAGCCAATATTCAGAATCGGATACAGCACTTGAAGAGAATAATGAAGAAGATCTACAACAGTGGCTAGACAGAGAAGCTGTTTGTAGTTATCTGACACACTACTTATTTCAGAAAATAAGTGGTCTGTGGGTGGGTACGTGCGTGTGCGTATGCATACACGTGGGTGTGTTTGCATGCACGTGCAAGTGTTTTCTGTTTAGTTTTGTTAGACCAGTAGAAAGAGTTGGCCTTTCCTGCTGGACACTGTCAGAGGAGGGTACATGACCATTGATCCCAGATTGCAAACAAAGTGGAACAAAATCTGCCCAGACTATAAGAGAGAATGGGGAAACAATCTGAGCTCTTTTAGGTTTGCAGTGGAGCACAAATTGAAAAGCAGCCTCAGTTCTGCATGGCTATCACGTCAAAGGGGGTGAACTGTACACCTTCTGTGATGTCACACCTATATTCTCATCAATATACCTTAGTGTCCTCAGATGTTCTTGGACTACAGTCTGAGGAGCCCTGATCAACATGTGTACTGACCCGGGCTTCCGGGAATTCAAGTGCAAGAACCTCTGAGTAACCAAGGTTGAGAAACACTGATGTAGGTGGTCATAAATCCTGGAAACTGAAATGAACTCTGTGATCCTAATCACTCTCTAAACCAGTAATTCCTGCTGGTGAACTAAACGGTATGTCATGCAGTCACCAGTAAATGCATTGAACTTTACCATACCAGCAGTGAGCAAAATAAGGGATATAACACAATGTGGGAACACCCTTATTCTTGGTGTTATATTAAGTCTCCTTCCTGTTTATGGCCAAATGACTTGTTTGAATGAAATGCATCCTATTTAGTTCCATAGTAGTAATAGCTGTTCTGAACTTCAGCTTTTTGTCTCTTATCCTAAACTAAGGCTGAGGCATACATAGAAAGAGCCTCCTTGAAGACTGTGGCATTTCTGAACCACAATTGGACATGCCCTGGGGACAGAGGCATAGCAAGGGGGCGGGGGGGGGCGGCCCGTCCAAGGTGGCACTTTGCGGGGGGCAGCGACGCCATTGCCCCTGACTTCCTGGCGGCCACTGGGAACCTCTGCCACCACCGTGGCCCTGGACCCCACCCCAGAGAGTGTGGTCCCGACGGCGTGGTGGAGGCCAAGGGGCGCCACTCTCTCATGCGGTGCGGCACGGCCCCAGTGGAGAGCCCACTGTCAGGGTCCCAGGAGCGCGGCCACCCCACCTCCTAGCCCAGCAGTGGCGCCCAGGAAGGCGGGAAGCGAGGCCGTCGGTTACCGCAGCCCTGCACCAGCCAAGCAGAGGACCTCCACCCCCACAATGCATGCCCGGCGCTGCTCCAACTGCTGGGCCACAACAACCGCTGGCCTTGCTTCCTGCCTTCCTGGGTGCTGCTGCGTCACTGGGGTAGGAGGCGGGGTGGCCGCCGCCTGGGACCCCGATGGCGTGGGCGAGGGTCTGGGGCGGGGTGGGCCCAGCAGTGAGCCCACCATTGGCATCCCAGGTGCGTGGCCACCCCACGTCCTAGCCTGACGGTGGCAGCTCATCCACCTTTGGCGGCAGCGACGCCCAGAGGGGTGAGGCTGGCGGTTGCCGTGGAGCAGGGCCCGTGGCTGGAGCAGCACCAGCCAGGCCAAGGACCTCCCCCCCCCGCAAGGCCTGGCAGGCGCTGCTCTGGCCACAGGCACTGCTCCGCAGTGACCACTGGCCTCACTTCACACCTTCCTGGGTGCCGCTGCCACCGAAGGCAGACGAACTGCCGCCACCAGGCTCAGAGGGGGTGCAATCATGTGCCTGGGACCCTGACAGTGGGCTCCCCGCTGTGCCTGCGCTGCACCACCCCAGACCCTGCACCTCACCAGCACCGTTGCAGTTCAAGGTGTGCGGCCGCCCTGCCTCTGAGCCCGGCGAAGCCCGAAGGAAGGACTTTCCTACCTGGGGGTTGCCAAGACTGGGGGGGGGGGTGAGTTTGGCCTGCAGCCCCGGGTGACTGAAACCCGCCCTATGCTACTGCCTGGGCAACAACCACCTTGTGCTGGGTAATCTTTCTCACACTAGTTTGGGTGAAAGGAACTACAGAATGAACCCACCAAAAGGTGGTTTCATGTTGGTAATTTCACATCTGAAGGAAGAGGAAGAAGAAGTGGAAGAAGATGAGGAGGAGGAGGAAGAAGAAGAAAAAGACTGCTTTCCTAGTAACTCAGAGGACCATGAATAGGCTGAGGGTTGGAGTCCCTAAATGCAAGACCAACATGCTCAAGTGGGGGCTGCTGGCAGACAACAACACACTGTGTGAATGTAGAGAGACACAGAATCCGGCTCATTTACTGGTCTGCCGGTGGCTGCCAGAGAAATGCACCTATGAGGACTTAAGTTTGGGCAACAATAAAGCCAAGAAGGTGGCTTCTTTTGGCAGTCCAAGGTTTGATCAGAACACGAAAGAAGAAGTAACTCAGGACCAATAATTATCAGTGAATATCCACCTCTATTTTGCATTTGCTTACATTAAAGACAAAAATCATTCATTAAAACAAACATCATTTGTTTGAGATATATAAAAGAAAAGTTCATCAATGCCATTAGCACAATAAGCACAATGAAAATGACCTTCAGGCCAGCTGGCAATTGAGGCTTATCACTAGCAGAAAACATAGTTAAAACATATCTGAGAGTAAATAAAACAGGATAGCAAAACATACAAAAAATGTTGTGGCACCTTAAAGACTAACAACTGTGAGCTTTTGTGGACCATGTCCATTTCATCAGATGAAGTGTGGACATGGTCTGATGATGTCTGATGAAGTGGACTTGGTCCACGAAAGCTCACAGTTAAATACAACAGTTAGTCTTTAAGGTGCCACAACATTTTTGGTCTTTTTTGCTCTTCTGTTTTATCTACTCTCAGATATGCTTACACAGACTACCACTTCAAACATAGTTAAAACAGCTTGTCATTTCTTTTCATGATTCTTGGACATGTCTTCATTTTTCTTGAGCAGTATGAAGCAAATCAGCATCTGTAATCAAAACAGAAAATATTTTGGGTTTGAGAGTAAATAGAGCTACCAGTCTTTTGTAATGGGGAAGACTGAGCAGGGTTTAAATTTTCTATAGCATTTTCTTTCCTTTTTCTATTTTTCTTGCTTTATGCACTGGGAAAATAAAACAAATCACACAAGCTGTCACAAATTTAGGTATATCAGAAAACAAAACAAAATAAAAATAAAATAAAAAACACTGTAGCACTTTAAAGACTAAGTGCTATATTTTTATTGTTAGCTTTCGTGGATCAAGTCCACTTCTTCAGACAAAGAGTAAAACTTACAGGCATGGTTTTTATACACCAAATTCAGGAGGTTGGGGATGCGGTTTTGTTGTTTGCATTTGGTGAGGAAGATTTTTTTGGTCTGAAGAAGTGGATCCACAAAAGCTAACAATAAAAATATAGCAGCTAGTCTTTAAAGTGCTACAGTATTTTTTTATTTTATTTTTATTTAATTTTGTTTATTTTGTTTTGTTTTCTGATATAGGTGAGGAAGAATAGGTCTGTTTGCACCTGTGCAGGTTTCTTCATGAAGTTGATGGATTTCCACTCCATTCGGCTAAATATAGTGCTCTTCATACTTGAATTTTTTGGAATAGTAGCCATGTTAGTCTGTGGTTCAGGCATATCAGAAAACAAAACAAAATAAAATAATAAAATTAAAATAAAAAAACACTGTAGCACTTTAGAGACTAACTGCTATATTTTTATTGTTAGCTTTCGTAGAAGTGGACTTGATCCATGAAAACTAACAATAAAAATAAGGCAGTTAGTCTTTAAACTGCTACAATTGTTTTTTGTTTTGTTTTTTTATTTTGTTTATTTTGTTTTGTTTTCTGATATGCCTGAACCACAGACTAACATGGCTACTATTCCAAAAAATTATTTTGCCTGAGTGACACAGCATATCTCAATATGAATATTGGTTTAAAATAAAGAACCTCCTATAGACCATTTCAAGGGCTGCAATGGCTCAGCGGTTAAGACGTTGAACTGCTGCTTCAACCACAAGACTCTTCTCTTGGACTTTTTCTTGTCCTCGTTCTGTGGGACTGCTCATATGGGATTGAGCAAATGGGGTCTTTGTTTTTGCTCTGTTTTTTGTAATACTGTGATATTGATGCTTTTTGATTGCTACTGTGATATTGATACCTTTGAAATTGTGATGATTTATGATAATGATATGTTTATTATGACTGTGTGTAACCTGTAACTGTATATCTGTATATCTGTATATCTGTGTCTCTGTTAGCCTCCCAGAGTCGCTCTGTGAGTGGGGCAGCATACAAGTCAAAAAATTAAATTAAGTTAAGTTAAATTGAGTTGGAGTTCGAAATCCGAGTGCTGCACAACGGAGTGAGCACCCCTCTCTGCCCGAGCAATTGCCAACCTAGCAGTACGAAAACAAGAAATTGTAAGGAGATACATAGGTACCACTTCAGTGGGAAAGTAAACAGCGTTCCATGCACTCTGGTGTCTAGTCAAGCCTGTCACATCTCCATACAAGTGTCTGCAGATGGAAACAGCACTGGCTCTTTGGCTATATATAGAGATGAGCACTGAACCCTACAGTCGGATATGACTGGCTTTTGAGCAAGGGGCAATCTTTACCTTTACCTATAGACCATTTCAGTTAACCTACATTTAGGCCTCTGTCATGCAAGAGCACCTGAGTGTTGCCTAATCAATCCCTGAATGATTTTCACTTGTGGCAGCTTCGACACAAATACAGTACAGTATATGACTTTTTACATGTGCAACTGGATCTTAACCGGAGTAATTAAAGCTCTGGTTGCGAAGAGGTTAAACTGCTTATTGCAGCCAAAAGGTTGTGAGTTTGATCCTGACCAAAGACTCAAGGTTGACTTAGACTTCTTTCCTTCTGAGGTTGGCAAAATGAGTACCCAGCATGTTGGGTGCATAATAATAATTAACTTGTGAACTGCCCAAAGAGTGCACTAAGTGTGAGTAAAGGTAAAGGTCACCCTTGCTCAAAAGCCAGTTGTATCATAGCTGAAGAGCCAGCGCTGTATAAGTGTAATTGTTATTCCTATTTATACATAAAATACGTACAGTACATGCTTTCTGTTCTCAATGCAAGTCATTTGTGCAAAACTCATGATTTTTCTCTTCACGTGCTGCTGCTGATTTCTTTTCTTCTTTTTTAAAATATCTTAATTTTCAGCTCATATGGATCACTGACATATCCTGTAACCAGTGATGGGATGTAACAGGTTCTCACCAGTTCACCAGAACCGGTAGTAACTTTTCCCAGTGTCCTGGAGAACCGGTAGCAGCTTTTGGGAGGAACCACCTTCGGAGCTTACCTTTTCACTGGTTCCCCCAGTGCGCATGCGCACCAAGCACTTGGTGTGCATGCACAGCCTCCTTGCTGTCCTTCCAAGCAGGGAGGAGGAAGAGAAGCTGCTAGCCTGAAGCACCCTATAGCCTGCTCCCCAGGGTAAGTGACTCACCTTTGGATGTGGTGTGTCTGTGTGTATTTTAATGTGTATTTGATACCTTTACCTATATTGATGTACTACCACAGTTCCTAAAAAGGCCTGGTGGCCTGGCTTGGAGTTTTTAAGCAAGGTATTGGAGTTACCCAGTGATGGGATGTCCCCGGTTCCAGACGGTTCCCTGGAACCGGTAAGAACAATTTCGGAGGGTTCTCCGAGAGGGTAGTCTATTTTTAAGGCGTCCGGTTCCGGACGCCTGAAAAAAAGAAAAAAAAATTTTTAAATTGGAGCCAAAATGGCTCCAATTCAGTGCGCATGCGCAGAAGTCAATCTGATGCATGCGTGCTGCAATTTTAAATTGCGCATGCGTCAGATTCTGTTTCTGCGCATGCGCACTTGTTTTTGCCGGAGCCGGACCATTTTGAAGTGGCTCTGGCAGTGGCGGAGGGCTTAGGAGGAGGAGCCGTGCCTAGCCGGGCGGCCCAGCGCTCCCAGCCGCAACTCTCCACGGGCGCCCCAAGCCTCGGCGCTCGGCGGTGGGCTTGGCGGGCGGCCCAGCGCTCCCAGCCGCAACTCTCCACGGGCGCCCCAAGCCTCGGCGCTCGGCGGCGGGCCTAGCCGGGCGGCCCAGCGCTCCCAGCCGCAACTCTCCACGGGCGCCCCAAGCCTCGGCGCTCGGCGGCGGGCCTAGCCGGGCGGCCCAGCGCTCCCAGCCGCAACTCTCCACGGGCGCCCCAAGCCTCGGCGCTCAGCGGCGGGCCTAGCCGGGCGGCCCAGCGCTCCTGGCCGCAACTCTCCATGGGCAGCTCGGGGCCGCCCGGCTAGGCGCGCCGCGGAGCGCCGAGGCTCGGGGCCGCCCGTGGAGAGTTGCGGCCGGGAGCGCTGGGCCGCCCGGCTAGGCGCGCCGCGGGGCGCCAAGGCTCGGGGCCGCCCATGGAGAGTTGCGGCCGGGAGCTCGGGGCTGCCCGTGGAGAGTTGCAGCCGGGAGCTCGGGGCCGCCCATGGAAAGTTGCGGCCAGGAGCGCTGGGCCGCCCGGCTAGGCACGCCGCCAGGCACCAAGGCTCGGGGCCAGCCCCAACGGTCCCCATTGTAAGAGGGGTTTGTGTTTGGGGTGGGTGGGTGTTTGGGTGTATTTTTATTTAATTATTATTTTATTTATTTATTTTATTAACGGTTTTGTGGGGGGGGGTTGAGGGGTGTGTGTGTGTGTTTTATTTTTATTTTATTTATTTTATTTTTGGCCCCGCCTACAACGTCATGATGTCATGACGTTGGCTCCACCCATGACGTCATGACGTTAGCTCCGCCCCCACTGTGATGACGTCAGGGTGGGGTACTAAATTTTTTATCATCCCATCACTGGAGTTACCTCATCAATAAGCTACACCTGTGCTGTTCCAATTGCTGTTCCAATTGGAGAACCCTTAAGGAGGTACAGCTGTTTTACATTTACACTAAGGCATATTATCCCAGAGAACTGGTTAGGCAAAGACTTAGTACCTAACTTCTTTAACTGTTGAAAAGTTGAAAAGTACCAAAATGAAGCCATCTTGTGGTGAGTTCATTCTGTAGTTCCTTCCATCTGACCTAGTGTGAGAAAGATTAGTCAGAATAAGCTTTAAGCTCTGGTTTAAAAGCTCTGGTTGGTTTGTGTTTGGGGTGGGTAGGTGTATTTTAATGTATTTTATTTATTTATTTATTTTTATGGGTTGGTGTTGAGGGTGGGTGGGTGGGTGGTTTGAGGTGTTTGTGTGCTTATTTTTATTTTATTTTTAAATTATTTTTAATTATTATTATTATTATTATTATTGGGCCCACCCACAATGTCATGATGTCGTGACATTAGCTCCGCCCACACAGTGATGATGTCACGGTGGGGTAATAAAATTTTTGACATCCCACCACTGCCTGTAACACAGTCTATGAGCCACACATTTTCCCCCACACTCCACCCTACTCTTGTTTGATGGATCCCCGGGCTTGTTTTAGTTGTTAGCTGTGCAAGACAAAAGCAAAACAATTTTAGGACAAGAAACAAGAGAATCCTGTTTTTGAAAAGCTAAGGTTCTCCAAAACAGCAAAATATACAATAACAGTTTTGAATCTTCAGAGAACCTTGAGGATTTTCCAGGGTCCAAAAGACAGGCCTTCCTTCAGCTACAGACTTCTAGCAGGTATGTCCAAACAGAGCTGCTGTGTCTGGCCTGAAAGAGTTTGAGGGGCTGTATTGTCAGCAGACGGTCCTGTTGACTTTGTGTAAAATAATTTCTGATCTCAAGGTATGCACATATGTGGAGGAATAGGCATACCCTTTTTCACTTGCATACACTCTGGGACCCTGGCGCTCGCTCTTGCCCGGTCCCTGACCAGATTCGGGGCCAGGCGATCCCCGGGCCAGATCCGGCCTCCAATGCCAATTCATCCAGCCCATGCAGCCCTTGTTGCAGAAGTAAAATGGGCCCACATGGGCACATACTGTTCTAGAAGCAACGAGGGCTTCATGAACCAGATGAATTGGCATTGGAGGACAGATCTGGGCCCTGGGCCATAGTTTGGACACTAGACCACTAAAAGCCCCAACACTGCCTGTAGCTGTCTAAAGGGTATGGCAACAAGGTTAGAATGAGTTCCTGTAGAGTTACTGGCTTATAGAAATTACACTTATATAGCAATAGCAATTATATAGTAAACCCCCGATTTACGTAAAAAGTCCGTTCCCTAGCTTCTTATGTAAAGAGGGGTTTTACGTAAATAGATGCATCTCCATAGAGATGCACTGAAAAAAAAATTGGTGTAGGGAACCAGATCCGGTCTCCATCTGGCCATATTGACTGGCTCCCTGAACCACGTGACCTGCCCGCAGCCCAAAAAGTTTGGACACCCCTGGTCTAGTTCCATTCTCAATGCTGGACCAGGGATATAGGAATACAGTAAAGTTACTTGTGCTGCTCCTGCTCTTTGCATCATGGGAATGTTGGCTTCAGTGTCAGTCAAAGTGATGAAAAACATTTATTTTGTTAAATGTAAGCATATGGTTTCCAAGATAAGAAATAGAACTCACCTTGCTTTGAAGAATGTGCTTTCAAGAAACCACACTTCTGAGTGGGTGAGATTTGGATAGGCTGGGAAGAGTCAGTGGTTAAGTGAAAGAAGCTCTGTAGTGTGGCATTGTAAAGGGGCCACTGTAGCTCATTGGTCCTGAGCCCTGTGGGACTCCTGCAGGGAGAGCAAAAATTGGTTTATAATCTGAGACATAGATTGGTGGCACATTTTCTTGCATGGTTCCTTTATTTACAGTGTCTGCAGGATGTGTTAGTTTCTCCACTTTACCTTCATGGTCAGAAGGTACTGCATGACAGAGATTGCTCCTGTCTCTGTCCCAGCTCCTGCCAACCTAGCAGTTCAAAAGCAAGAAATTGCAAGTAAATAAATAGGGAGCACTTCGGTGGGAAAGTAAATAGCATTCCATGCACTCCAGTATTGAGGTATGCCTCTCACATGTCCATGGAAACATCTGCAAACACAGAAAACGCTGGCTACTTGGCTATAAACAGAGATGAGCACTGAACCCTATAGTCGGATACAACTGGCTTTTGAGCAAGGGCGACTGAACCAAATCAAATATTCTCATGTTAATGCCTGATATACAACAGCCTCAGTGCACCCTTTTTGGCTTCTACTGAGTGAGGAAGGCCTTGCCTCTATGTAAATCAGTTAGGTATGAGGAAAAAGAGGTAACGCCTTACCCGCTTCTAGAGAACTCTGCCCAGTATCGCATTATTTTATGACTCAGGGCAGCTTCAGTTTCTGTGTAGGTTTGGTTGGCAACCAGGACTGTCTCAAAGTTTCCAAACACGTAGGGGAGCTCAGCCCCATGGGGTGCCCCAATCCATTCAGGAAAGACAGAACCAGATGTGTAATGACTGAAAAAGTAAACATAGACGTGACTCCCAGCTTTCTGGATCTTTGCAGCAAATTCAGCTATTGGACAAACAAAGAAATAGTCCGTCAAAGCCTGTGTCATGGCCGAACGGTATCGTGCTGGACCCTGATTTCCTTCACTGTATCTCAACGCCACGGCCTGAATATCATTTTCAGTTGCTGCCCGCAATGTCATCTTTATTGCCTTCAGAAGTTGATCCCAAGTGATGAGGCTGTCGCTAGCATTAGGGAACAGATATGGCACAAAAGCAGATGCTTCTTCAGAGGTGACACCAATCAGGGTTGGTTTAACCTGAAGCTGACCAGTCTGCAGAAGCTCTTCTGGCTCTTTAGGAAGAAACTCTCCATCCATTGTTGGTAAGAATACGAGATCCAGGAGAAATTTGCTTCCTAGAACCATGGCTAACTCAGGTTGACTGAAGACCACTGCATCTTTTTCTTGCAGGCAGCTCACCACTGCACTTGCATCGCCTTCCACACAACCCAGCTGTTGGCTGAAAGCCAGTGTTTTCTGCTTTGCCTTCTCAGGGTTCATCCAAGCCCAGATAGTATTGGGAGCTCCACTCTGAAGCACAGCATGAGCAAAAAGAGGCTGGCTTTTTGGAGAAAGGAGATGCATACCCACAGAAACAGCTCCAGAATTATGACCAAACATGGTCACCCGGTTAGGATCTCCACCAAAGGCAGCTGCATTGTCCTTGATCCAGCTCAGGGCCAAGTGCTGATCCCACAGGCCCATGTTTCCTGGAGACACTGGTGGCAGAAAAAAGAAGCCTAGAACTCCCAAGCGGTAGTTGATGGAGACCACAATGACATTCTCAGTAGCCGCTAAGGACGCGCCATTGTACAAACCCACAGAAGTTGAGCCTGACAAAAATCCCCCTCCTCCGTGTATCCAGAAAAGGATAGGGGCTGGTGAAGAAGGTTGAGGATGAGGAACCCAGATGTTGAGAAAGAGACAGTCTTCTGACAGTGGAGTTTGGGGAGCCCACATCTTTACATCGGGGATATCACCAAATATAACCTGGGGGCAGGAGTTGCCAAAGCTGGTGGCCTCCAAGACCTGACTCCATGGCTTATGGGGAAGGGGCTTCTGGAAGCGTAATTTCCCCAAGGGTGGCTTCGCATAAGGGATGCCCAGATAGGCAATCACAGATCCTGACCCTATTGAGAGAAGCTTGCCCTTAATAGGGCCACTGTTGGTCAACACCACTGTGTCATCTTCAGGGGCAGGACTGGAGGACACTGAAAAGAGGAGGAGGAAGAAGCACAAGGAGGAAGAGAGAATGCCAAGCATTGCAGCAGCTGGGAGGAGAAAGAAGGGGCAGACGTTATAACAAATCTAATTTGAAATCTTTTAATGGAGCCTTGCCCCCCCCTTCTTCTAAACCCATGAATGCTTCTAATAATGAATGATTATTTCTTTGGCTGCCTATACCAGCTTGGGGCTGCGGTGGCTTAGTGGTTAAGATGCTGAACTTGACAACCAGAAGGTCAGCAGTTTGAGACCCAAGTGCTGCACGACAGAGTAAGCTCCTCTCTCTCTCCCGGCTCCTGCCAACCTAACAGTTTGAATGCAAGAAATTGCAAGTCAATAAATAGGTACCCCTTTGGCAGGGAAGATAACAATGTTCCATGTGCTCCAGTATCTAGTCATGCCTACCACATGACCATGGAAACATCTACAGATACTGACAGCATTGACTCTTTGGCTGTAAACAGAGATGAGCACTGCCCACTAGTCAGATATGACTGGGTTTCGAGCAAGGAAGATCTATACTTTTATTATACCAGTTTTGCTGCATTGACATTTGTCACCCTATTTACATTAATCCCTGCTTAGAGATGCATCTCTGAAGATCCAGAAGAACAACCCAACTCCTTGATTGTAGAATAGATCCTTTGAGCAAAAAAGCTGTGTTTACCCACTCTGGCCTCTGACAGCCAACCTTCATTATTTCCTTTTTGTGCTTTTGAGGAATACAAATGTGAGCTAGACCACTAAAAAAAACCCCTCATATAATCAGCAATCTTTTGTGATTAAAAATCAACTTCTTCAGGTTTATAAACCATGAACAATGCAGAAAAATTGTAAAGATGGCAGATTATTGTCCCTAGGGCCTAGTGAGTTCAAACATTACCTGTAAAACTGGGAGGGGGAAGCAAATGCAGGCAGATTCAGTCCCTTCCTCTGGCAATGCGGGTGAATTTTCAACCCATCTGTTCAGTAAAGCCCTGCCAATTACCTTATAAGCAGACATTCCCCTTTCCACATCCACAGATTTCCTGTTGTCACCCAATTCTGGGTGATTGGATTCACTCTCTGGCAGAGGTACTAGAAAGACCCAAGAACTTACAATGAGGCAGGTTTTTCAGTCAGAACAAAATATGGTTTATTGGGAGCAAAAGCAAAGGGAAGCCTACTCAGGCATATAGTCTGGCCAGACCTATAATTCTAAATAGCTAACCTTCCCGCAACCGTTCTGAGGAAAAGGCCCCCCTCGTGATCCCTGCTCACAAAATTTGGTGAACAGAAGATGGCCCCCACCCACCTGGACGGGGTATTTAACTATTCTATCTGAACTAACTCTGCATGCAAGGGGAGGGGAGGAGTTTGGGAGGAGGTAAGGCAATCAACATATTTTAATTACATGTAAACATAAAACAAAGGCAGCTCTGAGGTCAGAGAATTTAGTAAAAGTACCAAAATGAAGCCATCTTGTGGTGAGTTCATTCTGTAGTTCCTTCCATCTGACCTAGTGTGAGAAAGATTAGTCAGAATAAGCTTTAAGCTCTGGTTTAAAAGCTCTGGTTGGTTTGTGTTTGGGGTGGGTAGGTGTATTTTAATGTATTTTATTTATTTATTTATTTTTATGGGTTGGTGTTGAGGGTGGGTGGGTGGGTGGTTTGAGGTGTTTGTGTGCTTATTTTTATTTTATTTTTAAATTATTTTTAATTATTATTATTATTATTATTATTGGGCCCACCCACAATGTCATGATGTCGTGACATTAGCTCCGCCCACACAGTGATGATGTCACGGTGGGGTAATAAAATTTTTGACATCCCACCACTGCCTGTAACACAGTCTATGAGCCACACATTTTCCCCCACACTCCACCCTACTCTTGTTTGATGGATCCCCGGGCTTGTTTTAGTTGTTAGCTGTGCAAGACAAAAGCAAAACAATTTTAGGACAAGAAACAAGAGAATCCTGTTTTTGAAAAGCTAAGGTTCTCCAAAACAGCAAAATATACAATAACAGTTTTGAATCTTCAGAGAACCTTGAGGATTTTCCAGGGTCCAAAAGACAGGCCTTCCTTCAGCTACAGACTTCTAGCAGGTATGTCCAAACAGAGCTGCTGTGTCTGGCCTGAAAGAGTTTGAGGGGCTGTATTGTCAGCAGACGGTCCTGTTGACTTTGTGTAAAATAATTTCTGATCTCAAGGTATGCACATATGTGGAGGAATAGGCATACCCTTTTTCACTTGCATACACTCTGGGACCCTGGCGCTCGCTCTTGCCCGGTCCCTGACCAGATTCGGGGCCAGGCGATCCCCGGGCCAGATCCGGCCTCCAATGCCAATTCATCCAGCCCATGCAGCCCTTGTTGCAGAAGTAAAATGGGCCCACATGGGCACATACTGTTCTAGAAGCAACGAGGGCTTCATGAACCAGATGAATTGGCATTGGAGGACAGATCTGGGCCCTGGGCCATAGTTTGGACACTAGACCACTAAAAGCCCCAACACTGCCTGTAGCTGTCTAAAGGGTATGGCAACAAGGTTAGAATGAGTTCCTGTAGAGTTACTGGCTTATAGAAATTACACTTATATAGCAATAGCAATTATATAGTAAACCCCCGATTTACGTAAAAAGTCCGTTCCCTAGCTTCTTATGTAAAGAGGGGTTTTACGTAAATAGATGCATCTCCATAGAGATGCACTGAAAAAAAAATTGGTGTAGGGAACCAGATCCGGTCTCCATCTGGCCATATTGACTGGCTCCCTGAACCACGTGACCTGCCCGCAGCCCAAAAAGTTTGGACACCCCTGGTCTAGTTCCATTCTCAATGCTGGACCAGGGATATAGGAATACAGTAAAGTTACTTGTGCTGCTCCTGCTCTTTGCATCATGGGAATGTTGGCTTCAGTGTCAGTCAAAGTGATGAAAAACATTTATTTTGTTAAATGTAAGCATATGGTTTCCAAGATAAGAAATAGAACTCACCTTGCTTTGAAGAATGTGCTTTCAAGAAACCACACTTCTGAGTGGGTGAGATTTGGATAGGCTGGGAAGAGTCAGTGGTTAAGTGAAAGAAGCTCTGTAGTGTGGCATTGTAAAGGGGCCACTGTAGCTCATTGGTCCTGAGCCCTGTGGGACTCCTGCAGGGAGAGCAAAAATTGGTTTATAATCTGAGACATAGATTGGTGGCACATTTTCTTGCATGGTTCCTTTATTTACAGTGTCTGCAGGATGTGTTAGTTTCTCCACTTTACCTTCATGGTCAGAAGGTACTGCATGACAGAGATTGCTCCTGTCTCTGTCCCAGCTCCTGCCAACCTAGCAGTTCAAAAGCAAGAAATTGCAAGTAAATAAATAGGGAGCACTTCGGTGGGAAAGTAAATAGCATTCCATGCACTCCAGTATTGAGGTATGCCTCTCACATGTCCATGGAAACATCTGCAAACACAGAAAACGCTGGCTACTTGGCTATAAACAGAGATGAGCACTGAACCCTATAGTCGGATACAACTGGCTTTTGAGCAAGGGCGACTGAACCAAATCAAATATTCTCATGTTAATGCCTGATATACAACAGCCTCAGTGCACCCTTTTTGGCTTCTACTGAGTGAGGAAGGCCTTGCCTCTATGTAAATCAGTTAGGTATGAGGAAAAAGAGGTAACGCCTTACCCGCTTCTAGAGAACTCTGCCCAGTATCGCATTATTTTATGACTCAGGGCAGCTTCAGTTTCTGTGTAGGTTTGGTTGGCAACCAGGACTGTCTCAAAGTTTCCAAACACGTAGGGGAGCTCAGCCCCATGGGGTGCCCCAATCCATTCAGGAAAGACAGAACCAGATGTGTAATGACTGAAAAAGTAAACATAGACGTGACTCCCAGCTTTCTGGATCTTTGCAGCAAATTCAGCTATTGGACAAACAAAGAAATAGTCCGTCAAAGCCTGTGTCATGGCCGAACGGTATCGTGCTGGACCCTGATTTCCTTCACTGTATCTCAACGCCACGGCCTGAATATCATTTTCAGTTGCTGCCCGCAATGTCATCTTTATTGCCTTCAGAAGTTGATCCCAAGTGATGAGGCTGTCGCTAGCATTAGGGAACAGATATGGCACAAAAGCAGATGCTTCTTCAGAGGTGACACCAATCAGGGTTGGTTTAACCTGAAGCTGACCAGTCTGCAGAAGCTCTTCTGGCTCTTTAGGAAGAAACTCTCCATCCATTGTTGGTAAGAATACGAGATCCAGGAGAAATTTGCTTCCTAGAACCATGGCTAACTCAGGTTGACTGAAGACCACTGCATCTTTTTCTTGCAGGCAGCTCACCACTGCACTTGCATCGCCTTCCACACAACCCAGCTGTTGGCTGAAAGCCAGTGTTTTCTGCTTTGCCTTCTCAGGGTTCATCCAAGCCCAGATAGTATTGGGAGCTCCACTCTGAAGCACAGCATGAGCAAAAAGAGGCTGGCTTTTTGGAGAAAGGAGATGCATACCCACAGAAACAGCTCCAGAATTATGACCAAACATGGTCACCCGGTTAGGATCTCCACCAAAGGCAGCTGCATTGTCCTTGATCCAGCTCAGGGCCAAGTGCTGATCCCACAGGCCCATGTTTCCTGGAGACACTGGTGGCAGAAAAAAGAAGCCTAGAACTCCCAAGCGGTAGTTGATGGAGACCACAATGACATTCTCAGTAGCCGCTAAGGACGCGCCATTGTACAAACCCACAGAAGTTGAGCCTGACAAAAATCCCCCTCCTCCGTGTATCCAGAAAAGGATAGGGGCTGGTGAAGAAGGTTGAGGATGAGGAACCCAGATGTTGAGAAAGAGACAGTCTTCTGACAGTGGAGTTTGGGGAGCCCACATCTTTACATCGGGGATATCACCAAATATAACCTGGGGGCAGGAGTTGCCAAAGCTGGTGGCCTCCAAGACCTGACTCCATGGCTTATGGGGAAGGGGCTTCTGGAAGCGTAATTTCCCCAAGGGTGGCTTCGCATAAGGGATGCCCAGATAGGCAATCACAGATCCTGACCCTATTGAGAGAAGCTTGCCCTTAATAGGGCCACTGTTGGTCAACACCACTGTGTCATCTTCAGGGGCAGGACTGGAGGACACTGAAAAGAGGAGGAGGAAGAAGCACAAGGAGGAAGAGAGAATGCCAAGCATTGCAGCAGCTGGGAGGAGAAAGAAGGGGCAGACGTTATAACAAATCTAATTTGAAATCTTTTAATGGAGCCTTGCCCCCCCCTTCTTCTAAACCCATGAATGCTTCTAATAATGAATGATTATTTCTTTGGCTGCCTATACCAGCTTGGGGCTGCGGTGGCTTAGTGGTTAAGATGCTGAACTTGACAACCAGAAGGTCAGCAGTTTGAGACCCAAGTGCTGCACGACAGAGTAAGCTCCTCTCTCTCTCCCGGCTCCTGCCAACCTAACAGTTTGAATGCAAGAAATTGCAAGTCAATAAATAGGTACCCCTTTGGCAGGGAAGATAACAATGTTCCATGTGCTCCAGTATCTAGTCATGCCTACCACATGACCATGGAAACATCTACAGATACTGACAGCATTGACTCTTTGGCTGTAAACAGAGATGAGCACTGCCCACTAGTCAGATATGACTGGGTTTCGAGCAAGGAAGATCTATACTTTTATTATACCAGTTTTGCTGCATTGACATTTGTCACCCTATTTACATTAATCCCTGCTTAGAGATGCATCTCTGAAGATCCAGAAGAACAACCCAACTCCTTGATTGTAGAATAGATCCTTTGAGCAAAAAAGCTGTGTTTACCCACTCTGGCCTCTGACAGCCAACCTTCATTATTTCCTTTTTGTGCTTTTGAGGAATACAAATGTGAGCTAGACCACTAAAAAAAACCCCTCATATAATCAGCAATCTTTTGTGATTAAAAATCAACTTCTTCAGGTTTATAAACCATGAACAATGCAGAAAAATTGTAAAGATGGCAGATTATTGTCCCTAGGGCCTAGTGAGTTCAAACATTACCTGTAAAACTGGGAGGGGGAAGCAAATGCAGGCAGATTCAGTCCCTTCCTCTGGCAATGCGGGTGAATTTTCAACCCATCTGTTCAGTAAAGCCCTGCCAATTACCTTATAAGCAGACATTCCCCTTTCCACATCCACAGATTTCCTGTTGTCACCCAATTCTGGGTGATTGGATTCACTCTCTGGCAGAGGTACTAGAAAGACCCAAGAACTTACAATGAGGCAGGTTTTTCAGTCAGAACAAAATATGGTTTATTGGGAGCAAAAGCAAAGGGAAGCCTACTCAGGCATATAGTCTGGCCAGACCTATAATTCTAAATAGCTAACCTTCCCGCAACCGTTCTGAGGAAAAGGCCCCCCTCGTGATCCCTGCTCACAAAATTTGGTGAACAGAAGATGGCCCCCACCCACCTGGACGGGGTATTTAACTATTCTATCTGAACTAACTCTGCATGCAAGGGGAGGGGAGGAGTTTGGGAGGAGGTAAGGCAATCAACATATTTTAATTACATGTAAACATAAAACAAAGGCAGCTCTGAGGTCAGAGAATTTAGTTACACAAAAGCGGCAGATTACAGCTATTGCTGAAAAAAAACCGGTTGTAGAGAGTTTACATTAGGTCAAAGGAGCATATTTGTGGTTGACAGGAATATCTCTTTGTTCTCTGGAAGGCAAGACCGGCCAGTCCATCTTCGTTTGCATCAGCTTAATGTGGTGTGAAACTGCTTGGATAGACAGGAACAGATTAAGTAAATGCCTGTTACTTAAGTAAAGAGAAAAGTTTTAAGTTAAGTGGTCCCCAGGGTGAACTCCAGTTAACCTTTGTACCTTGCCAGGTGTGTGTGACTTGTCACGTCCTCTCTTCCCCCTCCCCCTGATCAATTTTGGGGTTCCATGGTTCTTGTGTTCCCCACAGAATTTTGCTATGTTTATCCTTGGGTCAGTGTTCTAATCAATGTTTAATTGAACTTTAATCAAACCAGAGGAATGAGTCATTCAGCTTCCTTTGTGAAGGAATTTCTGCTTATCAGGACACCCGACAAACCGGTTTTCACACCCTTTGACCTAGTACACAATGGACCTTATTTTTTTTACATTCCTTGCTAGAGTCTATTGACTATTGGGTAATCCCCCTTCCTCCTTGAGAGCATTCCAATCGTATGATTTAACTTTTGGCTTCTACCTTATTTTCCATGTGTGTGTGAGTGTTGTGATTTAATAAACGTTTTGATTAATTATAATGCTTTATTCAAAATTTTAGGTATCACTGTTTTTAAAAACATAACGTTCTTTCATTGTTGTTTGTATGTGAAGGGGAATGGTTACAGGCTAATTGGCAAGTCCTTCTTTGAAGAGATGGGTGGAAAATTCCAACCATGTCACCAGAGGAGGGGCTTGAGTCCACGCCCCCCCCCAACCCACCAAATACACACACACACACAATATTTGGACTCACCTCACACAGACTGGGCATAGATATGGGCAATGAATTGTTGCACTCTACCATTTTTCTGCACTTTCTTTGTTGGTGTATAAACCCAACAAAGTATATTTTACTCATGGAAGCTTGCTAATTATTTGTTTTTTAAAAAGGTATAGCCTAATCTTGAATTTGTCTTTTAAATGCTGCAGTGTTTTTGCTTTTGCTTTCTGATGTGCCTGAAACATAGACTAACAAAGCTACTATGCCAAAAAAAAATTCTTGCACTTGTACAACTTTGAAGACCACAAGTCTCCTATTCTTTCCTATGTAAGATACCACCAGTGGCCGACCAGAGCACCAGCTATAGGTTGAAGTGGACTTTTGACATCAGTCAAACAGGACTACAAACTGATACTCACCAGGTAAAATTATTAACTGGGTTTAATTTGGTTTTAATTGGCTTTTCCAATCTGGTGATTTGACCAAAATCTAACCCAACCATCTGATTGAGATTGCTATATGTCTCTGTTGCCTTTTCTCCAGAACCAAAAGCCACAAAAAGAAACTTGATGTTTCAAAGGTAGGCAATATGTAGATGTGTGAGAGGTTACTGGGTATCATTTGAATTGGCCTAAAGCAGACCTGGCACAGACATCTAACATGAATTTTGGAATTCTTTACAATTGTTATGCATTTATTCATGGTGCAACTCAATTAGCCTATGATTTTATAAGCCTGAAGGAGGGTTTTTTTAATTTAAACAGAGCTTGCAGATTATTGTTGTAGTTGTTTTTGTTGTTGTTTTCGCTGTGGTCCAATAAAGGTGTTATCCTTTCTTGTTTTTGTGCAACTTTAGAAACCACATAACCTTCCTTTATAAATATTCAACTGATAAGAGATACGGCCAAATCTAATTAATGTGTTAATAACTCCTTTTTCATGCTTCCAAATGTTGGGGAGGGGGTGCACACACTTAATGCTGCACAATGGCTAGCTCAGGAGTTCTCAACCTTTTAAAGCCGAGAGCCAGGTCACGCTTCTTCAGACAGCTTCAGGGGCCAGGCAGCCATTTTGTCCTTCCTCCACCACATGACACTTCCAGGCAGTGGTGGGCATCAGCAGGCCCCACCCATCCAAGTTTTGAAATAAAGTACAGTAGTCCTAATTTGGGTGCAACACAGGGCATTCCCCCTGGTCACGCCCACCATACCACGCCCACAGTGTGGTAGGAAAAAAAATTGGAGCCCACCACTGCTTCCAGGTATGGTGGAGGTGGTGGGGTGCCACATGAAATGGTGCCGTGGGCCGCATTAAGCCCACAGGCCACAGGTTGAGAATTCCTTGGCTAGCAGGATAGCTCAGTGAGTTAAAGCTCCTGGCTGTGGAGTCACAGATTGAGAAGTTATATTTGCCAGGGTATTTCCCAGAAGAAGAGCCAACCTGAGAAGACTTGGACAAGCTGCACAGCCTCAGGGCTCTCCGATAAGAAGGAAATCATAAACCATCTCTCAGTGCCTTCTACTTGGAAAACTCAGGGACAATCACCATTAGTCAGAATAAGCTTGACAGCATATGATTAAAATATACTTTACCCAATACAAACTTAAAATAAATTTCCAACTTGCAGCCTGGAAATAAAAGAGTAATCTGTGTTTTAGCGACTCAAATTAGATAATATCAGTGGTGGGCATGGGCCGGTTCGCCCAGGTTGTGTAGAACCAGTGGTAACAATCCCGGGTGGTCTACCGGGGAGGGGGTAGTAACCTTCCCGGGAGACCACCCAGGGTGGTTACCTTTTTTTTAGGCGACCGGTTCGGTCGCCTCACCGGCTGCCCGACTCTGCAACCAAAAATGGCTGCTGTTAAGTGCGCATGCATTAAAATACCAATTGACACATGCGCACCTCCAGTACTCAGCCTGACACCCCCAGCCAGCCTGATCTTAAAGGAGGCAGCCTGCCTCCTTAAATCAGAAGCCTCTCTGCTTTAAGATTGGGCTGGCTGGGCATGTCAGGCACCTCCAGCCAGCCGGATCTTAAAGGAGGCAGCCTGCCCGGGCTCCCTGCTTTAAGATCAGGCTGGCTGGGGGTGTCAGTCTCAAGATACATGATATTAATATTTGTTCCTAGCTCTCCTTTCTCCCAAAAGATCATCCTTCCACCTACAAAGGCAGGCAGGGTTTCTGGGGTATATGGACTTACCTGCTTGATTGGCTTGTGAAAAGGTTCTAAGCTGTTCAGTCCAAAGCAGCAAAGTGTAGAATTAAGTGATCAGCAAGCACACAGCACTTTTAAATGAAAGGCAGGGTCCAAGCAACCAGACATACCTATTGGTGGAAAGAAGCAATGACTATCCGAACACTCCTCTGTGGTGGGGAGAGGCTACACTGTATTGCAAAATTGCTAAGTCCATACAGGGAACGCAAAATAAAGTGCACACAGAGAGGATGTGTTTCATTATGGAATGGGTAGGACGTCCGGTAAAGGGCAGCTATTATCAGCTAAATGCTACCCCACAACCGTGACAAAAAAACATAGGGCAGGAATTGTCCAGGAAAATTGGCGAGACTCTCTTGTGATCAAGTTTCAGGAGATGTTGACCATCATATCTATGTGATGGTCAACATCCGCCCCACCGTGATGTCATCACAGTGTAGGCGGAGCTAACATCATGATGTCATGACATCATGGGTGGAGCCAACGTCATGACATCATGATGTTGTGAGCGGGGCCAAAGAAAAAATAAAATAAATAAATAAAATAACATCAAATAAAAATAAGCACACACACACAACCCTCAACCCACCCACCCACCCACAACACAAACCCGTAAATCAATTAAATAAATAAATAATACATTAAAATACACCCACCCACCCCAAACACAAATCAACCAGAGCTTTTAAACCAGAGTTTAAAGCTTATTCTGGCTAATCTTTCTCACACTAGGTCAGATGGAAGGAACTACAGAATGAACTCACCACAGGATGGCTTCATTTTGGCACTTTTCAACTTTTCAACAGTTAAAGAAGTTAGGTACTAAGTCTTTGCCTAACCAGTTCTCTAGGATAAGATGCCTTAATGTAAATGTAAAACAGCTGTACCTCCTTAAGGGTTCTCCAATTGGAACAGCACTTGGAAAAACACAGGTGTAGCTTATTAATGAGGTAACTCCAAGACTTTGCTTAAAAACCCCAAGCCAGGCCTGCCAGCCGCCAGACCTTTTTAGGGACTTTGGTAGTACGTCAATATAGGTAAAGGTATTAAATACACATTAAAATACACACAGACACACCACATCCAAAGGTGAGTCACTTGCCCTGGGGACCAGGCTATAGGGAGCTTCAGGCTAGCAGCTTCTCTTCCTCCCCCCTGCTTGGGAGGACAGCAAGGAGGCTGTGCATACGCATGAAGCACTATAGACATGCATGCTCACCAAGTGCTTGGCGTGCATGCGCAGTTGGGGAACCAGTGAAAAGGTAAGCCCCGAAGGTGGTTCACCCCCCCCCCAAAAAAAAAAAAGCTGCTACCCGTTCTTCAGGACACTGGGAAACATTACTACCGGTTCTGGCGAACTGGTGCGAACCTGTTACATCCCATCACTGCATGTATGTGCATACACACAGCACTAGTTTTGCAGAACATTCGTTGCACATACTCCATGGATGTTGGAACTGAAGACAACTGCAGTCTTGATTATTGCAAATGGTATTTCTACCTAGGTTAACCTGACTGCAACACTCCCTGAATTTTGCAGTTATAAAGCACTCAGACATTGTTTGCCAACCCTTTCTCCTGGGATGCTCCAGGACTCTATTCCAAGATTGCAGAGGTGAAGGGACACCTCACTTCTCACCCAGAAGTTTCACATAGATGTTAAATAGAAGAGGCAAGAGCACCAAGCCCAGAGGCACCCCATATTGGAGGAGCCTAGGGCTAGAACTCTCACTCTCCAACCACACCAACTGGGTCTAGTCCCTCAGAAATGAGGAAAACCAGGACAACACAGTGCCCTCGATCCCTAATCCTTGGAGGCTCTCCAGAAGGATACCGTGGTCGACGGTATCGAAAACTGCTGAGAGGTCAAGAAGAGCAAGGACAGATGGATGATCCGCGTCCCGCTCCCGCCAGAGATCCTCCAATAGCACGACCAATGCTGTCTCAGTACCATACATGGGCTTGACTCCTGACTGGAAAGGGTCCAGATAATCCACTTCATCCAGAACTGCCGCACCACTGCCTTCTCCAAAACCTTACCCAGAAAGAGCAGGTTGGATACAGGTCCATAGTTGGCAAGGACCGTAGGGTCGAGCAATGGTTTTTTCAGGAGTGGGCATACCAGAGCATGCTTCAGTGTAGCTGGAAAGACCCCCTCCCGTAGAGAGGAATTTATGATCGCTCCGACCCAGCCACCTGTCACTGCCCTGGTAGATTTAACCAACCAGGTGGGGCATGTATCCAATGCACAGGCAGTGGCACGGACAGATCCCAGGAGCCTGTCTACTTCCTCAGGGACAACTGGCTCAAACCGATCCCAGATAACATGACTAGACTGAGATCCAGTCAACCCTAGTCCTAAATTTTCCATGCTAAGGTCAAACTTCAAGCACATTCGAGCAATTTTCTCCTTCAGATAATCAGCAAAGACCTCAGCAGAACCCTGCCAGCCAGGGCCCGACCCCCCCTCTACCGAGAAGGGACGTGGTCACCCTGAACAGGGCTGCTGGGCAATTATCCACAGAGGCAATAAGGGTGGTGAAATATTGACCCTTCACTACCACATCATCACAAGATAGGCCTTAATGGCGGCTCTATCAAGTGCTAGGTCCGATTCACTCCGGGTCTTCACCCAGTGGCGCTCTAGGCATCTCTTAGCCCACTTGAGCTCCCTCAAATCCTCCATGAACCACGGGGATGAGCGGTGCCCCCAAGCAAGAAGAGGCTATAGTGGTGCAATTACATCCAAGGCCACTGCCACCCCCTTGTTCCAGAAGCCAACAAGAGCCTCAGAGGAATCATGTTGACGGTCCAGAGGAAAACATCCCAGTTCCCTCAGGAATCCTTCCAGATCCATCAGTCACCCGGGGCAAGCCAATTTAACTGGTCCTGCCTCCCTGCAGTGAAGCATTAGCCCCAGAAAGTCCAGAGTCATCAGATAGTGATCCGACCATTGCACAGGCATTATATCTAATTGCTGTAATATCAGATCACTCTGCCACAGCTCCGACAAGAAAACTAAATCTGGCTTATGGCCACTACTCCTGGTTGGGCCCTAAATTACCTGAGTCAGGCCCACAGCTGTCATGGAAGCCATGAATTCCCGAGCTGCCTCAGAGCCTGCCCCCAATGAAGGCAAATTGAAGTCCCCAAGGACCATAAGTCCAGGGAACTCCAATGCCAACATAGTGACAGCCTCAAGGAGCTCAGACAGGGAGTCTGCTACCTGCAGGGAGGCAGGTAAAGAAGCAGGATTCCCAACTGACCCTCAGGGCCCAAAAGCAAGAGCAGGGCCTCACAACCCAGAACTTGTGGAGCTGTGGCTCTAGCGACTCCCAGTGATTCTCTGGCCACAGTGGCAACGCCATCGCCCCTCCCCTCTCCACTTGGCTGGTGCCAGATATCAAACCTGGCTGGACACAATTCTGAGAGAGGAAGACCATCCTCTGGTGTCAGCCAGGATTCAGTGATGCATGCCAGGTTAGCCCCCTCCCCCAGAATAGAATCGCCCAGCAAGGGGGCCTTATTGCAAACTGACCTGGCATTCAGCAGCAGCAGCCTAAGGGAGGAGGCACTCTGGACCAGCTGCTCAGGAACCAGAGATGTAGCCAGGTGGCCAGAACAAGGGACAGATACTAAACATTGGTCACATGTTCCCAGTGGTGGGTTTCAAAAAAATTTACTACCACACTGTGCATGTGGTATGGTGGGTGTGGCCAGGGGAAAGCCCTGCATTACACCC
Source organism: Furcifer pardalis (assembly GCA_030440675.1). NCBI lineage: Eukaryota > Metazoa > Chordata > Lepidosauria > Squamata > Chamaeleonidae > Furcifer > Furcifer pardalis. The sequence goes on from CP126893.1 coordinate 155,834,317, forward strand.
AAATTAGGACTACTTTATTTCAAAATTTGGATGGATGGAGCCAGCCAGAATTTCTGCTACCGGTTCTGGAAAACTAGTGCAAACCTGCTGATGCCCAGCACTGCATGTTCCCCGTGTGTGGCCCATTCCTGTGTCATTTTTCCAGAATTACATTCTTTTCATTTCTGAACATAAATAAATATCTATTTATACCCTTCTGTACATTTCAAATTCCAAAAGCAATAAACCAGTATATATTCAGATACTAGGTCAGGCTTTCTCAACCTTTTCAGGGTGGGGGCTGGATCATTCCCCTCAGAATGACTGTGTGGGCCGGTCACCTGCTTCCGTGTGAGTTCTCATGCAAAATCCCACAATTTCAGTGATTTCTTGTGCGATTTCAGCAAGTTCTTGTGCAATTCCGCATAAGAACTTGCCAAAAACGTGCCTTTTTGCCAGTTTTTGGTGCTTCCGGGTGATGGTGGCAGTTGGAAGGAGGAGGGCATTGGGGACACATGAAAAGGCTTTGAGGGCCAGGTCTGGCCTACAGGCCATTGGCTGAGAATGCCTGCACTAGGTGGTGCATGTGAATACATGAAACATTGCTATGCCACTGTGAAATAATCTTTTAAAGAAAATTAAACCAACACTTTGCCTTTTTGCTACCAACCATTGCTCATCCCTGCCCAAGCACCACACATGCACACATCTGTTGCACAAGCACAACATGTCACCAAAACAGCCTTTCCCCCATGAACCTGGTCAACCGGACAATCCAACAAATGTCAGATCACCTTCTGACCATTAACTGGTGGTGTACTGCTCTACCGTTGGCAGCTCCTGGAAGTGACGGCCGGCCTACTCCCATAAGAACCAATGAGTGTGGTTTCTGTTAAAAGGTGCCTTCTCTTGTGGAACTTCAACCCCGGGGAAAAGAAGTGAATTGGTCCCCCTGTCAGTTTCTCATTGAAGATGCAATGTCACTCTTTGATCTGTTCAAAGAACAACCATGTATTTATTTCTGTCAGTTTACAAGCTAAAAGGAATACATTACAGTACTGTATAGTGAAAACAGTAATAGAGCCTGCAATTATCTAGTTTGCACTGGAATGTGACCCAAGTGAAAGAGCAATTGAAATTGTAATAGAAGGGGGAAGTGAGTCAGATGAAAGGGCAACTCGGGTAGTTGTGATAGAAATAATACAGTTGTACCTCACTTAAAGAGCATAATGCATTCCACAGGATTGCTCTTTAAGCGAATTTGCTCTTTAAGCGAAACACCATTGTAAGTGACCAATTGTGGGGGGAATTGTAAACCCCGATTTATTTGTTAAGCGAATTTTTGGTTGGTTTTATTTGTTAAGCGAAGCGAACATTCAGAGAAAATTCTGCTCTTTAAGCGAGTTACTATTTAAGCAAGGTGTTCTTTATGTGAGGTTTGACTGTATTTAAAATGGTATACGTAACTGAACTCTGGAACACCTAGAAACATGGGGTTTTCTCCTGTATGTTGCTAATAAAAAGGACATGATTTCCAATAAAGACTGCAGGGCTGATGCTGGGTACATAATAGTGATGATATGCTAGCTAATGCCTTCAAGACTGTTCTTCCAGTCTGAGAAGGGTGGGGCCAAACCACCCTTTCTTCAGAAGCTTTATCTTCATCTGCACCACATTAAGACAACCCCGCCCAGAGGACTGGAATCTAGAATACCAGCATGGACTCCTTTGTCCTCTTCTTATGAACATTTATGGACTTTGAATTGTCCCTTGGATTGTCCAATTGTGTAGTAATGTGTGAACATTGAAAGCATTGTAACCCCTTTTGTCTTTGGTGATGTGTGAACATTGAAATCCTCAGTGTTTTTTGTTTTTAAATTAGGGAAGGGGTTTGTGCGTGTGCATGTGTGTGTGTGTGTGTGTGCGTGTGTTGTGAGAGAGAGAGAATGTGGTACAATTTCCTGCTTTGGTAACCCTGCTTGCCTCACCTTGCGACAGATGAGGCAAGCTCTTTAGCATTCTATGTGTATAAATATTCCTGGTTTAAACTGTACTGGGCTGATCCTTCACCTTAGGAGGGTGGCCCTGTGGGAAGATTTATGCATCAGTCTTTGTGGTGCATGGTGCCATTAACGTGGTGCATTAATGTGGTGCATGGTGCATTATTTTTCTCACAGTCATTTGCCTCATGGTCTCATTTTCATTTTGCCTTGAGGATCTTAAATTAAAGTAAATTGAAAGATACCAAACGTTTTCTTTTTCAGGAACCTGTATTTAACTAACGTGTGTTTCTAGGGTAGTTGCACCCACCCACTCTAGAAGGAGTACCCCCGAATTTCAGGTATCATGTGCACAAGAACGAGAGTGACAAATAAAATACAGAACTGGATTGATGGGACAATATAAAAATAAATGATTTGTTTGGACAGTGTTTTTGCAAATATCAATGCACATATCAATGTATAGTACTGCAAAGGTAATATGCTGAGCTACGAGAGTTTATCATGAATGCAAACATTGAATCAAACTCCAAGTGACCATAAACCAGGGTTCACAACCTTTTCAAACTGTGGGCCAGACCATGCCCCCTCAGACAGCTCAGTGGGCTGGGCTGGGGGGGGGGGCTGCCATAAACGCTGCTGTAAAATGTGTCTGCAACTGTTGTATATGTGTTTACGACAGCCACAGCATTTACAGTTGTCATAAATGTGTCCACTTCCACCTCTGGTGGCGGCGGCAGCGATACAGATAGTGGTGGGCATCAGCAGGTTCACACCAGTTTGCCAGAACCGGTAGCAGAAATTCTGGCATTAGTAGTCCTAATGAAATGCAGGGCTTTCCCCCTGACCACACCCACCATACCACGCCCACAGTGTGGTAGTAACATTTTTTGGAGCCCATCATTGGATACAGACCAAATGAAATGTTGCAGCAGACCGGAATCGGCCTGCGGGCTGTAGGTTGAGAACCCCTGTCATAAACCAGGTTGACAAAATACCAAATTCAAAACTGTTTCTTTTAACTATGCAAAGCTATGTTATCCAGGAGCCATCTCTCACTCAGGGTGGGTCGCATTGTGCAAGATGAGGAATAACATGGCTTATATGAATGCAAATTTGTCCTTGCTGCCTGGAATTTCTTTCACTCCAGGAAGCTGGGCTTTAATTGAGTAATAATTGTAGAGCTGTTCCTCATCCATGTTTGGCAGCTCAATGCCTGTTTCCAGCCACAATTGTTACAGGGGAATTCCCTCCTTCCCAAAAGTTAAACTGATGTTCCCTGGCGAAGGAAATTACCATTCTCCACCCAAAATACCCACTCTGGGTGGGAAATGGTAACTCAAATAGCACTGGCACTTTTTGGATAGAGTATACAGTGAGATTATTGACTGCATTGTTGACTGTGTTGCTGCAATATTGAATGTTAGAATAATATTAAGGCAACTGAAAGTATTGACTAGAAGTAATGTCATTTCTTGCTTCTGTAGAGCGATATGGTATCTAGGAGTTGCAGTGTATTCTGGGGTACCCAACCTTTTCAAGCCAAGGGCCAGGTCACTCTCTCATAATGAGCATCAAAGGGCGGATGGACATTTTGCCCTGCCTGCATGATGGGGTGGCCATTTTGTCCCAACAGCTTCAAAGAGGTGGCCTTTTGTTTCTCAAATGCCTTTGGAGGGGGGCACACATGAAACGGCACCATGGATCTGGCCTACGGGCCTTAGGTTGGGAACCCCTAGTTTAGTTCATGTGTGTGAGAAAAACAGAAAACAAGTGTAACAATGTACTGTATATACAGTTATACTCCGGATAACGATTGCATCGGATAACGCTAGAATCAGATCAGTGGCGTCGCGCAGTCTTCGGCCGCCTGGGGCGAAGAACAAACTCGCCGCCGCCCCCCCCAGCTCGCCGCTGCCGCCACCCCCTCCCCCCGACCCAGGTAGAAGCCAGCCCCCTGCTGACTAGCGGGGCGCGCGCGCGCGCGCGCGCGCGCCACACACCTCCGTCCGCTCGCACCTCCGTCCGCTCGCCCGGCCGGCTGGCCATCGGGGGCTCTCCGCCGCCTGTTGCCCCTGGCAGCGGCTTTCAGGGGGCGGCAAAATGTCCCCTCCCCACCCTTTTGCTGGCGAGGAGGAGAAAAAGTGTTTTTTTTTAGGCGGACAATTCAAGGAGGGGCCCGCCCGCCGGGCTGGCTGTCGGTCGGGGGCTCTCCTGGCGGGCGGCCCGCGTGCGCGCGCACGCTGCCCACCTCCTCCTGCCCAGCCAGCCCCCAGGGGCTCCCCGCCACGGCGCCACCCCCCCCCCCCCGACGAGCGCCCCGTCTCACGGCAAGTTGGGTGGGTGGCTGGGCGGGCGGAGGCGAGCAGCGTCCGCGCGCACGCGGGCCGCCCGCCAGGAGAGCCCCCGACGGCCAGCTGGGCGGGCGACCGGGCGTGCCCCTCCTTCCCTCCCCCCCCTTTTGCTGGCGAGGAGGAGAAAAAGGGTTTTTTTTTAGGCGGACAATTCAAGGAGCCTCCTTGAATTGTCCGCCTAAAAAAAACCCCTTTTTCTCCTCCTCGCCAGCAAAAGGGTGGGGAGGGGACATTTTGCCTCCCCCTGAAAGCCGCTGCCAGGGGCAACAGGCGGCGGAGAGCCCCCGACGGCCAGCCGGGCGAGCGAGCGGATGGAGGTGCGAGCGGACGGAGGTGTGTGGCAAGCGGCGAAGCGCACGTGGGGCGCTCGCCAGCAAAAGGGTGGGGAGGGGACATTTTGCCGCCCCCTGAAAGGCGCTGCCCGGGGCATCCGCCCCCCCGCCCCCCCCCCCACGCTACGCCACTGAATCAGATAACGATGCAAGTTTTTTGGGAAAAACTTGCATCAGATAACGATTCTGGATAATGATCCTTTAGCGTTATCCGATTCAATCGTCTGGGGGTGGGGGTGGATTGGGTAGCGTGCATTTCCCCGACCGTACTGCACTCGCAACAATTCTTGCGAGTGCAGTAGGGTCGGGGAAAAGGCGCTCGTGAGCGCGCATTTTCCCCGACCCTACTGCGCTTGCAAGAAATTTTGTGAGCGCAGTAGGGTCGGGGAAAATGCACGCTCATGAGCGCATTTCCCCAGACAGGCTCAGCTTTGGCGACAATCCTCCCCCTGCACGGGGGGGGAAGGATTGTCACCCAAGCCGAACCGAACTGTGGGTAGGGATCGCCAGCCGCAACTCGGTTTGGCTTGGGTGACAATCCCCCCCCCCCGCATGGGGGGAGGATTGTCACCCAAGCCAAACCGAGCTGCGGGTAGGGATCGCCAGCCGCAACTCGGTTCGGCTTAGGTGACAATCCCCCCAGCACAGGAGGAGGCTTGTCACCCAAGCCGAACCGAGCTGCGGGTAGGGATCACCAGCCACAACTCAGTTTGGCTTGGGTGACAATCCCCGCCGCGTGGGGGGAGGATTGTCGCCAAAGCCGATCTTTGCCCAGGCGGGCGATTGCGCGCCCGGGCAAGGCTCGCCTTGGCCGGGCGCGTAATGCCCACCTGGGGAAGGATCAGCTTTGGCGACAATCCTCCCCCCGCATGGGGGGAGGATTGTCACCAAAGCCAAAACAAGTTGGGGCCAGTGGGCGCCTCTTCTCCAGACCCCACTGGACTCTTACGAGCGCTAAGAGTCCAGTGGGGTCACTGAATTCAGGGCTTTTTTTAGCATTGTTCAATGCATGCATCGGACAACACTAAAAATCGGATAACATCATGACTTGTGGAACCAAGTCATAATGTTATCCGATGTTCTAGTAGTGTATGTCAAAAGAAAGGTCATGTATGGCTGTTGGTCAGTGGTGAGATTCAAAAAAATTTACTACCTACTCTGTGGGCATGGTATGGTGGGTGTGGCCAGGGGGAAAGCCCTGCATTGCACCCAAATTAGGACTACAGTAATACCTCGGTTAACGTTAAGACTTAGTTCCACAAGCCTTGGTGTTATCTGATTTTTAGTGTTATCTGATCCATGTTAAAATCCTATGGGATGGATTGGATAATGTTGAAGCTCCATAGAGATACATTGTAACCACACAGGCTTTAGCAGTTGTTATCCGATCCATCCCATAGGACCTTAACGTTATTCGATCCAATTCTCCTCCCCAGATTACTTAACGTTATGCGATTTTAGCGTTATCCGAGGTAAACGTTGTCCGAGTTATTACTGTACTTTATTTCAAAACTTGGATGGGCGGGACCAACCAGAATTTCTGCTACCGGTTCTGGCAAACTGGTGCGAACCTGCTGATGCCCACCACTGCTGGTGGTGTGTGGTTACATCAGAGTACTGGAAAAATACTGAATTCTGTGTCAGCCATCATATACTGTATAAGCTTTTTGGTGTTGGTTGGTGTTTGTTGTTTTGTTTCCTTGCTTTTGTTGAGGCTGTCTCTTCCCGTTTTCTGATTATTTTTGTTGTCTGGGTCTGACCTGCGTACTTTGACTTCAATTCCCAGAAGTCCAGGATCCCCTCAAGGTTGCAGGTTCTCCTCCCTAACCTTGCATGATTAGCTTTCCTGAACCCAGTGTGTCACCTGGGTTGATTTCCTCTATACAAGTACAGGTTTCGATAGTAAACAAGGAGGTCTTAATTATAGGTTGCCTTCTTGGCTGACTGCCCAGAAAGTTTTGCTCTTAACCTTTTGCTCCTTTCTTTTTTTCTGATTTATTTTGCTTATAGAAAAATGCCCTTAAAGACCACAATTTTCAGTTACACAACATTCCATTATAATAATTTTCTGCAGCTGCTAAGTTTATATTTGATGTTGTTGATATTCAGTGATGTAGCATCAAGCCAATCACAAAAATCTACACATTCCCACCCTTGTTCACCTGCTATTTGCATAAGGATTTGAAAGCTGTAGATGTAGATCTTAGGTGTAAGCTGAATTTGTATTTTAAAGCAATTGTGAACAATTACAAGAATTGGAAACAAATCCTTTGGTTTTCAGACATCCTATTGGTGGAAGAGTCTTCAAGTCACTGGTTCTGAGCCTGGAAAACAGCAATGTGTGTTTAGTTGAAGGAGGCTGTAATAGGAAAGATTCCAGCTACTGCAGACTTCATTCCTAACTGTAGAATAATGTTAGTTCAACACACTGGAAGAAACAACTCATTATTACCCATAGTTCCCCAGCTATTTTCAACAATCTTGTGAAAATGATTAAGCTTGAAGATAGTGACTGACCCAAAAATTTGAGAGGGCATGAGGAACAGGAAGACACAAGCATGTAAACCAGGAATTCTCAACTTTTTAAAGCCAGGGGCCGGGTCACACTCCCTCAGACAGCTTCAGGGGCCACATGGCCATTTTGCCATTCCTCTGCCAAATGACACTTCCTGGTGTGGTGGTGGTGGTGGTGGTGGGGCCACATTAAATGGAGCTGTGGGCCGCAAACAGCCTGTGGGCCGCAGGTTGAGAATTTATGATTTAAACTGAAATCATCCTGGTCCATGGACCACCCACACAAGTATTAATCGCTATTTTTATTCACCTTTAAAACTACTTCTGCTGAATTTTGAGACTTCATGGTTCAATACAATTGAGCCTTCTTGGAGGTCTGTGAGGAAAAACACAGAGATGGATTAGATCCATGTTTCCCAACATTTAGTTTTTGGACTTCAGTTCCCACAAGCCTACGTTAATTCCCCAAAGCACTGTTCAGCCAATGTACTGACTTAGGCCCCAAGTTGGGGAACACTTAATTAGATATTCATAACGGCCCCATAACCTCCAGCAAATAAAGCATCAGAGCCTCTTGTCAATCCCAGATCCCCCCAAATTTAACGATCCTCTGAAATCACATGTCACAGGAAGGCCCTCCACTTGGTTCACGGTCTCTTACTCCTTTACCACCTAGAAGCTGTATTACTTACTTTGAGCTTCTGCATGGCCAGCAACTTCCAAAATCCACAGTAGAGGGTGGGTGACGTTTCTTCATCTTGATCTAGTCCTGTGTCGATGTGAAAGAAGTTCTGCCTTGTAAAGATAGGCCACTGTCTGCCACTTTCCCCATCAGGAAATCTGTGAGGGGAAGAAAACTAGGGCAAGATAACGGAGGAAAATGCAAGTGAACAGAAGAAAGGAGGTTGATGGACTTTTTCCTGGCAGTGGAAGTACTGGCACATCCCAAATCTACAAGAACAGAAATCTCAGCTGGGCTGGGAGGAATTCAAACTATAGTCCTTCATGTGACAGTACTATTTGTTAAGATAGTCTTAAAAACTAGGGTAGCTGCTGCTTACCGTATTACATTAAAAAGCATTTACTATATTTGGATAGTGGCTATGGAAAGGCCACAAAGCTCAAAATTACCAAAGTTGATTTCAATTTATCTGTTTGCTACCTAGGCCCACAAAAGCAAAGGACACTTTAGACTGAATTTTGTGAAGTATGACTTCTACAGATGAGATTTTCAGATGTCTGTGTTACAAATACCTGTACAGTAAAACCCCGGGTTACAATGGAGGCCTGTTCCAACAGCCTCCATTGTAACCCAAAAAATTCTAACCCAAAATATCCATAGGGATGCATTGAAAATTTTTACAAAATGGTCCTGAACTGATCGTTGTAAACCTAAACAAATACATTAAAAATTTGTAAACTGAGATGGCATTTCCATAGGATTTGCTGTTGTAAACCGGAGCAAACTTAAACCCAGGTGGTTGTAACCTGGGGTATTACTATATTCTGTAATTCTCCATTCTGGAAGCTCTACCTTTCTTGCAGACATCTTTTGAATAAATGTGATGTTTCTGGGAGATTGGAAAGCTTTGGAACTTCAAGAGGCCAAGCTCCACCCAGCCTTCATCCACTGAAAGACACTTTTCCATCTAGTGCGGGAGGAACAGGAAGTCTGAGTAGATCCTGCTAAACCTCAGAGTTTTACAATTTAAGACTTCTCTCAGGTATATCACATTTATGTGTTTATAAATGTCTGCAAAGTGAGTACAACTCCCTAAAAGGAGAATTATGCTATCTGTAGTCCAGAATATCTAGCAGTAGCAACTACACTTATACACCATTCCCTAGTACTTAGTGCACTCTCTAAGTAGTTCACAAGTTAATTAGCATTTAGCCCCCAACATGTAGGTACTCGTAAGGATGGACGGCTGAGTCAACTTTGATATCCATTAGCATCAAACTTACAATGTCAGCAGCTTTGGCTTCAGTACAGCAGTTTAATCAATGTGCCACCAAGGATCTTACACATCACACACCCCTAATGACTTCTCAAGAAACAGGTTCAGAAATCATAAGGAACAAATTAGCTCTTGGAATGGAATGGAAAAAGACATACAGTACTGTAATTTATGATTCATCCAGCCCTGCGTTATGTAAAACCTCGAACTGAAATCCTGCTGTTCTAAGGCAGAATGAGTAGGGCTAGAAGGCTAGGAATTGGGTGAGGGTAAAGAAGATGAGAAAGGCAGGGATCACTTACCCAGTTTTTATAAATTGTCCCCAATATTGCATAACTCTTTGGCTCAGAATGCTCTCATCATCTGAGGTTGTGGCTTTGCTTTCTAGCATAGACAGAATGTCACCAAATAAATAAGGTAATTCGGAACAGTGAGGTACCCCAATCCAATCAGGTGCAACTATGAAGGCAGGGCGATGAGTGAAGAAGTAGGCAAAAACTGGGCTTCCAGCTTCAGCCATCTGGCTGGCCACACTAGCCACTGGGCATAGGAAGGCATAGTCCCCAGAAGCTCTGATCATGGCATTCCGATACTTTTCTTCCCCATGCTCATCTTGAGTATAGATGAGCGCTGCAGCTTCTATGGTACTCTCGGAGGCCTCTGGTGCCAGCAGACGGAGACCCTCTAATAACTGTTTGTAACTGATCAAGCTTTCATTGTCCAGGCTGAAACCGGGTGCAGACCCGAAGAGAAACATGGAGCCCTCATCAGATGTAAAGCCAGTCAGAACAGGTTTTGTTAGGAACTTCCCAGCTTCAAGAAGTTTCTGAGGGTCATCTGGAAGAAATTCCTTATCCGTGGTGGGCACAAAGGGTAAACCAAATATAATATTCTGTTCCAAGATGGGCAATGTCTGCACAAGTTCTCCTGGACTCTTCGTCTGTAGGCATTGAACAACTGCTTGGTCCTCCTTCTCAGTACAGCCAAAAAGCTGGCCAAGGGTTCGTCCTCTGACCTTGGCCTCCTCAGGGTTGACCCAAGCCCAGGGGGAATCAGTGGCTCCACTTTGTAAGGTAGCTTGAGCAAAAATTGGTTGGCTCATTGGCGAGAGAAGGTGGAAGCCAACTGAAGCAGCCCCAGCACTTTGCCCTCCTATGGTTATCCGGTTTGGATCCCCTCCAAAGGCAGCCAAGTTCTCCCACAACCACCTCAAAGCCAGATGTTGGTCCCACAAGCCAGCATTCCCTGGAGCCTCTGGAGGTAGATAGAGGAAGCCCAAGGAAGCTAGGCGGTAGTTCATAGAAGCTACAATAATGTTCTCAGCAGCAGCTAAGAGACTTTTATCATGGGAGCCAGAACCTTGAAGAAAGGCACCTCCATGGATCCAGACAAAAACTGCAGATGGGGTTGAAGGTCGAGGATGAGGCACCCAGACGTTGAGGAACAAGCAGTCCTCAGACAGTGGCAAAGTGTCTTCTGCAAACATTTCTACATGATCGCTAGACTGTTCTGTGATCTCCTGGTAGCAAGAATTGCCAAAGTCTGTGGCCTCCAAGATGTGGTCCCATGGCTTATGGGGAAGGGGCTTTTGGAAACGTAGCTTCCCCACTGGAGGTTCGGCATAAGGGATCCCTAAGAAAGCTGTCACCGTGCCAAAAGATGTATTAAGGTGCTTGCCTTGAATAGGGCCACTGTTAGTGACCACTACCATATCTTCTTCAGAGGCATAACTGTGACTCCGGAAAAATAAAGGAATCAGATATAATAGTATTTGGAGCTTCATGACACCTGAAAAAGAATTAGCCTTAAATGAGGTGTAGCAAAAAAAGAATATGACTTGCAAATTCCTTGTTGTGTGTGTGTTTTGGACTGTACCTCTCCTAGGTCCTAGCCATTTGTCATTGTTTCTATAGATTGTTGTGCTTGTAGTGCATGACAACAAGAGAGCAAGATTACAGCAAATGTTTTGGCTGAGCATGAAAATTTCACTCTGTTAGGGGCACCTTTTACATGTTAAGCCTAATGCATCTCTTCTGGCTCAAGGATGCACATTTTGCATGGTCTGAATTCCTATAGATTGCCTGATTTTCCCCCCTGTTGGGTGCAACTTGTATCAAAGAATACATTTTTCCTGTAACAGGAAAAATACAATTGGTGTAAATTTGTTTAAGGTGGATCCTAGCTTGCCATGAAGGTGACCTAAACACTATGATCACGGAGCCATCTTCTGCGGCACATATGAAATGAGACATGCAGGATTTGACACCGGAACTGCAATGGACTGCCACAGCCTTGAGGATGTTAACAAAGTGCATCTTCACAGCCAGTCCATCTGGCATGGCCTCTTCCGCCTCCATGAGCACTGGGAATCAGAGTTCCTCCTCTGCTTATTTTGCCATTGGGCCCAATATGATGGTTTCCAGTGGCATTTCCTCCACTGATGGGACCATCATCCCACTTAAAGGGGCTCATCCCCCCATAGCCTTTGGCCCCTTTAGGGAGTCAGGTTATTCAACATCGCTCAACACTCAGACCGTTGAGTCGCTGGCTGTCACCTGATGATAAACTCATATCAAAACTCAACCATAGTTTGTATATCAAAATCCTCTTCCAAGTAGTGCAGAAAAGTTATTTGAAAATTATGCAAATAACTTCATCATTCATCAAAGATGGCAAAAATACATAGAAGTTCTATACAAGGAGTGCCTTAATGTCCCTGACAACCATGATAGTGTGATTGCTGACCTTGAACCAGGCATCCTGGAGTATGAAGTCAAGCAGGCCCTAGAAAGTATTACTAACAACAAAGCCAGTGGAGATTATAATATTCGACTTGATCTATTTAAAGCCCTAAAGAAGGTGCTGTTAAAGTGCTGCACTCAATATGTCAGCAATTTTGGAAAATACAATAATACCCTGCATAACCCAATGCTTCGTACAGTGAAAAATTTGCATCATGAAGCATTTTTATGCAGGGGCGATACCCCACATAACGGAAATAAAATGTTCGTCATGCAAGGTTTTTGGTAGTTGGGGTATACCCGCTCAATGGGAACCCTGGTTAACAAACTTTTTTCCCGTTATTTGGGGTACCGCCAATGGTGCTTCACATAACAAAAAAATCTGCATAACAGAGCACTCAGTGGAACTGAGTTTTTTCATTATGCGGGGTATTACTGTACAGCAGTGGCCACAGGTTTGGAAGAGATCAGTTCACCTTCCAATTGTAAGGAAGGGCAATGACAATGGATGCTTAAACTGTTTTACAATTGTGCTCCTCTCATTCTCTAGCAAGGTGATGATGTTCAAGATCCTACAAGCTAGGCTTGAGAAGTATGTTAATTGAGAACTTCCCGAAGTACAAGCTGTGTTCCAGGGAGGCAAGGGAACTAGAGACCAAATTGCCAACATTTGCTGGATCATGGAGAAAGCAAGGGAGTACCAGAAAAATGTCTACTTCTGTTTCATCAATTACTCTAGCTATGTGGGTCACAACAAACTGTGACAAGTCCTTAAAGAGATGGGAGTACCAAACCACCCCACCTTTCTTCTGAGAAACCTGTATGTGGGTCAAGATGCTACAGTTAGGGCCAGATATGGAAACACTGATTGGTTTAAAATAGGAAAAGGAGCACTAGGTAAAGGTCACTCTTGTTCGAAAGCCAGTAGTATCTGATTCTATGATTCAGTGCTCATCTGTGTTTATAGCCAAGGAGCCAGCATTGTCTGGATCTGCAAATGTTTCCATGGACATATGGCAGGCATGACTCAACACCAGAGTGCATGGAACACAGTTTACCTTACCACTGAAGTAGTACCTAGTTATCTGCTTGCAATTTCTTGCTTTCAAACTGCTAGGTTGGCAGGAGCTGGGACAGAGACAGTTCAATCTGTCATGCAGTACTTGGGTCTCGAAATTCTGACCTGCTGACCTTCCAGTCATCAAGTTCAGCGTGTTACTCACTTGTGCCACCATAGTAGTACACCACAGGACTACTAAAGGTAGCATATTGTCATCCTACTTATTTAACTTATATGCAGAGTATATCATGAGTAATGCAGGGCTGGATGAATCACAAGCCAGAATAAAGATTGCCAAGAGAAATATCAACAACCTGAGATACGCAGATAATACCCCCCCTAATGGCAGAAAGTGAAAAAGATCTAAAGAGCGTCTTGATGAGGGTAAAAGAAAAGAGTGCAAAAGCTAGCTTGAAACTCAACACTTTAAAAAAAAACTAGGTCGTGACATCCGGCCCCATCACTCCCTGGCAAATAGAAGGGAAGAAATGGAAGCAGTGACAGACTTTACTTTCTTGGGATCTAAGATCACTGCAGATGGTGACTGCAGCCATGAAATAAAAAGAAGTTTATTCCTTGGATGACAAGCTACAGCAAGCCTAGGCAGCATAATAAAAAGTAAAGACATCACTCTGTGGACAAAAGTCTGCATAGTTAAAGCATAGACAATTATTGGGCTCCATTAGAGCTGCTTGCTCTGTTCTTCTTATTGTGCTTAAGCTTTCATGTGTCTTTCTCTCTGTTTACATCTCTCTCTCATCCTTCCAATTCATTTGAAACCCTTCCTGATGATGATCTTCACACTGATATTTATGCTTCCTAATAGAGTGTATGGATCTTGCAGCAGTGTACACAAGCCATCCTTATTTAAGAATTATGTAGAACAAGGAGATGACTAAGGTCAGAGGGCATGATCCTTCTTCCCTGCTTATACTTGTTATAATATGGTGTGGTTCTAATAGCTGCACACTAGAAACAAAAGTGTGAGTGTGACCTTCCTTACTGGAATGGTAAGATAAAGATAAAGATTTCCCTTGCTGAAAAGCTTGTCATATCCAACGCTAGGGTTCAGTGCTCATCTCTGTTTCAAAGTCAAAGAACCAGCGCTATCTGCTTCTGCAGACGTTTCCATGGTCATGTGGCAGGCATGACTAGGCACCAGAGTGCATGGAACACTGCTTACCTTCCCACCAAAGTGGTCCCTATTTATCTACTTGCAATTTCTTGCTTTTGAAATAGCAGGAGATGGGAGAAAGACGGGAGCTCATTCTGTCCTTGGGAATCAAACTGCTGACCTGCCGCCTTCCAGTCAGCATCTTAGCCACTTGAGCCACTGCAGTGCCACTGCATGCCACTGGAATGGTAGGGAATTACAATTGGTTCTCACTCCTCTTTTAGTAATTAGGGTAACTTCAGGCCCATTGTTCCTCATTTATAATATTAACGTAAATGCAAATTTATTTATTTATTTATTTCATATTTATATACCACCCTCCTTACCAAGGCAACTCAGGGCAGTTTAACATATCATATAAAATCATCAATAAAAGTATAGAACAATAAATTTAAGTTTAAAAAGACATATTAATAACGGAATTAAAAGGTTAAAACACACTCTTCAGGTTAAAAGAAGTTAAAAGAGAGGTTGAAGAGAAGATAAAAGAGGTTAAAAGAGAGAATGATCTTGCACCAACCAACAGGCTCGGGTCATTGTACAACCCATACCCCATACCTGCCCCGTCCGCCATGTTTTCAAATTCTTCCTAAAAGACAGCAACTCCGTCTGGAGACACAGCTCTGTTAGCAGGAGGTTCCATAGGGTCGGAGCGGACACAGAGAAGGCCCTCTTTCTAGTACCAGAGAGGTGTGCCTCTCTGGCCGAAGGAATAACTAAAGAGCCTCTCCGGTCCACTCTGGTGGGATGGGCAGATGTTCTTGGGGTGAGGTGGTCTCTTAGGTATCCTGGCCCACTACCATGTAGGGCTTTAAAGGTAATGACCAGCACCTTGAATTGCACCCAGAGACATACTGGCAACCAGTGCAGCTCCCGAAGCAGTGGTGAGGCTCGTGCATAGCACCTACACGCCATCACCACCCAGGCAGCTGCATTTTGGACCAGTTGTAGCCTCTGAATGGTTGACAAGGGCAGTCCCTTGTAGAGTGTGTTGCAATAATCAAGTCTGGAGTTGACCAAAGTGTGTGTGATCATGAGCAAGGAGTCCCAATCCAGGAGCGGGTGTAACTGGCGAATGACACGAAGTTGTGCAAAGGCCCTCCTGACCACAACTGCCACCTCCTCTTCGAGCAGTAGTCACAAGTCCTGGAGGACCCACAGGTTACACGCCAGGTCTGTTTGGGACAAAACTGCCCCATCCAGAACCAAAGATGGTAACTCCTGAGATAACACAGGACCCCTGACCCACAGCCACTCAGTCTTGCCAAGATTCAGCTGTAGCCCGCCATTGTCCCCCATCCAGACCCTGATAGCCTCCAGGCACCTAGATAGGACTTCCACTGCATCGCTTGGGTCACCACGGGCAGAGATATATACTGTAACTGGGTATCATCTGCATATTGATGATACCTCATCCCATGGGAACGAATGATTTTGTAATTGTGATGGGGGATTTCTTGGAATGTATATGATATGTGATGCTTTGATATGTTTTGATATATGATTTATGGTTATGCTGTTAGCTGCTCTGAATCGCTTCGGCGAATAGAGCAGCATACAAATCCAATAATAATAATAATAATAATAATAATAATAATAATAATAATAATAATAATAATAATAATAATAATAATAATAATAATAATAATAATAATAATAATAATAATAATAATAATAATAATAATAATAATAATAATAATACATGAGCCAGACTAGCCCTTTTGAAAGGTCAAGTGGAAAAATGGCCACAACCATTTCATGTGCCAAAGCAAAGTGTCTGAGGATAGCACTGTTTAGCAGTCACTACAAAGTTTACACAAGCAATTCTAAAAATATATTTTTAAGAAAAACAAAACTTAAGAAAAGGGAAACAAAACTTTTTGGTATCAGCAGCAGCAGCCACTTGTGTCTGAGCATACATTTTCCCCTGAAAATCATTATTTTCTCCGTTGATGTGTCTCTGGTGACTCAATAAGCTGACTCAATAAGCTGATCCTGGCATGAAACATGCAACCACACTGAATAGATAGTGGAGGATGTAGTTGAGTTTGACGAAGCTTCCATCCTTGTCACTTAGCCTCTTCATGTCTGCGGCTTTCTCCTTCAAAATAATTGGTAGCAGCAGAGATGTTTTGGTGCCAAAGTGGGCGATCTTCGGCCATTGCCTCCCATGTTTTTTCAGTTTATACCTGACACCTTTATGGTTTCAGCTGTTCCTTATAACACTTCAGATGAGATCTGTGAGATCTTGTACTGGAGCCAAGTTCCCCATAAAGAATTTGGCAAAGAAGCCTGGAATCATCCATATGGCAGACATGCCAGTGGCATAGCATGGGTTTCAGCCACCAGGGGCATAGACAAAATTTGCCACCCCCTGGGCAGGGCCCAGGACGCTGGTGGTGGTGGAGGGTTCCAGTGCCCGTCCCCACAGCGGCCTGTTCGCCTCAGCCACTAGGAAGTCCGGGGGGGGCAGCAAAGTCCTACTTATTGTGAAATTTTGCTGCCCCCCAAAAGTGCCACCCGGGGCGGGCCTCCCTCTGCTCCCACACTACACCACTGAGACATGCCCTATCCATCTAAGACGATGGCCTATGATGAAAGCTTCAATGCTGTCTAGATTTCCCTTCTTGAGGACTGCGATGTTGGTGACATAGTCATCCCACGTGATGTTAAGATAGATCTTACCTTCTGTTGGTGAAAGCGCTCAAGCTTTTTGATGTCTTGCCGAGAGAGGGTCCATGTTTCATAGCCATACAGTAACGCTGAGATAACAACAGATTGGTATACCCTGAGCTTGGTCTGGATTGTTAAATCTTTGTTCATGAAGATCCAGTGTGATAGACGTCCAAAGGCAGAATGGGCAGCACCGATTCTCTTCACTGCATCCTGTTCACAGGTGCAGTTTTTAGACAGGATGCTACCAAGGTAAGAAAACTGGTCTTTTTATATATAGATATACAGTATATACAGCCTTCTTGCTTAAAAGAAGACCAATGTATCTCCCATTCCTTACCACTGGGTTGCCACCCTGACCAAGGAGAAGAGGAAACCAATGGTGGAGAACTGAGGTGCTTCCTGGTGAGACTTTTCTCTCTCTTCATCCTGCCTCATTCATAGAAAATTGTGGTATTGTGAGTCACACCCGTGTCTCCCATTTGCAATCCTTCCACCTTTTGTTGCTTCCAGAAGAAAGCTTAAATAGTCACACGACACCATGCCTTTTAATTTGAGTAATTTGCCCTGAGTTGCCTTGGTAAGGAGTAATTTGTTTTATTGTAAGAGCAATTGGGAACCACTAGAGGGAAATCTTGTATTATTTTCTGAATAAGGGGCTGCAGTTGCTCAGAGTTTAAGAAGCTCCCCTTGTTAGCTAGAAAGCTAACCTCGCATAAGGAATGCCTCACATAACAAAAAATTCGCATAATGAACAGATTTTTTAAAACCCATGGCAATTCACATAAGGAAAATTTTTGCTATGCGAAACTGGTATTCCCTATGGAAACAACTCACATACTCTTGTACCGCCGGTGAGAGGACGCTCCCGCCCTCACTCCGGTCCTCGCTATCTCGGCCTCACCCCAAGAACATCTGCCTGTCCCACCAGAGCGGACCGGAGAGGCTCCCTAGTTGTTCCATCGGCCAGGGAGGCACATCTCTCTGGCACCAGAAGGAGGGCCTTCTCTGTGTCTGCTCCGGCCCTATGGAACCTCCTGCCTACGGAGCTACGTCTCCAGACAGAGTTGGTGCCCTTTAGGAAGAATCTAAAAACATGGCTGGCAGGACAGATATGGGGTATAGAAGGTATAATGACCCCAGCACATTGGTTGATCTGAGCCCCTCTCTTTTTCTACTTTTAAATTAGTAGTTGTAGCACCTGGTGTGTTTTTAATCTTTTTCAGATTTTAATTTTTAAAAGTTTTAAGGTTTTTAGATGGAAGCTCCCACTTCTTAATCCTGGGCCTTATCTGCCCAGGGAAGGAAAAGACTAACTTCCTCTAACTGGAAGGAGGAATTGATTTTAGATGTTTGCGTTGTGTGTGTGTTATTGTTGTTTTGTTTTTGTGGGTTTTTTTCCCTGATTGTAAACCGCCCTGAGTCACCACGGCGAGTGGGCGGTGATATAAATCTAAATAAATAATCTCAGCCCGGAGCAGAAGGCTGCCGACAGCTGTGGCCGGTGAGAGGATGCTCCCGCCCCTTCCAGGCTTCACCATCTTAGCCCGGAGGTCCATAAAAAGAATGTCGGCTGCAGGCGGCGAGAGGACGCTCCCGCCGGCAAGAGGACGCTCCCGCCGGCGAGAGGACGCTCCCGCCCTCACTCCGGGCCTCGCCATCTCAGCCTCACCATCTCGGCCTGGAGCAGAAGACTGCCGACAGCTGTGCTTTTATGATGACCTGATATTGTGTAATTTGTAACTATGATTGGGGACTCTGGGGACTTTGAACTGTAATTGTGATTGGGGATTGGGAATTTCTGATATCTTTTTGATTTTTTTTTTGTATTATTTGTAGTGTTGCTGAAATGTTTTATTAATTGATTATAGTGTTGAATGTTATATTTGTGAGTTTTGTGAGCCGCCGTGAGTCGGTTGCACCGAGTAGGGTGGCATATAAATTGAATTTATTATTATTATTATTATTATTATTATTATTATTATTATTATTATTATTATTATTATTATTATTATTATTATTATTATTATTATTATTATTATTATTATTATTATTATTATTATTATTATTATTATTATTATTTAAAAATTCCATATAAATTTGTGTTATGCGAATTTTCCCATAGGAATTTTTGTTATATGAAAAAAATTGTATAACAAAAAAATTGCATAGCGAACAACATCGTAGAATGAATTGTTTTTGTTATACGAGGTTTGACTGTACAGCTGTACCTCACTTAAAGAACATAATGTGTTGCACAGGATTGTTCTTTAAGCGAAACACCATTGAAAGTGACCAATTGTGACTTCTGGCGGGGGGGGGGGGATTGTGAACCCCGATTTAGCTGTTAAGCAAGTTTTTGGTTGGTTTTAGTTTTTAAGTAAGGCAGTCATTCAGAGAAAATCCTGTTCTTTAAGCGAGTTTCTCTTTAAGCGAGGCACTCTTTATGTGAGGTTTGACTGTACTTCTTCAATATACAGTCAAACCTTGCATAAAGAGCGCCTTGCATAAAGAGTAACTCACTTAAAGAACAGGATTTTCTCTGAATGTTCGCTTCGCTTAACAAATAAAACCAACCAAAAACTCGCTTAACAAATAAATTGGGGTTCCCAACCCCCTCCCCCACCAGAAGTCACAACTGGTCACTTACAATGGTGTTTCACTTAAAGAGCAAACTCGTTTAAAGAGCAATCCTGAGTAAGGTTTTGGAGAAGGCAGTAGCACGGCAGTTACAGGAGATCCTGGATGAAGCGGATTATCTGGACCCTTTTCAGTTAGGATTCAGGCCCGGATATGGTACAGAAACTGCATTGGTCACGCTTGTGGATGATCTCTGGAGAGAGCGGGATAGTGGACATCCAACTGTCCTGGCTCTTCTTGAACTCTCAGTGGCTTTCGATACCATCGACCACGGTATCTTTCTGGGAAGGCTCTGGGGATTGGGGATCCAGGGCACTGTGTGGTCCTGGCTTTCCTCATATCTGAAGGACCAAACCTAGTCAGTGTGGTTGGAGAGTGAGAAATCCAGCCCTAGGCTGCTCCAATATGGGGTGCCTCAGGGCTAGGTGCTCTCACCTCTCCTATTTAACATTTACATTAAATCAATGGGTGAAATCATCCGTTCCCACAGGGTCAGTGGTGGGATGTCAAAAAAATTACTACCCCACCGTGATGTCATAACAGTGTGGGCGGAGCTAACATCATGAGGTAATGATGTGGGCGGGGCCAAAGAAAAAAATAAAATAAAAATAAGCACACACACACACCTCAACCCACCCACCCACCCACAACACAAACCAATAAATAAATTAAAATTTTAAAAAAATACATTAAAATACACCCACCCACCCACCTCAAACATAAATCAACACAAACCCATCACTTACCTGTTAGTATAAGTGCCTGGGCAGCACCATGTTGCAAGATGGATATGGTCATCGTACCAGTTCTCTAGGATAATATGCCTTAATGTAAATGTAAAACAGCTGTACCTCCTTAAGGGTTCTCCAATTGGAACAGCAATTGGAACAGCACAGGTGTAGCTTATTGATGAGGTAACTGCAAGACTTTGCTTAAAAACCCCAAGCCAAGCTGCCAGGCCTTTTTTGGTAGTACAGTAAAACCTCATATAACACTAAAACCTGGTTCCACAAGTCTTCGTGTTATATGATTTTTCGTGTTATCTGATCCTCTATGGGATCCATAGAGATACATTGTAACCACACAGGCTTTCGCGGTTGTTATCTGAAGCATCCCATAGGATCTTAATGTTATCTGATGCAATTCTTCCCCCCAGATTCCTTAATGTTATGCGATTTTCGTGTTATTCGATACTAATGTTATATGAGGTATTACTGTACATCAATATGGGTAAAGGTATTAAATACACATTAAAATACACACAGACACACCACATCCAAAGGTGAGTCACTTACCCTGGGGAGCAGGCTATAGGGTGCTTCAGGCTAGCAGCTTCTCTTCCTCGTCCCCACTTGGGAGGACAGCAAGGAGGCCGTGCATACATGCCGAGCACTGTAGGCATGCATGCACACCAAGTGCTTGGCGACATGCGCAGTGGGGGAACCAGTGAAAAGGTAAGCCCCGAAGGTGGTTCCCCCCAAAAGCTCATACCAGTTCTCCAGGACACTGGGAAAAGTTACTACCGGTTCTGGCGAACTGGTGAGAACCTGTTACATCCCATCATTGCACAGGTTGATACGCAGATGTTACTCAACTGTATATCTCGGCCCGTGGAGACCCAAGCGATGCAGTGGAAGTCCTTTCCAGGTGCCTGGAGGCTGTGAGGGTCTGGATGGGGGACAGATGAATCCAATGGGCTACAGCTGAATCCTGACAAGACTGAGTAGTTGTGGGTTGGGGGCCCTGCATTATCTCAGGAGCTACCATCTTTGGTTCAGGATGACGCAGTGTTGCCCCAAACAAACCCGGTGCATAATCTGAGGGTCCTCTTGGACTCACAGGTGGCAGTAGTGGCCAGGCGGACTTCTGAACAACTTCGTGTAACACGCCAGTTATGCCCGCTCCTAGACCGGGACTCTTTGCTCATGATCACACACACTTTGGTCACCTCCAAACTTGATTATTGTAGTGCGCTCTACACGGGGCTGCCCTTGGTGGCCATTTGGAGGCTGCAACTGGTCCAGAATGTGGCTGCCCAGGTGGTGATGGGGTGTGGCTGTTATGCTCACGCTTCATCATTGCTGCAGAAGCTGCACTGGTTGCCAGTATGCCTCCAGGTGCAATTCAAAGTGCTGGTTATTACCTTTAAAGCCCTAAATGGTAGTGGGCCAGGATGCCTAAGAGACCGCATCACCTTAAGGACATCTATCCATCCCACCAGAGCAAACCAGAGAGGGGGCGTGGTTTGATGGAGTAGGTGAAAACAGCGGCTTGTTCTTCCTCCGCCATTAAATGAGGTTCTCAATGCGATTTATGTAAAAAATTAAGGCGGATTTTGGGGGGAAAAGGACTGCTGGAGCTTTTGAGAAGTGCCCCCGACCGGGGCCGGAGTTGGAACTTACAAAAAGCGGAGGATCGGCGGACCAGCGGGAGCGAGCGAGCGGGGCCTGGAGAGTTGTGCTCCGGTCGGCGGGGGGGGCCCGGAGGCTCGAAAGAGCTTCGGGGTGCCCGTCGTCGCCTGTAGAGCCGCCTCCGGTGTCGGAAGGAGTTCGGAGCGCACCGCGAAGCCTTTTAAAAACTGAAAGCCGAAAGAGGGTCCCTTGGAGCGAAGGCGAGTGGCTTAATTAAAGCGCAAAGCTCAGCCGGCTTGAAGTGAAGCGCGCACCCCGGAGTCCCCCCCGCGAAGTTTGTGAGTGGAACTGGGTTATTTGATTAAGTGAGAGGGGGAGACGGGGGGAGCGCGAAAAGAAATGACTGATAAGTGAGAGCCGGTCGGGGGACAAATAAGCGACTACACGGGGCTTGGAAGCGAAGAAGAGGGAAAGAAGAGAGGGAACGGATCGGAGTGAGTGTATGGCGGAACTGCTCGGAGCGTAATTGGAAGAAAGTTTGTCCCTGGATCCTGGTTAGGAGGTTATTTGGACAACAATTTTAATAAAAGCATTTTGAACTGCGTTTTGAGGGAGTGAAAGGAAACTGTGTTTGGGTGTTTGGATCTGGGACAAAGGGGGAGCGAAAATGAGAGCAACAACAATGGCGGAGTTAATCGAAACTTAACTCCGAGGGCGGAAACGAAACTGAGAGCAGCATCGAGACGAAGAAGAAAAAAGGACATTGCTTTACTTGTTTTTTTTTGGAGGTTGGTGGTCGATTAAGACTTCTGTTTTGTGCATTCCGGTCTGTTATCCCCTAAAGCGGAGACATTTAACTTGCCCATTTAAAGAGGAAAAGCAGCAGCGGTCATAATATTCTTATATTTAGATCCTCCTTCCCCCCCTTTTCTGCTCCCCCCCTCCTCGCCCTTTGGCTTGTACAGTACAGACAATAAGAGTTCATTTTGCAGACTGTGTATTACATAAAAGGTCACTGAGCTTTTGATTTCTTTGATATTAAGGTTTTGAAATATAAAGTTTGAATTAGCAGATAAGTATAAGAAATTTGAGCATAGCCAATTGTTGATATAATTGATATAATTGAAATAGAACTAATTTAGGAGGTGGGATTATTAAGCAAAAATCACATACTTACATATCTGGAGTGAAAAATTTTAATAGGCTATGCAAGAAGGGGAGGATACAGTCAGGCCAAAGGGGAGGAGAGAAAAGAAAGAGAAGGATCAAAAAGACAAGGAAAGGCATATACCATCACCAACGATGGAGACCACAACAGTACCAACGGAGACCCAAGAAGCTACAGGAGGACGACCAGCAGACATGCCGGACAGAATGGACAATATGTGTGCTATTTTACAACAATTGGTTAAAAATGGAAAAGATAATCAGGTTGCAATGCAAAAATTGAATAAAATGGTGGAGAATAATTGTGAAGAAATGAAAAAAGATAGAGAACTGGCCAGGTTACAACATGAGAGCCTGGCCAGGACTCTTACTGATATGCAGAAGGAGGTTGCAGAGAATACAAAAAAGATTAAAGTGATTACTGATACAATGCAAAAAGATCTAGAACAGGTAAAGATTTCTGTGAATGAAGTGTATATTCAAGAACATTTAACTGCCTCAAGAGTATCTGTCCAAGAGAAAAAGATGATGATGGTGGAGGAGGGGCAGAGAAAACAGAACCTTGTGATACGTAAAATGGCCGAACGAACGCCAGACAAGCTGAGAGATAGAATATTGGATTGGTTGAATTCTTTGAAAATGGGGAAAAATTTTGTGGCAGAAGACATTGGAGCGGTGTATAGAGTGGGGGGAAGGCGAGATAGGAGAGCATCAAGGAATGTTTTGGTTAAATTTGCAAATTGGGCGGATAAGTTAAAAGTGATGGCTTACATCAAACAAGCAGGGTCTGGCGTTCTAAAGATTGAGGGTACTGATGTGGAAATCTACAACGATATAGCACCAGAGGAGAGAAAATGGAAATTCATGATGAAACCAGTGACGAAATTTCTGACTTCAAAAGATATTAAGTACAATTGGAGATTTCCACAACAGTTGAGATTTTTTTATGAGAAAAGATGGCATGTATTGGACGACAGAACAGATGTCTTGGAGTACTTGACTCAACTTGGGTTCATGAAGGTGGCTAGTCCAGAATGGATTACAATGAGAACTGATTTGTACGCGGCTGGGGTGATGGGTCCGGTCTTGAATAAGGAGGGGGAGGTTGAGGGGGCAACGGGAGGAGGGGATGTGTCAGGAACACCGAGTGCTGAGCTTTTTGAATAAGTAATTAGTGGAAATAAAATCATGATGGTGGAGGGAGGGGGATCACAGAAGAATACAATGCTTTTTTCTACCAGTCCCCCCCTCCCCTCTTTGAGAGTCAGAGGCGATATCTTGGAACAAGATGTGGGGAGGGTAACAGAAAACGAAAGAGAAGGTAAGTTTTTTCTTTTCTTTTTTGTAGTTGTAACACTATGCATTCTTTACCAAATATTTTATTTTACTGAGTTATGTTGTAGCGAGAACTCACAATTTTCTTTTTTGATATTATATTGTTTTCAATCATTTGTATCTTTTTTTAGATTTTTAGTAGGGGGTGGGGATAGCACGTCCGGGGAGGAATGTAAAAGAAGGGAAAACATAAGTAAACATAAATCCCCGGACATTGTAAATATCACAAGGGTGGTTTTAAAGACATGAAGGATAGCTGAGATAGAGAATAACATATTCTGGTTACGAGGTGATAGATGGAGATATAGTTTGGAGATTGATGTAGTATCTTTCTT
Source organism: Furcifer pardalis (assembly GCA_030440675.1). Classification (NCBI taxonomy): domain Eukaryota; kingdom Metazoa; phylum Chordata; class Lepidosauria; order Squamata; family Chamaeleonidae; genus Furcifer; species Furcifer pardalis. The sequence continues at coordinate 155,858,930 of CP126893.1, forward strand.
TTTGAATTCTCCTTTAATATTCTTTAGAGTTATGTAATTCATTTTGTTTTATGTATGTGTCTTGTTTTGTAATACTTTATATACCTAATAAAATTTATTTAAAAAAAAAAAAAGAGCAAACCAGAGAGGCGCTCTGGTCATAGCACAAGGAGGACGGCCTTCTCTATGTCTGCTCTGGCCCTATGGAACCTCTTACCACGTGAGCTGCATCTCCAGATGGAGATGTTTCAGGTGTTAAGAGTTGTATTAGCCACCCTCGGTCTTTTTGAAGAGGGCGGCAGAAAAGTTTGCTTAAATAAATAAATAAATAAAATCCTGCAGAACACATTATGCTCTTCAAGCGAGGTACAACTGTACCACATTCTTAAACTATGGAGTTTGCAATTTACCCAAGGTAGTGATAATCACCAGTCTGAAAACAGTATTTAAAAAGAGTATTAAGCAAATTTATGGAAAATAGGACTATCTGTTTCCTCTCTGTTTGATCCACTTTGCAGCCAGGCTGCTTCACACCTTTTTTCTGGCAACCATATTGTGAATCAGCTAGACACTCATCTTTGCCTACCTGCAAAGACACTACTGTTTTTCTAGTGCAGGTAGGGTCGTTATTCCTTTATAGTTTGGTTCCAGAATATTTGATCACTGAAGTCAAACAAAAATAGATCACCTATCTACTTTGCTTAAGCTACTGCAGGATCAAAGCACTTATTAATAAATCACCAAGCCAACTGAGCACCAGTTACAAATCCGTGGCGGCAGCTGCTGCTACTCATATCCGAGTCTACATGGTTCCTGGAAATTATTTTCACAGAATGACAAACAGGAAAAGGGATTTGTTTAAGGTGGATCCCAGCTTGCCATGAAGTGACCCACACACTGGGATCTCGGAGCAATCCCCTATGGCACACATGAAGTGAGACATGCAGAATTCAACACAGGGACTGCAATGGACTGCCACAGCCTTGAGGAGACTGGCAAGGTGCACCTTCACGGCCAGTCCATCTGGCATGGCTGCTTCCGCCTCCATGACCGTTGGGAATCAGAATTGTTCCTCCTCTGCCCATTTTGCCATTTGGCCCAATATGATGGTTTCCAATGGCATTGCCTCCACTGAGGGGGACCATCACACACCCCTAAAGGGGCTCATCCGCACATAGCCATTGGCCCCTTTAGGGAGGTTATTTACCGCCACCTAACACTTGGCATTGAGTTGCTGACTGTACAGACTACTCCATTACCATAGCAGGATATCTTACCCGACAGTTACAGATACGGTATATCTTTTTAAATCCAGCTTTCCCCTCCTCTTTTATGGAGAGTGTTACAGGAGGGGACAAGGAATTGAATTTTTATTTAATGTTTAGAGGTGGCTTAGTGGTTAAGATGCTGAACTTGAGGACTGGAAAGTCGGCAGCTCAGCAGTTCGAGTCCTGAGTGCTGCATTATGGAGTGAGCCCCCATCTCTGTCCCAGCTCTTATCAACCTAGCAGCATGAAAGCAAAAAATTGCAAGTAGATAAATAGGTACTGTTTCTGTGGGAAAGGTATGTTTCCAGTGTCTAGTCATGCCTGCCATATGACCATAAAAACAGCTCTGGCTCTTTGGTTGTATACCAAGATGAGTACTGCACCCTAAAGTCAGATACGACTGGCTTTCAAGCAAGGGCAACCTTTATCTTTTAATGTTTGTTTCTCTTTAAAAGGAGGGTGAAATAGGTTCACTTGAGGTACAGTGTGGTTTCCCCAAAGTTATCCAGTCCTTGAATGTGGATGGAAAGATCATAAGAAATGGCATATCACACCTGAACAGGGGTACACAGATAGAGCCTCCTTGAAGACTGTGGTATTTTTGAACCACAATCAGGCATACCCTGGTAATGGCAACCTTGTGTTGTTGGGTAATCTTTCTCACACCAGGTCAGGTGAAAGAAACTGCAGAATAAATTCACCCAAAGGTGCCTTCATTTTGGCACTTTCACGTCTGGCCTAGACAAGGAAGAAGAACCCCTGAACCCCTGATCTGGGCAGACTCCAGAAGATGGTGAATGACAGAGGAACCTGGCGTGCTGTGGTCCATGGGGTTGCAATGGGTCAGACTCAACTGTGCAACTGGACAACAAATGTTTTTCTCTCCAATTCTTAATCTGCACATCTGGCAATTTCTAAAAGCACACATTTTGGTCAAACTCAGAATTTTATGTCCAAATATGTGCCACAAAAAACTCCCAAACCCTGCTTCCCACATCATCGTTTGGTTCTTAGGTATTTTGAAGGCAATTATGAAATGCAGAAACTCACCTCTCATGTCAGTTGAGGGTTTGAGATTCTCAGTCCACAATAGAGTCTGAAACAGCTAGATTGAGCACAATTCACAATATCTGGCAGGAATTGACAGCCAATCGGCATTTATAACCTTGCTTATTTGTTCCTGAGCAAACAATTCTGATTCCCACAGAGGCGGTATCATCATGCGTGTCCAGATGGGACCCAAGAACTAAGGTCAACATCTTGGAAAAACAAATACTGTATCCTACTTGATTAAAGACCAGGCAATATCTTAAAATGAAAAGACCTTTCTGCTGGAAATGGTGCCCAACTCCAATTTATGATCACATGTATTAAGCTGCTGCTAACGAGCATCTTATATATTCATTGAAACTGAGCCCCGAGTGTTGTTGAACCCTGAGGGGAAGATTGCCAGAAAAATTCCCGAGTACTGCAGGACAGAATGAGCTCCCGTCTCTGTCCCAGCTCCTGCCAACCTAGCAGTTCGAAAGCAAGAAATTGCAAGTAGATAAATAGGGACCAATTCTGTGGGAAGGTAACAGCGTTCCGTGTGCTCCAGTGTCTAGTCATGCCTGCCACATGACCATGGAAATGTCTGCAGAAGCAGAAGCGCTGGCTCTTCGGCTTAGAAACAGAGATGAGCACTGACCCCTAGAGTCGGATATGACTGGCTTTCAAGCAAGGGAAACCTTTAACTTTACTTAAGAGAGGGTTTGATAATAGGTATCATAATGAATTGAATGTTATTTTGGGGGTGGAAATTTGGGGTTCCGCTAAACTTCTCAACATTGAAAGAGTCCCGAACCAATTTTTGTGTATGATCTTAAGTTGAAAACAACTCAATAGCATATTACAAAAAACATTAAGTATAAAAAGACAGCGGGTATGAAGATATCCAAAGTCCTTTCCCTGCCCCTACTCGCTAATAACTGTGAAGAGGACAAATGGAAATACAGTATAGGAATGCCTTTTCTCCTTGCAGTTAGTAGTAAACATTAAGCAAGGTCATTTACATTACTCTTACCACCTGCCTCTCAGCAAGAGAGGTTGTTAAGCAATCCTTTGGCTTAAGAAGACATCCAAAGGTGTGATAGTGCTGTGAATTTTAACTGCTGTGTCAGTAAACAAACAAGTACACTGAACAGTTCTTTAACACACTGGGGTGGGTGTCCTCTGCTGTTATGCCAGTGCAAAGTGAAAATGGGCATTTCTGCCTTCAGGTTCCAAAATAACTTGCCAGGCTTCACCTGCTATGTACTTTGACACTGTAGTGTAAAGGATGCCATTGGTTATTTTAATCCAAACCATGTACAGTATCTTATGACTAACGCTGCTGCTGAGCACAGGAACTAAAGGCATTGAAAAGCTTTCTGCTTTTTTCAATATAGTTATGGAGAACTGGATCATTTTTAATAGATTAAAGGTGCATTCTTTGTTGTTTAGATTAGCACATCATTTAAGTCTAAGATGTCTGCACCTACAGATTTACATTGATGTGTTTCCAGTTGCTTTCATTATTGCCTTTCTGTCATGGTTTATCAGTGGATAAACTATCAATACCTCATGTAATTTCATAACAGGCTTTAGTGACTCCACCAGACTTGGCAAAGCTCCATTTAGTTAGTTGATCAAAATTACAGTACAGTAGTAGTAATTTCATTGGTAAAGGTAGCAATTTGTGATGCCTTTATTTGCATTCCAGCCTTCTTCAATTTTAAATTTTTGTTGTTTTGCTGCTGCTTCTTTCTTCTTCTTTACTTCCTCTTTTACCCCTTCTGGTGCTGAGATTGTACACCCTTTCTGGTGATGAGAGAGACTGACACTTCAAGCAGCTTCCACCAGTGTTATTTGCTCTTCTTTGATATATGTCTCCACTTTCTTCTGGGTCTGCCTTGTGTTCGTTGTTCTTCTCTTCTTTCCACATAAACCTTGTGAAACTTTTCTTAAGTCAAACCATTCTTATCTCAAGGTTTGGAATTCCAATACAGTACAGTCAAACCACAAGATAAAAATGGTTTGACTTAAGAAAAACTTGAAATACATCTAGAAATCTCAGAAAAAAATCAGGTTTCAGATACAAATTTTTAATAGGATTTTTTTAAATACAAAATTCAATGCATTCCTATTGGAAATTGCATTCAATGCATTCCTATGGGAAATTCAAGATAAGAGTTTTTCAAGATACTGTACAACCAGCCTGGAGGAATGAATTAAATTCATATGTAGAGGTTTATTTGACTGCACATTCTCTCCAAATCAGCAAACCACTTTATTTGTTGTCTCTGGATGTAGTTTAAGATTGGTTCCATTCCTGTTCTTCCCCCTATAACCTCATTCCTGATTTTATCTTTCCTAGTCTCTCCAGCAGCCTTCCATCTCATTTCTGTGGTGACCAACTTTGTTTTGTTGTGTGTCCAATTTTGGCACTAGTAACATAAGGTAGGAATGAATATGCTTTTTATGAGGTGTTCCTTTGTGCTGGTTGGTACTGCCTTGTGTTATAACAGCGGAGCTAACTGTCCCAATATTTGGTTTGCCTTACTGCACCATATGTTAATCCCTCTGTCTATTTTGCCATTTTCAGTAAATGTTGGCCTTAGGTATTTGAACTCTGCCACTTATTTTCTACTTATTCCCTTTAAATATTTAGAGTATGCTACTTCCTTCCAATCGCCATTACCTCCTTTTTCTCTTTACTATCTTGCATTCTTGGTTCATGGACCTACAGCAGTTCTCAATCTTTTTAAGCTGGGGACCAGGTCACAGTCCCTCAGACAGCTTCAGGGGCCATTTTGCCCTTCCTCCACCACATAGCACTTCCTGGTGTGGTGGAGGACGTGGGGGCCACATGAAATGGTGCTGCAGGCTGCATCCAGCCCACAGGCTGCAGGTTGATAATCCCTGATGTACGGTATTGCTGTACCGTAATTCCTGAGCTGTACTTACTATCAATGCCTGATCATCTGCAAAAAATAATTCATTGATATTGTTTCCATTCATGGGCTTAGACTTTTGGCTTATGCTGTCTATGTAGGTGATAAGTTTTGTTACTGTTCATAAATATAATCAATGTCTTTTTGGAAGGAACTGAGAAAGGACTACCTTTCCCAGGTGGCTTTGCTGCTCTGAAGCTGGGAAAGCCGGTCCGTTTTGGGAGGAGGAGAAACGTGCCCGGAAGGAGTGTTTTGCATGGGGCCAGTAAGTGCTTTCTCAACCAAAGGGTAGCAGCAATTATGGAAAGCTAAAAGGCAAGAAACACTTTTTAATGGGTTAGCATCTCGTAAGGTGGAAACATCTTGCACCATTTCCATGTTTACAGTATATACTCAAGTATAAGTCTAGTTTTTTAGCCCCCAAAATGAGGTCCAAAAAAAAGGACTCAACTTATACTCGGGTCAACGTCATCGAGTATCCCAAAACGAGGTGGTGTAAATTCAAACATACATTTTTTAAAAAAAGCATTAACACTACTGTAAAAACTCAAAAACAAACCCACACAAATATCTAAATTAATTAATTTCCCCATGTTTTCATGTATTTTAATTATTGAAACTCACTAGGAGCTGCTGCATTTTCCACCTCCTACTTATACTCCAGTCAATCTACTTCCCTAGTTTTAGAGGACCAAATTAGGTAGCTTGACTTATATTTGGGATGACTTATAGTTGAGTATATACGGGTACAGTACTTGGAAGTAACTTGCAGCTGTATTATATAGGGATTACATGTAGGAAGATCAGCCTTGCTGTGAAACAGTTTGTTTAGGGAAGAACTTCCTTATTTATTTTCTTGCTTTGTCCTAGCTATCAAAGGAGCTTAAATTGGCTACACCTTTTCAAAAGGATCAATTATAAATGGGCAATTTATGCAGACCATCAACTCCTGTAGAAGTCTTCATTGGGTTTCAAAGAGGACATGGAGTGGGAAATTTCCCGGCCCTATGGAACCTCCTGCCAATTGAGCTATGTCTCCAGTCGGAGTTGCTGCCCTTTAGGAAGGGGGTTAAGACCTGGCTGGCGGGACAGGTATGGGGTCTGGGTCAGATAGTTGCATCAGCTTGTTGGCTCATTTAACCCCTCCCTCTCTCTCATTGTATGAATTTTTAAATCTTTTAACTTGTTTAGCTTTAATATTTTAATAATTTTTAAATTGGATTTTATATTGTGTTCTTATGTATCTTTTTAAGCTTTTGTTAGCCGCCCTGAGTCTCTTTGAGGGCAGCATATAAGTCTGTAAAATAAAATAAATAATAAATAAATTTCCATGTCCCCTCCATGGCCATGCCCCCTTCTTCTGAAACAATCAATGGGTTTTTCTTAGTATTGGTATAGCCTCCCCTTCCCCCATTCTAAAAGATTGACATGCCTCCCCTAAGTCTTTAATACTGGCACTGAAAACGTTCAGGTAAAATATGTAGGCATTTGGGGGTGGAGCCAAGATGGAGACCTGAGAGTTTGTTTTTTCTTCAGCTGCAAAAACGGAGCCACATTTTGTGGAATAAAAGTAGTTACAGTCACTTTAAAAATGTAATAAAAGGACCATAAGGATTATAGAGTCAAGGGGAACCTTTTAAAAGTTGTTTTCAACCAAAAGTTGGCTGTGGCTGCTTCACCGGAGATAACGGAGATAAGAGACTCGAGCTGGCCGGCTGAACTGTAAACATTTTAACGAAGTGGGGGTGGGGTGAAGACAATTCCAAGCCAATTTTAAGTCAAGGGAAAGTTTGGACATACTTGGCTTGAGAAGTAATATAAGGACTGTATATTTGGCGTGTGTGGGAATGCGAAGAGCCGAGACGGAAGATAAGATATTTACTTTATTTCTTCCCGGCTGCTGCCTGGCAATTAATTTTTTTTTAAAAGTCCTCACCCCTTTACTTACCAACTATAAAACTTCGATAGCAGCCAATTAAACTGTTTAGATTCTGTATTGCCTTGAATATTTAAAAGTTGTTTTCAACTAAAAGTTTGTTGTGACTGTTTCACCGGAGATAATGGAGACAATGGACTCAAGCTGGCTGGCAGAATTGTAAGCATTTTAATGAAGTGGGGGTGGGGTGAAGACAATTCCAAGCCAATTTTAAGTCAAGGGAAAGTTTGGACATACTTTTTTTCCTTAAGATTGTTGGCTTGAGAAGTAATACAAGGACTGTATATCTGGAGTGTGTGGGAATGCGAAGTGCCGAGACGGAAGATAACGATCTCTTCCCGGCTACCAGTTGGCAATTAATTTGTAAAAAAGTCCTCACCCCTTCACTTACCAACTACAAAACTTCGATAGCAGCCAATTAAATTGTTTAGACTCTGTATTGCTTTGAATAATTGCTGGCAAAAGAATTGCTTTTTTTTTTCTCTCCCTCTTGTGGATACGGTTTACCGGAATAACAAAGTGAAACTGAGGATTGCTGTTGCTATCTCTTTTTGGTCTTCCCCTTCGGTTAAGTGATTTTTGGACTCCTGTTGCTGGATATTCATGGAACTTTAATAATTGTTTTCTGCTCTGGTGAATGTTATTTGGATGAGTAAAAGAAGGGATAAATCTTTGGAAGATAGACAAGATAACCCTGCTTGGGTAAGAATTGGACGTTTGACAAGAAGAGAGCAAGGAAGGGTGAAATCATTGAAGGAAGAAATCGACGAGGCGGAGAAATTGCAAAGATTAAGGGAGAAGGCTCATCATCAACAACAACGACAACAACAGTTTCAACAACACAGAGACAAATCACTACAACGAAATCAAAAATCACATCAAGAGCAAGAAATGGAGTCAAAGGCTGAACAGGGGGCCATAAAAAAGAAAATAAGTGAAAAAGACAAACCTCAATCTGATTTAAGTGAAGTCTTGTCAGCATGGATGAAACAACATGAAGAAAATGTTGAGAAAAATTATGACAAATTTAAACAACAATTGTTTGATAGACTACAGGCTGCAGAAATTCAACGAGTTAAGGAGCAACAAGAACTTATCGAGATCCTTCAAAAAAATATAAAAGACTCGTCAACAAACTTGTTAAAAGGCACATCTGAAATAATGAATAATTTACGGAAGCAGATGGGGGAAATGAAAGAATCAATGGACACAGTAAAAAAGGAGGTGGTGGAACTAAAACAAGAAGTTGTGGAGGTGAGAGAAAGAGAGAAGAAAAAGCAAATAAATTGATTGACCATGAAAAAAGAATGGCATATCTGGAAGATCAGATAAGAAGGAAAAATGTGATAATTAGAAAAATCCCTGAGAATAAACCGGACAACTTGAAATTAAGACTGTTGACGTGGCTGAATGAATTGAAAATGGGGAGGGATTTTGCATCTGAGGACATTGAGAGTGTGTATAGACTGGGTCCAAAGAAACATAGAACGGGTTCTAGAAATGTGCTTTTAAAATTTGCAGATTTGAGTGCAAAATTAAGATTGATGTCTTATATTAAAAATGCTGGTCCGGATATTCTCAAAATGGAAGGAGTGGATATTGAAATTTTTAACGATATAGCATTTGAAGAAAGAATTTGGAGAAATCAAATTAAGCCTGTTACAAAAAAATTGAGAGATAAAGGAATTTTATATAATTGGAAATTTTCAAAACAGATGAGGTTTGTGCACCTGGGGGAAACCTTTTATATAAAGGAAGATTCATACGTGTTGGATGTGTTAGTAGAAGCAAAGATTCTGGAAAACGGAACACAAGAGTGGAAGGAGCTCAAAGAAGCATTATCACTGGCAGGAGCAAACACAGCAAAAAAATCAGAATCCACAACTGAAGAGGCTCAAGGAGCAACCGGAGGCGATTAAGATAGTGTAACATCTGCAGCTGAAGTATTACTGAAGAATGATTAAGTTTTGTAACCACATGACTCCCCTCCCCCCCTTCTCTTATTAGTAGAGGTGCTTTTTTTTTTTTTGAAAAAAGAAGGGGGTTATCATCTTTTTGTTTTTTATATGTATTTTTGTGTAATATATGTTAAATTGTGGGTAGTGGGTAACACGTCCTTTGAAGTCTGCCAGCTATTTCTTAAAAGGTTAAATAACGTTAAAACATGAAAAATATTAAGATATTGTCATGGAATGTGAAAGGGGCAGGGTGTCCTACTAAACGTAAACGATTGGAAATGGCCCTAAGAAAATATAGAGCGGACATCATTTTTTTACAGGAAACGCATCAAAAAGCGGCGGATAAAAATAATTTGTATCTTGGTTGGACTCAGTATTATGAAAAGGCCTTTGGTTCTCCCAAGGCAAGGGGGGTGGCGATTATGATATCGAAAAGATTGGGATTTACGAAAACAAAAATGATAGGGGACCCAGAAGGCAGATATTTGATTATAGCTGGAAGTATAGAAGAAGAAGAAATATTGTTGGTCAATGTTTATGCACCAAATGAGAATCAAGACCAATTCTTGACTAAATTGAGTCATATTTTGATAAAAGAAAACTGTGATAGAATGATAGTTGCTGCAGATTTTAACCTAACAAGGTCAAATATTGATTGCACTAATATAACTAATTATAGAAAAGGTTGGAAAGCTAAATTGCTGGATGAGTGGATAAAAAAGTTTGGATTGAAAGATTCCTGGCGAGAATTGAAAGGGGAAGAACGAATTTATACATATTATTCCCAGGTGTATAATTCATATTCTAGGATTGACTATGTATTTGTAACACAAAATATATTGAAGGATTTAAATGATGTAGAAGTAGGAATTTTTAAGGAATCGGATCATGCCAAAGTAATGGTGGAATTACAATTTAAAATAAATAACAGTAATATAAGAACTTGGAGGTATGATCCGAAATTATTTAAAGACAAGGGGATAAAAGATCAGATAATGAAAAATTGGGAAGAAATTTGGAAAATTAACGATAACAATGAAACAAATTTTAATGTAATTTGGGATGCAATGAAAGGAGTATTCAGGGGTGAGTGTATTAAATTTAAGAGTTTAAAAAACAAACAATATAAAGATAGACAACTGGAGTTGGAAAAAGAGATTAAATTATTGCAAATTAAACATGCCAAAACAAAGGAGAAGAAGACCTTAGAAAGGATACAACTGTTACAGAAGGAAATAGCAGGAAGGGATATTGAAAAAAATAAAAGAGATTTAATTTATCTGAAAAGGGAATATTTTGAGTATAGTGATAAAAGTTCAAAAATGTTAGCAAAAGCAGTGAAAGAAAAGAAGGAAAAAGGGGAGATTGGAACTTTAATAAGGGAGGATATGAAAAGGTGCAATAAAATAGTAGAGAAACTTAACATAGTTAAAAATTTTTATCAAAATTTGTACACAGATAAGAAAATAAATTTAAGCAAGTTAGAAAAATATCTACAAGAACACAAGGGGGAGAGTATAAAAGCAGAACATAGGGCTAAAATGGAAGAACAAATTACAGAGAAAGAGATATTAGATGTTATAAATAAATTGAAAATAGGGAAAACTCCAGGAGAAGATGGATTACCAGCGGAATTTTATAAAGAATTTAAACAAATTATTATTCCTAAATTAACCAGGCTATATAATTATATTTTGGAGGGGGGAGAATCTCCAAATTCATGGCTTAGATCTATCATAGTATTAATACCAAAACCAGGAAAAAATTTAGAATTGGTTGATTCATATCGTCCAATTTCTTTAATTAATCAAGATGCAAAGATTTTTACAGCAATTATGGCTAATAGGTTAAATAGTTTTCTGGGGGAATATATACATACAGATCAGGCAGGTTTTTTAAAGGAAAGATATATGTCTGATTTAATAAGAAGGGTGTTAAATTTGTTACAAATAAACAAGAGAAAAGAAGGTAAAATAGGATTATTATCTTTAGACATTTTTAAAGCTTTTGACTCTTTACAATGAGTCACTATTAGGGAAATAATTAAAAAAGTAGAATTTGGGGAAAAAATTAAAAATGTAGTTAATCAACTTTATAAAAGTAGTTATGCCAAGGTAAGAGTAAATGACTCATTTACAGAAGATATTGAAATTAAAGCAGGAATGAGACAAGGATGTCCTCTTTCCCCCATTTTGTTTATAATGGCTATGGAATTATTGGCTAGAGCTATAAGGAGTGATACGAACATAGAAGGGATAAATGGAACAAAAATAAGTTTGTATGCAGATGATACTTTAATTATAATGAAAGATCCTATAAAAAATATGGAAAAGATACAAGATCATTTGCAAAAATTTGAAGAGATAACAGGCCTGAGAATAAATTGGGGGAAATCAGAAGCAATTTTTAGTAAATTAAATAAGGAAGAGATAGGGAGAATTAAGGAAAAATTTAAAATTCAAATTAGGAAAAGTATAAAGTATTTAGGAGTTAACATTGCTGACAATGTAGAAGATTTGAAGAAACTAAACTATGATAAAGTGAAAGAGGAAATTAAGAAGAAAATTGTTCGATATAGGGTATTGAAGACCTCCTGGTTTGGTAGAATAGCAATTTGTAAAATGAGTTTATTACCCAAGATTAACTTTTTATTTGAAGTCCTTCCAATTAAACAATCTGAAAAAGAACTAGGAGTTTTTCAAAATCTATTGAATGATTATTGTAATGGAGGGAAAAGAGCAAGAATACCTAAAAGCCTATGGTATAAACCGCAAAAAGAGGGTGGTTTGGGATTACCTAATATTAAATCGTATTACAGGGCGTTCCAAATTAAAGGCTTGGTAAAACTTTTAACGATAGAGGACCTCATATGGAGGGAGATAGAAATGAAAGATAGTAATGTGTGTGCAAAGGGAGAATTTCTGGAAAATACAGTTTTTGATTTAAAACCAAGAAATAATGTCCTAAAATCTATGATAAATGTATGGATAAAGTTGAAAGATAAATTGGCACCAAACACCTCTCCAATATTAGAGTTGCAAGATCTTAAAACATTTCCAGTTAAAAATTTAGAATTAATAAAAAATATTATGTATAAATATGATATAATCTTATTAAAAGATTGGCTGGATCGAATTGAGAATGAAAAAACAAAAAAAGAAATTTATAAGGAATTAAAATTGAACTGGCTTCAGATACTAACGTTGGATAAGTGGAATAAACAATATAAAATGAAATTACAGCCAATAAGGCAGTTGACAGATTTCGAGGAGATGGTATATAAAATAAGAAGAGGTTCAATGGGGATAAAAGGAATAGTAAGTAAATTATATAAAATGATAAACAACATGGATGAATCCCAGGATACCCTTAAAAGAATGTGGGAATCGGACTTGAGTATTACTATTACAGATAAGAACTGGAAGAAAAAATGGAAAAGTAGGATGATGCGAAATCTGTCTACAAAAGTTAAAGAACACAACTACAAGATGTTGTGGCGATGGTATATGACGCCAGTTCGATTAAATCAAATAAATAGTAGCAATTCAAAAAAATGTTGGAGGTGTCATCAGGAAATTGGGACATACAAACATATGTGGTGGGATTGCAAAATTATTTCCAATTTCTGGCATAAAATGGAACAAGAATTAGAAAAATTTTTAAATATCCGTTTAAAGTTGAATGAAAAAATAGTTTTATTAACGGACTTAGAGGATTTGAATTTAGAGGAAAATATAAGAGTTATTGTCTATTTTTTTGACATTGGCGAGACAACAAGTAGCCAGAAATTGGAAAGGTGATATGAATTTAGAAATTGGTAAATGGTATGTTGATGTTTGGGACATGGCATTAAATGAAAAACTTACATGGGAATTAAATATAAAAAGGGGGTTAATAAAACAAAATAGATTTTGGGACATTTGGAAGCCTTTCTTGCAACACACATTGATGGATAATAAAGGAGAAAAACCTGCTCCGAATACAATGTATTTTTGGCAGAATGAATGAGTTGTAAAAGGAGTGGCTGGTAGACTCAAGGACTGTAGTGCACTGGGTGGTAGGAACCATGTACAAAATATTAAAGTTGTAATATGGTGGTTAAAGAGGAGAGTGGATATAAAGATGAAAATATACAGTATAGCAAATGTATAAAAAACAACGTTTGATTACATTATATTATATTGATATGTATTTTTTTTCTCTCTCTTCCTCTTCTCATTTTTTTAACGTTGTAGGATGTACGTGGGAACTACTTTTTCTTTTTTGTATGTAATTGTTTCTTTTATGTTTTGTAGATTGTTTTGTTAGTTTATTTTTAATATTGTAAAAATTTAAAAAAAAATATGTAGGCATTTTGCAGCCGACTCTTTTGCCTTTGATACTTTAACATGCTGACCAGCCATCTTAGGCTGTAGACCCACCTTCACCACCTCAGGTTTCCTTTTATCATTCATGGTAAAACAGTGGGCTATTTAAAGTGTTGCGTCATTTCCAAAGTTCTCCATAATATTAAAAAAAAAACCACACACATATAATGGAATCATTGTAATCTGCTGTAGTTATTGGAGTTCTTTTTGTTTCATATTCAGTTTTATAGTTTCTTTCTGTTCAAAAGTAGTTTAGCACTGAACTAAGATATTAACATAGTGATAATACTTTGGGGTAACCAAAGAGAAAGACCACGGGGGCGGGGGGAGGATTATCCCATCGTTTAAAACAGGAGTCCTCAACCTTTTCAAATTGAGGGCCAGGTCATGCTCCCTCAGACAGCTTTGGGGGCTGGATGGCCATTTTGCCCTGCCTGCATGATGGAGACGGCCTGTACATTGAATAGGAACTAAACAATGGCACTTCCAGGTGTGGCAGAGATAGTAGCGAGCCATATGAAATGGTGCTACAGGCCGCATCCGACCTCTGGGCCGCAGGTTGAGAACCCCTGGTCTTAAACATCACATTCAGCTTAGTACATTGCCAGAATACCACCCATAATCAAGTTGACCTGTCCTTTTGGAGAACAAAACAATGATCATATGGGGAAAACATCATTCAAATCGCTCCAGCTTGAAAAAATTAGAAGCCTTCAGCAGCAGAGGAAAAAACTGTGTTGGGAACAAAATGATCCAGACTAATTTAAACTGGACTTGGCATTAGGGACTACCGAGGTTCAAATGGTTAAGATGCCGAACTTGACAACTGGAAGGTGAGCAGGGTAGCAGTTCAAAAACAGAGTGCTACATGATGGAGTGAGCTCCGGTCTCTGTCCCAGCTCCTGCCAAGCTTGCAGTTCAAAAGAAAGAAATTGAAAGTAGATAAATATGGACCACTTTGGTAGAAAAGTAGATAAATAAGTACCACTTTGGTGGGAAGGTAAATAGCATTCTGTGCACTCTGGTGTTTAGATGTGCCTGCTACATATCCATGGAAATGTCTGCAAACACAGACAGCACTGGCTTTCTGGCTATAAACAGATGAGCACTGAACCCTAGAGCCAGACACGACTGGCTTTTGAGCAAGGGAGACCTTGCATTATGAGATCAGTTTTTAAAAAACAAATTCACCTGTTTTATGCCCACAGCAAGTCCCACAGTATTTGGCCATCCAATCACAGCTTGTGTCAACTCACAAGTAAATCTTTTTGAAACTTGTTTTATTATTTACAAGCATTCACAAGGTTTTCTCCTTTACAGATATAATGTTGGACTAGAGCTATTCCACAGGTACTCTTCCAGTTCCACTGGGAACAAGTTCACCAAAATCTCCTGGCATTGCCATCTCCACCCCTCTAAATACGGCTCATACGATTTGGCAGTTATCCTGCAACTAATGGCACAACTGTCAGCATCCAGGTGGTGCCAAATGGAAGGGATACAATCATAGGGATACAAAGGAGATTTAGAGGATAAAGTAAGTTCTATCTATGGAGATGGTGGGAGAAAGGGTCCCAAGCAGTGCTACGGAGAACCTGAGTCCTCTGATCTACTGCTTCAAAACTGTGTACCCTACAAAAGACAACCTTCATCCTCAAATGTATCTTGACCAAACCACCAGGTTTTGCAAGCAAGCAAAACTGTAACCCGCCAAGCCCTCTCTGCAGCAAACAACCTTGCTTGCCACATTTGCTACCACAAAGCAACTGGGAATTACTTTCTAATCCCTTCCGAGCTGCAACTTCTCATGTCCAAGCAAGACATTACTTCCTGCTAGGGTTCTTCTCCTCTTTAGGTTTTGGGCACACTCTGGTCTTCTCAGATTCAAAAGGGAAGTGAGGTCCAGTACTTGAGGTTGTGGCCTTCTCCACTTGAAGACCCTTGTGCAGCTGGTGGACTGAGCTGGGTGTCTGGCCTGGAATGGAACACAAGGAAACAAAGCTGTGGTGAAGATAAATATAGACAGATGTGATTAACAAAAACCAATGCAGTGAACCTCCACTTTACATACGGCTTGCTTACTGTAAAACCTCGCTTCAGGGAATGAAATCCAGAGGAAATGAAGGTCTGCTTCACAGAGAAAAACTATGAAATGAATCAGGTTTCACCAGGGTGTGAAGCTTTTTTGGGCTGCTTGGGCACCCCTCCCTCTTTCCATGACAGCAGGAGGATGTCGGAGCATTTCTGCTGGTTCTGGACTTTTCGTTGTTTTTGGCACAATTCAGCTTAAAAGTAGCGTTTGGCACTTCGGGCCATTACCACAGCTCGCCACTAGAGGGCGCAAAGTGCAGTTTCCCATAGGAACACATTGAAAATTAATTTCTGTTCTGAAGGTTAGAAAAAGACAAACAACCTCCCTCTCCCCCACTCCCCCCCCCCCATTCAAAATTCTTCATAAAGTGCACTTTGGAATTTTTTTGCCACTTTATAAAGAGTTTTGAACATTTAAACCATTATTTTTTGTTTGTTTCCTGAGCTCTCTAATGTCCGTCCCCACAATGCATTCCAATGGGAAACCACAGTTCGTTTTAAGGAAAAATCACTAAAAGGAAAAACTTTCTGAACAGATTAATTCTGTGAAGTGGGGGTTCACTGTATTGGGTCTCACCTCATTCGCTCTCTTGTGCCCTAACATCTCCCATCTGGAAGCCCAAACAAACCTGCCTCTTAGCTTCAACACTTCTTATCTTCCTCAAACAACTCATAGTCTAATTAACCCATATCTACTACTTTCCAGCCACCTATCCCACTAAAAAGCCCAATGCAAACCTGAGGATTCTGAATCCCAACTGTTGTTATTCTCCTTCAAGAAGTAAAATAGTTTTGAGTGTCAAGTTCAGTTTCATTTGCTTCATTTCAGCTCACAGCAAATTCCCTTAAAACTATTCTAGAACAACATCCAAACATCCTGAATCTCTCCCACCATCAACTTTTCCTTTATTGCTGGGTCCTACTTCCATCAAATCCATCCTATTGTCTTCCAAGTTAGTCTTCCACCAGCTTCAAGTCCTTTTCAACTGGTGATAATAGTTTAGTAATGTTTAGGCTTTAAATGTAACTGCCCTAAAGGGACCTTCCCAGTTTAGGCTGCAAAAGGAAATTACAGTACAGTAAAACCTCATATAACACTAAAACCTGGTTCCACAAGTCTTCGTGTTATATGATTTTTAGTGTTATCTGATCCTCTATGGGATCCATAGAGATACATTGTAACCACACAGGCTTTCGCGGTTGTTATCTGAAGCATCTCATAGGATCTTAATGTTATCTGATGCAATTCTTCCCCCCAGATTCCTTGATGTTATGCGATTTTAGTGTTATTCGATACTAATGTTGTATGAGGTATTACTGTATTTCACTTCTAAAGATAAACATGTTCGGCTCCCTTTGAACCCAAGTCTCCCTGTCATAACCTCAAACATAACTTCCATCCATTCCTCCCTGGTAAACAATGCTGCTACTGCCTCCTTTGGGTGTGCCCCCAAAATTATGTAGCAATTCTGTTTACTAGGGATAATAATTTTGTGCCAGAGATTACTCTGGGCTAAAAGTATTTTTGCTAGAGAAAATCGGGTCGGGGACACCCGAATTAGGTGCCTTTTATGTCCTTTTAGTAGGGAAGAATAAATGGAAAGTTATATTTCAGATTATGTCCTGACAAAGGGTTTTAGCCTGTAAGCATATTCAGAAGAGAGAACTTCAGAACCAAGTAAGCACCATTTCCCTCGTGTTCTCGATATCCAATCAGTTCCTGTAAACATCTGGTTACCTTTTGTTTCTTGGCTTGCAGGCATCTGGTTCTCTAATAGTGCCTCTGGTTGTTCCAACCACAACTTGTATTCTTGGTTGCTAAGGAAACGCTTGGTTAGGCCACAGTTGAGACATTTCACAGAGGTCCAGCATTGATTACGGCGCTCTGGTTAAAGGAGAGGTAAATGTCATAGTTCATTTTCAAGAACAGCTATGCCTCATGATGATTCCAGTGATATGCCTTCCTCACAGTAAAGTCCAAAAACACAACACAGCAGAATCCCTCTCCAGTTGCTTCTTGGCCTAAGCCATGTTGCATGGCTACACTGGTGAAAGGCTTTGTAGTGCCAAAACAGCTAATTAATGAGTCACTGCTTGGATTCTTCCCTGTGCACCAGTCAGGTGGTTTAGGACACCATCTGAAATCCAAGCGGTAACTTGTTATTTAGCAGCAGTTTGCCGTTGCCAACCATACATTTTCATGGTTACTCTTTTTAGTCCTATTGCTAAACCTATTGCTAGTCCTAAACCTATTGCTCCACTTACAAAGAGAATAATTCCTTGCTGTTGCGGAGTATTGAGGGTTGTAAGCTTTAATCCTGTATAAAGTGCAGAGTGTAGTGCTTGCACTAATGAGGCAATATAAACATCAAATGAATAAATAATAGCGCTTTTATAAAAAGAGAAACTAGAGAAGAAAAACTACATGGGCTTGGAGGGCCAAGGAAGTGTGTGACCACGTTCTCCTCTCAAGTTCTTTTGCTAAAACCGTCATTTAGCTTAAAACTCCCTAAAGGAGATGTGCCCTTACATCAGGGGTGCCCAAACTTTTTGGGCCAGGGGCCAGTCACGTGGTTCAGGGAGCTGATCACTATAGCCTGGAAGCCGGATCTGCCCCTGACACCAATTGATCCGCCACGTGAAGCCCTTGTCACTCATGGAAGCTGAAGTAAAACACACCCAGGCCGTAGTTTGGACACCCCTGCCTGACATTCAAGGGAGGAAAATGGCAGCTCAACCTTCATGGAAGTGTGACTCAGTCTAATGTTACAAAATAAGAGCTTTGGGTCTATTTCTAGAACTGTACATGAAGAGCAAAAGAGAAGTCACTTGGGTTTGACAAACAGAAGCACAGGGTGGGGCAGATTTTTCTCTGTAATTAGGAAACATTTTGTCCTCAAGACATGTTGGACTTCAAAATCCAGGAAATACAGGCAGCATGTCCAGTGGCAAGAGACCAGGGGAGCTTTAACCCAAGACAGGTCTAAGGCCAGTGGGCCTCTAAACTATGCCTAGTGTTCCTGACCACCCAAGGAAAGTGAGATGGGGAATAACATAGTAGATAAACTGGGAAAGGCCACTCCAAAACCCTGATATTACTTAGTGCGAGACTCTAAATTTGTTAATGCCATCTAGGTATGTATTTTATTAATGTTCATCACTGATTCTATCTTGCTTGGATTTGTTCTGTTTGATATTATTGTTTCATGGGTTGTCTTATTGTTGTAAGCTGCTCAGAGTGGTCCTTGCACCAATTGGGAGGGGCATAACACACATGCACACACAGTACACACAATGCCACTTCTGAAGGAAGACTGGGCTACACTGGCCAGTAAGAACAGGCCTACCACTGACTAGATGCATCTCTGGTGTTGGACCCTGCCTGAATGCCATGTACTGTATTCTCTAATGCATATGTTGGAGCAAGTCCACTGATTCTCCTTTCGTTACAGCCCCATGAAAGAAGGGGGAAAGACAGTGTCACTCACTCCTCTGCCTCACAGTTGAGCTGATTCCAGGGAGAAGAAGGGAGAAGCATGACTTGCAGATGGTTCTTTTCACAGAGGGGTCCCTGAAACAAAGGTGGAAATGAGAGGTAATTGACATGCCTCATTCAGGAGAATATCTACCACCACTCAGTTCACAGAAACCAAGAGGAGCTAATATTCTGGAGCAATGTAACTGATTCCCCACTGTTCAAAATGCTTCATGCTCAGAATATCTTGGGCAATTTCTAGGAGTGACTAAAAAGATTGCAAATTAGAAGAAACAGAGGGTAAGGAAACTGTTCTAGCCAATGGAATTAGGTGCTAGCAGCCTGAAGGTGGAAGGCAGGGTGAGTGTACTGGCCCACTATGAACCCATCGGGGATTGCGTGTCTCTATCTCACCATTTTCATCCACTGCAGTGGGATCAAAAGGTGTCATGTGACTTTCAAACAAGGTGTGTGAAGAGGGCAGGCTTTGTTCTAACGTGAAGCTGTAAGGTGGGGAAGACAGCTCGGCTTTAAACCAAGACATATATGTCTATGACTTCCATGTCAAGGCTAGATGTGAAATTGCAAAAAAGAAGCCACCTCAGGGGAGTTCATTCTGCAGTTCCTTTTGCCTGAACTAGTGTGAGAAAGATTTAGCAAGCACAAGGTGGCTGTTGCCTGGGGTATGCCCAACTGTGGGTCAAAAATAGCACAATCTTTCTGTGTATCCCACATGCTTCCCATACACCATTTTAAAATGAAATTGCACTTTCATTCTGTCTAGTGCTGTGGGAGCATAACCAGCAAGGGGGGGGGGGGGCTTTCATAGTGTGAGTTAGGGTGAAACCACAGACCTACAGACACCCAACACCTCCAATCACAATACGGCACCTACTGTCTTAAGACAAGCCGTCGGCTGATGCTGTTCTGCGTGTGGCAATAGAAGCGGGCCAACTCCTGGTTTTCCGGGTTTTGTGCTAGGACACAATGAGCTGCCTGTTGTGGGAACAGAGAACAACCGATTAGCTCCACCCTGCAGAAACATATCGTACCATCCTGACTCCATCCTGTGATGGCTAACCTTGGCACTCCAGGTATTTGTGGACTTCAATTCCCAGAAGCCCAAGTCAGCACTCCTGCTGATCAGGGCTTCTGGGAATTGAAGTTCTGGAACACCTGGAGTGCCAAGGTTTGCCATCACTGCCCTAGGCCCATGACTGCACTGCACCTTGGACAATTAAAGATGCAGTAGCTGCCCTCTTTCTTGTGTGGCCACCCCGGTCCTGCAACAACCTAAACACCCCATAAACCACAGTACAGTAATACCTCAGATAACATTAGTATCGAATAACACTAAAATCGCATAACATTAAGCAATCTGGGGGGAAGAATTGCATCGGATTACATTAAGATCCTATGGGATGCATCAGATAACAACCGCTAAAGCCTGTGTGGTTACAATGTATCTCTATGGATCTCATAGGATTTTAACATGCATCGGATAACACTGAAAATCGTATAACACCAAGACTTGTGGAACCAGGTTTTAGTGTTATCTGAGGTTTTACTGTATAGGCATTCCTAAGGCCAGAGCTCAACACTGATTGTATAACACAATGTCCCAAAGTCATATGCATCACATCTCATCACAACTGCTTACTTAAGTTTATTTACCAGCACTAAGAGGCATTTTCAAAATTTGCCAAGCTTCACTAAGAGAATGATGTTGTCTCCAGCTACTATGGTTGTGAAGGATCCTTGTGCCTCTTCTGAATACATAGAAATTGCAATTACACTAGTACCCTGGATAACGTTATAACTTGGTTCCACAAGTCCCGTTGTTATCCGGTTTTTAACGTTGTGCGATACATTGATCACACAATGTTAAAAAAAAGCCCTGTTTCCCGGGAGGCTGCAGCAAGCCAGAACGTCGGGATTTGAATCCTGACATTTTGGCTTGCTGCAGCCTCCAGGGAGGTGGGGGAACTTTGGAAACAGCTTGGATTGGGTCTCCCCACCTCCTTGGACCCGGCGGGGGGGGGGTCAGAGACCCCAAAATTGGTTTAAAAAGCATCCATTTTTTTAACCAATTTTGGGGTCTCTGACCCCCCCCCCCCCGGCCGGGTCCAGGGAGGTGGGAAGACTCAATCTAAGCTGTTTCTGGGCTTCCCCGACGTCCTCAGCCAGTGCAGCAAGCCAGAATGTCAGGGTTCAAATCCTGACATTCTGGCTTGCTGCACTGGCTGAGGATGTCGGGGAAGCCCAGAAACAGCTTGGATCATGTCCCCTGCCTGCTCCAGAGAGATCAGAGGACCAGATCTACAGCTGCAGGGTGGCTGGGGAAGCTGACGGGGGCTCCCTGTCGGCTTCCCTAGCCACCCGCCCTTGCCTCTGCAGCTGTGGGGTGGCTGGGGAAGCCGACGGGGGAGCCCCCGGTCAGCTTTCCAGCCACCCTGCTGCTAAGAACGACTGTATCGGATAACGTTAAAAATCGCGTTATTCGATACAAGATTTTTCCGAAAATCTTGTAACGTTATGCGGTTTTCACGCTATACAGTACTCACGTTATCCGGGGTATTACTGTATTTACATTTCTCTACAATTTAACTGCAACTTAATTTCTGCGGCCTTGCATCCATTTGCTTGTCAACTGAGCATAAATCTTTACACATCAGCTGAGGTGAATTCAGATTACAGTAATACCTCGGATAACGCTAAGACTTGGTTCCACAAGTCTTGGTGTTATCCGATTTTTAGTCTTATCCGATGCATGTTAAAATCCTACGGGATGTATCGGATAACGTTAAAGCTCCATAGAGATACAGTAATACCTCATATTACATTAGTATCGAATAACACCAAAATCGCATAACATTAAGGAATCTGGGGGGAAGAATTGCATCAGATAACATTAAGATCCTATGGGATGCTTCAGATAACAACCGCTAAAGCCTGTGTGGTTACAATGTATCTCTATGGATCCCATAGAGGATCAGATAACATTAAAAATCATATAACACCAAGACTTGTGGAACCAGGTTTTAGTGTTATATGAGGTTTTACTGTACATTGTAACCGCACAGGCTTTAGCGGTTGTTATCCGATCCATCCCATAGGACCTTAACGTTATTCAATTCAATTCTCCTCCCCAGATTACTTAACGTTATGCGATTTTAGCGTTATCCGAGGTAAACGTTATCCGAGGTATTACTGTATTATTATTTTTGCCATAACAGGGGGAACTGGATTTAAATCAAGCTGATTTAAACCATTATTTTAAATCACTGATGAGAAAGCCTTGATTTAATTATATGATTTCCCCCATCCTGACCAGTTGTATTTATTTTACCTTTGATACATGTTTTTCAAAATACAGTGGTACCTCGCTTAAAGAGCATAATGTGTTCCACAGGATTGCTCTTTAAGCGAGTTTGCTCTTTAAGCGAAACACCATTGTAAATGACCAATTGTGGGGAGTACTGCAAACCCCAATTTATTTGTTACGCGAGTTTTTGGTTGGTTTTATTTGCTAAGCAAAGCAAACATTCAGAGAAAATTCTGCTCTTTAAGCGAGTTACTCTTTAAGCGAAATGCTCTTTATGCGAGGTTTGACTGTACAGTACTTATTTTCTACAGACTCATTGCTGTGTGACTGGAGGAAAGAGGCAACAGGAAATTAAGGATATGCAAGTTATAACCTATCCCTGGCAGAAAACAGCAATGATTTGGGATTGAAAAAAACTATTCAAGAAGGCAAAAAAGCAAGATTGCACCTAAGTAGTAAGAGACTCAGTGGTTAAGAAGCTCATCTTGTTAGCTGGAAGGCCGGCAAGTCGGCAGTTTGAGACTCGAGTAATGAATGACAGAATGAGCACTCATCTCTGTCCCAGCTCCTGCCAACCTAGCAGTTCGAAAGCAAAAAATTGCAAGAAGATAAATAGGGACCACTTCAATGGGAAAAGATTTTGGGGACATGAAAGGAGCCTCCTTCGGGCGTCCACTGAGCGGATTTTTCTCTAGCAAAAATACTTTCAATCCAGAATAATTTCTGATATAAAATTATTATTATAGCAGTAAGAAGACAAAAAAGAATAATCCAACTACAGAGGAATTATATAACTTTTACAATGAAGAAACTGAAATTGCTAAGGGTTTACTGTAAATTGGCCCACTGATCCACTGGAGGCAAAGGTTTGAAGGTTGATGAATGTGACAGGAACATTGCTTGTGTTTGGGAATAAGACAGTGACAAACCACAAGAAAAGACCTTCCAGATCACAGACCACCTACAATCCCCACCCTCAAGCAGTGGATTCCCCAGGTGCATCAACTGAGTGTAAGGATTCGAGTCAACAGCAGAAATTCCCCTATGCTCAGAAGGAAACGGCTACTGTGACTGCTGATATCTGCCCAGAGACGGTGCGACTGTGGAAGGAATAGAGCTTCAGAGAGTATAGATTTCTGACCCTTCAAAAATTCAATGTTCCCTTCCATATAATACTGGAAACATCATCTTACCTGGTAGAGGAAATTGAGCCTCTGAAATGCTTCTTTGTCCTTAAGCATGGCTGTTGAGTAAAAATCTATGCAGGATTCTTAATAAAGCGATGAGACCAGAGAAGACAAACCTTCAGGAAACAAGATTTTTTTATTTATTAAAGGGGGCAGTAATCAACAAATAGCTATCTTGACAGCTCAGTGGTTTAGGAATCCAGCTCTGGAGCAAGAGGTTGGAAGTTCAATTGCCAGTCTACGTGGTCTCGAACAAGCTGCACAGTCCCAGTTTACCCCAGAAGAAGAAGGGAAGGGGGGGGGGATTCTATGCATTATCTACAAAGAAAACCTGTAAGAGTAACTGTAAGTCACAACTGATTTGACGGCATATAATTATTATTCAACTAACAACAATTTTACTTCATTATGGTCACTGACCAGCATGGTAAAAAGGGTTTAAGTACACAAGATACAATCAAAATGTACCACCACAAACGTATCTATCTGAGCTGAAATAAAATAGAATAAATGAAGTTCTTAAAATTGGTGCTACATTTGGGCTAGGTAATGGAACGGCACCTCTTTGAATACAATTATTGACAAATATCATGCCAAACAACACACCATATCACATGGGCTATTTCAGTATGGCCAATTCTTCCTTTACTTTAATGACAAGTTGATTATTGCTCAAATAATGTCTTCAAGCCAAATCTACCATTGTAAATTGTAACTACCGATGTCAGCCAAATATGTTCCAGGTTTCTCAAAAATTGTTTCCATCAATCTTCCATATACCAGTATGATCCATGAAAGAGAATTAAGCAGGAGAAAACTTATGTGAGTTCCTTCATGTTCACATATGATATTGGCCAATATGTCTAGCCAATATTAACCAATATGTTTAGTTTCAAGAAAAGGTTAAGGCAGGAGATAGAACAACAGCATACTTTGTGAGCTGTAAAGAAATTCTGGATGTCTACGTTTGCAAGAGCATAATTTTTCAGTAGAAACTGAGGGACTGTAGTGGAAAACTCTCTGGAGCGACAGGATTTCATCCAGGGATCCCCAAACTACTGCTTGTGGGCCGGATCCAGCCCCTGATGCCAATTCATCTGGCCCGCACCACCCTTATTGCTCCTGGGTGCATTCTACTTCCTCTTCTGGGAGCAACGAAGTCAGCGCAGGCTGGAACAAGTCTGTGGGCCATAGTTTGGGCATCCCTGGTTTAAGCAGAGAAAATGGCAGCTTAAAATCTATCTCATCCTGTTACAAAACAGATTGCAAGGTGTGTTTTTACTTCCGGTGGGAGGAACCATGTGACTGGCCCATGGCTCAAAAAGTTTGGGCACCCCTAATTTAGTCTTTAAGGTACCACAACATTTTTTAAAAAAATTTGTGGTTCTGTTCTGTTTAATCTCTGGATTTGGTTTTCCAGTTCCAAGGAGATCAGGGGGTGAAAATACCCTCAGGATTCACATTGATTTCAGGCTTCCTCTTCTAAAGGCAAAGACTAGAAATAATGGATGGAAATTTCAAGGAAGTAGGTTTATCCCCAGCACAAGACAAACTGCTTAACAGTTAGAACCACTTGCTTTAGGAAGTGGTGGATCCAGATATATTTAAGCAGAGACTAGCCAGCATTTCCAAAACGGTGTTCCACAGAACAATGGTGTTCCATAGAGGACTGCAGTTTCCAGAAGCCTTAGCCTGCACAGCCAATACTGAAGACTTCTAGGAAGTGTAGTCCAAGAACTGCCAGTAATTAAAGAGTTCCTGTTTGATCCCAAGGGACCCAAGTTTGGGAACCACTGGACTAGATTGGGCTACCTGTAACTATTTAACAGATCGTAGCTGAAATCCTGTTACTTAACATAGTAAGTCATAACTAAAGTAGATCTATGGAATCAATGGAACTTACAGTAGTTAACTTATCAAAACCCCAGTGATTTAATGGACATACTGTACTGTAGTTGAGACTTACTATGCCAAGCCACCAGATTTTAGCCATAGTCTGAAAACATGTGGCCATAACACTACAGTAACGAACCTCTTTAAGGCACCGACTAGGGGCAAAGAGGGAGCCTCTCCAAAGAGTAGGAAAAATTACGAGTATACTCTGACATCCCATGGGCAACAGCATACAGCCGAATAATTCTCCCTATCCAGAAATGTTGCACTGCAAATTTGGTAACAAGAAAAATGATCCAATGGTCCTTTTTGGTATCACAAAAGATAATGATTTCAATTAGTACAGAGACGCATCCATTCATCTAAAGAGGAACTCTTAGCTTCACTTTATCATGAATGTAAATGTGCATACTTTGTGTCCAAGACATTCACAGCAGAACTTATCAGCAGCAATCAAAAGTTCTTGGGATATGTCTAGTTTGCTGAGAAGTCCCGCAAGCAATATAGAAGTGCCATTTTTGTACAAACAGGCATTATAGACCTCTCAACAGACTGTATTGAAGAGGACAACAAAGAAATCTTGACAGTTGAACTACATGAACAACATCATCAACTTATAAACCACCTAATATATCATTCTGCTTTAATAAACCAATTAATATGGAAAACTAAAACACTCATTTTTATTAGTTGAAGATTTCAACAGCCACAGCAACCTTTGAGCTGTGAACACAGTGACAAAAATAGCAAATCAGTGATATAATGGGCAGGTTCCAATTTAGTGTACTCTATATGTGATCCAAAACTACAGTTTATTTATCAGTGGCAAATGGCAGAGAGGCTACAATCCATATCTAATTTTTGTTAGCCTTTAGCTCAGTTCTCAATCTTTTTAAGCTGGGGGCCAGGTCACACTCCCTCAGACAGCTTCAGAGGCTGGACAACCATTTTACCCTTCCTCCACCACATGGCACTTCCTGGTGTGGTGGATTCAGTGGGGGGCACATGAAATGGTGCCATGGGCCACATCCGGCCCACAGGTTGAGAATCCCTGCTTTAGCTCAATGGTAATGTAAGTGACACAACCCTCAACAGCCACCACAGACCATTCTATGTTAGATCTATACAGCCATCTGGCCTCTATCTAAATCATTCCATAGGAGGTATAATTTCAAAAAATCCAAGTGGGAGAGGTTTACAATAATGCTAGATGTAGCTGTGTAAAGATTGATAACAGTTCTCTGGTAGAGGGGTAATTTGCAATTTCCATTTTGGAATGTTCCTATGCATCCATTCCAAGAAGGTGCTTGATCAATTACATCCCGGGTCTCACTCTGGAAACACATACCCAGAATTTGGATTATATTTTGGGAATGTTGATATCAACTCTTATTGGAAGAGAAAGGTATTTGCTGGATAGGCACTATAACAGAGCATGACATGACAAATATCAGCCAGAAATCTTGAAGACTACTATACAATGATTTTTTTTTTTAAAAGACACCGTTTGCAAATATAAACCCAAAGAAATAGCACACAAACTGCTTTTGGAAGGAAAGACCACTCAGTGCATAATAAAAAATAAACCATCAAAAGGATAGCAGCTATGCTACAGAATTCTTCCACCAACTTTGCTGTTATATGCTGGCAAATGGCTTCTGACTTATGGAAACCTTGTGAAATAATGCCAGCCTATACAGATTTCCCCCAAATATTCAGGGTCCTGGCTTCCTTTATTAAGTCAAGCCATCTCAACTTGTCTTCCTCTTTTCCTACTGTCTTCCACTCTTCTGATCATTACTGTATTTTCCCATATATCGTGTCTTTTTCACCGGTAGACAGCAAAAACCAACTATACATGGAAGCTCTACAAAACTAGATGTTTCAAGAGATTGAAATGAGCACCCTGTTTCCTACACAGGGCATTTATTTACACATCTCCATGGTTTGAAAACCTACCCACGTGTTTAGACATTTTTCTCTTCCCTCTCCCGCTTTTTTTAAAAAAATAATAATCTAGCCTGCTGAATACTTCTATAGGGCTTGAAATTGATCCTTTTAAAAAGGTGTGGCCAATTTAAGCCCCTTTGATAGCTGGGACAAAGCAAGAAAATAAGAAAGTTCTTCCCTAAAGAAACTGCTACGAACCCACCACCACGATATGCTAATCCATCAACCCTTTGTAAAGCGGTTCTTGCTTTTTCCCTTTACATAATCGCTGTTACCTTCGATAGAGAAAACACTCACCTGCCCCACGCAAAACACTTCTCCCCGGGCAAGTTTCTCCTCCTCCTCCCCCCCCCCCCAAGACGGACCAGCTTCTTCCGGTTTCAGAGCAGCAAGGCCAGCTGGGAAATGTAGTCCTTTCCCATTTCCTTCCCAAGACATATTGATTTATTTATGAACAGCAGCGAAACAACAAAAATTTAAAACTGAAGAAGGAATGCAGGCAGAGACATCACAGACCGATGACCGCTGCCTTGACTAATTAAACAACCACCACTCAATATGTTGGGGGCAAAATGCTAATTAACTTGTGAACCCCTCAGACGGGGATTCTGTAACCTGCGGCCCGTGGGTTGGATGCAACCATTTCACGTGGGCCCCTGATACCAGATATCCAGAATAATCAATTTTTTATTCCCGGTTTTTATTTTAATTCATCTATTTTCTTTTTAATAAAGATGTTTTTATCTTATTTTCTCTGTCTTAAACCACTACATAAAAGTATGCACAAGCACAATATTGTATACACAAACATTTACAAAATACATGGGACAATTAAAGATTTTTCTATTTTTAATAAATATTTTAAAATACAATCCACAAAATAAATTCTTAAGAAAGGAACTTGTGTATGTTGAAGGTGTAAAACCCATTTGAATTGTTTGGGTTTTTTTTTTTATATTAACGTGTTGGCTTTTTGTATTAAATATAGGACATTTCCAGCTTCCAGCACTTTAATTATGGACTTGAATAAAGTTAAATGAAATAAATTAATGGATTTAAATTGCTCTTTTCACAAACGGCTGCTTTGTTAATAAGGAACCAAGAATTAAAGTAGATGTTTATTCTTCTCTTTTGTTAGCTAGCAAAGTTCACCAAGAGTTAGTCTAAACTTAAGGGACATTGTGTTAGTTAATTACTGTAGTTTTAAAAGTGTCAGTAGAAAGAGATGCAGCCTCCCGGTAAAATATTTAAAAATAAAGGTTTCAATTGGTCCTAAAAGATCCTCGCTCCAAACGTGTAGCAATTCTCATTGGAAAAACAAGTCTCAGCTTCCGACAATCCTGGCCCGTCATTGGTCCAGGAGGAGACGAAACTAGATTCGGATTGGTTCTATATCTAAAAATTTAGCTTTTTTATTGTTTGGAGACTGAAAAGCAGGAGGCTTGTATTCCTTTCAAATTAAGTTTATCTATGTAAACTTTTGAACTCTTGTACTATGTAACTTTTAGGTATATAAATCTTGAAACAGTATAACCTATGTTTGGCTCAATTGTACTGGGGTTTCCTTTTGTTTATATTTTATTTTAATCCCCAATTAGTGATTTCTAGTGTGTTGGTATAAAGTTTTCATTCTGGAATCAGAAGCCAGTGCTCTTGAACATTTAGGCAGGGGCTGCTCACTTTTAAATTTCAAATGGGTTGGATTTTATTTCTTTCTCAAATGGCCAGCCACTGTCTGATTTTGAAACTTATACTATCTATTTCTTTACCCTAATGTTGTGTTCTTTCTTGGGGGGAACTTCTGCCAGCGCTGGACAACATTTTCATCTAGAACAAGGTAAATTGGGTTTTTAACTGGCATTTTAGGGATACAGTATGTTCTACCTGCTTAGAGGCTCTTGTGTCCTTCCCCACAAGAGACACTTAGAAGGGGGTGGGTTTTTTAGGTGACACCAGTGATGGGATGTAACAGGTTTTCACCAGCTCACCAGAACCGGTAGTAACTTTTCCCAGTGTCCCAGAGAACTGGTAGCAGCTTTTGGGGGGAATCACCTTTGAGGCTTACCTATTGACTGGTTCCCCCACTGCGCTTGTGCACCAAGCACTTGGTGTGCATGCATGCCTACAGTGCTTGGCACGTATGCACGGCCTCCAGTCCTTGCTGACCTCACAAGTGGGGAGGAGGAAGAGAAGCTGCTAGCCTGAAGCTCCCTATAGCCTTAAACTCCCCAGGGTACGTGACTCACCTTTTGATGTGGTGCGTCTGTGTGTATTTTAATGTGTATTTAATACCTTTACCTATATTGATGTACTACCACAGTTCCTAAAAAGGCCTGGCTTGGGGTTTTTAAGCAAAGTCTTGGAGTTACCTCATCAATAAGCTACACCTGTACTATTCTAATTGCCGAACCCTTAAGGAGGTACAGCTGTTTTACATTTACATTAAGGCATACTATCCTAGAGAACTGGTTAGGCAAATACTTAGTACCTAACTTCTTTAACTGTTGAAAAGTTGAAAAGTGCCAAAATGAAGGCATATTGTGGTGAGTTCATTCTGTAGTTCCTTCCATCTGACCTAGTGTGAGAAAGATTAGCCAGAATAAGCTTTAAACTCTGGTTTAAAAGCTCTGGTTGATTTGTGTGTGGGGTGAGTGGGTGTTTGGGTGTATTTTAATGTATTTTTATTTTATTTATTTATTTAATTTACGGGTTTGTGTGGTGGGTGGGTGGGTTGAGGGGTGTGTGTGTGTGTGCTTATTTTTATTATTAATTTTTCTTTGGCCCCGCCCACATCATGATGTCATGACATTGGCTCTGCCCACGATGTCATGATGTTAGCTCCTCCCACACTGTGATGACATCACGGTGGGGTAGTAAATTTTTTGACATCCCACCACTGGGTGACACCCTCCACAGCCTCCACCACACCAGGAAGTGCCATGTGGTGGAGGAAGGGCAAAATGGCCCTCTGGCCCCTGAAACTGTCTGAGGGACCGTGAGTGGGCCCCTGGCTTAAAAAGGTTGAGAACTCCTGGCCCAGAGAGTTCACTATACCACTATGTGGCAGTATATAAGTGTACAGTAATTTTAAACCTGACTGTTCCTTAGAAGGTCAAATAGTAAAGATGAAACTAAAGTACTTTTGGACATCAACTGAGAAGAGAGGATTCATTTGAGAAAGCCTTGATGCTGGGAAAGGTGGAGGGCAAAAGAAGAAGGGGCGGCCAAAGATGAGCTGGTTAGATGGTATTGTAGACACAATGGACACAGAGCTGGGCAGGTTGAGGAGGATGGTGGAGGACAGAAGTGCCTGAAGGACAATGATCCATAGGGTCGCAAAGGGTTGGAATCGACAGTGCGACTGAACAACAACAAAATTTATACATAAAATGCATGCTTTTTTTCTTAATGCAAGTTGTTCGTGCAAAACTCATGATTTTTCTCTCTTACTCCTAGTGCTGCTTTGCTTTTACTACTTTTGATCGACTAACAAATGGAGCTTTGTCAACTCCAGTGGAGTTGCTAAATAAAGCCTGCTAAGAAATTACATGAGGTTTTATATATATCCACTGGATAAACCACGGCAGGAAGGCAACAATGTAAACAACATGGGAGCACATCAACATAAGTCTGTAAGTGCAGAGACCTTAGACTTGACTTATGTGCTAATCAAATACATAAAGAATGCACCTGTTAAAATGATTCTCCAGTTCTCCATAAATATTTTGAAAAAGTAGAAAGGTTCCTAAAATAGGCTTTCGGTTTGGCAGGAGAAGCAGAGAAGAAGCTTCTGCAGGCAGAAGAGCAGCAATAAGAAAAGAAAATAGAGCTGCAGATTATTTCTGTTCCATCACCAAACCTGCTTGTATCAGAAATGACTATCCTGTTGACCACATCTTCTTTTGATCCTTTAGCAAAAAAGGCAGGGGATACACAAATGGAAATTGAGATGTTAAAAGCATTTATTAACTTACACTATGGTTTTAGATCCCATCTTACTACATATGCAGAGAATTTGCCCAATTTAAAAAAGCAGCTGGAAATATTGTTGATATTTTTATTTATTTATTTATTTATTTACATGTATACCCTCCCCTTTTGGGGCAAGCACCACTTGCATACGACTGGCTTTCAAGCAAGGGAGTCCTTTATCTTCCTGGAAATGGCCCTGATTCAGTATCCATGGTTTCAGTTATTCATCCGTTTAAAAATATTCAATAAAAATCCTAAAATACATAATACCGTACACAGTATTTCTGTGGCACATTACCAGAACTGGCCACCAGAGGCTACTGTCTGCAATGTAAAATACTGTATGGGGCTCACTTTTATACTGTATGGTTTCAGATATCCACAGAAAGTCTTGGAACATATCCCCCACCCCCACCCCCCGAACACAGGAAGGTGACATGCATATAACACCCATGTAACGTGAAATTTTTGAAGTGGTAGCCGTGTTTGTCTGTGCAAGCATATCAGAAAGTAAATTAATTTAAAAAGACAAAAAGGTTGTTGGCACCTTAAAGACTAACTCCTGTATTTAAATGCGAGCTTTCATGGATCAAGTCCACTTCATTAGTAAAGTGAGTTACTGAATAAAACTGGAGTAGATTCATAACCCCCTCAAAACGGGTGCTGCCAGCCAACACAGCTTGGAGGCTTGCAGCAACAATGTCTTTATTTCTTGTGCTCAGAAGCAGCGCTAGTCATAAGATACAGTACATGGTTTGGACTAAAATAGCTAATGTCATCCTTCACATTGCAATGTCACAGTACATAGGAGGTGAAACCAGCCAAGTTATTTTGGAACCTGAAGGCAGAAATGCCCATTAGCACATCTTCTCAACACTTTGCACTGGTATGACAGCAGTAGACTCTGCTCCACTGCATTAAAATAAAACTGTTCAGTGTACTTGTTTGTTTATTGACACAGCAGTTAAAATTCACAGCACTATCACACCTTTGGATGTCTTCCTAAGCCAAAGGATTGCTTAACAACCTCTCTTGCTGATAGGCAGGTGGTAAGAGTTATGTAAATGACCTTGCTTAATGTTTACTACTATCTGGAAGGGGAAAAGGCCTTCCTATACTGTATTTCCATTTGTCTTCTTTACAATTACTGTACTAGTGAGTGGAGACAGGGAAAGGACTTTTAGACATTACAGTATACTTAATGTTTTGTGTAATATGCTATCAAGTTGTTTTCAACTTATGATCGTACGCAAAAATCAGTTCTGGACTCTTTCAATGTTGAGAAGTTTGGTGAATCCCCAAATTTCCACCCCCAACACTAACATTGAATTAATTACTGTACTAGTGAGTGGAGACAGGGAAAGGACTGATACCTAATAACAAACTCTCTCTCTCTCTCTTGGCTGTACTAAAAACAGGTTTTCTGGCAATCTTCCCCTCTTTCTCCCAGGCTTCAACAAAACTTGGGGCTCAGTTTCAATAACTATTTAATGTGCTAGTTAGTAGCACCTGAATACACGTGATCATAAATTGGAGTTGGGCACCACTTCTTTTCATTTTAAGATATTGCCTGGTCTTTAATCAAGCAGAATATTTGTTTTTCCAAGATGTTGACCTTAGTTCTTGGGTCCCATCTGGACACGCACGATTATACCGCCTCTGTGGGAACCAGAATTGTTTGCTCAGGAACAAATAAGCAAGGCTATAAATGCTGGTTGGCTGTCAATTTTGAATTGTGTTCAATCTAGCTGTTTCAGACTGAATTGTTGACTGAGAATCTCAAACCTTCA
Organism: Furcifer pardalis; assembly: GCA_030440675.1. Taxonomy (NCBI): domain Eukaryota; kingdom Metazoa; phylum Chordata; class Lepidosauria; order Squamata; family Chamaeleonidae; genus Furcifer; species Furcifer pardalis. Next base: position 155,892,092 of record CP126893.1, read on the forward strand.
ACTGGCATGAGAGGTGAGTTTCTGCATTTTTTCTTTCTGTCATTGCCATCAAAATGCCTAAGAGCCAAACTAAGTGATGTGAGAAGCAGGGTTTTGTTTAGGGGTTGTTGGTTTTGCACATATCTAGACAAAAAATTATGAGTTTGAGAAAAATGTGTGCTTTTGGAAATTGACAGATGTGCAGTTTAAGAATTAGAGAGAAAAACGTTTGTTGTTGAGTCACACACTCGAGTCCAACCCATTACGACCCCATGGACCACAGGACGCCAGGCTCCTTTGTCATTCACCATCTTCCGGAGTCTGTCCAGATCAGGGATTCAGGTGTTCTTCTTCTTCTTCCATGTCTAGGCCAGACGTGAAACTGCCAAAATGAAGGCACCTTTGGGCGAGTTCATTCTGCAGTTCCTTTTGCCTGATCTAGTGTGAGAAAGATTAGTCGGCAACACAAGGTTGTCATTACCAGGGTAGGCCTGATTGTGGTTCAAAAATACCACAGTCTTCAAGGAAGCTCTATCTGTGTACCCCTGTTCAGGTGTGATATGCCATTTCTTATTATCTTTCCATCCACATTCAAGGATTGGATAACTTTGGGAAAACCACACTGCACCACAAGTGAGCCTATTTCACCCTTCCTCCTTTTAAAGAGAAACAAACATTAAATGTAAAGATTGTCCTTGCTTGAAAGCCAGTCATATCCGACTCTAGGTTATGGTGCTCATCTCTGTTTACAGCCAAAGAGCCAGTGCTGTCTGCATCTGCAGATGTTTTTGTGGTCATGTGGCAGGCATGACTAGACACCGGAGTGCTGGAACATGTTACCTTTCCCACAGAAGTAGTATCTATTTATCTACTTGCAATTTTTTGCTTTTCAACTGCTAGGTTGGCAAGAGCTGGAACAGAGATGGTAGCTCACTCCATAATGCAGCACTTGGGTCTCAAATTGCTGAGCTGTCAACCTTCAAGTCGTCAAGTTCAGTGTCTTAACTACTAAGCCACCACAGTCTCCAAAACATTAAAAACAAGAAAATAATAAAATTTCAAATCCCTGCCCCCTAGCCATTGCTTTAAGTACTGTATATGCTGGCGTATAAGACTATTTCCCCCCCCTGAAAAACATGGCTCCAAGTGGGGGGGGTCGTCTTATACGCCAGGTGCACTTCAGTTGGGATAGACATAGCTGCCCATAGTGGCCTCCCGATGCTCACCTGGTGCCCATAGTGGCCTCCCGATGCCCACCCACCTCATTCTACATACCATCCAGTATCATGCAGTATCCAGCATGGCTGCGGCGAGCATCAGCAGCGAGACAGCGGTGTCAGCCTTTTCAGCGTGACCGGCCCGTTCTGCTCAGCGGGAAGTCTACGCAGAGCTCGCACTTGCGCACTAGTGCCGGCCACAGGGAGATGTTGAAATCAAATCTGATGTTCTTTTATGTTTTATTTGGTGTGTGGAAGGTGTGTGGAAGAGGGGGTAGTCTTATACAGTGAGTATATAACAAACACTATATTTTGAGTGTAAATGATGGGGGGTCGTCTTATACACCCAGTCGACTTATACGCCTGCAAATACGGTGTGTGGACTTTTGGTGGCAGGGTGATGTTTACACTTTTTATTATGCTGTCTAGGTTTTTCATAGCTTGCCTCCCAAGAAGTAAGTGTCTTTTTTATTTAATGGCTGCAGTCACCATCTGCAGTGGTCTTAGATCCCAAGAAAGTAAAGTCTGTCACTGCTTCCATTTCTTCCCTTTCTATTTGCCAGGGAGTGATGGGTCCAGATGCCATGATCTTGGGTTTTTTTAATGTTGAGTTTCAGGCCAGCTTTTGCACTCTCCTCTTTCACCCTCATCAAGAGGCTCATTAGGTCTTCCTTGCTTTCTGCTATTAGGGTAGTATCATCTGCATATCTAAGGTGGTTGATATGCTAGATTATAAGGAATTTTGAAAACTCTCTGCATCTTCTTCTTTCTCCCCGTACATGAGAAGAGTGGTAGGAAGCTTTCAATTTATTAATAAGTGATTTGATCCTGCAGTAGCTTAAGCAAAGTAGATACCATACATACTTGAGTATAAGCCAACTTGAATATAAACCAAGGTAACTATTTTTGGCCTGAAAACACAGGAAAAAAGACTGACCCGAGTATAAGCCGAGGGTGGGAAATACAGCGGCTGCTAGTGAATTTCAGTAATCAAAATGCATGAAAATAAGATAAAATTAATTAAATTGACGTTGTGTCTCAATCTGTCATGGTCTTGGGACCCTCATGGTCATTGATCAGAGTATAAACCATGTCCCCTTTTTGGGGCTAAAAAACTCTCCTTATACTTGATTATATACGGTAAGCAATCTGCTTTGGTTCGACACCAGTGATAAAATATTCTGGAACCAAACCATAATGGATTGACCTCGCCTGGACTAGAAAAACAGTAGCGACTTTACAGGTAGGCAAAGATGAGTGTCTAGCTGGTTCACAATATGTTTGCCAGAAAAAAGGTGTGAAGCAGCCTGTCTCCAAAGTGGATCAAACGGGGGGGGGGGGGGCAGTAGATAGTCTTATTTTCCATACATTTGCTTAATACTCTTTTTAAATACTCTTTCCAGATTGGTGATTATCAATACCTTGGGTAAATTGCAAACTCCATAGTTTAAGAATGTGCTTTGTAAAAGAAGTACATCCTTGTGTTTACCTGGTATTTCCCACTTTTCACCTTTATAGGATGCTCCCAAATTCCTAACCTTTCTTCCAGGCTGAAAGTCACAAGAATGTGATGTTTTCTTAATTATGGAAAGTCTTATGGGGTCACCAAAGTTTGAACTCAAGAATAACAATCTGCTCCAGCCCCACAATCACCTTATTTAATTTCATTATATACTGTCTTTTGCCCAGGGATAGGGCCCAAGAAAGTCCACAATGTAGCTAGAAAAGCAATACCACAATACCATGATACAGTACCTGAAATCCATTCAGTCCTTTTCTAGCTGGAATATAGAGAGTTCTCCACTGTGATTCTTGTGGGGTGAAGTGGGGATGTATAAACCAGAATGTGTGTGAATGTCTGAGAATTGCTGCAGGGACTCTGTCAGCTAGAAATGGATTGGACGGTACGGTACAAATCTTCTTAGGCAAAGACACAGTTTAGCTGATACACTATTAATATTTAAAAAAATCAGCTGAAATTTTATAACATATTAAATAATTTACTAGTGATTGTGTATATATTTTAAATAAATCAGCATATCCAGATAAACACACACACACCCAAAAAAATTGTCTTATTAGGCAAGGAACAGGTTGAAGGCCTATTTAAATGAAAATATTCCTGACCTGTTGATGGAAGAAGGCAAGCCAAGGCCTGGCCTAGTTTCCCCACAGCACAGACTATGAAAGTTGCCTCATTCAGTACCTTCCTCAGTTCTCATACTTCCCTCTAGTGGCTCCTGATTGCTCTTACCATGAAACAAATTACTCCTTCCTTCACTCCTTTTGCGGAAGTTTGCCTCAAGGCTGTGGCAGTCCATTGCAGTCCCGGTGCTAAATCCTGCAAGGCTCCGTGATCATAGTGTGTGGGTCACTTAACGGCAAGTGGAGATGTACCTTAAATAAATTCATGCCAATGGTACTTTTCCTGTTACAGGAAAAATTTATTCTTTGATACAAGTTGCAGCCAACAAAGGGGGGGGGGGGAATCAAGGCAATCTATAGGAATTCAGACCATGCAAAATGTACATGCTTGAGCCAGAAGAGATGCATTAGGCTTAACATGTAAAAGGTGCCCCTAACAGAGTGAAATTTTCATGCTCAGCCAAAACATTTGCTGTAATCTTGCTCTCTTGTTGTCATGCACTACAAGCACAACAATCTATAGAAACAATGACAAATGGCTAGGACCTAGGAGAGGTACAGTCCAAAACACACAAAAAACAAGGAATTTGCAAGTCATATTCTTTTTTGGCTGTACCTCATTTAAGGTTAATTCTTTTTCAGGTGTCATGAAGCTCCAAATACTATTATATCTGATTCCTTTATTTTTCCGGGGTCACAGTTATGCCTCTGAAGAAGATATGGTAGTGGTCACTAACAGTGGCCCTATTCATGGCATGCACCTTAATACAACTTTTGGCATGGTGACAGCTTTCTTAGGAATCCCTTATGCCGAACCTCCAGTGGAGAAGCTACGTTTCCAAAAGCCCCTTCCCCATAAGCCATGGGACCACATCTTGGAGGCCACAGACTTTGGCAATTCTTGCTACCAGGAGATCACAGAACAGTCTAACGATCATGTAGAAATGTTTGCAGAAGAGACTTTGCCACTGTCTGAGGACTGCTTGTTCCTCAACGTCTGGGTGCCTCATCCTCGACCTTCAACCCCATCTGCAGTTTTTGTCTGGATCCATGGAGGTGCCTTTCTTCAAGGTTCTGGCTCCCATGATAAAAGTCTCTTAGCTGCTGCTGAGAACATCATTGTAGCTTCTATGAACTACCGCCTAGCTTCCTTGGGCTTCCTCTATCTACCTCCAGAGGCTCCAGGGAATGCTGGCTTGTGGGACCAACATCTGGCTTTGAGGTGGTTGTGGGAGAACTTGGCTGCCTTTGGCGGGGATCCAAACCGGATAACCATAGGGGGGCAAAGTGCTGGGGCTGCTTCAGTTGGCTTCCACCTTCTCTCGCCAATGAGCCAACCAATTTTTGCTCAAGCTACCTTACAAAGTGGAGCCACTGTTTCCCCCTGGGCTTGGGTCAACCCTGAGGAGGCCAAGGTCAGAGGACGAACCCTTGGCCAGCTGTTCGACTGTACTGAGAAGGAGGACCAAGCAGTTGTTCAATGCCTACAGACGAAGAGCCCAGGAGAATTAGTGCAGAAAATGCCCATCACAGGAAAGAATGCTCTATTGGATTTTCCCTTTGTGCCCACCACGGATAAGGAATTTCTTCCAGATGACCCTCAGAAACTTCTTGAAGCTGGGAGGTTCCTATCAAAACCTGTTCTGACTGGCTTTACATCTGATGAGGGCACCATTTTTCTCTTCGGATCTGCACCCGGTTTCAGCCTGGACAATGAAAGCTTGATCAGTTACAAACAGTTATTAGAGGGTCTCCGTCTGTTGGCACCAGAGGCCTCCGAGAGTACCATAGAAGCTGCAGCGCTCATCTATAGCCAAGATGAGCATGGCAAAGAAAAGTATCGGAATGCCATGATCAGAGCTTCTGGGGACTATGCCTTCCTATGCCCAGTGGCTAGTGTGGCCAGCCAAATGGCTGAAGCTGGAAGCCCAGTTTTTGCCTACTTATTCACTCATCGCCCTGCCTTCATAGTTGCACCTGATTGGATTGGGGTACCTCACTGTTCCGAATTACCTTATTTATTTGGTGACATTCTGTCTATGCTAGAAAGCAAAGCTACAACCTCAGATGATGAGAGCATTCTGAGCCAAAGAGTTATGCAATATTGGGGACAATTTATAAAAACTGGGTAAGTGATCCCTGCCTTTCTCATCTTCTTTACCCTCACCCAATTCCTAGCCTTCTACCCCTTCTCATTCTGCCTTAGAACAGCAGGATTTCAGTTCGAGGTTTTACATAACGCAGGGCTGGATGAATCACAAATTATTTCTTTTTCCATTCCATTCCAAGAGCTAATTTAGGTATTTCTTATGATTTCTGAACATGGCCCTTGAGAAGTCATTAGGGATGTGTGATGTGTAAGATCCTCAGTGGCTGATGTTGTGAGTTCAATGCTGATGGGTATCCATTCTTCTGAGGTTGGTAAAATTAGTACCCAGCATGTTGGGAGCTAAATGCTAATTAACTTGTGAACCGGCCAGAGAGTCCACTAAGTGCTATGGGGTGGTATATAAATGTAACTGCTAGATGGACTACAGATATCATAATTCTCCATTTGGGGAGTTCTACGTATTTGCAGACAGCTTATTTATTTTTTATTTTATTTATTTCATTTCATTTCATTTGTCCCCCGCCCTCCTCCAAAGACTCAGGGCGGCTTTACAACTAAAAACAATTAAAATACATACATACAATCAAGTTAAAAATTAGCATAAAATTAAATTAAAATTCAAGCTTAAAACACCGAGGAGAGAGGTGGGATATTTAAAAGAGCCAGGCAACCGAGTTGGCCGTCTGGCCCACTCCCCACAGATGTCCCGCCAGCCAGGTCTTCACTCCTTTCCTAAAGGGCAGCAACTCCGTCTGGAAACGCAACTCCGTTGGCAGGAGGTTCCATAGGGCCAGAGTAGACACAGAAAAGGCCCTCCTTCTCGTACTAGAGAGATGAGCCTCTCTAGCTAAAAGTACAACCAGAGAGCGTCTCCGGTCTGCTCTAGTGGGACAGACAGATGTTCTCAGGGTGACGCGGTCTCTTAAGTATCCTAGCCCACTATCATGTAGGGCTTTAAAGATAATAACCAGCACCTTGAATAGCACCCGGAGGCACACTGGGAGCCAGTGCAGCTCCCGGAGAAGTGGTGAGGCATGAGCATAAAGTCTGCCTCCCATTACAACTCGAGCAGCCGCATTCTGGACCAGCTGAAGCCTCTGAATGGTCGCCAAGGGCAGCCCCATGTAGAGCGTATTACAATAATCGAGTCTGGAGGTGACCAAGGCATGTGTGATCATGAGCAAGGAGTCCCGATCCAGTAACTGGCACACAACATGAAGTTGTGCAAAAGCCCTCCTAGCCACGACTACCACCTGCTCTTTGCTCTTTGAGCAGTAGTCGTGAGTCCTGGAGGACCCCCAGATTACACAACGGGTCTGTTTGGGGCAAAACTGCCCCATCCAAAACCAAAGCTGGTAGCTCCCAGGTTAGCAAGGGATCCCTGACCCACAACCACTCAGTCTTGCCAGGATTCAGTTGTAGCCTGTTGTCCCCCATCCAGACCCTGACAGCCTCGAGGCACCTGGAAAGGACTTCCACTGCGACTCTAGGGTCCCCAATTGGGTATAATCTGTATACTGATGATACCTTACTCTGTGGGAACGAATTATCTCACCCAGCGGTTTCATGTAGATGTTTAATAGGAGAGGTGAAAGCAACGAGCCCTGAGGCACCCCATATTGGAGCAGCCTAGGGCTGGATTTCTCACCCTCCAACCACACCTACTGGGTCCAGTCCCTCAGAAATGAGGAAAACCAGGACCACACAGTGCCCTGGATCTCCAATATCCAGAGACTTTCCAGAAGAATATCGTGGTTGACGGTATCGAAAGCTGCTGAGAGGTCAATAAGAGCCAGGACAGACAGATGTCCACCATCCCACTCTCTACAGAGATCATCCACAAGTGCAACTAATCAGTGGTGGGATGTCAAAAAAATTACTACCCCACCGTGATGTCATCATAGTGTGGGCGGAGCTAACATCATGATGTCATAATGCCATGGGCGGGGCCAAAGGAAAAAATTACAAAATATAAAATAAAATAAAGCACACACACACACACACACACACACCCCTCAACCCACCCATCCACCCACAACACAAACTCGTAAATGAATACATAAATAAATAACTATATTAAAATATAGCCACCCACCCAAACCAAACAAAAACCAACCAGAGCTTTTAAAACAGAGCTTAAAGCTTATTCTGGCTAATCTTTCTCACACTAGGCCAGATGGAAGGAACTACAGAATGAACTCACCACAAGATGGCTTCATTTTGGCACTTTTCAACTTTTCAACAGTTAAAGAAGTTAGGTTCTAAGTCTTTGCCTAACCAGTTCTCTAGGATAATATGCCTTAATGTAAATGTAAAACAGCTGTACCTCCTTAAGGGTTCTCCAATTGGAACAGCACTTGGAAAAACACAGGTGTAGCTTATTGAAGAGGTAACTCCAAGACTTTGCTTAAAAATCCAGTGAAAAGGTAAGCCCTGAAGGTGGTTCCCTCCAAAAGCTGCTACTGGTTCTCCGGGACATTGGGAAAAGTTACTACTGTTTCTGGCAAACTGGTGAGAACCTGTTACATCCCATCACTGCAACCAATGCAGTTTCCATACCATATCCGGGCCTGAATCCTGACTGAAAGGGGTCCAGATAATCCGCTTCATCCAGGATCTCCTGTAACCGCCATGCCACTGCCTTCTCCAAAACCTTACCCCAAAAGGGCAGATTAGAGACAGGCTGATAATTTGCCATTATTGCTGGGTCGAGGGATGACTTCTTCAGGAGGGGGCGCACCAAAGCATGTTTTAAAGGTGCTGGGGAAAACCCCTCCTGCAGAGAAGAGTTAATTATTGCCTCGACCCAACCACCTATCACTATCCTAGTAGATTTAATTAACCAGGCGGGGCATGGATCTAACGCACAGGCAGTGGCCTGGATAGCTACTAGGAGCCTGTCCACTTCCTCAGGGACAACTGGATCAAACCGATCTCACATAACATGGCCAGACTGTGCTTCAGTCAACTCCAGCTCTACATTTTCCATGCCGGGATTCAACCCCAAGTGAATCTGAGCAATTTTCTCTGCCAGATAATCCGCAAAAGCCTCAGCCGATTCCTGCCAACTGGGGTCCAATCTCCCCCTACCAAGGAGGGACCTGGTCACCCGGAACAGGGTCGCTGTGTGAATATCCATAGAGGCAATGAGGGTGGTGAAATACTGGTGTTTCACCACCTCCATTGCCACTAGGTAGGCTTTAATAGCAACTCTAACCAGTGTTCGGTCATGCTCACTCCGAGTCTTCACCCAGTGTCGCTCTTGGCATCTCTTTGCCTGTTTGAGCCCCCTCAGCTCCTCCGTATACCATGGGGATGAACGGTGGCAACGAGCATAGAGAGGCCGTAGTGGAGCGATTACATCCAAGGCTGCCGTCGCCCTCTCACTACAGAGGTTGACAAGCGCCTCAAGTGAATCGCATCGCTGGTCCAGAAGAATATCCCCCAGCTCCCTTTGGAATCCATCCAGATCCATCAGTCGCCGGGGGTGGGCCAATCTAATAGCTGCACTTGAGGACATGAAAGGAGTCTCATTCAGGTGTCCCCTGATAATCCTTTCAAACCAGAGTGATCTCTGGCATGAAATTATTATTATTACAAACACATAAATGTGATATACCTGAGAGAAGTCTTACATTGTACAACTCTGAGGCTTTTAGCTAGATCTACTCAGACATCCTGTTCCTCCTACACTAGATGAAAAAGTTCCTTTCAGTGGATGAAGGCATTGCTCCAAGCTCCCTCCTTCAGTTTAGAGCAATGGTTTATTCTAAAGTGCTGCACGCTGGGCGGAGCAAGTGAGGGGCGGTGACCAAGCGGTTCCTGGGGGCAGCCTTCTCTCCCCCCCCCCCATCCCTTGGTCGTCGCCCCTGTCCAGTGCTCTCCCATGGTGCCCAGCACACTCCTGGCTTGAATTCCTCCCATTCCGGCTGAGATTTCTGTTCTTGTAGATTTGGGATGTGCCAGTACTTCCACTGCCAGGAAAAAGCCCATTAACCTACTTTCTTCTGTTCACTTGCATTTTCCTCCCTTATCTCGCCCTGATTTTCTTCCCCTCACAGATTTCCTGATGGGGAAAGTGGCAGACAGTGGCCTGTCTTCACAGGGCAGAACTTCTTTCACATCGACACAGAATTAGATCAAGATGAAGAAACATCACCCACCCTCTACTGTGGATTTTGGAAGTTGCTGGCCATGCAGAAGCTCAAAGTAAGTAATACAGCTTCTAGGTGGTAAAGGAGTAAGAGACCGTGAACCAAGTGGAGGGCCTTCCTGTGACATGTGATTTCAGAGCATCGTTAAATTTGGGGGAATCTGGGATTGACAAGAGGCTCTGATGCTTTATTTGCTGGAGTTTATGGGGCTGTTATGAATATCTAATTAAGTGTTTCCCAACATGGGGCCCAGGCCCCACAGGGAGACTTCAATTCCCAGAAGCCTAAGTCGGTACATTGGCTGATCAGTGCTTTGGGGAATTAACTCAGGCTTCTGGGAATTGGAGTCCAAAAACCAAAGGTTGGGAAAGAGTGCTCTAATCCACCTCTGTGTTTTTCCTCACAGACCTCCAAGAAGACTCAATTGTATTGAACCATGAAGTCCCAAAATTCAGCAGAAGTAGTTTTAAAGGTGAATAAAAATAGTGATTAATATTTGTGTGGGTGGTCTGGACCAGGATGATATCAGTTTAAATGCTTGTGTCTTTTCCTGTTCCTCATCCCCCCTCAAATTTTTAGGTTAGTCACTAGCTTCAAGCTTGATCGCTTTCACAAGATTGTTGAAAATAGCTGGGGAATTATGGGTAATGATGAGTTGTTTCTGTGATTTCCAGTGTGTTGAACCAACATTATTCTACAGATAGGAATGAAGAAGCTCAAACCTTTTCTATTACAGCCTTCTTCAACTAAACACACTTTGCTGTTTCCCAGGCTCAGAACCAGTGGCTTGAAGACTCTTCCACCCAGTGGTGGGCATCAGCAGGTTCGCACCAGTTCGCCAGAACTTGTAGCAGAAATTCTGGCTGGCCCCACCCATTCAAGTTTTGTAATAAAGTAGTCCTAATTCAGATGCAATGCAGGGGTTTCCCACTGGCCACGTCCACCATACCACGCCCACAGTGTGGTAGTAAATTTCTGTAACCCACCACTGCTTCCACCAATAGGATGTCTGAAAACTAAAGGATTTATTTCCAATTCTTATAATTGTTTAGAATTGCTTTAAAATATAAAATTCAGCTTACACCTAAAATTTACATCTACAGGCTTTCAAATCCTTATGCAAATGTAAGGGAAACAAGGGTGAGTATGTGTGGGCTCCTGTGATTGCCTGATGCTACATCACACACACTGAATATCAACAAAAACACTGGAGATATGTAGCAGCTCCAGAAAATTAACATCATGGAATGCTGGAAAATTGTGATCTTTGAATGGATTTTTCTATAAGCAAAATTAATTAGAAAAAAAGAAAGGAGCCAAAGGTTAATAGCAAAACTTTCTGGGCAGTCAGGCAGGAAGGCAACCTGTAATTAAGATCTCCTGCTTGCTACTGAAACCTGCAATAATTACACAGAAAAAACCAAGTCATGTTACACACATTGGCTTCAGGGAAGCTGATCAAATACAGTAGCAAGTTCAGGGGTGGGGAACCTGCAGCTTTGAGGGGAGTGTGGGCTTCTGGGAGTTGAAGTCCAAGAACATCTGGAGAGCCAAGTTTGAGGACCTCTGCACTAGATAATAAACCACAAAAGGGATTAGTCAAAAAGCTTCTTGGGAACAGGAAAAGAATGGACCCAGGCTATCTTGTCCCTGCCCTTTAAGCCCAGGTGTGCAATGCTTTGTCACTTACTTTGCAGATCGACTGCAATTACACAAGGCAAGAGTGCTTTATTTACAGTAATAGCTTAGGGATCATTTGTTTAGCCAGAGGCAGGCAGAGGTGAAAATAATCTTTTGTTAAATGTCCATCTATGCTGTACTGTTAATCTGTGCAAGTATCAAACAACTCCTGTGTGTATGATATAAAAACCTCTGACTTGCCTATATACTGTATGCAATTTACCCTTTTCTGCTTTTAGGAAAAGAGTCAGTTACTGCCAGTTTGAATCAAAATTCTCTTTAATAAATCACACCTGTTTCAACAACTAAAGAGCTGTCAGCCTGATTTCTTGCCAAGGGCCTTGGTAAAGGTTGCCCTTGCTTGGAAGCCAACTGTATCTGACTCTAGGGTTCGGTGCTCATCTCGATTTACAGCCGAAGAGCCAGAGCTATCTGTGTCTGTAGATGTTTCCATGAACATATGGCAGGCATGACTAGAGACAGAACACTGTTACCTTCCCCTTCAAAGTGATACCCATTTATCTGCTTGCAATTTCTTGCTTTTGAACTGCTAGGTTGGAAGGAGCTGGGACAGAGACAGGAGCTCACTCCATCGTGCAGCACTCAGGTCTTGAACTGCTGGTGGAGGGCAGCAGTTTCATCAATCCTGGCCTGGGACTGATGTGCACTTTGTGTGCCAAATGGGCTCAGGACCAGAAAGTGACTAGTGGAAGTGGATCAGTGGTATGGGCGTCACACTGGATGCAGAAGGCAAATGGAAGGCCACTGCATTATATTGTTTCCAAGACAATCTTCATGGCTGATCACCATGAGGACAGCCAATATTCAGAATTGGCATTGAAAGAAGGTGCTATAAGACATCTCAAAAGACTGTAATGAAGAGGACAACAATGAAATCTTGCCAGTTGAAATCATGTACAATAACATTAACTTATAAACCATATACTGTAATGTGTCATTCTGCTTTAATAAGCCATCTAACATGGGAAACCAAAACATTCATTTTTTTCAAAGTTGGAGATTTCAAAAGCCACAGCAACATTTGAGCTGTGAACACAATGACAAAAATGGCAAAGCACTTATATAATGGGCAGGTTCCAATTTAGTGTACAGTTGTACCTCGCTTAAAGAGCATAATGCGTTCCACAGGATTGCTCTTTAAGCGAGTTTGCTCTTTAAGCGAAACACCATAGTAAGTGACCAATTGTGGGGGGATTGCAAACCCCGATTTATTTGTTAAGCGAGTTTTTGGTTGGTTTTATTTGTTAAGCAAAGCGAACATTCAGAGAAAATTCTGTTCTTTAAGCGAGTTACTCTTTAAGCGAAACGCTCTTTATGCGAGGTTTGACTGTACTCTGTATGCAGTGGTGGGCATCAGCAGGTTCACACCCGTTCGCCAGAACCAGTAGCAGAAATTCTGGATGGCCCCACCACCCATCCAACTTTTGAAATACAGCAGAAGCGTAGCTTACCTTGGCGGGGCCCCGTATAAAAATTGTTTGGGGGCCCTTTATATGCGGGGCGGAGCTAACATCATGACATCATGACGTCGGGGGGGGAGCCAACGTCATGACGTCATGGGCGGGGCCAAAAATAAAAATAAAATAAATAAATGAATAAAATAGAATAAAATTAAAACAAACAAACAAACACACACACACCTCAACCCACCCACCCACCCAAACAACCACAACACAAACCCGTAAATAACTTAAATAATTAAAATAAATAAAGAAATAAAATAAAAATTTAATAAAAATCCACCCACCCACCCAACACACACATAAACCACCCACCCACCCGAAACACAAAACCCTCACTTACCCTCCTGGGGCCGCATGGCAAGGCGTGCTGCCCCCAACTGCAGCCTCCTCCTCCTCTTCCGGAGCCGCTTGCGGCTTGCCGCTGCTGCTGTCGCCGCCACCACCGCCGGACCCGGGTGGTGGAGCAAGGTGAGGGGAAGGGAAAGGAGCCAAGGCTTTGCTGCCCATTTTGGAAAGCGCCGCCGCTGGGGGCAACCGGCCCCCCTCACCTTGCTCCACCACCCGGGTCCGGCGGTGGTGGCGGCGACAGCAGCAGCGGCAAGCCGCAAGCGGCTCCAGAAGAGGAGGAGGAGGCTGCAGTTGGGGGCAGCGCACCTTGCCATGCGGCCCCAGTTCTGACTTCTTTTCAGACCATGAGAAGTCTTTACAAAGGACTAGGTTGCCCTTGCTTGAAAGCCAGTCGTATCTGACTGTAGGGTTAATAAGCATTAGGGGAATCCCCTCCTGAAGCGCTCTTGGCGTCCACTTGGGACTGGGAGCTCGAAACTCCCTCCTCAGCCCTTGTCATTTTCCCCCTTCCTTCCTGCTCCCTCGTCTTGAGGTCGTCCCTCTTCCTCCCTCGGGTGCTCCCCCTATGTCTGGTGGCCCAGGCTCGTCTCCTCCTGAGCCCTGCCCTGAAGAAACCCACGCCAGCCCCTTTCCCTCCCGGGGCTCCTTCCTCTCCCTCACAGAGAGCAAATAAAAAAACCCGGCTCTGGTGAACCGACCAGCCTCAGCCGCCCCCGCACGCGCCTCCTTTTCCGGATCAGTCCTCTCAGGGCGCGCTTTAGCTCCTCGTTTTGGGGTCCCCCCCTTCCCCTCGTGTGGTTTTTATAGCACCCCTCCCCCAGAAGCGTAGCTTACCTTGGCGGGGCCACCATCGGAGCCGCTCCGAAAAGCTGCGGCTCCGACTCTGAATTTTTATTTTTTAAAATTGGAGCCAAAATGGCTCCAATAAAGTGCGCATGCGCAGAAACTCAATCTGACGCATGTGCAATGCGTCAGATTGAGTTTCTAAGCATGCGCAGTAAATTTTTGCTCCAATTTTTATTTTTATTTTTATTTTTTGCTGTTGGGGGCCCCCGTAGCCCGGGCCCCCCGTATAATTGATACGGCTGATACGGCGGTAGCTACGCCTCTAAAATACAGTCAAACCTCGCATAAAGAGCATTTCACTTAAAGAGTAACTCGCTTAAAGAGCAGAATTTTCTCTGAATGTTTGCTTCGCTTAGCAAATAAAACCAACCAAAAACTCGCTTAACAAATAAATTAGGGTTTGCAGTACCGCCCACAATTGATCGTTTACAATGGTGTTTCGCTTAAAGAGCAAACTCGCTTAAAGAGCAATCCTGTGGAACGCATTATGCTCTTTAAGTGAGGTACCACTGTAAAGTAGTCCTAATTTGGATGCAATGCAGGACTTTCCCCTGGCCACGCCCACCATACCACGCCCACAGTGTGGAAGTAATTTTTGTTTAGCCCACCACTGTCTATATGTGATCCAAAACAACACAGTTCATTTGGCAGTGGCAAATGGCTGAGAGGCTACAACCCATATCTAATTTTTGTTAGCCTTTAGCTCAATAGTGCATTAGGGATATAAGTGGTACAATCCCAAACAGCCACTGCAGACCATTTTATGTCAGATCTATACAGCCATCTTCTAGCCTCTTTCTATATCATTCTCTAATTTCAAAAAAACCCAAGTGGGAGAAGTTTACAATGGTTGAGGGGTAATTTGTAATTTCCATCTTTGAATGTTCTTGTGCTTCTATTTGAAGAAGGTGCTTGACCTATTACATGCCAGGTCTCACTCTGCAAACATATACCCAGTACAGCATTCAGGTTATATTTCATGCTTTCAAGAACATCCTTTTAGTGAATACACACACAAAATATAACCTGGGAGAATTTTGATCTCAACTCTTATAGAAACAAAAATGGTATTTTCTGGATAGGCACTATAACCGAGCATGACATGACAATAATTAGGAAGCCAGACGAAGATGTAACAATAGCATCTCGATAATATTTAGATCAAACAAATTAAACAATTTGGGCAAAATACAAGGGACTGCCTCCTTCTGCGTTTAAGAACTGCTGGATGAACAATCAAATGCCAAAACATGGCAGAAGACTATGAATGAATGATCTTAAATCATCTACCCCAAGGATTTTCAAGGTTCTCGTGCCATGAGCCAGACCATGCCCATTCAGACAGCTGAGCAAGCCAGACACGTGGTTTGCCTCATCATAAACATTGCTGCAAACCACGACAGTTGTGTTTGTGCATGCATGGACATGTTTACGGCTGCCGTAAACGTGTCCACTTCTGCTTCTGGGGGTCATTGACACGGGCCAAATGGAATGGCACCAGGGGGCAGCCTACGGTCCGTAGGTTGTGAACCCCTGATCTAGCCCCTAAAATTGGACCTCTTCTAATTCCAGAACAGGCAGGCTTCAAACCTGGAAAGATCCGTGTGGCTCAAATCTTTAATTTAACCCAGCATATAGAAGAGGGTTTCAAAACACATTAAATAACTGGAGCCTCATTTGTCAATCTTACATGGCACATGATACTGCCCACCATCAATTGTTAAAAGCTCCACCTTCTTACTAAAAATCATGGACTAAAGTTGCATTTGATACTATGTCAGTGAAGAGAGATGTAAGTATGAGCTTACATTTACCATGCGAATCAGTGGAACTTAATTCATATTGAATTACTGTATGCCGTACATAAACCTCTGTCGTCTTCTGCATGATTCAGGGGAGATTACAGGCAGCTCCTGCTGATAGGCATTAAAACATGAAGTCAGATTTCCAGTTAAATACCTTACCTCATATTCTTTTTCCTGAAACCCCCCCCCCCTCTCCCAATACAACTGCTCTCCTGCTGCTCAAATAAGAAATCCTACAACCCTTCTTCCTAGGGCTGCTACCACAAAGGACCTTCATTTTGTTTATGGTTTGTTTTTAATTTGGTTTTGATGGCTGTGGACTAGATGCCGCAACATCAATGCATTCCTGTAGCTTTTCTTAATCAAAGAGGAGCAGTGAGCCCACAGGGAATGGCATTTGCCTCGGGCAAAAGTTATCAAAAGCTCAAAGGAACGCCTTCCCCTCTGATGTCTAGCAGAAAATGCTCATTAGGAGGCTACCACATGTTCTGAAATATCATGGCTGTGCTGCAGATGTGAATTTGTACAGTTAATCTTGTCAAAAGGTATTTTTTTAAAGTACTTATACCCTAGCCATGGAGCTTTAATATTTTTAAAAATTGCATCATTCATAGGTGAATAAAGGCAGGTAACTGGTTCACATAAGGATCAGAACACAGGATTATTATGTCTACCACACAATCTTTTCCCAGCAACAACTTTGAAGGCCACATACCTTCTCTCTGCAGTGAACAACACTCAGAAAGCTACATTACTGTTTTTAAAAACAAAGCACAGGCCCCCATTTCTATTCCTTACAGAAAGTGTCATTTTTTCTTTAAAAAATCATCACAATCTGGCTAAAATACCAGAATTGACATGTTCTAAGGGGCTTTGCACTCTTGAAAAGGCCATGTCTCTTGGTGACATCCTGCAATAAAAAGATGGGAGTCAGAAACCTTTGTAAAAGATCTTAATAATCTCTGCCTCTGAGAATAGTGAGAAGCCTTCTAAATAGGTCATAGGGTCCTCTGCAATGTTTAAGAGCTCAAATTTCCCATTTCCCCCCAATGAAATGGATTTCTAACCACCTCTCTCCTTTCTCATTCTTCTTTCTCTCCTCCCCCTTTCACTCTATTTTCCCCTTTCTTTCCTTTTTTCTAAACTTTCTTTCTCACTATCACTTTTCACTCTTTTTCTTTCTAATCTTTCTCTTTCTCTTCATCTCTCTCCCTTCTAATATCTCTTTCTCATTCTTCCTTTCTAATCTCTCTTTCTTGTTTTTTCTTTTTAATCTCTCTCTTTTGACATATTTATTTATTTAGCCGTAGGAAGTCTGCAGGAGCAGAAGATTGGCCCTTGGGTTCTCCATTTACCCACTCTTGCTATTTACCGTGAAGGATATTTATTCATTACTTTTCTAGGTCAAACCTAGCAGAGTCTCAGATGCAATACAATTATTCACTGGTTGCCTGCATGTTTGTTATAGAAGATCCAGAAACTACCCATCCATACCAATATCCAGCTGGGATCCATTTGTGATAAGAGAGGTTCGCTGCCAAGTGTTGCCTGTCCTCTAGAAAACCAGGGGGAACCATTTCCAGAAGGTCATGAGCAGCAGCCAGAAAGCAATGAAAGAGAATCACTGGTGCAGAGCTGAAAGGAGACGATTCCTGGATGGTACCTGTTGCTGTCTGACAAAGATGTGGGTTTAAAAAAACCATTGCATTTCATCAAAGGGCCCATTAACTAACACTTGGGTAAATTCTTACAAATCTCAGAATCTTCCTTGTGGCAGAGCTAGAAAAGTAACTTTTGTAGTCCAGCTGTACCATCAGGGAGATTCTGAATTTTGTAATAATTTTAATGTTGTACACTGCCCAGAGTAATATCCCAGATGGGTGAGATATAAATGTAAGTAAGTAAGTAAGTAAGTAAGTAAGTAAGTAAGTAAGTAAGTAAGTAATTCACCCAGAAGGGTGGTATATAAATGTAGTAAATAAATAAAACTTCCATGTTCTGTCTTTACTTCTGTCTGCTGAATTTCAAGCACAATAGCCATGGAGGCAATGTGCTTTCAATGAATTTTCTCAACTTCTTCTCATTTGTCGCTGTCAAGGTTTGTATACATTTATATGTATTATTATAGGTTGTATTTGATGTTTCAAATTATTTATTTTTGTTATGTGAAGTATTTTTTATTAACTGCTGCGTTGGCGACAAATTTAGAGGTACAGAAATATAGTGGAACCTCATCTAATGAATGCCCCCTATAGCGACTAAATCACATAATGAATAGGTTTTTTAAGAAAGTGGTGCCTTGCATAATGATTTTTCCTATGGGAAAAAACATACAATGAATTTTCAATGGGGAAAACCGCTTAGCAAAAAAATCTTTGTATGATTTTTTTCATAGGAAAAATTGTTGTAAGATTTTTTTCCCTATAGGAAAAATTGTACAACAACAAAATCGCATATTGACCAGACCCGTGGAATGAATTAAAATCATTATATGGGGTTTTACTGTACAGTGAATGAATGAATGAAGTATGCATTAGAATGAAAACATGATGTTGATAGAAAAAGATAATAGGTTAGAATATTGTTGGGGTAGCATGGAGTGCAAGAGCAATCACAAGCAATTGTACAAAAAAACAACAACAGCCAATCAGAAGGGGATTCTGCTCAGTTGCCCCTAATGTGATTAGATGCTGCTGCTTATCACAGCAGGATTTGGTCCTTAGAAAGCTACTTTAGGATGGAAATAGGGGCCACAGTTTGGATCTCTGCTTAGCTACAAAGATCACTTTTACTCTGTCTTTTTACCTAACCGGCCTTCAAGTTTTGTTATGAAGACATACTGTGGTGAACAATTCATGTGCGCTCCTCTCACTGTCCTGGAGGAAAGACATAATGTAAATGAAAGGGTAATCAAAGAGGTGTTGGCAGGCATTTTCTGCATTGTTTTTAATGTGTGGCTTGGTACTGACACATCCCTTTTTGTTTGGATCTGGAATATTTGTAAAGAGTTGAAAAGACTCCAAGAGCCATTTGCTCCAACTTCATCCCTAAAGTAGGGACTGTGGTGACTTAGTGGTTAAGACGCTGAACTTGATGACTGGAAGGTCAGCAGGTCAGCAGTTCAAGACTCAAGTGGTGCACAACAGAGTGAGCTGTCTCTGTCCCAGGTCTTGCCAATCTAGCAGTTTGAAAGCAAGAAATTGCAAGTACAGTAAAACCTCGGATAACGCTAAAACGTGGTTCCACAAGTCTTGGTGTTATCCGATTTTTAGTGTTATCCGATGCATGTTAAAATCCTATGGGATCCATAGAGATACATTGTAACCACACAGGCTTTAGCGGTTGTTATCCAATGCATCCCATAGGATCTTAATGTTATCCGATGCAATTCTCCCCCCCCCCCCGATTGCTTAATGTTATGCGATTTTAGTGTTATCCGATACTAATGTTATCCGAGATATTACTGCAGATCATTTGTTCATTTTCGTGTCAGAGATTACTCTGGGTTGAAAGGATTTTTGTAGAAACATCCAACCACTAAGCAGCAGTATACAGAACCACCAACTGTGATGTAGTGTGAAAAGACAAACAATTTTAATTGTTAAAAATCTGAGTATCACAGCTCACCTAACTCACAGTTCAGCTTCACAACCACACAGAGATCTATCAGCTGACCAATGCCTACAATAGGACTAGTAATTATATTTAAATACTGCCCCATAGCACTTAGAGCACTCTGGCTGGTGAACAAGGAAATGAGCATTTTGCCCTGCCAACAAGCTGACTACTCATTTTACCAGCCTGGGAAAGATGGAAGGCTGAGCTCATTTGGATCAAAATCAGATTGTGAGAAGAGTACTGCAGCTTAACCACTGTGCCGTTGGGGGGTATCACGTCATTACATCTTGCTTGCTGGAATAAAGGAAATATGCCAACTAGACTGGCAGTTGAATCTTTCTTCAATGGTGGCGGTGGTGGCGGTGGTAGTGGTGGAGAAATAGAATTTATCAAGGCACATAGCAACAAGATATGCTTGGAGGCGCAAGACCAGCTCCCCACACACACTCTTTCCATCATCATCTGTTTAAGATAACATGGCTGCCATCTCTCAGCACCTGCTGCTAGAGACGACCCCTTTCTTGACCTAATGGTAGGGCCGGTTCTTCTCTCCCATCCCTGCACTAAGCACCCTTCTCCTACATCCAAAGTAATCTGGGTGACCTTGGGCAACCTAATCCATGTATTTTCTCTGCTGTTACATCAGAAAAGACAGTGCCAGCTATAGCTATCTATTTTGATTAACTACCAAAGATGACCATAATCTAAGGTTAAATATTTGTTTTCACCTCTCATTTGCAATAACTAGCAGTTTTCTGGAGCTTTTGGCATCATGTCATTTTCCATTTGGCCATTCTACATCATTGGTTTACAGTGAGCTGGAAAACACACAATGGCAGCCAATGATCTCATGAATCTTTGTAGTTATGTTTCCCAGAATATAGTAATGAAGCGAGAAAGCAGGAACTGATGGTCTTGACCACATCTGCAGTCCAAAAGGAAACAGCTTTTATATTATGTAAACAGGTGGATTAAGAGAAACTTGAAAGCTTGTGTTTATAGTGAATTTTACCTGAATGTTGGATGTAGACTGTGTAATACATATGTTTTTAAAAAGCATGAAATGTTGAGGTCTACAAAGGGTATACACAGGTAGTATAATAGACCCACTAGGTTTTTTTCCTGCACAGGCTGGTGAGAAAGGACAATGAGTGCCTCCATCCCGTTTTGATCCAGGAATTGTTAGGTGGATAGGGATGCTATTGTGAGCAATTTCATGTTAAGTTAAGGTAAAGCTCGCCCTTGCTCAAAAGCCAGGCATATCCGACTCTAGGGTTCAGTGCTCATCTCTGTTTATAGCCAAAGAGCCAACGCTGTCTGTGTCTGGAGACATTTCCGTGGACACATGGCAGGCATTCTTCAACACTGGAGTACACGGAATGCTGTTTACCTTCCTATCAAAGTGGGGCCTATTTATCTACTTGCAATGTCTTGCTTTCAAACTACTAAACATCCCCTAAAAATCCTTTCAATCCAGAGTAATCTCTGACACAAAATTACAGTATTATTATTGATATCTAACCAGTGTTGCAAACACTCATTTGCAGCTGCTTTCCAGGGAAATCTATGTGGACAGGCAGGGTTTAAAACCCACCCACCCACCCCCCAACCTTCTACATGAAAAACACATGCTCCACTTCTGGGCTATGGCCTCCCCCACCCCCCACTTCTGTTTCCCTGGGTTTCCTTTAGAAGGAGTTCCCCATTCTGCTGATAGGATTTGTGGGCTTTGACCCAGGAACAAAACGTCTGGGTTTCCCCCCATCCTTACCTTACTGGATAGGCAGAACTCAGGCGTCAGAGTAAAGCACACAAAGGGTGGGTGTAGCTGCTCACTGACCATACCTGCTAATTAGCAGACCTAGGAATAACATGCCTTGCTAGGCCATCGCTCATCCTGTCGCAGCTAAACTAAACAAGACTCCCCCCCCCCCCAACATGAGTCAGACTATATCATTTTCCAGGCTTAAAAAAAGAGAAAGACCTAGAAACTGTGAACAACATCCCAAAGGCAGGAATCTGAAGCACATAATGCTCTGCCAGCGTTAATAGCTAGTTGTGTTAGGGAGTATAATGGATGGCATTCAGCATGGCCAGCAGTTAAAACGTACTGCAGAGGCAGGTGACAGACAAGATTGGAGACTGAAAAAAGTTGAATGTCAGAGACATCACGGCCTGTGTGGGGTGGGGGTGGGGGACAGGCATCCCCAGTTGTTATCTTTGTTCACAAGTTTTGCAGCTTTCTATAAGTATTTGGACATAAAGAAATCAACACACGAACCACATGAAATTATCCCTTCATCACACCACCACCACTATTCCAGTTCTTTCCCTTCTAATCTCATTCCTGGTTTCATCCCTTCCAATCACCCCAGTAGCCTTTCTCAGAAATGAGAGGTGTGAGGAAGGCACCTGGAGTGACTACAAGGGACAAAATCAGGAATGAGATTATAAGGGAAATAATTGGAATAGAACCAATCTTAAACTACATAGAGAGACAACAAATAAAGTGTTTTGCTGATTTGGAGAGAATGTCTTAGAATTCCATACCATACAAGGCATATGTGGAAAGAGGAGAAGGACAAAGACCAGGAGGCAGGCCCAGAGGAAGGTGGAGAGACAACATCAATGAAACATTACAAGAACACCAAATAACACTGGTGAAGGTCGTTAGAAGGGCCAGGACAAGAACCTTGTATCTCCCTGATTTCATCCCTTCCAGTCACCCAAAGGGGTAAAAGAGGAAGCAAAGAAGAAGAGAAGATCGCACCACCTGGAACCCCCTCAGACATAATGGCTGTCTCTAGCTGTAGTCTGGATATATGGGACCTCTGCAGAGCCAAGAACATTGGCTAGACCCGTGATGGTGAACCTTAGCACTCCAGGTGTTCTTGGACTTCAATTACCAGAAACCCAAGTCAGCACTCCTGCAGATCAGGGCTTCTGGGAATTGAAGTTCAAGAACACCTGGAGTGCCAAGGTTGACCATCACTGGGCTAGACACTAGGTGGCGCCAGAAGGCCATGCATGGGACCTAGTGACAAAAAACGGCACAGATTAGGTTGGCTTTCAAAGCAAGAAATCTCCGCCCTGGGGGTACTAACTCTCCCCTTGACTGCACACCTGGTGTACAAATCACCGTTGTGTTCATTATGGCAACAGGATGCCCTTGTCCGTAAATGTGACAAAGGTTCTCAGGTCCCTTTTTTAAAACAGCTGCTCCAAAATTAGTCTTTTAGCATACACTCTGGGGTCAAGCTAGATTTATTTCGAGTAGGCAAGCCTATAATCAGATGTTCAGTGTGTTATGTTCAGCAAATGTTATTTTTGCACTCATACATATGCACACAAATACACACAAACAATGTAAGGTTTAAAACTGGGGGGGGGGGGATGCAACGTTAACTCCACTGAACCTGAATGCACTCAGATTGACAACCAGCTCACATCAATGATTAGTGATACTCAGTGGTGGGCATCAGCAGGTTCGCACCAGTTCACCAGAACCAGTAGCAGAAATTCTGGCTGGCCCCGCCCATCCAAGTTTTGAAATAAAGTACAGTAGTCCAAATCTGGGTGAAACACAGGGCTTTCCCCCTTGCCATGCCCACCATACCACGCCCAGTGTGGTAGTACAATTTTTTGGAGCCAACCACTGATGATACTGTAAAACTATTTTTCTAGCCAGGTTGTGCCAATTTAACATTTATAGTGATACATGCTGGGACAGTAGCTACATGTTTTTTGGAGACATACAAGACTTATTTGAAGCTGCTGTCCCTGGAACGGCTGAGAGAACAAAGTAAGGTACAACCATAGACTTCTCTCGAGACTGGCTCTTTTACCTTCCAGTAACCTTAATCATTCTGGTTTGATGACTTGTCCCCTGCTATGGTGCCTGTGGGACCTCAGATCAGTCTAGCATCTGCTATGGGTGTTTCATGTTTTCCTTGCCTCTTGTCCCTGAGTATGTTACCGGGTCTCTACAGAGAGACCATCTGTAAAATAATTCACCCCATTCTATGTCAACAGTCATCTGCCCACAATCCACAACCTCCACCTGTACTTCTCAGTTGTCTTTTATTTGACATTTCTTTTAACAACAAAGCTTATCTATCCAAAGAATCACTAATTCTAAATCATCAGATACATCTAATTTTACTTTTGCTTTCAATTTATTGTGGGAAAGGCAGCCCCATCCAGAACAAATTCAGCAATTTAGAAACCTTGGTGAAAGATAAAACTGTTTTTGTACAGTATGTCCAAGAATTCCTATACTGTACTGTAATCTTTTCTTGCCCAACGGGAGGGTAATTCTTTATGTTTTCATGTCATCAAGCTATGTTTGCTTCCTCCTTCATTTTCTCACCACATAGAAAAAGCAGCTAAGGAGGAAGAATTGCTTCAGGAAAGGGGAGAAGACTAGTTAGACAATATTTTTTTAAAAAAATTAGTAGTGGGACATCCATTACATTCGGGGCTGCGGGGCCTCAGTGGTTAAGAAGCTCGCCTTGTAAGCTGGAAGGATGGCAACTCAGCAGTTTGAGACCAAGGTACTGCTTGATGGTTTGAGCACCCGTTTCGGTCCCAGCTCTTTGGGGACATGAAAGGAGCTTCATTTGGGTGTTCTCTGAGCAGAGTTTCTTCCACAACAATCCTTTCAACCCAAAATAATTTCTGACATGAAATTATTATTATCCAGTACATTGTAAAAATGATATATGTTCAATAGTAGAAATTGTGGCCTATCTCTTAAAAAAATCTGGGTTCAGACTGCAACAACAAGAAGAAATATTTTAATTTTATAAAAATACTGCAATAGCATGCAGCCAAGTCAATTTCAACTTATGCTGACACTTTCCAGCAGTTTCTATGTACAGAGTACTCAAACTGGTTTATCATTCTCTTCGGCTGGACTTGCTCAGGATATTCTGCAGTTTACCCAAAGCTACACAAGCTGGCTCTTCTCTTGCCAGGCATACTGTAATAGGAAATCAAAGACACAACCTTTGGCTCTGCAGCCAGATGTCAAAGTAATTTCTGAATTATGGTGACTGCTTAAATTAGTGAACCCTGAAATGTCCCATCATTGACAACCTGGCTCAAGTCTTGCAAACTCAAAGCCTTCCTTTATTGAGTCAATCCATCTCATGGTTGATCTTCCTCTTTTCCTGTTGCTTCCTCAGCGTTAATTTTTCTAGTGACTTCTGGCTTCTTTTGTCACACCCAGAGAACAATACAGGCAGTTTAAATCAGTTTTGCTTCTAGGAAAAGTTCAGACTTGATTTGACCCAACACACACTTATCTCTCTCTTTGGAGACATGTAGGTTATCCACAAAGCTCCCCTCCAACACCATATTTGGAATAAACTGAATTTATGTCCCTGTCACCTTCTGTAAATAGCAATTAAAGGTCAAGGTCTCCCTTGTTCGGAAAGCCAGTTGCATCCAACCCTAGGGTTCAGTGCTCATTTCTTTTTACAGCCAAAAACCCAGCACTGTCTGCATCTGTAGATCCCTGGTCCTGTAGCAGGCATGCCTATATGCCAGAGTGCACGGAATGCTGTTACCTTCCCACCGCAGCAGTACCTATTTATCTGCTTGCAATTTCTTAGAGCTATGTAGATATACTACACACACACTTGATCTAAAGAGAAGTGATGCATCTATACTACTTATACATACATACATACATACATACAGAATTATTTACGAGTGTAGACACACACACACTAGAACTGTTAAAAGAGGAGTCTTCATTCATTTTTGGCTTGAATGGACCCTGGTTCTATACTAAGATGGTCCAACGGGGCTGTCTCAGGACGGCGGAAGCGGCTGTAATTTAGGTGCAGGTCGGTACCGTTGAGCAGGCCTAATTCTATGGGTCAGACGCTCTTCTTTATGTGGCTACCGACAATGCAAAGGACTTCTAAGAAAGGCAAACATCTGAAAATCCAAGATTGGTGACAAGGCGTCTCCTCCCTCCTCGCCTGATCCGAATCCCCCCCCCCCATGCCAACGAAGCCCCGCCCCTTTTCATTGTCCTCCCCTCCTGTTTATACACAAAGACCCCCCATCTCCCCTCCCCTCCTTCCTCTTTCTTCTTCATCTTGTGCTTCCTCCTCTACCCCCACCCCACAAAACCATTCCTCTCCTTTTCTTCTTCAGCCTTTCATCCATTCCGATCTCCCTGCCTGAATCTCCCCCCCCCCCCCCCCCCGGTTTTGCTGGGTTGTTAAAAGGATTTTAGCCATGGGGTGGAGGTGGAGCTCGGCAGGGGATTAAAAACAGGATGTGTTAAAAGAGATCGGGCGAGATTTCTCCTCCGTCCTCTTCTTATTCTTCCCTTGTGGCTTCGCCTTCCCTTCCCCCAGCCCCGCTTCTCGGAAAACTTCTCAGGGGGGAAAAAGAAACCCCCCCACCCCCCACCCCACCCCACCCCAAAAAAAAGACGACGCAAGAAGAAGAAGCAAAAAGGGAACTGACTACTAAACCAAGCCCCTTTTTCCGCCATCCTTCCCTCCCACGATCCTGACTCAAATCCGCTGAA
Source organism: Furcifer pardalis (assembly GCA_030440675.1). NCBI lineage: Eukaryota > Metazoa > Chordata > Lepidosauria > Squamata > Chamaeleonidae > Furcifer > Furcifer pardalis. The sequence continues at coordinate 155,918,028 of CP126893.1, forward strand.
TAGCCCTGCCTTCCCCCTGGCTCGGGGATCCGGAGAGGAAGCGAGAGATCCCCGATCGCGGAGGCTACGGGGATCCACCCGCGATTCCCCCCCAGGGAAAAAACGTGACCCAACAGGACCCGTTCCAGCCACGCTTTCCTGCAAGCATGGGGCGAGGGAAGGATTTAGCCCCATGGTCTGCCTCCTAGCGCCGACCCCCCAAGGGATCGGGGTAAAAGGAGGTTCCCCCTTTCTTTTTTCCTCCCTGGCCCAGGAAGCGTCTGGAGGAGGATTATTGCCTAGCAGCCACTTCCCGAGGAACTCCGGATCTGGTTTATTATTATTATTGAGTTTGTGTGTGTGTAGACAAGCCCCTTTCTCTTCCCGGTGCTCCTGGGCTCTTGGCTTTGAAGGCGATCAGGATCATTCCCCGGTGGAAGCAGGAAAGAATTGGAAGAGGCTTTGGATCTGGATTGACATCCGCGACCCGATTTCACTCCGATCCGATCCTTGGGCGTTTCGATTCCCGCCCAGTTTATTTGGGTGGGTGGGGGTGGTTTCGATACTATTATTTTTCAGCCATCGACCTCAAGCTCCCTTTGATCTCCTGGTTCGAAGAACGCCAGGATTCTTGGAACACTGGCTTTGCTTTTTTTTTTTTGTTGAAACCAACCATCCTCTCTGTTCCTGAAGAGGGCATCTGAATTCTTGGAATACCTGAATTCTTGGCATTCTCTGGGTTTAAGGGAGGGGGGTTTCTAGCCAAAACCACCCTTCTGGCTAGGGCACCCTGGTTTGTCACCCTCCTCTTGAGATCAGAGGTTTCCCCATTACCTAGCGCTGTCTTTTGTTTCCTCCGCCTGCCTCTTGCCTTTTAACCCAGTTCGAGAACTTCAGAAGGTGGCGTTGGGTACCAAAGTCAATTTAGCATCGTTTCCGTCGCTGCTGCCCTGCCCTGCCAGCGTTTAAACTCCTGGGATTGTCTGCAATTCTGCAACGGGGAAACTCCTGGTAAATATTTGCATTGATCTAAAATTTCCTTTTCTGCCGTCCCCAGAAATCATTCAGATATGATTTTATTTCAGGTGTTTATGTCTCAGCTGCCTGATATGCTACATAGCACGGGAAGATCTAAGTCTAATTATGTCTCAGCCTACTGTGTAAAAAACAGTAATATTTTGCCTTGTGGTAGTATTATTGCTTGTAATGACAGCTTAGTTCCCATAATGAGTGACATGCCACATTAGCTTTTTTGTGACCTAATAAACCTCAATCAATTTGCACTGAGGGATTAGAATAAAATAATTTTCCCCAGATGTGTTCATATGGGAAAAGGGTGCCCCCACTGTGTAGCTGAATCTCAAAAAGCAACTGGTGGAATTTGCTAAATTTCGTCTTTGGCATCAGGTGCCTTTTCTACGTGTAGATGTACCAGACCTCCATGGTTTAATCTAGATTAAGTAGCCTTGGATAGAGTCTCATCCCTTTGATCTGTGCTCGCTCTCGTCTCTTCTATTTCGGTCTAGATTAGTTAGTCTTGTTAGTCTTATAATGTTGCTGTTGTTTATGTGTCTGTACACAGCCCAGGGTGGGAAATATCCCAGGTGGGCAGTATAAAAATGTAATAAATAATATAAATAAATAAATTAGTCTTTCACCCACCCCTGATTTAATAATCACTGCTTTTGGGATTTAGAAGCATTGTTGAACAACAACAAAAAAAGAAAGAGTAGGCTTTTAAAGCAAAGGGTATATCTACCTAGATCTTCCTTTCCCCCACCTGCTTTTTAACCTTCTTGTCTGTTTGCCACCCATGTGGTCAAAGCAAGGGAAAGAGAGCTGGTCTCCAGGGTCCCTGCTGTCACCTCTTTCTCATTGGGATGCCTAGGTTCCTCTCAGAAGTGTAGCGTGGCTTGGCGGGGCCCCGTATAAAAATTTGTTTGGGGGCCCTTAGGAAGGGTAAAGATTTGTTTTGCTTACTCACGTTGGGGGCTCCCGGGGCCCGGGGCCCCCGTATAATTGATACGGCAGAGGCAGATACGGGCGGTAGCTACGCCCCTGGTTCCTCTGTCACCTCCTGAAGGGAAGGGAGTGTGAGTGTTAAGGAAAGGGTGAATGGATTGGGTTGTGGGGAAGGATGGGGAGAGAAATCAAGTCATAGGTGGAGCCCCAATGGCTCTCTTCTACAGCTAGACTTCTCCTTGGTCTTCCTGTTTCCCTTTCTTCTCTTGATGGTGATGGTTGCCCTTGCTCGAAAGCCAGTCATATCCAACTCGAGGGTGCAGTGCTCATCTCGGTTTACAGCCAAAGAGCCAGCACTGTCTGCGTCTGCAGACGTTTCTGTGGTCATGTGGCAGGCATGGCTAGACATTGGAGTGCATGGAATGCTGTTACCTTTTCTGACAAACAGGTGCTTATTTATCTACTTGCAAGTTCTTGCTTTCAAACAGCTAGGTTGGCAGGAGCTGGGACAGTGACGGGAGTGCACTTGGTCGTGCAGCACTCGGGTCTTGAACTGCTGACCTGCCAACTTTCTAGTCATCAAGTTCAGCAACTTAACCACTAAGCCTCTGCAGTCCCTTCTCTTCTCTTACCCACCTTCTTTTCCATCCTGTTTTCTCGTCTATTTGGCTTCCCTTCTGTTCCAAGCCCTCTTTCCTCCACACCTTTTTTCACCCACTAATTATTTTCCATCTTTCAATCTGGCTTCCCATAATTTGCACTGACATTCCGTTTGCACTGACGTTCCTCCTCATCTTCCTGCCTTGCCTCTTTTTCCAGGCCTTTTCCCACCCACCCCCTGCCCTTCCTCCTTTTTGTTCTGTCTCTCCTTTTCCTTCCTTTCTCTTCTCTTTCACCCACATTTTACTGCTTCTTTCTCATTTCCCCTTTACTTTGTGCCCTCTTCTAGTTGCTCAACCTTCTTTCCCCCCAACGGGTGTTTAATTTTTTTTAAAATAAAGTATAAACAATAAACAGAAAAAAACAATATACAAAAAAAGAGAGAGAGAGAAAATAACTTACATAACTACTATGTCCACCCACCACCTTAGTGGGACATTATACCTCTTCTTATAATTATTTTTTATATAACATTTCAGTTGTATGTTTATATTTGTCCCCTCTTTCCAGAATGTTAAATATTCTTTCCAACCTAAGGCCTGTGGGCCGGATCTGGCCCATGGTGCCATTTCATGTGGCCCCCACTCCAATGGCATTCAAAAACAAAATGGCCACCTCCTTTAAAGCTATTGGGACAAAATGGCCACCCCCATTGTGTAGGCAGGGCAAAATGGCCATCTGGCGCTCAAAGCTGACGGAGAGAGTGTGACCTGGGCCCTAGCTTGAAAAGTTTGGGAACCTCCGCCTTAGTCCTTTCCCCATTACTGAAACACATTCAACAAATTCACCCCATATATCTAAAATCAGACTTTTGTCTGATGAGGACCCAGCATGTTGGAGGCAAAATGTTAATTAACTTGTGAACTGGCCAGAGAGTGCACTAAGCGCTATGGAGTGGTATATAAGTGTGATTGCTTTGCTTTTGGCTGTTTCAGAGGAAGGGGGCCATGGAGGGAAGAACGTGGCCTGAGATTTCCCACCCCATGTCCCCTTTGAATTGGTCCCCCAATTAGGAAGTCAATGCTCACTTGGGACATTGTTGCAAAAACCTTTCTGCTTGCTTTCAGGATAGATTCCGCTCACAAGCAACACGAGTTCTTGAACCTACAAGAGCAATTATTGGGCAGTTGTGCAAAATTGGGTTATTGCAAAAGACATCTAAAATGGCATTTATGGTACATCCAATCTCACAGGTTCTGTGAACATGCTCTCAACAAATGGAATTGCCAGTAGCAGAGATTCTGTGACTCCAGTCAAGGAGTTAATCTTCATTTTATGAGAGTTATTGACAGTCCTAGTCTTATTTTGGGGATTGGGTTCAGCCTCTTTGGATGCCTCCTTTTACTGTCTAATTAAAACCTGGAGTGAATTCATAATGCTTCTGCAGTTTAGAGTCACCAGCAAAAACTATTTGTGGTGTTGACTGTACAGTTCAAAGGTGGTGAAGTAGGAATAGAAATAAGCCAGTGCTATTCATTGGTGGAATTAAGTGTAATTGCTATTGCTATTTTAAAAACATCCCTTTTAATGTTTTAATACACAAGTCAGTTTATCATTTATTGCCATATTCCATATCTCCTTCTACCAGGCATTCTCAACCTGTGACCCATAGGCCAGACGCAGCCCACGGCACCATTTCATGTGGCCCTCACTGCCTCCATCACACCAGGAAAGTGTGGAGGAAAGGGGAAATGGCCATCCAGCCCCCAAAGCTGTCTGAGAGAGCGTGACCTAGCCCCCAGGTTTAAAAAGTTGAGAACACCTGCCTTATACCATTCATCCAGCTCAAATTCACATTTATTTATTTATTAGCAATAACCGATTTCCGAGCTGTGATCATTATGAAGATAAATCCCTGTTTTTTCTCTTTTTAATGCATCTCTCTCTTTCCCAGGTGTCCCCCTTATTCCCGGCTGCCCCACTCCCCGAGCAACCATGTCTTCTGTTCCTGTCCTGCCAGAATGGAAGCTCCAGTTGCTGGAGCGCCGGCGCAAAGAAGAAGAAGAATCCCGCCGCAGAGAGCGGGAACAGCAAGACCGCATGGCCAAGATGCCAGCCTGGAAGCGGGAGATCATCGAAAGACGCCGGGCCAAGCAGGGCTCCAATGCCTCTTTCTCTGAGCCAGGTGGGCCAGGAGGTACAGAGATCGGGGCAGCCCTGGCTTCTGCAGCTCCACTACCAGGTCTGGAGGGGGAGCTGGAGAGCTCGGTGCTACAAGAGAAGATTGGACCCATCCACCAAAACCCATTCATCCAGCTGGAAAAGCGACGCTACAAGGAGTCGGAGAATGACCTTGCCAGCTCAAAAGCCAAGCAAATCGTGGATCTCTATGGGCAGATCCCAGGTGTTCGCACCTTGCGTGCTGACAATGTCATCATTATCGAGACTGTGCCAGGACCCCCACCAGCACAGCACCCTGGCGATCGGCACTTGGGGGAAACCAAATCGGGGAGTGTGGAATCCCTCAATGAGCTGCTGGCGCGCCGGGGCGGCAGCGTAACGGAGATCCGGGCCGGGGAGGTCTTCATCGTCAAATCGGCCTTGAGCCGCAGCGTGGAGGACCTCAATTCTGTTGGCCGGGCCGAGCACCGAGGGTCTTTGCCAGAGCAGCGCCGGGGGCGAGTGAGCAAGCTGATGAGCCGATTCAGCCAGGAAGAAGGTGGGAGGCAGGTGCCACCGCGTCCGGTGAGGTCCCTCAGTACTGAGAACCTGATAGAAAACACCTATGTCACCAGGAAACCCATTGACCCCAGCCCCACCCAGCAGTACCGCGATAGCATGCCTAGCTTTCCTCGTGACCTTCCGGGCCTGACCTCGCCAGTGCCCTACACAGTGGCATCGTATCGCAGCCAATTCGAAGCCAAGTCTTCCAGTGGAGAGGCCTGGCCGGAGAGCCCTCCCAAGCGCTCGCCAACTGGGAAAGCACTGGGAAGGGAGGCCGTCTCTCCAGAGAGGGGACCCAAGCCAGACCTTAGCAGTGATGCAGAGGCCAGTTTTGAGTTCCGTCCAGCATCAGCGCCAGCCTCAGTGGCTGAAGATGATATCCAGGGCAAAGCTTTGGCCAGTCTCCGCCTGCACTCCCGGAATTCCTTTATGGTTGTGCCACGACGGACCTCGGCCTCCCCTTCTCCACCCCCAGAACCCAAGCAGGAAGCCAGTCGGTCTCCTTCTCCTCCTCCTCCTCCTGCTGCAGCAGCAGCAGCAGCTGTCAAGCAGCCCCCAACCCCCACTTCCTGCTCTGCACCCAGCCGTGAGCCACTGCTCCCGGACGTCTCCACCGAGGAGCCGCCTGAGGCTGAGGCCATGAGACGGGGTGGGAATGGCAGCCCCAAGGAGGAGGTGAGGGTGGGGGGCTTCACCCGAGCCTCGTCCCCTCACCCAGCTGTGCAGCGCCGCAGTGGCAACACCATCACAATCAACCCTCGCAAGGTCCCGGCTGCACCTGTTACCGCAGTAGAGAATGGCATTGAAAGCAACACTCCCATGGCCACAGCACCAGTGAAGAAACGCTACCCCACAGCTGAGGAGATCCAAGTGATTGGAGGGTACCTCTCCCTGCAGAGATCTTGCCTGGCAAAGAATGATCCGCATCGGAAGAAGGTATGTGCACCTGTTGGCCTGCCACACTTCTCTGCGAGTTTTGGGTTTTGCAGTTCATCTGCCTCCATAAACCTTTCTGCCTTCAGCTTGGTCTCATCATACTATTCCCGTTAATTATTCTGCACATTGTCGTTTTCTTGAATTTGTTCTTTTAGACTAGAGGCTGCTCTGTCCCTTGTAATCTCATTTCTCTTCTGTTTCATTTCCTGTTTTTTTATCCTGTTTATTTCTGTTATATGTATGCATGCTTGCTTGAATGCATCCAAGTATGTATTGTGTGCCTTTGAGTTGATTTCGACTTAAGGACGTCCTTTCCAGGAATTTTATTAGCATTCCCAACGCAACTGGAAACATTCATATTAGGAGTTGCACAGGCAGGACTTTATTTGAAGATCATTTTGTTAAACAATGTGGGATTCAAGAACAGTGATGAGAACCTAGCTTATCTTTCATGATTAAAACTGCCTGTAGCTTTTTCTTTTATGAAGTACAAAATAGACTTTTCTATCTCCAGAAACTAAACCACTGTTTGCACCATTGTTCAGATGAGCAAAGGAGGCCAAGAAAATATAATCTGTTCAAAGCCACCTTGTATGTTCTTGACTAAAGAAATGTAAACCTTTGTCCATCAAGATCCAGTAGATTACTTTAGTCAAAAGACACACACACACCTCATTTATTTGTTGACCCTCTCCTGTATTCACCTCACCCTTCCTTTTCTGCTAATCAGAATGCTATGAGGAATTTATGTCTCTTAAAAGGTCAAAGTTTGGAAACATACATTTTTTTGACTACATCTCCCAGAATTCTCCAGTCAGGAGGGCCAGTAACTTTGATGGGTAGAATATTTGGGATTTGTAATTCCCAAAAATTACTTTAACCCAAGGATCAATGGACACAGAGTCATTTTATTCTGCTGCTTTACGGCTCAACACTTAATGGCTCGTGTACAAAACAGCTGAGATGCTGTACAGCTGTTAACTGGTTTTTTACAATGAGAAAAAATGGTGAACATTTGATAGTGGAAATTGGACAGAAGCGCTATAAATAGAAGCCAAGGTCTGGATTCCCACTGCAAAGATCTGCGTAGAAGAAGCCTTGTTTGAAATCCCCTTGAGTTTCCAGCCTGACCACCTTTGCTCTTTGTCCTCAGTCAGTCTTTCTTTATCTCTCCCCCATCCATTCCTCCTCTCAGTTTCCTCCTCACCTTCAACCTTCAGCAATGCTCAACGGAACCCTGTTCCATCAGAAGAACCACATGAGGCTCTTCAGTGTAGAATTTTTATTTTCCTTTTCCAGTGAATTCTGCTTGACTTTTGACATTTAGCCCACAGCCGGTAAAAGCTTTAAAAGCTTTGAGCCTTCTCACGTGAGATCTTTTTTTAAAAGCACCTTCCTCTTCCCCCTTTCTCTGCATTTGCTGCCTCTGAATGCTAACACAGGACATTAGGCATGATGGAAATTGAATGCATGCCTTGTTAACAACATAATTTTTTTAAAATTACATTCATTTGTCACTGGTTTGGGTTTTGCAGACTTGTTTCTAAGCCTCACGTGTAGTAATGGATCTGAGCCATCCAGTGATATTTATAGAGAGCCCCACTTACAGGCCAGATCCCCTGTTGTGTTGGCTGGGGTTTTACAAACACATCCAAAATGCCGATCATGCACTAAGTTCAAAAGGGGCCAGGAGGAATCAATACCATGGTTGTAGTTAACATGCCGCTGCTTGCTCATCTGTAATTTCATCAGGAGTTGGCCGCCATCGCTTGAACACCCGTTACTGCCAAAGGGACAGAAGCCTGTTGAGGAATTTCTGTTGTGGACTGGGATGTCAGTAGGCCATCCTTTGCTTTGTAAATTCCGGTGCACCCTCTTTCTCCAAAGTTGTATTACCACAAGCATTTGCCTATCAGGATAGACTGACAGCTAAATAGAGTGAAATTAGTGGAGAGGACACAGAGAGACCTACTGTTTAAGAAAATTAAAATTAATTAAGAAAATTAAACAGTGCCTTGTAATTTCCTGCTTTGTACTTTGTGGCCCGTTAAGTGTGGCCCATAATTTTAATCTAGAGCTTGAACAAAGATTTTCAGACATTTTATGCCCAGACTAGACATCTGGACAGAAAAGCTGGCTCTAGAAACCCAGTTATCTCCACTCAATGTGTGTGAAATGGCAAAGTGGTGTGTAAAGGTAAAGGCCGCCTTTGCTCAAAAACCAGTTATATCCGACTTTAGGGTTCAGCGTTCATCTCTGTTTATAGCCAAAGAGCCAGCACTGTTTGCATCTGCAGATGTTTCCGTGGACATGTGGCAGGCATACCTCAACATTGGAGTGCCCACCAAAGTGGTACCTATTTATCTACTTGCAATTTCTTGCTTTCGAACTGCTAGGTTGGCAGGAGAAGTGGCGTGTAGTTTGGAGGAGAATATGGCAAACAAGAAGGAGTGTTTATCCATTCCTCCACCCATTGCTCTTCTCTCCTTCATTTCACTCCCCTCTCCGGTTGTTTTGTACCTCTGGGTTTGAGCTACATATTTCCCCAGGTACATATTTTCCACTGCTGGAGGGAAGTGGACAAAGTTGGGAAACTGTGAGAGAGGAAGGATTAAGCACTTTTCATAGCCACATGCCCACTTCTTCTTTCAGATAATGTCCTTCCTCCTTGCTTTTTAAGATGTTGGTCAGTTGATTAAGGTTCCCAGATGTCTGCAGACCAAGCGGGGGCCTTTTGAGTTCACTCACTGTGGGCCTCTGACAGATCTACTGCCAGGAAAACAAGAGGGACGGGGTGGGAGAAGATTTAGACAGCCTGGTATCCCGAGCGATCACTTTGGAGCAGCAGAGATCTGTGGCGGGCAGGGGTGCAGAAACTGCCTGAGGGGGGATTTGTAGAGAAATAGGTGAGAGTTGTAGAGAGAGGAAGAGTACAGTCAGAGCTCAGAATGAAGGAAATGACTGTAGCAGCAGCAGCAGCAGCAGCAGTAGGCGTCATAGTTTACTTACTGTAAATGAAGCAAGACAGGACATGTCAAAACTAGAGAGAAATCTGTGGCAAATTTTCCTGGCAGAACTCAAAAAAGTGTTGGAAATATACTTTTTAAGGATTAGGCTACTTAGCGAACACGGGGTGTGACCTACCTTAGCGAAGTACCGGTATCGCTTTGAGGCTTACTGACACTGTTGCTGTTCTATTTGGACTAGGGGTTCTCAGCCTACGGCCTGTTAGCCGGATCTGGCCCATGATGCCAAATAATCCAGCCCCTGCCCTCACTCCAGCCGCTACTGCCACTGGAATTGTCCACGGCCTTCGTAAACACATTTACAATGGTCGTAAATGAGTCTGTGGCCTTCATAAAAGTGTTTATGGCGGGTGTAAATGAGTCTGTGGCCTTTGTAAACATGTTTACAACAGCCATAAACATGTTTATGATAGCCATAAACAGCAGAGTGACAACCAATCCAGCCCCCTCTACTGTTTGAAGGGAGCGTGACCTGGCCCCCAACTTGAAAAAGTTGAGAACCCCCGGTATGAACCAAAGCACGGTAAATAACCTGGATGAAGGTAGAATTCTTCTTCCATGTCTAGGCCAGATGTGAAACTGGCAAAATGAAGCCACCTTTTGATGAGTTCATTCTGTAGTTCCTTTCACCTGACCTAGTTTGAGAAAGACTGGCCGGCAACACAAGGGTGCTATTACCAGGATACACCTGATTGTGGTTAAAAATACTGTACCACATTCTTCAAGGAAGCTCTTTCTGTGTATCCTGAAGGAAGAATAAAGGACTGAAATGGAGCTTCATTGCCTAATAAAGCCAAAAAGTATCTTATTAATAATACTTTGATCTCTTGTACCAGAAGACTGAGCTGATATATCGTTGATATATAGTGGTGGTGGTGGTGGTGGTGGTTTTGCTCTTTCTCTCATAACAGAAGAATGTGGGATCATCTAATAAAGCAAATTTGGGGGGACAGTCAGGACAGACTTGCTCACACTGTGAGTAATTAAGGAAATGGCTGCCACAGGACACGGTGAGGATTTTAAACTGAATATAGACCACACTAGCAATTCGAAAGCAAGAAATTGTAAGTAGATTAATAGGGACCACTTCAGCAGGAAGGTAAACAGCATTCCATGTCTAGTCATGCCTGTCAGATTACAATAGAAACGTCTGCAGAAGCAGACGGCGCTGGCTCTTTCGCTTTGAAACAGAGATGAACACTGAACCCTAGAGTTATATACGACTGGCTTTCAAACAAGGGTGACCTTTACCTTTATAGATAATAGCCGGACAAATGAATTGGCCACATATGGCAACACCAATATCAAGGACAGGGTGCTGCTCAGTATCAAAATGGGAGTGGGAAGGTGTACAGTTGTTCCAGTTGCATTTGGTTTGTGGGCAGCCCAGGAAGATTTGACTGGGCCTCTCTGGATATGGAACACTGGACTGGGTAGGCCCTTAGGGCAGTGATGGTGAACCTTGGCACTCCAGGTGTTCTTGGACTGCAATTCCCAGAAGCCCAAGACAGCACTCTTGCTGATCAGGGCTTCTGGGAGTTGAAGTTCAAAAACACCTGGAGTGCCAAGGTTCACCATCACCGCCCTAAGGGTGCCTTATATACTACCCTAGCTTTTCTTACGTTGTCAGCGGAAGTCAGTCTCCTTCAACAGGAATAGAACCAATGATGAACCTTTGTGGCTCTGACTTGTTTCTACAAGTTGTCTCTGAGTTCATGGTGACCAGTGAATGAGACCTCTCCAAAATGCCTGTCCTCAGCAACCTTGCTCAGCTCTCGCAAACACAACTATGGGGTATTCTTCATGGAGTCAATCCAGCTCATGTTTAGTCGCCTTCTTTTCCTGCTGCCTCCCACTTTTCCCAGCATTGTTGCTTTTTCTGGAGAGTCTTGTCTTCTCATTATGTCCAAAATAAGACAGCCTCAGCTCCATCATTTCTTTCTCCAGAGACAGTTGAGGCTTGTTTCCCTCCAGGATTCATGTGTTCTGTCTTTCTGGCAATCCAGGATATCCACAGAGCTTTCCTCCAGCACAATATTTCAAATGAATCCATTTTTTCCTGTCAACATTTTTTACTGTCCAGCTTTCACATCCATACGTGGTGATTGGGAGCACAACAGTGTGAATGACACTTTATGGTCTTTTCTGATTTCTTCATTAGTACCTTTGGTCCCAATATTCTTCATCTTTCTTGTCTGCAGTCCCCATATGGGTTGATGACTGATCCAAGGCATACAAAGTATTTCATTGTCTCAATTTGTTCTTTGTCAATTATATCTTTAGGTAAAGGTCATCCTTGTTCAAAAGCCAGTTGTATCCAACTCTAGGGTGTGGTGCTCATCTCTGTACAGTCAAAGAGCCAGCGCTGTTTGCATCTGCAGATGTTTCTGTGGTCATGTGGCAGGCATGACTAGACACCAGAGTGCTGTTACCATCCCACTAAAGTAGTACCTATTTATCTACTTGCAATTTCTTGCTTTCAAACTGCTAGGTTGGTAGAAACTGGGACAGAGATGGGTGTTCACTCTGTTGTGCAGCACTTGGGTCTCAAACTGCTGACCTGCTGACCTTCCAGTTGTCAAGTTCAGTGTCTTAACCACTAAGGCACCACATTCCCTTAAGGGCGAATATTTAGTTGTTGAGAGAAAAATAACTTTTTTTCAATGGGAACTTGGGATAATAGCAGTACTAGAGCTATAGCCAGGGGGTAGCTGGGGGGATCACCCCCCCCCCAACAACCTGCCCGCATCCCTGGGATGCCAATGTTATATGTGTGTGTGTGTGTGACATATTCACCCCCACCCCCAAATCTAGAATCCTGGCTACGGCCCTGAACAGTACCTTTCTCTCCAGTACCCTCTGTTCTGTGCCTCCTCAGCATTTGCTAGCTTTAGAAGGGAAAAAATACCGGCACTGGGCATTGACTAACCCTTTTACAACAGCATTTAGGATGAGATGGGGCTTCTATAGAAAGTCAGCCCTTCTGCACACAATCTACATGCCAGGATGGCACCTGAGATACAGTACATTTCTTGATCCCTGCAATGCCACTGCTAAAAGGCTGAGGAACTGCATGAAAAAAGTTGCTGTTTTAAATTACAGATTACAGAATCCCCCTCGTTCCTGGGCTAGAAAATTTTTAAGCTGTGGCCAAGAGCCAGGATATCCAGAATTTGCTGCCCATGGAGGGGGCCCTGGGTTTCCCTGTGTGAAACTGAGCTTTTATAATTAGGTTGACCTTGGGAATGCCTAGCTGTCTGGAAGATAAAGATGATTGCATTGGGGTCTTAAGTCTTTTCCCCCACAAAGGCTTTTTTATATCAGCCACCGCTGCACCACGTTCTGGGGTCACCGGATGTCCCCCAGGCAAATATGTTGGCCCGTCTTTTCTTTTAATCATAAGGGAGTTATTTAGCAAACTCCAGAAGCATCCCAGCCCCTTCTTTGTTGCTGAGTGCCAATGGCATTTTGTGCAGCCAGCTTCTGAAGGAATGCTATACAGTTTCTGACCAATACATGCCTAGATTTTTCTTTGCCCCTTCCTCCCTTGCCTGGCTTATCAACAGTGTCCTCCCCCCCCCCCTTGCATTTCTATTGTGAGCCTTTTAGAAGCTTTGCACAATATTTCTGTAATGTGCAGACCAGCAAAGAAGGAGGAAGTGGAGCAAAGGAAGGAACCTTACGTAGCTAACCACTTGGCTTAACACGAACTTTATGGAGGTTGCTTCGTTGGCACTTATTTGCCATTCATGAAAAGCAACCTTCAGTTCTTTTGTTAGTTGGCAACAAACCCTTAGTGCCAGATTCTTTAAGTGCTTTGGAACTGGTGGCGTGGGGGTTAAACTGCTGTCCTGCAGCCAAAGCATTGTGAGTTCGATCCTGATAGGATCAAGGTTGACTTTGCCTTCCATCCTTCTGAGGTCAGTAAAACAAGGACCCAGCATATTGGGGACAAAATGCTAATTAGCTCGTGACCTGCCCAGAGAATGCACAAAGTGCTTTGGGGCGGTCTATAAGTGTAATTGCTATTGCTGTGACGACTATACAGTATTATGCAATGACTTATTAAACTAGGTTAAGATTGCCCCAACATTCTTGGGTTTTCAAGAAGGCCCCTTTGAAGCACCTACTGACTCAGAGGCTTCAACTTTGGGTGCCGTCATGAAGAAACACAGAGAAGCAATACTGTATGTACTTGGGATCCAAAGTGTCATGGGATTGGAAACACAACATGCCTTATCTTCTTGATTAGAACCCCCACCCCCCACCCACCCCATGATGCAGTGGAACATTCTTCATTCTTATACAGTACAATCTTTGCCAGCTGATATTTGAGTGAATAGCAGAATATTATGCAAAAAGCACAGTAGCATACTTTTAACGATGGCAGAGGTGTGGGGATTCTACTAAGCACAGGTTTTCTGTCCTGGCCCAATAAGGCAGTGTGATGGAAAGGCATGTAATGCACTTCTGAAGCTTCCAGTGTATGACACCCCTACAAATTAAAAACCTTGAAAATGTTGCTATAAATAATAGTCCTGTTCAGGTCCTACAAACTATGGACCTAGATTTCCTTTATTGAGTGCCATTGTCTCCAGTTCAGTCTTTTTTTCCTTCTGCCTTCAGCTTACATTGGACTAGCATTATTTTATTTATTATATGCTCAAAGTATTTAGTCATTTTAGCTTTTTTATAAATAAAATTAGAGTTTTTAACAACAATGACAAAGAAAAAGGATAATAATAATAAAAGGAAAAATTATAATAATTTTTAGTCAATTCAGCTTTTAGCAAATGCTGAGACTCATCTAGATCTATTTATTTCTCTTTTTCTGTTGGTCCGTGGTATTGTCAAGCTCTCCCTGCAAATCCACATTTTGAATGAGTTGATTTTTCTTCCCTCTCAGCCTTCTTCAATTTCTAGCTTTCACGTCCATGTCTATTAAATGTGGATACAATATTACAGATGATCTTGGCTTGGTATCCAGTGACAAATCTTTACACTTGAGAATCTTTTCTCATTCCTTCATAGCAGCTGTTCTGAGTCTCAGCCTTTTGATTGCTTTGCTACAGTCTCTATTTGGATTAATGATTGAAATGAAGCACAGAAAAACTTTAACAATTGTGGTTTCTACATTGCCAAACTGAAACTTCTGGGCTTCTTCTTACCAGTGATGGGCTTCTTAAGGATCAACTGTAATTCTCCTTTTGCATTTTCTTCTTTAACCTTCATTACACATTGTTTCACACCATTGCTATTTTCTGCCTATAAAGTGGCATCATCTGCTTATCTTGAATTATTGATATGTCTTTGGCCAATTTTCACTCCTTCATCTGTATCTAACCTAACCTTTCATATGGTATGTTCTGTGTCAAAGTTGTAGAGTTAAGAAGAATAATGGGAGGAAAGATGACAACTTTGTTTGTTGGAAGCCGTTTAGCTTCTGCACGTTCTGTCTTAACAACAGACATTGTCCAGCATATGGGTTACATGTCATGATAGTGAGATATTGTAGCAGACACATTTCTTGTAGAACAGTCTGTGGCTTTTGTCTACAAATCAAAGCCTCTGCTGTAATCTATAAAGTTCAAACTAATTTTTTTTTCTGTGATTCTTTGGTAAGCTTCAGTAACCAGCTGGAAACAGCTGCAGCTGCTGAAGTTTTGTGTGGTATAAGTAGGGGTTTCAGAAACTGCCAGCTCTTAGGCACATATATTAATTTTGGATTCAAGATTTCTAACAGATTTCCTTGTGAAAAATCAGTTAACCAGCTGAGAAAACCCACACACACACTATGCACACTACTCTTGGGGCTTAGCTACCACTTGACTTGCAAAAGCCAGTAGACAAAATGTTTTCACAGCTTGAACCACTGTTGTTTGTGTCAACCTGCTTTTAATTGGTGATCTCAATTTCAGACAGGGAACCAAAAGCAATCAGGCAATACTAATTCCTTTGCATGGTTAAATTTGGCACTGTTTTTGTGGGAGGGCTCTTGCGCATTACAGCAGCTGCATCAGAACTTGAAATGCATTCATGAATAATGTTCCCACCCATCTGTTTCCAAGGTGGGGAAAGCTTTGTCTGTAAAGTCTTGCCTGTTAAGCACCTTAAAAAATACTGTACTTGAGTTCTTCTGCAGGGAAAAATTAAAAATACCGTAAATAGGGTCATGTTTTCAATTTTAAGGAACTGTGGTGGCTCAAGTGGTTAAGATGCTGAACTTGATGACTGGAAGATCAGCAGTTCAAGATCCGAGTACTACATGACGGACTGAGCTTCAGTCTCTGTCCCAGCACCTGCCAACCTAGCAGTTTAAAAGCAAGAAATTGCAAGTAGTTAAATAGGTACCATTTCAGTGGGAAGGTAAACAGTGTTCCGTGCACTCTGGTTGTCTAGTCATGCCTGCCACATGTCCATGGAAACGTCTGCAGATGCAGACAGTGCTGGCTCTTTGGCTATAAACAGTGATGAGCATTGAACCCTAGAGTCAGATATGACAGGCTTTTGAGCAAGGGCGACCTTTACCTTTAAATTTTTGATTGCAGAACATGGGGATAACTAACAGAAGTATGGTAATACACTTGTGTTCTCTCTCTCTTTTTTGCTTTTGCCTGAAGCATCCAGACTTAATCACTGGAGGCTAATCCACACATTTCTGAAATACTGTAGTTCCCTTTTTGAGTATACATTTTCTCTTTTGCATTCATCTTTTAAAAATGTAACATGTGAACACAGTAAGCTTATGGATTAAAGTAAGGGGAGTCATCACACAGCCTCATTTGTGCCACAGAATCTGGAGTGGCTGCATCTACTTATTAACACCTACAACTAGGTTTCTTCTATGTAAGGTGCAAAATGTGTTAGCTCGAATGTTAATTCATGTCATTCACCTAAATGGGCTTCCTGGAAAAGCAGACCCACAGAAAATAGCTTACTAGAGAATTAAAGGCTATGTATGTTCCTCACTGTTCACTCTCTGAAACAGGAAATGAGAGCTGGGCAATTGACCTGTTAGTCTCACTATATATCAGCTTTTTCTGTTTAAACTGTAACATAGTTTTAGAGTCACAGAGCTGAAAGGAACTCTGAATCATCCAGTCCAGTTAAGGAGCCACAGTGGAGAATCAAATTCCCAAACAGGTACAAAGTCACTGTTATCAATCCTTCTTATTTACCTTTATGCCTAAATAGCAATTACCACGTGTTTGCATGTTTTGCAGTTCCTCAACATTCGGCATGACAGTTCCACAAGATCCATGCTTTCAATGTTACATAGCTGGGCTCATCTGGAATGGGAGGCAGGAACTCCTGTTTAGAAAGCTGGAGCTCTGGTGGATTTTTTTTTGTATGTCATTTTACTCCCCAAATTCTGCATTTTAAAAGTATCTTGACCTATTAGGCACACCAGAAAACAGAAAGCCTCTCAAATAAGGCAGCCAGCATTTCCATGAGTCCGAAGAAGACATGTGAATGATTAAGCCTGTACTGAGGGAAGGTCTGTTATCGGTGTATACTGGGGTGCCGAAACTTTTCGGACCATGGGCCAGTCACGTGGTTGAGCATGCCAGTCACGTGGTTCCTCCCACCAGAAGTGGAAGTAAAACACGCATGTACATGTGCAAAACATGCCCACACATGCACATAACACTGCCGTAAATGACTTGCAGCTGTCATAAACGAGTTTATGACAGCCACAGGTCATTATGGCAGCGTTATACGTGGGCATGTTATGCGCATCCACAATTTACTTCTGCTTCCAGGAGTGATGAAGGCAGCATGGGCTGGATCCGGCCTGTGGGCCATAGTTTGGGCACCCCTGATGTATACCAACAAAAGGGTGCATGTAGACATAGATCCTATCTTTCCACCATTAAATGGGTACAAGACATCCTGATTGTCATCTCTGTGTGTGTTTTGACCTCCTCTTCTTCCCTCACCGCCTCCACCATCCATCGGTCTTGTCTCCCTTTCATACAAGCCTGTTCTTGACACCCCTGGGGAAAGAATTCCAGCCCTGGTTTTTGAACCTTTGCTAGACTCTTCTGTGCCCTTTTCTTTCTTCACAAACAGCCCTTTTATCCCGTGGCCTGGCCCTGAGGGGTCACCTCCCCACCCACCCCTCCTTTCTGCATTCTTTGGTCCCAGCGATTGCTTTCTGGCATGGAACCAGAACTGACACAAGGGCCTCTGAGAGGAAACCAGACCAGCTGACATCAGCCGAATGCAGTGCCAGGCTGGCCAGTTGGTCCCTCTCCCTCTTCTTCCTCTCGTTTCCTGCGGAGGAAATCTGTGAGGACGCCTCTGTGGCTTCTGTTTTTCTTGCCTGGGCAAAAGCCCCAGTCAGGAAGGAGAAGGGCAATGCAGCTCAATCAAAGACCAAGTCTCATTTGTGGGGTGAGGGAAGGGAAGAAAGGTTATTCAGTGTAGATGTCCCGAAGGAAACCTCGACAAAGCTCGGCATGTTTAGCCTAGAGAAAAAGAGACTGAAAGGGGATATGGTAGCACTCTTCATATAACTGAAATATAATCATAAAGAGGAAGGGAAGAATCTGCTCTTCATCATCCCAGAGCACAGGATGTGTAATAACAGGCTCAAAATAATGGAATCAAGCTATAGACTGAATATCAAGAGAAACTTCTTAACAGTTAGGGCAGTACAACAATGGAACCAGCTATCTCAAGAGGTGGTGAGCACTCCAACTCTGGATGTATTCAAGAGAGAATTAGGCAACTACATGTCATATCTGCTTTGATTCAGATTCCTGCATTGAGCAGGGGGATGGATTCAATGACCTAAAAGGCCCCTTCCAACTCAGTGATTCTATGAAAATGACTATGTCTGACTAAGTGGACTTGATCCATGAAAGCTAACATTAAAATACAGCAGTTAGTCTTTAAAATGCTATAATGGTGTGTGTGCGTGTGCAAGTGCATGTGTTTACTCTCTGATATAAAAATGACAACAGCTCATGGCACTTCAGAAGGCAGCTTGTTGATCGTGGCATGGACATTCATAGGTGTCAGCTTATTTCCTCAAATGGTTTTCTTTAGATTTTGCTTTTTCACACACCCAAATGCACACATTTGTTACCAAGAGAGGCTCTATGAAGGCAGTGATCTGTTTAACTTGGACTGCTTGAAATGGATGCAGCATGTAGAACAATATTCCTTCTCCAAGTACAGCAGTTGTGGGTAGAATAGTTATGGGGGAATGGAGTTTTGGGGAATAATAAGTCTGCAATTGTCCCCTCATCAATTCCTGAGTATAATATTCCTTATGGGGTTAGTGGAAATGTGAGAGGCGTGTGTCTCCAAACCACCACTGGCCCACGGCTTCTCATGCTTTCCTCTGAAAGAAAAGAGAGGGAAGGAGAAAGAGACCCAGATGACATTTTGGACTAGTGATGGTGGCCAGGTTATCCTGCTATGGTAATAGAGTAGACCATATTCTAAGTGACTCAACGACAAGTGTCAGGCGGTGGTTAACTAACCTGGAAACCCTGAGGACCAACGACCTTGGGAGGTAAAGTCTCCAAGTGGATGAAATCCGACTTGAATCCATCTTGATGGAGGGCAGCAGCTTCATCAATACTGGCCTGGGGCTGAGGAAGACTTTGTGGGCCAAAAGGGCTCAGGACCAGAAAGCGACTCGCAGAACTGGATGAAAGGTCGCTGTATTATATTCTCAGGACAGTCTTCATGGCTGGTTGCCATGATGATTGCTATATTCGGATTCAGATATGGCAGAACAAGAACAAGATGGTGCCTCAGAGAGCGTGCAGAGTGACAAAAGAGATTATGCCCACTTCACGACTGGTGGCAGTGATATGACTAATGGTGTGTCACGGAAAAGGGTTGGCAAACATTCCATGGCATTGAGTGGTGGGAGAAGCTCCAGGTGCCTAAAGACAATTGCCTGTAGCCATTCTTCATTCCACAGCCTGGAACCCTCTATAACCACAACTGGCAACTTTGCCAACACATTTAATCCCCACCCCCCGTACTTTTCCTTTTATCTCTTCCAGTCTATCCTGCCTGTTTCTCCATGTGCTCTTTTTCTCATGTTCATTTTTCTCCTTTTTTTAACTTGGCCTTCTGCCTTCTCTCTGCTTCTCTGACACCCACGACCCACCCTGTCCTTGAAGTTAAAATACACAGTCAATGTTACTTAGCTATCATAGCCTCTGACACTAATGGCTGACAAAACATTCACATGACCTGATGTGACCCAAATGTATCTGTCTCTTCTAGAGTTGTCAGACACACCTTGCCTGAAAATGCCACCTGTTGTTTCAGGGCATCATGCTTAAATTTTAAATAAATTGGAAGCTATTTCCAAGTAAATGACTGCAACCTGAGTCACTTTAGAAAGTTCTTTACCTGTGGCTTGTGCTCCAAGCAACAGGGTCACGCATCCCACTCAGCTCTTGGTCTATGGTTGCTGAGTATTTTATACATAGCACATTGTTTGGGAATCATGATAATCTAATTCACTGCTAGATGATATTCTTCATACTCTCATTCTTATATATTGCCCCACAGTGCTAAGCCCTCACTGGTTGGTTAATAATAATTTTGTGTGAGAAATTATTCTGGGTTGAAAGGATTTTTGCTGGAGAAACTCCACTCAGGGGTTGCCTGAATGAGGCTCCTTTCATGTCCCAAAGATTTTTTCCCACCAAAGTGGTCCCTAGCTATCTACCTGCAGTTTCTTGCTTTCAAATTGCTAGGTTGGCAAGAACTGGGACAGAGACAAGCGCTCAAACCGTCATTTAGTACACAGGTCTCAAACTGAGGGCTTACCAGTCTTCCAGCTTACAAGGCAAGCTTCTTAACCACTGAGCCACTACAGCCCCTTACTGGTTGGTTTATAAGGCAATTATGCAAACTACAGTGGTACATCACTTAAAGAGCATAGTGCGTTCCACAGGATTGGTCTTTAAGAGAGTTTGCTCTTTATTTATTTATTTATTTTATCAGACTTATATGCTGCCCTCCTCAAAGAGACTCAGAATGGCTAACAAAGGTTTAAAAATAGACCAAAAACACAATATAAAATCCAATTTAAAATTAATATTAAAATATTAAAACTAACCAAAGTTAAAAGATTTAAAAATTCATACTTTGAGAGAGGGAGGGGTCAGATGAGCCAACAGGCTGACGCTTGTTTGCTCTTTAAGCAAAACACCATTGTAAGTGATCAATTGTGACTTCTGTTGGGGGGATTGCAAACCCTGATTTACTTGTTAAGCAAGTTTTTGGTTGGATTTAGTTGTTAAGTGAGGCGACCATTCAGAGAAAAATCTGCTCTTTAAGTGGGTTACTCTCTAAGGGAGGCGCTCTTTATGCGATGTTTTACTGTACAGTTTGCTTCCAGCAAGCTGGGCTCTCATGTTTCCAGCCTTGGTAGAATGAAAGGCTGAGTCAACCTTGGGCCTATCAGGATCAAACTCATCGTGAGCAGAGTTTTGTCTGCAGCATTGTAGCTTAATCACCTCTCCATGTATGGATATGGAAGATTGCTGTCTCGGATCTTCTTTTCCTATCCCTGTCCACCTTTAATCGACTGGACTATGCACTCTTGTACATATCTACTTACAAGTAAGTCCCATTCAGTAGACCTTGTTTCCAAGCAGGTGCCTATCAGGTTAAATTCATCCTTCCTTTCTGTCTGGGAGCAAAACTTTTCCTGTGATGGAGGTCAAACTTTGTTGGAGCTGCCTCTATGACAGAGACAAATAGAACCACAGGAACTAGACAAGGCAACATTTCCCCTCACCCTGTCTCTATAGAGCGGCTTTCGGAGTTGTGGTTGTGTTTTCCTGAGCCCTGTGGTTTTGGCTGTCTCTCAAATTCCCTTTTGTCTCCTCCTGGCAAGCTTCCTGCCCGTTTTAGCCAGCCAATGGGCTGCTGAGTGAGGGCAGGAAGGATGCCAGGGGATGACAACACGTTGGGATTTGATGGAATTCCTCACTGCTGCAAGCAAAGGCAGATCCCCCCCCCCCCCAGGCCTTTTGCGACACCAGAGAGATACATGTACAGTACTTTACCGAGATCTGACATTCCCAAACCACTTGTAAGGCAAGTCTGGGACAAATCCCAGTACAGTGGAACCTCGGTTAACAAACGGTTCGGTTAACATAAAATTCACATAACAAAAGAAAATCCATAGAAAATAGTGGCTCGGTTTACAGATTTTTTTTTCAGAATGGATTAATTGGTTTTCAATACATACCTATGGGAAACTGTGTTTCAGTTAAAGTATTCTGGTTTTTAATGCATTCCTATGGGAAATTTGGTTAAAGTAATTGTCTGGTCAGCTCTTGGGCCTTGGAACAACTTGATACTCCGGAATTAGCAAGCTAAGCTTTTCACAACATGGATATTAGCTAGTATAGATCACATGCTTGTTAAATACCCAGGTACAAGACAAGAGGTGTTCTGGATGAAGAATAAAGGTCTACAATTAAAAATAGAGACTAGGCTCTATGGTTTCTGTCTAGGGAAGCGAGGATCCTGAGACTAAAACATTCAAGAAAGGGTGGGCAGTGTCATTAGTTTTATGCCAAGGCATCTATAATACTTTAAAGGTTAACTTTGCTCTCTTTTTCTCTTTGGCAGGCTTTTCCAATTTCATTAGCAGCAGTTTGACATTTATTTATTTATTTATTTATTTATTTATTTATTTATCATTCACATTTATATAGCCGCTCACTTGCCAGATCGTGGCGACTCACGGGCGGCTTACAAGATTAATACAAAACATGTGGAGAGCTAGCATATGACGTTTTCCCTTCCATTTATTTCCCATGTCAGCCTTCTAAATTTCTGTGCATATTGTTGCTGTTCAACACACACAGTTAACAAAACAATAAAAAGCATTCTGATTCAGCTGACACGTCTTAATTTGCTGAGGCACAAGCTATATCTATTAGGCATTTGACGAAGCAAGGGGGAAAACAGATTATTATTTTGCTGCATTTCCTGCAGGAGATGAATGTCAGTCTTTGAAACCTATTCTTTTCTAATTAGGGTGTAGAAGAGACACCACTTAGAGATCTGGAGCAAGACACTTTTGCCACATTTCCACATCATTTAATCCACAAACAAACAACCCTCTGGCTGCCTGCTTACTGTCACTCTTAGAATCCTCACTTTACCAGCAGACATTATGTGATAAAAGGGCAGGCAGTATCCATCCTGGCTATGGATGTATTCTATGTACAGTATTCTAGAGTGTTAAAGGGTAATTAATCCACGTGAGTTCATCTTGAGGACTACTCGCCCCTAGAGAAATGATAGCTGTGTGTGTGAAATAAACATGAAATTAAAGTAACAAAAGTGCAGCATGGCAGGTCTATAAAACCACGAAGCATTTGCAAAGAGAGTGATTAGAAAATATTTCTTTCTCTCTTAGAAGTCAGGATGACTCAGTAAAGCTGACTGACAGTAGTAGGTTCAGTGAAAACTGGGGAAAGGAAACATCTCCTAATATAACAAGTCATTGATTTATGGATTTTACACAACTGCACCCAAGATCTGCCTAGGTGGCTTGAAGAAGTAAGGTAAAGGTCACCCTTGCTCGAAAGCCAGTTGTATCTGATTCTAAGGTTCAGTGCTCATCTCCGTGTACAACCAAAGTGCCAGCACTGTCAGCGTCTGCAGACGTTTACACAGACATGTGGCAGGCATGGCTAGACACCGGAGTGCGCGGAATGCTGTTTACCTTCCCACTGAAGTGGGACCTATTTTTTGTTGTTGTTCAGGCGCACAGTCGATTCCGACCCTCTGCGACCCCATGGAGCACTGTCCGCCAGGCACTCCTGTCCTCCACCATCCCCCTCAACTCGCTCAGGTCTGCACCCATTGTCTCTACAATACCATCTAGCCATCTCATTTTGGGCCGCCCCTTCTTCTTTTGCCCTCAACCCTTCCAAGCATCAAGGCTTTCTCAAGTGAATCCTCTCTTCTCATTTGATGTCCAAAGTACCTTAGCTTCATCTTTATTATTTGACCTTCTAAGGAGCAGTCAGGTTTGATTTCTTCTAAGGTTGACCTATTTGTTCTCCTCGCTGTCCAGGGGATTCTCAAAACTCTCCTCCAACACCACATCTCAAAGGCGTCTGTTCTTCTGCGCTCAGCTTTCCTTATGGTCCAGCTCTCACAACCATACATTGCCACCGGGAATACCATTGCTTTGACTAGACGAATCTTTGTTTGTAATTTGATGTCTCTACTTTTCACTATGCTCCCCAGGTTTCTCATCTATTTACCTACTTGCAATTTCTTGCTTTTGAACTGCTAGGTTGGCAGGAGCTGGGACAAAGACAGAGACAGGTACTCACTCTGTCATGCAGTACTTGGGTCTCAAACTGCTGACCTATCAATGCCAACCTTTCAGTCGTCAAGTTCAGCTTCTTAACCACTAAACCATCACAGTCCCCTTGAAGAAGTAGTTATGCAAAAATAGGTAAACGGGCTCTTATCAGTGTTGTTTACTATAGAGACGACACACCGTCCCTATAGTTTACCAAGTTTGTCAAATAGAACATCCACATACAGGTGCAGTATACCTTTAAGAGAGATGAGATGGTTAGATGGCATTGTTGGCGTAATGGGCATAGAGCTGAGCAGGCTGTGGAGGATGGTGGAGGATAGGGGTGCCTGGCATGCCATGGGGTCACAAAAGGTCAGACTCAACTATGCGACTGAACAACAACAAATACCTCTAATACATTTGCTGAAGCCATCTATCTCGTTTCTAGTCGAAGCAACACACTGGACTCGATCAGGAATAGGCAGCTTTCGAGGCTTTAGATTAGAAGCTACATTGGCTGTCTTCCTACAGGAACCCACAGGCCACTGAAATGGCGGCTGCTATTTTCTTGCCAAATCTGAGCAGCGACTGCAAAGTCTGTCTGTGATGCGTTGAAGAAAAGAGGAAAACAGGGAGGAGGAAGCAAAAAAAAAATGAAGATGTGATCTTGAGACTTTGCCATAGACTTCTGTTGCAATTTCAATGTGATTTTAGCAACAGCAGCGAGAAGGAGGGAACTTAGCGCCATCAAAATAACACTGGATGCCTGAAATCTAACCCCTGACATAATCTTTTGTGTCCCTAACATAGGTTGTTCCGAGAGCAGTGACACAAAAGCTGTTTCCAAACGATCATTTCAATACATAGTAGCCCTAAGAAAAGCCATCTCTGGCATCTCGTGGTTATGTGGCTGTGAATGTCTCACTGGTTTCACACAAGGTTCAAGTCTTTTTTTTCCTTTCCTTTTTTCCTGCCTCTGCACTGTAAACTTTGCTAGTTCAGATTAACCCTTCTGTGAGGTAAAATAGAGAAGCTGCCTATTAGACAGAAAATATATGAGGCTGACAAAAGAGGGTGAATTCACAGAATTATTTCAAGGCCATTAGAGAGCTATGATATTTTTACAAGCTGGCTGGAGGGATGAATGTCAAGAGATGCAGCCTGATGCTCTGAGGCCAGTAGGAACTACATGTGGGGCGGGGGAGGTTCTCTTGGATGTGGCTCTTAAAGAGGGTGTTGCCTTATCAGGATGATTTCATATGTTGTCTAGCAACTAACACAGTTTGCCTCAGTAAATGAACTACACCCAATGACAAGTATTTGAATTTGGGGAGAGTTCATTTATTCTATCAAGACACTTCTGAGTTACAAAGACCCCATGAGTCCCAAAAGATTCCATCAAGAGATTGTGCATCATGGCTTCCTAAATTGAATCAATCCATCTCATGTTAGGTCTTCTTTTCCGATCACCTCCAACTTTTCCTAGGATCGTCTTTTCTCTTTGAGTGTTGTCTTTTCATGACATGAGCAAAGTATGATAGCTTTAGTCATACTGGGTTATCCCCTGGTGGTTTAGTGGTTAAGATGCTGAGCTGGAGACTGGAAGGTCAGGTTTCGATACTCAAGGGCTGCACTTGGAGACATGAAAGGAGCCTCATTTGGGCATCTCCTAAGTATCCAGCAAAAATCCTTTCAACCCAGTGTAATATCTGACATGAAATTATAATTATTAGGTGAAGAAACTGCAGAATGAACTCACCAAAAGGTGCCTTCATTTTGGCAGTTTCACGTCTGACCTAGATGAGGAGGAGGAGGAAGGAGAAGAGTCCAGTCGTTTTAGCTTGTGCTTGTGTAGTGAGAATTCAGGCTTGAGTTGATCTACTACCCATTTATTTATCAATTACAACAGCAATTGCACATATATACTGCCCCATAGGGCTTAGTGCACTTTCTGGACCATTCACAAGATAATTAGCATTTTGCCCCTAGAATGCTGGGCACTCATTTTACTGACCTCAGAAGGGTGGAAGGCTAAATCAACCTTGGGCCCATCAGAATCAAACTCACAATGTCAACAGTTTTGCCTGCAGTACAGCAGGTTTAACCACTGCTCCATCTTACCTCTGTAGAGTGGCTTTTAAAAAGTTACTTGAGGTTGGGAGGAGCAAAATGCTGTTGGGAGTGATCCCCACATTTCGTTCCTATGGTGGGGCTGCAGGAACCCCAGCAGCTTTTGTAGCAGCTTATGGGGAAAGACCCAGCAGCTTATGGGGGAAGCCCTTTCTCCATGAGCTGTAAATCGGCCATTACGCCCCCGCTGCTGATGTGGAATCAGCTGTTAACATGACCTTAACCTCCACACCCACCACTAAGTCCTATCAGCAGCAAGGACAGGGTAAAAAGCTGCTATACAACTGATCTCCCATCTGCTGTCACGTGGCCTTGCTCTATATCAGGGGTTCCCAACCTTTTCAAGTTGGGGGTTGGGTCACACTCTCTCAGTCAGGATGGCCATTTTGCCCTGCCTGCACGATGGGGGTGACCATTTTGTCCTAACAGCTTTAAAAGAATGGTCATTTTGTTTTTTTTAATGCTTTTGGAGGGGGGCTTATGAAATGGTGCCACGGCCTGGATCCGGCCCATGGACCTTAAGTTAGGGACCCCGCTCTATATTATCATCTGCCCAATATGCACATATGTTGGGATTCTTCTTCTATGTCTAGGCCAGATGTGAAACCTCTAAAATGAAGGCACCTTTTAGTGAGTTCATTCTGCCTGACCTTTTGCCTGACCTAGTGTGAGAAAGATTAGCTGTCAACATGAAGGTTACCAGGGTACACCCGATTGTGGTTCAAAACTACCACAATCTTCAAGGAGGCTTTTTTGTGTGTGTCCCCCTTGGGAATAGGACAGTACAGAAGGAAAGTTTAGTTGACCACTCCCCCATGGCATTTCAAAATGGGTTAGGTTGGAACAAATTGGCTCAATTGACCAACCAACCCTCCCCTACTCCAAGTCTGCCCCAAATGGCAGGCATATAGACAGCCTCTAGGCCAGGGTTTTCCAACCTTGGGCCCTGCCTTAGGTGTTCTTGGACTTCAATTCCCAGAAGCCCAAGTCAGCACACCTGCTGATCAAGGCTTCTGGAAATTGAACTCCAAGAACATCTGGAGGCCCAAGGTTGGGAAACCCTCCTCTAAGCTCTAGTTTCATCTCTAGTTGTATGCTCTCCATGGTACTGACGCAGACCCTCACAAAAGGTGAGGTGGTCAGGATCTCCCTTCCCTGAAATGTAATCACAAAAATAGATATTACATCTGTCCTATGGGGTTGACCATCCACGGTTTGGTGTTGTTTTATCCTAGAGAGAATGTCTTTTAAGGAATCACTGCCCTCTATGTGATACTCCTCATCTCTATCAAGAAAGCAAGATAAGAAATGTTTTGTTGATGTTTCCAGAATATGTGCATGTCTTGGTGTAAGGCTAGTTTTCTTTTCTCTTTGTAAAACAAAGTACACACAACAAGCATGGTAGGACCAGCTAAGTCTGGAATGGCCAACCTTGGTGCCCCAGTTGTTCCTGTACTTCGATTCCCAGAAGCCTTCATCTGCAGGTGTGCTGACTTGGGCGTCTGATAATTGAAGCCCAAGGACAACTGAGGTACCAAGGTTAGCTATCCCTGGGCTAAGTAATCAGAAAGGTGTATACGACACAGAAGGTGATGCTTCTAATTTTAAAATTTCTATTTTAAAAGGCAGCAGCAATTGAAATTTTATGCACTTTGCCCAATTCATGTAGGATGCGCTGAACTTATTCTTGCAGCCATAAGAATTCTTTCTGATGGCAACAGAAAACTATCTTGCTATCTCCTAGTGGAGGAGGGAAAAATACACCCGTTTTTGTTTTCTTGCATTTGCATGAGAAGAAAACAAGCAAGAATATAAAGATACCAAGTTCCAGTCTGGCTCAGCTCCTTTTCCTTCCAGTTATTCTTTTTCTTCTTCTTCTTCAAAAATCAGGCAAGGAAAAACACAAGGCAAGGTTCATGTTTATCTCAGCTCTGAATTAAAAAAAACCAAGTAATGCAAGATCATAAACACAAGCTAAGCAATGACCACAGAGAGACACAGCTCTGAGGGCCCTGAATGCTCATATTATGTGGGAAGAAGCGGTTGAACTTTAATGATACCCACAAAACCCATCCTCCCAATATTAGCTAAATGTTCCCTCCCTGGATTAGAATTTTAATGGGATTTATCCTCCCAGTTGAAGGTTTTTTTTTTAAATGACATCTCCATAGGTAAATAGTTTATTCATTTATTTATTTGTGGTGAAGCTTCCCTCTGCATCTGGAACTGATCTCTCTGGAAGTTTGTGGCAAGCAGTGATGTAAAGGAGGTATAGTCTAATAAGGTTTTCTGCATGGCTGGATGAAAACGGATGATTGAAGGACCCAAGCATTCCATCTATCCGTCATGGAAGCTTGAGGGTAGGGGTGGAAGAGGGCCTTCTGTTGGCTGGAACTGCTTGCCTTGTTTTTCCAAAGGAAGTCATTGTAAAACACTGAGTTCAGTGTTTATGATGGTTTCCACAGTTACAGTGGCAGGGCCTCGTTAGTTAACTCATTACACAGCAGATGCCCTTAAGAAACCTCCCACCCAAGGCCTACTGCCATTGGCACACACCCAACCCATCCCCTCCTCTAGTTACCTCAGGCCATCATTTGAGAAACATTCCTGGCAACAAGGCCACTCCTTTCCATGCAGTCCCAGCTCTGGGAAGATTGAGGAGGATCTGTCACTCTTCCTTAGGAATGTAAGGCTTGAGGACTGGTAGAGCCCTCATGGTACAGTGGTTAAGCTGCAGCAGTGCAGCCAAAATTTTGTTCACCATCTGAGTTCAATCCTGACGGGTTCATGGCTGGTAAAATGAACACCCTGCTTGTTGGAGCAAAATGCTATACGTTCAGTGAGCCAATGATGCTGTCTAGCCGCCTCACCCTCTGCTGCCCCCTTCTCCTTGTGCTTTTGATCTTTCCTAGCATCAGGGCCTTCTCAAGTGAGTTCTCTCTTCTCATTTGGTGGCCAAAGCAGTCAGGGTTGATTTCTTTTAGGATTGATCGATTTGAACTCTTTGCAGTACAAGGGACCCTCAAGGGTCTTCTCCAGTGCTACAGTTCAAAGGCATTCTATTCTTCTGTGCTCAGCCTTCCTTATGATCCAGCTCTCACAGCCATACATTACTACTAGGAAGACCATCGCTTTAACTCTGTGGACTTTTGTTGGCAGGATGATGTCTTTACTTTTTATTATGCTGCCTAGGTTTGCCATAGCTTGCGTCCCAAGGAGTAAGTATCTTTTTATTTCATGGCTGCAATCACCATATGCAGTGTTCTTAGATCCCAAGAAAGTAAAGTCTGTCACTGCTTCCATTTCTTTGAATTCTTCCCCTTTGATTTGCCAGGGAGTAATGGGGCCGGATGCCATGATCTTGGTTTGTTTTTTAATGTTGAGTTTCAGGCTAGCTTTTGCATCTCCTCTTTCACCCTCATCAAGACTCTTTAGATCTTTCTCACTTTCTGCCATTAGGGTAGTGTCATCTACCCTATATTGGGGTGGTACAAAAGTTTAATTGTCATTGCTAGAGTTGGTTTTTTTTACCCCAAAGACCTCACCATAATGTACAGGAGCTTTAGCCCTGCAGCAACCCTGCATAGTAAGTCAGGGTAAGACAAAGAGGCTGGCCCAAAATCACCCAGTGGATTTAATGATTCAGTAGCAAGTAGAACTTGGATTTCCCGATAAGAACTTGGATTGTCCAACCATTGTGTCACACTGGCTCACATCGTTGCAGTGCTGTGGCTGAATCCAAAAGGATAGCCAGGGAAAGCTTTTAATGAGGATAATAAAGTCTAAAGCTGTGGTTGTCCTGCAGGTTGCTCTGGATTCACAGCGGGGGCAGTCTGTGCAAGGGTTTAGTGGAGGCTTTATAGGGTGGGGCTTTCAGTTAATGTACTAGCAGTTTTCTAATGCTCCTTTGCTGCTAAGAGCAGCATAATACAGAAATTAAATAAAGTATTCCCCAGGGGACAAGTTTCACAAGGTGCATTTCTATATCAGGGCAAACGTATTCAATACGACAGTGTTACCAGCAATGTTGTATTAATCCGAAACATGGGCAATAACAAAACCAGAGGAAGAAAAACTGCCAGTAACCCAAAGAACAATGGAAAGATGGATGTACGGAGTAACAATCAGGGATAAGGTCAGCAATAAGCGATTATGGCAAAGAACCGGACTGCGTGATGTGGTCAATGAATTATATGTGGCAAAAAGAAGATGGGCAGGCCATATCACCTGCTTAAAGGATAACAGATGGGCCTGTAGGCTAACAGACTGGATACCAAGATACCACAAAAGACCACTAGGCAGACCATGAAAATGATAGGATGAGCCAATGGTAAAGCTGTTCAACCAGAGATGGAAACAGAGGGCATTTTGGAGCTCAGTTTATTTGCGCTTAAATAGATAAGCGAAGACAAATTGAGATTGGATTGGATCAGTGGTGGGCAGGGGGGGAATCACTGCCACACTGTGGGTGGAGCCTATGCTGTGGGCAGAGCCTACATCATGGGTGGAGCCTACATTGTGGGCGATCTATTCATGCCTGCCATATGGCCATGTATACATCTGCAAACGCAGGCAGCACTGGCTCTTTTGCTGTAAATGGAGATGAGCACTGCACCCTAGTTGGATATGACTGGCTTTTGAGCAAGGGAGACCTTGAACCACTTGCAGGACAAACCAGATGGGGCAGGGCAGGGCGGTGGGCATGGTCACCCAATTTCACTAACCCCCTGCCCGAAGTCCACCCAATTTCACCACCACCCTGCCCAGAGGCAATTTTGCTTTTTAAAAAAACCTCCCAAGGGTGTGTGTGTGAACCTGTTGCTGCCCACCACTGGATTGGATTTCTGTACCTCAGATATAAACAGCAACATGGCAAAACTGAGCATTCTTCTTAATACTGCCATAGGAATGCAAAAGATCCCTAGTTGCAAATTGTTGGACTGCAATTCCCATGATCTCACACTACTAGCTATTCTGGTAGGGTTAATTGAAGCTAAAGTCCAACAGTATCTGGTAGGACAAATCTTGTTCTACATTCAGGGACCCATCAGGTATAGCATAATGTTGTTTGTAGAGTGGCCAAGGAGAAAACCTACAGAAATCCCACAAGCAGGGCATGAAGGAAGCAGGTCTGCCATGCTGTTCTCTCCGAGGCAAATGGGAGTAAGAGGACATATTGTCTCTGAATAAGGAGGTTTTGCTTAACTGTCTGTGCCTCCTGAGAAAAGTGCCAACCTGTGCAGCTTTGGGAAAACTGCACAATCCCAGGACTCTCAGAAGAAAGGGATTGGGGGGGGGGATATTTTTGAGTACTCTATATCTTAAAATAAACCTGAAGAAAAATCAGAAAATCAGAACCAACTTATTTATTTATTTATTTATCAAATTATATTCCTCCCTACTTGCACAAGCGACTCAGGACACACTAAAAGAGCAATAAAAATTAAAACCCATTAAAAACAACCTCCCATTCCCTAGCCTAAAAGGAACCGGATAAAAGGAATGGGAATGGGAGTCGGGATAGGAGGGTAGATGTAGGAAGTTAAATAAGCCAGCGGGGGGGGGGGGGGGAGGGTGTCAGTAAACCATCACTACCCCACACCATTCCCACCAGCCAGGTTTTCAGGCCCTTCCTAAAAGCCAGTAACTCCATCTGGAAGCACAGCTCCAGAGGCAGGCGGTTCCACAGAGTTGGAGCGAACAGGGAGAAGGCCCTCTTGCTAGTGCCAGAGAGTCAAGCCTCTCTAGCAGATGTTACAACTAAGGCACCTCTCTGGTCCGCTCTGGTGGGATGGACAGATACCCTTGGGGAGATGCGGTCTCTCAAATAACCTGGCCCACTACCATATAGGGCTTTAAAAGTAATGACCAGCACCTTGAATTGCACCCAGAGGCAAACTAGTAACCAGTGCAGCTCCCGAAGCAGTGGGGATGTATGAGAATAACGCCTACATCCCAGCACCACCCGAGCATCTAATGATTATTCTTACTTACCCATCCCAGCCAATAGCTACTTTATTCTTCCCAGCAAGGCTGGCCTACCTGAAGGTATTAGGACGTGATTTTGCTTGGCCTCATTCAGGGGAAAGCTTCTCTTGCTGATGTGTGCCTGTCATCTTAATTAAAAGCACAAGAGTAGGTCAGGACATTGTTTTTCCAGATCAGTTGACAACCCTATCAAAGTTTGAAGAGTAGAGTTGCCACGTCACAAATTTCAAAAGAGCAGCCTTTGCAACTGCGGTTTGGCTAAATAGAAATGATGAGGAGAGAGACCAATAGACAGGCAAGAGCAGCGGCTGCTACTCTCCTTGTTTAGCTTTCTTTCCCTCCTGCTTGAGTAAGTGAGGAGTGAAAGGGAAGAGTGGGCAAAAGGAAGCAAGGGAGAGGCCAGCTGTATCTTCTTAGAGAGGAGTGTTTTCTTTGGATTATGATTTGGCAGCCCTGCCATGGAATTGTGTTTGCATTCACCAGAAAGCAGAAGTCCCATCAGATCATTACATGTGCATCTGACTGCATCAACCAGGTTAGGAATGTGAAGACCTTCCCATCTGTTGCTGCGTGTCTCCAAATCCAACTCTAATTTTCTTTTTGCTGCTTCCTCATATTGGATTGGAGACTTTGGGACTGCGGTGGCTCAAATGGTTAAGATGCTGAACTTGATGACTGGAAGGTCGGAGTTCGATTCCCAGGTACTGCATGATGGAGTGAGCTCCCGTCTCTGTCCTAGCTCCTGCCAATTTAGCAGTTTAAAAGCAAGAAATTGCAAGTACTGTATATATTCGCATATAAGGCTAGTTTTTTAGTCCCAAAAATGAGCCCCAAAAAGGGTCAATGACCACAAGGGTTCCAAGACTGTGTCAGATTAAGACATACCAAAAATTTAATTTTACTATGTTTTAATGTATTTTGATTATTGAAACTCACTAGCAGCTGCTGCATCTCCCATCCTCAGCTTATACTTGGGTCAATCTATTTTCCTGGGTTTTCAGGTCAAAATTAGGTACCTCGGCTTACATTTGGGTCGGCTTATATTCAAATATATACGGGTAGATGAATAGGGACCACTTCGGTGGGAAGTTAAACAGTGTTACGTGCACTTTGGTGTCTAGGCATGCCTGCCGCATGTCCATAGAAACGTCTGCAAACGCAGACAGCTCTGGCTCTTTGGCTATATAAACAGAGATGAGTACTGAACTCGAGAGTCAGATACGACTGGCTTTCGAGCAAGAGCAACCTTTACCTAGTAATATGCATATTTATTTACCATGAGTCCTGGTGACCCAGTGGTTAAACTGCTGTACTGCCGCCCAAACTGCTGATGTTGTAAGTTTGATCCTGACCAGGAATCAAGGTTGACTCAGCCTTCCATCTTTCCATCCCTCCAAGGTCGGTAAAATGAGTATCCAGCATGTTGGGGGCAAAATGCTAATTAAGTTGTGAACCACCCAGAGAGTGCACTAAGCTATATGGGGCAGTATATAAGTGTAATTGCTATTTACTCGTTTTATTGACATTGTTGACTAACCTAATTTCATGAAACACACACACACCAGTTTGCATGTTAAAATTCACAGGTTGTTTCTCCATTGTTTTCTTCATTACCTTATTTCTCTGAAGCTCCCCATAGTCCTTGCCAATGTTTCAGTAGTGTACTGTATGTTTCTTGTTGCAACAAGCCAAGGACAATGAGCAAATACAGTTTCCTGCAAGACAGTCAAGTCCAACAATCCCCACCCACCCCCATCAATGTGTTAGAATCCATTGTTAGGACCCACTGCCTCCATCTGTGCAAGCATGGTGGTCATCTCCAAAGAATCTCTGACCCTTTAAGAAAAACACCTGGTAAATGTTGTACAATTTCACCTTCCAAGTAGTCACCATTCCTGTTGCTGCTTTCATATTTTGCTTTCCTCTACAGAGGCTGTTAGGGCCAAATTGCACAAAATAGCATGAAGATGCAAACAGTGACGTGGTTGGCAGAGGGTTGGGGAGAAACTTGCATGGCTTGCAATTTCCGAGTTGGCATTTCACCCCATGGTTTTGCTCATCTGTTTTTCCTCCAGCTGAGGCTGCATTTGTTGGTTTTGAACCAGCATTTGCAGCTTCTGCATTTAGATTGTAGGGCTAGCATCTTCTCCCCCTGTTTTTAAATGAACAATTCTATCCTAACGCAAAAAATATTTTGGTAACTATATTTTTAAAAAGGTCAGCCAAATTCCTAGAGGTCTCTCGTCCTTTCTTGGGCATGATAGTAAGCAAAGCTTCTGACAGCAAAAGCTGTATTTCACTGAGGAGAAAGGGCGATGAGGGAAAACCTTTGCTTGTAAATTTCTGCAACATTTGGTTAAACAACAGTGGGACACATTAGGTTGTGCCATCCTGGAAACAAATAGTTGAACAGAATGGTGCCTCTTACCAATTTCCTTATTTACTTGAGTCAAAGTGAAAGTTTGACTAGTCTTGCATTCTGATTCCCACAGTTGGCCAACCAGAGACCTTGGGAAAACCTCCTTATTGTTCCTTATCAAATAGTATTTAGTACTTTTGGTTTTCTTTAGTAAAGACAACAACACACTGTGTGAATGTGGAGAGATACAGAATCCAGCTCATTTGCAGGTCTGCCGATTACTACTGGAAACTTGTACCAATGAGGATTTAATTGTGGCCAACAACAAAGCCAAGAAGGTGCCTCCATTTTGGCAGTTTAAGGTTTGATCTGCACATGAAAGAAGAACTAGCATTTAGAATTGAGTTGAGAAAATTCACAATTTTGGGTTACAACTCCCACAATTCTGTAGTCTCATCACCTTGGTCAATGGCTGTGGCCATCTGGAAGCTGTGATCCACAAAAATTGGTCTGTCTCACCTCTGGTTTGGAAGCACTTGACTCCAAATGAGATTAAGTATCTGTTGGACCTTCGTTTGACCCATTTCCTGCTTCCTTAACCTGCCGTTCTGCAACTAGCAGTGGGGTATGGCTTCTTCCAGCAAGCCAGCTCTTAATACTGGAAGGCTTTGTGTGAAAAGTTTGGAGAAAGGTGTAATGGGCTTCTTCTTCCATGTCTAGGCCAGATGCAAAACTGCCAAAATGAGGGCATCTTTTGGTGAGTTCATTCTGCAGTTCCTTTTGCCTGACCTAGTGTAAGGAAGATCAGTCAGCAAAGCTTCAAGGAGGCTCTTTCTGTGTATCCCTACAACAGGCTGATAGCACGGAAGGCTATCTTCTTCTATCTTCTCATTCAAGCTTTATAATCATCCAGTGGGACAGGCTGCAGAGGAGGGATAGCTAGCAACTTGCCCAAAGCACACTCGCCACTAAATGGGGGTTCCCTCACCTTTAAAAACAACAAGGCTCCTTTTGTTCCACTAGACTACACACTGGGCTGGCTGGGCTCATCTTCTCATAATCTAATAACCAGATCAAATTCATAGCTCCCATCCTGAGTATCAGCTCTCATCGCCGCCACTCTCATCACAGCTCTTCCGATAACAGGAAGGAGCATACATGTGGGGTGGAATGAAGAGCTAGCGAGGGCCCCTCTGCATGTAGCGGAGTGAAACCTGGCTCACTCAACACAGGAAGTGGGTTGGTGCAATTTGTAACAGAGGAAGGAGAAGCCACAACCCATGGTAAAGTAAGGCAAAGGTCACCCTCCTTGCTAGAAAAACAAGTAATGTCCAACTCTAGGGTTCAGTGTTCATCTAGGGTTCGCCATCACGGCCCTAGAATTCTGACTGGGGGAATTTCTGGCAAATTCTGGTGGCTGAAGCCCAAGAAATCTGAAAAACCGATTGGTTACACCTAAAAGCAACATGTAACTACCCGTGACTTTACTTTTTAATGACTTTATTAGTTACACCAAAGGTCACCATTTGTAAGTAACTCATTTACTTTAAACTAGGTAGAGATAAAGGTTGCTGTTGCGCAAAAGCCAGTTGAATCCAACTTCAGGATTCAGTGCTCATCTCCGCTTATAACCAAAGAGCCAGTGCTGTCTGCGTCTACAGACATTTCCATGGACATGTGGCAGGCATGACTAGACACCACAGTGCACGGAACACTGTTACCTTCCCACAAAGTGGTACAGTGGTGGGCTCCAAAAATAATTACTACCCCACTGTGTGTGTGGTATGGTGGACATGGCCAGGGAAAACCCCTGTGTTGCGCCTGAATTAGGACTACTTTATTTCAAAACTTGGATGGGCAAGGCCAGCCAGAATTTCTGCTACCGTTTCTGGCGACCTGGGGCGAATCTGCTGATGCCCACCACTGAAGTGGTATCTGTTTATCTACTTGCAATTTCTTGCTTTCGGACTGCTAGTTTGGCAGGACACTACCCATGAGGTAGGGCCAAACGGTCTCTGAACAGGGCAAAGCAACTACACTGTGCTGGACTGGAGCTTTGACAATTCTGGTTCAAGTCTCTATTTAGCCATGAGACTTGCTCAGGGGCCTTGGCCACTTCACACTCTTTTCTCTGCTTTACCTCATAGGGTTGTTGTGACAATAAAACTAGCCAAGGGAAAGAAAGATAGCATGTAAGTGCAGAGCAAAGTTCCTTATACGGCAAAGAGTTGTCCCTCCCAGGTGGCACCTCTCAAAAGCTTAAGTTCACATGGTCTGAGGTTGATCTCCTTCTTGGAATTATAGCCTAAACCAGGGGTTCCCAACCTAAGGCCCGTGGGCTGGATCCAGCCAGTGGCTCCATTTCATGTGGCCCCCCACCCCTCCAAGGGCTTTTGAGAAGCAAAATGGCCACCCCCATTGTGCAGGCAGGACAAAATTGCCATCCAGCCCTTGAAGCTGACTGAAAGAGCATGACCCAAGCCCCAGGCTTGAAAAAGTTGGAAACCCCTGGCCAAAACAATTATTTTTGCCAAATTATGGATAAATTTCAAGCTCATGCCTTGAAATTTCACTCCTATGTCTGATGAAGTGGACTTGATCCATGAAAGCTCACATTAAAAATATAGTACAGTAGTTAGTCTTTAAAGTGCTACAGTATTTTTGTTTTTGTTTTCAGATATCCCTGAACTACAGACTAACACAGCTACTATCCCAAAATATTATTAATATGCTTACTGCAAGCAGCATCAGAATCCACTTTAAAAACACGATAAATCGGCTCCCATTCTAAAGATTGTAATATACAGTACAGTACTGTAATAAGTGATCAGGAACTGGTTATAGATGACTCTGTGAGGAAAGGAACGTTTAGCTGTAGCTGGTTCTTATCCACCTGCCTCGCATTTGAGATTCTTGAAATTCTCCATTTTATTTTGTAAGCCTCTCAGCCCTCATATTTAAAAAGAAAACGTACAGATAATATGTTAAACTGTTGGCCCATAGACTTCGTTTTCTGGAAACACAGATTGTGCCTTGTGTGATATTTGACTCCCAACTTGCAATTCATCTCATAGCCTCTGAATATGGTCTCTGAAGGTAGACTACAGTACTAGTTTTGTCTCCATCAATTTTTTGGGATCCTTCAGGAGCAGCAGAGAATAATGGTTTAGATGGGATTACCTGGAGTGACCAAGAGACTGGGGTGGGGTGGAGTTCAGTGCAGTGGTGGGATGTCAAAAAAATTTCTACCCCACCGTGATGTCATCACAGTGTGGGGGGAGCTAATGTCATGATGTCATGATGTTGTGGGTGGGGCCAAAGAAATAAAATAAAAAATAAAATAAAATGAAAATAAGCACACACACACACACCTCAACCCACACACCCACAACACAAACCCGTAAACAAATAAATAAATACAATAAAATTTACATTAAAATACACCCACCCACCCAAACACCCCCCCCCTCCAAATATAAATCAACCCACCCACCCCAAACACAAACCCGTCACTTACCTGTTAGTATAAGTGCCTGGGCAGCACCATGTTGCAGGATGGATATGGTTATTGTACCGGTTCTCTAGGATAATATGCCTTAATGTAAATGTAGAACAGCTGTATCTCCTTAAGGGTTCTCCAATTGGAACAACAATTGCAACAGCACAGGTATAGCTTATTAATGAGGTAACTCCAAGACTTTGCTGAAAAACTCCAAGTCAGGCCGCCAGGCCTTTTTAGGAACTGTGATAGTACGTCAATATAGGTAAAGGTATTAAATACACATTAAAATACACACAGACACAGCACATCTAAAGGTGAGTCACTTAGTTATTTATTATTTATTTATTTTTCCAATTTGTTACCCTGCCCCAATTAGGTAAACCCAACTCTGAGCGGCTTACAACACGAATCAGAAAAAGACATAGCTTAAACAAGTAATAAATACAACCAATATGACACTCCTACATGCCTCACACATATTAAAATACATTTCATCAGTTAAAAAATTGAAACTACAGTTAACCAATTATTTAAAAAGTTAAGTTAAAATTACACTTTAGAGATTATACTTATAAAAATATTAAGGAAACAGGAGCACTTATCCCCACTTACCCTGGGGAGCAGGCTATAGGGAGCTTCAGGCTAGCAGCTTCTCTTCCTCCTCCCCGCTTGGGAGGACAGCAAGAAGGCCGTGCATATGCACCAAGTATTGTAGGCGTGCATGCACACCAAGTGCTTGGTGCGCATGCGCAGTGGGGGAACCAGTGAAAAGGTAACCCCCAAAGATGGGGTTTTTTCCCCAAAAAGCTGCTACCGGTTCTCTGGGACACTGGGGAAAGTTACTACCGGTTCTGGCGAACTAGTGAGAACCTGTTACATCCCATCACTGGTTCAGTGGCAAAAGCTAGTACAGTATAGTTAAACTAAGACTTGGAAGACCCAGGTTTTGTTAATTAGCCATAAAGCTCACTGGCTGACCTTGGGCAAGTCCTTCATTCTCAGTCTATCTTTCCTTTAAGGATTGTTGTGAGCAGAAGAAAGGAAAGGGTTGGTTGTTGTTTTTTAAAATCCATACCTGTGACCTTAAGTTTCTGAAAGGGAAGTTCAATATTAATACAATTAAGCATTGCTGCACTTTATCTGCTCTGCCAACATCCCAAAGAAACTTTCCTAAGTAAAAACAGTCCTTCACAACTCGTCCCAGATTCATTCCCTGTTTGTCCATCTTTCCTTAACTCTGCTTTGGAACACTTTGTTCACTTCTGCTCTCTGCTTGAAGCAAACTGTGGACCAAGATAATGTGAGTTAATCTGTAGGGAATTAATGTAGGTTAGAGATAAGAAGATCCTGTCTCAGGGCAGAGGGCTGGATTAGATCCGTTAAGTCCCCAATGGTGTGCGTGCTGGTATACCGCAAGAGGACAAGCAGTTTGTTTTGAGAAACGAATTGACACAATTAAGAGGTTCTTGTGAGACTGAAGGACGGCCAACAAGAGATGTTGCCAGCTGGGTTACTTCTGATGCCCTTTCCCATCCTGCTCTGGCTAAAGTACTTGATTCCATCACAAGGGTCAGACTGTTTGCCTCTCTGGCTACTTTGGCTTAAAGCTCTCATAGCCTCTATCATTTGTTTATTTATTTATTTATTTATTTAGTGCCCCGATTAAACCCTGGACTGCAAAAATGAAGCCATTTTCTTGGCTTTGTCATTGGCCAAACTTAAGTCCTTAGTGGTTCATGTTTCTGACAGTAATCGGCAGACTGGTAAATGAGCCGGGTTCTGTACCTCTACACATTCACACAGTGTGTTGTTGTCTGCCAGCAGCCCCCACTTGAGCATGTTGGTCTTGCATTTAGGGGCTCCAACCCTCAATCTATTCAGGATCCTCCAAGTGACTTAGAAGAGGTTGAGTTCCTCAGCTATATCCTCCTTAATGTTGTTCCTTGCCCAGTGAGCTCCTTCCTCCATCTTCTAATTTGTTTTTGCTCTTGTGTATCCTCAAGAATGTATGTTCTTGCCATAAACCTGGCTGGCAGGGCAGGTGTGGGGCTCCAGGAATATGGGGTCCCATGTTGGGTGGCTGATCTGATGGGACAGCCACCCCCCCTCACTCTTTTAAACTTTTTAAATCTTTTTAAACTTTTTAACCTTTTTAAATTTTTTAGATCTTTGTAAATTCATGGTTTAATTCTTTTTTAATTGATTTTTTAAAGTAATTTCGAACCTCAAGGTTTTAATTTATGAATTTTCTGTAAGCCGCCTGGAGTCAGGTTCGCCTGATTGGGGCGGGATAATAAATCTAAATAAATAAATAAATAAATAAAGCTCTTCCTGGAACTGAGCCACCGGACTTGAGGCTCATATCCGTTCAGAGGATGCCGCTCCCATTGACCATGCTGGAAGAGACTCATAGGAGTTGTAGGTCAAAATATCTAGAGCAGGAGTTCCCAACCTATGGCCCATGGGTTGGATCTGGCCCCCAACACCAATTCATCTGGCCCACAGCACCCTTGTCACTCCCGGAAACAGAGGTAAAATGCACTTGTGCAAAATGCTGCCATAAATTACCCGCAGCTGTTGTAAATGCATTTATGACAGCCGCGAGTCATTTATGGCAGCATTCTGAGCGTGTGTGGGCATGCTTC
Source organism: Furcifer pardalis (assembly GCA_030440675.1). Taxonomy (NCBI): domain Eukaryota; kingdom Metazoa; phylum Chordata; class Lepidosauria; order Squamata; family Chamaeleonidae; genus Furcifer; species Furcifer pardalis. Next base: position 155,958,199 of record CP126893.1, read on the forward strand.
TGGGTGGGAGGAACCACGTGACAGGCCTGCAGCCCGAAAAGGTTAGGAGCCCCTGATCTTCTAGAGGATCTCCTGTTCCTCTCTCCAAGCAGGAATAGTTATCACTCCCAATGAAAGGGCAGTAGAAGAAGCATCCATTTTTAGAAAGAAATTCAGAAATGGGGTCATGAGACTGAAAGAGGATCGTTCTAATTTTTATTTTTAAACTAAATCTTTTGAGTGGAAGACTGTGCCTTCTATCTTTATCCAGAAGAAAAGGGTATTTCAACCTCCATTGATGTCTTTAAATTTCCAATGTTCTTGGGCTACAAATCTTATCATCCCCAGGCTTTAGTGGCACTAACTGGAGTTGGATGCCATGACATCTGAAGGGTTGCTGTTTTACCAAGCCCTGAGCTCTCAGGCCTCAGCAAACCTTTTTTTTTAAGCTGTACCTGTGCTTATTTAAGAACACATAGAACTGTTAGCGGAAAGCAAACAAAGGCTTAGGCAGGTTGTGTTTTGGTCACACGTGTTCTGCATGCCCTCTTAAAAATCACATTTATGCATTGGAATATAGCTGTGATGGCTAGCTTTGGCACGCCAGCTGTTCTTGGACTTCAGTTACCAGAAGAACAAGTCAGCACTCCTGCTGATCAGGACTTCTGGGAATTGAAGTTCAGGAACAGCTGGAGTGCCAAGGTTCGCCATTACTGGAATATAGTATACCATCTTCACACATTGAATGGTATAGCTCCGTGCATAGCCCACTGGGAGAGGCTGCCCAGGCTTTCAGACAACCAGAGTCTTTGCTGATCTTCCCAGGAGATTCCTGAGATTAAATCTACAGCCTTTTCTATATAAAACATGTGTTATGTTGAGCTAACATAGCACTTTTCAGCCTTGGTTTTCTAAATGTAGTGTTTGGACTACATCCCCCGGGCACTCTGCTATTTGGAAGATTCTGGGAGATGTGAAACAAAAGAATAATAATAACTTTCCCAAACTTTGCTCACATGTTGGATTCCAGCTCCTAAAAATCCATGTCTGTGGTGTCAACAGCCAGTGACTTTGGGAGCTAAAAACTCAACAACATCTGAGTATTTTGAGTGTAACAGCCACTGAACTGTTACAGCTTTCTGCATGTCTGTATTTTCTCACTCTTTTTCATAGTGTTTAGTGGTTTCTTGAAAAGGGGAATTCAGATTTCTGAAACGATCAAGTGAGATGGTCTTGTCTCTGAATTTCAGAGCAGACAAATGGAAATACTAAATTTTAAAAAACACACACAATCACCACTACCAGAGTATAGGATTTTAGTCAGATTTCCCACATGACATCTAGTTGGGCAAGAGAGAGTGTAGCTCATGGAAAGAGCTCTTACTTCGCATGCAGAAAATCCCAAGTTCAGCTGTTAGTGTCTCCTCTTGAAAAGGGTCTCAAGTAGCAGCTGGTAGATTTATTTATTTATTTAGATTTCTGTTTCCGCCCCCTTGCCAAAGCTTGGTATCCTATAGAGCAGGGATTCTCAACCTGAGGCCCGTTGGCCAGATGCGGCCTACAGCACCACCACTACCTCCACCACACCAGGAAGTGCCATGTGATGGAGGAAGGACAAAATGGCTGTCCCATCCCCGAAACTGTCTCTGAGGGAGTGTGACCTGGTCCCCGCTTTAAAAGGTTGAGAACTACTGCTATTGAGCTACTGTCAGAATAGAGCAACCTTCCCCAAGCAGCCATAGTACTGCCAATGTGATGATGTAGGGTGGGAGATTATAGGAGACATAGTGTGGCCTGGGAAAGACTCTTTTATTTTACTTTTACTTTGTTTGCATATTACAATGTGTGTGGTGTGCACAAGCTAGAGAGCATTAGAAACTTAAGTTGTCAGCTGCAACTCACATCCGAGAATGCACTTTTTCCTGAAGCAGGAAAAATGCCATTGGTGTGAATTTGTTTAAGGTGGATCCCATCTCGCCATTAAATGACCCATACACTGTGATCTCACGGAGCCATCTCCTGCGGCACATATGAAATGAGACATGCAGGAGTTAACACCGGGACTGCAATGGACTGCCACAGCCTTGAGGATGTGGACAAGGTGCACCTTCACAGCCAGTCCATGTGGCATGGCCTCTTCCACCTCCGTGACTGTTGGGAATCAGAGCTCCTCCTCCACTCATTTTGCCGTTGGGCCCAATATGATGGTTTCCAATGGCATTTCCTCCACTGAGGGGACCATCACCCCACCTAAAGGGGCTCATCCACCGGTAGCCATTGGCCCCTTTAGGGAGTCAGGTTATTTATGTTACTTATGTATGTACTTCATTATGCTGAACCTAACTGTATGTAAACATAGTCAAGATCACAAGTTGCACTAGGTAAGCTTTTAATGCCCATCCTTAATTAGCCATCCTGCTGTTCTCACAATTAGAGTGGATGTTCAGACCAGAATTACACACTTCGTGTAATATGTAGTATGGAGTTACTGAGGCTCAGTTTTGTCTGTTCTCCAAAAAAACAAGGACCAACAGGTTCAATTTGGAAAATAATCACCATGTGTTGTAAGGAAGTCTTAGACCTTCAGGTTTAATCAAGTCTGTGATCTGTGTTCATGATTATGAATCAGGAAGTATGTAAGAGACAATCTGATTAGTGCCTGTGCAAAAGACTACCTTTTATAATTACAAACACCAAATGAACTTTTAATTTGAATGTGAATGTACTGAAATAAGCACGTTATAAGAGAGAGAAAAAGGTTTTTTTTTTTTGCTATGCCCCATCAAGTTACTTATAGTAATCCTATAAAACAATTTCCTATCATTAACAATCCTGCTCAAGTCTTACAAACTACAGGTGTAGTTTTTTTTACTGAGCCAATCTATCTTATATTTGGTATTCTACTTTTTCAACTGTTTTAAACATTTTCTAGCATTGTTGATTTTTCTACTGAACATTTTCTGCCCATGATACAGTACTGTACTATATATCCAAAGTAAGATGGCCTCAGTTCTTATATTTTAGCTACAGAGAAAGGAAATACTAGCTTCATACATTGTTGTTATTGAGATTTAGGGTGTTTTCAAGAGAAAAGGACAATAAGATAGATAAAATATATTTGACAGCTGTAAATGCAGAGTTGATGCATCCTGACTTTAATTTCCTTTCTGACCTTTTATCTTTATTTCAAATCTTCTGTAAGGTTTTGCTCTTTCGGTTTTTATTCTCCTCAGTGTCCTCCCTGAAAAACCTAGTATGCCATCTTTGCAGGCAAGGGAGTTACAGAAGAAATTAGGTTATAATTAAGGTTGTGGTGAGAAGAGTGAGTAGCTGGCCATCCAGCTTCTTTGAAGATGATTTCCTAGTGCAGTGATGGTGAAGTACATACATACCGAGTGGCCAAACTGCAACCCAAATCCACTTATTTATCACAAAGTGCCAACACAGCAACAGTGGAAAAAGGAAATACAGTACTCCCATTGGGCTGCTGGGCAGAGGGTGGGGCAAACACTGTGCTGTGGGGAGGGAGGAAGTGCTCCCATTGGGCTGCTAGGCAGAGGGATGGGTGAACTCTGTGCTGGGGTGACTGAACGGGTGCCCACAGAGAGGGCTCCGAGTGCCACCTCTGGCACACGTGCCATAGGTTCACCACCACTGTCGTAGTGGTACAAGTGACTGTTTAAAACAACTGTCACATCAATGCAAACTTTAGCATTGGACATAACAGTCACTATCCAAGAGATGATAATTAACTGGCAACCCTCTCATCCCGATAAAAAGGACTCTGATAAAAAATACCCTCGAAACAGATTTGAAATCACACAGGGCATTTATTATTTTTATTTATTAAATTGATATTCTGTTTTTCTGCACACACAAAATAGCTTTTGAAACCGTTGAGGACCATAACATATTATTTAAAATACCAGACATAATTAGAACATAAACTAGGTTAAAACACAACTGAAAGTGAGTGAATAAAACCATACGGCGGCCACTACTGTCAGTTACAACCCAGGTAGAAGCCAATTGCATGTTTCCACTGGTCTTCGTTTAATGATTTTTCTATGGTGGAATAAACTGATGGTAAAACTGCAGAGAAAACATGAGGGAGTTTAAAATGGGCGATGATCGTGTCCTTTTCCTTACCCCTGCCCTTCCTTAAATTTGGCGTGTCAACTGCATAATTAAAGTCTACTTCACTGTCTCCCAAGTCATAACAAATACAATAATTATCATGTGCATAGCATATTACTTTCATTCGACAAGTACCTCTTCCTAGCAGTAAAATCAAAGAACAACAAGCAATTAGTAGTTTTCTGCCGTTTCAATAATACAGTACCTAGAATTTGCTGACTGATTTTGTCCCACTCTGCCTGTAAGGTTAGATCAGACTTTCTCCCCCCCCTCCCCTCGATCAGATCAATTTTTAGAAAATATTGATAACCTAAGACAGGTAAAACAGACACAAAGATAGATGTGTATCAATGGCTAGAAGCTCTTTATCTGGGGTAATATACTTCTAAATAAGAATTACCATATAGTATTTGCTGGCGTACAAGATCCACCCCCACCCCTAAAATACAGTGGGGAAATGGTATATAGTGGCCTAAAGTGGGCTATTTTGGTAATAACCAGGTGCATCTTATACTCCGATGCCCTTGCTCAAAAGCCAGTCATATATGACTCTAGGTTTCAGTGTTCATCTCTGTTTATATCTGTGTCTGCAGACATTTCTATGGCCATGTGGCAGGCATGCCTATACACCAGGGTGCATGGAATGCTGTTTGAGGGCTGTGGTGGCTCAAGTGGTTAAGACACTGAACTCAACGACTGGAAGGTCAGAGTTCAGTTCCCAAGTACTGCATGACGAATTGAGCTCCCAGTTCAGTCCCAGCTCCTACCAACCTAGCAGTTCAAAAGCAAGACATTGCAAGTAGATAAATAGTGACAGTGGTGGGTTGTCAAAAAATTTACTACCCCACCGGGACGTCATCACAGTGTGGGCGGAGCTAATGTCATGACATCATGAGCGGGGCCAAAGATATAAAATAAAAAATAAAATAAAAATAAGCACACACAACCCTCAACCCACTCACCCACCCACAACACAAACCTGTAAATAAATTAAATAAATAAATACAATAAAAATTACATTAAAATACACCCACCCACCCCAAACACAAACCTATCACTTACCTGTTAGTATAAGTGCCTGGGCAGCACCATGTTGCAAGATGGATATGGTCATCGTACCAGTTCTCTAGGATAATATGCTTTAATGTAAATGTAAAACAGCTGTACCTCCTTAAGGGTTCTCCAATTGGAACAGCAGTTGGAACAGCACAGGTGTAGCTTATTGATGAGGTGACTCTAAGACTTTGCTTAAAACCCCCAAGCCAGGTCTGTCGGCTGCCAGGCCTTTTTAGGAACTGTGGTAGTACATCAATATAGGTAAAGGTATTAAATACACATTAAAATACAGACACACCACACCCAATTGAATTGACAATTATTGTTTTATTATTTAACCAGATGTTGCTGCATATCTGGTTAACATTGTATTTCAGTAGCAGAATATTAGGATCATTGGTCCATTCCGGTTATTAAAAATATGAAGTACAGTACTATGTAGTCAAAAATAGACCTATTTTTCTGATATTTATTTATTTTGTCTAATTTGTTTTTCATTTCTAGGGTGCCTTTCTTCTGGTAAAGGACCCAAGGTGGTTTTCACAATAATTAAAACAAGCCAGACTAAAAATAACTGAAAACACTACAAAGTTTTTAGAAATTTAAAAATACAGTAATAATGAAAAAGCAGTCAATAAATTATACAATAAAGATGAAATAACATTTAAAACTTTAAAAATACAGTTGAATCAACATAAGTCGAGCATGAAGGAGGGACTCAATCTTAGTTGTTTAAAGCCTTCCTTGGTGCTGCAATGGTTTAGTGGTCAAGACGCTGAACTTGCACGATGGAGTGAGCTCCCATCTCTGTCCCAGCCCCTGCCAACCTAGCAGTTTGAAAGCAAGAAATTGCAAGTAGATAAATAGGTACCATTTGGTGGAAAGGTAACAGTGTTCTGTGTGCTCTGGTGTCTAGCCAAGCTGGCCACATGTCCACAGAAATGTCTGCAGATGCAGACAGCGCTGGCTCTTTGGCTATGAAACAGAAATGAGCACTGAACTCTAGAATTGGATATGACTGGCTTTTGAGCAAGGGAGACTTTTACCTAAAGAACCAGGTCTTTAAGAGCCATTTTCTTCTTTGTTGCCAGTAGCACCTGTAGTTTGCAAGACCTGAAGGGCAGGATTGTTAACAACAGGAACTTCTGTAGGTCATTAATTACATGCCTTTAGTCTTCAGGAACGAATGTCTGCCCACCCTGTTAGAAAGATTGTTAACCATCAAAGCTTCAATTTGTTAGGATACTTTGCTTCCACAAATTCCTTTACTTCAAGGCTATATTTGCCAAACCATTCCTTTCAGCAACAAACTCAGGCAGTTGAGTGCGTATCAGATTTACAATGAGACAAGGCCATCCAAGTATAAAGAGAGAAAGGTTTTTATAGAGACTCTCCAGGTATGAGAAAAGGATATGTCTTTTGTCTTTTAAAGCATGTTGAGACAATCTGCCTTGGCATGAACCAGTAATTTTGTGAGATTTCTTCACACCTCTAGGCAAGAGGTGTGTAATTGTCTGTTCATGTTTCAAGCAGTTGTTACTAACTGCCCTGGAAGTTATGTCCAGATCATCATCTGCCTGCCTGTGCAGCATCATACAAGAATATTTCCTTCTCAACCCGAGTTTTCCAAATGCAGCCATCCTCCAGATCTATTTAATTTCAGTGCCCCTCCTTAACCAGTGAGATTGATGGGACAGTGTACTTTACTTCTGGACAGTGTCAGTTTGGAAAAAACTGCTGTATGGAAGGTTAAAGGCAGGGGTGCCCAAATTTTTCTGGCCATGGGCTGGTCACACGGTTCAGTGGGCCTGTCATGTGGTTCCTCCCACCAGAAGCAGAAGTAAAAGGCACCCATGCATGTGCAGAATGCTGTCGTAAATGCATCCGCAGCTGTCATAAATGTGTTTATGACAGCCACAGGTGCATTTACGGCAGCATTCTGCATATGCATGGGTGTGTTTTACTTATGCTCCCGAGAGTGGTGAGTGCAGAGTGGGCCGGATGAATTGGCTTCATGGGCCAGATCCGGCCCTTGGGTCATACTTTGAGCATCCTGGTTAAAGGGAAGGTTTCAGGAGAGATGCCCTCCATCTCCGTTCCACTGACCAGCACAACACAGTGAAGTTCCTGTTAATTTCTTTTACACACAGCAGTAAAGCAGGACATCTTTACAAATACTGTACAGTACAGTAAAACACCGGATAATACTAAAACTTGGTTCCACAAGTCTTGGTGTTATTCGATTTTTAGTGTTATCCGATCCATGTTAAAATCCTATGTGTGTGTGTGTGTGTGTATATATATATATATATATATTTCTCACACACATACTCACACACACACACACACACACACACACACACACACAAATAGCAAGAGCTTGGTGGAAAAGCCTCTAGTTTATTTAATAGCCATCCAAAAAAGTGATTAAAACAAACAACAAAATGTAGTCATAACATAGCACACCCTTGGAACAGAAAATGATATGCCCCAAACCATTTACAATCTGAAGTTAATTTTTAATTGCACTAACTGCCAGCAAAAGCTTTTAAAGACTAAATGACATTGTTCACTGGCCAGCAGAACACAGTTAGGCTGGTAGACAGGTGTGTTCGTCTTCGTCAAGAGCCCCATAGCCTAGATGTCATGATAAAGAAAGCCCTTTTCTTTTGTTTCTTATTTTTTTAAAAAGCAAAATATAGAAAGTGGAAGAGAATTCCACAGATCTCAGGAGTGGCTGAATAGAATGGGAGAATACATTTTGTAATGCAGGAATGATGTTGATTTTCTTGCCTTTTTGTAATGGAGCTGAATGTTGATATGTTCTATTCCTATCTCACTATACTTACAACTTTGAGGTCAGGTAGGCTGAGGGACAGTGGCTTGCCCAAGGTCATCAAGGAAAGTACACGATCAGTACACGATCAGATTCGAATACTCTTTACATCACATGAATTCTCCATGAAGACAAAATTACATTTGTATGTTAGATCTCAGCCAGTTAGCCTGTGAATGATAAGCACCAACACCTTCAGCTGAGGTTACAAGCTAGAGTATCCAGTTCAGTTAAGCTCAGATTCATATGAACAGCCCTGAGCTTTAGTCTGGTCAAAGGAGGTGTTGAATCCTGTATTATTCTGGGGGGGTTGTCCGTATTTGCTCCATTCAAATCCATCACAGTAATCAAAACATGAGGTAACCATGATGTAGGTGAGTGGTGTGCTGGACCCAGTGCACCCCAGTCTGAGCGTACCAGTAGTGGAAAACCTGAGAGGCCACACCCACGTGGCCGGCCACTTCCTTCTTTATAAACTATAAGTTTATACTTTCTAGTTTAGTGCATGTGTGCTAAGCCAAGCAACCATTTTCTGCGCCTAGACAGGACATAGAGCAGAGGTGGCGGCGGCAGAGGAGGAAACAGAGGTGGCAACAGTGGAAGAAGTGGCGGCCAGAGCGGCAGTGGCAGCTAGGATGGCACTCTAGTTGTAGGGAGGAACAGGGACTGGTGGTTCCCTCACTGTAAATGCTGCCGTAAAACGTGTTTACAACATTTACAGCTGCTTCTGCCACTTCTAGTGGCGGTGGCGGAAACAAAGGCCATGAGCCAGATGATTTGGTGTCACAGGCTGAATCCAGCCCATGGGCCGTAGGTTGCTGACCCCTGCATTATAGCATTGCTAGCATCCTTTGCACAGATTTGTTTAATTCTCATTCTCTTATATAAAGAACCAAAAAAGCACACCTATTCTTCTTGTGGGCAAAAATAATAGTTTTGTGGTTCATTAAGTAAGGAGACAAATGAGGATGGGATTGACCTAACTTCAACACTTCTAATTCTCTAATGAATTTCAAACCTGTACCTGTCGCTTATGCTACAACAGCGCTTGAGCATATATTTAAGTGGCACTTTGGAAATTTGTTCTTAAGAGAGATTAATTGAGTGCCATGCTGAAACTTTCCATGACTGAGCCAGTGGTAGGATATTCCTTTGGGTCTTGACTATCACCCTACACTGCTCAATTATGGATAACTCCTGCATGGTTTACAAGGATTCATGAATACTGGCAATCAGGTGCTATGACTAGGAGATTCTTGTTTCTTATTTGATTGTACCATCAAGGATACTTTTCAGAGTCCCTTGGGCTTGGAGGGAAAGGGAGGCACACCAAGGCAGTTTACAGACAATGGCAGATTAATCAGGGTAGGGGAAAGCACCTAAAGTGACATGGAACAAATGAAAGTAAATAACTTGTAACATCCCAGAGTTGGGAATGTGGAGTAAAAGGTGAATCTAGAGCAAAGGTTCTCAACCTAAGACCCGTGGGCCAAATCTGGCCCTCTGTGCCATTTCATGTGGGGGCCCCACCCCTCCAAGGGCATTCGAGAAACAAAATGGCCACCCCCATCATGCAGGCAGGGCAAAATGGCCATCTGGCCCTCGAAGCTGACTGAAAGAGTGTGCCCTGGCCCCTGGCTTGAAAAAAGTTGGTAACCCCTGATCTAGAGGTAGACCTGTTTTTGGAAAAGTTACTTGTGAGGATAATAATTCACCTTGTTTTTTTAAAAACCACCACAAACACTCCCTCATGGATAATTTTGTAACCAGTTGGTTGCTCTCTTAGCCAGATTTGCCCAGTCTATTTGTGAGGATGAAGGCTCTGTATGCAACCGTAGATTCACTGGAAGACAAGGAGGTTGAAAGTATCACTCATAAATAAATAGTAACTTTCTCAGCTTCAGGCTGTCCAGAAGAAGAACGCCAGGTTACTCCTTGAGCTCATTGAGAGAAAGGTTATACAGTACTTGTAAATGTAATTTATAATATCCAGTGGCCATGCTGCCTGGAAAGAGTGATACAGTACTGTAGTTGTAATCCAGTGAAGCTAGAGAGGGAACACCAAGTAGGAGAAAGCTATTACAGGATGGTGTAAAGTACAAGCTGAAATAAGCTTTTATTCCTCTCCAGCTGCTGTTAAACATCGACTCACATCTGCCTGCTGCCCTCCTTCCTTCAATGGGCATCCGCTTCTCCTCCCATTAACATACTACTACCATCTCTCCCTTCATGTCTTACATCTGTTTCCCTCTCCCCACTGCAGCTGTGGAGTGCCCCGCCCAAAGGCTTGCCTGCTTCCTTCAGGAATGCACCAGGCCTGAGTCACCCGCTCAGGCTCCTAAATAAGGTCAAAACAGCCTTGGCAAGAAAAGTGGGAGGGAGGGAGAGACCAGGCCTCAGGGCAGCTGTTACTTGACGCTGGCTGCTCTGCCAAGTTGAGAAAATCTTTTGGGACCTCCCTTTTCCAGGCACGCATGCAGCCACAAGAAGGGAACTGAGAGAGAGCAGGGTCTAGGTCTCTCCTGGGAAGAACAGAGTTTAGGACAGGGATTCTCAATCTGTGGGCTGGATGCAGCCCACAACACCATTTCAGGGGGGGGGGGCTACCACCTCCACCACACCAGAAAGTGCCATGTAGTGGAGGAAGGGCAAAATGGCCATCTGGCCTCCAAAGCTATTTGAGGGCCCGGACTGGTCCCCAACTTTAAAAGGTTGAGAACTCCTGGTTTAGGAGGTGGTTTTGTTTGTGGTGAGGAAGAGGAGGAGGAGGAGGAGGTGGTGGTGGTGGTGGTGAATGGAGCACAACTTCCACTCATTACGCTAATTGGGGTGTGGAGCTACAGTACAAATCCCAGAGCTGTGTTACGTTTGTTGCTGGTTGCTGCAAAAAAAAAAGCAACATGTAGCACTTTAAATCCCGACAACTGTCCCTGTGGCCTAAGCATCACTGTATCAGGTCACACTACAGTAGTATTCCTCTGGGCTCTGCAGAGCCATTTTGGTGTACTGACTGTTCTAATTTCTTTTAGCTATGAAACTCTGGGACAAATTGGATATGACAGGGGGAGATCCTTTCCATGAACGCCACGTGTCCTCTTTGTTTCTTAAAGCCAACATAGTCACGTGGAGCTCTTAAACAGGTTCTGGAAGTGCTGGGGTGTGTGTGAACCTTCCCCCCCACACACACCTCTTGTCAGTTTTGTTTGGTGCTCAGTGAATGGCCTTTAGGGTTACAGAGATTATTTTTGACTCGATCCCTGTGTATTTAACATGCACCATACAAAATTGCATGCCATTAAAAATTGTCTACTGCTGAATTGTTTCCATCAAATGGTTGTTAATATCCTAACAACCAGAGCTTGGAGGGGTTCCCCCCCCCCCTTGGCTACCAGAATCATTTCATTTTCAAGCTCTGTTAATATTCAGCCAAGCTTACAAAGCTTCCCTAAGTCATTTTGCTTCAAGAAGCAAAGGGTGTGATGGCAAAAACTAGAATAAACATTAGGGAGAATTTCTTGACAGCAGGAGGTGTTTGGCTACCTTAGGAAGAGGCTTCTTTGGAAAGTAGTGGACAACCTTTTGTTGGAAATTTTTGAACAGGGGTTGGGTGGGCCATCTGCTAGGAAGGTTTTCGCTGGAGGTTTCCTGCTTTGGCACTGGGTTGGACACCATCACAGTTGACGGTCCTTCCAGCTTTGAATTCTGTGGGGTTTTTTTTTAAATGGTGCCACTCCCATGCTCAAGTTCCACACAGAGATCATAGCAAAATGGGCAGCTGCATCATACTTGATCTATGGTTATAGAGAGTACTACATGATGAAGTGAGCTCCCATCTCTGTCCCAGCTCCTGCCAACCTAGCAGTTCAAAAGCAAGAAATTGCAAGTAGATATATAGGGACCATTTTGGTGGGAAGGTAAACAGTGTCCCATGCACTCCGGTGCTGCCACATGTCCACATGTACAGACGCAAACAGCACTGGCTCTTTGACTATAAACAGAGATGAGCACTGAACTCTAGAGTCAGATATGACTGGCTTTTGAGCAAGGGCAACCTTTATAGAGAGAACAGCATCCTGTTTTATATCTGAGGACAACAGTCTAGCATAGGGGGTGTAGAGTGTTGTATTATCCAAACTACTCTCCAAATACCTTGTCAATTCTCTAAGCAACCTTCCCATTGATGCCTCTGCCTAATTGTAGGGGTACTAAGTGAGCAGACTGTGTTTATTTCTGGTTACCTGGCAGTTTTGGGGATATTGTGGAAATGGTCATTATGCATCAGAGCCTGAAAGGGTTTTTTTTTTAAATGAGGCTAGAAGTTATTCTCAGACTAAGCTCCTTGAATTTAATGTGAAATAGATAAAAAGAAGTGTTCTAAGCCCTTTCCCTATTAATTGGCAGTAATATCAAATGCTTTCTGCAGCCCTGTACCTGGAAATATTGTCGTAAGGAGCCCTTAAGAGGATGTAGAATACTTGCAGAACAGCCTGAACTTAATTATACAAGTAGCCTAATGTGCTTAAAGTTATTTAAACTGCAGTCCTAAACCAACCAATACAAGAGCAAGCCCTGCTGAACACCATGAGCTCTACTTGCAAGCATACATGCATGGGATTAGGATCAGGGTGGCTTTTTAAATATATACTTTTTTGTTGTATAAATCCCAGAGTCTTCCAAAAGAGTGTGTTTTCCAAACTGTGCATAGAATTGTATTGCCAATCACATAAAGCCTGGGTTTTATATGACATAGGCTTGAGGTAAAAGCACTCCTTAAATATTTCTCCTACCTTGAAAGGCCTGTGAGGTTCCCATTGAGTCAGTTCCAACTTTGTTGAGACATAACAATACACAGTAAAAACATAGTAGGTGTTAGTGAGTTTATTTCTTAGTAACCAATTACACAGAATACAGCCTGGGCATTTTCAACCAGTACTACCAAGCGGTATAAATGTCTGGCTAGCTTATTTCTGCAGAGAAATATGCTGTTATAGGCAAAAGAATAGGCTAAACTACCTCCACCTACCCTATTCCTATATTCACCAATCCTATTCTTTTCTTAATCCCAGAATGTGAACACCCTGCACCACCCCCATCTCTACCCTAGGTCATTAATAGATTTCACTTAATTGAGATTAGCTCGGATTAATTTCCATGGGAACCTCTTGGGCAGAAGATAAGATCAAGGACCCCCTATGTTTCTAACCTCCAGCCAAGGGGACTGGGAAGTCTTGGAGTTGTTAGCAGGACATATTGAAGACATTATGTTTCCTGAGCTGCCACCCAGTGAAGCTATTTTGGTGCCTCAGGTAAAAAATTCCATTGCAGGGGGGAAAAAAGACAAATTAATGAACTGTCTGCTTTCTCTTCATGACATTCAAAATCTAGTGCCAAAGGCCACTTCCTCACTTTGCCTAAGAATAGGGTCTGTCCTACTTGTAAACTGAAGTAAGTAAGTAGGATGGACTGGACTGGTAAATGGCTTCATAGAACTGCATTGGAATGTAGAGCAGTGGGTAGTTTTCTTGTCCGGTAACAGAATAAAAGGAAAATTGTCTGTTTCAAAATTAGAAGTAGAACTGTGTAACCCTTGAATATTCTAAGTGTGAAAGTGTGTGAAATAACAGTTGATCCTATATTGTCATCTTTTGTAAAGTGATACAAATGAGGTGTTTTGTTATCCTTCATTCTCACACTAACCCTGAGAGATCTATTACTGTGGTTCCCTTCATTTTATGAATTTCAATTTATCTAGACCAGGGGTTCCCAACCGTTTCAAGCCAGGGGCCGGGTCATGCTCTCTCAGTCAGCTTTGAGGGCCAGATGGCCATTTTGGCCTGTCTGCATGATGGGGGGTGGCTATTTTGTCCCAACAGCTTCAAAGGGGTGGGCATTTTGTTTCTCGAATGCCCTTGGAGGAGTGGGGGGGGGGACATGAAATGGATCCAGCCCGTGGGCCTTAAGTTGGGAGCTCCTGATCTACACAGCTATGTGATTTTTATACCTGAAGGCCAGTACGCTGAACTTTAGCCTCTTAGGTTGAATTCTTAAAATTCTCTCTTGTTTCATTCTTTGGAAAACTATCTTTCAAATTCCAAAGTTGGGAGGTATTATTAAGAGAATTAACAGAAGTAGAAATACATTTGACTACTTTCATTATTATTTTTCTCCATGGCCAGCTTTCCCTGGCAAGTAGCATTTCACCAGTTGGAGGCAGTATGATACTATTTAAAAGCTTGGGAGACTGACCTAGACTGACCGATGGTCTAACTTGGTAAAAAGCCAAGGCAAATTATCACTGGTCAACAAGTCACCATTTGTATCCTTCAACGCAGATTTGTCACTTGATTAGGTGTACAGAGGAATAAACAAGCAGCAACTCATTTATTGGTGGCAAGTCACCACTACAGTTTGTGGTACCAATGCTAGAATAACTAATAAGTAGGATTCTGACCAATGGCCACTCCAAGGTCACTAAATGGGTTTCGTGGCTTTCTTTCTTTCAACAGTTATTATTTCATATTGGCTTTTAAAATGCATTTTTAATTATTCTAAATTTGTTGAATCTACTTCTACAGAACATTTGTAATCTATTGTGCCATTGAGTTGGGAACCCTGCTGGGGTTAAAAGTAGTAGATAGTGGTTAAGACTCTGAGCTTGAAGACTGGAAGGTTGGGGTTTGATATTGAGTGCTACACGACGGATCTTGGGAACATGAAATGAGCCTCATTCGGGCGTCCTCTGAGCGGAGTTTCTCTAGCAAAAATCCTTCCAACCCAGAGTAATTTCTGACATGAAATTTATGTCTTCGGCAGATGTTGGAAGCAGGGCAACACTGGTCCGAGGCTGACAAGAGCAGTTTGCACATCTTTGACATCAATGGCTTTCACATCCTCCTCAAAGATTTTGGTATTTTTGAACTATAATCGGGCGTACCCCAGGCAACAGCCACCTTGGTGTGCCAGCTAAATCTTTCTCACACTAGGTCAGGTGAAGGAAACTGCAGATTGAACTCGCCAAAAGGGGCCTTCATTTTGGCAGTTTCATATCAGGTCTAGACATGGAGAAGAAGACTCCTAGCTGTTGCTGTAATTAGCTGTCCCTGCAGAGAGACTGGCTGCTTCTAGACAACATGCTAGGATGTCTTAATTATGTATTTTTCCCATGGTGGTCCAATCAGCCTCTAGTTTCCCCATTACAATCTCTTAGCTGTCTTGCTTTACTACAAGCCAAGGTGATGGGATAAGGACAAAGTCTGCCCTTGAGAAGAGACTCATTCTCTCTCTCAATACCTCCTTCCCATCCTGTCTCTTTCTGTCTCTGCCCTGGAGGGGTGAGCGTGGGGCAATTTAATCTCATTTCCTCCCAGATTTAGCTCTTGTCACAGCTTCCCTTCCACTCTTGAGCATGGCAATGGAGGGGGGGGGGACTCATTCTGGCAGGCAAAAGCAGAAACTTGACTGGCTAAAGGCTATGTGACTTCCTCTGGGGTTATAGACTGTAAGCATTTTTGCTCTCTGGCGTTTTTCCCAACCCCTAGTCTGGCCTGGTTATCCTACTATGATGGTAATAGAGTAGACTCTGCTGCCAGCGACTTAGCGCTGAGTTTCAGGCGATGGTTAACTAACTTGACCACCCTGAGGGCTAACTGCCTTAAGTAGCGAAGTCCACAGGGAAGGGTGGATTAAATCTCACTTGAATCCATCTAGATGGAGGGCAGCAGCTTCATCAATCCTGGCCTTTTGTGTGCCAAAAGGGCTCAGGACCAGAAAGTGACTCACAGAACTGGATCGGTGGTTTGGGTGTCACACTGTGATGCAGAAGGCAGATGAAAGGCCAATGCATTATATTCTCAGGATAGGCTTCATGGCTGATTGCCATGAAGATCGGCAATATTCAGATTACAGCAGAACAACAAGAAGTATATCCTGTCCCTCCCTGCACTTTTTAAAAAATTATAACTCCTTCTCGCAATTCTCATTTCATTTCTTCTTCTTCTTTGTCTTCATTGACCTGGTCCCGGATTCCCCCCCCCCCCCTTGAGTAGAGAGGAACATCAACTAAGCTGCATAAAGTGGTTTATTGCAGCTAGGATATAATTAGAAGTATGTAAGTCATATCCTCTGTCTTCTTTCAATTGCAAAACAAGGCAGTAAGTTCTAATGATTAATGCAGGGGGCTGGACTTCTTAACTGGACTGCTTAACTGACAACAGAGAGTGAAAATGAGGTAAGATCAAAGTTGCTGCTTGCAGCCTACAGGAGGGTCCATCTGGATAAAAGTGGCCTGCAGCTGAAGGCAGTCTTCTGTCTCAGGGGTTCTCAACTTTACCACGTCACGGGCTGGATGACTCCCCCTCAGATCATACCGTGGGCCAGACAAAATGGTTCAAAATGGTTTGAACATGCACGGGCTCATCTGCTTCCAAGTTTGTCACTGTGGGATGCATGGAATGGTGTCGGGGCCAGGGCCAGCCCATGGGCCGTAGGTTGCAAATGTCTGTCCTACGTACACAACCGATAGCCTTTTTTTGCTGTCCTTTGTGTAGTTCTAATCCATGGAACTGCACATTAGAAGAACTGGCAAAAAGAAAACAAACAAACAAATAAATAAAAACTCAGAATAAATTTGGGCTTCTTTTTCAGTCTCCTTCTGCTATTTCTAACTTGTTTGCTAAATGAGAATCTGCCTGTTGTTATTTGGAAAAAACTGGTGATACTCATAATATGGAGGAAAAAGGACAAGAAACCTCTTACTGAATCAGCTAGATTTAATGATTATTCAGAGAGACCTGATTCTTTTCAGAGTTTATCTCCTTGTTCACAAGATAAGCACCTAAAAGCAGACTGACTAAACCAAGTAAGTAGATGATATGCACAACCATAACCTAATAAAAGCAGCAGACATTCTGAAGTTCTATAAAGCACAGCAGATAGTGCACAGAGAAAGACACTTAACCAAAATGCATTGTCAGCTCACATCAGTTTTATCTGAATGGAAGGAATTTGCCATTAAAGGCTGCAATCATACCCACTTAACCTGAGATAGCATAAACTATCCCTGCAGTTCAGTGGGACTTACTTCTGTGTCAAAGTTCATATCATTGCAGATCTAATCTGAGGATGCTCCCACTGCTCTGATCTTGCAAAGCCAGGAGAAGGCTCAATGATCAGAGGTGGAAAATTGCGCATTTTTGGACTGCAACTCATAGAATCTCATATAAGCAGCCTGGCTACTGGCTAGAACAGGGGTTCCCCACCTAAGGCCTGTGGGCTGAATCTGGCCTGTGGCATCATTTCATGTGGTCCCACACCCCTCCAACGGCATTTGAGAAACAAAATCGCCACCTCTTTGAAGCTGTTGGGACAAAATGGCCACCCCCATTGTGCAGGCAGTGCAAAATAGTCATCCAGCCCTCAAAGCTGACTGAGAGAGCATGACCCGGCCCTCGGCTTGAAAAGGTTGGGAACCCCTAGGCTAGACCATCCTCCTTGTGGGATTGTCAAACCGAATGCCAAAAAACTCAACATATTTCTGAGCGCAAAACACTAACCCAATCTTTTCCTTTGTCTTCTTGCAGCTTAAAATCTCATTCAGTGAGAACCAGTTGGAGAGGACCTTCCAATACCCATCGGAGGGTTCCCTACTAGAGGAGTTTGGGCCTCCTGAGGAGTCAGAATCTTTGACCTCAACCAATCCCCATGGTGATGATGAAGAGGAAGAGGAGGAGTTGATGCTGCTTCATCGTGGCCTCCCTGGTCTGCTGAGGACCAAGCCCCTCATTGTGGGTAAGCATGTGGGAGCCTCTGGAGATTCCCGGCGGATGGTTGGCTTGTTGGTGAATAGGGCTCTCTTTCTCATGTATGCTTAATACAAGCTCAGTTTTTCCCCCTGAGATTTGGCATTGCAACCACACTTATATACCGCCCCATAGCACTTAGTGCACTCTCTGGGTGGTTCACAAATTAATTAGTATTTTGCCCCTAACATGTTGGGTACTTATTTTACCAACCTTGGAAGGATGGAAGGCTGAGTCAACGTTGAGCTCTGGTCAGGATCAAACTCACAGCCTTTGGTTGCAGCACGGCAGTTTAACTACTGTACCACCAGGGCTCTGTTAGCATGAATTAAGATAATCAGTTGCCATTATTTCTAAATTTTGAGGCTTGCATCCAAATGACAGCCGCTGCTCCACTAGATCCATCGAATATGTAAATGCCTACCGTTCAGCATATAATTTTGCAGGTCTGCAGTCTTGGTGAGAGCAGCTGCTGGATTTAGACCCAATATTTCTATGTACTTTAAACTAGTTATATGTATCTGTACTTCTGGTAAGTGTCTGTTCAAATAAACATGACAGTTGGAAGGTGACTTGAAGATTATTTAGTTCACCCATCCTGCTACTGCAGGAGCTCATAGTAAATCAGCTGGACTCAAGGTGATGTTAAGAAGGAACAAGGTTTGCTTTTTTGCCAGAGAGAGCTCTCTGCATGCCATATTTTAGCCAAGGACTTTAATGGAAAAAAATTCATTGAGCCGATGGCACTTGAAACATCAACAGAATGAGCAGTAGGAACCTGCTCTTCTTCTTTCCTTCCTTTTTTTCTTTCTTTCTGTGCCATTGGGGGAGTGGTGGGGAGGTAGGGGCTTGTGGAAAGAAGTATTTACAGCCTGTAGGTATGGTTAAAAATGAACGGGACTTGTTTTCAGATTTAGAAACTTTGGTTTGAAGGAGTGCAAGTCTCATGCCTTCCAACCAGCCAAAAAAGTATTTTTAAAAAATCAAATACATACTGGTTTTAAATTGACACTTAGAAGCTCATACTTCGGTTCCATCTAGTGGCCTTTTTTGAGCAATGCAAGGACTATTGGTTTGGTCATCAAGGTTTAGTGCAGTGGTGGCAAACCTATAGCACGCATGCCAGATGAAGCACTCCCAGCCCTCTCTGCTGGCATGCGCACTGTCACCCTAGCATAGAGTTTGCCCTGCCCCTCTGCCCAGCAGCCCAATGGGAAAGCTTCCTCCCTCCCTCCAGCACAGAGTTCACTCTGCCCAGCAGCCCTATGGGAGTGCTTCCTCCCTCCCCCAGCTCAGAGTTCACTCCAGGCATCTGTTTGGACACTTGGTCTCTAAAAGGTTCACCACCACTGGTTTAGTGGGGGAGGCATGTATTTGGGACTCCAGTTTCTTTCCTTATGCATTTCTTTTTGCCGACAGCTTGTGTTTTTCTTTCCCCGCTCTTTTCCAGATGAATCCTGCCGGCGGTAACCCATTCCTCCTTTTCCATCACAAGGAAATGATGGCGCATAGCTAAGGATTCCACATTCCAATTCCTTTGGATGAGCTTTTCATCTTTCTCAGTCTTCCAGTGTGACCATAAATGCCAAGGGCAGAATTGAGGCTGAGAAAAACTGGGAAATGATGCCCTTCTCTGGTGACTCTGGGTGTGTTTCTTCCTTCAGGAACAGAGAGACCATTACAAAACCATCTTCCACTTTTCAGTATCTACCCTCACCCGCCCCTGATTCTGGCACTGTGAAAACTGGACTTCACAGAGACACGGCACTCAGATTGCTCCAAATCTAGATTGCAGGATGTGCTCCAGATCATATGAAAGCAGGAACGAAGGAGTTTTTCAACCATACACGGGTTTGATTCATGGTTCCTTTTCCTTATCTTGACACTGCCAGCCAATGAGGACTGTGATGCAATAACAACCTAACCAAGGTACTTTTAAAAACTGCCAACAGGAAGAGCACTGAACCTTGCGCACAGACTGTGATGGCATTGCTGTTTCAAACAAGGGCTAAATGTTGCTACCATATTTCTCTTCCTGGTTTATTATTACCCAAGCTACAACTGACACCCACAATGGGCTGAGGGACTTATTTTGGTAAAATATCTGGGTATTTGCCTGATCGGACTTTAAAAAGGAGAAAAACCACAATTTCTAATAGCGGCCATATGGGTGTAGGGGTAGTATGGGCAGAGACTCTCTAGTTCCGGGAAGAAGGAATTGTGTTGCACACTGCCAGCCTTTCATTATTGGATAACATTTTATAGGGGACTCCTGATCGCCTTCCCCCACCAATCTCTCTCTCTTTTTTTCTCTCCCTCTCTCTGCCCCCCCTTTTTTTCCTAAGCCATTCTGGGAAAAGGCAATTCAAATAGTATGGGGATTATAGTCCAAAAAGATCACATTTTCCACACTGTGGGCTCTTGTTCTTAAACCACCTCTGTGAGTAGGCATGCAGTTGGGGAAATGGGGAGGGAGTCTTGGAGCTTATCCAAACAAGAACACTTGGTATTAAAGCAGGGGTTCCCAACCTTTTCAAGCCAGGGGCCGGGTCATGCTCTCTCACTCAGCTTCAAGGGCCAGGCAGCCATTTTGCCCTGCCTGCAAGATGAGGGTGGCCATTTTGTCCCAACAGCTTCAAAGGGGGTGGACATTTTACTTCTCAATGCCCCTGGAGGGGTGGGGGACACATGAAATGGCACTGTGGGCCAGATCTGGTCCACAGGCCTTAGGAAGGGAACCCCCTGTATTAAAGGCATGAAACTGGGGAAATGGGAGAAGGCCTCTCTGCATGTGGGCAGAACTATTGCTCTTAGCGATTCTCTGTCTTTCTCTAGTTCAGGCTGGGACAGTCATGTTAGAGACTGCCAAACATGTGCTTGCAAGCATAGAAAGGGGAGGCACTAGTGCGTGGAGTTGGTCAGCAACACTGGAACAAATGTGAAGCTTCCCGTTTAGTCACGTCCGTTTCCTGTTTGGGAGGCAGAAGTCATGTGAGACCGAATGAGCAAGCATGAGATGTGGTGAATAGGGTTCAGTTGGAATGTTAGAAAACAAAGTGGTGGGTCTTTTTTTAAAATGTTTTTTGCTCATTTTAATTTTTGGAAACAAATATGTTATTAATTTTCAGACTGTCTAGATGAGTTATTTGCCATACTTCAGTGCAAGGCAGTTTAAATTGGGGAGTGGGGGGAGTGGAGCAAAGGACAAAACTCAGAATGGTTTTTCCCAAAAGCTACTGAGTAAGAAGGGGTCACAGTTGTAACATGCAGATCTCTGTGAAGTCAGGGGTCAGGATTTTGGGAAGCCTCAGACGGGAAGTCACCCGCTGATGCATTGGGCATGGGGTTCTCAACCTTTTTAAGATGAGGGCCAGATCACGCTTCCTCAGACACCTCTGGGGGTGTGGGGCAGCGACAGCCATTTTGCCCTGCCTGCCATACATGACACTTCTGGTTGTGGTGGAGGTGGTGAGGGGCCACATGAAATGGTGTCATAGGCTGCATCTGGCCCCCAGGCCATAGGTTGAGAACCCCTGCACTGGGCAGTAGGACAGACAGGCAGGCAGTGGGTCATGTCATCTGAAGGAGTGCTCCAGGCTCTTTGGCCAACATGAGAGCTTGAGGGGGAAATGCAGACCATCTGGTCAGTATTGCACTTCTTTGGGTCCAATGGAGGCAGTAGCATGCTTAGTTAAGATGAGAAAGAAAGTGAAGACCAAGTAGCACCTTTGTTTGAAGACCTCCTTAAATTAGGACCTTCTGTTGATTGTGAGTCAGAGTCAGCATTAGAAATATTTCTGACTAGGCACCTGAAGCAGGCCATTCCTGAACAGGGGAGCCGCCGCCCCCAATCCTGATGGCTGCATTTTTTTTTTGTTATTACTACCTGTTCCCTTTCTTTGAGCAAGTGAGCCATGATAGAAATGAGGAGGAGAAACAACTGTCTCTGTATCACTCTGGCTGACTATCTAACTTGGTCTTGAAGCTGAAGGCTAGGGTTGGCCTTATCACCAGGAAAAGTGAGATGGTCACCTCAAGTGACAGGTAGTGGCAGCATTTGTGGTGGGTTGGGGGATTTTAGATGTTGTAGTACAAAAATTGAATTTTTGCAAGCTCTGACACTTCCCCAATTATTCCTGCCGGGCTTCCAGATATCGTTCTTTCTTGAAGAACAAAGTTGTGTCCACCATGCATCTTCTTCTTGCACCTCCTAAATTAGACTGCTGTAAGTTGCAGATTTTATTCTGTTTCCAGTGCTGAAGTAAGATTTGACAGTCAGACCTGTTCAGTTCTATACATAGAACCGGAGGAGAAAAGCTTGCTCTTGGCCTCAGGCATCCAAATGTTTTGGGTCAGACATGCAGAGGGCAGGCTGATTAGCAACAGTGAGGAAGTGGACCTACTCAGCAAATGTGTCCCCAATGCCATCCACCACAAATTCCAAAGTCCTGGGGTTGTTTTCAGGGCCTACAATGGCATTATGTCCCAGAATACAACCTCCCTACCCCCAGTGCTGGCAATACTGTACATGTCTAACCGAGTCTCTAACAAAGATTCATATTGGCAGTCTTCCTAAATGTTTGAAAAAGAATTCCTCACACTTGGAATTCATTTTGTTGAATGGCAGAGAATGGCAAAACTCATCCATGGAAAGGATGGAGGCTGACAGAATGGAAGATTGACTCACCAAGGAGCTGAGTATGGATTGTGAGGAATGAAAGTATGAATGAGTGAAAGGAAGAGACACAGATGGGAAAGAACGAGGAAAACTACTTGTTCCTTCTCTCTCTTCCTTGCTAATTTATCTTGTTATATGTGCACCCTTTTTATTATCATTTCCTCTCTTGATTTTGCACTGTGAGAACAGCCATGCCCAGAGCCCAATTGTGTGAACAATTGAACCTGGCAGAATCTCTTCCTTTGACGGGAGGAAGGGGGTCTCCAAAGATCATGTATGGGCCAAGGGCTGAAGGAGCTGTGTCCAGCCATTTCCATCAGTGTTTTTTATATGTTATTGTTATTATTATTATTAACAATAAACCAGAATGATGTTGCACGCTGACCTGTTGATCTATTGTTGTTTGTTAGTTTTGGCAGTTAAATGGATCGTGTTTTCACCATAACCATAACCTTTTTGCCTTGGTTCTCAGAAACAACTGGCTGGTCATACAGCATGAGAGACAGAATGCTTGACCACTGGCACATTAATCCAAGGTGATTCTATGTGGTAGCTTCTCTTTTATGAGTATCTTCACTGCACTCTAATAAAGTAGTGGAGTCACAGAAAAGCAAAAACATTGCAAACTCCATCCCAGCTGAGAGCATCAAGAAGTGTCTGCCCAGCTTTCTTGTTTATGTAATACTGTACTGTAACAAACTTTCTAGTTAAGTCACCAGGTCAGTGTTATGTGCGTTCATGTCATAACCAACTATTTTCAGATTGGCTGTGTTAGTCTGTGAAAGCATATCAGACAAGAAACAACAAAAGAAAACAAATTAAGAAGAGGGAAATGCTGTGGCATCTTAAAGGCTAACTGCTATACAGTACAGTAATACCCCGTATAACGCGAGTACCGTATATCGTTAAATCCGCATAACGTTACAAGATTTTCGGAAACATCTTGTATCGAGTAACGCGATTTTAACGTTACACGAAACAGTCGTTCTTAGCAGCAGGGTGGGTGGAAAGCTGAACGGGGTTCTCCGTTCAGCTTCCCAGCCACCCTGCAGCTACGGAGGCAGGGGTGGGGTGGCTGGAAAGCTGACGGGGGGCTCCCCCATCGGCTTACCCAGCCACCCCACAGCTGCGGAGGCATGGGCGGGTGGCTAGGGAAGCCGACAGGGAGTCCCCGTCAGCTTCCCCAGCCACCCTGCAGCTGTAGATCGGGTCCTCTGATCTCTCTGGAGGTGTTTCTGGGCTTCCCCGACGTCCTGAGCCAGTGCAGCAAGCCAGAATGTCAGATTTCGAATCCCGATGTTCTGGCTTCCTGCACTGGCTCAGGACGCCGGGGAAGCCCAGAAACACCTTGGATCGGGTCCCCACACCTCCCTGGACCCGGCGGGGGGGTCAGAGCCCCCAAAATTGGTAAAAAAAAGTCTGTTTTTTTAACCAATTTTGGGGTTTCTGACTCCCCCCCCCGCCGGGTCCAGGGAGGTGGGCAGACCTGATCCAAGGTGTTTCTGGGCTTCCCCGACGTCCTGAGCCAGTGCAGCAAGCCAGAATGTCAGATTTCGAATCCCGATGTTCTGGCTTCCTGCACTGGCTCAGGACGCCGGGAAAGCCCAGAAACACCTTGGATCGGGTCCCCACACCTCCCTGGACCCGGCGGGGGGGTCAGAGCCCCCAAAATTGGTAAAAAAAAGTCTGTTTTTTTTACCAATTTTGGGGTTTCTGACCCCCCCGCCGGGTCCAGGGAGGTGGGCAGACCTGATCCAAGGTGTTTCTGGGCTTCCCCGACGTCCTGAGCCAGTGCAGGAAGCCAGAATGTCAGATTTCGAATCCCGATGTTCTGGCTTCCTGCACCGGCTCAGGACGTCGGGGAAGCCCAGAAACACCTTGGATCGGGTCCCCACACCTCCCTGGACCCGGCGGGGGGGGTCAGAGCCCCCAAAATTGGTAAAAAAAACGGACGTTTTTTTTACCAATTTTGGGGGCTCTGACCCCCCCGCCGGGTCCAGGGAGGTGTGGGGACCCGATCCAAGGTGTTTCTGGGCTTCCCCAACGTCCTGAGCCAGTGCAGGAAGCCAGAATGTCAGGATTCGAATCCCGACGTTCTCGCTTCCTGCAGCATAAAAGAGGGTGGGGGAAGTTCAAAATTAGCGCACATCAGCTCTAGGGAGGTCGGGAGACCCGATGCGCGCTAATTTTGAACTTCCCCCACCCTCTTTTATGCTGCAGGAAGCCAGAATGTCGGGATTCGAATCCTGACATTCTGGGTCGCTGCACTGGCTCAGGACATCGGGGAAGCCCAGAAAAAGCTTGGATCGTGTCTGCCCACCTCCCTGGACCCGGCGGGGGGGTCAGAGACCCCAAAATTGGTAAAAAAAACGTCCATTTTTTTTTTACCAATTTTGGGGGCTCTGACCCCCCCGCCGGGTCCAGGGAGGTGTGGGGACCCGATCCAAGGTGTTTCTGGGCTTCCCCGACGTCCTGAGCCAGTGCAGGAAGCCAGAACATCGGGATTCGAAATCTGACATTCTGGCTTGCTGCACTGGCTCAGGACGTCGGGGAAGCGCAGAAACACCTTGGATCGGGTCCCCACACCTCCCTGGACCCAGCGGGGGGGTCAGAAACCCCAAAATTGGTAAAAAAAAAAGGACGTTTTTTTTACCAATTTTGGGGGCTCTGACCCCCCCGCCGGGTCCAGGGAGGTGGGGAAACCCGATCCAAGCTGTTTCCAAAGTTCTCCCACCTCCCTGGAGGCAGCAGCAAGCCAAAATGTCAGGATTCAAATCCCGATGTTCTCGCTTCCTGCAGCCTCCAGGGAAACAGGGCTTTTTTTAACATTGTGTGTTCAATGTATCGCCCAACGTTAAAACCCGAATAACGACGGGACTTGTGGAACCAAGTCATAACGTTATTCGGGGTACTAGTGTACTTTAATGTGAGCTTTTATGGACCAAATTTATTTCTTCAGCTATTCTTCCTTGTCTAGGCCAGTTGTGAAACTGCCAGAATGAAACTACCTTTTGCTGAATTCATTCCTTTTGTCTGATCTAGTGTGAGAAATATTAAAATATAGCAGTTAGTCTTTAAGATGCCACAATGTTTTCATCTTCTTTATTTTTTGCTTTTACTTTGTCTAATGTGTATCCAACTTATGAGGACCTTAGTGGAGTTCTCAAGGTAAGTTCATAAGGTCTCTTATGTCTGATGAAGTAGACTTAATCCACAAAAGCTCACATTTATTTCTTTGTTTGTTTTTTCAGATTTATATTGTCGCCCAATGACTCAGGGCGGCTTACAGTCAAAACAGCAACAGTACAGTAACAATCATAAAATACAACCTCACAAAACCACCAAAGCAGAACACAGACTAACTCCCCTCTGGCCATTAGCGTGGGCCCAGAGGAGGGGGAGAGGTCCTCAGCTGCCTGCCAGGCCATGGTGTCTTCTCCCTCAGGCTGTTGGTGTGGGCCCAGAGGAGGGGGCAATGTTCTCAGTCACTTGCCAGGCCATGGTGTCTTCTCCCTCAGGCCGTTGGTGTGGGTCAATAATACAATAATAAATTCAGGAGTTAGTCTTTAAGGTGCCACAACGTTTTCTTTCTTATTTGTTGTTTACTCACTGATATTATTAAGGTATGTCAGATACATAAGGAATGATTTTCACCAGTATCAGTCTACAGTGAAATTTACATGTCTGGACAGAGGTTTGAATCTAAGTCTCCTCTCCTGAGTCCTACTCTGGCAATCTATCCAGTGCAAGATAGTGTATTTTTAAAAAAATAAACAATAAAATCATTGGAGGGGGAGTTATATTTTCATTACAGCAATGCAATAATATAGAAATCATGTAAAAGATAAATTTATTTAGGTGTATTTTAATGCTTGAAAACCAAGAAAACAGGGCTCAAAGTCCAAGTGGTGTAGTTTCACAATGGAAGCCTGGGATGTGGGAAATTTGGGGTCAAGGACTGACAGTACCATTAAATTTATCAGCTGACCTTGGGCTTGCCCAGGGGTGCCCAAACTTTTCAAGCTGCGGGCTGGTCACGTGGTTCCTCCCACTGGAAGTAGAACACACCCACTCACACACAAAAAGCTTTTATAAATGCTCCCACAGCTGTCATAAACGCATTTATGGTAACTGTGGGTGTGTATGTGTTTATTATGGCAGCATTTTGTACATGCACAGGTGCATTTTCCACTTCTGGGAGCGGTGTAGGCCAATTGATTTGGCACTGTGGGCCATTGTTTGGGCACCCCATGGATAGCCATTTTATTTCAGAATTCGATACAGTACTTTACAGGCTGATCTGAAGTTGTCACACTTAAGGCACATCATGAGAACAGAAACCCCAGTGGAAAAGATTAGGAAAAGTTGAAGATAAAAGGAAAAGACGAGGACCACGTTTGAGTTGGCTTGACTCTTCTAAGGAAACACAACCCTGACGTTGCAAGACCTGAACAACGCTGTTACAGACAGGGCCTTTTTTATGGTTACTAATGCCTAACGACAACAATTTCTGAATTAGGACACATAGTTTTTTAGACTCTGTGCCTTCTTAGAGGTTTGTGATGGGAAACTCAAAAGCAGAAGTTCCTGAGTTTTGGATTCCAACTCCCATAATCCTTGCTTTGGTGATACTCCCAGTTCAATCAGTGGTGTTCGCCCAGCCTTGAAATAAATTAACTGACTCACTGAAGCATGTATGGGAAAATGGGAGTTGTCGTCTGAAGACCTGTGTGAACCCAGAGACACAGAAATATAAAAACAGAACTCGGGGATAGACGGCTTGTATCTTTCCAAATATTGTTAGACAGCAAATCCCATCATTCCCTCAACTCGGAGGTAAGCGACGTAGGGGGTGATGGGATTTGCAGTCCCCCAATCTGGAGGACCACCCTTCTAGGAAATCACTTGGGCCGGTGTCCTTCTCTATCGTTGGTCGCTAAGCGACAAACAGGGCGTTCTTCTTTCGAGGAGCACCGATTGGTCGGAAAAGACCGCGTGACCGGAAGCTACCACCAGGAAAGGGAAAGAGAGAGAGGGGGTTCCTTCCCTGGGCTGCCAGCTGCTGCCGATCATGGCGGGGGAACTGGAGCGTTGGGTCTCAGGGCAGCTGCACGACTTGCTGGGGCTCAGCGAGCGCCACGTGGTCGCCTTCATGGTGGGCCTGGCCACCCGCAGCCGCACGCCGGAGGACCTCCTGGCCCGCCTGGAGGAGACCGAGACGCTGCGCGTGAGCGACCCTCCCGCGCGCGCCTTCGCGCAGCAACTGTGGGAGCGCGTGAGTCGGCCGGCGGGGGGGTCGGGGGGTCGTGGGAGGGCGGGGTTTGAGGCGCTGGGGCGGGGCTTCGGAAGGGGCGGGGCGCTGCCCCCCTGTCCACCTTCACAGCCCTGGTAGCTTCTTGGGGAAGGCGCTGGGCTTGGAGACTGGAAATAGAGGTTCGATTCCCGGGGGCTGCACAATGGGAGACATGAAAGGAGCCTCCGTCGGGCGCCCCCTGCAAACTGTTGCGCAGCGAAAGGTTCAGGTGCAAAGACACACACACACACACATATACATACACACATACACATATACAGCTTCAGTGGATAGTGCAGTTTACTTGTGAGTGAGGGGAAGACAACATACACAGAACTATATACAAAGGTACTAGTCTCTCTCCAAGCCCCACAGTTGCAACAGAGCTTGGAATCCTCTGATGGCTTCAGTCCAAAGAGCATGTACAGAGTCCTGCTAGCAAACACTGACTGCAGGCTGGAAAAGTCAGTGTGCTACTTCTCAGTGGTATAAAGGTACCTGTGTCAGTTCTCAGAGAAACAGAGCTTCATGCAGCACATCATCTCTCTCTCTAGTCAGTGGTCAGTCTGTCAGCAGTTCTTCCTTCTCAGTAGAATACTCTCCTCAGCAGTACAACCTCCTCCAGCCCTTCTCAGTATAACCTTCCCCAGTTGGCCATAGTTATACTGTGGTGTTGCTATGCTATTCCTCTAATCAGCCACAGCTGTGTTGTTGCTGAGGCAGGTACACCAGGTAGACACAGCCATGCAATCGGTCTGTGCCTCAATCCCAAACACCCGTGTTTAAGGTTCTTGCAGGGCCTTAAAGCTGTATTAACACACTGGGCAGAAATCTTTGTATAATACCCCACAAAATGCCCTGACAATCCTTTCAACCCAGAATGTAATCTCTGACACGAGAACGAACGAATAGCCCTGAGTGTCTCACATTATATAGAGAGAAATATTGGACATTCTCTTTTAAGCAGCACTGCCTGGGTACCAAAGCCAAAGTCAGTACAAGGAACATCATCAGGAAACTCATAGACTGTAAATGGGGAATATCAGAAAACAAAAATGCTGCAGCACTTTAAAGACTAACTGCTATGTTTTTAATGTGATCTTTAGTGAGTGGACTTGACCCATGAAAGTTTATGTTGAAAATATTGTGGACTTGATCCATAAAAACTCACATTAGAAATATAGCAGTTAGTCTTTAAAGTGCTGCAGTGTTTTTGTTTTCTGATATGCCTGAAACACAGACTAACATGGCTACTATTCTGAAAAATTTAACTATAAATGGGGAACTCAACCATCCATGCTGCGTACATCAGAGCTTTGGCCCTGAACATCTCCGCAGCAGAGTACGGTGCTCCAGTATGGAGCCTATACACACACACACACAAATAAATTGACATCCCTGCTAATGAAGCCATGTGTATAGTGACTGTCAAGTCCAGCTTATGGCAATCCTTTTCAGGATTTCATGGGTGGAAAATAAACAAAAGTGGCTTACCAGTCCCCTCTTCTGGGGACACCCTGGGACTGCAGCTTGTCCATGGTTACATAGGCTGGCTCTTCTCCTGGGAGACATAGAGGGGAATCTACTGAGTCATCCAGCCAACAACCAATTAGTTCTTATTTAGAAGAAAGGTAAAGGTTGCCCTTTCTTAAAAGCCAGTTGTATCTGACTCTAGGGTTCAGTGGACATGTGGCAGGCATGCCTAGATACTGGAGTGCACAGAATGCTATTTAGAAGCACATTACCTCAAATGGTCAGGTTCTAACCATTGATAAACTTATACAGTACTCCATTAATTTTGATGAAGGGTAAAACAGGTCAGTACAATGAGTACTCAGCATGTTGGGGGCAAAATGCTAATTACCTGTAAACCGCCCGGAGAGTGCACTAAGTGCTATGTGGTGGTATATACATGTAATGGCTATTGTCATTGCTATTTCTCTAAGCATAGTGCAGCTAGCATTTGGGGCTCGGGTGGGGCATGAACTTGGTGCCCAAGCTAGCTAAGATTGTCCACTCCTGCTTCATTGGATTATATATATATCAAAATGGAGGACTGGGACTGTAAAAGGAGGAACGGAGATAGATCTTCATGGGAATTCCACTGCACATGCATAGGGGAGACCCAGCTTCTCTGATTTCTCTCTCTGACTTCTTTCCATCCCATCCCACAAAACTGTTTGATAGGTTCCCCACCAAGCACCCCGGGAACGTCCAGCCAAGGCTGCTGAGCAGGAAGCCTTGGCCATACAACAGAAGAACCGCTCATACACCCTGCTGGAGGACAGCGATGACGACGAGGCCACCAATGAACCCTCAGCCCGGAGCTCCAAGCGACGGCACCCCCTGCGTGGCCCCGAAGGCAAAGAGCGGAAGCGGCACAAACACCTGAGACAGCGCAAAGGAGATGAGGACGATGAAGAGTCTGACACGAAGGGCACTGGAGACAACGGAGGGCGGTGGGTCTCTGTCCCCCTGCAGAGATTTGGGGCTGGGTGAGAAGGGAAATCAGTTGTGCCCAATGCTGTTGTTCTCATTATAGGAAACCAGCTGCCTCCACCGCGGCAAAGGAGGAAGAGGAGGCCTCAGAGGATGAGTGGGATCGGAGTGAGCGGGAGAGATTGCAGGATCTGGAGGAGAGGGATGCCTTTGCGGAACGCATTAAGCGCAAGGACAAGGAGAAGACACGCAACATCCTGGAGCGTTCAGATAAGAAGGTGTGTGGTCACAGCCTTTGGATCCTACTTCTTCTTATTCACCTTGTGTGTGCTTCATTGTCCTGCTGCATTTTTTATATCATCCCAGCATTGTATTCTTGTCATGCCCACTTTGTCTATAGCCAGGAAATTAGATGAAAAAAAATGCTGATACTTAATAGTTTACTGTTAATGAGTAGGCTATTCATTTATGACACAGTGGTTAAAAACTGCTTGATCCCACTGGGCACCAGGATGACTCAGCCTTCCATTTTTTTCAAGGTTGGTAAAATGAGAAGCCAGCAAAATACAGTAAAATCCCGGTTTACAACCTAGGTCCGTTCTGACAGCCTTCATTGTAAACCAGAAAAATCATAAACCAAATCATGTTTTCCCATAGGAATGCATTGGAAAGTTAAAAAATGGTCCTGAACCTCTGAAAAATAATACAAAAAAAAGGGGGGGGGAGGGGGTTGTGTGTCCAAAAATAATAATTTAAAAACAGCAGAAAACACAGTAAAATAGAATGGAAGATGAAGCTACCATATATACTGGAGTATAAGCTGAGTTTTTTGCCCTAAAAATGAGCCTCAAAAGGGGGGTTTGGCTTATACTCAGGTCAATGACCATGAGGGTCCCAAGACCCCACCGGATTGAGATGTGCCAACAATTTAATTTATTTTACCATATTTTCATATACAGTAATACCCCGTATAACGCGAGTACCCAATAGCGTGAAAACCGAATAACGCGACAAGATTTTCTGGAAAATCTTGTACCGAGTAACGCGATTTTAACGTTACACGATACAGTCGTTCTTAGCAGCAGGGTGGGTGGAAAGCTGAACGGGGTTCTCCGTTCAGCTTCCCAGCCACCCTGCAGCTACGGAGGCAGGGGTGGGGAGGCTGGAAAGCTGACGGGGGGCTCCCCCATCGGCTTACCCAGCCACCCCACAGCTGCGGAGGCATGGGCGGGTGGCTAGAGAAGCCGACAGGGAGTCCCCGTCAGCTTCCCCAGCCACCCTGCAGCTGTAGATCGGGTCCTCTGATCTCTCTGGAGGTGTTTCTGGGCTTCCCCGACGTCCAGAGCCGGTGCAGCAAGCCAGAATGTCAGAGTTCGAATCCCGACGTTCTGGCTTCCTGCACTGGCTCAGGACGTCGGGGAAGCCCAGAAACACCTTGGATCGGGTCCCCACACCTCCCTGGACCCGGCGGGGGGGTCAGACCCCCCAAAATTGGTAAAAAAAATGGACGTTTTTTTTACCAATTTGGGGGTTTCTGACCCCCCCGCCGGGTCCAGGGAGGTGGGCAGACACGATCCAAGCTTTTTCTGAGCTTCCCCGACGTCCTGAGCCAGTGTAGCAAGCCAGGATGTCAGAGTTCGAATCCCGACGTTCTGGGTTGCTGCACTGGCTCAGGACGTCGGGGAAGCCCAGAAACACCTTGGATCGGGTCCCCACACCTCCCAGGACCCAGCGGGGGGGTCAGAAACCCCAAAATTGGTTAAAAAAAGGACGTTTTTTTTTACCAATTTTGGGGTCTCTGACCCCCCCGCCGGGTCCAGGGAGGTGGGCAGACACGATCCAAGCTTTTTCTGGGCTTCCCCGATGTCCTGAGCCAGTGCAGCGACCCAGAATGTCAGGATTCGAATCCCGACGTTCTGGGTCGCTGCACTGGCTCAGGACGTCAGGGAAGCCCAGAAACACCTTGGATCGGGTCCCCACACCTCCCAGGACCCAGCGGGGGGGTCAGAAACCCCAAAATTGGTAAAAAAAACGGACTTTTTTTTACCAATTTTGGGGTCTCTGACCCCCCCGCCGGGTCCAGGGAGGTGGGCAGACACGATCCAAGCTTTTTCTGGGCTTCCCCGATGTCCTGAGCCAGTGCAGCGACCCAGAATGTCAGGATTCGAATCCCGACATTCTGGCTTCCTGCAGCATAAAAGAGGGTGGGGGAAGTTCAAAATTAGCGCGCATCGGGTCTCCCGACCTCCCTAGAGCTGATGTGCGCTAATTTTGAACTTCCCCCACCCTCTTTTATGCTGCAGGAAGCGAGAACGTCGGGATTCGAATCCTGACATTCTGGCTTGCTGCACTGGCTCAGGACGTCGGGGAAGCCCAGAAACACCTTGGATCGGGTCCCCACACCTCCCTGGACCCGGCGGGGGGGTCAGAGCCCCCAAAATTGGTAAAAAAAACGTCCGTTTTTTTTACCAATTTTGGGGTTTCTGACCCCCCCGTTGGGTCCAGGGAGGTGTGGGGACCCGATCCAAGGTGTTTCTGGGCTTCCCCGACGTCCTGAGCCAGTGCAGGAAGCCAGAACGTCGGGATTCGAACTCTGACATTCTGGCTTGCTGCACTGGCTCAGGACGTCGGGGAAGCCCAGAAACACCTTGGATCGGGTCTGCCCACCTCCCTGGACCCGGCGGGGGGGTCAGAAACCCCAAAATTGGTTAAAAAACTGACTTTTTTTTTACCAATTTTGGGGTCTCTGACCCCCCTGCCGGGTCCAGGGAGGTGGGGAAACCCGCTCCAAGCTGTTTCCAAAGTTCTCCCACCTCCCTGGAGGCAGCAGCAAGCCAAAATGTCAGGATTCAAATCCCGATGTTCTCGCTTCCTGCAGCCTCCAGGGAAACAGGGCTTTTTTTAACATTGTGTGTTCAATTTATCGCACAACGTTAAAAACCAAATAACGACGGGACTTGTGGAACCAAGTCATAACGTTATTCTGGGTACTAGTGTACTGTATTTTGATTATTGAAAATCACTAGCAGCTGTTGCATTTCACACCCTCGGCTTAT
The DNA here is from genome assembly GCA_030440675.1 of Furcifer pardalis. NCBI lineage: Eukaryota > Metazoa > Chordata > Lepidosauria > Squamata > Chamaeleonidae > Furcifer > Furcifer pardalis. The sequence continues at coordinate 155,991,470 of CP126893.1, forward strand.
ACTCGGGTCAATCTATTTTCCTGGGTTTTCAGGTCAAAATTAGGTACCTGGCTTATATTTGGGTCGGCTTATACTCGAGTATATATGGTAAGCTCCCTAACTTTTCCACCACTTGAGAAATCCACGTTCCTGGGCTTTGAGTGGGGCTGCTCATGGCCTGAGCAGTCTTTGGAGCTGATTTTTTTCCCAAGGCATAATTGTAATTGACCAATTCACTGGGAAAATAACAGTGTTCTGTGCACTCGGGTGTCTGGTCATGCTTGCCACATGAACATGGAAATGTCTGCAGAAGCAGACAGCACTGCCTCTTCAGCTTTGAAACAGAAACTAGAGTCGGATACGACTGGCTTTCAAGCAAGAGAAACCATCCCACCAGAGCGGACCTGAGAGGCTCTCTGGTTGTGCCATCAGCCAGAAGGACACACTTCTCTGACACTAGAAGGAGGGCCTTCTCGGTGTCCGTTCCGGCCCTATGGAACCTCCTCCCAATAGAACTATGCCTGCAGATGGAGCTGCTGTCCTTCAGGAAAGGAGTGAAAACCTGGCTGGCAGGTCAGGTCTGGGGAATGGATGGATCAATTTCCCCAGCTGGCTGGATGGTTTTACTCCCAGTGCCTCCTAGCTACAATGCCTAGTTTTTAATGTTAAGCTTTTAAGCTTTTTAAAAAACGTTTAATTTTTGAACTGGTTTTAAATTTTTGTCGATGCTGACATGTTGTGAATCACCCTGGGTCCCTTCAGGGAGGAGGGCGATAAACAAATTTAAATAAATAAATATTTCTGTGAGTGCCATCTATTGGCCAGCCCTGGTAATTACAGGAAAAATCTCCGACCAACAGCTGATTGGGGTAGGGGGAATTTCAAGCACTTCCTGGTTGCAAGGAAAGCTTCCAGAGCCAAAAAATGACAAAAAATATCTAAAATGGAGCGGAAATGCTCCAAACACCCTCTCACTGCAGCGATAAATGATGAATCATGACTTCCAGCGGTGGGGGCGGGTGCTGTTTTAGAAATTAAAATGGTGCAAGGCTGCCATTTTAGAGTCTAAAATGGTGCTGGTGGTCTAATTCCCAGTCTTAAGGCGAAAAAACATCATAAAACAGGACATAGTTTTCACTGGATTTCCTGTCGTAAGCCGCGGCAAATGTAAGCCAGGGCACTCGGGAACCAGGGTTTTACTGTACTCACATTTAACTGCAGGATCTGGTAAACATGCTATGCTTTATGCCTTTGGGTTTTTTGTTGCTTATATATTTATTTATTTTATTATTCACACTTATCAACCGCCCTTCTCACTGAGGTGACCCAGGGCGGCTCTCAATTCATAACAATACCACAATAAAACACTCTTAAAAACATTCCTAAAAATCCTCAATTTAAAACTTTAAAATTAAGCTTAAGTGGTAACCCTAAACTAAATCAATTCTTCAAAGCACTGATCAGCCAGTGTACCGACTTAGGCTTCTGGGAATGGAAGTCCCCCTATGGGGCAAGTTGGGAAACGCTGGTTTAGTCTTTCTTATTTGTCCGTCCCATATTACGTTTTCTGTCACCACTAGTTTTTGTAGCCTTTAGATTCTGCAGCTGGAGAAAGAAAAGCTTGTTAATTATAGGACCAAAAGGTGGCCTTTTTGTTGGCTTTCTTGCTGATTTTCACCCCTGCCATTTTGTGGCTCTGTGCTATTCAACACATTGGTGCCTATACCAACTGCCAGGGGAAGAAGCCAGGGCAGGATGAGGACCTTGCCTCCCCTCCCCCTGTGCCTATACCAACTGCCGGGGAAGAAGAAGCCAGGGCAGGATGATGACCTTGCCGCCCCTCCCCCTGTGCCTATACCAACTGCCAGGGGAAGAAGAAGCCAGGGCAGGATGAGGACCTTGCCTCCGCTCCCCCTGTGCCCGCGCCAACATATTGTATTGTAATGTAATGTAATGCATTATCTGTAAGCCGCCCTGAGTCGCCACAGCGAGTGGGCAGCAATATAAATTTGAACTAATAATAATAATTAATAATAATAATTTAGTCCGTATGTTTAACAAAACTGCATCCAAAGAACTTTGGGAATTACTTGCTTTGACACATCTAACATGTTTATGCATTTATGCATTTTCTATTCCTTCTGAGTTTAGGCCTATGAAGAAGCTCAGAAGCGCTTGAAGATGGCAGAAGAGGACAAGAAATTCATAGTAAGAACTTAACTTCTCTTTTTTTAACAGATGAAAATTCTGCCTTATAAAATGACTAGCTGTAGATTTCCTAGCCATCTCCCCCCCCCCTTGCTATCCTGCTGAAACCAAAAGAATGATTTTATCCAGGTTCATTAAATGTTGCATAGTGGAATTTACCAGGGGATAATCACAGTATTTAACTGGTTTGTTTTTAGATTTTTGTTTGCATAAACTATATTCAGAGGATAGTTTGTCTGGCAGGGTTGGCAAACTCTTAATTATAACAAAATATTACCCTTTGCTGAGAGTTTGGTTTCAAAATTGCTAGTCAATAAAAGCATTGATAAGCCTAGGGATTAGGGTGGACATTTGTAAAATCCTTGGGGTTTTTTAGCTCATCTAGATGAGCCCATTTTTATTTTTCAACCTGGCCAAGAAAGTATTGATTTTGGGAAATAGGGATAAGTATATTAAACTTAAAATTGAGAACTGAAATTAACGGAATAGAACAGTGTTTCCCAAATGCTGGTGTTTGGACTTCAATTCCCAGAAGCTTAAGTCAATTCCCCAAAGCACTGATCAGTCAATATACTGGCTTAGGCTTCTGGGAACTGAAGTCCAAACACCAGCATTTGGGAAACACTGGAATAGAAGAAAAGGTCCCGAGGGTGGAGGGTGCACGTGTCAGTTGTCAAATGTAGTCGTTGTTTATTTGCTTTTATAACACAAACAAAGATGAATAATTAATACAAACTTTGTATTAAGCCAATATTGATGTATTTTTCGCTATGCTTTTTTCCTCTTTGTCTTTTTGTATATGTGTATAGTTTTTATTTTCTCTTTTTTTATATGTTTGAAAAGTAAAATAAAATTTATTTTTTTCATAAAAAAACATTTTTTTTTTTGCCTGGCAGATTCCAGAATTGCGGAAGAAGTCTCGGCGGGACTACTTGGCAAAGCGGGAAAAGGACAAGATAGAAGACCTGGAGGCAGAGATAGCAGATGAGGAATACCTGTTCTCTGAGCAGGAGTTAACAGCCCTTGAGCGGCAGGAGTTGGAATACAAGCGCAAAGTACGGGACTTGGCTAAGCAATACAAGCAGGCTGGAGAGCAGGAGAAGATGGAGAAGAGTAATCGGTACTATATGCCAGAGGAGAGTCGTAACAAGGTACCGTTTGTGCACGTGGCCAAGCTGTGGAGTTTAGTCCCCTTTTAGGAAGGACTGGTGTATACTCAACATTCATGGAGGGAAACCACGCAAGTCCTGTTCTTCCATGAGGATGTTCTATGCATGGAGGGAAGGTCATGGTCTGAATGTGCCCCTATTGCCTGTAGAGCAGGGGTGCCCAAACTATGGCCCAAGGGCCAGATCCAACCCCTGATGCCAATTCATCCGGCCTGTGAAGCCCTCGTCGCTCCTAGAAGAGGAAGTAAAACACGCCCATACCGGGGCATTTAACTTCCACTCACAGGAGTGGTGAGGGCTTTGCAGGCCGGGTGAATTGGCATCAAGGCTGGATCTGGGCCCCAGGCCATAGTGACCAGCTCCCTGAACCACGTGACCAGCCCACAGCCAGAAACGTTTGGGCACACCTTCTGTAGAGGCTCCCCATTTGAACCTCAACCCCAAACCTCCATAGACACAGTGAATTCTCTGGTTCAGAAAGTTGACCTTTGCACCCATAGGGTCATGGGAGAAAGAAAGGCCACATTGGGGAAGATCTGCTTTCTCATATGCTGAAGAAACATACAGTACTGCCGGAGTCCTGATGCAAGGATGCTTAGTACTTGTTGGGCTTTGCTTGTGTGTGCCTAAAGAATAACACAGCTGGCTGGATAGTTCAGCAGTTTAGATATCTGGCTGTGAAGCCAGAGATGAGGAGGAGTTCAGTTCTGTGTGGTGCCTCCTGTGAGTAGAAACAGCCTGCTTAGCTTTGGGCAAGCTGCATGGCCTTGGGGTGCCCTCACAGGAAGGGAGTCCTCTATGCCTGGAAAAGAAACCCCATGAGTTAAAAGAGATTTGGGAGCACACATTATTAAAATACAATGCAACAACTCCTTGAGTCATAAAGGTAAAGGTCCACCTTGCTCGAAAGCCAGTTTATATCTGATTCTAGGGTTCAGTACTCATCTCAGATTACAGCCAAAGAGCCAGTGCTGTCTGCATCTGCATTTCCATGCTTGTGTGGTAGGCACAACTAGATCTCGGAGCACATGGAACACTGTTACTCTTCCTGCCAAAGCAGTACCTATTTATCCACTTGCAATTTCTTGCTTTTGAATTACTAGGTTGGCAGGAGCTGGGACAGATGATAGGAGCTCATTCTGTCACACAGCACTCTGGTCTTGAACTGCTGACCTGCTGACTTTCCGGCTGCCAAGTTTAGCATCTTAACCACTACTTGTGTATAAAACTGGCAGGTTGGCTCTGAATTTATCTCTGTAGCACTGATGGCTGCACAAGGCCTTGAGCTACAGGATGCGCATGTGACGTCTTCTTCCATTTTTGTTTTTTCCCCTACAGAAGATCCCTGATCGCTATGAAGATCCCCAGACCGAAGATCACTTGGCTCCAAGCGATGAGCAGCGGCGTTGGGAGGAAGACCACATTGGGGCAGCTTCCCTCCGTTTTGGGGCTCGGGATGCCAGTCAGCGCCATCCTCACAAAGACTACGAATATGTGCTTGAAGAGGACGAGATGATCCAGTTTGTGAATGCCGTAAAGATGCAGGGCACGACACAGAACAAGGTTTGAAACTGGAGGGCGGCATGTCCTTTGCATTGGTTCTTCGCTTCTTCTTCTGTGTCTAGGCCAGATGTGAAACTTCCAAAATGAAGCCACCTTGGGGTGAGTTCATTCTGCTTTTCCTTTCACCTGACCTAATGTGAGAAAGATTAGCTGGCAACACAAGGTTGGTGTTGCCCAAGGTATGCTTGATTGTGATTCAAAAATACCACAATCTGAGTCTTAGTTAGCACAGATTGTCCTTAGACTATCTGTGGAATTGGATTTTTTGAGCAGATGAAAAGATTTGTTGGTATTTCCTGTCTTTGAAGAGGGGAGGGTAAAATGGAATCTTATTCAGGTCAGGTTAGCACCTTTCCAGGCTTTTATCTGAAGACAGCAACAAAGGGAACCCAGAGGCTTCCAATATTCTGCTTGTAAAGGTAAAGGGTCTCCCTTGATTGAAAGCCAGTTGTATCCAATTCTAAGGTTCGGTGCTCATTTCTGTTTATAGAGCCAGCGGTGTCCACATCTGCAGGCGTTTCCGTGGTCATGTGGTAGGCAGGACTAGACACCGGAGTGCACAGAACACTGTTACCTTTCCCGCCAAAGTGATAACTATTTATCTACTTGCAATTTCTTGCTTTTGAACTGCTAGCTTGGCAGGAGCTGGGGCAGTGGCAGGCGCTCACTCTATCATGCAGCACTCAAGTCTCAACCTGCTGATTTGCAGACTTGCTGATCACCCAGCTCAGCATCTTAACCACTAAGCCACTGCAGTCCTTGAATTCTGCTGGTAGAGCTGGTTATTTTCAATGGCAGGGTCTAAGCACAGAACTCTAGATTCCTGCCACTGCTCTAGGACTGTGATGGCGAACCTTGGCACTCCAGATGATCTTGATCTTCAATTCCCAGAAGCTCAAGCCCCCTGTGAATCTACACGAATGGGTTTTCTGCAATTTATCCGGCCCACACTGCCCTCGTCACTCCTGGAAGCAGAAGTAAAACGCACCCATATGGGGGTGTTTTACTTCCGCTTCCAGGAGCGACGAGGGCAGCATGGGCCGGATAAATGGCAGCAAACCCATTCGTGTAGATTCACAGGGGGCTTGGGCTTCTGGGAATTGAAGACCAAGAACATCTGGAGTGCCAAGGTTCACCATCACCGCTCTAGGATCTCTTGATTAGCTGAGTACCAACCATTGCTGTGCCTGTCCTGGTCCCAGGAGGAGAAGCCACAGCTGTCGGAGGTGGAGCGCAAGAAGCAGTCTATCCAAGAGGTGCGCCGCAGCCTGCCTATCTTCCCCTACCGTGCAGATCTGTTGGCTGCCATCGCAGAACATCAGACACTCATCATCGAAGGGGAGACCGGCTCTGGCAAGACCACTCAGATCCCACAGTACTTGTGTGAAGAGGTAACTTGGCAGATATCAGGAAAAGCAAAGCAAGCAATTACACTTTTATACCATCTCATAGTGCTTAGTGCACTCTGGGCAGTTCACAAGTTAATTAGCATTTTGCCCCAACATGTTGGGTTCTCATTTTACCTACCATGGAAGGCTGAGTCAACTTTTATTCCTAGCCAGGATCAAACTCACAGCCTTCTGGTTGCAGAACAGCAGTTTAACCACTGCACCACCAGGAAAGACCATAGAAATTGAGACTTGCTGCTGTGCTCTTTGCCATCCCTGGAAGCTTCATGTGTGTTACAGGAATGCCATGCAAGGATCGTCAGTGAGAGAAACCGCTTCCTCTTTCCCTGTTGCTGGTCCATGTGCCGCATCATGTTGTGTTTGGGTTCTTGTTTCCCTGTTGAGCCCAAAGGCCAAGACGCGATGAAATCCATGGAGACTTTCCAGCTGGCATTCTGAGCTTCAACCTCTGCCCCTAGCTTAATTGGCTTCCTCTGCCAGGGACAAGGGCACATAGTATTATACTTTCATAAGGGGTAAAACATCAACCAAGGTGTGTGTCTGTCAGCTGTAGCTGGAAACGAATAGGGGGAAAAAATAAGCTGTAAAGCTCTTCAGTTATTAAAGGTGATCCTCAAAACAGAATGTTAGATTGTAGGCATGTTGGGAATACTAAAATATTTGTGGAATTATTATACTGAAGGGCTAAGATTTTGAGTCACTCTTGCAAACGTTTTTGAGCACTGAGGCACAATGTGTAGCTTGATCTGAATTTGTGCAGTAGAATGGGCCCTTCTGTTCTCTGTTTGATTAAAGGATTAGGAGACTCAGCATCTTAGCAGGGGGAGTGTGAGTTGACAGATAGGCCCCCTAGAAATCCTACTTGTACAACAAAGGTTTTTAAGACATAATGAAGTGGTATAATTTCTCTGTATGCTCCAGTATAAGCCCCACTGATTTTATTTCTGTGGATCTTACTTTCTGTTAAAAATGCTAAGGCTCGCAGCGATATCCATTTTAACCGTTACTTGTGGTGAGCAGAAAATAACACTTTTTCTAACAGATCTTCTCTGTGAAGATTCTCTACTTAAGAACTGTGTTAGGGAGCTTGTGCTTTCTCTATCACCACAACTTCATAAACTAATGACCCTGCTTGGCTCTGGAAGGCCTTGGCACATGCTTATGTAAATCCGTATTTGTAGATTTTAAAAAAAACATGTTCCACTTAACTGCTTGCACTTTTGCTAGCCACGTTTCTGCTTAAAAGGGGTTTATTTTATTCTTTAATGTTTGTTTTGTTTTTGCAAAGGAAAAAGCACAAGCAATGGTTCCTAGGGAAAGCATGAATATAAATAAGGCCAGGAACTCCAGGAGATATTAGGGCACACCTTGGAGTGTATTCGAGTCCTGTACCCTTCTAATATTTAGAATTACAACTGGTTTCTGAGTGGCTCACAAGTTAATTAGCATTTTGCCCCAACATGTTGGGTACTCACTTTACCATCCTTGGAAGGAAGACTGAGTCAACCTTGAGCCTTGGTCAATAAAGGCTTTTCCTTTTTTAAAAATCCTAAGCAGGACCATCTGTTGGTCATCTTTCTTTAGCAGGATAGCCATGACAGCCTATGAATACCTAAAGCTTGAATGACAAGGATTTCCCCTCTTCTCAACAGGGCTACACAAAGAAGGGAATGAAGATCGGCTGTACCCAGCCTAGACGGGTAGCCGCCATGAGCGTTGCTGCTCGTGTTTCTCAGGAAATGGATGTCAAGCTTGGAAATGAGGTACATGCTTGGACCAGAGAGGGGACCTGTGAGGAATCAGACAGAATCTTCTCTCTGTTTTGGCTGAGATCTGCTTACCATATATCTGTGGCTACACTCTCTAGCCATCCATTTGTGAATGACAGTTTTGCCAACCTGGCTGTCTGGTTGGTTGTCAAAGGGGGGGGGGGGGATTGCCATATTTCTGTCTCATGAGGATTTGTCTCCAGTTTCCTATATTTGTAGAAGAAGCAGGTGCCTCTTTTCAGTGCTTTTCTTTCATTTATTTGTATCCCATTGTGGAACACCTTGGGTTGAGCTAAAGAGGCTTTCCAGCCAAAAATTGCTTTGCATGTATCAGAAACGTCTTTGTGCTGATCATTGTGTAAAACTCCACCTTCACGCAGGTTGGCTACAGCATCCGTTTCGAGGACTGCACCTCTGAGCGGACTGTGCTGAAATACATGACCGATGGGATGCTGCTGAGAGAATTTCTCACAGAGCCAGACTTGAGCAGTTACAGGTGAGCAGGAACACTTCAGGCTCTCCCTTTGAAGGCTTTTCAGTGATCAGCTGGTACAGTTGGCTGGCAGCTCAAGACAAGACTCTTTCTGTAAAATGGTTGAGCTCTGCTGGATAACATATGCTGAGCAGGCATGGACAAGTACACATGTACCTATGTAGGCCTATGTATACCCAGGACTGCAGTGCGACCTCCCTGTCATTCCTCCCCAGTGTTGTCATCATAGATGAGGCACACGAGCGCACTCTGCACACGGACATCTTGTTTGGGCTGATCAAGGACATCGCTCGCTTCCGACCTGAGCTGAAGGTGCTGATTGCCAGCGCAACGCTGGACACGGGGCGCTTCTCCACCTTCTTCGATGATGCCCCCATCTTCCGCATCCCAGGGCGCCGCTTCCCCGTTGACATCTTCTACACCAAGGTCAGCAGGGCAGATTTGGAAGTGTCTAGTTTTAAGTAAATGGGACTGCAGTGGCTTAGTGGTTAAGATGCTGAACATGATTACTGGAAGGTCGGCAGATCAGAAGTTCAAAACCCAAGTGCTGAATGATGCAGTGAACTCCTGTCTCTGTCCCAGCTCCTGCCAACCTAGCAGTTTGAAAGTAAGACATTGCAAGTAGATAAATATGGACCACTTCAGTAGGAAGGTAAACAGTGTACTGTGCCATCTAGCATGTAGTCATGCCTTCCACATGTCCATGGAAATGTCTGAAGACAGAGACAGCACTGGCTCTTTGACTATAAACGGAGATGAGCACTGCACCTTAGAGTCAGATATGACTGGCTTTCAAGCAAGGACAACCTTTATCTTTACCTAGGCTTAAGTAAATGAGTTACAGTACTTACAACTGGTTACCTTTGGTGTAACTAATAAAGTCACAGGTAGTTACATGTTCCTTTTGTGTGTAACCAGTAGTGTTTTTCAGTAGGCATCGGTTTTTCAGATTTCTTGAGCTTCAGCCACCAGAATTTGCCAGAAATTCTCCTGTGAATCCATACAAATGGGTTTACTTCGCGTATGCGCAGTACACGCAGTAAACCCATTCATGTGGATTCACAGAGACTTGGGCTTCTGGGAATTGAAGTCCAAGAACAGCTGGGGTGCCAAGGTTCACCATCACTGTTGTGGGGGATTTAGGCAAGAAATCAACTTCCTCTTAAGAGTTTCCAGTTGGAGAAGGAAGAGTCTCACCAGGCAGTTCAATTTGATCCTCTGAGGACCAGAGGAAAAGTAGTGCAGGTTGCTTGCCCAAAAGAAACCCATTTCTCGAAAACTGGTTCCTTTATTTTATTTATTTTTATTTTTTTGTATCAGTATTTGGCTGGTGTTACCTGAGGTAATGTTTGGTAACATTACTACTTTTTTTAAAAAAAGTTAACCATTTAAATATTTTGTGAATTTTTTTTTTATGGAAACGTCGCCTCAGAAATCTAGATACAATAGTGATATTTTAAACTCAAGAGCCATTTCAGAACTACTAGCTCTGATGAATGTCAGCACTACAGCAATAATAATAATAATAATAATAATAATAATAATAATAATAATAATAATAATAATAATAATAATAATAATAATAATAATAATAATAAAAGATCTATAAGAAAATGTTCCAGTTTGCTTGTTGACTCTTCTAAGTTGGAAAGCCAAGCCCTGATCCAGGTCACTCTTTCTTCGCCCTTTCTAAACTTATTCCTCCCACCCACTCCTTTGTTATGGGGGGGGGGGTCTTTTCCTTGCTGTAAGGTTCCCCCTTGTCCTAAATTATGGCCATTTCTTCAAACCTTGGGGCTCTGCAGTCTTGCTGCCCCCATCCACTGCCCCCGCTGCCTGGACTGTTCAGACTTGACTTTATAAGCATCTCACCATGAGAAACAGAGGCAATAATGAAGCAGATAATAAAGCCATGGGATACAATGAAAAAGAAAAAAGGGATGCTAATGTTTCTTGCAGTTATAACTGGATTTACACCATATATCCCATAAACCCTGGTGGTGCAGTGGTTAAAACTGCTGTCCTGCAGCCAGAACATTGTGAGTTCGATCCTGACTAGAACTCAAATTTGACTCAGCCGTCCATCCTGCAGAGATCAGTAAAATGAGTCCCCAGCATGTTAGGGGCAAAAATGCTAATTAACTTGTGAGCCGCCCAGAGAGTGCACTAAGTGCTATGGGATGGTATATAAGTGTAATTACTATTGCTGCTGGGGTTGTGGTGGCTCAGTGGTTAAGAAGCTTGCCTTGTTAGCTGGAAGGCTGACAAGTGGGCAGTTTGAGACCCCGGTACAGCATGACGGATTGAGCGCCCATCTCTGTCCCAGCTCTTGGTGACATGAAAGGAACCTCATTTGGGCTTTCTCTGAGTGGAGTTTCTCCAAAAATCCTTTCAACCCAAAATAATTTCTGACGTGAAATTATTGTTGCTGTTGCTAAGATTTGTTAGAAGGAGTATGGTAACTGCTTTCTTTCTAATATGAATGATACAAAATCACCCATGATGTGTCTGCCCTTGGCAAATTTTTCAGTTGACTCCCAGCTTGAAAAATTTCTTTTTTAGACTACAGTTCCTAAAACTCTCTATAGGCTGGGGGATTCTTAAAGTTGTCCCCACCCCCCAAAAAGAAGAAGAAGTAAGCTTTCTTTTGTTCCATCAAAGTCTTCAGATTTAGTATTCTTGTAATCAGCCAGTCTGGAAGGGTGCTTTCAGGGTGATAGGCTCAGTCCTTAAGATGAAGGATAGTTCTAGTAGGATCGTTAAGGACTGGGCTTGAAAACTAAATTGCAGAGAGCGCTACATCAGACCCTCTGCTTTTGAGAGATGAGAAGAATACAAAGCCATCTTCACATTGTAATAAACAACGGGCATGGACAGAACAGTTGAAGAAGTAGAACAGCCCTGGTGGTGTAGTGGTTAAACTGCTATACTGCAGCCAAAATGATGTTAATTTGATCCTGACGGGATCAAGGTTGACTAAGCCTTCCATCCTTCTGAGGTTGGTAAAATGAATATCCAGCATGTTGGAGGCAAAATGGTAATTAACTTGTGAACTGCACAGAGAGTGCACTAAGCATTATGGGGCACTGTAGAAGTTTGAATGCTATTGAAGTGATGTTAGCTCTCCCAAAATGGACCCGATGCAAGAGCAAAAAGGAACAGTCTTCTATGAAGGAACCACTGGCTATGTGGTCCAGACCAGTGGTGGGCAGCAACAAGGTCGCACCCCCACCCCACCCCCGGGAGGGAGGGTAGCAAAATTGGGTGGCCTCTGGACAGGATGGTGGTGAAATTGGGTGGCCTTCAGGCGGGGGGGGGGAGCGAAATCGGGTGGCCACGCCCACCTCCCTGCCTTGCCCCATCAGGTTTTGTCCCTGCAAGTGGTTCAAGGTCTCCCTTGCTCAAAAGCTAGTCATATCCAACTCTAGGGTGCAGTGCTCATCACCATTTACAGCCAAAGAGCTAGTGCTGCCTGTGTTTGCAGATGTATACATGGCCATATGGCAGGCATGACTAGATTGCCCATGATGTAGGCTCCGCCCATGACATAGGTTCTGCCTATGATGTAAGCTCCACCCACAACATTTTAGGCTCTGCCCATGGTGTGGTAGTGAATTTTTTTGCTGCCCACCACTGGTCCAGACGTAGGCAAGCTGAATGAGTACCCTAGGGCAAATGACAGCAGAAGCCCCATTGGGAGGCAGAGATGAGGTTTTGCATGAAAAGGTCTGTAGAAGACGACGTGGTGGTTCTCCATCTGATCCTAATTCTCTAGGCTCCAGAGGCTGATTACTTGGAGGCGTGTGTAGTATCCGTGCTGCAGATCCATGTTACTCAACCTCGAGGGGACATCCTTGTATTTCTCACCGGCCAGGTAAGACCCTGAATGTCTCTTGCCCTGCTTTGAACTTTATTTTCGGTACATTCAGCAGAACCTAACTCCCACCACTCTTATCTGGCAGGAGGAAATCGAAGCCTGTTGCGAGATGCTGCAGGACCGCTGCCGTCGCCTGGGCTCCAAAATTGCCGAACTTCTTGTCCTCCCAATCTATGCAAACCTGCCCTCTGACATGCAGGCCAAGATCTTTGAGCCAACTCCTCCAGGAGCCAGGAAGGTAGGATCCGTTCGCACATATTGGGCAAAGGAAGGAAGAAAGGATTGGTTGGGTTGGGTTGGTTGGTTGCTGGATGGGTCACTAATTCTGGAGGACAAAAGTAGGGAATCTTTTTTGGCCCGAGACCACATCCCAGTAGTGGTTGTAGACAAAGACACTGGGCTGGGTTATAGTAAAGTAGTTAAAGTCAGATCTAGGGTTTTATCAATTTGGATACTTTTAAAAGAAAACAAAGCACATCTCACTTATGTGCAGGTCTGCTCAGCAGTAGGATACAGTGCATCAGCTTTCAGACATGCACAGCTTAACTCAGCTCCATGCATCTGCATTCCAGGCTATAAACCTCAAAGTAGGAGGCTGTGCTTGGAGCATTTAAAGCAGGGATTCGCAACTCATGGTCTGCCAGCCGGACCCAAACCCCACCACCATTCCATCTGGTCCATGGCAACAATAGGACGGAATATAAATTTACTTAAATAAATAAAATAAACCCCTGGAAGCAGAAGGGATGTGCATGCGCAAATGCACTTGCTGCAATTTACGGCCGGATTTGCGACAGGAGGAACCCACATGTCCAGCCCGCTCAGCTATTTGAGCAGGCATGCTCCGGCCTGTGGCATGGAAACGTTCAGAACCCCTGTTTTGAAGGAGGACAACAAAGGGAGTGTGGGAATAAAGGGTGGTTTGTTTGTTTTTTTAAACAGGCTCGGGAGACATGGATGTAAATAGCAGAAGTTCCCTGTTCTGGGGCTGTTGCTTGAAAGGGGATTGTATGAAGACCTGGTTTAGGTCCTGAGTTGTATGTTTGGCAGAGCATGAGCTCATTTGAATAGATGAAGCTGTCCATTTGTCCATTTCAGAGCTTGGAAAAGTTGCTTTTTTGGACTACAGCTTCCAGAATTCTCCAGGCAGCATAGCCACTGCAACATGTCCTCCAAAACAGTAATTTTCCCAGGCTGTGATCCATCTTGCCAGGAGCTATTTACTCTGAATGGTAAGATTTTAGGCAGACGTCTTCCCCGCCCTAGTACCTGAGATTCCTTTCATCCACATAGATAAGGCTTGAAACGGAGACCATCTCTGCCAAAATACGGGCTCTGGTTTTGGACTATAACCCTTCCTTTCATAGAGTGGTTTTTTTGGCTCCCCCACTAGATCACTGAAGTGCATCCTTTTCCATTTGCAGGTTGTTGTGGCCACAAACATCGCAGAGACGTCTCTGACCATTGATGGCATCATCTACGTGATTGACCCTGGATTTTGCAAGCAGAAGAGCTACAACGCTCGTACAGGCATGGAGTCACTCATTGTCACTCCTTGTTCTCGGGTATCTCGCTTCACTTCTTCACTACACTTCACCCCGCCCCACCCGTTTTCATCTTTTGGTGTTCAGATTCTGACCCCAGCCTTCTCCACATAGTTCCTGCATTTCTCTTTTAATTAGATTCTTCTTTCATTCGCATTGGTGCTGTACATGTGCAGGGGACAACACACTGAATGAAGCTTAGCCTGCTGCAGTACATGCCAAATGCAGCATGACAGCATAAGTCAGGGATATGAACAATGACTGGATAAAGCTGCAAGGCTATATACTGGTTTTTGTAATTCAAGATCTCCCAAGGTAGCTCTTCTGGAAAAATGGATTTTGATCCATAAAAGCTCACATTAAAATACACACACACCCCCGCCGCCTTTTTTTTAAAAAGGAACTTGCTGTTACTAGCATATCTACTTCTTTCGAAATAGAGTACTGGTCACCTCCTATATCTGCAAATTTGGTATCCTCTGTTTCACTTAAATAAAATATTCAGTGAAGAAACATTGAAATACTGTACATTGTATGTATTTACTATGTGCATTACCAGAATTGGCCACTAGAGGCTGTCACGAACCCAGCCGGTCCCCTACGCCCTGGCCCTCCTTTAGCCAAAGCTCCCAGAGGGCGAGCTGGCAGCCATACGGCCCTTAACTGCTTTTCTTCTATCAGGAGGTTTAATATAGGTAGCGTATTCAGAGGCTTGTATGCACTTTATTAACTCCTACCCAAAAAAAGAGACACTTTTAAAAAAAACAACAACATTGGTTTATCGTATCATAACATAGTGAAAATAAAAAAAATAGAGTAATTCCAACAGAGAAAACATTATTTAAGTAGTCCTTTAGTACTGTCAAGAAGATTCTCCCTCCTCCTTCTTAAAGAGTCTGTCATCTTTTACCTCAGAACTGTTCCCTCAAAACTCTCTTTTCCTCAGAGCTCTCTTTCTCTCAGAACCCTCTCTGAACTGGGGGGTTCCCCCCCCCCTCGGAAAAACTCTGAACTCTCTTAGACTTCTCTTTTTATCACAGAAATATCTCAGACCTCTTTTCCTCAGTCCTCCTTTTACCACAGAACCATCTCTGGACTGTGTTCCCTCATTCTTCCCATAGAACTGCTCAACATTCCGGCAATGTTCCTTTTTATACCAAGAGGGGGTCTCTCCCCACTCGCCAATTTGCATACAACCAACCGGACACCCTCACTGTTCTCCTCACAACCTTAGAGTTGCAACATACCAGGCCTACGTCATCTCGCACACATTAGCGAAAGGGGTCTTCCCATGACAGAGCCCATTATATACAATGTCATGTTGAGAAGGAACACTATTTTAATGTATGGTGTTTCTAAGTGAGCCATTTTGTGAGTGTATGTTGAGATTGGCAGAGCTATGTCCACCACCAGCACCCGTCTTGTATGACTTGTATGCTAAAATACAGTGTTTGCTGCTTTCTATGGCTTCAGGCATCTATGGAAATTCTTGATATCTATCATCCATGAATACGGGGTTTGACATACATTGTATTGAAGGGAAAATCAATCAAGTAAAAGTGAATGAATCAGTTAAAGAATGAATTCTGTTGATAACTTCTCTGATAAGCATGTTAAAAACATTTAATTTTTATTATTTGTATCCTGCCTTACTCCTGAGACAATATTAAAAGCTAGAAATAAAAAAAGTTATTGCGTTGCTTAAAAAATTAGTCTGTTAAGACTAGTTCATAAAAAAAGATGAAAAGCATTTTTAAAAGCAGATTATAAGTGTTATTGCTGTTGCTATTAGAAAATAAAAGACACAACAGGCCTATTTTTAAGGCATCAAGAGAAAGTCCTTCCCTAAAGAGCTTCTGCAGACGCATAGAGGGAGAGGCAGCCTTTCAGATATAATTGGAGCTTCTGCTGTGATCATGTATACTAAATGCTAGAGAAAAAAAATTATTCCCCAAGTTCTTTGGTTTTGATATGTAATTTCTTCTTAAATGTATTTTTCAGTTCCCATAGATTTGCTGCTGGTCACAAAGACTTGCATTTTATATATGTTTGCTTGTATTCATTGATATTGAGCCTTTACTGGCATTGCATTATTAAGCCTCTTTTCCCCACAATTGTGGAAACTCTTGTTTCACTAAACAAAATGTGGGATTCTGTGCCTGGTATGCTAAAGAACCTACTTTATTTCAATGATATATTTGCTTGGGACTGTCACGGTACCTACAACCATCCTTAGAGTCCTCAAACATTTTGTACTGCCATTCTCTTTCTTCTTCCCCCTCCCCTCAGGCTTCTGCCAATCAGCGGGCAGGGCGGGCTGGCCGTGTGGCTGCGGGGAAGTGCTTCCGCCTCTACACAGCTTGGGCCTACAAGAATGAGATGGAAGAAACCACCGTGCCCGAGATTCAGAGGACCAACTTGGGCAACGTTGTGCTGCTTCTCAAAAGTTTAGGTATGTGGCAAGGTGTAGTCTAAAGTGGGAAAGAGGAACCTTGTTCCCATACATCATTCCGGGATACTGTATTAAGTATTTCCTAGATGAGAACAGTGGGACTGCAGTGGCTTAGTGGTTAAAACACTGGACTTGATGACTGGAAGGTCAGCAGGTCAGCAGTTTGAGACCCGAGTGTTGTCCAATGGAGTGAGCTCCCGTCTCTGTCCCAGCTCCTGCCAAACTAGCAGTTCTAAAGCAAGAAATTGCAAATAGATAAATAGGTACCACTTTGGCAGGAAAGGTAACAGTGATCCATGCACTTTACCATCTAGTCATACCTGCTGCATGACCACAGAAATGTCTGCAGACACAGACGGTCTTTGGGTGTAAATGGAGACGAGCACCGAACCCTAGAGTTGGACACTACTTTTGAGCAAGGGGTTCCTTTAAATGAGAACAGGAATGCTTTTATTAGCAAGGAGAGATGTTTCTGGGGTCTGACTTCACAGAAAAGGAAGTGTGGATGATGAGGAGAAGGCGTCTTCTGCTGATGGGACTACTGTACTTAGGTTTCCAGATATGACAAGTTCTGACTGGTGCCAGTGTTTCTTATCTTGGTGGTCCTCTTTGTCTCCCTTTAGGCATCAATGACCTAATCCACTTTGACTTCATGGACCCTCCTCCCCATGAAACTCTAGTGCTAGCACTGGAACAGCTCTATGCACTGGGGGCCCTCAACCATCTTGGCGAGCTCACCAAGGTACGCTCTCTTCGGTTCCATGCAAAGATACTTGCACAGAAGGTGGGCAAGATTCTCCAACCAGCCATTGTCCTACAGTGAGGAGTTTTCAACCTTTTAAAGCCGGGGGCCGGGTCACACTCCCTCAGATAGCTTCAGGGGCCAGACGGCCATTTTGTCCTTCCTCCATCACATGACACTTTCAGGTGTGGTGGAGGCAGTGGGGGCCACATGAAATGGTCTTGTGGGCAGCATCTGGCCTGTGGGCCACAGGTTGAGAATCCCCTGTCCTACATTGAGGAGTAGATGGGCAATGGAATGAAATTGGACTCATTTCTCTTAAGAACTTCCAGTTCCCACCAGTTCAAGGCTGCATGGACTGCCAATGGCTTTCATAGTGATAGTGAGAGATCTTGCTGTTTTTCTGTTGCTTCAGAATAAATCTGTGGGGAGTTCCTGTTCATTTGGACGCAAGAATATCGGTCTCCAAGGAAAGAGCCAACAGTTCAAATCACTGCAAAATCAATAATTTTAAAGCAAAAAGCAAAGCAGTCCCACTTATATACCACCCCATAGTGCTTAGTGCACACTCTGGGCGGTTCACAAGTTAATTAGCATTTTGTCCCCATCATGCTAGGTACTCATTTTACTGACCTCCAAAGGATGGAAGGCTGAGTCAACCTTGATCTCTGGTCAGGAACAAACTCACAACCTTTTGGTTGCAGTACAGTAGTTTTAACCACTGTGCCACCAGCACATTTTTATACTGCCTGACTTAGTGCCGGCACTACTTGAGCTGCCATAAATGCCTTTGAAAGTATGTAGAGTCAGATGCAAATCATGGATACCTGGAGCGGGTGACCTTTTATCAGTTGCTCAGCAAGAGTCAGAAACTGACACCCTGAGATACGAATTGATCTTGTTTTGTGTCCAGATCAAACTTTGGACTGCCAAAATGAAGCCACTTTCTTGGCTTTGTCGTTGGCCAAAATTAAATCTTCATTGGTGCATGTTTCTGGCAGTAATTGGCAGGCCAGTAAATGAGCCGGATTCTGTAGCTCTCCACATTCACACAGCATGTTGTTGGTCTGCCAGTGGTCCCCACTTCAGCATGTTGGTCCTGGATTTAGGGACTCCAACCTTCAGCCTATTCAGGGTCCTCCAAGTGACGTAGGGGAGGTTGAGTTCCTCAGCCATATCTTCCTCTAATGTTGTTCCTTGTCCAGTAAACTCCTTCCTCCATCTTCTAATTTGATTTTGCTCAGGAATTGATGAGACCCCTCTCAAGGATTGGTTTTATGTTGATATATTATGTCAGATATTCCTCAGGAAGAATTAGGTATTCCTTTACCATCAATAAGTTGCTATTTATTGCAAAATTAAACATTAAAAGTAATTATTTTAATTTTTCCATTGAATATAACCCAATGAAAAGGTTCTACTTCCATCATGGGTGAATTCACTGGAAGGTTTTGTCATTCTTAAACAGTAGCACAAAGGACCTTTTACATCCTAGTGAGGACAAAAATGTCAGGATAGAATTGCTGCCCCAACAAGGACTTTGGGAAAGTGAAGTCAGTTATGGTCACTTTTGGACACCCACCGAACTGTTCCTTCTGCTCCACTGCAAGGGAGTTAACAGCCTTTTCCTAATCTGACCTTCCTATGTTCTGGATTTAGCTGGGCCGGAAGATGGCAGAGCTCCCTGTGGACCCCATGCTGTCCAAAATGATCTTGGCTTCAGAACAGTGAGTCCTCCTCTCCTTCTCTTGGTTTTTTAATACCATGCTTAGCTTCAGAGACAAGTCTTTTAGTAATCATAATGGAAGCTTGTCACCTCCATTCTTTTTCTAGTTCCTTGTGAAATCTTTTTTTAGTCTGGCCAGGTTACCCTGCTATGGTAATAGAGTAGACCCTACTGTCAATGACTCGATGCCAAGCACCAGCCGGCGGTTAACTAATGGCCTTGGGTGACGAAGTCTGCAGGGAAGGGTGATGATCCCCAAGTAGATTAAATCCCACTTGACTCCATCTTGATGGAGGGCAGCAGCTTTATCGATCCTGGCCTGAGGCTGATGAGGACTTTACATGCCAAAGGGCTCAGGACCAGAAAGTGACTCATGGAACTGGATCAGTGGTACTATAGGTGTCATGCTGTGATGCGGAAGGCAAATAGAAGGCCGTTGAATTATATGGTTCCCAGGACAAGCTTCATGGCTGTTGGGAAACCAGTGTTTAAATCATGACTTTTAATCAGTCTATTAACTCTTCAGCTTCCAAGAGAATAACCGCCCCTTTGTTTTTCCTCTGCTTTCTGTTCCATCAGTTCTCTGCTCTCTTTTGTTGGTCTTCGGCAGGGTGAGGGGTGGAGGCTGTTGTCCTGGACTTACCTTGGCTCACTTTGCTGGTTGGTCTCCCACAGGTACAAGTGCTCAGAGCAGATCCTCACCATTGCTGCCATGCTTTCAGTCAACAATGCTATTTTTTACCGGCCCAAAGACAAGGTGGTCCATGCTGACAATGCCCGCATGAACTTCTTCCTTCCTGGTGGAGACCACTTGGTTCTTCTCAATGTTTACAACCAGGTAAGGAAGGAAATAAACTAGGTGAAAGTAAGCAACAGTTGGCCGTCCAGAGGTTGCTAGACTGCAACTCCCGGCATTCATAGTGATTACTATGAATATTGTTATGGTTTTCTGATGCCATCTGGTTTTATCTCTTTGGGCTGGTATTGGTTATTATTGGATGATTTTAAGGGTGGGGTATAAATGTAAACAAACAAATACATTCATTCATTACTGGTGAGTCTGCTGGCTGGGTCTGCTGGGGTTTGTAGTCCCACTACTTCTGGAGGGCTACACTTTGCCTCCCCCTCTTTGGGCCTTTGGTGGCTGTAGATGGGATAAAGATGAAAACGTGGAGAGTCCACTTGCCATGAGCTTGGGCTAAATTTCAGGCTAGCTCAAGAAAAGAACTTCACTTTTTTGTTCTGAATTGACTGCTGAGTGTGGTGCATTCTGTACTAAGCTGCTTAAGAGCATAATGACTTTTGCCTTAGCGCAGTGGTTCCCAACAAGGAGTACACAGCCCACAGGTGGACTTCTATTCCCAGAAGCCTAAGTCAGTACATTGGCTGATCAGTGCTTTGGGGAAATGACTTAGGCTTCTGGGAATTGAAGTCCAAACACCAACATTTGAGAAACACTGCCTTAACGGAAGCCTCTGAGAGGAAACCAGGTAAGCATTTGCGTTGAGACACTTGAGGAGTTAATGTAAACCTTGAGGCAAGATTCTCAGACAAAGATGGCCTCTTCAGATCCTAATCAACACCCATGCTTGTCTGTAACAAGGGATGTTTGCACAAAACCCTATCAGAAAGCCTTATACAGTATAGATTGCCTACTTTGGGATTATAGAGACTTCTTAGGGCAGTGGTGGCAAACCTATGGCATGCGTGCTAGAGAGGGCACTCAGAGCCCTCTGTGGGCACATGTGCCATCAGTCCAGCACAGAGTTTGCCCCGCCCCTCTGCCCAGCAGCCCAATGGGAGCGCTTCCTCCCCCCTCCAGCACAGAGTTCACCCCGCCCCTCTGCAGTGCAGATGGCAGCCTGTTGAGTTTGGGCACTCGGTCTCTAAAAGGTTCACCATCACTGTCCTAGGGCTTGTGTTTCTTGTGAGAAAAGCCACTAGTTCTTTAAAAGGCAAGATGCTTGAGAGAAATATTCCTTTCAGAGTATGGGTGTAAACATTCCCTAAGTCAAGAGAAATTTCTTCTTCACTCAGTCACTGAAGGGAAGAAGTTTGCTCATTCATTGTTACTACTACTATGACGACAACGATGATAATAACTTGTTCTATTCTAGCAGTCCTAGATTTTTCTGCTAAGATTCAGCAAATGATGAGGATGTCACAAACGAATGCCACTTCTTGAGGATAATCTCCTGCATTTTTGTCTGATTTAGGGCAATACAAGCGTAGACAGGTAGCTGGTACACATCATCGTGGGCTCACTTCAGTGGGAAAAGATCTTGGGGACATGAAAGGAGCCTCATTCAGGCATCCCCTGAGCAGAGTTTCTCCAGCAAAAATCCTTTCAACCCAGAATAATTTCTGACATGAAATGATTATTCTATCATGAGACTTTGGTTGATCAGTGCTTCTGGGAATTGACGTAGGCCTCTGGGAACTGAAATCCAAAAACTAAAGGTTGGAAAACACTGCTATAGTCAGTAGGTGGAAGAAACTGGGGGCTTGGTCTGAACTTGCCCTGTTTCCCTCTCTCAGTGGGTGGAGAGCGGTTACTCCATGCAGTGGTGCTACGAGAACTTCATCCAGTTCCGTTCCATGAGACGAGCCCGGGATGTCCGCGAACAGCTGGAGGGGCTGATGGAACGCATTGAGGTGGACATAACTTCCAGTGAGGGAGACTACATCCCTATCCGCAAGGTACTGCTTCCCCTGAATCCTAGAGTCGGATACGACTGGCTTTCTAGCAAGTGAGTGAGATATGGAAATTTTTAACTACTACAAGTAATACCTCATATAACATTGGTGTCGAATAACACTAAAAATCGCGTGGCATTGGGCAGTCTGGGGGGAGGAATTGCATCGGATGGCATTGGGATCCTGTGAGATGCATCAGATGGCGGCCGCTGGAGCCTGTGTGGTTGCGGTGTGTCTCTGTGGCTCCCATGGGATTTTGGCATGCATTGGATGACACTAGAAATCGTGTGACATCGGGACTTGTGGAGCCAGGTTTTGGTGTTACATGATGTTTGACTGTACTTGATATTGATGTTTATTGAATTTTTTGTTACTGTTTATTGAATTTTTTGTTACTGTAATGATATCTATGCTTTGGTATTATGTAATGTTGATATTGACTATTATGATTTATTGATATGTTGTGTCTAGGAACTTGTAACTGTAATTTTATATGTGTTGTAAACCGCCCTGAGTTGGCTCTGCCAAGTAGGGCGGTATAGAAATTGAAATATAATAATAATAAGGGCGACCTTTACCTTTACTATCATAAAGCCATGGGCAATATTAACTGTCCTGAAACCATTACCTAGTGAGCAGAATATACTTTTTCTACTAGGATTAGCTGTCACTGCTTAACTCTAGCCATGGCAAACCAACCCGGATGCGACTGGCTTTCGAGCAAGGGCAACCTTTACCTTACCTGTAAGTGAGTGTGTCAAGGAGCCCCTCCCCCAATCACGTCTCTTCAGTCTTGACTTCTTGTGTGTTCCCTCTTGCTCTCTGTCCACACCAGGCCATCACCGCTGGATTCTTTTATCACACGTCCCACTTAACCCGCAGTGGTTACAAGACAGTCAAGCATCAGCAAACAGTGTTCATCCACCCCAACAGTTCGCTCTTTGAAGAACAGCCACGCTGGCTGATCTATCACGAATTGGTCTTCACAACTAAAGAATTCATGAGACAGGTACCTCTCGCGGCTTTCATACAAAAATAAGCCTGGCTGGGGTTTTTGGGGGGAGCTTTAGGTTGGTTCTGGGTCCAGCTTATTCCTCTGGCCTGCTGATCCTCAAAGGAGGTATAGTTCAGTCATAAAACATGTATTTACCACACAAATTTTTAACTACATTTCTTAGTTAAAAAGGATTTCAAATGGCAGTTCTCTGAAAACTACTGCTGGTCCTTGCAGATGTTTCTAAATTAGACCAAGGGTTGGGAGTTGGACTACAGTACCTTTGATGCCCAATTCTATGATCGGACTGCATCTACGGCAGTTTTATATATACAGAAAACACCTCTGTTTAGATATTGTTCGTTCTCTTGAAAATATCTTAGCAATACAGGGACTAACAATTTACTATTAATCTGCGCAAATATTTACGTATACCTAAGTAGGGTTGTTAATAACACTCCATCACAAAAAAAAATTGTCTGCTACTTGGCTAATGCATGTGTCTTATGCTAAATCAAGTGCGCTAAATCCAAATCTGAAGTCTGATTCTGCCTAGGACATCAGGATCTTAAGTTAGCCAATCTCAACCTCTTGGTTAGGTTCTTGCTTGGATCACATGGGGTATTATTATTATTATTATTATTATTATTATTATTATTATTATTATTATTATTATTATTATTATTATTTTTAGACTTATATGCCGCTCTACTTGCCGAAGCAACTCAGAGCGGCTAACATAACACGGGCATCATATATTACAATATCAAATAAATACAACATAAGCATATACAAATGTAGCAAAAATTGGCCGGTTTATTAACACAGCTGTGCCTACTCATCTTTAGCTCAATACAGACTCACTATGGCCTAGCTGTACTATCCAATAAAATGGTTACGCACTAGAGACAAGCCCTGGGGCATCTTGCCTTATATAACTATTTCCGATGTCAGCTCACTGACTTGCTCAGATATGTCCAGCTGGTGCTGGAACATGCATGCCACCAGGGGACATGATTCAGGTGAGGTGGCAGCAGGCATTGTGGTAGCTGCAACTGTTATAATGTTCCCGTGTAAAAATACATTACTCAGTTACTGACCATTTTAACATCTATAGCACGCCTTAAAATCTCTACATGATAGGCAAATTCTGAGTTCAGATTTGGAACCAGCACGCTCGAAAACCATGTAAATCACACTCCCAGTAGCAAAATTGTTGTTGTGCAGTGTAACAAGACCTTTGAGAGGCCACTCATTCCGTGAGTCACTGTAAGTCGAAAGTGATGTGATGGCCCATAACACCAAATTTTATATAGCCCCCTGCCTCACATTTTTTCCTTTCTCACCTCGGCCTCAAATGTGTATGGACTGTTTGATTTCTGCCTGAGAAAAATGAAAAGTCACATCTTGTGCACTAAGGAATTAGTGCAGGTGATCACATAGAACCGTGATGGCGAACCTTGGCACTCCAGATGTTCTTGGACTTCAATTCCCAGAAATCCAAGCCCCCTGTGAATCCACACGAATGGGTTTACTGCAATTCATCTGGCCCACGCTGCCCTTGTCGCTCCTGGAAGCGGAAATAAAATGTGCCCGTATGGGGCCAGATGAATCTCAGTAAACCCAGTGATGGGTTGTTACCGGTTTGGACCGGTTCGCCTAAACCGGTAGCACCCATCAGCAGGGGGTCGCCGGGGTGGTGGTAAACCTCCAGGCGACCAGTTCAGTCACCTCTCCGGCCCCCCTCCGGAAGTGTATTTCCAGGCAGCCAAAATGGCTGCCCAGAACTGTGCATGCATCAAACCTCCATTTGACGCAAGCAGAGTTCTATTTTTTAGTGCACATGCGTCAAATAGAGGTTTGACGCATTCGCACTAAAAAAAATAGAACTGTGTGTCACGAACCCAGCCGGCCCCCTCTGCTCTGGCCCTCCTTTAACCAAAGCTCCCAGAGGGCGAACTGGCCGGCAATGCAGCTATACAGCCCTTAACTGCTTCTCTTCTGTCAGGAGGTTTAATAAGTAGCGTATTCAGAGGCTTGTGTGTATGCACTTAAACTCGTACCCAATAAAGAGACTTTTTAAAAAACGCAACGTTGATTTATTGTTTCATAACATGGGGGAAAAAACGTAGAGTAATTCCAACAGAGAAAACATATTTAAATAGTCCTTTAGTTCTGTCAAGATTCACTTCTTCTACTTGAAGATTCTCTAATCTTTTACCTCAGAACTCTTTTTTCCTCAGAAAAACTCTGAACTCTCTTAGACTTCTCTTTTTATCACAGAACTCTCTCAGACCTCTTTTCCTGAGTCCTCCTTTTACCACAGAACCATCTCTGAACTGTCCTCCCTCATTCTTCCCATTGAACTGCTCAACATTCCAGCAATGTTCCTTTTTATACCAAGAGGGGTCTCTCCCCGCTCGCCAATTTGCATACAACCAATCAGACACCCTCACTGTTCTCCTTACAACCAACATCCCTGAGAGTACCAACATACCAGGCCTACTTCATCTTGCACACATTAGTGAAAGGGGTCTTCCCATGACACTGTGCATGGGTCAAATGGAGGTTTGATGCATGCACACTAAAAAAATAGAACTGTGCATGTGTCAAATGGAGGTTTGACGCATGCGCAGTTCCAGGCAGCCATTTTATTTTATTTTTTAAATTATTATTATTTTGGCTTTGCCCACAACATAATGATGTTGGCTCCACCCATGACATCATGACGCCATGATGTCGGCTCCACCCATGACGTAATAATGTCACGGTGGGGTAGTAAAAAAATTGACAGCCCACCACTGAGTAAATCCATTCATGTGGATTCACAGGGGGCTTCTGGGACTAGAAGTCCAAGAACATCTGGAGTGCCAAGGTTCGTCAACACGGACATAGAATAACTGAAGAAATGATAAGAAAGAATATTTAATAGTGGGACAAGTTGACTTGGCCTTGGTGGCGGCGGCGGCGGCAGCTGCTACTCGTATCCGAGCATACATTTTTCCTGGAAGTCATTTTCTCAGTTGATGGATGTTGCTAAATACTCTTCACTTACTGCTGTGATGCCTTCTCTTTCCTCCTCTGGACACAAAACAGCCGAGGTCCCATACCCCCCCCCTCCCATTTTTACAATACTGGCATACAGAGGAAAGGTCTCTTGCGGTGAAATTAGGCCTGTGGCTCACTTTCTTCTATTCCCTGCAGGTTATTGAAATTGACAGTACGTGGCTGCTGGAGGTGGCGCCTCACTATTACAAAGCAAAAGAGCTAGAAGATGCCTCTGCCAAGAAGCTGCCCAAGAAAATTGGGAAGACCCGGGAGGAGCTGGGATAGGGACAACCCTTCCTGCTATCCTGCCCCCACTTTCCTCAAGGCATTTTTTGTACAGCTGTATAGGTGTGATGTCACTTTGAGACACTGAATAAAACATTTTTATACACCATTCGTTGGTTACCTCTTTCCCCTTGATCCTAAACAAAAATGACCTGGTTGCCGGGGGGGGGGGTCAAACCTCTGCTTGCTGCTGTTCTTCCTGTGTCCAGGCCAGATGTGAAACTGCCAAAATGAAGGCACCTTTGGGTGAGTTCATTCCATTTACCCTTGCCTGACCTAATGTGAGAAAGATTAGCTGTCAACACAAGGTTACTGTTATGAGGATAAGCCTGATTGTGATTCAAAAATACCACAATCTAGGCGGCTTGTCTGGACCAAGTTAATATAGTAGAAGTATCTCAGCCCAATAGGTGCCTATGAATTCTTCACCACAGCTTAAGCTAAAGGCAAATAGGATATTTCAGCTCTTCCTTTTGAAGGTTGCAAAAATAGGTTTACCCTAGAGAGTGAGTTAGCTTTGTAAGCCTCTTATTTGCAGTTGTGGGTGCTCTGCTGCTGCTGCTGCTGCTTTAAGCTGAATTCACAGTATCCCAGAGACTGCGTTCCTAGTAGTTAGTAGCGATGCCCTCAACAGACTTGAACCAGAACTCTGATAGCAATAGACTGATGTAAGCTTATAGCCACCTGAAGTGTCAATTTTGAAACCCTTTTCTCCATGGTGGAAGGTTGGAAAGACACGAACAAGGTGTCTCTGTCTACCTGAAATATCTAGACCATCTGAAAAATATTTTTAACGCCCTTACATCCAACAGTGTTCTATGCACTCCGGTGTTGAGTCATGCCTGGAACATGTCCACGGAAACATCTGCTGACTCTTTGGCTATAAACAGATGAGCACTGAAGCCTAGAGTTAGATACGACTGGCTTTCAAGCAAGGGCGACCTTACAGCCAATGTGGACCATATCTTTTCAAGAGATTTAAGAGGGTGGAATGAAAGGAAAGCAATTCCTTGTGACCTAGGAAAGGTCGGGTTTTTCTTATGAACAAAGAAAGGATCATGATGCAAAATAATTGTGTCTCTGAATAATACATAGCTCCGATTGGGCAAATAATATTCCTACCTTTGATACCTTGTGACTGACGTGATGGCCACAAGGAAGAGATTTCCGCATCTGACATTTCAAAGAAGTCTGAGTGGTTCAAAGGAATGAACTAATAATAATAATTCTATGTCAGAAATTATTCTGGGTTGAAAGGATTTTTGCTGGAGAAACTGCTCAGGGGACGACCGAATGAGGCTTCTTTCGTGTCCCCAAGATCTTTACCCACCAAAATGGTCCCTTTTTATCTACATGCAATTTCTTGCTTTTGATTTGTTAGGTTGACAGGAGCTGGGACGGAGACGGGCATGCAAAACCACACTACCTGGGGCTCGAACTGCCAACTTGTCAGCCTTCCAGCTAACAAAGTGAGCTTAACCACTGAGCCACAGCAGCCCCAAGTGATAAACTGATACCATGTTAAGGCCTTCAGGACTATGTTGAGATGTGTGGGAACCTGTGCACAGGAGAGAACTGGGAAAGTGATATCCTGCAAATTAGCTTTTTAATACAGATCGCGGGCTGTTCACGTGTTTCAGGGAGCCAGTCACTATGGCCTGGGGCCAGATGTGGCCCGATGCCAATTCGTCCAGCCCACGAAGCTCCCGTTGCTCCTGGAAGCGGAAGTAAAACTCCCTGGCCTCCAGGATTCCCCCAACCTTCCCAGCAATACCCCTATTGACTTGAGGTCTAAGAAAGGCGAAACTGGAACACAGGGAGGTAATTCTGATGATCCGGTCTTGGCCCAGATGGGCCTGGTTCTCCAAGCTCCTCAGCCTACAGGCAAGATGCTTTGCCCCTCCTTTCTTTTCAGGACTAACTGGATCAGGGCAAGGTTTTCCAAACAGGCCTAGCATAGTTGCCGCTTCACACATGGTTGTTGAAAGGGTGAGACTGAGAAGAAGAGCTATGGTTGTAGGGACCCTCTTGGCTTCAAGGAGAGACTGAATCTAGCATCATTATGAATCACTGTGAAATGATGAGCAATTAACATTAGCTGCCAAGTTAATTGCTTTTACGAAATCTGGAGCACAATTCACAACCTGACAGATGGGCTTGTTCGCCCAGGGTATTTTCAACATAAACCTTTTATTATTATGTACAGATTAAATTACAACCATCTTTACAGCACTTACTTGTGCGATTCACAGCAGCGACCTGAGGCAAAGCCTACACTGTTTATACAGAGGCAACATGGACACACAGTGAGCCTCGAGTGGTATCTTCCTCCTGGCCACATCCAATGAGGTGAGAAAGCTACTAGCACAGGGACAAGAAAGTAGCCGGGCTTTAGTGTACCGTTGTCTTTTCTTGCTAATCAGTCAGAGTAGAAAAGAACAAGAGCAGGGATGGCTTCTGACCTGAAAGCTCCAGGCCCAGCAAGGACGCAACAGCCAGCTTTTTCAGCTTGTTTGCCAGAGGCTGGGATGGCATGAGCTGAAAAGAAATAAAACACAACAGTTACCTCGGCAGTTGGCAGGAAAGCAGTAAAGGTGAGCGATATACCACCTCTCCCCCTCTGCTATGGCGTGCATGTGCACTTGGCACTCACCTTGCTCACCCTGTGACACTTTATTAATCCTTCTGAATTTAGGAAGAATGTGGAATAGGCATCATATGTCCTGGAAAGGAAGTTTTTTAAAAACAAAATCAAATGAAGGTCCAGTCATGTGACCTCTAGCAAGCACAGTTTTCCAACATAAGCGCTGTGTGTTTCATTTATGCGACTGTATCTTAAAGCCAGGACAGCGGTGGTTAAGATGCTGAACTTGACTGGAAGGTCGGCAAGTCAGCAGTTTGAGACCCAAGTGATGCAGGACAGAGGGAACTCTTGTCGCTGTCCCAGCTCCTGCCAACTAAGGCGTTCGAAAGCAAGAAACTGCAAGTAGATAAACAGGGACCACTTTGGAGGGAAGGTAACAGCATTCTGTGCAGTCCAGTGCCTAGTCATGCCTGCCACATGTTCAAGGAAATGTCTATAGACATAGACGGCGCTGGCTCCTGGGCTATAAATGAAGAGGAGCTCTGAGCCCTAGGGTCGACACGACTGGCTTTCAAGCAAGGATGACCTTTACTACCTTAAAGCCATAGGTAATATTAACTGCCCTGAAACCATAACCTAGTGAGCAGAATATACTTTTTCTACTCAGATTAGCTGTCACTGCTTAACTCTAACTATGACAAACTAATGCTGGCCTATGGGTTCACACGTGCTGCCATTCTCCTCCAATGGAAAGAGTTCTAGTCAGAAACAAGGCCCAGGCCCAGTTCCATTCCTATGGGCAATGAAGGCGACGTTCCTGGATGAAGGGACCACATTCGCCTAGGGTGGCTCAGCTCAAGAAAGAGGAGGCTCCCTCAGATGCCTCACCTGTAAAGGTCATGCTTTTCCTTATAGAAACGAAAGAGGAGGACGTGGAAAGGCAACCCTGCGAGTCGCCACCGGGCTTGGATGCTCCAGTTCTCTGGGTGCTGCGTCACATTCAGCACCTCCATGCGCACATCTGCAAAGTAGTTCCAGGCCAGAAAGCGGCAGATCATCAGTGCCACTCGATACATGACTTGGCCACTGGTGATGAGAAAAGGAAAGTAAAAATAGGAGATGGATTAGATTAGAGTGGTAAAATCTCACATGTAATGACCATGGAAGAACCCCTTTTCCTATACATATGCACGTATAATGGATATTCAGACACTGTTGTTGTCATCAGCTGCTACTCGTATCCGAAAATCATTTTCACAGGAAAAATGTGGTTGGCGTGAATTTGTTTAAGGTGGATCAAACCTTGCCATGAAGTGACCCACACACTGTGATCTCAGAACCATCTCCTACGGCATGTATGAACTGAGACATGTAGGTTTGACACCAGGACTGCAATGGACTGTCGCAGCCTTGAGGATATTGACAAGGTGCGCCTTCACAGCCAGTCCATCTGGCATGGCCTCTTCCACCATGACACCTCTTCTTTCAGACACTCTCTCATACAGAAAATTACTCCTAGGCCTACATATGATTTCCCCCCCACACACACACCCTTTTCTCTAAATAATATAAAAAGCATTTTTACTGCCATTTCAAGTGGAATGACACTTACGTTTCTGACCTCCACTGGAAAACACAGCCTTGGTTCAACTAACATACTATGTTTTTTCTGAGAGAAGAATCATCTAGCTCTATCCGCAATGCTATAGCCTGCAAAACTGGTTATGGATGTTCCTCCTTCCTTCTCGCTTAAACTAGAGAGACTCATTCAGGGACAAGTTCATATATCGGTATCTGTTTCCTGGAGTTCAAGCACTGCAACAGACATATTCCCATATGCGTCATACACCAGATGCCATTGGACATAAGCATTCCTTTCATCTCATATAATTAACTGTGTTATGGGAAAGGGGAAAAGTCACACATCCAGATTTATTATTTTATTTTATTTTTATTTTGTCTAATTTGTTATCCCGCCCCAATTATTAGGTAAACCCAACTCTGGGCGGCTTACAACACTACCAAAAAAGACATGACTTAAAACAACAGTACATAGTAAATATCCAGCCAATCTGGCACTCCAACATGCCTTGTACATATTATAATGCAATTCATCCATTACAATTAAGACTACAATTAATTAAATGTTAAAATGTTAAAAATTCAGTTAAAATTAAGTTAAAAATTAAACTTTAAAAATTATACTTACACAAGTTTCAAAACAGCAATAGGTCAGAGCAGGGGGTGGCTGACTCAATTAGATCAGCCACCCACCATGAGATCCAACATTCAAATTTGTGAATGAAAAGCATGTAAGAGCAGTGGGGAAACAGATGTTGGTTCTGAGGAAGCCACTCTAGGAGCCAATAAAACACTTTGGTCTCTCTCCCTCCCCCCCCCCCCCCCCCCAGTGCAGAAGGAAAAAGCTGTCCTTGGAGGGAGGGTTTTCATCCTGGACGCCCTTTCCTAGCTTCTGTAGAAAGCTGGGGACTCTTCCTCTCTATGCTTCAGCATCAGCAGAAGTGAGAAGGGGTGCATTCCACAAGCGCTTTGGGGAGAACTTGGGGAAGGGTTGAACCCAAAGCATTCAACTGACACACCAACCAAAGTGGCAGCCATCGTGGAGCTGACATATACAGCAGCCCCTCCTCATCCATGCGGGAAAGATTCCAAGACCTACCTGTGGCTACCTAAAACAGCAGAAAATAGAGATATCTATAGAGACTGTGGCCAGGTTATCCTGGTATAGTAATAGAGTAGACCAGTGATGGTGAACCTATGGCACGCATGTCAGAGGTGGCACTCCCAGCCCTCTATGGGCACCCGTGCAGTGAGCCCAGCACAGAGTTTGCCCCGCTCCTCTGCCCAATAGCACAATGGGAGTTTTTCCTTCCTCCTCTGTTGCTGTGTTGGCAGTTTGAGATAAATAAGTGAGTTTTTGGTTGCAGTTTGGGCACTCAGTCTCTAAAAGGTTCGCCATCACTGGAGTAGACCATACTGCCAGCAACTCAATACCAAGCGTCAGGCAGCAGTTAACTAACCTGACAATCCTGACGGCCTTGGGTGGTGAAGTCCTCAGGGAAGGGTGAAGGTCCCCAAGTGGATTAAATCCCACTTGAATCCATCTTAATGGAAGGCAGCAGCTTCATCAATACTGGACTGGGGCCGATGAGGACTTTGCATGCCACAGGGGCTCAGGACCAGAAAGCGACTCATGGAACTGGGTCAGTGGTACTATAGATGTCATGCTGCGATGCGGAAGGCAGATGAAAGGCCACTGCATTATATTCTTAGGACAGTCATCATGGCTGCTCACCATGAGGGTCGCCAATTATTTGGATACAGCAGGAGAAGAAGTGGATATTGGGGGTGGGGAGAGGCTACTTTATTTAATTTCCTCCCATTATATCTGGGAGAATGTAGAACATGAGAAAGACAGTCCATCAAAATGGTAGAAACCAGTATAATGGTGCACTTCACTTCCCATTGGGCCCTGCCAGGTAGGAACTCAGAACAGTTTTAGATTTGGCTTATCTTCCACTTTCCATGCTTCCCACCTATAGCAAATGACCTCTGCTTTATAGTACTGTATCTCCTGTTTTCTATGATACACAGATAACAGGTTACCTGTTACAGTACTTTTGAAAGTATTTTACAAAGGCATCCACAAAGAGGAAAACGTACATACTATACATCTGCAGCTGACACAACAGGCTGAAGAAACAAAACTCTTGTTTATGCCCTAAAGATGTCATGGAACCCTTCACCTTCACCAGGAAGCTGAAAGCATTCTCCCATTCCCTCTTCCCACTCGGTACTCACCGTGTTTTGAAGCGCAGAATTTCATTGACAAACTCTACATCCTGGGAATAGATTCTATAGTCGTGACTCTTGAAGAGGAGGTTTGGTAACTGCAAGGGTAGAAAACAGAACAGGGAGAATGATGAGCCATGAGACATTCCCAGCCCTGTCACAGAGTACCCTTACTATGGTCATTTACACGGTCTCAAGTCACCTTCGGCTTACGGCAACCCTATCTATCAATGGATGATCCCCCCCAAACGTCCTGTCCTCGACAGCTATGCTTAGCAACTCTTGCAAACTTGAGTCTGTGGCTTCCTTTTTGGAGTCAATCCACCTCACACTTGGTCTTCTTTTCCTGCTGCCTTCAACATTTCCCAGCTATTGTCTTTCCCAGAAACTCTTGCCTTCTATGTTACACCCAAAGCTGTACCCCCTCAGCGTCATCATTTTTGACTGCAGAGAGGATTCAGGCTTGATTTGCTCTAGGACAATGTTTTCCTGCCACCTCACTCAGCTGTGGGGACTGAAGGCATGGCTGCACCCACTACTTGCGTTTTCATAATCATCTTTGTCATAAATGGCGGCAGCAGGGAGGATCGTGCTGTTTCTTGGACAGGCTCTGCCACTTCCCAGGGTGGCGGCGGAAGGCTTTTCAGAGCGTGTTCACTCTGTTTTGAGAATGTTCCATCGCTTCTCAGCTGTGCTTCAGCAGCTGGAGTGCAATTGTGGCCGCCTTCTTGGTTCCATGCTGGGATCCCAAGCTCTGAAGTAAGCTCCACCTGGCACCAGAAGTTGGCCACGGTTGCGCTCCAGCTGCCTAAGCGCAGCCAAAAAGCATCGGGAAAATCCCAAACCGGAATGAACATACTCGGCCTCCTGCTGCCCTGGGAAGTGGCAGAGCCTGTCCCCAAACCCAGAAAAACATTGTGATTTCTGCCACCGCTGATGTAATTGACGTATTGCTACTTCTGGTGGTGGGGCAGGGGATGGGTTTAAAGGTGCCCAGATTAATATACACAGGCTGAATTAAGCCTGCAGGCCGGAAGTTGAGAACCACTGCTCTAGGACATAACTGTTTATTTTTATGCTGTCCAGGATATCAGTAAAGCTCTCTCTCCTTCAGCACCATACTGTACTTCAAAGAAGTCAAAAATTCTCCTGTCAGTTTTCTTTACTGACGAAACTTCTTTTTGTGAGCTGTTCGGTCTAATTTTGCCCAGCAGAATAGAAACTGCTTTTCTCTCTACACTATAACTTAAAATATTAACACTCTCTCTCTCGTTATTTTTCTACTAAAAGTTGGTGCTCAAAGCCTTATTCTATATTCATATATCAAATGACCAGATTATTTAGAGTAGTTGTTTAGTTTTACACAGGTATGGGCTGGTAACGACACTGAAATAAGGGAACTGGCAAGGACTCACACACGCAACTCGAATGCTGCTGTACAAGAATGAGACTTTTACTAACTCCTAGATGTGGGACCAAAGTATTTTGGCTTTCACGGTGGGTTCTTGGAAAACAGTTGTGAGGAAAGGGGAAGTACACATGTACATTAATCACCACAATCTTATTGTTTGTTTGTTTCTTAAACGAAACACTGTTATTTTGGAGGCTAACAGGCTTGAGTGGCAATTACTACTACAATTATAAAACCACTTTCATTTAAAAAAAATACAGGCAACGCAGCTCATGGATAAAGATACTGTCTATGCCAGGATGGGTTAGAATCATAGAATCAATGAGTTGGAAGGGGCCTTTTAGGGCCCCCGAGTCCAACTCCCTGCTTAGTGCAGGAATCCAAATCAAAGCAGATCTGACAGGGGGTTGCCCAATTCTCCCTTGAAGGCTTTTAGTGTTGGAGCACTCGCCCACCTTACTAGGCAGCTAGTTCCATTGTCATACTGCTCTCAGCGTTACAAAGTGTTTTTCTGCTATTCAGTCAGTACCTGGTTTCTTGTAACTTATGCCTGTTATTACATGTACTGCACTCTGGAATCCTGATCCCCCTCTGTAAGACTATCTTTCAAATATTTGAAAGTATCCTTTTCTCAAGGCTAAACATGCTCAGTTTCTTCAGTCATGGTATCTGGTGCCATCACCCCTGCCAACTAGAAGAGGAAAAATGGAAACAGTGGCAGACTTTACTTTCTTGGAATATAAGATCACTGCAGATGGTGACTGCAGCCATGAAATCAAAAGACGCTTACTCCTTGGGAGGCAAAGTATGGCGAACCAATGTAGCATAATAAAAAGTAAAGACATCACCCTGCCACATAGTTAAAGCGATGGTCTTCCAAGTAGTAATGTATGGCTGTAAGAGCTGGACCTTAAGGAAGGCTGAACGTGGAAGAATAGATGCCTTTGAACTGTGGTGCTGGAGGAGACTCTTGAGAGTCCCCTGGACTGCAAGGAGATCAAATCAGTCAATCCTAAAGGAAATCAATACTGACTGCTCCTTGGAAGGACAGGTTTCACTTACCAGTAACTGTCGTTCTCCGAGTATGTTGTTTGGGGATTCACACTGATGGGTTCTGCGCCTGCGCTGAATCCTGAGCGGAGCTGGAAAGCTGATTGGATAAATAGTTTTAAATGTGGGACCGCCCACCATGCCCAACCCCTTCTGGCGCCATTTCGCGCTCTCCCCTCAGTTTGATACTAGAGCTGCCTGCGAAGCATAAGGCCATCTCAGGCCGGCAGCCTTGAGGGGAGGTAGGGTTGGGTCGTGTGAATCCCCAAGCAACATACTCGGAGAACGACAGTTACTGGTAAGTGAAACCTGTCCTTCTCCTTCGTGTTGTTTGGGGATGCACACTGATGGGTGACTAACAAGCTCACTTACTTGGATGGTGGGCAGCCGGCGTCCTGAGATGTAGGAGAGCGCGATGGCATCATGGATGGGCGGTCATCAATGAAGAGGATCGGAGACCAGCCGTCAGGATGGACCTGCCCCGTCTGACGTCGGGAGCAGACCTTGTGTCAACCCGATAGGGGGTGATGAAGGTGGAGGATCTGGACCAGGTAGCAGCCTTGCAGATGTCCTCCATTGGGATGCCCTCCAGGAACGCAGTGGAGGAAGCCAATGTCCTGGTGGAATGTGCCCGGACATGGGGAGGTGGTGGCAAGGACGACATCTCATAGGCCAGGTAGATGGTGCTTGAGATCCACTTGGAAAGTCTCTGGGCAGACAGAGAGTGTCCCTTGGACTTGCCACCATAGGCCACAAACAGTTGCTTGGCTCTCCTGAAGGATGCAGTCCTTTGTGTGTAGAACAGCAAGGCCCTCCTGACATCCAGCGAATGCCACACTCTCTCTTGTGCAGACGAAGGATTCAGGAAGAATGCTGGAAGCGTGATGGACTGGGCCAGGTGGAATTCAGTCAGGACTTTGGGCAGAAAGGCCAGGTCCGGGTGCAATACTACCCTATCGGGGTAGAACTTGAGAAAAGGAGGGTCAGACCGCAGGGCTGCCAGTTCTCCTGCCCTCCGGGCAGAGGTGATGGCTACGAGAAAGGCAGTTTTGTAAGAAACAAACTTAATGTCCACTGTAGCCATGGGCTCAAAGGGCGCCTTCGTAAGCGCGGTGAGCACAGCAGTGAGGGACCACTGAGGAGGTGGTATCTTTACTGGAGGGTAGGCATTACGCAGTCCCTGGAGGAATCTTTTAACAGTCTTGTCTCTGAAAGCGGAGGACAATACTGATGAAGGTGGGGCCTTGGCCACCACCGCAGCCAAGTGGACCTTTAAGGATGAGTGTGCAGATCCTGACTCGGCCAGGTGCAGGAGGTAGGACATGACGTCCTGCAGGGATGCTGAGTCCACGGTACGGTCGCTGGAAACCAGAAAGTCCATGAAGCGACGGTACTTGGCATCATAGGACTTTCGCGTGGAAGGTTTCCTTGATAGTTCAAGGATCCGTGTTAGGTCGGGCGGATAAGCCAGGCCGTCAGGTGTAGGCTCGGCAGATCCGAGTGGAGGATCCAACCGTCCTCCATGCGGAGGAGATTCGGATCGGTGGGTAGGCGAAGGCGGTTGCAAGCCAGGGTTTGGAGCAGCGGGAACCACAGCTGGCGCGGCCAGGACGGGGCAATCAGGATGGCCCAGGCGTTCTCCGCACGGATCCGTACCAGGACCCGTTGGATGAGAGGGATCGGTGGAAACATGTACAGTAGTTCCTGGTGCCACGGCATCATGAAGGCATCGCCCTCCGATCCGTGGCCGATCCCCGCTCGGGAGCAGTAACGGTGGCACTTGGTGTTGGCCTGTGTCGCGAACACGTCTAGGTTCGGAGTGCCCCACCGTCGGCACAGACGGTCGAACACCGATCCGTCTAGTTCCCACTCGTGCATCGCCGTCCCTTTGCGGCTTAGGGAGTCCGCATCGGAGTTCAGGGTGCCCTGGATGTGAACACCTATGGGGAACACGTGTACCTTCAGGCACCACTCCCAAATCTGGACAGTCAAGTGAAGGAGGGAGAGAGACTTGGTCCCTCCTTGCCGGTTGAGGTAGGCTAGGGTCGTGGTGTTGTCCGAGGCGATCTGCACCACGCGGCCCGCTATTGATAGTCTGAAGGACCTCATCGCCTTCCACACCGCCAACTGTTCGAGGAAGTTGATGTGGTGGTTGGCTTCCGCGGGCATCCAGACGCCGTGGACTCGTAACCCGAGGCAGCACGCACCCCATCCGTGCATGCTCGCGTCGGTGGTGACCTGGACGGATGGTGGGGGAAGGGTGAAGAGTCTCCCCGCGGCCACATTGCTGTCCATTGTCCACCAGTTCAACTGGTCTTGCAGCTCGGGAGTTGGTGTGAGCCACTTCCCGAGGTCGTCGTGGGTGCTGTCGAAGGATGTGAGGAGCCACGACTGGAGCGATCGCATCTTTAGTTTGGCGTGTGAGATCACTGCCGTGGTCGACGCCATGAGTCCTAGCAAGCGGAGGGCGTCCCTCGCACGGACCCGACGCCTGCCCTGGATCCGTGCCACCACCGCACGGATGTCGAGCAGACGTTTGGGCGGAGCGTAGGCTCTTAGAGCCAGAGAGTCCAATATGGCTCCGATGTAGTCTATTCTTTGAGTGGGGGTCAACTGGGACTTCTTGTAGTTGACCCGTAGACCGAGACTCTGTATAAGGGCCAGGCAATGGGCAACATCGTCCTTGGCTTTCTGTTGGGTTGGGGAGCAGACCAACCAGTCGTCTATGTACGGGAACACTTGGACGCCTTGCAGCCGAAGATGAGCAGCCACCGGCGCCATGCACTTCGTGAATACCCTCGGAGCGGTGGAGAGGCCGAAAGGTAGACATGTGTACTGGTAGACGTCGCCGCCGACCTGGAAGCATAGGAAGCGGCGGTGTTCCCTCCTGATGGATACGTGGAAGTAGGCATCCTTCAGGTCGATGACGGTAAACCAGTCCCCGTGGTTGATCAGTGGGAGGATGGAGTGAAGAGTCACCATCCGGAACTTCCTCACGTCGATGTGCTTGTTGAGGAGACGGAGGTCCAGGATTGGACGTGCCCCCCCGTCTTTTTTGTCCACGAGGAAGTAGCGGGAGAAGAACCCATCGTGAGACTCCGACGCTGCAACCGGTTCTATGCCGCCATTCTCTAGGAGAGCTGATAGTTCCTCCTGGAGCGGTGGGGACGGATCGGTGACGTGGATCCGTCCGACAGTAGGGCATTTCTTGAACTCGATCGCGTAGCCAGAGTCTAAGATGGTTAAAACCCATCGGTCTGTGGTGATGGCAGACCACGCCGATAGGTAGTTGGTGAGGGGACGGTAAGGTAGAGTCTCGGTCACGGAAGAGTCAAACACGTTGCTTGCCCTTCCGTTCCGTCCGTTTACCCGTCTGGTGACGCTGCTGGTAGCGTGGACGGCTGGGTTGTGGTCGTGGCCGGTAGGGTTGGTACCGGGAGTAGTCCCCCTGCCTCTGTGGTGGGCGAGGTTGGTAGGACGGACCCGCCTGCGACGTCGATGGTTGGTCCTGTTGGTAACGGCTGGACCCACGGCGTGGAGGGCGGAGCTGCTTTATGGTGGCGTAGTCCCCTTTCAGCTCCCCCAAGGAGGTGTCGGTCTCCTTGGCGAAGAGGCCCTCGCCATCGAAGGGTAGCTCCTCCACGAGCCGCTTGACGTCTTCCTGCACGTCAGCCGAGCGGAGCCAGGCGTGGCGGCGGAGCTGGATGGCGGAGGCCAGGTTCTTCGCCTCCGACTCGGTGACGTGGCGGCCGGTGCGGATCTGTTGGAGGGCGAGTTGGGTGCCCTCCAGGCAGAGTTTCTGGAAGTCCGCTTGTCTGTCCGGTGGCAGCAGCGATCTGAAGGACTCCGCTTGCTCCCAGAGGCGGCACTGGTAGCCCCCCATGGCCGTCGCGTAGTTGGACGCACGGAAGGACAAGGAGGCATTGGCGTAGAACCTCCTGCCCAGTGCGTCCAGCTTCTTCCCTTCCTGGGTCGACGGGATGGGAGTGCTACTGATCGGTGTCCGGTGTTGGGAGCCTTTCACCACTCGGGAGTTCGGCGCCGGGTGGACATGCAGGAAGTTGGAGTCGTCCAGCAGTCTGTACATGGAGTCCACCCTGTTGGACACCGAATGGGAAGAGACGGGTCTCTTCCAGACCTCCTTGGCCGCTTTGGCGATCTTCGGGAGCAGTCCCAGGCGGACGGGGACTAACTCCTTCCGGTCGGCCATGCCTCAGACAACATCCTCGCATTCGTCCAGGGGAGCCTCCGCCCGGATCCCAAGCGTGGATCCGAGGCGGGTGATGAGGGCCGTGTACGTCTTCTGGTCCTCCGGTTGGGAGCCGTGGACGGAGCCGATGTTGTCGTCCAGGGATTTGTCAACCGCAACTGGTGGTGGCCGATCCTCCTCCTCCAGGTCCGACGAGTCGTCGGAGCCTCCCGACCGCTCCGAGATGCTGGGCGGTGGCAGGTAGGCCTCGGGGTCCGAGTCCGACCAGTACGGCCTGGCGGATCTCGGGTCGCTCCCCGGCAAAGGCAGCTGGTACGGAGGGAGAGAGGCCTCCGACCGCGCCTGTTCCACGCGTTGCCTCTTCGATGCCGGGCCCTCGTCACGGAGCGGTGGTGCCTCCGTGGTTGGTTTGGGAGGCAGAGGGTGCTCCACAAACTCAGACGATGCCGGTCGAGGGCCCTGGAGCTCGGCGTGCAACCTCCGCACCATCGCCTCGATGAACGGGGCGATGAGGCTCAACTGGGGTGGCGCTTCGGAAGCCAGACCAGGAGACACGGAAGAGACGCAAAGAGAGGAAGATCGTCGCGGCGGTGGAGGTGGAAGAATCTCCGGTGATGGCGGAGGGCTGGGGGCCCTCTCCGGCGTGGCGGCTTCCCGGGCAACGGCCGACATCCTGCCCGGCGTAGATGGGGCTGCAACCGGGGCAGATGCTAGGGAGCGTGGCGGCGAAGGGTGAGCCGGTCCCGGGGTCGGTGGGAGAGAAGACGAAGAGCTACGACGCTTCTTCTTCTCTTTCTTGTCTTTTTTCTTCTTCTCCTGCTCCTTCTTCCGCTTGAACAGTTCGGAGGCCGAAGGCCGTGAAGAAGGAGCGGAGGTCGAAGGAGCAGACGTTGAAGCAGCGGCCTGCTCTGGAGCTAGGGGAGGCGGTGGTGCGAGTGCGCCCTCCATGAGGTAGGCTTGGAGGCGGTACTGGCGGTTCTTGATGGCGGCCTTCGAGAAGCCTCTACACACCTCACAGGTCTGGACCTGATGGCTCACCCCGAGGCAGCGGAGGCAGCGCACTTGTCCGTCCAAGCTAGGGAACTTTCTCTTGCAGGACGGACACTGTTTGAACGCTGCCGCTGAGGCCATCCACCGAAGTAGATGGCCGAAGAGAAAAAATTATCCCGGCCGGGAGGCCCCGGCACGAGATTGTGCAGAAAACGGTTGGGTTTTTTTTTTTTTTTACCGGCGGCTGAGGGCGAGCCCCCAGCCACACGAGGACCAAGGGATTAAGTCCCCTGGTCCGAGAAAAATTGTAGGGTATAAAAATTGGAAGATTCTGAGACAATCTCAGCTAGAGTAAACACAGCTTTTTTTCCAGGCTCCTGCTTGCGCAGCGGAAAAAAGCAAACTGAGGGGAGAGCGCGAAATGGCGCCAGAAGGGGTTGGGCATGGTGGGCGGTCCCACATTTAAAACTATTTATCCAATCAGCTTTCCAGCTCCGCTCAGGATTCAGCGCAGGCGCAGAACCCATCAGTGTGCATCCCCAAACAACACGAAGGAGAAGGACAAATACTGAAGCTGAAGCTCAAGTACTTTGGCCACCAAATGAGAAGAGAGGACTCGCTGGAGAAGGCCCTGATGGTGAGAAAGATCGAAGGCAAAAGGAGAAGTGGGCAGCAGAGGATGAGGTGGCTAGATGCCATCATGGACACAGTAGGCGTCAATCTGGACGGGCTACGGAGGACGGCAGATGACAGAGGAGCCTGCAATGCTGTGGTCCATGAGGTTGCAAAGGGTCAGACTCAACTGTGCAATTGAACAACAAATGTTTTTGATGGGACAATCAAACTCACTCTCCTGTATGCAGGGATATGTGTTTTTGATATGTGCTGCAACTCCACCTACTGGTGTCAATATTTTGTAATTAAAGATTGCTTCCTTCCATCTTGTGGCTCCCATGCTTTCCATAACACACAATGAAAAGGATTGCATAGGAGCCATGGGACAGAAGCAGGAAATGTTAATTTCTGAGTCTCCACCTGCTGATGTCATCATCCGCCTTCAATAGGCATTGTTACTCCAACAGGATTTTAGCCATTATCTTTGAAATCTCAATGCACAAGATACACAGAGCAGATACTTTTCACAAGTAAATTGTTCTTACTTGTTATAGCATTTTAA
The DNA here is from genome assembly GCA_030440675.1 of Furcifer pardalis. Classification (NCBI taxonomy): domain Eukaryota; kingdom Metazoa; phylum Chordata; class Lepidosauria; order Squamata; family Chamaeleonidae; genus Furcifer; species Furcifer pardalis. The sequence continues at coordinate 156,032,660 of CP126893.1, forward strand.
AAGCAATTGTTGGCCATTATTCTGAGAATATTATAAAATATTTTCCTGTCGACAACAGCCTGTGTGAATGCGGAGTAGTACAAACTATCTCCCATATGATACAATGCACACATTGCCCCTCAATGTGCACTGAGAAGGACCTTTTGTTGGCAAGAGGAAATGTTGTTGATGTGGCCCAATACTGGGTAGATGTCATCTAGCCCTTTTAAATTCTGTTTCGTTTTTAGATGTATTAATTTCAGCGTTGTACATTATTATATGCTGGTGATCATCAGACACGAAGAAAAAAAGAAAGCATAAACCAGTCTATCTCTAGAAGACATCTGGATCTATCATTCTAAAAAAGCAAAAGCAATAAGATTCAAATTGTGCAAGGTCTGCATGCCTACCTCTTTCCGCAATTTCTCATGCATGACTGCAAGATGCTCCTCCATGCTGGGATCGTCTCTGCCTGGAGAACTGGCTGGCGACTGGGTACAAGAAGTGGCTTGAAAGGGGGCAAGTGGACCCAGGGCTACCTCTGAAGGCTGGCAAGGAGACCGATACTGCCAGCCATGAAAGAGGTTGTGGAGAGAGTCTAGGGAGGCCCTGTCAAACCCTTCATTGTCTCGTACTTCAATGTCATCCTCTTTTGTCCCATTCACTACAATGACAGCGTCTTCCACACCTTCAATTAGAGAGAGTACAGCAGGGTGACAAAAAGCCCTGGTCTCTAGACTGTGCATCTGCGAGCCAATGCTGGTCTTCAGTTCTGTATGACTGACATCAGCAAAGGGGCTTCTGGGAGGCATGGATGGAATCAAAGAGAGGCTGGGAGCTTCCAGGGGCTTCTTGGTGAGTACTGATTGGAATGTCGGTCCCACAGAACCTAAAGGAAGAAGTCCTGGATGACGTTTATCCCAAGAGGCATCTAGGTCCTAGAAGAAAAAGGAAAGAAGCATTTGAGAACAATCAAACCCACATTACCTGTGTGTGTGTGTGTGTGTGTGTGTGTGTGTGTGTGTGTGTGTGTGTGTGTGTGTGTGTGTGTGTGTGTGTGTGTGTGTGTGTAATTATAATAATATATATAATTAAATATAATATTATATTATATATAATAATATATATAATTATAATAACTTCAGTTTTGCTCCCAGTAAAAGAACAAGTTCTTTTATTGGAAGCAAACCTGAAGTTATTATGCTTTTTTTAAATGTAAAGACCAGTTCCTACTTTTCTGCTCAGCTGGCCTCCAGAGCAGTATGATATAACTTCTTCTTCAAGTGCTGTATCTGTTTCTGAATACTGGCTATCCTCATGGCAATCAGTCATGAAGATTGTCCTGGGAACAATATAATGATGCAGTTGCCTTCCATTTGCCTACTGCATTGCAGCATGACACCTGTACCACTGATTTAGTTCTGCGAATCACTTTCTGGTCCTGAACCCTTTTGGCACATAAAGTCTTCATCAGCCCCAGGCCAGTATTGATGAAGCTGCTGCCTTCCATCAAGATGGATTCAAGTGGGATTTAATCCAGTTTGGGACCATCACCCTTCCCTATGGACTTCGCCACCCAAGGCTGTTAGTTCTTAGGGTGGTCAAGTTAGTTATCTGCCACCTGACGAATGGCATTGAGTTGTTGGCATCATGGTCAATTACCAGATAGGAAGCATGATATATATTATATCAAATTCTACATTATAAGTAACAATTCATTTGGCAAAACTAGGGAGTATACACAGCCCTGACAAGGACACTTTCACAAACCTAGACAACTAGAATATTACAAGTCAAGACTGAAGAGCCTGTGGCCAGCCCAATGCTACTGGACTGTAGTTGTCATTATTCCACTTAGTGAGGGGGGGGGGAGACATAGTGAGAGCTGCACTGCAACATCAGGGCCACACCCTTCCCATCCCAGCTTTAAACAGAGAGTGCAAGAACACACTTCAAAAGAACTCTAACTATCCTGTTAAGGACAAAAAAGCTCTTGATGGTTGCAAAACAGCCAACTGATTGACCTTCCTAAGCTGACAAGAATACTAGACTGAATCCCTCCCCAATCAGGCAAACCAAGCATGTTTGTCATAAGACTGATTTTGACCTGAACAGAATAAAAGGAGATGCACTGTTAGAGAGAGAAGGATTGAAGATGAGGTTCTGGAATGCCTACAGAGCGATTATCAAATGGCAACTATGCAAAGAATAGGGCATTTGTCAACTTGGCGATTGATGCTGAGCTTAAAGCAGGGATTCTCATCCTGCAGGCCATGAGCCGGATGTGGCTCAGGCACCATTTAATGTGCCCCCCACTGCCTCCACCACACCAGGAAGTGCCATGTGATGGAGGAAGAGCAAAATGGCCATCCGGCCCCCGAAACTGTCTGAGGCAGCATGAACCGGCCCCCAGCTTTAAAAGGTTGAGGACTCCTGGCTTAGAGCCTCAGTGTGGGACTCCATTGCTGATGAGTTCCTTTTAAGAAGCAAGTAGTAGAGATGAATATGCCAAAACCCCGGATTCCATCCCAAAGTGGCTCATTAGGAGGCCTCAAAACCTAAAGAATTGACATATGCGATGTTTTAATTCTTATATGAATTTTTAAGTTTTAAGTATTAAGTTTTAAGAAGAATTAGTATTATCATAGGCCTAACCTATGATTTTAATCTGTAAGCTGTCCAGAGTCGGGTTTACCCGATTGGGGCGGGATAGTAAATATGAGCAAATAAATAAATAAAATAATAATATGCCCTCTTTTACAGGGGACACTGTGTCTCAAGTGGTTAAGATGCTGAACTTGTTGACTGGAAGGTCGGTGTTTGATTCCCGAGTACTGCTTGATGGAGTGAGCTCCTGTCTCTGTCCCAGCTCCTGCCAACTTAGCAGTTCAAAAGCAAGAAATTGCAAGTAGATAAACAGGGACCACTTTGGTGGGAAGATAAAACAGTGTTCCGTGGCATCCCAGCCCTCTCACTACTCTCCATCTGAACATGCAACTCTTAACTTGGAAGTCAAGAAGCAGCCTTCACATGGCCAAATCTGACTGAATGCCAGTACTGTAGTTGCAAACTTACTGGTACAACCACTAGGAAAATGGGTTGTCTATGCGAGATTCTAAACAAAGCTTTTGCTCCGCATTGGCATACAATATATCTCTCAGTCAAGTGGGAGACCAGTCTAGTCTTTTCTTCCTTGAGTATGAACAGTGATGCATTACTAATTTACATAGGATGGTTTTTGGGGACAACAACTTGCAGAATATGCCAGCCACTATGACTACTGTGGTCTGCAATATGCAACACTTTAGCTATCTTTGGTGATGCTGCACAACCTGGGAAGGCAGTCAAATAAAGGGTTGGAGGAAAATGTGCATCAATCCAGTTCTAGTGACACTGTTCCTTGCTTCTTTATATTTTCTCCTGGTGATCCTCTCCCTTTCTAAGAAAGTCTTAAACCTCAGCTGGCAAATATAATATCCAGAATTAACAAATCAATCATATGCACATAAACAGCCTTGTGTGTCCTTGCCAGGACAAAAAATTCTTAATAGCATAGACTTTTCAGAAGTTCAGCACACACATTCTGCTCCTGAATGCTTACTCTGTAATAAGATCTGGTTAACCTTTTATTGTCATGTGCCATCAAGTCAGAACCTACTGACAGCGACTTAACAAGGCTTTCAAGGCAAGTAAGAGATTTACCAGTTCCACAGTCACAATTAAGTTTCCGTGGCTGAAAGGGTGGGGTGGGGGGAGTTTGAATCTAGGCTTCCTGAATCCCAGCCTTTTATTTAATTATTTTAATGGGTATCGCAAGAGGTCACTCTTTCAGAGGTCATTAAACCTGGGGTCGCAATTTATAACTTCTGGTTTGCTGGCACTATTAAGGTTTATATCATTTACATCTACCCAGCCTCTTTACCTTGTTATTTATTTATTTATTACATTTTTATACCATTGATCTGTGATATTTCCCACTCTGGGCAGTGTAAGGTAAAGGTTGCCCTTGCTCGAAAACCAGTCGCATCTGATTCTAGAGTTTGGTGCTCATTTCCGATTATGGCCAAAGAGCCAGCGCTAACTGTGTCTGCAGATGTTTCTGTGGTCATGTGGGAGGCATGACTAGACACTGGAGAGCATGGAATGCTGTTTACCTTTCCACCGAAGTGGTACCTATTTAACTTGCAATTTTTTCCCCTCTCAAACTTCTAGGTTGGCAGGAGCTGGGACAGATGATGGGAGCTCACTCCATTGTGCAGCACTCAAGTCTTGAACTGCTGACCTGCCAACCTTCCAGTAATCAAGTTCAAATAAACGGCAGCATAATAAATAAATAAAAATAAGCAACAAAATAAACACCTCGTGGCATCTGAGGGCAAGCAAGCTCAAAAGTGACTAGCTAACTTATATACCTCCTTGCGACAACCTTGTTCCACCCTGACTAGAGCTCAAGGTGGACTCAGTCTTCCCTCCTTCTGAGGTCGGTCAAAATGAGGACCCAGCATGTTGGGTGCAAAATGCTAATTACCTTGTGAACCATCCAGTAAGCGCAATCAGTGCTATAGGGCAGAACTAGAAGTGTCATTGCTAATGCTGGGGTACAGAGAAAGAGCCTCCTGGAAGATTATGGTATTTTTGAACCTTGTGCTGCCAGGCTAATCTTTCTCACACTGTCAGGTGAAAGGAACTTGCAAAATGAACCCACCAAATGGGTGGCTTCATTTTGCCAGTTTTATATCTGGCCTAGACACGGAAGAAGACTTGCTATTGCTGTGCCTTTTAAGCCACGTTTTTTATCCTGTCAGAAGCACCCAAAGGTGCTTTCTGGGTTGAAAGGATTTTTTGCTGGCGAAACTCCGCTCAGGAGACGCCCGAATAATGAGGCTCCTTCTTTCATGTCCCCAAGATCTTTTCCCCCACCAACCAAAGTAGTCCCTATTTATCTACTTGCGATTTCTTGCTTTCGAACTGCTAGGTTGGCAGGAGCTGGGACAGAGACGGGAGCTCACTCCGTCATGCAGCCTTCCAGCTAACAAGGCCAGCTTCTTAACCACTGAGCCAAGCCACTGTTCCCACAATACTCGAGCTCACGTGTCCGCCCAGCTTCCAGCTATTGCTCCCAACTGAGTGTTGGGGGGGGAAGGGGCGCCTGGCCACGCCCCTCGCTGTGGCCACGCCCCTTCCCCGCGCCCACCCTGCCCGTTACCCGCCAGTCTTCTTCTCCCACGCGCTGCCCTCTTACCCGCGGCCGCGCCCGGTGGCAGCACCACGCCGAGTCGCCCTGGCCGAGCCGGAGCCGTCGCCTGCCACTGGTGCTCCTCCCTTCCCATCTCCAAGGGCACCGAGGCCCCAGGCGCCCAGCCACCGCCCGGCTCCGCTGGTACATGAGGCGGACGCAGCGGGGCGGGCGGCTCCGCTCCTTCACCTCCAGTCCCAAACGCCTCTCACCTCAGAAGGCGCCCGCTTCAGCCGGCTAGTCCAGGGCGCCTGCGCCAGCCTCGGGGACCGACTGCGCAAGCGCACTGCTGCAGTCTCCTTGGCTGAAGGAGGAAGCGGGGCGCCTGCGCTCTCGCCGCCTCGGTTGGGGGAAGTCAGCGCGGCGTCAAGGTTTTCCCCCCTCCCTTACTATTACGGCGCATGCGCCTTGGGTTAGAAAAAATTGGCGAATCACAGGCGTGGGCGTTCTGCGCAGTCTTAATGGTTCTTCGGGATTGCCGGTGGCTCAAGTGGTTAAGACCCTGAACTTGAAGGTCGGCAGGTCAGCAGTTCGAGACCCCAGTGCTACGCAACGGGGTGAGCTCCCGTCTCTGTCCCAGCTCCTGCCCACCTAGCAGTTCGGAAGCAAGAAGCTGCAAGTAACTAAATAGGGACCACTTCGGTTCCTATTTCCGTGCACTCAGGTGTCTAGGCATGTCCACAGAAACGTCTGCAGACACAGGCAGTGCTGGCTCCTTGACTATAAACAGATGAGCACTGAACCTTAGAGTCAGATACGAGCAAGGGCGACCTTACCTTTACTAGGCGTGGGTGTTCTGTGATGTCTTAATACAGTACTGTACTTGCATCTCGGTTGTAGTGTGTACAATCTATTTGTGATGGGAATAGGAACGAATGGCAGATTATTAGACTATGAGTAATGGACCCTCTTAATCAAGAGGCTAGATAGTTAAACCATGCCTTTCTCTGACACTTGGCTGTATTATCTGCTATCTGCAGTTTTTCTTGAGCGTGCATCAAATCACATGGTTATTGTTATCATTATTATTGGATACAAATCTATCATTTGATTCACAGTTGAGGACTGGTATAAAATTAACAGCTCAAGCCCTAACCAAGGACCTAAGAGCTTGTTAAAGTAATATCTGTATATATGTAGTTCCTAGTAGAGTTGGGTGGGTTTTTTTGAAAGTTAGGATATTCATATTGTTACCATATTATTATAATAATAATAATACTCTTGAGTCCTCTTAATCAGAAGTCTTGAGATTTAGCCATGCCTTTCACTGGCACTTTGCCGTACCCACTATCGTGTATCAGAGTAGACAAAACAAAAAGTTGAAACACTGTGGTATTTTAAATGTTAGCTTTCGTCAATCAAGATCCACTTCATCAGACTTAAGAGTGAGGCTTCGTGGCATCAATTGATACACATCAGGTACAGAGGTGCACAATGGTTGGTATAACAGATAAATTTACAGATTAGTGTGGCTTTTTATAAATGGTAATTTATCCCCGATTAGGATTCAAATTTGCTGTGAAGTTTGGCCCTGTCGAGTTGCAAATGGTTAGTTGTTCAGTTGCACAGTTGAGTCTGACCCTTTGCGACCCCATGAACCATGGTTAGTAAGGTAAAGGTCTCCCTTGTTTGACAACCAGTTGTGTCCAACTCTAGGGTTCAGTTCTCATCTCTGTTTTTAGCCAAAGCATCTGCAGACATTTCCATGGTCATGTAGAAGACACCAGTGTCTAGACACCAGAATGCATGGAAAGCTGTTTACCTTCCCACAGAAGTGGTACCTATTCGTCTACTTGCAATTTCTTGCTTTTGAACTGCTAGGTTGGTAGGAGCTGGGACAGTGATGGGAGCTCACTCCATCAAGCAATACTCAGGTCTTGAACTGCTGACCTGCCTCCCTTTGTTCTCAAGTTCAGTGTCTTAATTACTAAGCCACCAGAGTCCCTTCCCAAATGATTAGTAGATGGATTAAAAAAACATTGTAGCGTTACACATTTGCTAATGAGTTTACCCTTTAAACTTGGCATCTATTGACCATGCTGTGTGAAAGTAGACAATGGTTTGAGTGACCCAGGCAGAGCACCATGTCCTTCCTTTGTTCTGAGAGGTGGCTTGACAGCCACTATCCTCAGTTTCCCTTCCTTTTGAGTAGGCATCAACTCGCATGGATGCTTCTCCATTAATTTTAAAAATTATTTTTGCATTTCTTCAAAGCTCACTCATCTGGCCTCTTGTACGCAGGCAACCCAACACAGGCTAGGGCAAGATGATTAGCAACGTTAAACAGTTAAAACCAGGACAGGTTGGAATCTTTTTTCTTGCTGTGATTCCCCCCCCCCCCCCCCCCCCAGAAAACAAGAAATAACCATATACAAGTGACTGCCACCCTGAGAAGCCTACAGGAAGCAATTCATATTTTTAATTGGGATCTTTTTGAACTATCAAGACACTAAAATAATACAAAAAATGTAAAAGTGCACTTCCAACTACTTTTGGTTTTTATTTTCTTCCTTTTGTTTTCAGTCTACACAGCCCCCGCGCCCGCCCCCGCCCGCCCGCCCCCCAAGAAAGGATAAAGGTAGCAGGGAAAGAGGAAGACCAAATAAGAGCTAAAGAAAGCCGTAGCCTTGGGCTTGTAGGAGATGAGCATAGCTGTTGATGATGGAACTTTTTTGGAGATCACTCACTCACAGGGCTCTCGTAAGTGGAAGATTACTGGACAGCACATAATAGCATTAGCACACAAAACCCCCAAATGGAACTATTTCTGAAGTGGTGGCTCTTTTGGTCTATGCAAGGATATACCAGTATATAAAAAACAAAGCAAAAATATAATATTGTGGCATTTAAAAGACTGTTGTGTTTTAATGTAAGCTTTTGTGGACCAGCTCTACATCCTCAGACAAGAGTGAGACTTCATGGCTAATATTTGTACTGTACATTCCACCCCCACCAAATAAGGAGACAGTAGTTGGTTTGTAGGCAAGTTGAAAATTCAGTCACTACTGTATAGCATTTCACACCTAGTACTGTAATAACATCTTCTTTCATGTTTATGTGAAACTGATAAAATTAAGCCACCTTTTGGTGAATTCATTCCACAGTTCCTTTCATTTGACCTAGTGTGAGAAAGGTTAGCTGGCACAACAGGGTTGCTGTTGCTTGGGTTACCCTCGATTGTGGTTCAAAAATATCACAATCTTTGAGGCCCTTAAGACCCCTGTTCAATATCAACTGTTTGATATTCAGTTCTTTTCCTTTGAAGTTTTGTTCTTTGAAGATCACAATGTACAAGTGACTGTGGTTGGCTGGAAAGGACCTGGGCTACGGAAAATAACAGCACATAAGCATAATTACTGCAGTGTTTTATATTTGATAATGGCCTGAGAAACCATGACTGATATTTAATCTGTTGACAAAGGTACCAAGCATATGTATATAGTTTGTCTCCTCTGGATCATTGTCCTGCAATTTTCCCTCTCCAGAATGGCAACTTTCAAATAACGCCCTGGTAGATTGAAATGATTTTACATTAAAGAAAAGTTGTAAACAATTGCAGTTTAAAAAGTAAGGTGAAGCTGCCTCTCAAAGCACTTGGAAGGAATAAATAACCAGAAGTAGATGGAATATGGAAAGAACTAACACAAGTTTTAGACAGTGAATCCATCAAAATCTTAAGGATATGCCAACAAACACAGAAAACAAAACAACGCCCTACCTACAGACTGGAAATATTCAATAGACATTCCAACCCCAAGGGACATGCCACAAAGCCTTTGTCTAAGTAAAGTAGATCATGAAAAGCTATGGGCTGTTCTAAAAGAAACGAGTGTGCCTTAAAATTAGATTGTACAGACATTATATTCTGGACAAAAAGTTCCTGCTGGCACAGAGTCCAGAGAAACAATGTTTTCCTATAAGCAAAGTAGTCAGTTAAGGGCTTGTTTTACCCCCAATTTGTTTAGTCCTTATGTACAACCTATATGGGCTGGATTCAGATGAAAGAGAAAGGAAAATTAGTAGAAGAAATTTCAACAATAAAACATGCAGATAATACCATATTATTGCCAGAAAGCAGAGATGACTTAAAGCAGGGGTGCCCAAACTATGGCCCATGGGCCAGATCTGGCCCCTGATGCCAATTCATCCAGCCCACTTCACATGCCGGATGAATTGGTATCAGGGGGCAGATCTGGCCCACAGGCCAGTGACTGGCTCCCTGAAGCACGTGACTGGCTCGCGGCCCGAAAAGTTTGGGCACCCCTGAATTAAAGTGACTCCAGATGAAGGGGAAAGAAGAAACTGTAAATGCAGTATCTTAGGTATAATATCAAGAAGATAAAAATCATCGCTACAGAAAATTGACTTCTCAAGTTGTCTATGCCTATTCTAAACAAATCACTCTTGTGTTTTCACATATCTCTGAATGCAGAGTTTATGTGATGAAAAGATACGTTTAGTTCCCATTTTTGTTTCAGAGGAGCACTTCCCATCCTGTTACTGGAGCTGAAAAGTTTCTATGTGGAAGCAACATACCTATCCTAGAAGAAATCAGCAATGATCTTGTTCTAGTGTTTAAATTCAGTATTTAATGGCACTTGCAATGTCATTATGTGTGTAGAATACCGACAATTACATTTAACAAGATATAAAATATGTTTTAAAAAGCAATACAATGTGAAAGTGACCAAGTGCAAGGAGGATTCTGGTACATTTAGTCTTTGACTCAACAGAGTCTAAGCCCAAAGTTCAAATACTTTCATCAAAACATCTTAAAACCTCTTCAGTATCTCCAAGTTCTTTTTCCAGTTTTAGCCCATACCCTATATATACCCTTAATGATAACGCTTATATTAAAATCATGGCCAGGAACATTCAGTCCTCCAAATATTATTGGAGTACAAGCCAACACAACAAATGGTCGGGAGATGCAGTATAATATCTGGAGAGTCAGAGGCTGTGGATCTCTTTATTAAGTAATTATAAAATTTACTTAAACTAAAAATCTGAGGCATTGTATTCACTGTGTAATTCTTCCATTAAAATGTCATTATGAGCACCAAGAGTAGAAAGTGTCACTTTACTTGTCATACTTTGTCTTATTTATACTAATTATTAAATTCCTCCTTGGAGTGTAATATCCAGCAGAGGGAGCTGGAGGAAGGAAATTGCAAGTGAAAATAATAATAATTTCCTTTTTCTCATCCACACACACGCATATAAACATCAAGGCATGAGGGATCAAATCAATGAGAAGATTAATGCAATACCCAAAGAACAGAAAATGAACACAACCAATTTTGTATAGAGACCATGAAATTAAATCTGTGGAATAAAGGCGTGACTTTAATTTCTGTGTTAGCTAACGAATTAAATTATGTTAAGAACCAACTGATATGGATTAAATTAACTCAATTTGGAAAATAAAATGGAATGTAGAAATTTAAAATTTCAAGGTGACAGTATTATGAATCCATCAGAGTAACATTTGGCATAATTTAATTTGGCGACAAAGAGCTTAGTGTAAGAAAAAGTGAAGACATCATAACAACATTTAGCTAATGCAGTCTTTAGCATGAACATTTCCCATCTGTAAAATTCAATTTTTTAAAAAATAAAAATAAATCACATATTTCAAGTACCAAGGGGGAAAGGATTAATGAACTTGCTTTTCAACAGTAGCTCAGTAAAACAGGTACTATACAAAAGCTACCAGTGATGGCCAACCTTGTCACTCTAGGTGTTCTTGAACTTCCAATTCCCAGAAGCCGTGATCAGCAGGAGTGCTGACTTGGGCTTATTGTAAATGAAGTCAAAAGAACATCTGAAGCACCAAGGTTGGCCATCACTGATATAGAATAATGATTAAAACCCTTTAGCCATCCAAATATTATGGACTACAGTTCCCACAATCTCATTCTACTGGTTGTGTCATTGGGAATTTTAGGACATGATGTTCAAGACATTTAAAGGGCCAGAGGTTTCCCATTGGTCATGTGGATGACCAGTAAGAGGCAAGAGCATGCACCATGCTGATCCAAGAGAAGAAAGAGCCAGGTTGACACTTCAGCCCAAGCTAAGATCAGGTGGGAGGGGGGAATTCTGCATCAGATGGATTGTCCCAAGGCAATAGTGTCAGCAAGATATATGACACTAAGCAGAATTAGTAGTCCTTTTCTTCATATTGGCAAGATCATTGCTGACTTAACAAAGCCATGATTTTGTTCATATTCAATTCACCAAGGTCTAGTATTGCAATACATATATTTGTGGTGGACCCATTTGGCTTCATAGGGTCCTCCTGCTACTGCCCAGAATGGCTTAATCTGCCATGGACTTCTAGCTAGATTTTGCCATCCTCTGTTCTGCTGGAGAGACGGTTTACCCATGTCACTATCACTTTTGCAGGAGGGATGGCTATTTCTGAACATGAAATCATCACACTTCTTTGTCCTTTCTGCAAGGGCTGAAGCACCAAACAATTGTGAGTCCGTGCTTTGGTGGTCTGGGGATTTTTCAGCAGAAGGGGCTGCCTCCATTTCTTTGCAGGAAGCTGGTACTGAATGGTCTTCTAGACTGCTGATGGCAGCATTGTCTGGTCTATTAAAGAAAAGGACAGTGTTTGAGTAACCAATGAGAGGGCAAAAAGCAGTAGGACTACTGATGGAAAGCACGCATGCACGCACGCACGCGGCTTCAGTTGGTAACCCAAAGATCCCCGCATAACTGTTAGGCAAGCTTTCCTCAGAAGCAAATTCCATGAACACTTCCACCATCTTAGCAAAGGTCCTTTCTCTAGTAGCAATTCATATAACTTCCTCTGGCTGAGGGAACCCAATGAAGGGTCTCAGATGATTTTAGGATTGGACACAAGTGTTGTTGTGTGTTTTTTTTTTGGGGGGGGGGATTCTCTCTTTTTTAAAATACTTGCTACTACCCAGATTGTAATACAGTAATACCTCGGATAACGCTAAGACTTGGTTCCACAAGTCTTGGTGTTATCCGATTTTTAGTGTTATCCAATGCATGTTAAAATCCTATGGGATGGATCGGATAACGTTAAAGCTCCATAGAAATACATTATAACTGCACAGGCTTTAGTGGTTGTTATCCAATCCATCCCATAGGACCTTAACATTATTCGATCCAAGGTATTACTGTACTGGCAATGCTGACTGGGGAAATAGGGGACTTGTAGTGAAGTAACGGTAACTTGGCACCTTGTCTAACAATATCATCTCTAGTCAGATAGTGTTTCTTGGCCTAACCAACTTCAAAACATTGTTGCAGGGTAGTACATATTTATTATTGCTTTATACACCATCTCTCTCTCAATAAGATTAAGATAACACACACTACTCTAGTTTATCTACAGCACAACCCTGTGAAGTGGATCACTGTATGTATGTATGTATGTATGTATGTATGTATGTATGTAAGTACATACAGTGGAACCTCAAATTACGAATGGTTCATGTTACGAATTTTTTGAGTTATGAATGAAAATCCATTGAAAATGACTCATCAAGTTACGAATTTTTTTCAGAAAGGATTAATTGGTTTTTAATGCATTCTTATGAAAACAGCATTTCAAATTATTAATTTTTAAAGGAACAATTTTCAATGCATTCCTATGGGAATCTGTGTTTTGAGTTATTATTTTAAAGGAATTGTTTTCAATGCATTCCAATGGGAAAATGTGTTTTGAGTTACAAATTTTTCGTAATATGAAAAATCCCGAGGAACACATTAAATTCATAACTTGAGGTTCCACTGTAGGTAGGTAGGTAGAGCAAAGTCAGAACTGTCAGCTTTAATGCAAGGGGCTCAACAAAGGTGGAGCATTATCCATTCTGGAAGTTTCCACTAAGCGTAAAATTGCCTATGGAACTGTTCTCTCCTTTGCCATCACTGCCAGATGGTTTACTTTTGGCCCCGAGTGTGATATGAGATTGGAATAGTTTCCCATATCTTGCAATTCAGTGAGCACTGTGGCAATCCCAAGGCACAGGGAGGAAATGGGGAAACAGATGTCTTACCGTCTCTTGGGCCCCTCAGGCTTTTTTTGTGATATGGGGATATCCTTCAAGTCACCTAGAGAAATGTGGTAAAAACCAGACACATACAGAATTTGACTTGTACAGACATGAGAGTATTTCCCCAAAATTCTATACTCTGGGAGACAGGAAATTACATGACAATTTTTAAAATGGGGAGAAAGGCACTCCCAACTGGCCAAAACTAGCTCTTTGGCAGGAATTCCTCAGGCCCAAAGGTTTGTAACAAACTAAGTTTTTTATTTCTACCAATTCAAAATGCATCAATTAATCCACTGTGCATGACGGTAATTACTTCTTGGCAAAAGCAAAGAGGGGGTGATGCTGAGGGCAGAGCTCGTTATCCCGAGAACCAGTTTCTTTTCTTTTGTCATTTGTTTAACATTCACTAGGCCAGAGATTTTCAGAGGAACTCAGAATGGACTATTTGTTCTTCAAAGTTAGTACTGTTTACTCAGCGACTTGCACTCATATTTTGTATGCATAAAGGTCCCTAGCTGCACCTCTAGTTAAAGGATTCTAGAAAGAAGGCTGGATCCCTGAATTCTTCTTCCGTGTCTAGGCCAGAAGCGAAACTGGCGAAATGAAGGCACCTTTAGGTGAGATCATTCAGCAGTTCCTTTATTAGAAAAACAGAGAGCTCCTGTCAGTCACAGTAAATACTACTTGATTAGAAGTAGCAGAACAAGGTATATCCAGGTGTTTTAATATATGTTTAATTTATTTGTTTAAGATAAATAAATTATACAAACCTATAAACACAAAGACATGTTACACAAAGATATACATGTAAAGATTTGCTATTGAAGCAATAATTGGTTAAGAGGCAGAAGACAGTTGGCAGATCTACAGGAGAACTGGGGCTGTGGTGGCTCAGTGGTTAAGAAGCTTGCCTTGTTAGCTAGAAGGCCAGCAAGTCAGTAGTTCAAGACCCGGGTACTGCATGACGGATTGAGTGCCCATCTCTGTCCCTCCTTCAGAGCCTCATTCAGGCATCCCTTGAGCAGTTTTTCCAGCAAAAATCCTTTCAAAACAGAATAATTTCTGACACAATACTACTACTATTTCTGCTACTACAGGAGAATCAGCAGCAGACTGTCAATTCTGGCTCCTAACAATAGCATCAAGTAAAACGTTGTCCTCTTCTAAATCGGACTGCTGAAAAAAAGTACATGTGAGAGGGGAAACCCCAAAATAGATGTTGGTATGAAGGAACTTGGTGCTGGTATTGATCACAAATTGCTGAGCTTGGCAAGTTTCTTAACAGTAATGTACTGTATATAGTTCTTAACAATCTATAATGGCCAGACTCCTACTGGGAATTTATATAGGCCTTAATGCAACTGCATAAACTACAGCAGTTGCCATGTTTATCCCTGGCTGTGTTCAACTTGCATGACCGGGGTTGCGAGCAGGAATGTGAGCAGATGCTTACTGATTGCTGGCAATCTGCAATCTCATTTTACAAAATTACACAAAGCAGTAATAGGATTCTGGCCAATATTCCCTCATTCTTAATGTTCATTAATTCTTGGCATTATTAGTCAGCCTTTCTTTTGCTGACTCGGGCTTAAATCCATTTGGTGAGAACTAGAGATGTACTGAATCAATTCAACTTACAAGTGAGCCTGACCTCTACCCACTAAATTAACAGGTCTACTGGGATACACAGAAAGAGCCTTCTTGAAGATTGTGGTATTTTAAACCTCAGTTGGGCGTACCACAGGCAACAGCAACTTTGTGCCAGCTAATCTTTCTCACATTGGGTCAGGCAAAAGAGCATAACCAAATTAGAAGATGGAGGAAGGCGCTCACTGGACAGGGAACATTAAAGGAGGATATGGCTGAGGAACTCAACCTCCTCTACTTCACTTGGAGGACCCTGAAGAGGCTGAGGGTCAGAGCGCCTAAATGTAAGACCAACATGCTCAAAGTGGAGGCTCCTGGTGAACAACAACATGCTGTGTAAATGTGGAGATGTATAGAATCTGGCTAATTTCCTGGTCTACCAATTACAGCCAAAAACATGCACTGATGAGAACTTAAGTTTGGCCACTGGCAAAGCCCAGAAGGAGGCTTCATTCTGGCAGTTCAGTGTTTGATCGGGACATAAAAGAAGGCGAAAGAAACTGCAGGAATGAATTCACCAAAAGTTGGCTTTGTTTTGACAATTCCACATCTGGCTTAGATACGGGAGAACAGGTCTACTCTAGTTGCAACTAAGAAACTAATTTAGACACATGATTCTTTTTAAAGTTACACTGATTTACACTGACACCTTAAGATAAAGGTGGATATGAATCTGGAGAAAGGAACACCCCCTCTTATTTCACCCTAGAAACCCACAAGATTTCACTCACCTGTTCTTTTCCCAAAGTCTTCCGCAAAGCGGCTGTAAGAACATTTTTGAGCCATTAGGACTTCCTTTGGAGAGGTCGTCTTCCACCTAGAGGGTGGGAGGGAAAATACAAGCAGGAGGGTGGAGATGATGAAGCAACAGGAAGCAATGGGTGGGGAAGGAGGGCCAAGCAGGAATGCAATGCAACAAGGGGTGTGCTACACAGAAAAACGATGGGTAAAACGACATTCAGACAGCGGGGCTGTTAGGGGCTGCGCTGGCTCAGTGGTTAAGAAGCTTGCCTTGTTAGCTGGAGGGCAACTCAGCAGTTGAGATTCAGGTACTGCACGATGGGCTCTTGGGGACATGAAAGAAGCTTCATTCAGGTGTCCCCTGAGCAGAGTTTCTCCAGCGAAAATCCTTTCAACCCAGAATAAATTCTGACATTAAATTATTATAGTGAGGCTGTTTTTTTTCTCCAACAAAAGACTACTTATTTGTTTCCAATATTTGTACCATGCCCATCAAGAAAGCCCTCTGTGTAGTTTAGCAGTCAGGAATTAATAAAATATATAATCAGCACGCTATCAAAACAAATTTAAAGTTTTATCAATAAAATATAAATATATAAGAATACTATCAAAACAAATATTAATTTTTATCACTACAAGATAAATATATAATCAGAATACTATTAAAACAAGTATTAAAAATTTTATCAATAAAAGGTAAATATATAATCAGAATGCTATTAAAACAAATATTAATTTTTTTATCAATAAAAGATAAATATATAATCAGAAAGCTATCAAAACATTTTAATCAATCTAAATCTTTTAAAATCTTTTTAAAAAACCTGCAGACAACACACAGCCAGTAACTAAAAATGTTCTATGAATCTGTTAACTACTGTATCTAAGGAAATAAAGTTTTCACTGGCAGCCCAAAAGATTTCAACCTAAGTGCCAAGCAGGCATCTCTGCAGAAGACATTTCACAGCTAGGGTCCCACCACCAAAGAGGTCTTCTCCACAGATATCAGCTCACAGTAGTAGAAAAGCTTAGAGGAAAGGACCTCTGATGAAGACCTCAGGGACTAGGCAGGAGGCAGCAGGTCCTTCACAAACCCTGGCCTTGAACGGTCCAAAGTTCAAAGGTTAACGTCAGGATCTTGAACAGAGCCCCTGAAACAGACTGGGAGCTACCGCATGTGATGAAACACTGCAGGAATGTGATTGCATCTATTGGGATACTGGGGTCATGCCCAATGCTTGAGAGAAATGCCGCCTTTTAAGCATTTTCCCTTCCCTGGTGGCTACATGTACCAGAGTAACACAAACACACACATATTGATAACAATATGAAAGGCTATCAATTATATAGATATATATATACAGTATATAGATATATGTATAGCCATCATTTTAAATTGTGAAATTCTCGAATATAAATTTAAAAACCCAGAATAACTGGTTTTTAAGCCATGGTCCCTCCAATGAATAGGAAAAATGACAAGAACAGACTAACATTCCTAAACAGGGCACACCCACCCATGTAACTCTCACCAGTTCTAGATTTATTTATTTATTTAATTTTGTTTATTGCCCTCCTCCTCGAAGGGACCCAGGGCAATTCGCAACACGTCAGCATATCAACAACAATTTAAAACCAGTTCAAAAATTAAAAGTTTTAAGTTTTAAAATAAGCTTAAAAACTTAACATTAAAAACTAGATACTGTACTATGCCTCCTGGCTGGGGATGAATGAAGCAGTACCACTTATCTGAAGGGCACTAGGCTTTGGAAAGGATGGACTAATGGTATGAGACTTGAGGAACCAATGACGCTGCCATACCGAGGGGCTGCCTACTCTTTGATCTGTACTGTAGCTTTCCAGCCATACAGGACCAAGAAGGACCCAATGTGCAGACGTAATTTAACCCAATATTTCAGATGATTCTGTCCAACAGGTTCTTTTCAATCCTCAACTCAACTTTTAAATGCACTTATGTTATAAGTCTTGTTCTCATCCAGAATGATTAACCCCTCATTGGCCAAAAATGGCAAAGACACCACAGAATCTAAAGAGACAGTTTAAGATTGTCTCAAGGTTACACAACAGGGTTGGGGGTGAAACATATACTGTGGCTTATAGAACAGTTGGTTTCTTTTTCCTTGTCTCTCCTCATAGTTTATTAACTTGTTCTACTATGCCTATTGAAATGCTAATGAAGTACTAGAAAGGGATCTAAGGGCAACAAATAAAGGCCTAGCTTCAGCTTTAGTTAAAATTTTGTTTGTTCTTTTGTTGTGTGTGTGTGTGTGCAAACATATTCCATAATTCAGCCAGGGAGATCTACTACAGCTTTCAAGATTACTCTGTCTGTGGTCCTTAGGTTGTTCTGTAATTGAGAGAGGATATTTTTTTTTCTTTCCTCTCTTGGGATGGAGGGGGGGGGGAGCGCTACAACTCTCAAAACAGGAGTGGATGGCCAGGGGCCAGAATAGCTGGAAGATGAATTTCAAAAAGTCAATGTTTCCAACCTCTGCTCTATCATCCCACCATTCCTCAAAAATCCACTTTCAGCAGCTGAATTTCAAAAGCACAAGCTACATGGAGTCCAAGGTGACAGAAGAGGTTCTGAGTTGGTAACTAGAAAAAAGATCCCTGCTTTTTCAACTTTTATTTGCACAAACATGATTCACAGCTTACAGAAAAAGGGGAGACGATCCCATAATGTACATCTTATACAGAAAGTTCATATTTATTCTAAAACCTGCCAGATAAGGAACAAAACAAAGGCAACACCACTTATTGAAGCTTTTTTAAAAAATCCAAACTTTATTGAAATGTAAACAACAGTCCATATTTTTTCCATGCCAGACACGCACAAAAAAGAGGACAGTTCAGAGTCTTGGGTGCTTTGATAAGAATGGGAGCAGATAGGGGCAAACCTCAAGGAAAAATGCTTCCAAACGTAAGGGCACAAGGGAAGTCATTTACAATGGAGCAGCTTTAAAAGTCTGTATTTTACAAAACAATGATATACATGTGAGTAAAGTTCATGTGCCTGTGTAAAGGCTATATTACTGTGCTTAAGATACTTGTGTACTAATTTGGTCTCCAAGAGACTGTCATGCTTGGTTTAAATTTACCCACCAAGAAACCGGAGATGGAGGAGCAAACAACTGAAGACATGGTACAAGGCGTAAGAAATGTCATGCTAGGTGAAATCTAGCATCAGTCACAGAGCTCAGCTGGATAATCTGAGAAAGAGGGATAGACTGGTTCTAGCTAGCCACTTCATTTGTCCTTAGCATATGGTGGCCAGTGACACATGGTCTCCGAAGGCAGTCCACTGTTAACGATCCACACTTTCATTAACAGACCTGTCTTCTAGGTTAGAGATAGGAAACATCTGATGCTGCAGGTGTTTTTGGATTTTGGCAACCAGAAGCTATGAGACCCAGCATGACAATACAGTATAAACAACTGAGGAAGACACAGCTAAAACATCAGAAGGACAAAATGTTCCCAACACCAAGTCTGTGTTAGGGTGAAAAGGTCAGGACTGTCACAAGAGGAGTAAAGGGTTTCAATTCTATGTGGAAGAACAACAGCATCGACAATAAGAATATCCTGCCATTCTGCATGAGGCTACTAAAATGCGAGAAAACCAGGAGTAATTTTTATTGTGAAAGAACTGTGTACCAAATGTTTGGTGCAGCAAACAAAAAGGCACCATGCCCTTTAAGTCTCTGTATGATCTTCTCTTCTTCCCTTATTTCAAGCTGGTGGATCTTGGGGTTTATGTTAAAATAAACCTTGCATGTTTGACATTAGTCTGATCTCTGTTTCTATACTGCTTGTGAAACTCTGTGCCATTTGGTTGCCTGGTTTAAGAGGAAGCAACAACAGCTCTAAAATGAAAATAGGATGAGTCAAACATTCAAGTTATCAACTTGCTATTTGGAAGTTGACTTTTTCAAAAGGAAAAACCTGGACTAGACAGATTCATTTGTGATGGGACCATTATCAACATTTGTGGAATGATCACTTAGAATACTGTAAGTGTCCTCCTGAACATCAGATGTACAGATAAAAAAGCAGTACAAAATTCAATGTCTTCATAATCAGCTTGTTAACATTTTGGGGTCAATTAGGCAACCGCTGGTTAAAACCAAGATTAAGGGAAGCAATACAAAAGGCAGTTCCTAAGTGAAGAAGCACCTAAGCCAAACAGCCACCACTTTACCTGTGCCCATGGCTCCTCAATGACAGGGGGATATACCAGGGACATCCCAGGCCCATCCTAGATGCCCAGCATATGAGCAGTGACTTCTCACAGAAGAACAGCCTGTACTGCCAGATGATACAATTGGCACTTTGTCAATATGAGGGCTATGGAAAACCATAGGCCAGTGATGGCAAACTATTTAGAGACTGAGTGCCCAAACAGTGGGATGGGGTGAACTCTATGCTGGGGGGGGGGGGGAGGAAACACTCCCATTGAGCTCCTGGGCAGAGGGGCAATGTGAACTGTGCTGGGGGAGGAAGGGTTCCCATTGGGCTGATGGGCAGAGCAAATTCTGTGCTGGGGGGAGAAAGGAAGTGATGGCATGTGTGCCAACAGAGAGGGCTGGGAGTGCCTCCCTCTGGCACATGTATCATAGGTTCGTCACCACTGCCATAGGTTGTCACAATAAATGGAAAGTGCTTTAACCATTTCCAATGTTTCGCCCTCTCTTACGAGATGATGCCCATTCTCTGTTAAGGACACAGAACAAATTATGTACATGAGAATGTTCTACACAGTGGTAGATATTCCACCATTATGTGCTTTCACTATACACATGGGGAATATGGAACCAGGCTTTGAATGTAGCAGCCTGAGACTCTGGGCTCTCTGTTAAAAGTAGGGGAAAGGGTGTTGGCCATCGTATGAAAACTGCATAGAGCTAACATAGTAATTTTGCATATAATCATGTTATTATGTGCCATTCTGTTGCTTCAAATGTATAGTAACTCTCATAAAGTTTTCAAGGAATGTGAGACATTCAAGGAGTGGTTTGTCAAACACAGCCACCAAACCCACGAGTTTCCACTGCTAAGCAGGATAAAATAATAAAAGCAGATTACTGTATAGCAATTTAAGCTAGACTCTTTCTCAGGGTTCAAATTCTGATTTCTCCTCTTAGGCACCAAACCAAGCTTTGCCTAGTGAAATCTCAGAAGCAGGAATCTATGTAGGAATCAAAAGTCAAAATTCAGAACTCAGTGCCCTGAATAAGAACAATGATAACACTTTTTTGTATACCATTCCCTTCTCAAAGCTATTCAAGGAGCTGTTTGTGACTGATGCCTTCCACTCCTATTTAACCTCACAACAACCCTGTGAGTAGGTAGGTTGGATTGCAAAAGCATGGCAGGCCCATAAATCACCCAGTGACCTTCACTGGCCAAGTAGGGACTGAGGGCCATGTGACCCTTTCTCCAACTTCCACACTCTCTATCCAGTCTATCACACTGGGTCTACAGTTCCTTCCTTCTTATTTTATCCATCAGTAAACATTCTACATGAAGAAAGCTAAGCTGCTTTTACATTTGTACATCACTAAACAAGTTGCTGCTTTTCCTGGCACAGAATTTGGGCTCTGCTGACACATTTAATTTTGTCTCCTGTAGCCCATGCAGCATTTCAAACAGAATACACACACTTTTCCCTATGGTTTAAACATTTTCCATCGTCCACTCCTGAATTTTTCCTCACTTTTTTGTAATTACAGACCTATGCTTTCTCCGGGGCTCACAAGTTTTGACTCTGCTTTTTAGCCCCGGCTCCCTATGATTCCCCTTTGTGACTACCCACTTCCTACTTGGCATTTGAAAACAGAGCTCAGAACTCCTGCTTCTCAAGTGGAGGTTGTAAAATGCACCTTTTGAGCTATGATGACTCTCCAAATTCTATAGCTAGGCTATGTACTGACCAGAGTGTCTGAGTGATTTTTAGAAATGGCAGGCCAACAAGTTATTTTGCTAAGTTCTGCCATTTATATAACCTTACAAAGTTGCTTTGGGAGCACAGAGGCAACTGCCATCAAACCAATCATGTCCTTTTGAACAACAAATCAAAACTGTGAGACAAGTTTGAAGAGATACAACTGCCCCATCTCACAGGACAACACTTACACCAGACAGAACAACATCTCAAAAAACCACAGAGTACACAACTGACATGAGCACAGAGAAGAGGAAGATAAAAGAACGGAGAGTGGACGGAGATGTCATGTTAAATATCACGTGTCTGTAATCTAACAGATATCCATTCATTCTCAGGGACTGAATAGATCAACTGCAGAGGCCTTTGCTACCAGATGTTCACTTTGGGCCCCAGAAGGAAGAACTTTGTCAGCATAGCTTGCTTTTTAACCTGAGCGGAGAGCAGGTGAGATGACTATTAGAGCACACCATGGCTACCTGGAGAAAATAACCTTCCACTGCAAAATAGACTGAATAAGCCGTGGGCAGCCTCCTTTTGCCTCCTCTCACTTTTCCACTGCAAGCACATCAGACAAAACATCTGCAAGTATTTTCTATTTGATTTCAGCATTTTGCTTGGCTTTAACTGGGAAGGGTGGTTCAAGTGAGCCCGATCATTTTAATAGAAAAGAGACTGGACAATTGTTAGGACTGTTGAGGCTTCTGAAAAAACAGCCTCAAGATGGAATGCTTGGGATCCTTGAACCACAAGTCCCAAAAATTTCCCATTCTGGGAGTGCTACCCTGACTTACAGATTCCTTACAGGGAGCTAATGAGGCTCCCCTGGGTCTTTGAGACTTAGCTAAGCCTAGTTCTGCCTAGAAAGAAAGCCCCCCCGCAACTAAAATGCATGATTTGTACATGATTTGTACAACTGAAGCCTTTCTCCCAGATGAGCCACATTTAGATGTCTCTATGGTGTCTCTTTGACAGGTAGAACCCCCAGAATTGCGAATTATGGGATTTGTAATGCAGGAAATAAACATATCCATCTCTAGAAGACACATGACATGTAGTTCCTACCACATGTTTCTTCTGCATGAAGAAGGTCCTAGGGCCAAGCATAATCTTTAACATCTTTATCTCAAAGCATCTCCCAGCAGAGTTAGGAAAGTCTCCTATCGATCCAATTGCTGGGAGAGATGCCACCAAAGACAAGACTACTGGACTCAAGACTGTTCAATCATGTAGTATGAAGCAGCAATGTTTTCCCAAGGTATGTTTTAATTTTTTTTGCTTTATTATATTGTCATCATCGTTGGCTGAAACTCGTATCCGAGAACGCATTTTTTCCTGAAGCAGGAAAAATTCCATTGGTGTGAATTTGTTTAAGTTGGATCCCAGTTTGCAATGAAGTGACCCACATAGTATGATCTCAGAGCCATCTCCTGTGGCACGTATGAAATGAGACATGCAGGATTTGACACCAGGACTGCAATAGACTGTTGTAGCCTTGAAGATATTGACAAGGTCCACCTTCACAGCCAGTCCATCTGGCATGGCCTCTTCTGCCTCCATGGCCTTTGGGAATCAGAGCTCCTCCTCCACTCATTTTGCCGTTGGGCCCAATAAGATGGTTTCCAGTGGCATTTCCTCCACTGAGGGGAACCATCACCCCACCAAAGGGTGCTCATCAGCCCATACCCGTTGGCCCCTTTAAGGAGTCAGGTTGTTTACTGCTGCCCAACACTCAGCATTGAGTCATTGGCTGTCTAATCTACTCCATTACCGTAGCTGGATCTCCAGACAGAAAGACAAGTTTATTATATAACTCATCACATACTCTAAGATAACGGCAACAGGTGTCTAGAAAATGAGGGAGAAGCACCTCTGGCAAAGGTTGGGAGGAGGAACACTTTCAAGATCAAAAGGGAATCCAAGGTGTTTATGGGAGATTTCATTGAGCCTCTACATCAGCAGAGCCCAACTTTGGGTCCCCAGATGTTCTTAAACTAACACTTCCAGAAGCCTTCACTACTGACTGTGCCAGCCAAGATTTTTGGTACCTGTAGTCCAAGAACATCTGGGGACCCAAGGTTGGCAACCACCACTCTAGGTGTTTCTCTTCCGTCTTTACAAAGAAGTCCAAAAACATTACTAACTTACCCAAACAATTGTCATCATTCTTCCAGCTTGTTTCATATGTATAAACTATATACGTTAGTAATTCCTAGTAAATAGCCCAGGAACGAACTGCCTGGAAGAGAATTGGAACCATTTCACAAAAGCTTTACCTGGCTGCCTGAAAATAATTATTGGGGACACAGTTACTGACAAAAGATACAAAACACAATGGAGAGTCTTGTGGCACTTGAAAGGTTACATAAATACTGTTTCTACCACAAGCATCCAAGGACCTGAGTCCATATTTTCAGATAAAGTATGCAAAGGGAAGGGATTTTTGCTGGCTTAACAAACTTTGGGAAGAAACGAGACACATTCCTCTGAAAAAGAAGGCTAGTGGACTTCTCCTCTGAGCCGAGCATTGAAAAAGCAGCCAAATCCATGTAAAAACAAACCAGTAATGATGCACAACAAGATCAATTTACAAGAGGCAATAAGAAGGCCTAAACAACTATAGGTACTGACACTTACTTCATAACACCTTCAACTCTACTCTCTGTCACCAAACTAAGAAGAAAAGTACAAGAGGAAGAAAAAGGGATGTGGTGCCTTCTTCAAGTAACAGTAGAAGTAAAACATTATTTAAGTAATCTGAGTTTCCCATTTGTGATACTTTAAAATCAACCATCTTAGGTGCATTACCTAAGATTGCCTAGCAGTAGACCTTGCCTCACTAGAAGGGTTTCAGCTCAGCTACTCAGGCCAAAACATTTTACAGGGGAACTCTTGGCAACAAAGACAATGACTGTATTTTACATTCTCCTCTTTGGATCCATGGTTGGCAGTCACACACAAAAAGCAACAGTTGAAGTGCCCAAGGGGCAGGGGTCTATTTGGCAACAGGCTGCTGTTCATGGTGTTCTACAGTGTAGACCATTTTGTCTTAAACACCTATAATCTCTCTGCTGTAAACTCTGTCCCCTTTGGAACTGAAGCATAACTTAATAATCTGAAAATACATATTTTTTTAAAAGGCCAAGCAGGAGGAGCTGCTCTTCTAAAATGCAATTTGATTCCTCTTCTTAAGAGCCTTTGGGAATCACGGCATTAAAAAAACGAATTACCAGTCCCCCAAATCCCCCACACTATATAAATAAACCTTACAGGCTCTACTTATAAAGTATACATGTATATATAAAAAGAAGGGAATGAGGAAATTGGATGTAAAGCCAAATCTCGCTTCTAGAAATAACTCAAGACACAAATGGAGGCCTGGGGAGACACAGGAGAGACCGGTGATCAATGGCTGTTGTCAGAGCGGTTCAAGGAGCTAGTGGTGGACAGAAGCAGACAAAGAGGAAAGGGAAAGGGATGGGTGTTGAAGACAAAGAGAGAGAGAGAGAGAGACAGGTTAGATTCCAGACAGACTGAAGGAAAACCATCAATCAAAGTAATGGCACACAAGATGACATTTCTTTTCTGAAAATAAGATACTAATGGAGAAATGGGACCCTGGAAACTGTAACAGTGGTCACAAAACAGATCAAATTCTACAGTGATAGATCTAGGGAGAGAGAACTCCAGAAGCAAAACAGGAAGGACTAGAACTCGTACCAGGAAAGCAACAGAAGAGAGCTGAAATGTGATGTTTTTTAAATAGTGTCTTCATGTGTTTGCTATTCAATCACCTTATTACGGTCTATGACCAGCACAGTAAAACAAAAGGTAAAAATAAACAATTTTTAACCTTTTGTTTTACTAGTCTTGGCTCACAATAAAGTCTTGGCCCATAATAAAGATTGATTGATTGAATTTTTAAAATGTAAATATATAGAATGTAGTTAAAATATATTATTTAAAAAACATATCCAGGTTAGAAAAATGTAAATTTTAAATGCTTTAAATGTAGTTAAAATATATTATTTAAAATATATATCCATTCAAAGTTAAAAGAAATAGAATAAAATCAGTTTTTTAAATTAGTGCTACAGTTACTGCTACTGCAACATAGCATTCAGTCTGTGCCGCTGAGGGGCCTGCCAGAATTGTTCTTCTCACCCTGATTACTGTAGTACAAAATGTGGCGGCATTATGGGTAAAAGCGGGACTTTTCTCTGACAGTAGCCAGTGAGTATAAGTGCAGTTTGATTGACTAGAATATGTAGTTGTAGAGCAGTGGGGATATGAGTTTATCTCGGATATCCCTATAGAAAGGAGAGATGCATGCGTTGGCTAATTTTGAACCACCTTGAGGAGATAACACCAATGGAGGGGGGGTTTCCTAAGCGGGGTGGCCACCCAAGCTAAATGCTCCCCATTTAGACCTGCACTTAGGCGGTTGGAGGGCAAGCAGATGCAAATGAAAGGTGGCCAGGTGTCCAACATACACCACACCTGAGAAAGGGCCACTAAACACAGGTGATAAGAAAGAGGAAAAACACAAATGCATGATGGGTAGGCATCTGTAGGGAAGAACCAATGGACAGAGAGGTCTCTTAATGGTTCCCTTGCAACTCCTCACCCACTTGCTTTCCCCTTTTGCTTCTCCCCCCACCCCACCCCCCACCCCTCCAGCTTTAGATTGGGACAGGGGGGAAAAACAGAGAGGAAGTGGTTATAATAAAACAGTTCAACAGCCTCTACTGTCCCTCTCTTGCAAAAGCCCCTTCCCTCACAGTAGTTGGCAAACCTGGAGTTTTGGCAAGTCAGCAGTTTGAGACCTGAGTGAGTTCCCATCTCCATCCCAGCACCTGCCAAGCTAGCAGTATGAAAGCAAGAAATTGCAAGTAGATAAACAGGTACCACTTCAGTGGGAAGGTAAACAGTGGTCTGTGTACTCCAGTGTATAGTCATGTCTACGTCTGCAGACACAGACAGCACTGGCTCTTTGGCTGTAAATGGAGATGAGCACCGAACTCTAGAGTTGGATACAGCTGGCTTTTGAGCAAGGACGACCTTTACCTATCTATCAGCTGAAAACCTGCACAGGATCTTCAAACTTTCAACTGCCCTTCATGTAGTCTTTCCTGGGTGTCTAGACTGGGACAAATTAGACATATTCTGTAGATTCCATGTATTTCATTCCATGAGAGAAAATGTTCCTAGTGGGACATCTCTTGGAACAAGTTTAATTAGAATTTCAGGCATTCCACGCTTATCATTTACAGAAAGAGCCATATAAACCGACAACACTTTATATTAGCACAGGAAAACAAGATAAGGCTGTCTCCCACCAACTCAAAATCCATTTTATGAGTCAATCAAAAGATAGGGTCAAATTAACAAATGGTGAGTGACAGCAGCTCTAGTGTATGCTAAAGTGCCATATGCTTTACGAGAAAGGTGACTTTTAAGGGCAGATTTGAAGAAGCAGTACTGCAGGGAAGTTGTGAAGGAGAAAATAAATGTTAGATCTCAGTAGACAACAATATATTCTCCATTAGAATAACTGGATTTAATTGAGCAGAGGCTGGAGAGCTGGAGGGACAAAGCTCATGTTGCAGGAAAGTTAACATTTTTAATAGACTTCCAAAAAGCAAGTTCACTAGTCTGGGTAATTTTGCTACTGCAGCTAAAGCACAGAGCAGACAGTAAATTAGTACTGTATCTTAGTCTGCACTGGTTCAACAACCAGTTGTAGCCAAGAGGTTTGTAGATTTCTCATTCTATTCTGGGTGGCACAGGATTAGGAATGGACAATAGAGTAGTATGTTCACATTCATGAGTCTGAAATGTAACAAATCTCTATTGATTGGGCTGCTAACAATTACCATAGAAATATAGAAATTGAAATATAATAATAAATATAATAACCATCCACCCTTGTTAACAACTGGCCTTGAAGAGCCTCAGAAATATCCTCCTGGCTTGAGGCCTGGGTAGATGCCACCATTCTGCAGAAATGCAGAGAAAGATCAAAATATGGTACTAAGCACAGTGGTCAACTAAGCATCCACGGTCCTCTTCCTTTTCCTCCCAAAGCAAAATCCTAGCTCTTGTGGGGTAAAGATAGGTTTGAAAGTACAGGTATATGGCCAAAACCTAGTAAAGTTTCAGAAACCAAGCAGCTAAATAACTCTTTTCCTGGTTTACAGGGATGAGGAACGCAATGATTCTACTTAGTTTTCCTATCATAGCTTGCTTAACAAATCTAAAGTATGTTATTTAATAACTACAATTTAACAAACCATCCCATGTAATTTGCATAGGCTGTAGAGAAGGGGTTTACAATCTATGGCCTGTGGGCTGGCACCAGCCCACGCCACCATTCCATCTGGCCCATGGTGATGACCGCGGAAGCGGACATGCCCACCACCATTGTGATGGGGGAATTGTCTGGCCTGTGGGGCGGGAAGGTTGAGAACCCATGCTGTAGAGCTTAGCCCTTCTTGTGAATAACTTAGATTATCAGGAGGTGGAATTTCAGAATGTACGTATATGTAAGGAAACCTAAAGTCAGAAAATGAAGTTGTCTGGAAAACAAACATTTGCTAGTCCTTTGACCCAGTAATTCCTACAAATCAGCTTATTTTCAAGCATATCAGAGTGTAACTAAAACAAAGAGACAAAAAACAATGCGGTACGTGGATCAAGTCAACTTCATCAGACATAAGAGACTTTATGGCATTCATTTATACACATCAGGTACAGAGGTACAGAATGGTTAACATAACATATAAGTATACAAGTCAACGTGATTATTTTCTACAACTGGTAATACCTGTTCTTCAGATTAGCTGTGAAGCTTTGCCCTTTTGAATTGCAAATGGCTAGTAGATGAATGCAAGACAAACATTGTGGTATTACACATTTGCTAGTGAGTTTACCCTTCAGGCCCAACATCTATTATTGAGTGGCCCAGGCAAAGCACCAAGTTCTCCCTTTGTTCTGAGAGGAAGCCCGAGACTGTGAATGAGAACTCTACTGTAAAGGTGGTATAATAAAATAACATATATAGCATACAAATATATAGCGGTGTAAGCGATTATTATCAAAACATATAGTCAATTATTATTCTGTTGTATCCAAATCCAAATCCTACAATCCTCACGGCAATCAGCCGTGAAGACTATCTTGAGAATATAATGCAGTGGCCTTTCATCTGCCTTCTGCATTTCAGCATGACCCTCATATCACTGATCCAGTTCCGTGAGTCACTTTCTGGTCCTGAGCCCTTTTGGCACACAAAGTCCTCCTCAACTTCAGGCCAGTATTGGTGAAGCTGCTGTCCTCCATCAAGATGGATTCAATCCACTTGGGGACCATTATCCTTCCCTGTGGACTTTGGCACCCAAGGCCATAATCCCTCAGGGTGGTCAGGTTAACAGCCGCCTGACACTCGGTGCTAAGTCACTGGCAGTATGGTCTACTCTATTACCATAGCAGGATAACCTGGTCAGATATTCATATAGTGAATTTTTTTTTCATTAAAGTGGCACAATGTTTTTCATTTTGTTTACTCTCTGATATGCTTGAAACACAGACTAACACAGCTAACATTCCAAAGACTTCTTTTCAAGGTCGACAAAGCCTCCCACAAAAGTATTCCCTCCCACCTACGGCAGTTTTGAGATAACTTGTATCTCCATTCATACCTGGTTCTTCGCCTCTGTGCAACTGGGTCACCTGGCTCCCCGTTCATTAGATGTTGGGCAGTTGAGTGTGGAGGACAAAGGCGAAGGTTCTTCAGCAGCTCCTGCTCATTGATAAAAGGCTTGAGGCAGCCACGCACTGGGGAGTTCCCCACACTGCTGGAGCGGGTCAGTGAGCATGACTGGTTGAAGGGCCATGGCGGTTCAACCTCTTCCTTCAGAACTATAAGAAGGAGTGGGGAGTGGAAGCCAAAACAAAAAGGGTTAACCTTTCAGTTCCCAGGAGAACCCTCTCCAAACTGGTGGTGCCAAAATGAGAAACCACCAATCCTATCATGCCCATCCAGCATGGCCAATATGCTATCTGAGGAATATGGAACACATCTCAAATACCTCAGGTTAAAAAGCTTGTCTTGGTTGGACCTAATTTATATTTCCAAGATCTAGCACTTATTATTCTTTTAAAATGCTAGCATCCTAAATCTCTTAAAGCAGGGATTCCCAATATATGACTCATGGGCCAGACCTGGCCCATGGCACTATTTCATCTGCCCCCCACCGCACCTGGAAGTGGAAACGGACATGTTAACGTCAGTCATAAAACACAACCACACCTGTTGTAAACATGGAAGTGGTTGCATTTATGGCTGTCGTAAATGCGCCCACTTCCAGGTGTTTGTGGTCAGGCCCGCTCAGTTGTCTGGGGGGCGTGGTCAGGCCTGCAGTGTAAAAAGGCTGGGGACTCCTGTCTTAAAGTCTACCACAACATCCCCATCTTGCTTTCTGATTTGCTTGCAGCCATGCCACGGATAGGGAGAAAATAACTTTGCTTTTTTTAAATTTTAAATGTGGTCACTGCAATAGATAAAACTCAAACCAATTGTGTCCTTGCTTATAGAAACTTAACCATTACTCATGCTTCGTTTCCCTACAGCCCTGAGAACAATTTAGAATTGGCACATTCTAAAAGTGGTAGTGACATCTAGAATCCTGTACCTGATTTCCTACCTGGATAATCCTTTTACTTTAGAAAAATGTCAACTTAGGTCCTTCCAATCTGAAATGACTGCTGAATCAAAGATACTGAATTTTAGATTCTTCTGGACTGAAGGCAACCTCAGATTTTAGATCCAAGTTGGCAATTTAAATACAGTTAACCTCGCATAACAAGCATTTCACTTAGTGAAAAACTCACATAACAAGCGGGTTTTTTGCTAACCGGTCTGACTCACATAACGAATATTTTCCTGTGTGAGTCTGACTCTCCCTATGGAAAACTCACACAATGAGCGTTTCTATGGGGAAAACTCCTCTAACGAAAAAATTTCACTATGCGAGTTTTCTCCATGGAAACGCTCGTTGTGTGAGGTTTTCCATAGGAATTTTCGCTATGCAAGTTTATTTCGCATAGCGAACAGCCTTGCAAAATGAATTAAATTCATTATGCAAGGTATGACTGTATTTCCCAGCCTTTCTTAAAACTAGCTGTTGTCCCACTCCAGATGGGACCAGGTGACAGACTTGAAATGAATATTGCAGAAACACAAAAACGTCTTATGAAAGATCCTTTTCCTCATTAAATCAGTTCATTCAAAAGGAACATAATTGTTGTTCATCACTTGCCACCCTTCTGGAGGTGGGGTGGGGGCTGTGCTTTTCTTCTATCTTTGTGAACAAACATTGTCTCCTCTACCTGGAGACAGGCTAGCCCAGTATTTCCCAAACTTTGATTTTTGGACTTCAATTCCCAAAAGCCTAAGTCAATTCACCAAAGCACTGATCAGCCAATTTACTGTCTTAGGTTTCTGGGAACTGAAGTTGCCCTGTGGGCCCTGGGCCCCACATTGGGAACCACCAAGATAACCCAATTTCCTGCTAACAGGAACGGATTGTAGAAGCTGTTCAAACCTATTCCCCAAACCAAAAGAACAACAACTGATGTATGTCTTACATTCTCGGTCTGATAAGGAATATGGTTTTATATCTCCCTCGTGACGTTTTGGAGGCAACTTTCTCACTGGAGCTGTGGGGATATAAATAGTAGAATGGGTACTTTAAGGAAAACAAGGACAACAATGAATATCCAGCATGTTTGAGGCAAAATGCTAATTACTCTGTGAACCGCCCAGAGTGCACTAAGCGCTATGGGGCAGTATATACTGTATTTGCCAGAATATAAGACGTCCCCCCCCCCTTAAAATACAACAGAAAAATGGAATGCATCTTATACTCTGGTGTGTCTACCGTATTTACCGGCATATAAATGGAGGAAGCGATCCCACTGGGCTGCTGGGCAGAGGGGTGGAGCAAACTCTGTGCTGGGGCGACAACGTGCATGCCGACAGAGAGGGGTCTGCAAGCTCCTCCTGACATGCATCCCACAGGTTTGCCACCACTGCTCTACAGGATTAACCAAACACGGAGTTTTCATGGCAGTGACTCACCACGTTGATGGCTGAAAAACCCCTGGAAAACCACAAAGTTGTTAACCTAAAACAAAAATACATCCAAATTTATATATATTAGTATGGATTTATTAATTATTAGCTATCTGTTAATTGTTCACTGAAAGAAATATATGTATATTAAAATGAAAACAAAGCCTTCCCTCTTCATGAAGTATTTTCAATAATCCCTTCAGCAGAAAAAACTGTACTTTGCTTGGGTCACAATTCATCTGCAAACCTATTTCTGGTTCATCCCTCAGCAAACCCCAAGAAACAAGTTTTTGTTACTGTTTAGTTGCACAGTCGAGTTCGACCCTTTGTGACCCCATGGACCACTGCACACCAGGCTCCTCTGTAGCTCAGCAAATGGGTGCATGCTTAGCATGTTCAAGATTCTTGCTTAGATCCTTGGTTTTTACAGTTAAGAGTTCCTAAGGAGTAGGGCTAGAGAAGGTATCCCAAGATGGAAGTTCTTGCCTTCTAGATCTAGACTGGCTGTAATACAGCTCTTTTGGCTTCTCAAAATGAAACAAGAGAAACTAGAAGTCTTTAGTACCTTTAGGGCTAATTTTTATAATTCAAAACTTTTACATGTCCAAGCATACATCTTCAGATGAATAGAATAGTTGTTCTCTGGGTGGGGGTGGGAAGTTTAAAACTATTGGTAGGGAGCATGTGTTAGGGGAGGACAAAAATAGGGCATGTTGATCCTAGTTAAGATATTTAGCTGTCACTCAGTCAGACAGACTCTAACCACCATCACTGTGATGGAATAAATCACTACCTATCATCTTCTTTCCCCAGGATCAACTAACCCTATTGTTCCTCCTGGACACACCCTCCTTGTCAACAGTTTTCAACTCCTGTCTTCATTCTTCTGAAGATGCACATTTAAGACATCCAAAAGCTTATGGAAATTAAAAACTACTTCATCTCAGAAGCGCCAGAAGACTTCTAGTTTTCCTCTGCTACAACAGAGTAACATTTCTTGTCTAGATTACTTTTTCTTAAATAGGGATAAAAATGCTTCACCCAAATCCACTTGCCCTCTCTGACCATTTTATTTTTTGTTGTTCAGTCACACAGTCGAGTCCAACTCTTTTGCAACCCCATAGACCATTGCACGTGGGGCTCCTCTATCTTCCACCATCCTCCTCAGTCCACTCAGATTTATGCCAATTGCACTGACAACACCATCTATCCACCTCATCTTCTGGCACCCTCTTCTCATTTTACCTTTGATTTTTCCCAGTATTAGGAACTTGTCCAGTGAGTTCTCTTTTCTCATTTGGTGGCCAAAGTACTTGAGCTTCAGTTTCAGTGTTTGTCCCTCCAATGAACAGTCAGGGTTGATTTCCTTCAGGATCGACTGGTTTGTTCTCCTTGAAGTTGAGGGGACTCTCAAGAGTCTCCTCCAGCACCACAATTCAAAGGCATCTATTTTTCTGTGCTCAGCCTTCCTTATGGTCCAGCTTTCATATCCATAAATTACTACTGGGAATAACATTGTTTTGACTATGCAGACTTTTATAGACAGGGTGATGTCTCACTTTATTATGCTACCTAGGTTTCTTATTGCTTGCCTCCTATGAAGTAAGTGTCTCTTTATTTCATGGCTGCAATTACCATCTGCAGTGATCTTGGATCCCAGGAAAGTAAAGTCTGTTACCACTTCCATTTCTTCCCCTTCGATTTGCCATTTTATAGAATCAAAAAACAATTGAGCTGGAAGGTGCCTATGAGGTCATGAAGTACAATCCCTTGCTTTTCTTTTTGAATGCCTCTGGCGTTGGGAGCGCTCAAACCCCCCCCCCCCCAAGATATTTGGTTCCGTTGTCGCACTTCTTTGACAGTTAAGAAGGTTTTCCTAATATTTCAGTCAAGTGACTTCTGCATACAATTTCAGCTCATGTTGCTTTAGCAATAGGTGACTCAGGCTGTTATCATCTGGGATTGCTCTGTATAGATTTCTAATTTAACATCATGATTATTAATGTGCATATTGGTATTGTTGCGATGTTTGTGCCATTGTTATTTTAAAAGTTACAGTAAAACACGGTTGCCATAAATGAGAGACAGCATGCAAATAAAAAGATGATAGCGAATGTTTCAACCCCAATTGATCACATTCTTCTGTTTCTATTATGGTTCATAAAATAACCTTCACACAGGTGTTTTCAACTGTTCTTTTCACAAAAGACTACTGATTTATCCCAAACAAGCTATCAGATGAACAAATCTCACATCACATCCTGATCATAGCATTTTACACAAGAACTGGACAAATCCCTATAGCTGTTCTGAAGTTTTATGTATGATTCTTCCTGTAATCTTTTTTTAACCATAAACTCTTCTTCAACAAACTCTCTAATTTTCTAATATCCTTTGACATCTTTTAGAAAGATTACCAGATCCTATTTGCAATCAAGTTCTCAT
Source organism: Furcifer pardalis (assembly GCA_030440675.1). Lineage (NCBI taxonomy): Eukaryota > Metazoa > Chordata > Lepidosauria > Squamata > Chamaeleonidae > Furcifer > Furcifer pardalis. The sequence continues at coordinate 156,066,847 of CP126893.1, forward strand.
AGTTGCACCATAAACTGCAGAACAACAGTCAGTATCATTCCATATTTGGTCTTTTCAGAACCCAAGTGAAGCCAGAAACACAGTAAAGGGTCAAGGCACAATAAACATCTGCTGCTGCTGCTGCTGAAGCTAACTGTGAACTACGCAGATAGGATACCACTGGAAAGCATGTGCAAGTTGCCTTGAGCATTTCTGAGGAAGAGTGGGGTTAAAACCAAAGGAGAAGAATATGATCTTCTCCCACTTAACCCTATGTAGTGTCCATTAAGGCCCATTTTGCATCTACCACCACCTCTTTCAGAGCCATCCATATTTAGTGTCTCCAAACCTTAAACAAACACTATAGATAGAGATAAAAATTTAATCCAAGCACACTCAGTCATTCATTAACTCTCAGAAGACAGAATCTTTGCCAGGGATTTCTACTGACCTGGTTTTCTTCTTCCATGTCTAGGCCAGACGTAAAACTGCCAAAATGAAGGCACCTCTTGGCGAGTTCATTCTGCAGTTCCTTTCACCTGATTTAGGGTGAGAAAGATTAGTTTGGCAACACAAATGGTTGCCGTTACTAGGGGATGCCCAGTGGCGGTTCAAAAATACTACCATCTTTGAGGAGGCTCTTTCTGTGTACCTCTACTGAGCTGGTTAAACAACTCCATGCAATACAGCTGAGCAAAGTGTGACCTTCCAGATACTGCACTGCATTCTCTCAACATTTTCCTCGCAACTAGCTGCAGAGGCTAAAGTTGACATGAGCTGCAATCTAACCATGCTTGGAACACCCTCACCCTTGCCTCCAAGGCATCTCATATGACAGCACAGTAAAGTGGGCAGAAGGACTCACCTGGGGAATTGTATCAGTCAGGCTATAATGTTTCCGGAGAAAGCACAGGAGTTTCTCTGAGGGTCGGTCCACAGCAAGCTGGTGGGGTTCCACATGCTCCCGCTTTATGGGGAGAAGGAAGAAAAGAAATTTGATCATATTTCCCCAGCCTTGGCAGGCCTGCACTGCTTACCTGTTGCCTACCATGTCAGATACAAGATGTTAGTGTTATCATATAAGGCTCTATACAGTTTAGGACCTTGTTATCTGTCAGAGCATCTCTCCCTCAGAACTACTCCCTGCATCACCCGTTTGTCACAATCTATGCAGCTCCAGATGCCGCCCCAGAGGATGGCTAGAAAGTCTATAACTAGAAAAAAGAGCCTTCTCTGTGGTGGCAGTGACGCTGTGGAACACACCGCCGGTGGGGCTGCGCCAGGCCCCATCACTGGATATCTTCAAAAAACAATTTAAAACATTCCTACTCAAGGAAGCCTCTCAGAATGTTATCCCCTTAGCAATAAATTAACCAGTCAGTTGCTTCTCTGTGCCCTCAATGCCAGTTATATTTTAGGATGTATTTATTGGGTTGGTTTATTTTTAATTTGTTGTGTGTTTTATTATGTTGTTTTGATATTTGTATGTACCCAGAGTGGGAAATTTCCCAAATGGGTGGTATACAAATTCAACAAATAAAATAAATAAATTTTGTTGTATGCCACCCAGAGTGGGGAAATATCCCAGATGGGCAGGATGTAAATAATACACACACACCAAAATATAAATTTAAATTAATTAGAAAAAATGACTAAACCAAGGCTATTGAACTTGGATATATGAGAAGACTCCTCTGGAGGAAAAAATGTGCTAGGAAAAGTGGAAAACAGTAGAATAAGTAGAAGACTGGATGTGAGAAAGAGTGACAAAAACCCAGGGCTTTGGGGTTTGCAAGATCTGTGCAGGAGGTTAGCACTGGACGATCTTTAGAAGATCATCAGTTCATAGCTTTGTCTTAAGTCAAAAAGGATCTGACAGCAAATAAGAACACCTAATTAATAATAACAGAGTCTCACAGGAGATAAATGTTCCTATTAAAAGGACTCTGTGGAGACTTTTAATGTCTGGCCAGGTAATCCTGCTATGGTAATGGAGTAGACCATAACGCCAGTGACTCAACGCCGACCATCAGACAGAGGTTAACTAACCAGACAGCCCTGAGGACTAATGGTCTTGGGTGCTGAAGTCCACAAGGAAGGGTGATGGCCCCCAAGTGGATTAAATCCCACTTGAATCCATCCTGATGAAGGGCAGCAGCTTTATCAAAACTAGCCGGGGGCTGGGGAGGACTTTGTGTGCCAAAAGGGCTCAGGACCAGAAAGTGACTTGCGGAACTGGATCAGTGGTATGGGTGTCACGCTGCAATGTGGAAGGCAACTGGAAGGCCACTGCATTATATTCTCAGGACAATCTTCATGGCTGATCCCTATGATGATCACCAAGATTTGGATTCAGATATGGCAGAACAACAACAAGAAGACTGAAGATGAGAAAATCTTGATTCCTCATCAGAATGGAATAGTGCTGGTTTTTCCTCATGGCAAGGCTCAAAAGCAATCACTTGGCTCAGTACTTATATGAGAGGAGGGGGACTCTTCTTGGATTTTACACTTTAGAGAGAAAAAAGACAGAACCACACCTGCAACATGAAATTGAACAGTTCCTTGCCATAGCCATTTCTCTGGAGGGACTCATGGATATAGAAGTCCAGGACACACAGTGGTTCCACTTCATTGTGAGCCCCATGGCGGTCCTGAAAAGAAAAAGGAGACTTGAAAGATGCATTAGCTCTGTTCAAAACCCACTGGGTCAGGCACATGGTACCCAAATGAACAATGCTCACATCTCTAAGCCGCCTATAAGGTTTCATGCTAAGACTGATACCCTGAGCTTCTATCCTGTGCTCAAAAGGCTCGATCCAACACGAGTCTTAAAGAGAGCCCTGGTGGAGCAGGGATTAAACTGCTGTACTGCAGCCAAAACATTGTGAGTTCAATCCTGACGCAGAGATCAAAGCTGGCTCAGTCTCCCATCCCTCTGAGGTCAGTAAAATGAGGCCTCAGCATGTTGGGGGCAAAGTGCTAATTCACTTGTGAACTGCCCAGAGTCCACTGAGCGCTATGAGCGCTACAAGTGTAATTGCCATTGCTATAGTAGACCTACTGAAACATAGTAAAAATGTGGTAGAAAAAGTCATATACTGTAACTCCTAAGTGAGTTCCTAATATGACAGATGATGAGTTCTCCAACAATTAAACTATTAACCATTTCCTATCAGCTTTCCTATTTCTGGAAATGACAAAACTAACATAAGCTCTTTTGCTTTCAATGAGCCCACTCTAGGAAGGATTACCATTGGATTGAAGCCTAAACCAGGAATTTGCATACTCATTGCCAACACTGCTTTAGAGACACTCATGACACTTTTACTCAAAGCATGCAGAATCGTTAACAGCAAAAATCACACAAAGCTTCTTTATTCCCCCGAAGTAGTCCATTTTGACTTGTGTTCCACATATAAATTTTCAGTCACTTTCTTAGTTACCATGGAAAGGGAAAGGAGTTGTTTCTACTACCGTATTCCTGAAATTTTTGAAATGGTAGCAGTGTTAGTCTGTGTTTAAAGCATATCAGAGAGAAAAGACAAAAAAAGTTGTGGCAGTTTCAAGACTAACTGCTATATTTTAATGTTACCTTCCGTGGATCAACAAAGTGGTCTTGATCCATGAAAGCTAACATTAAAATACAGCAATTAGTCTTTAAGGTGACACAACAATTTTGGCACCTACGGTAATGGAGTAGACCATACAGCCAGCAACTCAAATAAGAGATGGCAAATAACCTGACTTCCTAAAGGGGCGAACAGCTAAAAGTAGATGAGCCCCTTTAGGTGGGGTGATGGTCCCCCTCAGTGGAGGAAATGCCACTGGAAACCATCATATTGGGCCCAATGGCAAAATGAGCGAAGGAACCACTTCTGGTTCCCAATGGTCATGGAGGTGGAAGAGGCCATGCCAGATGGACTGGCTGTGAAGCTCCACCTTGTCCATATCCTCAAGGCTGCGGCATTCCATTACAGTCCCGGTGTTAATTCCTGCAGGAGATGGCTCTGTGATCACAGTGTGTGGGTCACTTCATGACAAGCTGGGATCCACCTTAAACAAATTCACACCACTTTTCTTGTTTGTCAAAAATGATTTCCAGGAAAAAAGTATACTCAGATACGAGTAGCAGCCAACAAGACCCTATTCCTGTCACTCAAGCCCCACCTCCCAAATTTTGAGTTTAAAAAAACCTTAGTCCATTAAGTGCTTAATTCTGGATTATTAACTGGACAAACTTTGTTCAACCTAGTGCCTGCCTGACATTTTGAGGGAAGAGGTGATAAAAACTGGAGTTTAACATACCTGGGTGGCACAAAATTGAGGAAGGCAAGTCTAGAATATTCTTTCTCAAGAACATTACTTGAGAGTATTGCCATATCTAGCTTTTTCAAAACATTGATGGTAACTGTAGCAGACATATAATACAGAAAGCTTTAATCTTGCTTGGAAAACAATCAAAGGGAATTGTCTGGTAACACTTACCAGTACAAAAAGTTTTTTGTATCCAACCTTGAGGAAGCCAATGATAACTCCCTTCCCAACCCTGAAAAAGCAGTGAAGGAAAAGAAAAATATGACACATTAGTAAAAGATAACTAAGTAATGGCTCACTGAGGCAACCTATGCTAACTCATTTTCAGTCTCTCTCTCCAAACAACTATGTATTTGCAGAGCTGGTAATTACAGAGCATGTGTTGTTGGCCAGCAACATTCAGCGGCCTTAAGAAAAAATAACCAATCATGAGGGATAATGGAAGTCATGGTTCCAAAACATCTGGAGAACAAAAGTTGCCCACCTGTTACAAATCTTTGGAAATATTTAGAACAGGGATTCCCAACCTTTTCAAGCCAGGGCCCAGGTCATGCTTTCTGTCAGCTTCAAGGGCCAGATGATCATTTTGCCCTGCCTGCATGATGGAGGTGGCCATTTTGTCCCAACAGCTTTGAAGAGGGGACCATTTTGTTTCTTGAATTCCCATTTGAGGGGGGCACATGAAATGGCACTGGGGGCCGGATTTGGCCCAAGGGACCTTAGGTTGGGAACCCCTGATTTAGAAGAACTACTGCACAGAATCAAAATGAAGGGCCACCAAGAAAATGCCATATATGGACTATCAACTAATGGAGGAGTAAACAAATTGTGGCCTCCAGCTTCTGTCAAACTACAGTCCTAATGAAAGATGATGAGAGCTGAAGTCAGATAGTGAGAGGCACAAACTTCCCATTTCTGAATTAAAAAATGTGGGAGCAGCTGTTGCAAAAACCCACCACAAAAAACTGGTCATATTCAGATATGCAATGGTGAGTTGGAATTAATCATTCTGGTTTACTGTTTATAAACAGTATGAATGTGCCCTCTTCCTTATTGCCCTCACTTGGCTCCTCTCACCAATGGGAGTGGCTAAACCAGTGCTTCCCAACGTGGGCCCCAGGCCCCATAGAGAGACTTCAATTTCCAGAACTTTAAATCAGTGCACTGGTTGATCAGTGCTTTGGGAAATTGACTTAGGCTTCTGGGAACTGAAGTCCAAAAATCAAAGGTTGGAAAACACTGGGCTAAACTGCCCAAGACACAAACAGCCCCGAATTACAGTCAAACCTCACTTAACAAATGCCTCGCTTAGCGAAAAACTCGTATAACGAGTGGGCATTTTGAAAAGCATTCTGAGTCGTATAATGAAAATTTTCGCTATGCAAGTCAGACTTTTCCTATGGAAAAACTCACATAACGAGCATTTCTATGGGTAAAACTCACATAACGAAAAATTTTCACTATACGAGTTTTTCCATAGAAATTTTCGTTATGTGAGTTTTTCCATAGAAATTTTCACTATGTGAAAAAAAAACCTCACATAGCGAAAAACTCGCATAGCGAGCAGCATCGCAGAACAAAATATTTTCATTATGCGAGGTTTGACTGTACTGCTGTATTATGACTGCTTCTCCCCTAATTAACCAGGAACAAGACACCACATCAAACTTGGCTACAGATTCTGCTTAGTTAGTGGACCAAAACATCAGTACTATACTCTGGGTTCAGAAGCCAAAGGAAGCTATTGCTCCCTTATTTATTCTTCTGGATAGGGAAGATATTTCTGCTGGGTTGAAGAGTAGGTGGATGGAGGCAACTGGCTTGTGAATAATGTGAACAGAAATTCTAACAAAAACAGGGACAGTGATATTGCAAATATTTGATTGATGTTATCAGATTCCATGAAAAGTATCTTGGCCAAACAGATAGTCTAGCTCAGTGTTTACCAACCTTTGGCTGGGAACCACTGGTCTAGCTAGACCTTCTATTCATAGGATCAGGGTGGCAAAGCATTCTGCATGCCACATTCCAAGATATTTCCCAGAGGAAAAAAATAGGCAGCAATCTCCTACCTCTATTTTTCTAGGGAAGAATCTCAAAGAACTCAATGAGACATATTTCTGAATAGACACACACTGTTAAGAACCCATCCTCTTGCAATTGGACTCACATTGTAACTTCACTGTCCTTCAAGATGTAGAGAACATGGCGGTTGGATTGCATCCGTAAGGCACTGGTGATTGGAGTTGGCAGATTCTGAGCCTGAAACCAAGAAGACCCAAGTATCAAACAACTGGAGACACCTGCAAGGCCAAGCAGGCAAAATGATATCTGAAAGGCATAGCCAGATCGGTGGGATATAATTTTAAATCAATCTCTTCAAAAGCAATACTGTTCTCTCTTCTTTCTTGTAGCCTTCAGTTAAAACTGCACTAATTCACAGAAAGGCATCCCAGGTCTTAGACCTGCACAACATGTGACACACAAACACAACCCTCTCACCCTCCTATGGGCTCAGAAAGATTTTGGCTGGTGCTGGCTTGACTGGGACATTAAATACAACAGAGGGGCCTGTCAGCGACCCTTACTGGACACGTGCCAACATTACCCTAACATTACCGGGCACTAAACCCCCTCCGCCTCAGTCCTCTCCTTGTCCCTTCTGGGTCTCCCATACACAGGCAGCTCCAATTTGGGACTACTGAGACTCCGAGCAGTTTTCCGTAGAGTGCTCAGAATCACTTAAGATTTATCTCAGAATATTTCTTTTAAGTTCTTTAGAGTATCCCTGAAGTTCTCTTTCTGAATCTCCTCAGAAATTCTCCTTCAAAATTCTAAACTGAATCACCTTCGAAATTATTTTCCAAAAGTGCCTCTCAGAAAACTTTCTCTAAGCCAGTTCTCTCCCTGACTTTATTTCATTTCCCTTTCTCTGCTCTCTCCTCTTTTGAAACACCCCCTCTCTGCCTTTTTATACCTAACCATCAGTGGTGGGCAGCAGCAGGCTCGCACATCCCCGGGAAGGGGGCAGCAAAATTGGGTGGCTTCTGGGCAGGGGGGTGGCGAACTTGGGTGGCCACACCCACCTCCCTGCCCTGCCCCATCAGGTTTTGTTCCTGCAAGTGGCTCAAGGTCTCCCTTGCTCAAAAACCAGTCATATCTGACTCTAGGGTGTAGTGCTCATCTCCATTTACAGTCAAAGAGCCAGTGCTGCATGTGTTTGCAGATGTATACATCTGTATACATGGCCATATGGCAGGCCTGACTAGATCGCCCACGACGTAGGCTCCGCCCATGATATAGGCTCTGCCCATGGTGTGGTAGCAATTTTTTTTTTGCTGCTCACCACTGCTAACCATCCCTCTCCTGCCTTACCTCTTTTACATGAGCCAATTAGATACCTTCCTGTATCCTTCATGTATTCTGTCTGGCAACAGGGTGTTAGAGTCCAGCAAAGAGAGATAACAAAGCCTAACATGTGGAGTTTTAACTCCATTTCATGTAACTTGTGAGCCCATGGTAGGCTCTACCATGACAGTGCCAAGTAAACTATATTTAATTTTGTTGTTCTTATATGCTGTCAAATTCCCTCCAACATATGCTAATCCTACAAATAAGTGACCTCCACAATGCTCTATCATTAACAAGTCAGCTTGGCTCACACAAAAACAAGGCCATAGCATCTAGTTTAATAGGCCACAGATTATGCAGGTCTAGTAGTAGACCATTTTTAGAAGCCCAAAGTTACCTCATTAAGCATCATTTACACCTTTTCAGACAGTCCAAGCTATATCTAAAACTTAGGCTGTAACAACTGCTTCGTCCAGGTCACCAAAAGGACAAAACAATGGGTCAACATTATCTTATTTTGAAGCTAAGAGCCCTAGACGGGGGGGGGGGGGAGAGGGGGCTATAGTTTGTAGCCTGGTGTTTCCCAAAATTCAGTTCTTGTACTTCAATTCCCAGAAGCCTGAGTCAATTCACAACAGCATTAATCAGCCAATGTACTGACTTAGGTTTCTGGGAAATAAAGTCCATCAACCAACGTTTAGGAAACACTGTTATAGCCCAACACATCTGCAGAGTACCATGTTGGGCAACATTGAGTAAACACTTTTCAGCACCAGGATCTCTTTCTCGCACTTTCCCAGAATCAATACCAAGAGTGCCCAAACTTTTTGGACTGCAGGCCTTACCATTCCCCCCGGACAGCTGTTCAGGCCGATCATGTGGTTCTTCACACCCGAAGCAGAAGTAAAACACACCCTGTGCTTGCGCAAAATGCAATTAGGGCAACATTTTGTGCATGCACAGCCATGTTTTATTTCCCCTGCCCAGGAACGGCGAGGGCAGTGTGGGCCTGATGATTTGGTGTCGGGGGATGGATTCAGCCCATGGGCTGTAGTTTGGGTACCCCTGATCTATACCCTCTTCATTGGCCTTCCGAATATAATCCCATTCCTACCTTGGCAGAAGCTTTGCCTATTTCATCTATGATTGTCATAAGCTGCTGCTGTTGGTCTACCCTGGCAATAAAGAAAATGAATTGTCATATATATAAATTTAAAATACTTTGTAATTTCATCACACACACCCAACAGAGCTCAAAGTTGCTAATAATAAAATAAATTAAACAGCAAAACTGTTAAAATCATCATTAAAACCAAATTAAGCAACACAAACATTAAAAGCAACATTCAGCACAAACGAAAACATTTCAGCAGGACAATGTGAAGATATGTGCCTTTTTCTGTTGTTATTAATACAAGACTAGAAACTGAATTTAGATCTCTAGGGGTGGGGCATACAATAAAGTAGGAATGACAAATGGGAAAGCCTTCCTTGGGCCCATCAAATTAAACTGCAGGTGCTAATAAGTTTGTGTCAGAAATTATTCTGGGTTGATAGGATTTTTGAAGAGAAACTACTCAGGGGATGCCCAAATGAGGCTCCTTTCATGTCACCAAAATCTTTTTCCCACCAAAGTGGTCCCTATTTATCTACTTGTAATTTCTTGCTTTCAAACTGCTAGGTTGACAGGAGCTGGGATAGAGACAGATGCTCAATCTGTCATGCAGTACCCAAGCCTCAAACTGCCAACTTGCCAGACTTCCAGCTAACAAGTTGACCTTCCTAACCATTTAGCCACCGCAGCCCATTACTGCAGGTGCTAATATTCTCAACAGAAATGTTCCTGGAGAACTTGACACTGGGACAACATTTCTAATCAGGCAGGCAGTTCCTCTGATGGCTATTTTCCCCAAGCTGTTTAGGTTTTAAAGAATAAAAATAAATGGCACACATTCAGCTTGGGAAGCGCTTGGCAATGAGTGCCGATCTTTCAGTACTGGCACAATATGACCTCAATACCATGCACAAGTAAGCAGCTCAGTTACTGTGTGTTTGTGTGTGTGTGTGTTGTCCTGACTTCACTTACATCTTGAATCATTCCTTTCATCTTCATTGTACCACATGCCACTGATCCATTATTCTTGGACCTGACTTACATACTGTATCTGGATTTTAAACAATACATACAGATTCCACAAGAGGAAGGGAAGATTCATTTGCAGACACCATGGAAAGAACTGTCCTAGATATGCTTATGAAAATTGGGGGCAAAGAGAGCTAGGACCACATTTGCTACAAGCTTTGTTATGGGCCATAAAAGACTTATGGCAACACTGAAAATGTTTTCCAGATGCAGTGGTACCCAGTATAACGAATGCTTCATATGTGCAATAAAGTGTTCGTGTGCTATTTGTGATGCACCGTATAACGTGGGAAAGTTCATTATACGGATTGATATTGGTGATACCCCGTACAACAACAAATTTCGTTATACGAGGTATCGCCAATAGTGATCCATATAACAAACTTTTTTTCATTATATGGTGCATCGCCCATAGCTGACTCAGATCCAAGGTGAGCTTTATTACAAGAAACATTCCTGAGGGTATGCAAGAGCAAAACCAAATTAGAAGATGGAGGAAGGAGCTCGCTAAACAAGGAATAACATTAAAGGAATCTATAGCTGAGGAACTCATCCTCCCCTGCATCACTTGCAGGATCCTGAACAGGCTGAGGGTTGGAGTCCCTAAATGCAAAACCAACATGTTCAAGTGGGGGCTGCTGGCAGACAACAACACACTGTCTTAATGTGGAGAAACACAGACTGTCTCATTTGCCGGTCTGCCGATTACTACCAGAAACATGTACCAATGAGGATTTAATTTTGGCCAACGATAAAGCTAAGAAAGTGGCTTCAGTTCAGCAGTCTAAACTTTGATCTGGACATGAAAGAAGATATACAGTGGCAAGAATTGGTGTGTAAAGACAAGGCCTTCAAGATAAACCAGTTAGCATATCCTGAGCACAGCGACTGCCTGATTTAATCCCAGACTGAGCATATGTGGTGGCGTACAAAATCAATCAATCAATGTGTGTAAAACATTTATCTGAATCTTCTGTAGCCAAATAGGCAGCTCTGGGGCCCTGATTAATTTTGACAAAATGTTTTGTTCTAATAGAACATTATTGTAAAGGACCCCAACACATCCTTGAAAAGTGGGTGTAGACTAAAAATGGTGGGTGTGTTTAACGTTACAAGTCTCTCTTTCTCTCTCTGTCCTTCAGGATAATAAGCAGGGTAGATAGTATGTGTGAATGTGTACCACCCAGAAGAACCAATTGCTGTGTGAATCCTTTATCATTCTGTATTCCATACATCATCCACGAGTCCAGGGAGAGTGTACTTGATCCACGAAAGTTTTAAAATACAGCAGTTAGTCTTTAAGGTGCCACAACATGGGGTTTTTTTTGTCTCTTTGTTCTGTTTACTCTCTGATATGCTTGAAACACAGACTAACAAGGTGGGACTGCTTTAAAAATGTCACTCTCCCACATTTGCAATTGAAATAGTATCTTCCCACTCCATTATATGCAATTGAAAAATAGGGGGACTTACAGCTAATCTGAATAACAACCAGAGATCATCTGCTATTACCAATTGTATGAAGGTACATCAATCTTAGAAGAAATTAACCCTGACTGCTCCTTAGAAAGTCAAATAGTAAAGATGAAGCTAAAGTACAGTACTTTGGACATCAAATGAGAAGAGGATTCGCTTGAGAAAGCCTTGATGCTGGGAAAGGAGGAGGGCAAAAGAAAAAGGGGGCGGCCAAAAATGAGATGGCTAGATGGTATTGTAGAGACAATGGGCACAGAACTGAGTGAGTTGAGGAGGATGATGGAGGACAGAAGTGCCTGGCGAACAGTGGTCCATGGGGTCGCAAAGGGTTGGAATCGACTGTGCGACTGAACAAAAAACATTGATTTGTATGCTTATCTGTTATGCTAACCAATCACTCTACCTCTGTACCAGATGTGTATAAATTGATGCTATGAAGCCTCACTCCAATGTCTGAAGTGGACTTATTTAATTTTTTATTTACACTTATATCCTGTCCTGGGGGGAGATCATCCATGAAAACTGACATTGATTCACAAAAACTAACATTAAAATATAACACTAACATTAAATACATTTAGTGATCCAAAAAATGCATCACCTTCTTATTCTACATTAAAATGTAACAGTTAGTCTCCAAAGTCCTGCAGCTTTTTTGTTTATTTTCTGATACCCCTTTTAAAAAGTTTCACAACCTCGCAGAGGATCAGGTTTAAGTGGCTGAAAGTGGGTGGCCAGAAACAAGAAAGCAGGGGCCCCAGTCCCTTGGCTAAAGAAAGAACCCCCTCTCAATCCTAACCCCCTGCCTGGACCCATCCATCAGGCTCTGTGTGAGGGCTGGCCACAGAGCAACTGTGCGCCTCCTTTCCGAGCCCTTTGTCCGAGACAATGGGAAGGGCGTGCGAAGCCCTCGTTCTAGAACCCTGGAGACAATGGACAGGGAAGGCGCGTGGAACCCCCCAGTGGGGTTTTTTCCCAGAATGCCACGGGGGAACGGGCAACCGTTAGGATGACGCACCACCCTGTGTTGGGACAAGGGCGAGTCCATTTAGGGGATGGGCGTGGTGGGGGAATGGAACGGGTTGGGGAGGGGGGGAACCACGCCGCTGCCATGGCTACCTGTGGCTCGCGCCGAACCCGGCTCCCCTCCGGCCCGACGGCCGTAAGCGCTGGTCCACCGTGGTGATCCGCTCGCCCAAGAGGGCATCGACATCGAAAGGGAACTCCATCGCCCCAGCATCCGGGCCTTTGCCTTTCCCTCCTCCTGGGTGGCCGGGACTTCCGCAATAGAGAGACCGCCCCCTTCTCTTCCCTCACCAGCGACGCCACGCCACGCGCGGCCACGCCCTTAGAGACCCGGGCCCGCGGCTAGCAGCCACCTCGCGCGTTGCTGGGCTCCCCCTAGCAACCGCACGAGCCTCTCTTCCTGGGGCTTGCCTTATTAGCTGTGCAGAAGGAGGGAAGATGGAATAGGAAATTCCCCTCTCAGTTGAAGGATGCCTTGGTATTTGCACGGCCTGGGCTGAAATCCTGTTCCTGGCGTAAAATACAGCAGTTAGTTAGTCTTCAAAGTCCCACAACGTTTTTTGTCTTTTTTGTTTGTTTACTCTCTCATAATGCTTGAAACACATACTAAAGTAATACGGCTACTTTTTCAAAAATTTCAGCTCAGAAGGAGACTCAAGTGCTCTGCCTGGGTCGCTCACACACCATTGTCTACTTTCATAACATCAGGGATTCTCAACCTGCAGCCCGTGGGGTGGATGAGGCCCGTGGCACCATTTCTAGCTCTCTAGTTGTTCCATCGGCAAGAGAGGTGCACCTCTCTGGCACCAGAAAGAGGGCCTTCTTTGTGTCCGTTGCAACCCTATGGAACCTCCTGCCAATGGAGCTGCACCTCCAGACGGCGTTCCTGCTTTTTAGGAAGGACTTAAAAACATGGCTTGCAGGGCGGGTATGACCAGGATCCCAGCCCGCTGGCTAGCATGAGTTCCCTCTCTCCCTCAACGCCCTTTTAAAGTAATTTTAAGAGTTTTAAATTTTTCAATCTTAACTTATCTATTTTAAATCTTTTAGAATTTTTTATTCAAATTGTTGATGATGTTTTATATTGAGATGTTAACCGCCCTGAATTGCCCTGGTAAGGAGGGTGGTATATAAATTCAAGTAAATAAATAAATAAATTTCATGTACCCCAACTTCCACCTCCACCACACCAGGAAGTGCCGTGCGGCCAGTGGTGGGCATCAGCAGGTTCGCACCAGGTTGTCAGAACTGGTAGCAGAAATTCTGCCTGGCTCCACCCATCCATGTTTTGAAATAAAGTAGTCCTAATTCGGGTGTAACACAGGGCTTTTCCCCTAGCCACGCCCACCATACCACGCCCACAGTGTGGTAGGAAAAAATTTGAGTCCACCACTGCATGTGATGGAGGAAGGGCAAAGTGGCCATCCAGCCCCTGAAGCTATCTCAGGGAGTGTGACCCGGCTCCTGGCTTTAAAAGGTTGAGAACTCCCGTACAACATGGTCAATAAAGGTTAGGTCTGAAGGGTAAACTCATTAGCAGATGTGCAATGCCATAAAGTTTGTTTTGCGTCTATCTACTCACTGTTTGGGACTGTGGTGGCTTAGTGGTTAAGGTGCTGAATTTGATCACTGGCAGGTCAGCAGTTCTAGACCCAGGTGCTGCATGACAGAGTGAGCTCTCTGACATCTGTCCCAGCTCCTGCCAACCTAGCAGTTCAAAAGCAAAAAATTGCAAGTAGATAAAAAGGTACCACTTCAGGAGCAGAAGATGTAACAGTGTTCCATGCACTCCGGTGTTTAGTCATACCTCCCATGTGACCATGGAAAAATCTACAGATGCAGACCATGCTGGTTCTTTACCTGTAAAAGAAAATGAGCACTAAACCCTAGAATCGGATGACTGACTTTCAAGCAAGGGGGACCTTTACCTTTACTAACCATTAGCAACTCAACAGTGCCAAACTTGACAGCAATAAATCTGAATACCAAACAGGGATCTTCTGTTATTGTCAGTTGTAAAAATCCACACTGATTTGTATAACTATCTGCAGGACCTGGGACAGATGATGGACACTCACTCCATCATGCAGCACTCAGGCCTCAAACTGCTGACCTAGAAATCTTTCAGTTGTCAAGTTAAGCATCTTCACCACTAAGTCACCACCACTCTCCTTTTATTTGTTTACTCTGGACTATATTTTAATCAATTGAATTGATGGAGATGCCGACTCACAAAATCCTCATTGCTTCAGTGGGCCTAGTCTAGTGCAATTTATGCCAGGCGAAAGGATTTCATCCCCAGGGAGCTGTATAGAGAGGACACCATGGCTGAAGCACATTGAAACATATTTACTGTACTAGAGAGTATGTGATTTACAGTGTAAACAACCCTAGCTGCAGAATCCTGCTCACCAATAGTTGGGCAGCCCTTACTCTCCCATTTGTGTACAAACTTGGAGTTATACAACAGGACAACCCTTTGCCAGTCTACTCAGTTGTACATCCCAATGAGATTAATGGTCACCATTAGTCTTTGTTGGCTGTAATGTTAGATCAAATGTACTTTTGTACCCCAATTTGCAAAGTGCTTTTTATAAGGGCCAGCATACTTTGTTGTGATATTTTAAGTCTTTTTCAGAAAACATCTTCCTAAATCAGGATAGATTTGATAGCATATTATAATTTCTACTACAGCACCTCAGAAATCTTCCACCTCATGAGTACCTATTTTTGCTCCAAATGTAGCCCATTCCTGGTACTGTATTTCTCATTCATTAATGCAGTTTTACATTCCTTACTTAGGATTATTTAGAAAGTGAAGTAGTTTCTGACCAAATTTTCTGTAGTCAAACCTCGCATAAAGAGCGCCTCGTTTAAAGAGTAACTCGCTTAAAGAGCAGAATTTTCTCTGAATGTTCGCTTCACTTAACAAATAAAACCAACGAAAAACTCGCTTAACAAATAAATCAGGCTTCTCAATCCCTCCCACAACTGGTCATTTACAATGGTGTTTCGCTTAAAGAGCAAACTCGCTTAAAGAGCAATCCTGTGGAATGCATTATGCTCTTTAAAAGAGATACAGTACAACAGACTTCATTGCAGTCCATTGGAAAGGCATGACAAATATTACTTTTTCCTTTGGTACACCAGAACCTGATGTACAGAAACTCTGAAAAAGGTAGCTACTCATGTCCAAGATTCATGAGGAAGTAGTACAGCACTGGGTTTACTTTGTAAACTCAAATGAATAGATCACATGACAATACAGTATAGGGAAAGCCTTAGTCAATTGACCATAATGAATTGATACTAACTGCAATTCTTTGAACTCATCCTGTGGGTTTATTGTATGACCTCGATGTCATGTACTTCAGTAGTAACAATTAGTAATTAAAAAATCAGACTTTTCCTAAAAAGGAAAGATTAGATGCACAAACGCTACAAAAATATTCATTCCAAGATACTAATTTGCAGTAAAAATATAACCTTTTTGTTTCCTTGGAACGTATAGACTTTGAAATAGGAAACCTAGTTTTCTTAAGTGAGCTTTGGGCATAAAACCATTGTCGATTACATTTTTGATACAGTGAATCTCTGGTTTAGCTATTGCTCAAGTTCATTTTTCACTATACATTTAGATAATTTCACAGCATTGACTATGTGGCAATAGACTATACTCAGCCTAATCTGAATTTAGTGTCATGAGATCCAGACAGCTATAGAATTTAAGGTCTGCTTATTCATGTTTCACATTCCATGATTTCAGAGCCAGTTTTCCAAAAGTGTACCATAATGTATTTGGTCAGATTAGGATTTCAGCAAGTTCTAATAATTGTATAATCCTATCTGAGCATTACACTGGGGTCATATTGCGCCATCCACCCTATAACCCAGGGATGCCCGCAAGTCAGATCCAGTCTATGGCCCTCAAGTCAGATTCAGTCCACGGGACCATTTCATCCAGTCCGCATGCCTGTGCATGTGCAAAATGCTGCCATAAAGGCCCCCAGCTGTTGTAAATGTGTTTACAACAGCCATGGGTGCATTTACAGCATTATGCACATACATGCGGAAGCGCATAACCAGCCCACTTAACTATGTGACCGGCTCATGGCCCAAAAAGTTTGAGCACCTCTGCTATAACCTGTTGCTCTATTGCTGTTCTTTGCAAGCCACCTCCTTTCTGATTTTTGTATGTTAGTTTCAGTTCTATGGGTCCATCACTAAACAAAGTAGACATGGAGAAAGGAACAGCCATTTTCCAAGGTTAAGACTTGGGAAGGAAGTGCATAATGTGACACAAAATATCTTTACTTCTTCTGGATATCTTCAAATAATATAACTGATTTTCACCTTTGCCTGTTTTATTTAACATGGTTTTCAACAATGCATCATGTAACAATTTTCTTCCTAGGGTAGTAAGCAAACCCCTGTTGTTGGATCTGAATGAAGTTTTAATTAATTCAGAGGGCTTTGCACTGTTTTTCACTCTCTATTTTTATTTTGTCAGGTAACATTAACTCAGTAGTTTACACTTTGTGGCCTACTGTTGGAAGCCACCCTGAGGGGGCTTACGCTGATAAATGATGTATGTGGTGCTTAAACATTATTAAAATAAACTAAGCTCTACATTTTGCACACATGGTAGAGGTTTTATAACACTGTGAGCTTTTATTAAGATGGAAATGATGGCAAAGAGGGCAAGAGATTAAGTTTATATAAGTGTGTGGAGATTAATTTCATAGGTCTTAATGCAACAAGAAAACTGTTTTTGATGTTTTTCTCAATATTGCACTGACTGCTTTTGACCACCCTGTGTCTGGAATGCTCATCCACTCACAGATATAATCTATCTAGTAAAATATTTGCAAAAAAGTTCAATCATGACAATCATTGGTAAATTTTGATTTTATTGTCAGTGAACCATAAAGGAATGAGAAAAAAGAAGGAACCTAAGGCCAAAGCTAGGTTCACCTTCAGAGAATTTTTAAAGACAAATTTGGCAACCATTAAGAAGCATTTCAGTATTGTCCTTCATTGTCTGTCAGATTCATGGAGGACCACTCTCCTCCTTCAGGAAATTCTTGTAAATCCTCTTAATCAACTTAATGTCCTTTTCTGCGGGCTGATGCCAATCATACCACTCATACCACGCAGAACTGCTCTGCAGAGTTGGAGAAGGAGGGGTCTTCTTGACAGCTGGATGCTGGTTGCTGTAATCCTGACCTTTGAAACTGGTGAAGGGGATGGCGAAGGATAAAAGACCTGAAGGAGAGAAAAGGAATAAACATGTCAGCAAGACAAATGTGTGTCAGTATCTCCAGAAGGGTAAAATAGCACCCCCTCCTTTCTACAGTTGGACTTGAAGTACAATAGTATTATTATTATTATTATTATTATTATTATTATTATTATTATTATTATTATTATTATTATTATTAAAAAATTCAAATTTATATCCCGCTCTCCTTGCCGAAGCAACTCAGAGCGGCTAACAATGTTACAGTATGAAATATACATAAAAAACACCATATAAATATAACAATATAATACAATCAATGTGGTCAACAAATCATCATAAAAAATAAGAATAAAAATACAGTACAATCAAAGAGATGCAAAACAATCAAGGATATACAGTACAAAACAATGGGGAAAGTATCATAAACTAGGCCAGTGGTGGTGAACCTATGGCACGTGTGCCAGAGGGGACCCTTCTTGGGGGCACTCAGTCTCTAAAAGGACTAGGACTAGCCAATACGGATGGGACTTTTATGCTTTAAGACTTTCTACCCCCATGTTTCCTCTCCAGGCTGAATTAGGGGAATGGAATCCTTTAAATTGGCAGAGGATAGATCCTGCTCCCTACCTCTCTCTGCTATTACTGTGCCAACCTTCTTTTCTGATCAATACGCAAAGCACCTTCCTGTAGTATCGGAGTCTCAAGGACTTCCAGCAATTTGCAAAGGGGAAGGGAAAAGTGAGTTTTGAGGGAACTGCGCAGCTCTCCCCCTGGTCTCGACAGGGGAGAGCGAGGACACCTGCGCTGGGCTGGCAGCTTTAAGAAGGGGCCATTGCTGCTGCCCTCGGGACTCTGCGCAGCTCTCCCCCTGGTCTCGACAGGGGAGAGCGAGGACACCTGCGCTGGGCTGGCAGCTTTAAGAAGGGGCCGTTGCTGCTGCCCCTCGGGACTGAATATTGATTATGGACTGTATCCTGATTGTATTGTGGTTATATTTATTTTGTTTTGTTACACTGTATTTTATATTGTATCATTATTGAACTGTTATATTGTATTTAATTGTATGTTGTGAGCCGCCCTGAGTTGGTTTTCACCAAGTAGGGCGGCATATAAATCGAAATAATAATAATAATAATAATAATAATAATAATAATAATATAATAATAATAATAATAATAATATAGCGCATGGAGGCAGCCTCTTCTGAAACTTGCCCTCCCAGGAACCTTTGCAAATTAGAGGGAATCCTCAGAATCCCACACTGCATTCCTTTGGGAAATTTGGTTAAAGTAATTTTTGCTTTAAGAAACATCCTGAAGAATGCATTATGTTAACTAAGGTTAACTTTACTGTACAAATTTAAAAAATAAAACAGGAAAAGCACATGGAAATAGTAAAGCCTGCCTTGAGCTTACATACAAGAAAGACGCAGGGGGGGGGGGGAGGAGCCATAAAGAGCATTTGTAGTTCACCACTGGGCATTAACCCAATCCTGGAGATGACTCCTTTGTAAGTAGAGAAGCAGCAGGGCACGGAAACAGAAAGGTCTTAATATTTGGAGCTGATTAGCTGAAATGAATGGAAAGCAGGAAGGTGGGGCAGAGATGCACAGTTAGACTTGCTGTAAAGAAAACTGGGTATGGAGATTTTTTTTTCTTGCTCCCTCCTAATGCTAAAATCCAGGGTCAACTAATGAAGGTTAAAAATAGAAAACTCAGGACAAAAAGAAATAGTGTACTTTACATGGCATGTAATTAAACCTATGGAAATTTTCACCAAACAATGCACTGATGATTTAGGCTGCTTTAAAAGTGGATTAAACACATTTTATACAGGCTAATACAATCAACAGCTACTTATGCTGTCTATACTAGAGTGAAACACATGCTTCATTAGCAGCAGCTGGGAAACATGACCAGGACAGTGCTGTTGCAATTATGTTGTTCTGTGGGCTTCTCATAGATAAGTGATGGCTAACCTTGGCACTCCAGGTGTTCTTGGACTTCAATTCCCATATGCTCAGGTCAGCACTCTTGCTGATCAGGGATTCTGGGAATTGAAGTCCAAGAACACCTGAAGTGCCAAGGTTAGCCATCACTATCATAGATACTCGCATGGCCACAGTGGAAACAGAATACTCTGAGCACCTTCACCAAACTCATCCCCCTCTGAGCCAATTGAATGCTACTCACCACTATCTCGAGCCTGCTGGATAGCGCTGGACAATTGCTTGTACCTCTTCATACAGATACCTGACACAGAAAGAACAGCTTTGAAATTACAACACAGATAATGCAGAAAAGACCTCAGTCATAATGAGGGATCAGAGGAAAGAAGAGAAGATCAAAGTCCACGAATCTTTGGATTTTGGATAACCAAATCTGGATATACCCAAGAGCAGATGTCTCTTTCTTAAGATTACTAGAAGTCCTGTTTAATATATTTGAGGATACCTAGATTTTTTTCTGTGACTTTTATTGTACCTCATTAGTAGAATGTACTATCCAGGAACATTTAAGACAGCCCATTCCCAGATGCCGGTTTTGATTTTTTTGAGTAGGACTTGATGTTTAGTTGATCCCTTACACAGCTTTAAAGATTTTTATACCAACCACCCTGGATGTTAAACTGAACAAACGTTTAAAATAAAAATGGAACAATATGCTGCATAATTCAAACCACAGCTGCTGAATAATAAGGCCACATTGTTTGCTGATGCAACTCTGTAGCTGTGCTGATTTAGAGCTCTGAGTGGGAGCAGTTCTCCTGGGTTGCAGGCAGAAAAAGATCACTCCCACAACTGGCTAGCTTGTCAAATGGAGATGTTTGGGATTAAGCTTTGGCTTTTCCCATGCAATGCATGTGCTTGGCTAATGGGACTGAGTGGTTTTCCCATCCCAGCAGCACAGTGGAGTGGTATGACCTGGTTATGCAACATGCCCCTTCTGAAGGAGATACTTTGTGTGTGGCTATTCTCCTTCTGGCCTGCAGATCATCGCAGAGAAGTGATTCATAAAACATAAATGTAAGCACAGTTCTGCAGAATTAGATCACAACCTTGTTTAGTTCAGCAATCTGTTTCTATGTTTTGTTGTAAATCATCCTAGGATATCTATTTGCACAGGATTTCCACAAGCAATTGGTATTCAGTGACACACTGCCCTGAATAGAGGCTTTATTTAACAGTCTCAGGGAATCCAGAGAAACAGAAATCCCCCAAACACCCTGAAATCATGCAGAATCAATGTGTGAGGAGAGCGAGCCAGCTGACCTAGCTTGTTACATGTTTCTGTGGTTCTCTGCTTGTGGAGGACAAATTTCTTCTTTCCATGAGAAAGATTAGCTGGCAACACAAGGTTACCATTACCAAGGTATGCCCGGTTGTGGTTCAAAAATAACACAATCTTTGAGGAGGCTCTTTCGGTGTACCCGTACCACAAAGACTGTCCTGAGAATATAATGCAGTGATCTGTCATCTGCCTTCTGCATTGCAGTGTGACCCTCGTACCACTGATCCAGTTCCACGAGTCACTTTCTGGTCCTGAGCCCTCGTCAGCCCCAGGCCAGTATTGATGAAGCTGCTGCTCTCCATCAAGATGGATTCAAATGGGTTTCAATCCACTTGGGGACCATCATTCTTCCCTGTGGACCTCGGTATACAAGGCAGAGAGGTTGTCAGGTTATTTAACCACCAACTGACACTTGGTGTTGAGTGGCTGGCAGTAGGGTCTACAATATTACAGTAGCATAATAACCTGGCCAGACAATCAATGTCAGTAAAAAAAATGCAGCTTGGGAGGTGTAAGCAAACACCCTACCTGTGCGAGTTGGGTGATAGACAACACCACTGTGAGGACAGATGAATTGTTCAAGAAGTTTCACATTCTGTAGAATGAAAGGGATTTTTAAAAAACAAACACATCCTGTTTTTTGGAGAATGTTTTAAAGCTGCTTTGAATTTTTTAAAATCAGTTTTTCAATCTTTTAATCTATTCTTAAGCTGTGTTTCATTATTTTAATTTTGTTGTAAATCACCCTAGGAACCATATCTGAGTAGAAAGATGAATTCATGTTTTAAATAAAATGAATAACAGCTCTCACATGTGAAAAAGCAAACAGATACCAGAGCCCCATTAAAATCTCCATCTTATACTGACTGAAGTGCTATAAGCGGCAAAGCAAGCCACAGAATTCTCTGCAGCAGTTAATAAAGGCTGAAACCTCCTACCTAGAGGACTTTATCTTATGCTTTTTACATCAATTATGTATATACAGTACCAAGAATTTTCCTGACTTTCTTTTTCCTCCCTGGGCCACCAGCTGATTAACATGGCTACTGGGTAGTTTCCATCTAGCACTTCAACGTTTAATGGGTTTTGTATTTACATTTTATAATTTACTTCTGAAGATCCTGAGTCAGAAAAGATATTCTGTCCCAGCTCCTTCCAACCTAACAGTTCGAAAGCAAGAAATTGCAAGCAGATTACTAGATACCACTTCGGTAGGAAGGTAAATAGCATTCTGTGCACTCCAGTGTTGAGGCATGCCTGCCACATGTCTGCAAATGCAGACAGTGCTGGCTCTTTTGACTATAAAACAGAGATGAGCACCGAACCCTAGAATTGGCTTTCGAGAAACGGTGAGCTTTACAAACAAAACAAATGAATTGTCCTTCTTACCCTATAATCCAGGAAAAGATTGTGGTCTCTACAGATAGGGCAGGCGTTCCTGCACACAGTCGATCCTCTCTGCAGAAACACAAAACATAGCTGGAGAGTCAAGAGTTGCACATCACTGAGCACTACAAAGATTTGCTCAGATATTACGCATTCAAATACGAGCTCTGAAAAATTGCCTTTTTCAATCCATCCTAGGGAGTCTAATCAGACTGAAGACCTTCTGGTGTCCTGAAAACACACAGAAATGGATAAGGAACCCTGGGGGGCACAGTGGTTAAACTGCTGTCCTGCAACCAAAAGGTTATGAGTTTGGTCCTGACCAGGGCTCAAGGTTGACTCAGCCTTCTGTCCTTCCGAGGTCAGTAAAATAAGTACCCATCATGTTTGGGGCAAAATACTAATTAACTTGTGAACATCCCCGTCAGTGCACTAAGCGCTACGGGGCGATATATAAGTGTGATTGTACTGCTTTGCTTTAGCCCTGAAAAATTGGCTTTTTAAAAGCCATCATAGGGAATCTAATGAGACTGAAGACTTTCTGGTGTCCTGAGAACACACAGAAGAAATGTATGATGAGGGAAAGCATGTTTGGCCAACTTGTAATAGGTCTTTCTCGCTCTCTGCATATAGAGGGCAATCTCCTTTTCCAACTGTGCTTGCTTTCCACAACATCTGATTTTTCATGGATCCATATTAAATCAGAGTACAACCTACACAACATATGGATTTGTGTTGTTGCCAGGACTGTTGGGACTGCATGTGACTTCATGATACATCAAACAATATGAATCTGTAACTTCTACATTGTTGAATTCTTTGGAATAGTAGCCATGTTAGTTTCAGGCATATCAGAGAATAAACAAAACAAAGCCAAAAACACCATAGCACTTTAAAGACTGTTATATTTTAATGAGAGCTTTCATGGATCAAGTCTGACCAGGTGGATCCACGAAAGCTCACATTAAAATATAACAATGTATAAAATGCTACAGGTTTTTAAATTTTGTTTAACTTATTATTTATTTAATCATATTTCTACATGATTCAGTCTGGACATGCTGTTATTTATTTATTTATATTATATTATATACTGCACCAATCAATTAACTAAACATGGCACAGACATTTTTGGTTGTGCTGTGCTGGTAAATTTTCATGTTAGTTAGTGTAAAGCATCCATTTAGAGCTTGGTTCTCAACCCAGGAACAGAATGGAAAGGAAAGGACTCACAATGCAGGTCTTCCGGGTTTTCTGTGGTGGGATTTGACCCTTGTGATTACGCCTGTAGGAAAACCAGACAGGATTGCTGCCATATTTCTCTATGTATTCTAATTAGGCAAAAGAAGAACAAAAGCCAATTATTCAAAGGTGTTTTACCAAGAATTTCTTAAAACATCAGAAAGCTTTAGTGCCTCGAGTCTAATTATTCTCATACAACTAATCACCCCTTTCACAAACATGATCAGGGCTGTTGAATCTATGATGAAGCAATAAACTTACTTCCTCAGAAGAGAAAAACTGAGAAAATCTATCGTGCACACTTAATTCTAAGTAAATCCAGCTGAGCCAACTGTAAATTATCCCTGCATAAACATGCTTAAAATTCCACCTCATTAAATTTTTCTGAAAAGGTATAATCATCATCATCAAAGGTATACACGGCCCACCAAATGTTCAGACCAGAATTTTGGAAATCCACTGCTTGGGTTCCTAGCCCTGTACCTAAGAGTAATTGAGGTATCAGCTTATAACAAGGCTGCAACCAATGTAAACAAAGACCTCACACCATTTTCTTCCACTGAGGCTCTGCAGTCTTCATCTAGAAAGTCAGCCTACTTAAAAAGACAACGGCCAAATAACATTGGACAAACTTTTCTCAATTTTCCCCTTTCTCAGTTCTCTGTATTTTATATTGCCCAGCTTGTAGAAGAGTTTGAGAATCTTGAATGCTTACCTTCCTTCTAGTAGAGTGATTCTAGGGAGGGAAAGCACAAGTGATACATTTTGTTATGTTTATGTTCTTCACATACCTTCACTCTGTAGATAATCCCATGGCGTATCTTTAAAACGTGATTCTCTGTCCAAAGTATTTGGCTTTTTGGGCACATCTTTACTGGCTTCTGTGCTGTAAGTGCGAAAAGGCAACTGCTCTGGCTGTAGGACAAAAGGTCTGAGCATCTTCAAAGAGGAAGCAAAGCAAGATAAAATATTAAACCCAAAGATCAACACAACTAACAGTAGCACTCAGAACCACCCAAAATATAAGCCAATCATATTTTCATTATACTGTACCTGTTTTACTGACAACCAAATAAAGACCTAATTTTGCTCTTATCAGTGATTTAAATTGTTGCTTTTGCTGCATATTCCTGCTACTTCCCCACCATTCTTTTGTCAGCATTAAGCACAATGTAGAATGAAACTTGCATTGATGCGATACTTGGTTAACTTTCAAACCTAGTCTGAAATATCTTATTACTCTGTATCTAAAAATACTATAATGTACTCATTAGGAAAAGAGATTTCGAGACTTCAAAGACCTGGGTTCACAAAATTTATGGTGTGCTTTTGAGTAAGTCACCCCTTCTCTGCCTGATCACCCACATGGGGTATTTTGAGGATGACCAACATGAAAGATATATATGCTTGACTTGCTGGAAGAACAGTGGGTTGCACAAACAAGAAATCAAACTTTGATTAATATTCATGTAAATTTAACTGATGAAGTGGACTTGGTCCACAAAAGCTCACAGTTAAATACAGGAGTCAGTATTTAAGGTGACACAACCTGTTTTGTCTTTTCTGCTGTTCTGTTTTATTTACTCTCAAATATGGTTGCATATAGACTAACATTGCTACTACTCCAAATATGTAAATTTAATACTTCACCAACAGAAAGAAAATACCAAATCTCTCACACCACCACCTCTTGCATGCTACTTAAAGAAACACATCTGATGAAACAGGGTCTGGACTATGAATACCCAGTCTCAGAAATTTGTACATCTTTAAGATACCACACAAATCTGTCCCCTTTATTTTGTGGGACAGATATTATGCTGTGCTTACTGATCACAGTAACAGTTTTTAAAATCACAGATATTTTTTAAATTAATACAGCTCCTGACATATTGATCCTAAGGATCTATGAAACAGGTAGAGCTTAAAAACACTAGAGAACCTGCACCCCTTTGGACAATTCCCCGCAACCCCAAACATGGAAGTCCAGAAACATACACTAGGAGTTACAGCCATGAAGAGCTCCAAAATTCCAAGCTAAATTATAAATGTACTGCTTCGTAAGAGAAATGTTTTGAAGTGGTATCCGTGTTTGTCTGTGCAAGCATATCAAAGAGTAAATAAAATAAAAACGAAAAATACATTGTGGCACCTTAAAGACTGACTACTGTATTTTAATGTTAGCTTTCGTGGGATCCAAATACTGCACATTAAATCAAATACATCCATCTGTTAGACACCCATCACAGGGGGCTAAATATTAGTGAAGGGTTTCTGGGACATTATCAAATTTGATATACAGATTGCTATATGATTTTATATTACAACTTTCCTCCCAATTCTCTTTAGTAAAACAGAAAGAAACCAGGTACAGGTGTTTGTTTGTTTTTCCCCCCTGACATGCAGGTCACAATTTGACCAGAGACCATAATGGGCTTTCTCAGCAACCTTGAGATTGAAAGAGAGTCATTTAGAGTTTATCTGAATAATCTATTGTTGCTAACGTCTGGGTGAAACTGCATTCTTGTGCTTGCTTGTCTGTCATCTTGCTTGACCAAACCCCTTCTCCCTTTGAGCCCCTGAATTTGGTATACAGTATAAAGAACATGCCTGTAAGTTTCACTCTTTGTCTGATGAAGTGGAGTTGATCCACGAAAGCTAACAATAAAAATATAGCAGTTAGTCTTTAAAGTGCTACAGTGTCTTTTATTTTATTTTGTGATATGCCTGAACCACAGACTAACACGGCTACTATTCCAATAAATTACAGTAGTTAGTCTTTAAGGTCCCACAATCTTTTTTGTCTTTTTGTTTGCTGATATACTTTGCAAGTGAGAGAGTAATAAAAGAACGGGTTTTTTTTTTTTTTTTTTGCAAGATGAATGGGCCTACTAAACTTGCAAAGGCAGTTAATGTAGTGGATTTTTGAACATTGTCCTCAAATTCAGGAAAACCGGGTTCAAATCCCGAGTAAGCTACAAAAGTCTACTTTGCTAGAACATGGTAATACATGCTTTGAAAATTGCACATATCCAGGGAATCCTATTAAGATCACCATAAAGCGGATCATTGGGACAGGAATAGCAATATGTACTGATCTGTAAGGCATTATATGAAGTGCTGTGGTCCATACGGGGTCGCAAAGGGTCAGACTCGAACGTGCGCCTGAACAACAACGCATTACAACCCGCCACGTGGTTTCCGCAACATACAAACTTTACCTCTGGAAAAGAAAAATCACTGCATGCAAAATGCAAACAACTGGGTGGGGAACATTGTTCAGTATAGCAAATTTACAGACAATCCCGGTCTTCAATCCGAAGAATGTGTAGAACTCGCACACCTCACTGAACTTTGCATCTCATCAGAAAGTCTTTACAACGTGTGGATAATAATTTCGTGTCAGAAATTATTCTGGGTTGAAAGGATTTTTGCTGGAGAAACTCCGCTCAGGGGAAACCCGAAGAAGACCTGGCAGGAGCTGGGGCAGAGACGGGCGCTCAATCCGTCATGCAGTACCAGGGTCTCGGACACTCGACTTGCCGGCCTTTCAGCTAACAATGCGAGGTTCTTAACCACTGAACCGCCGCAGCCCCAACGTGGTGATGCAAAGAGGGCACCCCTGAAACCTCACTCAATATTATGTTATTCGAATGGGAATCTCTTATCCTTTACAATAAAGAGAACAGCTGACCACTGGTTAGACTCAAAAATCTAACAAAACGAGGAACAGTTCCTTACCTGGAACCACACGGGCCTCCTCATTACGGCGCGGGCCGCAGTCCTCCCCAGCGCCATGGCAACACCGGCGGCGGCCATTTTAGGACACAACCCACACACTAACTTCTCACGCATGCGCCGTGGCGTCTAAATCAGGGTCACCTTGAAAGCCTATTATGTTTGACTTCCTCATATAACCCATGGCTCCCTTTGGACCCAGTTTCACACGAATATCTTTTATACACCTTTCCCCAGAAACATTTGAAATGGCAGCCGTGTTAAGTCTGTGTTTCGAGCATATCAGACTTAATTATTTAGCGTATGGCAAAGCATATCAGAGAGTAAACAAAAATAAAAGACAAATAAAAAATAAAAGACTGTGGTACGTTAAAGACTAACTGCTGATGAAGTGGACTTGGTCCAGGAAAGCTCACATTAAATATAGGAATTTTTATGGTGCCACATTTTAGTATTTTTTGTTGCTTTGTTTACTCTCAGATATGCTTTATTTAGAGAACAAACAAAACAACAAAAAAAAGGACCAAATATGTTGCGGCACCTTAAAGACTAACTCCTGAGTCCGGTACTTAAATGTGAGCTTTCCTGTACCTGATATGTATAAATTGATGCCATGAAGTCTCACTCTTATGTCTGACAAAGTAGACTTGATCGACAAAAGCTAACATTAAAAATACAGTAGTTACGTCTTTAAAGTGCCTCAACTTTGTTTGGTTTTTGGGTCTTTTTTGTTTTTGTTTACCCTCCAACATACAGTACTCAGAAACAAACACCAGCTTCCTTATAAGTATTCGACTTAGCCAGCCCTCCCGCCCGCTTGAATTTGAGGGGAGATTCGCACATGCGCACAAGACCTCACAAGAAAAGACACAGCCAGCCGCCGAATTAAAAACAGAAGCAGGCTATTTTCTGCGCATGAGCATTTTTTAAAAGTCTGTCTCCGGCAGCCACACTCTGCGCATGCCCTGTTCCGGACCGCCATTTCGTCCTCTCGTCCCTCCGCGTGAAAAGTAAGGGCGGAGGCTTTGCGCGTGCACGTCGCCGATATCCCCAAGCTGGCAACCGTTAGCGCATGCGCATTAGTCACCCGCTAACTGCGTCAGAAGCTTTAATCAAAGTAAAATTTATTTTTTCGCAGACGGTTAGATTGGAAATCAAAATAGCATTTCAAAACCGTGACTAGATTTAAATTTTGTGACCGGATTTAGTCTAACGAGATGACGCCACTGGTCGAAACCACGCCCCGAAGCCTTTGTTCTTCAGCCGCAGCGAGCGACGGTGGGAGGGGGATCGGGAGGAGGGAGTGGCCCGGTATAAATAATGCCGCGCGCGTCCACATCGGCCATTCTGGGGTCTGTTTAAAGGTGAGTGCGGTTTGTTTGCGAGCGTTATTGTGGGGGCCGGTCTGGGAGGTGGTCAGAAAGGAACTATGTTACGATTATTTTTGCCCCTTTCCCTCAGAATGTGTTACCGTGGCCATTTTCGAACAGTAATTATTTTCCTAACTTAATCCCTTCAGAGGTTATTAGTCGTGGTTTCAGTTCTAATCCAGGACGGCCTAAAAGTCAACATATATCTATATATAAATTATTTTCTCGCCTTAAAAAGCGCATAGATTTTTTCTCATAAAAATGTATTGGCTTCGAACAAATTAATCGTGATTTTTTTTGTAGTTGACTTTTACGCTGTTGGATTTAAATGTATCGTTTGAAGAAACTTAACCTTGTTTTCTTCTTTCCTCTGTTTGTAGGTTTGCTTTTGGTTTTGAGACACCGTTGAACTTACATCGCGAAACAAAGAAAAATCCCCACACAGTTGAGCCTCTGAGACGACACACAAAAATCCAGCTATATTTCTGATCGTCTGTATTGGGAAGGTGTTAAATTCTTTCTGATCCGAAGGAGAACAACTGCCACTAAAAACATAAAAACCATAATATTTAGCAACAACTTCCCTGATTTTTTTGGTCAAGTAACCTTTGTTACTTAACAACCAAAAAGTTGCTATTTTTTTTTCAGAAAATGAGCAAAATCAAATTCATTTTTTTCTTTAAAAACACAGCTTAATCCAAAACTAGAGCTTGAGGCGCTGTCGACGAGAAAATTAATTGGATAGTAAGTGTCGCATTTTCAACCAACTGACCAAAAAAAATATTCAGCTGTGTCGAAGTGAGCTAATGGCACGAAGAAAAAGACAAAAAAAGTGGAGGGGAAGGGTTTTATCTGCGGTGTTAACCCTTAAGACGCAGGCGTTTTGCCACTAAAAATCATAAGGAGTGGTGGTCTCTATAGAAACTCCCATCAGCTCCAGGACTGTCAAGGGTTAATGAGCTCCCACATAACAGATGGTGGTGACTGAGCTATAAAGTGCTGCTTCTTTGTGTGGGAGACGTAGACGTTGAGCTAAATAAGCAATCTGTACATAAAGATTGCAGGGTAAGATATAAATGGACCAAAACCGTGATGACTGGATACTAACCAGCAATAAGTTGGTTTAAAATAAGGGATGAACTGTCTCATTAAATTTATCAATGTTCTGGGGGGAGAGAATGGTTTTTTAAAGTCAGGTGTTATAAAATGTATCTGGATGTGTAATTTTTTAAAGTGGCAATCTAGGAATAAAGATTGCAAAACCGCTTGGGAAAATTGAACAAGTCCAATATCTTTAAAACCCTTGTTGATCTGTTGGACTAGATCTAGTCTGCTTTTTTTTAAAAAAGAAGACCGTGATTCTGTATTTCTCACCCACTACAATATGGCGGTGTTGTTTTAGCTGCTGTCCTTGAAAAGCAACATTGTATCATACCTTTGTAGAATGTTTCCTTTTTCTCCTGTCCCTGTGGAGGGGAGGGAAGGGTTTTTTTAGACCAACAGTGAAATAATAAGATTGTGAGTCTGGCACTCATAAGTACTCCCCGTATGTTAAATAGGTTGTAGTTTATAGAACTGACATAAAATAGTACAAATTGTGTATAAGGTTGTATTGCTGTAGCTTTAATAGAGTGAAGTGTCTTTGTTTCCCCTCCTCTAACCTGTATTTCTAAAATGGCGTCAGTGCTTCGTTCTTTCTGCACAAGAACCCACAAGGCTTCCTGGGCTGGGAGCTGATGTAAGCCGCTTGTAGAAAACTCCTCCCCTTGAATAGCTTGTGCTTTGGTGCCCAGCATAGGCAGTCATGGAAGGGAAAGGAGGAGAAATTGGTGGGGGAGGGGACAACTGGCTTATCCCGCATCACCTTTTCCAAAGTGATTAACAAAATTCCACTCATTTCATCTATAGGAAGTAGCTAAGTACAGCTTGAGAAGTACAACGCGTGACCATAAACTATAAAAGTTTGCCTTTTAGGTTGCGATATCACCGGAGAGCTGGATTGCTTTGATCTCTCAATGTTTGATGTATCTATGCCAACGAATTTTGTTTTAAGTGCCTTTGTTAGTGCCAGGCAGGCAGATTGTTTTATGTCCTCCCCTTTTTTTTTTTAATCTTTTAGGTCCCTTGAGTCAGGGAAGCATGTTACCTAGTTGAATTAAACCTTAACAGATGAAATGCTACCACTGGACCCACATTATCATCAAGTGTCTCTGACACTTGCTGAAATTAACAAGATAAGGTCCTGGATGAGGAAGCCTGATTTTCTCTAGCCACATGTACACAAAATGGGCTGAGGGGAGGTGGGGTAAGACTTGTATTAATTTGCCACATTCCACAGTTCCTGTACAGTACTAGGAAAGAAGTGATCATTAGGAAAAAAGGGAGTCCAGCACTTGTATTACTTCATCAAAGGGAGGGAAACAGCCACAGTTCCACCTGGTAAGCAAAATCTTTCTGGTATTAATTACATTTCACAACCTTCATTTTTGTTCCAAATCACTTTGTTTAGTTTTTTAAACATTTATTTACTTTTTTCTGTTTTTATCTGCCATTGTCAACGCCATGAAGTGACACTAATTGATGCATGCAGGCTTTTAAGGGTGTTCAGTATTTGCCAACCTGCTGAGGACACTAATTACGTGTTTCTCAACTCAGTAATTCCTTAAAATGAGGAATCTGATTACTTCGGTATGTCTGCAAGAACATCAGATACAGTTTGATACTGCCCTTGAGGTGCTGATTCTTGTACAGCAGGGGGCAGCGTTATGCAGAGTAGAAATTAGTGGCTTTATCCAGTGGTAGCATTTCATATTGTAATTTATCTTTTCCTCCCATGTGCTGGTAGCGCTATGCTTGCTATAAGACTTGCCAGCACTAATTGACACATCACATTTTACACAACATCACAAGGTGCTCTGTTCAGTGTGCTGTCCCCATCAATTTAGTTTGCCTGAGGTTTGAGAATACAATGAATATAGTAAAAGATCCATTGATCCATATGGCTGCACAGATGCCAATACATACTTTGGTCAAGTTCACTTTAAGTTCTGAAACAAATTTGTTAAGATAACATCGGACTACAACAGCAGTTATATGATACTTGACAACATGTACACAGCAAGATTATGCAGAAATTAAAATACATTTTACGTTGAAGGAGAAAGGGACAAAGTTTCTTAGCTTTACTGAACACACGCTAGACCTGTGTAGTGAAGACAAAGCTTAAAAAATGATAAAAATAACTCAACTTGAATAAATTACTGTTTTCATAATTAAAGGATTTAGTTTTGAAACCAGTATTGTGAATTAGGGCAGTGACCTAGCCACTACTCACAACCTGTCAATAAGTGTCCCCTTAAATACATTGTGTGAGTGATTCCTTTTAAGGCAAAACAATGAATTTAGAATCTTTGTTTAAACTTTAGAAATGTTTTGGAAACAACGAGAGAGGTGCTGTAGCATTAAGCAGCTATAGGCTTATGCTACCACTTAATATTTTCCCAAAAGGTTTGGTTCCTGTGCCGGATATGACAAATACATTATTATGTCAGCCAGTAATTTGGTGAGGTGATGAAGTGTCACATAATTGGGGATGAGTTGTTAAGGTTTTCTTGTGTTTTGTTTAAAACACCACTAGAAAGCCAACTTGGCTCTGCACAATATCTTTTGCAGTCGGGAAGAGAATTGATTTAAACCATTGTCCTGCATGAGTTGGATGATAGCAAAATCTGCCTTCTCCCCTGCTTTAAAAAACACTTCAAGGAAGATGGGAATAATTCCATGTGAAAATATCAAATTCTTAATCTGTACTGCCAAGAGTATCTCTCAATCCTAAACATACTTAGCAGGAAATTTCATTGGACTGAATTTCCATGTAAGTGGGACTAAAAATTTGATAGAAATTGAACACACCTAAGTCACCATTTTAAGACTCTAGAATCTTCATTTGGGCAGTAACAAGGGACTGGCCAAAGTGTAAACCTAGTATACAGGTATTGCACAACTACCAACTTGGATCTGTTTCTCACAGACCAGAATGATAGTGCTCTTTTTAACACTGCTAAAAGATGCTCAGATCACCTACCCAGTTTTCTTCTGGAAGTGTTCTTTGGGATAGCATGCTGAATTCTCTGAAAAGGTTTAGGATGTGCCATCTACTGCAGCCAGTCGGAGTTTTGCTTCTGACAAGATCACTTGGGGAATTTTTAAAAAATGTTTTATTTCCAAGTTTATCAGATTAATATCTGCTCTTGAGCCTTGGCACTGAGATGAAGAAAGTCCTATATAAGAAAGGGATTTTTAAAAGACATGTACATTTGAGCTAGCATATAGAAGGGCTGAAACTATTCTGTGGGCCCCAGTGCTTAAAAACACCCAGTGTTTGGTTTATAATTTTAAAAGATCTCACAACTGCCAGCTTTCTTGTTCCTGAAATACTGATTTCAGTCTACAGTAATTTATTACCAGCTGCAATTCAATTTTTCATACTTGTTAGACTGGAAGGCTTTTCAATACAGCATAAGAATGAATGGGGTATTTTTAAATAGAAAATGAAGGAAATGTAGTGGAGTGAGTGGTCTTCGAAACTGCAGTAATAGCTATCATTCTCTCGTAATTTCCTTAGAGGCACATTTAAAAATTCTCTGCTAGTATAAATAGAATTCAACTAGTCTATAAAGATGTCTGTTTTAATTGGATTAAAATTTAGATTTCCATTCTCTGAACTGTAAGTACCAAACAACTCTCCATGGAGCCCAATTCTGGAAATTTTACCTTCAGATGAACTGGAGCACTTGAGGGAGATACTGATAACTCAGTAGAGCTACTTAGCTTGTGGTTTTAATATCATTGTGTATTTGCTCTCTCAGTTCTTGATCCCTGTGATAAATCCTGTGTGTTCTGCTTTTGTGAGTCCAAATTATGTAAACAAACTTGGAGAGTTGCTTGCATAATAAAATATTGTAATGAGATTGAGCTGATACAGTTGGGCACAACTTGCACCTAAAACAGCCCAGACTGCAATTTGACAAGTTTGCATACAACTGTTCTGATGAGATTGTTACAAGATGCTTGAAGCTGCTTTGATCACAGGTTTCCCAGCTAACTTTTTTCTTCTTCTTTAAATTAGGATCACAGTTCAATTGTTTTGTCTTAGGTACATTAGCTATCTTGCGTTGTTAACTCCCAGGCACCCAATTAAATGTTTCGCTGTTCTTGCTATCAGCAGTATATAATTACAGTAGTTTTATTGCAGATTGAAATTTATTGAACTTCCAGTTTCCAAAGAAGTAGATAGTTTGTCTCAGTATGTTGGCAAAAGAAAAAAACAACAAAATATTGTAGCACTTCAACTAAATTGTTTTCAGTGTGTCCTTTCAAGGATCAAAGACGAGTACAAATGCTGTCTTATATTTATCCTCATAACCTGGTGGTGAGACACTTTATTTGTATTGTTCTCAGCTCACACTGAAATAAATTTGTATAGAGCTACAATTTTTTGCTTTCCGTCCCCTTTTCCTCTTGAACGTGCAAGTGTTTTCTGTACGGTTAGTTGGCACTTCTATGGAGTTGGTGATCATTTATGTTGCTCTCCTCTTTAGGGACTGAACTAAAATGAAAATGGCTTGTATGTTTAATTATGTAAATTAATATCTTGTAGCTCTTAATCAGTTGCAGCAGCATGCTTTTCTTGAGTCTACATCAGTGCATTTCTAAACCACAGAAAATTACATTGATGAATTGTAAGACCTGCAGGTCTAATAATGGCTGTCTAGTTGTTTCTATCCCAAAAGGTCTTAGAACAGAGGTTTTAAAAAATTATAATATCACATAGGTATTCAAAATTTGATGTGAATGGTGTCTAAACTAAGCCAGGACTACAAAGTTAGAATTATATGGCTTTAACAGCTATTTGGTAGGAGACTGAGAAGGTAGATCAGAATGATTTGCAGCTCCCCGGATTTGCAGTAGATCAAGAGTTTGTTACTCCCAATTATGCCAGTAGTAGTATCAGATGAAAAGCATGTATTTACCATAATCACAAAATTGGGATGTTCTAATGAAATGAGAAATCAGAGGTTTTTCTGTGTGAGGGGGTCTGATTTAGGCTTAATTCTGATGCTGCTTTTGAATTCTAGGAGAGAGGGAGCGTTTTTAAGCACCTTATTTTTTCCATTGGGTTTCAACTAATAGATCTTGGAGACCTAAAAAATTCCACAAGCTTGAAGTCTGCAAACTTCAGACTTTGTTCTTCAATGTTAAGTTTTATGTTGATTGTCTGAAAAATGACCTAATAGGTTGGAATAGAATATGCTTTAGGAATGGCAAGTATATTTTAGGTTAGATTTCTTGACCACTTTGGTAGTTTTGTTAGTTATAATAGGAAATGTTGCAGTATAAAATTCACTAAAATTCAAAATTAAATACATTTAGAAGTTGAAGGGTAGGTTTTAGATCCTGAAATCGGTTTCTACATTTTTTGTAGCAAATTATAGTGTTCATGCTTCAGTTCACAATTAGGGAAGAACAGGCATGATAGGCATATTTGTTAGATGGCATAAAGCATTGACATGGCCATTTATCTAGTTTCCATAAAGTACATATCTAGTTTATACTGTTTTAAAAATAGAATAAGTGTTTCTTTTCATGTGAAATTAATAGCTTTGCCTTACAGTTTTTGGCCTGTTACAATTATTGTTAGATTTCTCTGGTGGTTACTGTGGCATTGTTTGGCCAGGAGGATTTAGCCTAAAATTTCAGGTGTAAGCCATATTCTTGGGTCGTAAGATATGTGTTGTGCAGACTGTTCTATATCTTATCGACATAAACTGATTTATACAATTATGCATAATTACTTTATGCGATGTCATATTTGAGGAATGTATTTGAAGTTCATCTCAACATGCTCAGTTGATAAAGGAATTGCGTATGGTTCAGAAACTTGTTTCAAATTGAATTGACTTAGAATCAGTGCTTTTGAGCAAATAGGTGTATAGTGTTACAGAAATACACTGAAGGGTAGAATTCGAGTTCTTGAAGAAAAACAGTTGCAGTTTGAGGTTGAACAGTATGAGGTGCTGTTGAAGTGTTCTCTAAGCATGCATGCTGGGCTTGGCTAGTTGTGTGATGGTTGGAGGGACTTGGTTAATATGGTTAGCAATTAGAGATACAATGCCATTTTCATAGCTTTATTACAGCATGACTCATTTTTGAGCAAAGTTAAGAGCTGAACTTTGTAAACAATTTAAATTGTTGATAAGTCACTGCCTGTTAAGGATCTTTGTAATTACAATTCTTGGTCTCTGACTAAGATAACTTCTGGTTTTTAATTGATCATCTCATGCCTGAAAACACAGCAGGAAGGCTAAATCAAGTTAATATGGATAGAAGAGGATAGTAAGAAAGGACATTTTTGGTGCAGTGCTTCAATTTATCTAATCATCTTTTAATTTGATCCAGTGGAAAAATTCTAGGATAGTTCTTAGCATAGGCTAAGAAATTATTAAGATTGTACCCATCCTCTGTAAATTCTTGCAAAAGTTTTTTGCATTTAAAAGGGCCTTGAATTTGATATATAAATTCCAGTAGGAAAAAGGACGTCATTTTATGAAAAAAATTCCAATTTGCTTATATTTCATTTTTCAGAAACATCAGTCAAATTTTGAGGGCAAAACCAGTGACATTGTGTGGTACTTACAATCCAGACATGGGCAGATTTGTGCAAATGTAAGAAAGTGACAGTGAGATTGATTGTCTGAAGGCAGAAACTTCATAAAAATGTTTTTACATCTGAAGTAAAGAAAGTGCTACCTCATAGGTCTTTATTTTTATGGGGGTTTCATATTCATTATTTTTTTATCTATAAAAAAGCTCATTATATAATACTATGAATTTTCAATGCATATAGATTCAGCATAAACTAAGTATATGGCTTGAGATTTGCTGTAACATACTGCTTAGCTTGCAGATGTGCTATAGAATCATCATTCTGAGGGGAAAGTTCTTAGAATCCTATTACTTATAGTTTTATTTATAGAGGACTGCAGAGTTTCCTCTATAAAATAGATTTTGGTCCCAATGTGCCATTTTAGCAAAGTGTAAAGCAGAGCATCTTACTAATAAGTTTAACTTTTCATATAGATCAAGAATTCTTACATAAGTTCCATATTAAAATTGTAGTCTGAAACTAGCCATGGAGGCTGAAAACTACTGGCTCAAGTAGAGAATTCTAAGGTCACAAGATACATCATGCACACTGATGCATTAAAACTGACACTTTTTACTGTGGATTATACTATGCAGTTATGCCCAGATGGTATACCAGAGTAAATGGGGGTAGAGGAGATACCATGGAGGTTAATAGTGTTTTTATCATTTATTTCAGAATATAAACGTCGAGATGCAGAATATTATAAAATACATGAATAGACCAAGTTAGATTTCCTGGAGATTTTTTTGGCCATTGGGTTTATTTTAGTTAGATGCCTTCCAAAGATGCATCTGCTTTTTTGAGGGCTGTGTAAACTAAACCTACCTCTCTCTTCATAGATAATAGGGACGGTATTCTTAGTATAGCAAGGAACATTCTGGAACAAGCAATGTATTGGGGAGGGGGAGTTGAGATTATACAAATTGTACCAAAGTTAATCCTTGTATTTTTTTTAATTCTCTCTTGGGAATGTAGTGTTGGAAAGTGCCTGATTGACAGCTCTGGAGACTGAAGTTCTCTTCACTACCAAAGCGAGCTAATTCAGCGCATCATCAGTGCAAGTCTCACCAGTAAATTGTTGCCTTAAATGTGGAAAAGGCCATATTTTGTGGGGTGAAAGGGGAGTTTCAGTCTCCAAAGCCCACTTGTCATTTGGTCTTTCCACCGTGGAGCGAATTCATGAATGTGGGTCTTCAGCACAAATGCTTCACAATTGAACAGAAGCTGCACAAGGATCTCCAAGCAACTGAAACTGGTAACACCCCATTTCCAGTCCTCACGTGGCTGCCAACTCTTCTTGGATATTATTCCATGTACCTGAATTAACAGTAGCTTGTTGATTTCTTCCAGCAACAAACTCGTTTATTTTAAAATATCCAGCTCAAGGGTTTAGAAAACATGGGTGCACACTTGGAACCAGCCTCCTGCTGCAAAGGAAAATTGTTAATATACAGAGGCAGAACTACATGGCAATGACTATCTCACACCACATTCAGAAGATGGCATCTAGTCAAGAGCTGAATTTACCATAGCAAAATAATTGAAAAAAAATGCTGGTGTGAGATAATAGTTGTCATATACAGTAAATGAGTGGTTGTGTTCTACACCAATGATACATGTGTGCCTATAATCCCCTAATGTGTGAAATCTCATGGCAGTACGTGGGATTGACAGGAGACCAGTAGCTGTGTTGTGTTCCTTAGTTTCGCCAACTCGGTATCACTCGGTGCAAGACAACACATGTTTTCCACATAGCCACATTTGCAATATATACTCCAGCTTGCTTCAATTCAAAATGGTGACTACAAGGGGGTCTTTCAAAGAAGCATGTATTGAACTTGCATGGATAGTCCTTTTGGCTGCAAGAGGATGAGCACTTGTAACTGCACACTTAATAAAGAGGTAACCATGGGCACTTTACATGAGTGGAAAAATAGCATTGGTGTTGGGTTAAAACTAGCACTGGACAAACCATTTAAAGGTAGTTCCAGACTATTTAGAATAATCTCAACATCAAGTACATTGCCCACATTGAATATTAGGTTTGCTTCTGAGAAGAACATGAAAAGGACAGTCCATCTTGCACCATGAGTCTGGCAGACCACTTTTAAAAACCAGAAGTATGCAGATAAAATATATAGGTATGCATTTCACAGCCTAAAGAAAGGTAATGTGGAGCTGCAGCAAGCACCGTGCTTTATACCTTGTAAAGTTACGTGTGCTGAACCAGATGTTAACTGAAGAAGGAAAAAATTGCTGCCTTTTACATTGAATGCTGGCACTGCCTGGTACCAAACTAGTTTTAGATCCCAGGTATAGTACTTGATAGGTATGTTGCAGCAAGTGGATTGTGCTTATTGCAATCCATCCTGTCTACATAATCCTGAAAAGAGACATTCCTTCAAAGACGGCAGTGATTAAACTGCAACAGCTGTGCTGTGAAACTTCCTATGAACATTTAAAACGAATAAATACGCTGCAAGTTTCAATGCTGAAATTAACCAGTGTGATCTGAATACTGGGTTGTCAACAAATGGTTCTTCAAGCTTAATGTTCTGTCAAGTGCAGGCAGTCGAATGCTAGATGATATAACGGTGTTTTACCTAGTTAAAAACTACATACAGGATCCATGGGTAATAAGTCTTTAAAATAAACACAGTTCTTTAAATAAAAAATGCACTAGCAGCTGCTGTTCAGTCAACCACTGGGACTTTGATACAAGTGCGGCATTTCAGTAGCTTCGTGGTACTTCAACTCTGGCATCTATCTGATGAAAACGGATCTTGGAGGATTAAGCCTGTGTTTTCAGTGGAAGTGAACGCTGCAAAGAAAACCACTAAAGACCAGAGGAAGAATAGGTGGTCGTGCTTTTATTTGATACGATTTGTAGGCCACGTTTCTCAGTGTGGATTCTTGGGGTGGTTTCCAATGTTAGAACAAGTTTGTTGGCATCAGTGAACTGAACTGATAAGGCCACACTCTTTGCTCAGTGTGGTAATTGCTTCAGAATTGTCAGGTGTTAGTTCTATGAAGCTGATTTGTTCGCATAAGCAGTTTCATTCCTGTAAACCGATTGAGTGGTTGTAAAGTACTGTATCTCAAGAAAAGCTGGATTTGGCTGTAATCTTGAATTCATGCAAGACTAGTTTTGCTGCATTTTGCTAAACTACATAGGTAGATTGCAAAATTAGGCACATCAAACCAAATGTTGATGGGAAATGGATTTAAAGACTGATAGCTTTCAAACTTGGATAGAAATTAGTACAGTGGAGCTGACATGTAAGCAAACTTCCATGAGGCAGTGCTGGTGCCTGAACAGAGTTATTTAAAAAGCAATGGTGTGTGTGTGAGAGCATGAGTTTATTCCAATCAAAATGTTAGATATTCTTTGTTTCCTCTTTCATCCCGTTGGGTGACGAGGGAGATGCAAGGTGGTTCTGGCACTTCTAGTGGCCTCCACCAGTGTTATTTGGTGTTCTTGTAATACTTCTTTGATATCTCTGCACCTTCCTCTGGGTCTACTTCGTGGCCTTTGTCCTTCTCTCCATATATTCCTTGGAATTCCAAGACATTCTCTCCAAAGGGCAAACCACTTTATTTGTTGTGTCTTATCTAGTGCAAGATTGGTTCTATTCCAATTCTTTCCCTTATAACCTCATTTCTGATTTTATCCTTTCTAGTGTTCGATGTACCTGCCTTTTTTTGTATGCAATATTTGGCTGCTTTTCAACCGTCCTCCTGAATTATAACAAAATATATCCATTATGTTGACCTGCAGTATTTCTGAAACCAATTTGCTATTACCATAGTCCAGAGATCATGGTGAAAGGGGTGGTTGTTTAATCAATAATAAAATAATTTTATCCAATTGCTTGTGTTTCTCCCTTGCCAATTCTGTGTTCTAAGAAACATGCATCTGAAGTTCATTAAGTGAACTATTTTTGTCAAAGTGAGGAACTTGCGAAGAAATTATGTGATGTTATTTTAAGTATATTAACAATTGTGGAATTTGAAAGAAATATGTTCATATTTTTGTAAAGGGTAGTGAACTATCAAAAGTAATTGCACACCATTTCCACAATAGGAAATTGTTGACAGTTTGGGAGGGTTTGTAACTTTAGTAAGCATCTCTTGTTTTTAACAGGCTTTTCCACCATGGGCTCCAGACCAATAGATCCAAAGGAGCTTCTGAAAGGACTGGACTGCTTCCTTGGCAAAGATGGAGAAGTCAAAACACATGAAGGCATCAGTAAAATTTTCAAGTAGGTGTTTAGTGTTTAAGATTACAGTAGGAATGCTTGGGACTGAAATATTAAAATGTTGGGTCATTTTTGGTTTTGGCACAAAAGCAGTTTTATTATTGTTGCCCCTTAATTATTTGTTGTGGATTTACTCCTAGGAAGAAGGGCCTTTAAAGAAACACTAGTAAGAAAGTTTTTGAATTTTGTACTTCAGATGCTGTATAATACAGTAACTGCCAGGTTTCCTTACCATCAGTTTGCTGTTGCCTCTGGGTTTTGGAACTCCATTTGGGGGACCAAAATTAGGATCTATTGCAAGACAGATTGCCTTTATTTATATCAGAAAACAAAACAAAATAAAAACACTGCGACATTTTAAATACTAACTGCTATGCAGTATTTTTACTGTGAGTTTTCGTGGATCAAGTCCACTTCTTCAGACATATGAGTAAAATTGCCTTTATTTATTCTACCCATAACCTTTTATCTATGTAGAATGCACATGATAGAGTGATTGGCCTGTATGACATGGAGACAGCTAGAAATAACCAAATCTAGACGTTTCATCAAAGGAGTGCCATGCTGACATTGTTCCAGTTGTACATTTTGTGTGTGTGTGTGTTTCTTTCTAACTTGAATTTTGAAGGCCATATCCCATTAGTGAGATGAGCAGAAGCATGACAGAAACTGCTGTCATAACAGCTAGAATCTTGTTACCCTAATCCCTTGTGAAAGTGTTAATGGGCAACAGAATGTATTTTCCTGAGAGTCCTTTGCAGTAGAATAAAAACCATTGTTGTTTCTTTCCTCCTTTTAGCTTAATGAAAGGTGCACAGAAGATGGTTAGTCGGTGCATATACCTAAACATACTGTTGCGCACACGAGCACAAGATATACTCTCAAAGTAAGAACTCTTGAATATTTTGGGGACTAAAGTAGACTACTGTTTTAAAAGCAAAAAATAAGAAAACTGAAATAACTCTTGATTACTGGAAATTTTCCAGATACACTTTGCTTGTGTAGCATATCTAATTTCTGTTCTTTTTTATTTTTTTACATCAAACTTGATGCAAGTTACTATAAATTGGATAGATTAGAGGTCAACAAGAATAAAATTTCAATACGATAGTACCTCAGATAACATTAAGATTTGGTTCCACAAGTCTTAACATTCTCCGGTTGTTAATGTTGTGTGATGCATTGATCACACAACGTTAAAAAAAGGCCTGTTCCCTTTCCAAAGAGGAAAGGGGGGGGGGCGATCCATCCGCCTGCCTCTTTGGAAAGGGCAGCAGGAAATCCACATGTAGAATCTCTGCTGCCCTTTCCAAAGAGGCAGGTCGATCGTGCATTTGCCAGCTGGGTTGGGGATTGAACTGGCGCGTGGGCCTGTTCTCCCCCCACCCCCCACCCACCCCACGCGCTGATTGCACAAAGGAGTTTTCCCCAAGCTTTTTGCCTTGCAGCACCGCCTGGAACGGTCGGGGGACATTGGAAACAGCACGGATCGGGTCCCCAACCCTCCCAGAGTCAGCAGGGGTGGCTAAGAGCCCGAAAAAAATTCAACCGTGATGGAGCTCTCCACCACCCCTGCTGCCTGTGGGAGGGTTGGGGGACTCGGTCTGTGTAAAAAGCCAGGGAAAACTCCTTTGTGTGATCGGTGCTTGGGTTGGGGGGAACAATGAGCATGTGCGCCGGTTCAACCCCCAACCCAAACACCAATTGCAGTGGAGATCTCTGCCCCAAAGCCTGCAGGGCTGGTTATCATAGTGTTATAATGTTGTGTGATGCAAATGTTTGCCTCAAATTCCCCAGCGGTACCCGATTGTAGCGTTGTCCGAGGTCAACGTTCTCTGAGGTACCACTGTAATTGCATAGGCATCTGCTTTTTTTATTACAGATTTATCAAAGTTGGTGGCTACAAGCTTCTGAACACATGGTTAACCAGCTCAAAAGCATCCAACAATGTCCCACTTCTCCAGCAGATTTTGCTCACACTACAACACCTGCCTCTTACTGTCGATCATCTTAAACAAGTTAGTAAGGCAGCTCTGGATGTTGTTCTTTCTACTTGCATGTTGCAATGGGGATGAGATAGGATGGGGGGGGGACTTATTTGCTGCAAGATGGGAGGGTCAGTAAAGGGTGCCATCTTTTCAGGACCACATTTTTTCTAAAATCACAATCCTTGGGTCCGGCATCACTTTTTGTCACTAGACTCTGTATCTGTGCTCTGTTTCACAACTTGGGACATCTCTCCCTTTCAGAACAACACAGCCAAGTTGGTGAAACAACTCAGCAAGTCAAGTGAAGATGAAGGTAATAACGTGATCTTTGGTGGACGTAGAATTTAATTATGCAGAGTAACGTGGGAACATTTTAATGTAGCCAGTCTATTGGAAATGAGAATATTTTCCTTCCTTTCTAGAGCTTCGCAGATTGGCCTCTGTACTGGTCAGCGATTGGATGGGTGTAATCCGCTCTCAGAGTAGTTCGCAGCCATCAGGTAATTGACTTTGGGTTGTCTTAAAGGTAGTTTAACCACAGAACACTTGTAGCCAAATCTAGCTATTACTAGCTTGATGGGGAATTTTAGGTTAATCATGTATGTAGTGTTTTGTTTGCCTGTTTCTAAAAAATATGTAAGCAGCTTGATTACAGGTGTTGTAATTTTATAAAGTTTCTGGTCATTCCAGAATATTGGAGTGACTTCAGGGTCTTTTCAAAATTCTTTCAACCATTTCATGTTTGATAGGCTCATTTGCCTTTATTAGGCTGAACTTTTGGGTGGGTATTCATGTAGAGAAGTACACTAGTACCCTGGATAACGATGAGACTTGGTTCCACAAGTCTCGTCGTTATCCGGTTTTTAACGTTGTGCGATACATTGATCACACAACATTAAAAAAAGCCCTGTTTCCCTGGA
Organism: Furcifer pardalis; assembly: GCA_030440675.1. NCBI lineage: Eukaryota > Metazoa > Chordata > Lepidosauria > Squamata > Chamaeleonidae > Furcifer > Furcifer pardalis. The sequence goes on from CP126893.1 coordinate 156,110,282, forward strand.
GGCTGCAGCAACCCAGAATGTCGGGATTTGAATCCTGACGTTTTGGCTTGCTGCACTTGCTGAGGACGTCAGGGAAGCCCAGAAACAGCTTGGATTGGGTCTTCCTACCTCCCTGGACCCAGCAGGGGGGTCAGGGCCCCCAAAATTGGTTAAAAAATGTCTTTTTTAATACCAATTTTGGGGTCCCTGACCTTCCTGCCGGGTCCAGGGAGGTGGGAGGACCCGATCTACAGCTGTTTCTGGGCTTCCCCGACGTCCCCAGCCAGTGGAGCAAGCCAAAATGTCAGGGTTCAAACTCTGACGTTTTGGCTTGCTGCACTGGCTGGGGACGTCGGGGAAGCCCAGAAACAGCTGTAGATCGGGTCCCCTGCCTGCTCCAGAGAGATCAGAGGACCCGATCTACACCTGCAGGGTGGCTGGGGGAGCCCCCCGTCAGCTTTCCAGCCACCCCACCCCTGCCTCCATAGCTGCAGGGTGGCTGGGAAGCTGAATGGAGAACCCCGTTCAGCTATCCAGCCACCCTGCTGCTAAGAACGACTGTATCGGATAACGCTAAAAAAAACGTTATCCGGTGCAAATCTTCCCTCCAAATTTGTCGTCGTTATGCGGTTTTAGCATTATCCGATGCAATCGTTATCCGGGGTATTACTGTAGTTACATTTTCTTTTCTGTCCCTAGAAACATGCCCTTAAACCACTGAGGTTCTCATCTCTATTATTTTTTGCAGAGCGAGAAAAGAAAAAGCGCAAGGAGGAAAATAAAACTAAAGCGCCTGCTCAAGAGAAGCCTCAGGAAATGAAATCAGAAGTCAAACCGGAGGAGACTCCAGAGAAGAAAAAGGAAAAGCCCAAATCTCTTCGTACTACAGCGCCTAGCCATGCCAAGTTCCGGTCTACTGGTAAGCACTGTATTATATGCATATAAGTGCTGTTGCTGGGTGTGTTTGTTTATAACAGTTTGCCAAGATTTGGGTTGATCTTGGATTTTCTAGCATGAGCTGGGTACAGATCCATCCAACCCGCGTGACCTTTCCTTATTGCTCCCAAACCATGTGAACAAACAAGCAGTACATTTTTTAATGCTGCATTTGAGTGAGAGTTATGGCTTGTAGTAAAAAAAAAAAGCCAGTTGTGAACTACCGTAGCAGCTGACATTTAATACGCAGGTGGAAACAAATTGAGTTCTGCAGAGTTTGATTAACTCTGGCTGTGTAAGAATTACAAGTGAAAGTATGTAGGGGTAGAAGTGAAATAAAACAAAGAGCTGCTCCTTGCAAAGAAATGGAACCTGCTTCTGCTGAAGATAGCCAAGCAAAGGAATTTCCTTTCTTCTTTCTAGGCTGTGTGATATTCCCCACCCACAAAGTTGGGAAATACTTTTCTGGAATGTCAGGGGGAGGGAAGGCACACTGATAACTGACCAGCCTTAAAATGCAAAGTGAAACTTTGTTTCTTACTAACCAAGAAAGCCTGGCTTTTTGTTAGGACTAAATGGAGATACTGTAACATTAACTGAATTTGAAGCAGCGTCACAGCATGAATTTTCAGTTTTTCTCCCTGTGCTAGTAACCGTATTAGAGGTCTTTGATCTTGAGATTCGTGAAATGACAACAGGCAAATGTTCTGACACTCGTTATTGATGCTAACTTGCAGGTTTGGAAATGGAGACTCCGTCACTTATACCAGTGAAGAAGAACAACAACACTGTCACAAACTCCGACAAATACAACCTGAAGCCAATACCCTTGAAGCGGCAGAAGTAAGTCTCTATTGTCTTAAAGATGGCCTTACCAGATAGATAGATTTGGCTTTTCATCCTTTGTTAATGTATCATTAGATGCGGGAATTGACCAGGATTGAATCTCTTAAACTCGGAGTGCCCAAACTTTTCAGCCGTGGGCCGGTTGTGTGGTTCAGCGGGCTGGTCACATGGTTCTTCCCACCAGAAGTGGAAGTAAAACATGCCTTGCAATTTGTTTTGCAACAGGATGAGAGATTTTTAGGCTGCCATTTTCTCTGCTTTTTAATCAAAGGGTTGCCATACTATGGCCCACAGGCTGTATCCAGCCCTCCATCCCCCTACACCAATTCTGCTTCCAGCAGCAGCAAGAGTGAATTTGTATCTGGGCCAGATCCGGCCTGTGGGCCATAGTTTGGGCACCCCCTTCTTAACTATTTGGGAACACAACTGACTCTCTTAAGTGTTGCACCTTGCTTATACGAAGGTGGTCTAGGAGGCCTCTACCTCCTGGCTTCCATTTCATTTTGTTTCCAGTGGGGCTAGAACCCTGGGAAGTGCTAATTTACAAGAGAGAGATTTCATGATACTTTTATTGTAACAGTTCAGTGCTGGGGTAAAGCCGTATAAAATTGATATGCACTGTATGGCTGATTTTTTCCTTGGGAGTCAGGAAGCAGCTTCATATTCCAAAATAGAAATCAGTCTGTACTAGGCGGAATCGCACCAATCTTTTGGCTTTTCCAGCACCATTTCCCCTTTTCATGAAGTGTGCCTTCCTTTGCCCCACAGCTCATCAGCCCCAGTTGGGGAGAACCCACCTGCTGAGAAGAAATATAAGCCTCTCAACACTACCCCCAATACTACCAAAGAGATTAAAGTGAAGATCATTCCTCCACAGCGTAAGTTTCTCTCGGTGTATTTTTATACTACTTTCTGTCTTAACATTTTGCAAGAGGTGAAAAATGAGGGTACAGAATGGCAAGGTGTGGAAGCATCTAGAACTCCAGGGTTTTGCTCTTACTTGCGAGTGAGTCTGTAGTAAGAAATTATTTTCTTTCAGGGTTTTTTGTTTCTGGTGTATATATATGTAAGTTTTTTAATGGATGTCGGTTGTACCAGTTTAATGTATCAGTTTGTGCTGTTAGCTGCCCAGAGTAGGAAAATCTCCTATATGGGTTGGGTATAAGTATGATTAAAAAAAAAATAATAAATAGTAGGATGTAAGCAAATATGCTTATCATTAGCATGCTTGTGCTTGAAAGTTGAGTTGATTTCCACTCCTTTTGTTGATTCACTACACAGCCATGGAAGGTTTGGGCTTCCTGGATGCCCTAAACTCGGCTCCTGTCCCAGGAATCAAAATCAAAAAGAAGAAGAAAGTGTTGTCACCAACAGCAGCTAAGGTAAGAGGATTTGTTTATTGAGCCACAAGTCCTGTCTTTTCTGGAAATATCTAATTGTAGCAGTGATCAGAATGTATTGAATAATGATCTGTTGTGTGTTTTTTCATCTCAGCCCAGCCCTTTTGAAGGAAAGCCAGCCCCAGAAACGAGTGCTGCTAAGCCGTCTTCCCCTGAGCTTTCTACCTCCTCTGATCCAATGGACGTAGATAGACCTGGTACCCCCGTCCCGGCTGTGGAGGTGCCCGAGGCTATGGAGACAAGTAGGTGATAAGGAAAAAATCCAGTCTGCTGTACCAGTATGATGGGTGCTGTTTACCTGGCTCATCTCCCCTACCTCCCAGAGTGGTTTGTCCAGCAAAACTTCTGATGTCTCAGGGAGAGATCTTGGCTGTCTTGATTCATATTATCTAGAGCAGGAGTTCTCAACCTTTTAAATCTGGGGGGCGGGTCATGCTCCCTCACAGCTTCAGGGTCCGGATGGCCATTTTGCTCTTCCTCCACCACATGGCCCTTCCTGGTGTGGTGGAGGCAGTGGGGGCTGCACATAGAATGGCACTGCGGGCCACAAGCTGAGAATCCCTGCGTTTCCCAAACTTATTCTATCTGTGGAACACTTTACAAACCCTAAAATTTTGACAGAACCCTTTGGTCTTTGTAGCAGAAAGATAGGTTTGGATTTTTCAGTCTTAATAACAACACAAATAAACATAAGAGTTAAAAAACTAAATAAAATTTACAATTCACACATTTAAAACAGAACTTAGTACAGTCTTTAAAATTATACAAGGCTGCTAATTTACCGTTGAGACTGCAGTGTCTCAGCATTTAAGAAGCTTGCCTTGTTAGCTGGAAGGTCAGCAGGTTAGCAGTTCAAGACCTGAGTGCTGCTTAATGGAGTGAGCTCCTGTCTCCATCCCAGCTCCTGCCAATCTAGCAGTTTGGAAGCTAGAAATTGCAAGTAGATAAATAGGTAACGGTTTGGTGGGAAAGTAAACAGCGTTCCATGTACTCCGGTGTCATACCTGCCACATGTCCATGGATATGTCTGCAAATGCTGGCTCTTTGGCTACAAACAGAGATGAGCACTGAACTCTAGAGTTGGATATGACTGGCTTTCGATCAAGGGTGACCTTTACTAGATTACCAGAATTTCATATTTTTTCATGGAACAGTTATTGACCTATGGAACACCAGTGTTCCCCGGAACATCGTTTGGGAAATGCTCATTTAGACTATGACTGGCAGAAGTAGTAAGAGACCGACATGCTCTACTAAAGAAGAGGGTCTTCTTATCTGTTTCATTGGGGTCAGAAAAACATGTGAGTTCTCTGAGGCATATTTTATTGAGTGTGGGCAACTTGTGCTTTTTTTTTTTACAGGCTCCTCTGAACAAGGTGGGCTGCTGGATCTGAAGCCAGACGAGAGCCCGATTGATTCAGCACAATTGACGAAGAAGGGCAAGAAGAAAAAGTCAGTTCGTTGGCAGGAGGAAAGCAAACTACGAGAGTATTTCTACTTTGAGCTGGACGAGACTGAGCGAGGTAGGGTTATTTTCTAGGGAGAATTTGTAAAGTATGCTAGAAAATGTTCACCAGCCGGTAAACAGAGTTTATATTCTTTAATGTCATTTTTGCATGGATAACCCAAGAAAAGAGGTAAAGTTGACAGGAAGGATATTTGCATGTCAACACTTTGTATACTTTACTAGGTTAACCTATGGGTTTATATTTTGATGTGATATTTTACTGTAAAAATTACAAAACAGCATCAACCTGTTTCATATTATGAGCTCCTTTGGTCTAAGCCCCTCCTATAAATTAAATAACATTATACAGTAACTGAAATTCTGTTAGCATGGTTACTAAAGTAAGCCCATTGATTCAATGAGGTTTTGATGAGGCAATTCGTCTGTAAGATTGATTGATGCAGTGGGCCTCTTCTAGTTGCCACTTCGCTTTGTTAAGCAAATGGGGTTTCTTGCCAGTTAGTATGAAGGACTTCCAAGTGAATAACCCATTTTTACAAGGAGTAAAATATATTATTTTTGAAAGTGTTATTTTAAAAAAGAATGCATAATGATATTCAAGAGCTGAATATAATGAAAGAATAACAAATTTCTTCAGGGAGATTTTGGAGCCTTTCCGCTATCACTCTCCAGACAAGCAGGAAAGAGAGGCTTGACCAAAGCAAAGCGAAAGCAATTGCACTTCTATACCACCCCATAGTGCTTAGGACACTCTCTGGGTGGTTCACAAGTTAATTAGCATTTTGCCCCTCAACAGGCTGTGTACTCATTTTACTGACCTCGGAAGGTGGGAAAACTGAGTCAACTTTGAGCCTTGGTCAGGATTGACCTTGCAACCTTTTGGTTGTAGTACAGCAGTTTAACCACTGTGCCACTTAAAGGAGAACAGAATTGATTTCTCCAAATCCACCATAGGAGGACAGCTCTTGGGGAAAGAACTAAAGCAGGGGTGCCCAAATATTTTGGGCTGTGGGCCAGTCACGTGGTTCCTCCCACCAGAAGTGGAAGTAAAACGCACCTTGCAATCTGCTTTGCAACAGGATGAGATTGATTTTAAACTGCCATTTTTCTGCTTAAACCAGGGGTGCCCAAACTTTGACCTGTGGGCCATAGTTTGGGAACCCCTGAACTAACGGATGACCCATGAAGGGGTTTAGTTCAATGTTGTAGAAAGAGTCCTGTATTGGGTTCATCAGTCATCCTTTTATTTCATTGTTCACACAGTCAATGTAAACAAAATCAAGGACTTTGGTGAGGCTGCCAAGCGAGAGATGCTGAAGGACCGCAAAGCTTTTGAGACGGCCCGCCGGCTCAGTCACGACACCATGGAGGAGATCATCCCCTGGAGCTATCCCAAACCCATCGACTTGCCTGTTCCATTGGTGCAGCCGGGAAGTGGCAGCCAGGAGAAGTTCACCCAGGCAGAGCGTGAGAAAGGCATCTTACAGGAAATCTTCCTCTCCAAAGAGAGGTGAGTGGCTTGTCTAGCAGACACAGGCGTGAGAGTGGTTGGCCCATGAGTGTGGCTTGATTTCTGACCTCTGTGGTGTGGTGGCTGTGAAGCAGAGGCTGAAAGGAAGCCTCTGTGTGAGATTTGTTGATCTACGTCAGGGGTTCCCAACCCTTTCAGGCCAGGTCATGCTCTCTCACTCAGCTGCAAAGTCAAGACGGCCATTTTGCCTTGCCTACACAATGGGGGTGACTATTGTGTCCCAATAGCTTCAAAAGGATCACCATTTTGTTTCTTGAATGCCCTTGGATTGGAGGGGTGGGGGCACATGAAATGGCGCTGTGGGCCTTAGGTTGGGAGCCCCTGATGTATGTGAAATAGTTGAGTGTGAGCTGCTTGGATTTAAGGACATGGATTCAGGAAGGAAGCACTGGTGAAGGAAGCCTCATTAAGATCATTTATTTATTTGGTAAAAAGCCAGTGATCCATGTAGGATGAAGGAATTCTACATGACAGCTTTATGCTAAAAGGGCCTGGACACATGATGGCGAACATTTCCACTCTAGGTGTTCTTGGACTTCAATTCCCAGAAGCCCAAATCAGCTGTCCTGCTGATCAGGGCTTCTGGGAATTGAAGTTCAGGAACAACTGGAGTGCCAAGGTTTGCCATCACTGAACTAGTCTTTGGTTTATGTGTCCATTTCTTTTGTAGTTTGTATAGTTTTGACGATGTTCATTCTCTGTGGTGGAGTAGGAGGACCTCTTTATTTTACAACTAGCCAGTGGTTGGGGTTTTAAAAAAAAATTCTCTTGAAGTCTATGTTTGATATTTTCATCTTAACCAAGTCAGGGGTCTTTTCCTATCTGACATCCAGACCAATCTCCTCCCCCCCTTCCTCTCTCTCCCCGCTGCTAGTGTTCCTGACAGCCCGCATGAGCCTGACCCTGAGACTTATGAGCCACTTCCACCTAGGCTCATCCCACTGGACGAGGTAAGTGTGGCGTAACCCTTTTTATACTCCCTACTTTATGCTGGAATAAATGGCCTAGTGGGTTAGAATAAGAACAAGGAATGACACTTAGGGACGGGGAAAAGGAGAAAGTGTCATTTAGAGCAGGCTAAATAAGACTCCTTCCCTAAGCTTTCCTGTTCTTAGGAAAGCTTTAGAAAAGGTGGCTAGAACTCCTACACTGTGTGTCCTTTCCCCCATCTGCATCTTGATTCTTCTTAAACGCTGGGGAGAAACAACTTGGAGAAAGGGGAATACCTTGGCTCAGAAGTAACACTGGCCATCCCCGGGACAGAGTGATTGTCCCTTCCCAAGCATCCCAGCTTCTTGATGCTGGTTCTCTCCCCCCCCCCCCTTTTCCTGGGTTTGAGCAGTCAGCTCCCCAGCCTCTCCTGACTCCTTGTGTCTCCTCTGTCACCTCTCTCAGGAAAACGCCATGGATGAGGCCAACTACGAGGAAAGACTCAACCCAACCAACGCCTCGCAGTCTCCGGACGGAGCTGGGGGCGCCAAGCTGCCCCCGGTCTTGGCCAACCTCATGGGCAGCATGGGGGCAGGCAAGAACCCGCAGGGCCCCAACCCCAACTCCTCCATCAACGTGCAAGAGATCCTCACCTCCATCATGGTAACTAGACCTGCCACAGTAGAGTCATTTTTTAAATAGTGGGGAACACAGAGGACAGCTGGCGTTAGAAAGCAAGATCCTGGGCACTTCATGATAAGTTCTCCTGTCTTGAACAGGAGTTCTTGACCTTTCTAAGCTGCAGGCCGGGCCACGCCCCCTCAGCTGAGCGGGCTGGACTACTGGTCCCTCCCCCGCTGTAAAGACTGCCATAAAACACATCCACGGCTGTCATAAACATGTTTACGACAGCTGCGGGTGCATTTATGACTGTTGTAAACACGCCTGCTTCTGGCGGTGACGTGGGCCACATGAATGGGTGACGTGGGCTGTAGGTTGAGAACCCCTGGTCTTCAATGTAGCTCAGAATCTTGAATCTCTGTTGAGTTGAGCTCTAGCCCATTGAGGTCATGTTGCTCAAATACCCTTCAGATAACCAGAGGGGGTAGACTTTTCTTCTCTGCCTTGAGACAGTATGAAGAGTGAAAGCATTTTCCATTGAACATGACTAGTGGTTCCCTAGAAACCTGGGTCCTGATCCAGAACAAAGCCAGGTGCCTTGATGGTCACCACGCTCAACTGCTCATCAGTCCAAACTAGTAGTTTTAAGCAGAGTGGGCCTACAGGACCAGCATAGCAAAGTGGGGAGGAGGCAGGGTTTGGTTTAGTTCTCTGATGCTATGTGTGTATGTGTTTTTGTTATTTCCTGTTCTGTGCAGGGTGGTGCTAGCAATCAAAGAGCAGAAGAGCTGATGAAGCAGCCAGATTACTCGGACAAGATCAAGCATTTGCTGGGCAACTTGCAGGGCCAGCCTGGACCGAGTCCTTCAGGAGGTAAGAGAGAACTGGACGATCGCATTGGCAGCATTCTTTCCCCACAGTATTTGGCTCTATTTATTATTTTGGATTTACAGTGTACAACATATGACAGCTCTCCGGAAAGGCTGTTGCCTTTGATGTTCAGGTGTGGAAACAGAGGCCTGCGGAGGTACAGGCTGGCCTAAAATCATCATATGGACAATGGGCTAGACCTGAGTCTTTTGAGTTAACCTTCAGGCTAACAAAAACTTGTTTTAGCCGGTTGAGTTTTCAGCTTGTTACAATTAGGTTGCCCATGCTCGAAAGCCACTCATATCCGACTCTAGGGTTTGGTGTTCATCTCCATTTATTGCCAAACAGCCAGCGCTGTCTACGTCTATAGACGTTTCTGTAGACATGTGGCAGGCATAACTAGATATGGGACTCTGTTACATTTCCACCAAAGTTGTTCCTATCTACTTTTAATTTCTTGCTTTTGAACTGCTAAAATGGCAGGAGCTGGGACAGAGACAGGAGCACACTTGGTTGTGAAGTGCTCAGGTCTTGAACTGCTGACCTGCCGGTCATCAAATTCAGCGTCTAAACCAGCAATTCTCAACGTTTTCAGGCCGTAGCCCTGACCACATCTCTTGGGTAGCCGATCCGGCTGGTCATGCGTTTCCTCCAACCCGGAAGCAGAAGTAAAATGTACTACACATGCACAGAACGCATTTAGCAGCATTCTGCATATGTGCAGCACACATTTTACTTTTGTTTCTGGGAGCGGCGAGGGGGCCGGGTCTGGACACGGGCCATACGTTCAGCAATTCTCAACGTTTTCAGGCTGTGGCCCTGACCACACCTCCTGGGTAGCTGATCCGGCTGGTCATGCGGTTCCTCCAACCCGGAAGCAGAAGTAAAATGTACTACACATGCACAGAACGCATTTAGCAGCATTCTGCATATGTGCAGCACACATTTTACTTTTGCTTCTGGGAGCGGCAAGGGGGCCGGGTCTGGACCACGGGCCGTACGTTGCAAATGCCTGGTCTAAACCTAGTCCTATTTGTTTCCATTAGTAATACTTAAAATCTAATCTGCTCTCTTCATAGTTGTCTTTTAACAATGCCTTTCTTTTCCATTCAGTTCCACACACACTGCTTGGACCAGGTCCTGGGCCACTCTCTAATGGATTCCCACCAGGTCCCAAAAATATGCCACATTTCCCTCCGGGAGGGTCAGGAGGACCCATGCCTGGTAAGTAGAGTTAGGAGCAGCAGCCACGTTTGAGTAGATCTGTCCACACAGGGCCCAGGGTGTTTTTTTCTGGCTATGTCCAAGTTTAGATTCCTCAAATTTCTCCTTTGTCTTTCCTAGGACCCCACGGAGGCCCAGGAGGTCCTAACATGCCCCCAGGCCCTGGTGGGCCCAGAGAACCTCGAATGATGGGGCCACCTCCACCCCAGTGTAATGATGGCTACTGGGACCCTCCCGACAGTGGCATGCGTGGTGGCCCTCATGGAGGCATGAGAGGTGGCAGTCCCGGCCCTGGACCTGGACCTTTCCATCGTGGACGTGGTGGCCGAGGCGGAGAGCCCCCTTTCCGTGGTAGAGGCAGTGGCAGACAGAGTGGTGGCCCCCCTAATGGTAGGGGAGGCCCTCCCAACAACAACATGGGCAGTGGCCATGGCGGGGGACACGGCGGTGGTGGCCACGGAGGTCACGGAGGAGGGGGCCACCCAGGGGACCACAACAGGGGACATCCCGGCGGTCATCCTGGGGACCACAGCAGGGGACATCCAGGTGGCCATCCTGGGGACCACGGCAGAGGATATCCAGGGGATCATGGCAGGGGACATCCCGGGGACCACGGCAGGGGACATCCAGGGGACCATGGCAGAGGTCACCCAGGGGACCATGGCTGGGGGCACCGAGGCGGCCATGGTGGAGGTAAATACTTGGATCACTAATTACTGTGCCACTACTATCAGGGTGGGCTTTATAGCAGGAGAGAGGTTGTTTTAGCATTTTTTAATTTCTTAAGGAGGTAAATACTGTATTTTCCTGAAAATAAGGCCTGAGTCTTGCTCCAAAAGATGCATTAGGGCTTATTTTCAGGGGATGTCTTATTAAATACGTCCGTTATAACACATGACATAATTGAATTGCGAAGATTCATATTTGGCACAACCACGTCCCTTTGTTATCAAGTGCCCACATTATTTGTGCATTCTGTTGATACTTCAATTGGTCATTCGGATTAAGTCTCAGGTTTGTCTTTTTTTACATAGGTGTTTATATCTCGTTCAAAGCTGCCTGCTTTGATATTTACAAATACTTAATTATAATTCATATTATCATTTATTTTAACCATGAATGTCAATAATATTATTTATTGATATTTAATAATATATTGTTTTATAATTCAATGTGTCAATTGTGTTTTGCACCGGACGTGCTACTGGTAAATATCCATCTGGCTGACGATTTTAACGGGGGTTTATTTTGGGGGTAGGGCTTATACTACGAGCATCCTGGAAAATCACGCTAGGGTTTATTTTCCAGTTAGGGCTTATTTTTTGGAAAACGGGGTAGCTGCAGACACACACAAAAGGGAGGTGGGTGATGGTGGCATTTTTAAAAAGCAGGAGTTGCCAGAATCTTCACTTGACACCACAAAAGCTGTGTCTTCAGGTAGGGAAAAAACTACTAAGCAAAAATATAGGTCTGCCTTTCTGACATTTTAATGCCACTGCTATGAGTTTTGCCATTTGGAAGTACAGTACAGTAAAACCTCGTATAACGAAATTAATCCATTCCATGAAGTTTTTTGTACAGTGGAAATTTCGTTATACGAATTTCCCATATAAATGCATTAAATGTGATTTCCCATAGGAATGCATTGGGAAAAATTAGTTATGTGAAGTGTGATTTTCCATAGGAATGTATGGGGGGGAACTGTTCCAAAAACTTTTCACTATACGAGGCACCATTTTTCTTCAATTTCCTTTTACTGCCCCCCCCCCCTGGCTGTTAAAGCCTTTTGTTTTACTGTACAGTGGAACCTTATATAACAAATGCTTCTTATTGCAAAAACTCAAATAACAAAATGACAATGAAAAACATGGCATTTCGCATAACAAAAGTCATATAACGAAAGTTCCTGCAGGGAAATTTGCATAGCAATTTTTTTTTGTTATGCAATTTTTTCCATAGGAATTTCCGTTATACGAATTTTTCTATAGCAATCTTCGTATAAAGAAAAAAAATCACATAGCAAACAGCTTTGTGGAATGGATTTTTTTTGTTATACAAGGTTCCACCGTACGTGATTTTCACAATGTTGAAAGGATTGTTGATACTCTGCAGCATCGGTCATACCTAGGGTGTAATTTTTGCATCAAGGAGACATGATTGATGCGAAGTCCTTTTGTGTCTTTGCTGCTGCTGAGTCTGATGCCCCCCCCCCCTTTGTTTCTTTGCTTGTCCTCAGATCGGTCCAAACGTTCCGTGTGTCGCCACTTTACGATGAAAGGCAGCTGCAGGTACGAGAACAATTGTGCCTTCTACCATCCTGGGGTCAACGGGCCTCCCTTGCCCTAGTCGTTGGGCTTCAGCCCCTCCTCCTCCTCCCGGTCTCCTGTGGTATCAGCGCACATTCCTATCTCGTGGACTTTTCTGGGGCTTCCAGGCTCCTGGTTTTGAGACTCATGGCTGCATCCAACTTTTTTATGGCTTCTATGAGGCCCTTGGGACTCTTGGGGGGCCAAAGTGGTGGCCCGGGGACGGACGGACGCCGACTCTTGACATATTTGCTGCTACTGATGGAATTGCCACATCTCTACACACACAGACACCGCCCACAAAAGGAACCACTTTTCCTTCTCTCTGTGGGGCAACGAGAGACAACATGGACTCGGAAGCACAAGAACTGAACGGGGGGCTTTTAAAAACCCTGTTTGTGTAAATGTCCCCATGAAGCCCACAAAAGAACGGAGAGATGTTGCTGTAGATCCCGACCTGGATTCTACTCTTGACGGTTTTCAGGAACCAGACCTGCACTGGAGATTTATTATTATTTGTGCTTTGCCCCCACCCCCCAAAAGAACAGCTCACGTGGGTAAGGACAGGTCTGTTCTTAGAAACGTGTGGGGTGAAGAGCTGCCTATGGATCCTCCTGTGGGGTCAAAGAACTGCTTCTGCCTAAAAACATCTCCCTTCCTGAGCTATAGAGAAGGGAGATTTCTACTAGCTGCCACTTGCACAATCTTGACCCGCCATGCCTCCCTGCATCATCATCATCTCCTCTGTAAAATGCCCCCGTTCCCTGCAGACTGCAAAGATGTGATTTCTCTCGGTGCTAAGCCTCTCATTGGGGGAACCTATGAAATGTTTTCTATGAAAACTCAACCTTGACTCGAATAACTGAGGGGGTAATTTTTTTTGTTTTTGTTTTCCTGATTACACTGTTGTTAGTTGTGGGTTTTAAAACAAAGCCATGTCTTGCACGATGTGGACTATTCTTCACTACACCTTTGGTCTCCCTCCTTTCTTGAAGTGGGTGCAGCTCTACCCCTCTCCTGAGAGAAAGAAACAGTCTCCTAGGTTTTGTATATTTTGTACATTAGTAATAAACATGGTGGAAAACTATGGATTATCTAATTTAACCCTTGCTGTTGGACCTGTTTATTCATCTTGGAAAGAAATAGCTGTTTGTAAACTCTGGTGAAATAAAGAGCGATGGGGTTTGTAGGCTTCTCTGAATCAACCAGTTGGAAGTTGTACAAACTGGGAGAAACTTTTCCTAGAAATCTGTCCTGGTGTGCTTGTTTGGAGGGGGCCACCACTTCCTGTTTCCTTCTAAGGTAAAAGTTTCCCTTGCTTGAAAGCCAGTCGTATCCGAATCTAGGGTTCAGTGCTCATCTTTGTTTCAAAGCCAAAGAGCCAGCGCTGTCTGCTTCTGCAGACATTTACATGGTCAAGTGGCAGGCATGACTAGACACCAGAGCACACAGAACTCTGTTACCTTCCCACCAAAGTGGTCCCTATTTATCTACTTGCAATTTCTTGCTTTCAAACTGCTAGGTTGGCAGGAGCTGGGACAGAGATGGGTGCTCATTCCATCCTGCAGTACTGTACTTGGAACTGCTGACCTTCCGTCTCCCAGTCAGCGTCTTAGCCACTACACAAACTTTTTTCGCCGCCGCCGCCGCCGCCCCCCCCCCCGGCCGCTTGTATCCTGCTCTACAAAAGGGACAGTATATTTCCACTCCCTCCCAGCCCCATTTAGAAAAGACTAAATGAAAAAGTTCTACAGGTTGGTGGGTCTTTGCAGCTCCTGGGTGTTAATCTGCTGATGAAATCTGTTGACAAATACCTGTAGTGGCATGCAGACAGGATTTCTCTAGCCTTCGCCTAGTGCAGGGGTTCCCAAACTTTGCGCTGAGGGCCAGTCATGTGGTCAAGATTGAGCTCACAACCTTTTGGTTGCAGGACAGTAGTGAGGCTTTGGAGTCACGGCTCTACATCAGACTGGGTGTTGAGTAGCTTGGGGTAAGTGGAAGAGCCAGAAATACAAAATGGAACGCCATCCCTTGGTAGAGGTTGAAGCTTCAGCATCAACAAACTTGTAAAACTAGGTAAGGTGCTTTGATACTGCCTAATTTAATATTTCATCAGGAGGGATATAAAGTGCTCGATGATATCCAGTCTTGCAAAGAAAAGAAATGCCAGTTGCTCAATGAATTCTCTGCTGCCGTGGTTCCCCCCCCCCCCAAAAAAAAGGGGCAATTTGAGAATGAATTATTAACAGTGAATTGCTTGTTTAGACCAGGTTAATGGCTTTTTAGGCTTCCTCCTAAAGTGAATAGTTTACTTTTTGAATAATAACTTTATGTCATGGGATGGGGGGGGGGGGAGATCAGGATTTTAGAGATGCTTAGGTGGGGCATGGCCAAACAAAGGTTGAGAACCACTGGTCTACTTGCTGCCTTTTTAAAAGCAAATTACTGTACAGTACTATATTAGAAAAGCTGGAGGTAAGTTTAGTGGCATGTTAAAAGCAGAAGCAAATTACCTATCGATTTGAGACCAAGGGCTGCATGATGTTTTCTGCTTCTTGAATAACACAGGTAACCTTTGTAGATCTCTTTCTGGAAATATTTCATGTTGACTCCCAAGAAAAGCTGTGTATCCCATGTGCAAAATTTTAAATTGAGAGTAGATGATAGTTCAGTGGTTGCGAACCTATGGCATGCATGCTAGAGGTGGCACAAACAGGCCTCTTTGTTGGCAAACACACCATCAAGGGGAAGCCCTGCCAGCCGGATGGTGCCAATAGTAATGTCACTTCCCCAACACCCCCTGCCAATGGGGAGAGAGGGGAGGCTGAAATCCTCCCCCTGGTGTTGGTGGCGGTGGCAGGGATAAGACGCCCTCTACCCATGTCTCCTAGGAGTCAGGCATACCCATGCAGAAAAGCAGGGCACCCATGTGACTTCTCTGGAGGCACACTGATGACATCACAATGGTGTGTGGGCATGTGCAGTGAGTGCCTGCCTGAGTGCCGCCTCCTAGGGCACTTGGTCTCTAAAAGGTTCGCCATCACTGGTAGTTTTATCAGACATTAAGGGTAGCTTGAGTCCTCCCATGTTTTTGCTTCAACAATTCAATATGTGAGGGAGTTGGTGTAGAAACTGTAAACGCTCACCAGGGTCTGAAGTAGTGTTTTCCCCCAACCTGTAAAGATCCCAAGCATTCCCTCCTGATCTCCATAGAAATACTAAGCTCAACCTGGCTTAGCTTCACAGAATCAAACGGGAGAGGCGTGTATCCTGTCATGGTCTGGCAAGGTCCAGGAGCAGCCCATTTTTTACAATGTAGTTGTAAAACAAAACAGTCTTGTGCTCCAGAAACCTGTTCCCAATTTTCTTGCCAGGTTCTCTCCAGCCTGCTGCAGTTTTACTTTATAGGAGAGGTGCCCAAACTATAGCCTGTGGGCCAGATCTGGCCCACAGTGCCAAATCATCTGCCCTGCCCCACCCTCACCACTCCTGAAAGTGGAAGCAAAAAACATGCCCACAAAACGCTGCTGCAAGAGCACCCCCGTGGCTGTTGTAAACACATTTCTTCTTCGTGGTCCCTGTGAAGCCACACTAATGGGTTTAGTTCGCGCATGCGCAGTTCAGTCCGGAAATCTTCCATAGCTTTGTAGGAGTCTCAGACTCCGCCCTTCATGCCAATCAGGAGCGAGCCCGCCCCCAATCCCCAGTTCTTTCTTTGCCGCCGCAAGAGTCAGCCGCGTCTTCCGTAGCTCCCTTCGTGCCAAGCCCAACGGTTTTTCCCTCCTTTTTTAACTGAGAGCGATTTAATAGTTCTTGCTTAATATTTAAATTCTATTGTTTTGCCCTTTCAATCACTCATGTTAGGGTGTGGAGTAGAACTCTCTCCTACCTCCACTGGGCACTTCCATCACTGCTGACCCATTATTGATGTCATACCTTGGAATACAACCTGTTTCTTCCATTGCAGTTTTCACCATGGGCCTCAGTTTGTGTAGCGGAACCTATTGCATCCCGCTGTCTGATTCACCACATCATAGAGTCCACCCCTTCTCAACTGTTTGTGGATCGTGAAGACAATGCTTAGCCATTTCCATCTCTTTATTGAGTGGAACCTTTGGCTATTATTTTTATTGTTCCAGTGTGGCACCATGCTGCCAAGGTCCATAGGACAATACTATAAGCACACTCACTTTTGCTTCACTCTGCCTCTCCATCCACATTTAGTTTGGATTTGTTTTCCTCATCTATTTCACTTGGGGACATTAATGCAGAAATACAGACATTCATACAGTATGCATTTTTATCACACGATCAGTTCTTTCTGATTCTACATCAACATCCTGCATAGGACACCTGAGGACATATTTTTCTATGCTAATGACATTAAAGATCTCACTTTCTATGTCACAAAAGAACAATTACAGTACATACTTCCCTAAATTTCCCTCTATATCAGGGAGCAGACGATTAATAATATAATACAGTACCAAGCTATTCCCCTTCTGTGTCAAATCCACATCATAACTCTTCCTGCCTTTCTCAGTCATAATTTCCAGGACCTGAGGCCATGGGGACTAGTTCTGCATCCCTTACTAAGGATTTTTTGTTCATACACTGCTCTAATCCTAAATATTGACAATTACTTTAGATATGGACAGCCAAGATCCTTCCTCCCATCCGTAGTTTCCACTGTCATGATGCCAGTGTCATAGTTTCCACCAGCATGATGCCAGTGTCTCTGGATGTATAGACCAGGCATGGGTATATCCATCCACAGTATACCTAATCTAACATTTATAACTCTTCTATGAAGGGATTATAGGCATCACTATCAGAATCCTCCCTAACTGCACTCAACTGGATCCAACCCTGGTTGATTTTATTCCCACCTTTCTCTACTCAAAATGGCACTGTGCCTCTAACTATCAGGGACACCTAACCTTCTTTGGTCACGTTGATATCCTGATCCATTTTATGTACATAGCTTATAAGGTTCTTCTTCTTCTAATAATAATAATAATAAGAAGAAGAAGACATACGTGATCCATTAGCACTCAAGTGGTCTTCAAGTTACTAAGGCACTGAATCTATCTAAGTGGATTATGCAAGACACCACTTCCCATTTGTTCTACCAGTCGCTTTACTCATCGGGCACACAGATTTCTATTCATATGTACTTCAGTGTCTAACCCTCTCTTTCATTGATGGTGGCTCGACATGCATATAAATTTGGCCTGGACAAGAACCGCTTGCCCCTGGACATCCATAATTGCAATTTTAGCATAATTCATTGGTATCTTTACACAGACGTCATCTGTATAAAATTAATTTTTAATTTTTGGTGATATTAACCAGGAATACTTTGAACCACTGATTTTCTACATATCCGTGACTTACCTCATGACAGAACAATGCTATAGCAGACTAGATAGATTAATTAAGCTCACAAAGGATACGTCAATGAGGCTAGATAACAGACAGTGGGTGAAGCGATAGGATCGACCTTAAATTGATTGGTTTGCATATCCAGGATAAAGGAGACATATATATATTATCTACCAGAGCAGAATTATGCCCCGACCTAGCAAATATGTTCCTTCCTAGCGGATGTAATGTCTCCATGTCTTCGTCTTCAATTTATTACCGGGGCAATTAATTTCTTCGTTGAATCGGTATTGTCTATTCTTCCCTATAATCTACACCAGTATGTCCTCTACATGTTGTTAACATGCTACAGGATTACATTCTTCCTCCAACGAACCTTATCACAAGGCACCACGAATACATTTTCACCGTCCTTTCTAGAACATTGACTATGATAACCTTTACTATATATCTTAACAGTTTGTTATCTAATATGCCATCTACTAAGGTCTACTTATTATATGGATTTATTTATTTGTTGCAACTAGAAAATGGGATAAGGACTCCCCCATCCACTCCATGCATCAACCTGGTATCACATATCTCCAGGTCTGTCCCACCTCAGAGGTACAGATGTCCATATTGACTACTTCCTTGCTAATACAGTTCTTCATTTCTGAATCACAGCTACCTCAGTCAGGCCATAACTGCTCCCAACCATTTCTCATTTTGGTCCGGGTGTAACACACCTACAGAATAATGAACGGTGATCTCCTCTCCCATAGTATGTGCCATGACACTGTTTAACGTATTGTAATTGCCTGTTTCTGCACACATCCTACCTCCCAGGTGGCTTACGTGTCACTCTAATGACTTACTGTATTTTCGATCTAGAAATTATTAGATCTTTTATATTCACTTTTACTCCAAGGGGTAATACTGTGTATTGTATTGTGCGTAGGGGTAATACTGTGTATGGCCCCCCTTTTTTTCTCGAGGGGTCACCATATCCCCCTTTCTGTCATTGAAACCAACCAATCTCTGTATCATTTCTTATCCATATACAGTCAAACCTCGCATAAAGAGCGACTCGATTTAAGAGTAACTCGCTTGAAGAGCAGAATTTTCTCTGAATGTTCGCTTCGCTTAACGAATAAAGCCAACCAGAACTCGCTTAACAAATAAATCAGGGTTCACAATCCCCCCCACAATTGGTCACTTACAATGGTGTTTCGCTTACAGAGCAGACTCACTTAAAGAGCAATCCTGTGGAACGCATTATGCTCTTTAAGTGAGGCACAACTGTATCGTGTGTATATATATTATAACACATGACTTTCGCACATGAGATGATGCACCATCCTCTACATTCTGGATAGCAATTAACCTGTTGTCAGGACATTAGCCAACTGAGGAGATTCTTGGTATCATTCCCATCAGCTAATATTTTCACTGGATAGTGGGAACTATTATATTATCTTGCTAACTTGCTGACCAATTGGCTCTGAATGTTCAATTTGCTCCTTTTTATTGTCATCTGCATTCACTTTACCTGTGCAAACTCTATCTCTGAGTCAGCCTACTGCCTGTCAAGATTTGTTTGGCACTACTGTGTCCATGCTAGATGAGATGCTAGCTCTTGTGCAGTGTAGGGGTATTAGCTGTGCCGCTGCAGTGACAACCCGCCAGCCTGTTAGTCAGCTTTTTAATCACCCATTAGTGTGGCTTCACAGGGACCACGCAGAAGAAAGGCAAGTTGCTTACCTGTAACTGATGTTCTTCGAGTGGTCACCTGTGAAGCCACACGCTCCCGCCCATCCTCCCCACTATTGTCACTGCCAGCTGTCAGACATTTTTCTGCGGCGGCAACATTTGAACTGGGGATTGGGGGCGGGCTCGCTCCTGATTGGCATGAAGGGCGGAGTCTGAAACTCCTACAAAGCTATGGAAGATTTCTGGACTGAACTGCGCATGCGCGAACTAAACCCATTAGTGTGGCTTCACAGGTGACCACTCGAAGAACATCAGTTACAGGTAAGCAACTTGCCTTTACGACAGCTGTGGGTGCCTTTTAAGGCAGCGTTTTGTGCAAGTGTGGGTGCGTTTACTTCCGCTTCCGGTGGAAGGAACCACGTGACTGGCCCACTGAACCATGTGACCGGCTCAGAGCTCGAAAAGTTTGGGCATCCCTGGTTTAAAGGAAACCAGACCCGGGTCAGTGAAAAACATTTGTAATCTTACACATGGCTGCAGATTCACGGAGTGTAATCAGCCAGACTCTAAAAAACAATAGGTAGGAGTACTGTAGTCCTGTCCTTCAGCCACTCGCAAGTAGAGCCCGACTAGCTGCTGCTCATTCTAGCAAGGAAGCCTAGAAAATTATTGTCCCAAATACCACTGAGGAAGCATGAACGCTACCGTGCCATAATGACATGCAGCAGCAGAATCAATGAAGATGGGTTCTTTTCTAGTAGATTCAACGATGCTTGATTGTTTTCTAGCCTTCATGTATGCAGAGAGAGACTTAAAACTGGTCTGCCAATTACTGCCAGAAAAAAGCACCACCGAGGACTTAAGTTTGGCCAACGACAAAGCCAAGACAGTGGCTTCATTTTGGCAGCCCAGGGTTTGATTGGGACACGAAGGAAGAACTACCATATATACTCGAGTATAAGCCGACCTGAATATAAGCCAAGGTATCTAATTTTGACCAGAAAACCCAGGAGAATAGATTGACCTGAGTATAAGCCAAGGGTGGGAAATGCAGCAGCTCCTAGTGAGTTTCAATAACTTTTGGGTCTAAATACTCAAGCATATTCAATAATTGCTTAATTAGTTCAAAATGAGAATATAGTAGACCAGGGGTTTCCAAACTAAGACCTGTGAGCTGCATTTGGCCCACAGCACCATTTCATGTGGCCCATCACCACTCCAAGGACATCTGAGAAACAAAATGGTCACCACTTTGAAGCTGTTGGGACAAAATGTCTGCCCCCATCATGAAGGTAGGGCAAAATGGTCATCCAGCCCTCGAAGCTGACTGAGAGAGCATGACCCGGCTCCCGGCTTGTAAAGGTTGGGAAACCTTGTAGCAGACCATGACAACTTCACTTCTTTGTCCGCTTGGCAGAGTTTTGTTTCGGGAGCAGAGAGGGTTGAGCTGAAGGCTATTCTGGAGACTAGTTTGGCTTCTGCTCTTCCAAAGTCCTTACACTTCCCTAGGCCTGGGTTTCACACAGAACTTGGAGCAGTGACTTTTAAAAAAAAGAGGTACCAGAGAATAAACAAAACAAAAACGCTCTGTGTGTGTACGTTCACAACACAATACAGTCGCATGGCTGGAAAGTCACAGCGAATGCCCAGCTCAAATGACTTGGCCCTGCCACCACCGCATCCCCAGAGTCTTGTTCTCCAGACAAAACACAAGACATTCTGCTTTCAAAAACACCCATCACATTTTAATTTAGTAAGTTTTACGTGCCTCTGCTCCACCCTATTCTCACCAAGAGAAGCCAATGTAGGGACTGCTCTGTTAAATGAGAATCCTTTCAAATGCATCTGCTTGGTGGAAAACTAGCCCTTCTGAAACCATTCCGTGCTTGACCAACATCCTCACCATCTTCACGTTCTTGCTAACGGTGAGGAGGCCAAGCAAGCATCTTTTGAGCAGTCTGGGTCACCGTCAGTCTCTCTCCCACCCAGCTGTCAGATAAACCAGAGAGTCTTATCTTCATAAGAGCGGGAGGTGCTTCCACTCAGGAAGTGGAACGAGGCTGGACAGGTTCCTCCAGAGACTCCAACTCTTTCTGCCTTACTCCCGGGGTCGGTTGACAAGGACTTCGCCCAAGGCTTCCAACACTTCACGTTTGTACTCTTCAAAGTCACCGTCTATCTGGTTGACCGTCTTGTCCTCCACTACCCAGAGCTGGCAGTTGGTCTCTGTGATAAGCCGGGCATCGTGGCTGACAATGATCACAGCTGGAAGAAGAGAAGAAAAGAGTTAGCAGTCACGGCTGTATTTGCCTTCCAGAAATCTCTTCCCCACAAGCAGCATTTCCCAAACTATGGTCTGTGGAACATTGGTGGACTTCAATTCCCAGAAGCCTCAGTCAGTACATTGGGTCATCAGTGCTTTGGAGGAATTGACTTGGGATTCTGGGAACTGAAGTCCACCCCACCCCCTTGTTGGAAAACACTGCCCTAGAGACTGTGTCTCCTCCAATCTACTCACTCCTGCCAAGTGAACTGCGCCTCCAGACGGAGCTGCTGCCCTTCAGAAAGGGGGTTAATACCTGGCTGGCGGGGCATGTGTGGGGTGTGGGCCAGGTGGTCACCTCAGCCAGCTGGCTCTTTTGACCCCCACCTCTCTCCCTGTTATCTTTTAATTTTTTAATTCTTTTAACTTTTAAATTGTTTTAACCGTTTAATGTAACCAATGTGTTTAATTGTGTTTTTAGTCTTGTAAGCCACCCTGGGTCTTTTGATGAGGGTGGGATATAAATTTGATTAATAAATAAAATAAACAAATACCATCATTCCTCACAAAAGCACAGCCATATGGTACTGAGTTCCTTGGAGGAATACCAGATACTGGGAAGTATGATCAGGATATTGCTACTAGTAGGGCAGTGGTGGTAAACCTATGGCATGCATGCTAGAGGGGGTACTCAGAGCCCTCTCTGTGGGCATGAGGGTCATCACCCCAGCACAGATTTTGCTCCATCCCTCTGCCCAGCAGCCCACTGGGAATGCTTCCTCTCTCCCCCAGCACAGAGTCTGTGCCACCCCCCTGCCCAGAAGCCCAATGAGAGCACCTCTTCCCTCCCCACTGCACAAAGGTCACCCAACCCCTCTGCAGTATGGACAACAGCTTGTTGAGTTTGGGCACTCGGTCTCTAAAAGGTTCGCCATCACTGTACTAGCGAACGGAATTGTCACAGATCCTATAGTTCCCTATGCTGTGAATTCTATGTGACTTACACATGCCTTAGTGTTAATGCAAGTGCCTGCTCAGCACTGATCTACTATTGTTGCAAGGTGAATATGGCCATGTTGCTTTAAGACTGTTTGCAGAGACTCACTGAAGACGGCCAGGTGCTGTGAGTCAGCACAAAAACCAACAAGCCTCTGAGCATATTAAGAAGCACATCTGAGTGCAGACTTTGGCTTGCAGCTTTTGCCTGCCCTTGGCCTGACATGCTGTTGTTTGCATTCACTATCAGCCATCTGCCATGATTTATGCCTGAGCCAGTGTCTGGAGTGTGTTCCGCTCAGGGAGCTTCGTTGTGACACCTGAAAAGCCACAGAGTTCCCGGAAGGATTGCTTCACAGCTTCTTCTCAGCTACTCTCTACAGTGGACCTGAAGTCAAAGTGCTTTTGGACCAACGAAACATGCTACCCACTTTGTGTGGCGATACGTGGGTAAGCAGAGACGAACTGTGTGCGCTATACTTGGCGGAGTAAAGACTGTGTGTGTTGGACTGTGGAACTTTGTAAATATTGTTCTTCTTCGTGGTCCCCTGTGAAGCCACACTAATGGGTTTTCCTGCGCCTGCGCAGTAGCATCGGAATCTTCCAGAGCTCTTTCAGAGTCAAAGACTCCACCCCCGCGCCTCCCCACCAGCGGTCCCGCCCCCAAACCTTCCCCAGTTCTCTTTTTACCGCCGCAGAGATCGGTTGTCTTTTTCAGAGCTCCCTTCGCGCCTTTTTAACGGATGCTGCGTTTGAATCTCCCCCCTTTTTTCTATAACCTCTAATCTCTTTCCTTTCACTCTATTCTTATAAATAGCTTTTTCTGTGTCCCCCCCCCTTCGCTTGTTGCGATTACAGTTGAAACAGTTTATTATTGCAGTTGTTTGTTGCTCCGTATAGTATTCCTGTCCCCCCCCCCCCTTTTGCTGGTTGCAAGTATAGTTTTAATAGCCTAGATTTTTCTCTTACCTAGTTCAATTGAAATTAAGGTTTTACTGGTGCATGTAGTTTATGGCAGCACCCGCTCCGTTTAAACGTTGCAAGTCTTGTAATAACAAGATCCCTCTTAAGGACGGCCACGAGGAGTGCTTGTTTTGTTTAGGAGAAGCACACCAAACTCAATCGTGCCTAGTTTGTGCTAAATTTACCAGGGTTGCTCGGAGGAATAGAGAATCCCGCCTTAAGCTCCATTTGCTAGAGACTGCCCTCCGCCCAGCCCCTCTAA
This sequence comes from Furcifer pardalis, assembly GCA_030440675.1. Classification (NCBI taxonomy): domain Eukaryota; kingdom Metazoa; phylum Chordata; class Lepidosauria; order Squamata; family Chamaeleonidae; genus Furcifer; species Furcifer pardalis. The sequence continues at coordinate 156,133,954 of CP126893.1, forward strand.
CCGTTTCAGCTTCAGACTCAATGGAGCCTCAATCTTCTAAGTCCGCTGAAACTCGCAAATCTGCCTCTGCTTCACAAAAGAAACAGAAGCATGGTCAGGCTGCTTCTAAGCCAATGCACTCTTCAGCAGAGACTTCCAAAAAGAAAGACAAATCAAAATCCAAGCCAGTGAAACTGAACACCCCCCCCCCTCGCCGGGGCTCAGCCTTTCCAAGAACACATGCTGCCTCGGAGCCCAGACGCTCCCCCTCCTCCTCTGCCTCAGGGGAGGGGAGAGAGACTAACATTCCACACCTCTCTCCATTCACTCCTTCTGTCAATGTCGAGCTGCCTGCCTCTCCTTCCTTGTCAGTACAATTAGCATCGGCCCCTCCCACCCCGATACAATCAGAGACTGAGAGGGGCAGAACCAAACAGGCTAAAAAGCATAGAAGACACACACACACTTCTTCTTCTGATTCTTCATCCTCTTCTTCATCCTCTCCCTCACCACCCCCCAAAAAGAAGAAGAAAAAGAAGTCTCACAAGGCAGAAGTATATTATCCCCAGGATTTTTACTTCTCTCCACGTCTAGCCTACTCCGACTACTATGATGACTGCTATGATCTCCAGGATGGCCAGAGGGGCCTATATTTTCAGCCATATGACACATATGGAATGGAGCCTTTGCCCTCCTTCCGTGTCTCTCGACGTCATGGGAAAAATAAACACAAGAGTGGTCTCCCCAATTGGGAGCAGCCTCTGGTGTCGTCGATGTCTGAGGACTCCTCCTCCTCAAATGATGACTGTCGTCAATCTCAACGTCATAAGAGGCATAGACATGGAAAAGCAAAGAATCAACACCGGCCTCAAGGCTCTCGAGCATGTACTTTGAGGCCCAATTCCACTCCAGCCTCCATATCTAAGCACCCACCTGCTTCCACGTCTAGGAACCTTATGACATCTAAACCCCAGACACTGGCGTCTACCTCTGGCCCTCGCCAGGCACAACACCAGTCCCGTTCTCAGCCCAGTGGGCCGGATTCTCCACGCCAGGAGAACCTTGATTTTGAATTATCTCAAGCTGCTACCACACCTCCACGTCAATCTAAAAAGAGGAAAAGGAAACATAGGTCGACATCATCTTCCACGTCATCTTCCACCTCCATGTCAGAGCCCTCAACACCCATTCGGTCTCAACCACCCTCACCAGCCCCTTCTTCCCCTGCGTCTGAAGTCATGGAATCGAATCCCTCCTCACCCCCAGACGATTACAGGGCCTATACAGAACTGGTAGCCAAAATGACAAGGTCTCTTGAGCTTGAGGCAAAAAGAAAGGAATCCAGGCAGGTGGATACAGTATTTGACCCTATATCCAAGAATAAACTGCACCCAATCCAACTTGCTATGGTGCCTTCTATACTGGAAAGGGTAAAGGAGAATTGGGTTAAACCTTCCTCAACATTACCTGTTTCCAAATGCATTGACAATATGTACAAGGTACTGGATGATGAGGCAAAATTTCTTTCTAAACACCCTCATCCTATCAATGTAGAAGACTATTATACAAACAACCAGGTCCATCATCGCTGCCAGACGGGTCTCAGCACGGACGGTCTTCAAGTTGCTCGGCCACATGGCATCCACGACCACGATCATCCAACTCTCACGTCTACGCATGAGACCTCTACAAATATGGTTCCTTCACAGCTTCAACCATCAAACAGACTCCATGTCAACACCCTTATACATTCCAAGACAGTTGCGTTTACAGCTGAGATGGTGGACTCACCCACAGAACCTAACTACAGGCAGATACTTTGTGCCACTGACCCCGACCATCCAAGTCACCACAGATGCCAGCACGTCAGGATGGGGTGCACACTGCCAGGGACTTCAAATCAATGGCCACTGGTCAATTCAGGAACGTCGACTCCACATCAACAACCTGGAGCTCCTTGCAATTTGGAAGGCCTTGAAAGCGTTTGAACCAGTCATAACCAACCAAATTGTCCAAATTCTGACCGACAACACAACTGCGATGTTTTACATAAACAAACAGGGGGGAACTCACTCAATACCTCTCCTTCACATGACCATAGCCTTCTGGGATTGGTGTGTCCAACGCAATGTACTCCCCAGAGCGGTACATTTGGCGGGGGTCAACAATGCAGAAGCAGACCACCTGAGCAGGTCGTCGAGCCAACTACACGAATGGGAACTCAACCCCATCATCTATCTCTCACACGGTGCTGGGGCCAACCATCTCTGGACCTCTTTGCAACACACCTCAACAAGAAATGCACCCTTTATTGCTCCAGGACCGGAATCGGACCAGGATCACTCGGAGATGCCTTCATGATAGATTGGACTCGGGAGTTTCTCTACATATTCCCTCCGTTTCCGCTTCTATACCAAGTTGTGTCTCTCCTGCAGCATCGCCGCACACATGCCATTCTGATAACTCCATGGTGGCCGAGACAAGCCTGGCTCACGACCCTTCTGAACATTTCCTCACAGCATCGCCTTCTTCCTCTGCAACAAGATATCATCTCGAGGAACCACTCTCAGGTTCTCCATCCAGATGTCCACACACTCAAACTGACTGTGTGGCTAATTCTCCCACTCTGAAGAGAGTGCTGTTGGCGTCAAGGAAACCCTCGACTGTTGCTAACTATAGCAACAAGTGGAGAAAATTCATCTCCTTCACTAATGATGCAAGCCTCCCATCCACACCTACTACGTTGTCCACTGTGTTGAAGTTTTTGCTGCACTTAAAACAATCTGGCCTTGCAATTTCGTCCCTTAAAGTCTATCTGGCAGCCATTGTGGCTCATCAGCCCATTGACTCTGAAGCTAGAAACATTTTTCGGAATGACACCCTAAAATCCTTTCTGAAGGGTCTCTCAAATCTGTACCCAGACAAAGTCACTCCAGTATCCCAGTGGTCACTCCCCCTGGTATTACAAAAGCTGACAGAGGGGCCATTTGAGCCACTCGCTTCAGCACCTCTGCATCTTCTCTCTTACAAGACAGCTTTTCTCCTTGCTATTACGTCTGCTCGCAGGGTCAGTGAATTGGCAGCCCTCCGTTCAGACCCTCCTTATACCCAGTTTTATCCTGAGAAGGTGACTTTACATACTGATGTCTCTTTCCTTCCTAAAGTTGTATCTCCTTTCCACATGAATCAACCTATCATCCTTCCCACCTTTTTTCCTAACCCTTCCACAACTGTTGAGAAGGCGATGCACACCCTAGATGTGCGTCGGGCCCTAGCCTTCTACATTGATAGGACGAGGGAATTCAGACTTTCTCAGAGACTTTTTGTTGCCCATGCGGGCCCTAGGAAGGGTAAGGCTTTATCCTCCCAACGCCTATCTCACTGGATAGTAGAGACAATTACCCTGGCGTACCAGCTTGCACAGAAGCCTGTTCCGGAACACCTGCGAGCACACTCCACCAGGGCTTCTTCAACCTCCACTGCTTTCGCGGCTGGAGTATCTTTGCCATTAATTTGTCAAGCTGCAACATGGAAGCAGCCCACAACCTTCATCAGGCACTACCGGATCGATGTCCGTCAGAAGCAGGAGGCACAGTTTGGGAGACGTATTCTCTCAGCAGTCCTCCAGTGACACCCCGCCAGCCGGGTAAGTCAGCTTTTCAATCACCCATTAGTGTGGCTTCACAGGGGACCACGAAGAAGAAGAGCAGGTTGCTTACCTGTAATTGATGTTCTTCGAGTGGTCACCTGTGAAGCCACACCTTTCCCACCCATCCTCCCCTCTGGTGTCACTGTCGCAATTTTACTAATCATACTGCGGCGGCACCTTGGAACTGGGGAAGGTTTGGGGGCGGGACCGCTGGTGGGGAGGCGCGGGGGTGGAGTCTTTGACTCTGAAAGAGCTCTGGAAGATTCCGATGCTACTGCGCAGGCGCAGGAAAACCCATTAGTGTGGCTTCACAGGTGACCACTCGAAGAACATCAATTACAGGTAAGCAACCTGCTCTTACTGCTGAAAGTCAAGCTAGTTTGTTTTCTGCCTGCTGTGTGTGTGTGTGTGTGTGTGTGTGTGTGTGTGTGTGTGTGTGTGTGTGTGTGTGTGTGTGTGTGTGTGTGTGTGTGTGTGTGTGTGTGTGTGTGTGTGTGTGTGTGTGTGTGTGTGTGTGTGTGTGTGTATTTTGCACTCCTCAAGAGTAAAAAGCTTTTCGTTCTTTTGCACAAGAACCTGCCTGGCTTCTTTTGTCTACACGCTACCAAAGCTAGCACAACCAGCACGGGTGTGTGCCAGGATTCTGGATGCAAATTCTACCAAAAACCAACACTTAGTATAGGTAAAATCTGCCCTTGCTCGAAAGCCAGTCGTAGCTGACTCTAGGGGTTGGTGCTCATCTCCATTTATAGCCAAAGAGCTGGTGGCGTCTGCATCTGCAGACCTTCCCATGTTCATGTGGCAGACATAACTAGACACAGAATGGTGTTACCTTTCCCACCAAAGTGGTACCTATTTATCTACTTGCAATTTTTTTGCTTTCTAACTGGTTGGTTGGCAGGAGCTGGGACAGGCAACAGGAACTCACTTAGTTGCACAGTACTCAGGTCACGAACTGCTGATCTGCCAATCATCAAGTTCAGTGTCTTAATCTCTAAACCACCAGAGTCCTTTTTTACACATGCCTTGCAGACACGTAAATGTTACTCACTGGTGGAGAGGGAGCAACCCCCCACCCCCACTGGCTCATTTAGAACAGGATCACCCATACTTTTAAAAGTTTTAACTAGATTTTTAATTGGTGTGGGTGGTAGTTTTTCAGTGTTTTTAGGAATTTTAAGGGTTTCTATAGTTTAAATGGGGATTTTATGTACGCCGGCCAGAGTCGCATGTCGATTGGGGTAGGCATATAAATTGAATAAATAAATAAATAAATAAAATGAATGCCTAAACTAGAAGACCTAACTTTGTTCAGCTTTCTGTTGAAAAACAAAGCCCTCACTCAGCGCTGGGCAGGAACAGAAAACTTGTGTACAGCTAGGCCTAGGTAAGACACAAAGTGTTCCAGTTTAGGCTTACAACCCCGATGAGTTACATTTAGGCATCAGCAAGGCATGCATAAATCAGGCAGAATTCACAGAATGGGGAATAATGGGCTCTGCAATCCAAGATATTTGAAAATCCATCCCTGATGGCGACAATGTTCACATTCTGCTTTAACCCAGAGAAGAATGGCTGGCCACAAGAAGGCTGGACTAGATACGCTTCTCTTTTAGTCCAAGCAGCTCTTTTCTAGCATTACAATGGGCCAATTATGATCAGAGAGTGAAGAGAGGAGGTCTGGCCATGTGAAGGGACCCCGTCTAGTAAGATTACCAGTTGTCAGTTTGTGGCCTAAAGGAGAAACGGGCCAGGAAAGAAATGCGGGATTAAAATAAAATAAATCTCATTTCTCACATCTCATGCCCTACTCAGAAGATTCCACTTACCCCCTTTATACTCATTGATGGCATCTCCCAAGGCATCAATTGACTCAATATCCAGATTATTTGTAGGTTCGTCCTAAGGTGAGGAAAAAGCATTACAATCATTTAGGGAACTTCTGGCTTTTCCCTTAGCCCCACACGTCCACACTGGGAGAAGGGGGAGCCAGCATACAGATCTTGCAGTAGCAGGAAACCCTACAATATATGCAGATATAGCTAGGGAATCTAATCCTAGCATACAGGAATCAGTGTTGGCTCAAGAAAGATGCCAGGCTCTACAAGATCCGCAATAGTTAAAATGGTTCAGGAGAATACAGGACAAATACTAAGAAACTGCTTTAAGGATTATCGTCCTTTTCTCTCTCCTTTTTTAAGGGTCTGGGCAAGCAGAATGGAAACAAAGGATGAAAGGGGCCTTTTTTTATGATCTTTCAGCTTAACACAGGGATTGGCAAACTATGGTCCATGGGCTGAATCCGGCCCACGGTGCCAAATCGTCAGGCTCCCAACCATCACTCCAACCACCACTGCCACTGCTGCTGCCGGAAGTGTCTGCAAACACATTTATGGCAGCGTTTACAGCGGTGGGCGGGGTGGGGGTGGGGATGACACCACCAGCCAGGTCTCCTCAACTGTCTGAGGGAGCATGACCCAGCCCCTGACTTTAAAAGGTTGCTGACCCCTGGCTTAACAGATGCAGTCTGACTAGAACAGTGATGGTCAACCTTGGCGCTCCAGCTGTTCTTGAACTTCAATTCCCAGAATCCTTGATCAACAAGAATGTTGACTTGGGCTTTTGGCAATTGAAGTCCAAGAACACCTGGAATGCCAAAATTTGCCATTACTGGACTAGGATAATGTGTTGAGAAATCCTCATCCTACTATCCAAGAGATTATTATTTGATTGTGGGGTGCAATAGATAAAAGGTAGTTCAAAGACTTGTCAGGATATTGATGTATTTTATTATTATTAATTGGCCTGGCCACAAACATTTCTGGGGAGGGGGAATATCCAAGTTATTTGGCCCCAAAATTAGGGGTTCTTTGCCAGGCCTTAACTTATGAGAGAGGCCTCTCATGAGGAATATAACTTACCCCTCATTCTTGTTCTGAAAAAACAAAACCCAGCAGAAGTGGAGACTGTCTCAGCGAAGGGCTGAATCCAGTACAAGGTGTTGCCCTGTGACAAGGGCCATGCTGAATTTCACTACGTCATCCTTTTGAAGATATAAAAGCAAGATTCCCATGGCATAAACCTGGGACTTTTCCTGGCCACAAGACAGGGGGAATTCTCTCCAAAGCAAAGCATCAGGGCCAGCTGGGCGGACATTTCGATAAGTTAGGTCTGTTAAATCAACTGTCTGTTTTGCTCAGATTTTTTCAAAGCTGACTTTATTCTGCTTTGGTTAGAGAGAGATAGAAATGCTTTCCTACAATTTCAAGGCATTAAAGGTATTGAAGGGTTAGCTTCAAGTTGCTGTACTCTTAAAAGTATACTGCTGATCTGTTGTGATATAAAAATGTTATAATGCTTTCTGTCCTCTCCTTTTTTATTGATATGAGAGAGCTTGTTTTAGCCAGATGTAGATTTAGTTAGGTGTAAATATTTCTCTAAACTTTCCCCTTGACAGTTTCACTTCTTCTTAAAAGTAGCCAATCTTATGACTGCTGTATTTTTAATGTATCTCATCTCATTCTTATGGGTATAGAGACACCAGGAGGTCATCTACCCTCACTCAGGTGACAAATGTATTGGTAACATTTTTACACCTGTATCCAAAATGTTTTATTTTTAAATAGAGCCCAGTCAAGTGCTATGTTTATATCAACACTGTTACAGATGTGCTAAGTCTTCTGATTATACAGTACAGTAATACCTCGGATAACGATTGCCTCGGATAATGCTAAAATCAGATAACGTCAGGGAATTTGAGGCAAACATTTGCATCACACAACGTTAAGATAATGTTGTGTGGTGCAATTGTTTGCTTCAAATTCCCCGACGTTGATCTTTAACCCAAAGCCTGCAAGGCTAGATACCAGCCCTGCTGGCTTTGGGGCAGAGATCTACCATGGCTTAGATCCCTGGTTTGGTTGGGGGGAGATCGGGCACATACGCCTGTTCCCTGCCCCAGCCAAACTGGTGCTCCAGGCTCTCTGCTTTGAGGTGGGGTGGCTGGGGGTGGAAGGCATCTCCAGCCAGCCCAATCCCAAAGCAGGCAACCCAGGTGGGCTACCTGCTTTAAGATCGGGCTGGCCAGAGGTGCCTGACATCCCCAGCCATCCCAATCTTAAAGGAGGCAGCCTGCTCGGGCTGCCTGCTTTAAGATCGGGATGGCTGGGGATGTCAGGCACCTCAAGCCAGCTTGGTCTTAAAGCAGGCAGCCCACCTGCACGAGTAGTGTTGGGGTGCAGGCGTTATGCTCATGCCTCACTGCTGCTGAGGGAGCTGCACTGGCTTCCAGTTTGCCTCCGGGTGCAATTCAAGGTGCTGGTTATTACCTTTAAAGCCCTACATGGTAGTGGACCAGGATACTTAAGAGACTGCATCGTCCCAAGGACATCTGTCCGTCCCACCAGATCAGACTGGAGAGGCTCTGTGGTTGTGCCACTGGCCAGAGAGGCGCACCTCTCTAGCACTAGAGGGAGGGCCTTCTCTGTGTCCGCTCCGGCCCTATGGAACCTCCTCCCAATAGAACTACGCCTGCAGACGGAGCTGCTGTCCTTCAGGAAAGGATTGAAAAACTGGCTGGCAGGTTAGGTCTGGGGAATGGATGGATCAATTTCCCCAGCAGGCTGGATGGTTTGACACTCAGTGCCTCCTAGTTACACTGCCTAGCTATAATGTCTAGTTTTTAATGCTAAGTGTTTAAGCTTCTTTTAAAACTTTTAATATCTGAACTGGTTTTAAATTGTTGTCAATATGATGTTGTGTTGGGAATCGCCCTGAGTCCCTTCGGGGAGGAGGGTGATAAACAAATTTAAATAAATAAATAAATAAATAAATAAAGGTTGGGAAGTGCTGTTCCAACCCAATTTAACAGGTTCATGTTAGGCAGTTCAACACTGTGGCCTGGGGCGGTTTTGGCAGAAACTACCCAGCGCCTCTATTTGATGGGAAACAAATACAGCACGCACGGCTATCGGGACTCACCAAAATGAGAACATCAGGTTCTCTGCAAGCCAGCTCAGCAAACACCACGCGGGCTTTCTGCCCCCCTGGAAAAGAGACAAACAGGATATGAATAAATAAATTTATTCTCTTCCCCAAGATCTCACCTCTCCAGGGCTGGGCATAGGAACTGAAAGAAAACAATACAAGCTGATGGCTTCACAAGTTTTTCTTAGCCCTAAATCAAGACTCCAGGTCCTTTTGGAAGCTACTATTGCCCATCAACCCTTCCAAAAGTTTAATCCCCCCCCCCCCGGGAAAGGTATCACCTACTACTTCCTCAGCTGAATAAGTGACTCAATCAGCTTTGTTCTTTTACTTGTTTGCAGCTGACCTTTGGGATTTGTTTCACTGACATGAGCTGTGATTGACTGGTTGATTTTTTTAAGTGGTAAGGAAGAAACGTTGTCCTGTTGTCCTTTGTCTAACTTAGCAAAAGACCTTAGGCCAGGCCCAACCCCCGTTGGCTAAAGCCCAACCTCCACCCACACCACTCTCTCCTCTGCCGCCCCTTTTACCAGAGAGCTTGCAGATCTGGATAGTGTGGGCATGGCTCTCCAAGCCAAAGCGCCCCAGGCATTTGCGGGCATCCTGGTACGGCAGGTTGAAGTTGCGCTGCAGGTACTCGGTCGCCGTCTCCTGCATATTCAGCTGGTCAGCATACTGCTGGTTGAAGAATCCAATTTTCTAACCAGCAAAAGAAGGAAAGAGATTTCACACACCTGCATTGCCCCATCCTAAAACCTTATCTTTTACACACAATGCTGAGAGGTTCAAAGCTCACAGCTGTAATCTTAGGCAGCAAGGCTGTCAAGACATTCTAGGCATCAGCTCCCAAAATCCAAGACCACTGGGGCCACAGAGATTCAGGCTTTCTGGGAGATGAAGTTCAGAACACATTAATTTTCTTCTTTGGGCTACAGCAGTGATGGCAAACCTTTTAGAGACCGAGTGCCCAAACTACTACTGCTATTTTACTTCCACTCCATGGCCTGCTGGGTGTTTAGTCTTTGCCCCTCTTTGTATGCATTGTCATACATTCTATTTTTAACGTCCTGCATGGCAACTCTAGTGACCAGAGAAGCTAAAAAAAGGTGGGAGAGATTACTGTGGATTACAACTCCCACCCACCCACTCGTTGCAAAAGCTCACCCGCTGTGCTCTCTGAGGTATTTATTTATTTATTTATTTATTTGGTTCAATTTATATGCCGCCCTACTCGGTGCAACCGACTCAGGGCGGCTCACAAAAATCAACAATATATTACATAATCACAACAGATCACAATAAATTTGAAATTAAACCTAATAGAAAATACAGTATAATACAGCAAAACAAGAAAATAACAACAAATACTGCTGTCTAAAATAACTTTATGTGTCACTCTCACAAGTGACCCCAAAGAGTAGGCAAAGCTAGAGGCTGGCACCATATCTAGCCCACTTAATATCGAGTGGGGACTTCCACCTCCAATCCAAAGGCTTCCACCATCAAATTAGTTCAGGGATTCTTGACCTGAGGCCTGCGGCAACATTTCATGTGGCCCCTCACCGCCTCCATCATACCCGGAGGTGCCATGTGGTGGAGGAAGGGCAAAATGGCCGTCTGGCCCCCAAAGCTGTCTGAGGGAGCGTGACCCGGCCCTGGCTTAAAAGGTTGAGAACTCCTGAACTAGTGTATCAAAATACAGACAAAGCCACCGTGATTACAAACCAGTTATTTTCACTGTCTTGAAAGAAACCAAACCCTAACAAGATATGAATCCTTCCATGCTGACTTAAAGCCCTTTCTCTGTACCCCAAAAAGCAGCTCTACTTTACTCATAATTCACTCTTTATCGTCCCTGGTTATAAGTTCACTAATACTTACTAGCCTATGGTTTTTCCTCATTTCTCCTCTTGTCTAGAAATACAAGAAAAAGAAGTTAGATAGAACAAACTTCAACAGTCTAGTGATCTTACCATCTTGTAGGAAAATAATTTCGTGTCAGAAATTATTCTGGGTTGAAAGGATTTTTGCTGGAGAAACTCCACTCAGGGGATGCCCAAATGAGGCTCCTTTCATCTCCCCAAGATCTTTTCCCAAAGAAGTGGTCCCTATTTATCTACTTGTAATTTCTTGCTTTTGAACTGCTAGGTTGTGGCAGGAGCTGGGATAGAGACGGGCACTCAAACCATCATAAGGTACTCGGGTCTTGAAGTGCCGACTTGCCAGGCTTCCAGCTAACAAGGTGAGCTTCTTAACCACTGAGCCACGGCAGCCCCACCATCTTGCAGTGAATGTGCAACTAGGAAGGGACCGGACAGCTGAGCATGTTTGGGGGCAAAACAGTGCCCTCTTCTAGTTTAGCACAGTTGGTTATTGGGCCAGAGGAAAATGAGAAATCCTGTGACCACAAGGGAAGTGGTTCAAAACTGGCCTGATTTAAGTCAGCAGTTCCTATCCTCACGAGAGACCTTCAGGCTGTGAAACTGACAATGTTCACCTGTCTGTGGGGTGCAAAACGGGGTCCATAGGACCAAACGTTCTTTTAATATGCTTTCAACTTTAGGTAAAGGTAATGTTCTCCCTTGCTCAAAAGCCAGTCATATCCAATTCTAGGGTTTGGTGCTCCTCTCCGATTATAGCCAAAGAGCTGGCACTGCCTGCATCTGCAGACATTTCCGTGGTGATGTGTCAGGCATGACCAGATGCTAGAGTGCACTGAATGCTGTTACCTTTCCCACTGAAGCGGTACCTATTTATTTACTTGCAATGTCTTTCTTCTGAACTGCTAGGTTGGCAGGAGGTGAGACAGATGACAGGAGCTCACTCTGCACTCTGTTCTCGAACTGCTGACCTATGTGTATGCATTTGTGTGTGGAATTGCTATTGCTTTGTGTCTGTCTCTGTGTGTGTCCCCTGCCAGGGACATAAAGAAAGAAAATTCAAGGTGTAAACCTCAGGACCAGGACCGAACAATCAAAACCCAAAGACAACCACACTATGGAACGTTGGCCACTTACCGGCGTAAGCTTCCCTGTTAACAGCAAGAGCAGGGTACTTTTCCCCACACCATTGGGGCCAACGATACAGACTGAAGGAGAGAATAATAATAATAATAATTTTGTGTCAGAAATTATTCTGGGTAGAAAAGATTTTTGCAGGAGAAACTCTGCTCAGGGAATGCCCAAATGTGGCTCCTTTCATGTCCCCAAGTGCTAGGACTGAGGCAGGCGCTCAATCTGTTATGCAGTACCCAGGTCTCAAACTGCCGACTTGCCAGCCTTCCAGCTAACAAGGTGAGCTTCTTAACCATTGAGCCACTGCAGCCCCAAAGGAGAGAATGAGAAAGAAGCACAATCAGTACTGAACCTTCATACCACACCCCCCATCTTTCCATTCCCTTGGCATCACCCCCCCCCCCGGCACTGTCCCACAATCCTATGACACAAAGAAATGAGGCAGCTTGATTGTATGAACTACCAGAGAACTTATCAACACAAAACACAAAGCTGTGAAAAGAATGTCCGTAGGTCAGCCACGTGAGGAAGATTCTCCCCCTTTAGCAAATGAAAGATATGCACACAAACCGAAAGCAGTTGTATGCATTAGTTTCCATAAGGACTTCCTGTCAACTTACTTCGAGACTCCATGTCAATCCCAAAATCCAAATTCTTGAAGAGGAGCGCTTGTCCTTCATAGCCAAAGACCACCCCTACAGGAGGAAGAAACGCAAGAGGGAGACACTGTGGATGGATTTTTTTCTGCCCACAAGTACAGTAATACCTCATATAACATTAGTATCGAATAACACGAAAATCGCATAACATCAAGGAATCTGGGGGGAAGAATTGCATCAGATAACATTAAGATCCTATGGGATGCTTCAGATAACAACCGCTAAAGCCTGTGTGGTTACAATGTATCTCTATGGATCCCATAGAGGATCAGATAACACGAAAAATCATATAACACGAAGACTTGTGGAACCAGGTTTTAGCGTTATATGAGGTTTTACTGTACCACACAACCATTAGACTGTGGGCCTGACCCCACACCCCAAACAGCGGAGTGGGCCTGACCACTCCCCCAGAAGTGGAAGCATTTACAACAGCTGTAAAATGCAGCCACTCCCATGTTTACAACAGCAGTGGACATGCACAGACACATTTTACGGCTGTCGTAAACAGTCTGCTTCCACTTCCGAGTGCAGCAGCCACTGCCTACTCCCCCCCCCCCCCCAATCATTATGTCCTCTCCCAGCAAAGGCTGGGCCATACCATGCAGGCCCAGGATGGGCGGACTGAGAGGCGGTGGGTTCGGAAAGGTGAATTTCACAGTATACTCTTTCGGACGCTTCAGAAGTTCAGGGGCCTCACTGGACTCTTCATCCGGGTTCTTCTTGCGGCACTTCTGCTGCTTGCGGGTCAAGGCCTCCTTGGTCTGCTTTTCCTACAGAGGGTCACAGGGTTACACAGGTTGACATGAGCACTGCCATTCTGGCAAGCTTGTGCTCTTTAAATCTCATCAAACAGAAACATTTGGAAGCCCAGTCTTCTATATCTTGATTTGGGAGGAGCTGCTAAATTCCTTATTCTAATCAACCATGTGCCATTTTAGGCAAAGGTTGCCTTGGTTGAAAGCCAGTCGTGTCTGACTCTAGGGTGTGGTGTTCATCTCTGTTTATCGCCAAAGAGCCTGCACTATCTGCATCTGCTTCTATGGACATGTGACAGGCAGGACTAGACACCAGAGTGTATGGAATGCTGCTTACTTTCCCACCGAAGTGGTACCTATATATCTACTTGCAATTTCCTTTCAAACTGCTAGGTTGGCACGAGCTGGGACAGATGTCGGGAGCTCACTCTGTTGTGCAGCACATGGGTCTCAAACTGCTGACCTGCCAACCTTCCAGTCGTCAGGTTCAGCGTCTTAACCACTAAGCCAACGCAGTCCATTGTGCCATATTACAGCCTTCAAAGCAGGTGCTCCCAAAAGTGAGTCCGCAGAGGTTGATGGACTTGAACTCTCAGAACTCCCAACGCAGGTTGGGTGACGGTCAGGAATTCTGGACGTTTTAGACTAGCATCAGAAGCCAAAATTGGGAACTACAGCTCAAAAGGAACAAGCAGTGTGGTTGTATTAAGACCCAATCTTATAGAGCAGGGGTGCCTGAACTTTTAGGGCAGTGGGCCGGTCACGTGGTTCAGGGAGCTGGTCACTATGGCCCCCCATGCCAATTCATCCGGTCCATGAAGCCCCCGTTGCTCGTACAGGCGCGTTTTACTTCCACTTCCGAGAGCGATGAATTGGCATTGGGGGCCAGATCTGGGTCTCGGGCTGTAGTTTGGGCACCCCTGTTGTAGAGGAACACACCCCTACTCTGCCACAGAAATCGTCTCTGAAGCAGAGGCCACAAGAACAAAGATCGAGAGTCTGCAACTCTTTGGTTAACTCTTTGACAGGAAAAAGAACAAGAATACAGCAGTATATGGCTGTGTAAATTAACAAAATGCAACATAATTCTATTTCCTGGGCCCACCCTGCTATCTGGAGGGCAGCAATAGCAATTACACTCACATACCGCCCCATAGTACATTCTCTGGGCAGTGCTTAAGTTAACTGGCATTTTGCCCCCAACATGCTGGGTACTCATTTTACTGACCAGAAGGGAAGGCTGAGTCCACCTTAGTACACAGCATTGAACCTAATGGGGTACACAGAAAGAGCCTCCTCAAAGATTGTGGTATTTATGCAGCACAGTGGGTTGTACCCTGGTAGCGGCAACCTTGTGTTGCCAGCTAATCTTTTCCACACTAGGTCAGGTGAAAGGAAATGTAGAATGAATTCACCACAAGGTACCTTCATTTTGGCAGTTTCACGTCTGGCCTAGACACAAAGAAGACTGAACCTAATTAAGCATGACTTTTCTTCCTCTGAGGGTGAGGAGCCTGTTAACAAGACATCCGATGAAGACTTACAGCCTGTTTTGTGGACTTCCCTCCAGCCTTGAGTTCCTTCAGCTTCTTTTCTTGCTTCTCATATTGTTTTAACAGCTCCTTCTGTTTCTGCTGATACATCTTCTTGAAAGTCACTAACGAGAGAGATGGGGGGGAAGGTGATCTCAAGGCCTCGCAATTACCTGGCTGGTTTAAGCTCTCTAATCTAGCACACTGCCTCTGTCTGTGGATTAACAGACCCAGAAGAACAGGAAGGTCCCAGGCTGATTATTCTTGTAACTTTTGCAAAAGAAGTTCACTAAATGACTGACTAATTTATTAGAAAGCAAGAATGCTACACATTCCTAAGTCTTCTTCTCAAGGCCTACTAAGAAAATTGGTCTTGAAACCTAACGTTGCCTCTTCCTAGCCCGCCTTGAGTATAAATGTGGGGCATTCAAGAGAACACTCACTATAGTTTCCTCGGTAGTAGAAGAGCTTTTGCATATCCAGATGTATAACGTCTGTGCAAACATCATCCAGGAAACCCTGGTCATGGGAAACGATCAGGAGAGTTTTCTTCCACGTTTGGAGGTAGCTAGAATGAGACAAAGAAGAAAGATTCCAAGGCTTTTGTTTAAATTATATAAGTGACAAGGCAGATTTTTTTTTCAGGATAAGAATGGTGTGTGAGGTACTGCAACATGGCTACCAATGAATAACTAGGCAGCTACAACGCTGTTTCAAAATGATATTGGATTACATTTAATGCCCACACTGGATGTTGATGTTCTTCCTGGGGACAGGATTAGTGAAAATCAGTTTGTACTAGACTTCTGCAGGTCTCAATTTCTTTCCACATCTGTCACAGTGGCAACAAGTGAGCTGTGGGCAGGATAGCAATTAAAAGAGAGATTCTCATTTCAGGAAATGCCACAGTCTATTGCCCATATAAACAATGCAAATTTGAAATTCTATGACCTGTGTAAGTTATATCCCACGAGATTATATCCCCTGTGGTTCCCCAACCTTTGGTTCTTGGACCTCAATGCCCAGAAGACCGTAGTCAGTACACTGGCTGAGCAGTGCTTTGGGGAATTGACTTAGGCTTCTGGGAATTGAAGTCCAAAAACCCAAAGGTTGAGAAATACTAGAACAGGGGTACCCAACCTAATGCCTGTAGGCCAGATCCAGCCCAAGGCACCATTTCATGTGGCCCTCCACCTTTCCAAGGGCATTCCAGAAACAAAATAGCTGTCCTTTTGAAGCTGTTGGGACAAAATGACCACCTCCATCGTGCAGGCAGATCAAAATGGCCATCCGGCCCTCGAAGCTGACTGAGAGAGCCTGGCCCGGCCCCCAGGTTGAGAAGGCTGGGACCCCCTGCACTAGGGCCTCCCATGGTACAAGAGGCCTGGTGGTGCAAAGTGGTTAAAACTGCTGTATTGCAGCCAAAAGGTTGTGAGTTTGATCCTGACAGGGATCAAGGTTGACTCAGCCTTCCATCCTTCTGCAGTCGGTAAAATGGGTACCCAGCATGTTGGGGGGGGGGGAAATGCTAATTAACTTGTGAACCACCCAGAGAGCGCACTAAGCACTATGGGGCACTATATTAGTGTGGTTACTATTGCTACAGACTAGGTAACAAAAGGAGCTGAACTGTTAAAAGACTGGGAAATCTTGCTCACAAATGATCACGCCACATACACAAAGACCTGCCCTTCGCTTCTGGGATTTGGCCCATCTAGTCTCCCCCAATCATAACCATTTTGCCTTCCATAGGGTGAAGCAGGCACACAGGCCCCCACCAACTTACTTGTTCAGCCAGATGACAGCGTTGAGATCCAGGTGGTTCGTGGGCTCATCCAGCATCAACAAGGTGGGCTCCATAAAAAGTGCTCTGAAAAGAGAGAATCATTCAAGCAAGCATTACCTCTGGGACTGCCATACATTGCCTGCCAGTTATGGATGAATAGAAAGGAAGCGACTGAGCAGGGGGCGCCAAAGACTAGGAGTTGATGTAACCAATTATCTGGCTGTTCTCGATTCTCTCAAGAAGAAACTCTGATCTTTCCAGCTCTCTTCTGAGCTAAGATTGACTTTGATCCAAATCTTCCAGTAAGGAGTCTCCACTTATGATTAGGTCATCAAAGTGGAGGAAAAATGAAGTACAGTATATAAGTCTTTGTTGGTCTCAGGATGTGTTGGTTACCTGGCTAGGGATACCCTCATCCGCCAGCCCCCGGAAAACTTCTTGGTTTGCCGATTCTGCATCTCAGGGTTGAAACCCAAACCAGCCAGAATTCGCCGAGCTTTGGCCTCTGCTGATGCTGCTCCAGTAGCCCGCAATTCCTCATAAATCTGGCAAAGGAAAAGAATGACCAGGCATGGGGTGGGGAGTAAACATTGTGCCGTGTAAGTAAAGGTAAAGGTTCCCCTTGCTCAAAAGCCAGTCGTATCCGACTCTAGGGGTCAGTGCTCATTTCTGTTTCTAAGCTGAAGAGCCAGCGCTGTCTGCTTCTGCAGACGTCGTTTCCATGGTCATGTGGCGGGCATGACTAGACACCGGAGCGCATGGAATGCTGTTACCTTCCCACCGAAGTGGTCCCTATTTATCTACTTGCAATTTCTTGCTTTCAAACTGCTAGGTTGGCAGGAGCTGGGACAGAGACGGGAGCTCATTCCGTCCTGCAGTACTTGGGAATCAAACTGCTGACCTTCCGCCTCCCAGTCAGCGTCTTAGTGACTTGAGCCACTGCCGTGAGAACTGTCCATTTCAGATATGCTCACCGTAGGCCCATGATGGCCAACCCTGGCACTCCAGGTGTTCTTGGACTTCCATTCCCAGAAGCCCAAGTCAGCACTCCTCCTTTGACAGACAGACAGACAGCCTGAAGGGCAACAGCTCTGTTTACTTTATTTCAGGGAAACAAGTGAGAGAATATCCCAGACAGGTAGGATATATAAATGTGACAGCCAGAAATATTGTTGGTTTTGCATTCTGGGACCTGGTCTATCAGCATGCGTTGACTAGTCAACTATTCCAGTCTAAGAAACACTTTATGCCAGAACTGGAACATCTGTGGCTCTCCAGCTGCTGCTGAGTTACCACACCAATGGGGCTGCAGTGGCGCAGTGGTTAAGAAGCTCGCTTTGTTAGCTGGAAGGCTGGTATGTTGGCAGTTCAAGACCCAGGTACTGCATGACAATTTATCACCACACCAATCATCTCTCACCACCTGCCAGCCTAGCTGAGGCAAGCTGGAATCCAACACCATCTACCTACCTAATGCTAAAATGTAAAGGCAACACAGTGCAACTCATTTCCAGCTGCCACATGGTGGCCTCAGAATGGAAAGGGTCCATAACTACCTTTTCCAGCCGTTCCGAAGCAGTGTCGTCCCCCTTTTCCAGCAGCCTCTGCAGGCGCTTCTCCTCCTCCAGCAGCTTCAGTCGCTTAGTGTCGGCCTTTAGCACAGCTTGCACTGCAGGGGTCTCGTCCGCAATCACCTCTGTGGCGACAAGAAAGCCATATTAAGAGGCGCGCCAGTAGCTGTAGTCTACAATAGCCAAGAACTTCTTTGTCATTAGCAATTATACATACAGTAATACCTCATATAACATTAGTATCGAATAACACTAAAATCGCATAACATTAAGGAATCTGGGGGGAAGAATTGCATCAGATAACATTAAGATCCTATGGGATGCTTCAGATAACAACCGCTAAAGCCTGTGTGGTTACAATGTATCTCTATGGATCCCATAGGATTTTAACATGCATCAGATAACACTAAAAATCATATAACACCAAGACTTGTGGAACCAGGTTTTAGTGTTATATGAGGTTTTACTGTATATACCACCTCATAGCACAGTGATGGTGAACCTTTTAGAGACCGAGTGCCCAAACTCAACAGGCTGCCACCTAGGCCACAGAGGGGTGGGGTGAACTCTATGCTGGGGGGAGGAAGCACTCCCATTGGGCTACTGGGCAGAGGGGTGGGGCAAACCCAATGCTGGGTGAGGAAGGGAGCGCTCCCATTGGGGTGCTGAGCAAAGGGGCAGGGCGAACTCTGTGCTGGAGTGATGGCATGCGTGCTAACAGAGAGGGTTCTGGGTGCCCCTTCTGGTATGCACACCATAGGTTCGCCACCACCACCATAGCGCTTACTGCACTCTCTGGGTGGTTCACACATTAGCATTTTGCCCCCAACATATTCTGGGCACTCATTTTTCAACCTCAGAAGGGTGGAAACCCCAGTCAAACTTGATCCCAATCAGGATCAAACTTAAAATATTTTGGCAGCAGTA
The DNA here is from genome assembly GCA_030440675.1 of Furcifer pardalis. NCBI lineage: Eukaryota > Metazoa > Chordata > Lepidosauria > Squamata > Chamaeleonidae > Furcifer > Furcifer pardalis. Next base: position 156,152,815 of record CP126893.1, read on the forward strand.
CAGCACTTTAATCACTGAGCCACCAAGGCTCATGTCCACATCACCACAGAGTATTAGCTGCTACTTTGAGGACACTGGAGGAAAGGTGGACAAGGCTATAAATGTAATTAATTAATGAAAACCATTACTGTAGCATTTAGTTGTTGGCAACCTCGGCACAGATTATGTTAACATCCTGACACTCTGACATTTGTCTGAAGCAGCTGTTAAGATCCTGCTTCTCAGTATCATAAAACATCTCCTCTGTGTATTCATCTGACTTTCTCCCCAGAGGTTTCCACCTTTGAGGTCTCCACCATATCTGCATTACAGACAGGAAAAAAGAACACCTCAGAAGTGCCACATCACATGCTTTAGACACAAGGCTAGGTTGGCTGGGAATTCCTCCCTTTGTCCCGCCTGAACTCCAATATGATCTCAACTAGAGTTACAGAAGGCCTTTGCCTAAGCTATTGGAGATGTGCTCCTGGCACAAGAAGCCAATGTTGTTCTTTGCAAAGGCAGAAGAGTGACACAGTATGAGGCAAAAAGACAAAACCCTTTCCTTCGTTACCTTGTTCACAGAGAAGTACGTCAATGTTAGGAGGGATGCTCAAGGCTCGGTTGGCAATGTGTTTCAGCAAGGTGGTCTTGCCTTTCCTAAAAAAGAAAGGAGGTTTTTAAAATCTGGGTACACAAAATGGACGCTAGGGGCCACCAGAATTGTTGTGCCCTCACCCAACTAAGAGAATGATTTGATGTAAACAATAAAGATAAGAGTCTCCCTTGCTTGAAACCAGTTATGTCTGAATCTAAGCGGTGGTGCTCGTCTTCATCTACACCCAAAAAGCCAACGCTGTCTGTGTCTGCAGACAATTCTATTATTATTATTATTATTATTATTATTATTATTATTATTATTATTATTATTATTATTATTATTATTATTATTATTATTATTATTATTATTATTATTATTATTATTATCTTGTATGCCGCCCCACTCACCTATAGCGACTCTGGGCGGCTTACAGCAAAACAATGTTTCATTAAGTACAAATATTACATCACAAAAATCACATATCAAAAGCACACCAAAGCATTAAACATCAAGAACGTTACAAGAAATACCCCATCCCGATCACAAAACCAAGAATTCTTAAACATTTCAAAAACACATCAAAACACTTTAAACAATTCACAAAAATTCCGAACTCTACCCCACTCACTAAGTCCACTAAGTCCATTCCCTGCTACTGTCCAAATCTCCTCCCGTCCCGCAGAGCTGAAGTCCGAGGTGGCGGTAACGGGTGCAGCCGGCGGCTTTTGAGCCCGGCATGGAGGCGGGGCCCACGAGCGCCAGCTGGTGGAAGCAGCCCTTGACCTCTTGGCCAAACATTTAGTCATGTGGCATGCATGACTAAATGTTGGCACACACAAAACGCTGCATGCATGACTAAATGCTGGCACACACAAAATGCTGTTAACTTTCCCACCAAAGCGGCAGGAAAGCTATTTATCAACTAGCAATTTCTTGCTTTCAAATGGCTAGGTTGACAGTTGCTGAGACAGATGAGGGAGAGCTCACTCTTTCGTGCAGCGCTCGAGTCTCAAGCGGCAGACCTGCCGACCTTCCAATAGTCAAGTCCTTAAAAACATACATTCTGCCCACTGTCCAAACATCTCCCTGCAGCTCCGTGTCTCTCTAGCATGAAGGTGAAGTCAATACAGATAATGTGGAAAGAGTATTCATTTATCAGGTAATAATAATAATTTCCTGTCAGAAATTATTCTGGGTAGAAAGGAGTTTTGCAAGAGAAACTCTGCTCAGGGGAGGCCCAAATGAGGCACCTTTCATGTCCCCAAGAGCTAAGACACAGAGACGGGCGCTTGTTCCGTCATGCAGTACCCGGGTCTCGAACTTCTGACTTGCCGGCCTTTCAGCTAACAAGGCGAGCTTCTTAACCACTGAGCCACCGCAGCAGAAAAAACTCCAAACAAAATGGCACAGCTTCAAGTCACACTGTATTCTTACCCATTAGGCCCCACCAGGCCGTACCGGCGCCCAGCTACGATATAGAGGTCTGCATTCACAAACAACTCTTTGCCATGAGCTGAGATGCTAAACTTCTCTAGCTGCAAAGGAAGACATAGGTATTAGCACTCTTTTTGTGTCATTAAGTCGCTATTGGCTCTGCTGTTCCTTACAGTTTCACCTCTACTTTTATTCTGCATTTACCACTGTTGCTAGGTTCTTTCAAAATATCTGCTACAGACTGGGATTTAAGAGGAAACATACTGAGTATCTATACTTCTCAAAATATTCATCCCCCCCTTTTTTTAAAAAAAATCCTCCTAATTAAAAGCTGCTTTCTATGTAAAAGAAAAGAGAGAGGAGGAAAAGTAATCAGATAGGGAGGATCTGAATTATAAATTATAAATAAAACAATTTGTGCAAAAACGTCATGGCACCATAAAGACCAATTGCTATACAGTAAAACACCGGATAACGCTAAAACTTGGTTCCACAAATCTTGGTGTTATCCGATCCATGTTAAAATCCTATGGGATGGATCGGACAACGTTAAAGCTCCATAGAGATACATTATAACCGCACAGGCTTTAGCAGTTGTTATCCGATCCATCCCATAGGACCTTAACGTTATTCAATCCAATTCTCCTCCTCAGATTACTTAACGTTATGAGATTTTAGCGTTATCCGATCCAATCGTTATCCTGTGTTTTACTGTACAGTGGAACCTCATACAACAATCGCCCCATTTAGCAATGAAATCGCATAACAATTAGGTTTTGAGGGGAAAATGGTGTCCCGCATAACAATTTTCCCTATGGAAACAAATTGTACAATTTTTCAATGGGAAAAACCACTTAGCAAAAAAAAAAAATCGTTGTACGATGCATCCCATAGGGAAAATCCCTATACGATGCATGTATCATATAGCAATTGTTATGTACAACGACGATCCCCATGGAACAGATTAAAATTGTTGAATGAGGTACCAAACGAGAGCTTTCATGGATCGAGTCCAGTTCCTCTATTTTCTGTTTGTTTCTTTTCCAATGTATGCATTGTTCCATTTAATTCCACCTCCGTTTAATTTTCTGAATTGTTCCAGAGTTACACGAAAAACCTGGGAGCTGTAAATGTCTCATAGCTCACTGTTTCATCACTGCCAAATATATTCAAACTTAACTCATCCAGCTCTTAATAGCCAAGCCTCCAAGGCCCACAGATCTCTTGCCAATTTTTTTCAGTGAAACAGAAGGGAAAGGAGCTCTGGTCAACACTGGCCTTGACAAACCATCAAACATGTTACACTACATTTATTAATGCCTTTGCATTAAATCTAACTGTATTGTACTGGAATAATGCCTGTATTGTGGCTTCACTTTCTACAAACACTAACATGGTCACATGGCTGGATTTTGTTTATTGAACCTTTTGAGATACCGCAAACAGTCATGTCATGCAACAGGGATCTTGAAGATCAACACAGCAAAAGGAATTATCACTAGGTAATATTCATAATTGGGTTTGATTTGGACCGGACTAATTTGACATGCCTAGTGGGTACATTTACTGCACAATCCTGGAGGACTGGTTCTGAATTGCATCGTCCCCACGGCTGCATGGAGAGCGGCCAGCTCAGGGAGAGCCATTTTAGGGGAGGGGAATATGCAAATCCTGGTTTCCGAATTTGTAAAAAGATGTAAGCTGCCTTTTGTTCCTGCTGCTCTCCCATTTTACATCTAAGAATAAGCCTGGCTGGACTACATACTCCATGTGCCACGTTAGCCTGAAGAAGTCGCGTGAACTACAAAAGCTTGCTAAGTCTTGAATTTTTAAAGTGACCCGAAAAAGGTATCTCTTTCCTGCATTTGTCTGACTAACATGGAAGTAGCTTAGAAATAATATACAGTGGAACCCCACATAACAAAAACACTTAGCATAGTGAAAAAGTCATACATACAACAAAGCATTCGTTTTGGGCATACCTCACTTAACAAAACCTTGTATAACGAACCATTTTTTGTTATGCAAGGTATTGCCCATTTGATTCACATAGCGGAAAAAACCACATAGCGAAGAGCTCCGTGGAACGGCGTTCTTTCGTTATGTGGGGTTCTACTATACCTGGTACAATTTATAGGGTAGTAAAAACTGGCATTCAACAAATGAGCTCCTATCAGAAGCAACGTTGCTTTTAGGATTTCTTGGGGGCAGAGACCTCTCAGTGCCCCTTCTCTGGGAAGGCCCGGAAGTGGCTCAAAGACCCTCTGCATGCAACCTGCTTTCTGATCTATTCCTGAAGTGTGACCAACTCCCAAGGTTTCCCAGTTTCCCTCCTGAGCTGTAAATCCAACACTGGAATGAAATGACGGTAATAGAGAGGATGGGAGTAGAGCAGTGGTGGTGAACCTACGGCAGGAGTGCCAGAGGGAGCACTCAGAGCACTCTCTGTGAGCACGTGCACTGTCGCTCCAGCACAGAGTTTGCTCTGCCCATCCGCCCAGCAGCCAATGGGAGCTCTCCCTCCCTCCCCCAGCACAGTTAGCCCGCCCCCCACTGCCCAGCAGCCAATTGGAACTCTTCATCCCTCCCCCAGCACACAGTTTGCCTGCCCCCACTGCCCAGCAGCCAATGGGAGCTCTTCCTCCCTCCCCCAGCACAGAGTTCATCCGCCCCCACTGCCCAGCAGCCAATTGGAGCACTTCCTCCCTCCCCCAGCACAGAGTTCGCCCACCCCCCACTGCCCAGCAGCCAATGGGAGCTCTTCCTCCATCCCCCAGCACAAAGTTTGCCCGCCCCCCACTGCCCAGCAGCCAATTGGAGCTCTTCCTCCCTCCTCTGGCTGAGGTAAGGTGGGAGGCTCACATGAGGGTGCAGCACAGATGGCAGTTTGGGCACTCGGCCTCTAAAAGGTTGGCCATCCCTGGAGTAGAGGCTGGAGTCATTCAAACAACATCAACAGAGATGGACATGGTGGAACAACGAACGGGTGGAATGAGGTACCTTGATGTCAGAGGCATTTTCCAGCATGGCCTGCCGGGAGGACAGTTCCGCCTGGGACACAGAAAAGTCGTTCTCTGCCGCATTGGCCGCTTTCAGGGATGCCACTTGCCGCTCAAACTCCATCTATGGGAACCAAGAGAGGCCTGACCATGAGGCACTAGCAAAAACAAAGCAAGAGCCCCCCCCCCTTTTCTTTCCCTTGGCCCCCTGTTACACTGCTCCATCCAACTCCTCCTCCACATGCTACACTTCAAGTAGAGGAACACCAAATGTGGGCTTTGTCGTTTCGGAGACCTTTCCATGAAGCATGATTTTAGTTTTCATCTATTTCTCTCAACACCACCAGCTTTCCTGCTCTCAGCCTTACATACTCGGGAGAGTTTCATGCCCAAGCATGAATTTTCTACTCTCCATCTTTTTCTCAGTTCCAACTCAAACAAACAAGTTTATTTACAGTACATGACCAGAAACAAAATACATACCAATATACACAATACACAAGTTGACAACTAAATGTTCCAGCCCATAGGGCTTGATCGTGTTTAAAAATTACAGTAAAAGTAAAAATCAGTTACAGCTAGTGATTAATCCTATCTTCACTGAGACTGGTTCACTCTAATATTCTGTATTTTAGTTGCCCTCCACGCAAATTTAGTAACAGGAAAAGTCCACTCTGTATTTTTGTCTGAGAACATAATTTTAAACATCTCAGCATATAATTGACATTCAAGAAGTACATGTTCTGATGTTTCAATATTTCCATCCTGACAAATGCACAAACACTTTTGAATAAATATTTTCTTAAATAACCCCTCCCCCTAAATGCAAATGAAAGCATATTAAAACACAAAAGCATAAATGATCTCTGATTATCAGGTGTTTCCAATCTATGGCCCATGGGCCAGATCCATCCCATAGCGCTTATTAATCCAGCCCATGGTGAGGATCATGCCACCACCGGAAGTGCCAAAAACACTGAAAACATGCCGGAGGCAGCCCAAAGCAGCTGAAAAAAGCTGACAACACACCGCCCTTGCACCCACCGCAACCGGAAGCAGCAGAAACAGCAGGAAACATGCTGTGAATGCACCCGCTGCTGCCATCAGAAGAGGTGGGAGGAACCACACTTCTGGCCCATGTAGCTGTCTGAAGGGGCATGGTCTGGCCCATGGCGTGAAAAGTTTGGCCACCTCTAAGCTAGACAAATGAGATTCCTTCATCATAGCTACCTCCTGCTCCAGGACTCCTGATTCCCCATACAGTATTTAGGATTAGTATGCAAGGAAAGACACCATGGCTTAGCTAGGAAGATCTATATCTTACGACTTCAACACATTTTACAAGACCTTCCACTGAGGTCAATGATAAGTGCATTTAAGACAGAAGTCACATGCATACAATTTACCTGCTCTATCTCATCAACACACATTTTCATTCAGCAATAAATAATCTGAAGCAAAAATAATTATCGAGGTAGAGCAAAACTTATGAACTAAATTTCTGTTGAAGAATATAAATGTAAAACTGTTCTACCTGTCTGTGCTAAAAGTAGCAATTGGTACAATACTAATGTTGACACACCAGTGGGTTCTAATTTAATGGCCTACAAGTGACACAGGGCCAAATCTGCATTCTTCCCCATGCAGGAAAAAAAAATAGCTTGTGCTATTTATAACACTTCAAATCCCTAACACCAGTTCTGCGATTCGACTGTAAAAGCCAGTGTAGTAGTGTAGAGTTGCCAGAGCAAAGTCTTCAAAGTCACCCTGCTTCTCTGATAAACCTGACAATTTCCCCACTTTCAGATGGTGGGTTCTGGCTAGCTTTAAGTAGGGATAAGAGAAAGTATACTGCAGTAAAACCTTAACTTATGTAAAAAGTCTCTTCCATAGGCTTTTATGTAAATTGATTTTTAATGTAACTTGAAACAAACCCATAGGAAAAATGAATTTTTTACATAACTCAAAGCAAACCCATAGGAAACTATTACATAAATTGGGACATTTTCGTAAATCGGGACATGGGTTTAGCACAAAAACATTACGTAAGTTAAATTTTACATAACTTGAGGCCTACATAAGGTGGGATTTTACTGTATTTAAGTGAGAAGTGTGCTTGCTTCTCTTTTAAGTGCAACGGCAAACAGGCATATCCTGACTGACCTCTTCAGTTACGGCAGGTCACAGATGGAGAACCTTTGATTCTCCAGATGTTCTGGACCACAGTTCAGAGATAAAGTTCAAAACATCTGGAAAGCTGAAGGGTCTCTGCTCCCGTAGGAGCTCAACATAACACGCCCCCTTCCCAACGTAGGACCCCGACAACTGTGCTTGTTCGGTGCCACCTCTAAACAAGCTCCTCCCTGAAGACTTTTTAAAAGAGAGCAAAAATGAAGGAAGTCAAAAGATTATGAGAAAACAAAAAATGTAGAAATGGTATGTCTGCTGTTGAGATGGGACAGAGACATCCGTAAATCCTTTCCTCTAGACCAGGAGTTCTCAACCTTTTTAAGCCAGGGAACAAGTCACGGCTCCCTCAGACAACTTTGGGGGCTGGACAACCATTTTGTCCTTCCTCCACCACATGGCATCTCCTGGGGTGATGGAGGCAGTGGAGGGGCCACATGAAATGGCAACACAGGCCGCATCTGGCCAACAGGACACCAGGTTGAGAATTCCTGTTTCCCAACCATAGTTTTCCTGGACTTCAATTCCCAGAAGTCTAAGTCAATTCCCCAAAGCACTGATGAGCCAATGTATTGACTTAGGCTTCTGAGAATTGAAAGCATGGGCCTCACATTGGGAATCACTACTCTAGAAGCAACACATTTTAAAAGTAACCAGAACAAGGCCAATTTCCAATACAAATCTCACCTGTTTCTTGAGCTTCTTTTTCTCCTTTTTGCTCAGGTGTGCATAGGGATCATCTTCTTTCTTATCTCCTTCCTCTTCCTCCTCCTCCTCCTCCGACTGCTACAGAATTCATGGAAAGCCCATTTCAGTTAGTAAATACTGCCAGGCAAGAAAACCAAGAGTGTTTACTATGGGGAGATTGTTATGATAAATTTTCCCTGAGAAGTAGACAACTTTTTTTTTTTGGCACGTCTAAAAAAGTTCCATAGAGACTTAAGATTATTTCTATAGTGATTAACGACTAAAAGAGAAGAGAAGTTTCCATTGGGTCTCATCATTTTCTTCAGGGCAAAAAGTCACTGCCAGCTCCCAACAACATGGACTGAGACTCTATCGCTTCATCTCTGCCTCCTCCCCTGGTTCACACCACACGATCCACAGGAGTGTAAGAGCAGGAGGGAAGATAAGAAATTGGGTGGAAAATAAAGAACATTTATACATGCACTGGTATATACAAAACTTCCTTAGCAGGTTGAGGGAAAGCCAATGTGTGACACAGATGTTCTCACAGAACAGCAGACAAAAGCATAGACTAAATCTGGCACTCTGTCCCGTGACAGAAGGTGGGTCCCCTTACCGGCTGGCTGCCCTGTTTGGATTTCTCTTTGCCTTTTGTGGGCTCTTCATCATCATCATCCTCTTCATCTCCCTTCTCTTCATCATCCATGTCTTCATTCTCTAGAGCAGCAAAGATGTTCTGTGGAAGCAATACAAAACAAAAAACACCCTTAAGTAAGCACACAAAATGGACCAGCTTTTAAACTTCTGAAAGCATTTTAGGGGATGTTTCTGGGAGAGGAACTCTAGAAGTTCACATTTGGTCTCTCTTGGTTCCAACATGGGACTGCCTAAAGCAAGCCTTCTGCAACACAGGGACTAAAAGTCCCATATATTTTTGAATTACAGCTGCTGTCATCCTTATTATTGAAAAAATTGGAGGACAGCTGATGAGAATGAAAATCGTGTGTGTGTGTGTGTGTGTGTGTGTGTGTGTGTGTGTGTGAGAGAGAGAGAGAGAGAGAGAGAGAGATCACACACTTCCTCATTTTTCCTCCAACCTTTTCTAGACACATTCCGAGTGTTGACTTGAATCTAGTGTTTCCCAATTTTTTGTTCTTGGGACTGCAATTCCCAGAAGCGTAAGTCAGTTCTCCAAAGCACCAATCAGCAAATGTACTGACTCGGGCTTCTGGGAACTGAAGTCCACCAGTGTTCTGCAGAACATAGTTTGGAAAATGCTAAATGCTAGCCCATACTGTAGCATGTTGTTTCAAAGACATTGTTTATTCAGTTTTAACAGTGATAGCATGAAATGGAGAAGGAATGAAAATACTGTCAAAGGTCAGTTCGTGCCAGAAGAGTTACAGTGTATAACAATACAAGATTGGATGCTACAACACTGGAAGCATTCAAGAGGGAATTCAACAACCATCTGTCAGATCGGTTTGGATTCGGATTCATACATTGAGCAGGGGGTTGGACTTGATGGATGGCTAGTGATTCTGTAATTCTAAAATGGAAAACTACCGTAATTTAACCTCAATTGCTTTTAGCAGAGTATATCTTCAGCATATAAGAAAGATAAGCACCTACAGTCAAACCTCGCATAACGAACATTTCGCTTAGCAAAAAACTCGCATAATGAGCAAGTTTTTTGCTAAGTGGTCCGACTCACATAACGAATTTTTCGCTATGCGAGTCGGACTTTTCCCTATGGAAAAATTCTCATAACGAGTGTTTCTATGGCTTCACTATGCAAGTTTTCCCCATAGAAATGCTCGTTATGTGAGTTTTTCCATAGGGAAAAGTCCAACTTGCATAACGAAAAATTCTTAATGTGAGTCTGACTCGTATAGCGAATTTTTTTGCATAGCGAGCAGCCTCGCAGAATGCATTAAAGTCGTTATGCGAGGTATGACTGTATATGGCATATCTTATATTCACTTAATGCACAAGATTAGAAAACTATGTTCATTGTAAGATTAATTTCCTATATTCAAGTTGGTATGTATCTTTAACAGATAATGTACCGATGAGGGATTTTAATGACAGCAGGTTCTGAAAAGTTGTGGCCTCCTCTCTCCTCCTTTCAGTCACTGAAGTCTCTAGCACAGCGCACAAGAAATGTCTGGTTAGATTTGAGTTCTAAAGACAACACAAAACAACACTGAAGGCTCCTTTACCTTGTTGGGCTGAATTTTCTTTCCTTTGGACGTTTTTGCAGCTTCAGAAGGCTGAACTGCTTGTTTGGCTGCAGGCTGAAAGAAGAACCAAAAGTCATTACAAGAGATGCCCTCCCCTCAATAGGCAGAGAAAAAAATTGACAAACAAATAAATAAATATTTTACATTTCTTCAGTTCTGACATTGACTTTTTTTTTTGGCACCAGCTTTTCCCAATACTGTACTGAAAAATATTTTACCATAGGTCCCTAAGTAGGAACTGGAGACTTGAAGGTATCCAGGAAATTAACCTTCTGAGATGTTTCTGTCATTTAATTGAAGGACAGACCTTTGTCTTATTAGAAGGGTCTGTTTGGTTTGGGAGGTGTTTGGAACATGTGGTCATCTAGATCAGGGGTTCTCAACCTTTTTAATCTGAGGGCCGGACCATGCCCCCTCAGACAGCTGTGTGGGCCAGACTGGTGGTTCCCCTTGCCATAAACGCTACTGTAAAACGTGGCTGTCGTAAATGTATTTACAACAGCTGTGGGTGCATTTATGGCTGTCATAAACATGTCCACTTCTGCTTGCGACGTGGGCCACATTAAAAGGTGCAGTGGGCCGGGCCACGGGCCGTAGGTTGAGAACACCTGCTCTAGATCTTTGGGACTCAAATTCCCATCAACCAAGCTTACGTAGCCAATGTCCCGGGGTCACACAAGCTGCAGCCCAGAAATTGCCAGAGGGCCAATGTTCTGCTTTCCTGAATCAAAAGGAGTTAGTCCAGCCTAGCAAATTATGTCCATTAATAGAACTACCCTGCTAAGTTAATAGCATTCTGGGTTTTCAGAAGGTACACTCTTTCTCTACATCCAGTATTATTATTATTCTGCTGTATCCAAATCCAAATATAGGAGATCATCATGGCAATCAGCCATGAAGACTGCCCCGAGAAAATAATGCAGTAGCATGACCCCCGTAGTACCACTGATCCAGTTCAGAGAGTCGCTTTCTGGACTTGAGCCCTTTTGGCACTCAAAGTCCTCCTCGACCCCAGGCCAGTATGGATGAAGCTGCTGCCCTCCATCAAGATGGATTCAAGTGGGATTTGATCCATTTGGGGACCATCACCCTTCCCTGCAGACTTCGGAACCCAAGCTGTTAAGTCCTCAGGGTGGTCAGGTTAGTTAACCACCGCTTGACACTCGGCGTTGAGTTGCTGGCAGTAGGGTCTACCCTAATTATCATAGCAGGATAACCTGGTCAGACTGGAAGGCAATATTCCAAGCATGTTGGCAGCAGAGAGACATTGATAATGCACTGGCCTCCTTTGACAGTCTGCATGAAAGCCATGCAGTGGAGAGGCAGAGAAATCTGTCCCTACTCCACCAGTCCTCTTACCTGCTTACACAGGCGTCTTTGTGGCCATATGGCTGTCAGATGTTGGCTAACAAATCTGTGGATCCAAAACAGTCTTCATGCTTGCCTGATAATAAGGTTCCTTTCCTACATGATCTGCTGTCATGCTCCAAAGAAATTGCCCATGTACTGGGTAGGGCTAACCTAAGATTCACAACTTCCAATCTTATTTTCCTGAATCCTTCCTCTTGGAAAAAGGACTTTTCAATTTACAGTGCACACAGCAGATCAAGAAGGAAAGCAGAAGACAGGCAGGCAGGCAAGGAAATGAAAAGGAAATGATGCCCCTGGAGGAGGACTTATTCATTGGATGTGAAGAGGTGTGTCTGGAAAGTCTAATCTGCAAAATAAGCACTGCAGAGACAGAAGCAGGCTAAAATTCTACCTATTTGAGTGCACAAGGAAACCTAGCAGTGGTTTAAGAACAGACCACTCGCTCTACAGATCTGTGCTAAGCCTCAGGATTTGGGAAGTGAACCTAGGACAGCACAATAATAGATGAGTAAGATATTTTGAACAACAAGCCTATAAAACCCAAAGCCTGGCCCTTCTTCTGCCTTCTTTCTTAGTTGTCCTCCACAGCCTGGGAAGTCCGTTTGTCAGGTTCTGCTTTATGCCCACCTTCAATTTGTCCTTGGGTTTCTTCACATCTTCATCTTCTTCGTCACTCTGAGCCAAGATGGCAAAAGCCGAGCCTCCTTTCTGAGACAGAAAAACAACAACAACCAGAAAATAAATTTGACGGCAGATTCACTGAGCCAAATGAGAGGGAGATAAACTGGGAGTTACATTTTCTCCCAGCCCCTGACTGAAACAGAAGGAATTGTTGTATACATTCAAATTTCAGCTGAATGTATTTTAAAAAAATCTGAGGCAGAATTCAAAATCTGCCAAGATTGGCCAGAGTTACATTATGGAATGGAAGATCTACTTCCAGCAATGTGAGAAATCCACCTCAGTTTGTTCATCTGTAAAATGTGAGTAACATCAGTCTGACTTACACCAAAATGGGTGCTGGGAGGCAGGCATCAGAAGGAGCCTAAAGCAAGCTGAACATTAGGTAACCACAGCCACCTGGAGGTACTTTGTTAAATAAATTTGGATTCCTTCATTAAGTAAGGGTTTGGACTCGGTGGCCTAAAAGGTGCCTTGCAACTCAGTGCTTCTACAATTCTGATTGTGGACGGGCGGATAAAAATTCTAAGACAAAATTAAAACCACCATTAAAAACTGAGCCACCAAACCTGCTGCTTTCCTTTGTTCTTCTCGTTTTTCCTGCTCTTTTGCTTTATCTCTTCCTCCTCCTCCTCCTGAGAAACAAAGACAAGAACTCTTGTTCTACCATTCCTGCTTAAGTAACACAAATACACAGTGATTCTTTTTAACCTGCCCTGTTGGGTTGTTCTGAATCAGTAATCTTTTGTCAATTTTTAATGATTTTTATAATGGGGCTGGTTTATAGCCCCTCCCCCCTATTTTCTAACCAAAAGTGATTTTGAAAGTGTGCAAGCTGGCTCAAAGGCTATTTTTAGCGGAAAAGCAGGCTAAAGCTTAATAACAGGAGTTCTCAACCTTTTTAAAGCCGGGGGGGGGGCCATTGGGTCACACTCCCTCAGACAGCTTCGGGGGCTGGATGGCCATTTTGCCCTTCCTCCACCACATGGCACTTCCAGGCGTGGTGGAGTCAGTGGGAGACCACATGAAACGGCACTGTGGGCTGAATCCGGTCAATGGGCCACAGGTTGAAAATCCTTGCTTAATAAAGTTGAGTAAAGTTGCTTTTCAATGACAAGATTCAAACCCTGGAACAACATGATGCCCTGAAAAGAGCTGGGCTAGAGCAGGGCCATCTTTCATGGGGTCAAATTTCCTGGGCCTTATGAGCTACAATTTCATGCTCAGCACTTGGCCAAAGGCTACACCAAGTAGAAGAATGGCCCCAAATGGCCCACTTATTAATTCATTCATTCATTCCTTGAAAAATCAGATCAGATGTAATCTTTCAGTTTTATTCCATGGGGGGGGGGGGAGTAAAGTCAAGGTCACCTTTATTCAAAAGCCAGTCATATTCAATTCTAGGGTTTGGTGCTCATCTCCATTTACAGGCAAAGAACCAGCACTGTCTGTGTCTTTAGAAGTTTCTGTGGTCATGTGGCAGGCAGGACTAAATGCCAGAGTGCATGGAATGCTCTTTCTTTTTCCGCATAAGCGATATCTATTTATCTACTTTCAACTTCTTGCTTTCGAACTGTTAGGCTGGAAGGAGCCGCAACTAAAGTTCCTTCCAAATAAGAAATTCCAAATAAGAAGAGGATTTTGCCAAACAGATGTGAGCAAACCTGTATCTGCCCTGCATTTTCAATTCACAAATATCCTGAGCCACAAATGAAAAAAGGTGATTCAACATTGCACTGACTTACCTTTTGTTTGGCTTTGGACCCTCCTTTGCTAGGTTTCTTCTTCTCCTTTTCATCATCAGAACCTGCCTACAGAAATGGTGATGAATTGTTGGTGATTTCTTATTTTTTTAGAAAAAAATCTCACTAGTCTCCCAGGCACTATGATTCTGATTTCAAGAAGACTGCAAAACATGCTCTAGTCACCTCCAGAATGGATTATTGTAATGCGCTCTACATGGGGCTGCCCTTGATGACCATTCGGAGGCTACAGCTGGTTCAGAGTGCAGCTGCCTGTGTAGTGATGGGGTGTGGGCATTATGCCTGTGCCTCGTCCCTGCTATGGGAGCTCCATTGGTTGCCAGTGTGCCTCCGGGTACAATTCAAGGTGCTGGTAATTACCTTTTAAGCCCTACATGGTAGTGGGCCAGGATACTTAAGAGACCGCATCGTCCCACGGACATCTGCCCATCTCACTAGAGTGGACCAGAGGGGCTCTTTAAAAATACCAACTGCTAGAGAGGCTCATCTCTCTAGCACTAGAAGAAGAGCCTTTTCAGTATCCGCACCGGCCCTATGGAACCTCCTGCCAGTTGAACTGCATCTCCAGACAGAGTTGCTGCCCTTTAAGAAAGCTGAAAACCTGGCTGGCGGGACAGGTGTAGGGAGGTGGAGAGGGAGCTGCCACCCCTGGCTCATTTAGCGGAGGATCACACATGCTTTTAAAAGTTTGTAACTAGATTTTTTAATTGGTGCGGATGGGAGGTAATTTCCACCCTAGTGTTTTTAGGAATTTTAAAGGTCTCTATAGTCTTAAATGTTGGGGATTTTTATGTACGCCGCCCAAAGTCGCATGTCGATTGGGGCAGCTATACAAACTGAATTAATAATAATAATAATAATAATAATAATAATAATAATAATAATAATAATAATAATAATAATAATAATAATAATAATAATAATAATAATAATAATAAGAAGAAGAAGAAGAAGAAGAAGAAGAAGAAGAAGAAGAAGAAGAAGAAGAAGAAGAAGACGACGACGATGACAAAGGTCTGTCCAACTAAATGACAGAAACATCTCAGAAGGTTAATTTCCTGGATAGCTTCAAGTCTCCAGTTCCTACTTAAGCACCTACGGCAAAATATTTTTCAGTACAGTATTGGGAAAAGCTGGTGCCAAAAAAAAAATATAAATGTCAGAACTAAAGAAATGTAAAATATTTATTTATTTATTAGTCAAATTTATTCATCGCCCTTCTCACCAAAGTGACCCAGGGTGATTTCACAACAGTAAAAACATCAATGACAGATAAAACCCATTTAAAAATTATTAATCAAGAGTTTAAAACTATCTAAAAACAAATTAAAAGATTAAAAGATTATACTAAATTACAACTAAGAAATTAAGGACAAGGGGCTCAAATTAGCCAATGGGCTGGGGTCGTTATATGTTTTCTGGACTCGATGTCACTTATTTTCTGGCTGTTTCTGTGAAGAAAGGCTCCAGTATCCCCACCCCCACCCCTTCCTATAGGCAGCTATTTCAAGTATTGGACACTGTAAGGTAGTGGTCCCACAACTTCTCACCTTGAAATCCTGACATTTTCCTTCATGAAGGGCATTAAGTATGGCATGCATATTAAATAGTCTACAGCAGGCTACAGTGAGCCGGCCCTGGCCCGTGTTGCCTAATCATCTGGCCCATGCTGCCACTGGAAGAGGACACATTTACGACAGCCATGGATACACTGTATGGCAGGGTTTACAGTGGGGGGAACCACCAGTCTGGCCTGCAGAAGTCCCTGAGGGAGCGTGACCCAGCCCCTGACTTTAAAAGGTTGAGGATATCTGGTCTACAGACTTCTAGCTTGTCTCCTTCAGGTGCAGATAAGGACACTATCCTGTCATTAGCATGGAAATAACGGGAGTGGCTTAGTGGTTAAGACGCTGAACTTGACGATTGGAAGGTCGGCAGGTCAGCTGTTTGAAACCCGAGTGCTGCAGGACGGAGTGAGCTCCCGTCTCTGTCACAGCTCCTGCCAACCTAGCAGTCTGAAAGCAAGAAATTGCAAGTAAACAAAGAGGCAGCCCGGCAGCCCTCAAGTCATCTATCTTATAGGGCAGTCGTTATTGCTCGGTCCCCCTTGGCTTGCAAGCAGCCCACAGGCCAGTCTTCTGTGTCTACTCAAAACTCCCCCAGTTGCCTGCCATTTTGGGATTAGCTTCCCATCTTTCTGCTATTTGACCAGGTCCTGCCCAAGCCTCTGAAACACAAGGGCTAGAGCTACACTTTCTTAAAAGGAAAGCAGAAGTTTCACACCCACTCAAGCATGTCTGTCGCAATGATTTTACCATTAATATTTTTAAATGTGTTTTGTATTGACAGACTTTTATTTCAGGCCTTCTAAAAAAATTAATACTTTATGTCCAATTGGTTTAATAAAGTGTGGTTTTTTTTTTTAAAAAATTGCAATTTTAAAAAATTATTTATATGCTGCTTTAATTCACTCTATAGCAAGAGTTCTCAAACTTTTTAAACCGCGGGCCGGATCACACTCCCTCAGACAGTTGTGCAGACTGGACTGGTGGTCTCCCCTGCCATAAACCTGCTGTAAAGCAAGTCCATGGCTGTCATAAACAAATTTATGATGGCCGTGGGTGCGTTTACGGCTGTTGTAAACACATTCGCTTCTGCTGAAGGATGGGGGAATATGTGGGCAGGTCCAGCCCATGGGCTGTAGGTTGCACACCCCTGCTTTACAGGGAGAAAGGTGAAGTAGAAATTAAACACAAACACACACAAGCACCCTATCTCCTTAAGCCTTAGGTTTCCCTTGTTCAGCGCAGTCTGCACCTGCAGACCGCGATTATGTTGCGGGCATAACTAGACGCTGAAGTGCATGGAACATTGTTACCTTTCCAGCCAAAGCAGTACCTATTTATCTACTTGTAATTTCTTGTTTTCAAAGCCTTAGAGACGTGTGTAAAGTTTCTTCTATGGTATCATCTCATCACCTACCTCTCAAAAAACCATGTCCTCATTAACACTGTCCCAGATCACATCCCACCAGATTCCAGAATACAGCTAACCTTGTCAATCTTATTCTTTTCAGCCTGGACAGGCTTCCTCTGTTGCTGTTCTTCTTCCCCTTCCTCCTCCTCTTCCTCACTCTCCTCCTGAGTAAGGGCAGCAAACACATTTCCTCCCTAACAACAAAGAGAAAGCCCATTAGAGAGCACTTCTTTGCTTATGCACCCAAGGCTGAAGTATGGCCAGGGTTTGACACTCCCAACGCAATAGATTTTCAATCATTTTACACTGCACAATCTACATGACACAAATACTATTATTGATAATAATAATAATAAATGGTGTGTTTCAATACTTAAACAAATTTACAGCCCTCTACTGAATTTTAAAATAAAAGCATTTAATTTGGCTATTGAAATTAAAGCAGGAGAGGTCCTCAAATGATCAACAGGGAATGGCTCTTAGTTCCACTTTGACCAATAAGGCCAACATCAACCAAAGTTTACAAAAACATCCAAAAAGTTTTGATAGTCTGACCATCTGGACATCTCTGGTGCTGAGCTAATTACATTTGCTCCCTCCCCTCTTTGGAAGACGTCCCAAATACTTTCCAAAATTAAGCTTCCCCAACAAAAGAAAACTCAAATGTCTAGCAACTCACTTTCTTTTTCTTGTTTAACTTGCTGACAGGGAGAGGCACTGGAAAAGAAATGAAGAAGTCAGGACTGACAAAAGCAACTCTCAGGAAGCAAAATGTCATTTTGCAGTACATTGGCTAATGAGTGCTTTGGGAAATTGACTTAGGTTTCTGGGAATTGAAGCCCCCAAAACAGAGGTTGGGAAACACTGGTGTACACCAAGAGTCTGAACAGATGTTGAGGGAAACTCGTGAAACAAACCATGGCACAATAGCCACACCTTACTTATTTCCAGCATTCAAGCATACCTAGCCTCTAATACAAGAGGCACCCCTAGCATGGCACTGCTGGTGGGCATCTGGCCCTATCTAGACCTAAGATATGATTCCCCTTCACACACAAAGAACACCCAAACCTTCATCTTCCTCATCGCTGGCTTGGGCTGAGAGTTTCTTCAACCTCTCGATCAGCTGGTTCTCTTCATCATCTTCCACTTCTTTTTTCTTTCGGTCTTTTTTTTTATCCCGCCTTTTCTTTTGCTGCAGCAACAGGGGGGGGGGGAGGGAGTGGAGTTCTCAGGAATTTTTTTTTTAAAGGATGCTATCCTTTGGTCAATCTAAATGTCCCCAGGTGACCATTTCAGCATGAACATTCACAGGCCCTTCCATTTCCAAATATATTCACACCTGTTGTTGAAGTTGTTGCTGTTCTTTTTCTTTCTCAGCTGCTTGCTCCTCACTGGCCTGCTTCTCCTCCACAGCCAGCTCTTCAAAGAACTTAAGAGAGAGAAATATGTTTAGGATACAGGTAATAATAATTTCGTGTCAGAAATTATTGTGGGTTGAAAGGATTTCAACTGGAGAAACTCCACTCAGGGGACGCTGGAATGAAGCTCCTTTCATGTCCCCAAGATATTTCCCCACCAAAATGGTCCCTATTTATCTACTTGCAATTTCTTGCTTTTGAACTGCTAGGTTGGCAGGAGCTGGCACAGGTGCTCAAACCGTCATGCAGTACCTGGGTAGCGAACTGCCGACCTTCCAGCTAACAAGGCAAGCTTCTTAACCACTGAGGATATGGTAGGAAGGTAACAGAGAAACACCAAAACAGAAGCAAGAAATTTCAGGTCTTGGAAGCTGTCGTTCTCCAAATGTTTCAGGGTCATCCACATCCCATATACCCACTCCATTATTCCTTCCTCTGGACCCATCTCTTAGGAAGAAAGATTTTGTCCTCCAAATGGACAGAGCAGACTCCTCCCACCCCACATGTAATGGTTGCCCATTTTTACACCAAGTCATTTTTCAGGCTGATGGGCATAAGGGACAGTAAAGCTGAACCCAGGGACATATTTTGTCCACCATTACAGTAATAACTGCTTAGAACTGCTGTTCCTGATGGAAAGATAGTGGAACTGCAAAGCACTAGGCCAGAGGTTCCCAACCTAAAGCCCGTAGGCCAGATCCGGACCATGGTCCCATTTCATATGGTCCCCCAACCCTCCAATGGCATTCAAGAAACAAACTGCCCGCCCCTTTGAAACTGTTGGGAGAAAATGGTTATTATTATTATTATTTATTACATTTATACCCTGCCCTTATCCGAGGACTGGTTGCCCCCATCGTGCAGGCAGGGCAAAATGGTCATGTGGCCTTCGAAGCTGACTGAGAGAGTGTGACCCGGCCCATGGCTTGAACAGGTTGGGAACCCCTGCACTAGGCCATGACAATCTTTCTACTCAGGGAGACAGGCAGCCAAAAAAAATGGTTTGCTTGAATAAATTTAATGAAAGAAAGCCTTCTGATTCATGAAACTCAAGTTGTTCACAGGTCAAATGGCTGATATAAAGCCACCAAAAGATACATGACCAGGGGTCACTCTGCTCTGCCATTAACATTTTAAACAAAGGACTACTGGATTTCTATCTGGATAGATAGGTTCAGGCTTTGGCCATTGTGATAATGATTGAGTTTGACAGCCAGATTGTCATTTAACAAAAGAAACATATTCTTTGGCAAAGCCAGTCCTCTCATGAAACAAAGGAATAACTCTGGAAAAGCCTCTGGAAAAACTAATGCTTACCGATTTTTTTGCCTTTTTATCTTTTTTCCCCTTCTTTGTCACTTTGTCTGAAACAAAAAAGAACCAGGAGCTATCTCAGTTTATTTATCTTCCCAAATACGAGCCACAAAATTTCATATATTCATCTGCTCAATCAGTTAAACACACCAAGACAGGGTCAATCTCAACTCCCTCTCTTGTAGTAATGAGGCATTTCAGTGAGAAAGGTAACAGCATTCCATGCACTCTGGCATCTAGTCATGCCTGCCACATGACCACAGAAACTTCTGCAGATGCAGACACCACTGGCTCTTTGGCTGTAAACGGAGATGAGCACTGAACCCTAGAGTTGTGCATGAGTGGGTTTTGAGCAAGGGCAACTTTTACCTTTACGCAGGCCTGAGTTGAGTAACCCAATGCCAACCAAGATTTAGGGATAATGCTGACTGGGCACCTCTGCGCCAGCTGAGCCTATGCTTTCTCTCCCCTTCCAGATCTCTTTGCCACATTTAAACTTACAAGTCTCCTCCCAATGCCAGCATCCTCTTCCCTCCCAGCCCAACTCACCTAGCTTGCTTTAACCTAACATGTGTCATTTCATTCCACACAGGTCACACCCTAACTAAGCCCTGCTTCATCTTTATATTGTTTTTCATCATCATCAGTTCCATCCCATCTCTGCTGAAATGGACTCTTCTCCTTTAAGCTCATGGATGACTAAGGCTCTGTTGCAGTGGTGGGCAGCAACAGGTTTGCAAAAAAAAAAAAAACCTCTCAAGGGGAGGTAGCAACATTGGGTGGCCTCTGAGCAGGGGTGTGTGTGAAAAAATTGGGTGGCCTTCGGGCAGGGGAGGTAGTGAAATTGGGTGGCCATGCCCACCTCCCTGCCCTGCCCCATTAGGTTTTGTCCCTGCAAGTGGTTCAAGGTCTCCCTTGCTTGAAAGCCTGTCATATCCGACTCTAGGGTGCAGTGTTCATCTCCATTTACAGCCAAAGAGCCAGTGCTGCCTGTCTTTGCAGATGTATACATGGCCATATGGCAAGCATGACTAGATCGTCCATGATGTAGGCTCCACCCATTACATAGGCTCCACCCATGACATAAGTGACATCCAAGACATAGGCTCCACCCAGAGTGTGGCAGGGAAATTTTTGCTGCCCACCACTGCTTTGTTGGCTACCATGACTACTGTTAAAAGGTTCAGAAGTCCTTTAAGAAAATATAATTGGTAACATTGTAAGCTTAAGTAGGTTAGCTCATTCCCTTTCTAGCACAATGTTTTGTCTAGTTGTTTGCTTAATTAATGAGGTTCTGGTGCAAAATTCTCCCACAAAGCAGTATCCTAGACATCTTCTCCCAAATACACTTCTGCTTGGGTATGTTTAAGTTACATTCATAAGCCATGAGTCAACTAAGAGAGAGCCTGGGAGGCTATGATGGAATATTAGACGGCTACCAGCAGGAATGTAGGTCAATACAGCTGAAGGCCCTCTCGTAATTCTTACTCTCTCAGTAATTATATATATTATCTCAGGGGTAGGCAACCAATGGCTCACGGACCGGATCTGGCTTATGGTACAAAATAATCCAGATCCTGTCCTCGCTCCAGCCCCTGCCAGAATCAGCCAAGGGCTCGTTTACAACAGTCATAAATGGTGGTGGTGGTGGACGAGTCCACCCCACTCAACTATCTGAGGGAGCATGACCCAGCCCCCGACTTAAAAAGGTTGGCAATCCCTGTATTATCTGTTGTAGCTTAGTTACTCCCTCGAAACCCAAAGGGGTAAAAGAGGAAATCAAGAAGAAGTAGTAGTTTAGTTGCTCATAAGCCTGTGATGGCTTAGTAGTTAAGACAGAGGTTAATGACTGGAAGATCAGTAGGTCAGCAGTTTGAGATCAAAATGGATGCCCATCCTCTATCCCAGCTCCTGCCAAACTAGCAGTTCAAAAGCAAGAAACTGCAAGCAGATAAATAGTTACAGCTCTAGTGGGAAAGGTAACAGTGTTCTGTGTGCTCCGGTGTCTAGTCATCCCTGCCACGTGATCATGGAAATGTCTGCAGATAGTGCTGGCTCTTGGGCTGTAAACAGAGATGAGCACCCCCTCTCCCAAGAGTCCAACACAACTGACTTTTGAGCAAGGGAGAGCTTTACCTTTTCCTAGTTTAGTTGCTAAGAGACCGAGCTACAAACCAGGCACTTTTTGCCCCCAAAAGACCTAAGGCAAATCACTCTTTGAGGTTCAGCCTCCCTCCATCATCTGAAATATAGAGGGCAATAATGCTGGCAAAAGACATCAGGGGGTAGGACAGTGGTGGCGAACCTTGGCACTCCAGCTGTTCTTGAACTTCAATTCCCAGAAGCCCTGATCAGCAGGAGTGCTGACTTGGGCTTCTGGTAATTGAAGTCCAAGAACACCTAAAGTACCAAGGTTCACCATCATGGGGCGAAGATGTGTGGTCTTCCAGATGTGGCAGATCTGCAATTCCTATCAGTCCTATCCAACACAGGTAACAGTGGGAAGTGACTAGATTTGGAATCCAACATCTGTAAAGCCACATTTCTCTAATCCTCATATATGTGGTGGCTGTAAGGATTTCAATTAGATCATACATACAAAGCACTTTGAGCCCACAAAGTGTCATGTGTTGTACATAAAAATCTTTGATTTGAATTAACTCATTAGTAGACAAGAAGGATCTGAAGCTAGTATGAGTTTATCAGCTGCTACATCAACTGCAGTGGCGCTTGGGGAAAAGTCAAAGCCTACAGGAAAAAAGAATGACTGAATAAGAGATGACTGGGCTCAATTTTTAAAAAAAGCCAGATCTGAATTTGCAAGACCCGAGTTCAACATTTTTACCCCCTTGAGTTTGTTGCTTAAATGACATACATTCTCATTAAGCTATATTAACAATGACACATATGGGAAGTAATGTGCTGCACATTCACCCATCTCTGTCCCAGCTCCTGCCAGGTAGCAGTTCAAAAGCAAGAAATTGCCAGTAGATAAATAGGGACCACTTGGGTGGGAAAAGATCTCGGGGGACATGAAAGGAGCCTCTTTCAGGTGCTCCTGAGCCAAGTTCCTCCAGCAAAAATCCCCGAAAGTACCTTTTTTGTGCTTCTGACACACACACACACACACACACACAAAAACTAGTCAGGAAGCTATTAACCCTGCCAGGTCTTGGTTTCTTGTCCCTGACTTTTGTTTTATTTTTTATACGTCCATCTTCTCCTTTAATATCTTTTTTCAGGGTACATATGAGACAGCAAAGGAACGAATTTATTTATTTTTTATTAATTTATTTATTATATGGTTCTTTATACTGGGAACTATACTCCATATTAAGAACTGTAGCCATAATCCTATATACATCTGCTGCTTTTTCCATGTCTAGGCCAGGTGTGAAACTGCCAAAATAAAGGGACCTTTTGGGGAGTTCATTCTGCAGTTCCTTTCACCTGGAAATAAATCACACTTACCGCTGTGGGAACATGATTTTTAATTTCTAATTTAGGACTAGGAGGAAGACAGTCATGTATTCCCAGTTATTTTCTATATTTTCTGGTATAGGTAAAGGTCTTCCTTGCTGGAAAGCCAGTCATATCCAACTCTAGGGCTCAGTGCTTATCTCTCTTTACAGCCAAAGAGTCAGCACTGTCTGCATCTGCAGACATTTCTGTTGTCATGTGGCAGGTATGCCGAGACACCGGAGGTGAATGAAAAGCTGTAACCTTTCCCATCAAAGCAGTACCTATTTATCTACTTGCAATTTCTTGAACTGCTAGTTTGGCAAGAGCTGGGAAAGAAGACAGGAGCTCACTCTGCCATGCAGCATTTGGGTCTCAAATTGCTGACCTTCCAGTCACCAAGCTCAGTATCTTAATAACTAAGCCACTTTAGTACCATTTCCCCCCCCAGTAAAGGTAAAGATCACCCTTGCTCAAAAGCCAGTCATATCCAATTCTAGGGTTCAGCGCTCATCTCTGTTTATAGCCGAATAGCCAGCTGGAAACATTTGTCTTCCCATCTTCTGTCCCTCACAACTCCCCATCAAAGCTACCCTGCTTAGCGTAAAAGAACATAATTACAAAATGTTATGGAGGTGGTACTTGACTCCAGTTCGGTTGAATCAAATGAACAATACAAAAACCAGAAATTGTTGGAGATGCAAGGATAGCCTGAGGACATAAGAACACATGTGGTGGAGTTGTAAGGTGGTTATGGCTTTTGAGGTAAAAATAGAGAAAGAGATATTGGAAATTTTGAATTTGAACCTGAGGCTAGAGTTGGGTACCACCTTACTGACAGAAATAGACAATATGAATATGGATATAAACAAAAGAGATTTGTTATCTATAATGTTAACTGTGGCAAGACAATGTATTGCAAGAAATTGGAAATGTGATTCTGTGTTAGAATTGGAAGAATGGTATAAAGAAATGTGGGAAATTGTGTTAAATGACAAACTTACACGGGAGTTGAATAAAAAGAAAGGTATAATTAAAGAAAATAAGTTTTAGGGAATATGGACACCTTTTGTGGAACATACTTTGGTGAAATCTAAAGATGGTAAACCAGTGCCAGATCATATGAGTTTTTGGAAACAGTAATATATTGCTGTGATGAAGGTTGGGTCTCCAGGGCTTTGTATGATATTATGGATGATATTATATTTGTTTTTCAGTGTTGATTTTGCTTTTCAATATATGGGTAATGAGAGAGTTATTGGTAAATAAAGTAGTAATATATTAAGTAGATTTAAACGTGTACTGGAATGGGTGAAATATAATGATATTACAAAAGAAGTAATACCCTAATTCTCTTTCCTTTATGTGTTATATTTTGTTATATTTTTATGTTTGTTTCTTTTCTATATTGTAATGTAATGTCATATGTTTATGTTTAGTAAAATTTAATAAAATTTATTATTAGGGAAAAAAAGCTACCCTGCTTGGGCTATTATGGCACAAGACTGTGAGACAGCAAGCAGGGGGGGGGAAAGGGAGGAAGTTACCTCCACTGCAGCCTTCTTTTCATTCCCTCCCCTCTTAGTCCATATATTTCCGTCCACCCTTTCCCCCACCTGATCCTTGTAATCCGGTTTCCCCTTCCTACCTCCAGACCCTTCCAGGGGGCTCCTCCTCTTCTTCTTCTCCTCGTCCCCGATCCATTCCTCTTCTTGGGCCGAGTGGGGCTTCCCTCCTTTAGGCATGGCCGGCCCCTCGCCGCCTCCAACTCCGCAGCTGCCCTGAATGCCTCTGACTCGCCTGGCTTCAACACATGCACGCCTCCCTCGCTACTACGCCTGCGCAGGAGATGACGCAAACCCAGCTCCTCGACCATAGAGACAGTCACAGCACTTCATTTTATCATTCCTCCCCCACCCACACACTCCGGTCCGGATGGTACCATAAAGACCTGGCCTTGCGATCTCCTAGATGGTCGAACCGGAAGTAGAAACCATAGAGATCTGGAAGAAGCTAGCGATAGATGGCTTTCCCGTCTGGCCAGATTCTCCTTATAGAGCGGGGTCCCCAAACTTTTTGGGCTGTGTGCCGGTCACATAGCTCAGGGGGATGGTTACTATGGCCTGGGGGGGGGCGGATCCGGCCCCCATGCCAATTCATCTGGCCCACGAAGCCCTCATCACTCCCGGAAGGGGAAGTAAAATAGCTTCGTGGGCTTGATGAATTGGCATTGGGGGCCGGATGTGGGCCCCGGGCCATAGTTTGGGCACCCCTTATTTAATCCAGTGGTTCTCATCATGGGGCCCGCGCCCTACAGGTTTTTTTTCTTTCAAGAATTGACTTAGTTTAATGGGAATTGAACTCCAAAAACCAAACGTTGGGAAGCACTGGAGTGGACCTTACTGACAGGGACTCAACACCAATCATCAGGCAGCAGTTAGCTAACCTGACACCCGTGAGGACTAATATCCTTGGGTGATGAAGTCCACAGGGAAGGGTGATGGTTCCCAAGTGGATTTAATCCCACTTGAATCCATCTAGATAGATGGCAGCAAGTTCATCAGTCCTGGCCTGGGGCTGAGGAGGACTCTGCGTGCCAAAAGAGTCTAGACCAGAAACTGGATCAGTGGTACAGGTGTTACGCTATGATGCAGAAGGCAAA
Source organism: Furcifer pardalis (assembly GCA_030440675.1). NCBI lineage: Eukaryota > Metazoa > Chordata > Lepidosauria > Squamata > Chamaeleonidae > Furcifer > Furcifer pardalis. The sequence goes on from CP126893.1 coordinate 156,178,592, forward strand.
TGGAAGGCCACTGGATTATTACATTGGTCCCAGGACAATCTTTATGGCTGATCACCATGAGGATAGCCAATACTGTATTTGGAATTGGATATATGGCACAACAGCAAGAAGAAGATAGATCGCCTAAATGCAGTAAAGACAGCCAGGAGTGTGGATTTGTTGATACTATCCATGGGGTTTTCTTGGCAAGGATACTGATGTGGGTTGCCAGTTCCTTCACCAGTGGATAGTCTTTAATCTGAGTTCTCCGCTATGGCCTGTCTTGTCTTGGGTTGCCCTACACGGCATATAGCCAGAGGTGGGCATTAGTAGGTTTGCACCAGTTCACCAGAACCAGTAGCAGAAATTCTGGCTGGCCTCGCCCACCCAAGTTTTGAAATAAAGTACAGTAGTCCTAATTCTGGTGCAACACAGGGCTTTTCCCCTGGCCACACCCACCATACCACACCCATAGTGTGGTAGTAAAGTTTTTTGGAGCCCACCACTGCATATAGCCCATCTTCTTCAAGTGCCATATCTCATTCCAAATATTTCATCATGGCGAACACATATGAATTAAATCAACTATTTGTTGTTTCTCTGACTTTAGTCAAAAATAATAATGTTATAGAGGGAAATCTCGATTTACTATTACTGTACTGATATAAGTGCGAGTGATAACTTATTTTTGCATTGGTCCTAACAACACCAAAAGCACGCTGGGAAAAAAAAGTTAAAAAATTAATCATTTATATCTATAAAACACGAACAAATGTAAATTTGCATAAGGGTCAAATTCTGTATGCCATTTTTATCAGATATTTTTGATGCAACATATTCAAAATGAGAAATAAATCTGTTAGAGTTGTTGACCTCGCAAGGAAAAAAAATGAATATACTTTTCATCTATTTTTGTTTTTCATTTACTGTATGCTTGATTATGCAAAAGCATACAAAAAGCTTAATAGAAATACTGTAGAAGAGTTCTGCAGCAAACTACAGGTATGTACAATGTCTTATACAATTTTCTCACCATGTGAAAATCAACAGGAGGGATCTTTCTGCACAGTAATTTCATTCTTGCAGTTCTCAGCACAACCCTGTTAAATTAATCACTACAACAGCGTTTTCCAATCTTTGGTTTTCTGAACTTCAATTCCCAGAAGCTTAAGTCAATTCCACAAAGCACTGATCAGTCAATGTACTGATGTAGGCTTCTGGCAATTGAAGTTTCTCATGTTGGGAACCACTACACTATAGTTACATTCATTTTATAAACATTAGCCTTGAGATAATACCTTCAGTAAAACTTCTAAATTAGTAAGAACATGAAGTAGGACATGGGCTTATGCTGTAGTGTGCTGGAAAATAGAAAAATATAAAACCAAAGCGACTCCATCTTTGCCCTCTCAGTAACCTACAAAGTGGCGTGACATGATTCAGTTAAAACTTGCCTGCCTGTTGTTCAGGCAGAGGCAATAAACCTTTTCCTCATTAGAATAGAGGGCTTATAAGTGTACCCAATGGTAGAGGATAGATAAGTGTGAAGTTTTGGCCACTAGCCAATGTTAGTGTGTAGTTTGAATTCCTTTGTCCCTGGAACCAATACCAAGGTGTTAAGATTGTAAGACCACCGCATGGTCGAGGTGCCAGGCATTTCCTGTTTACTACTAGGTATATAAACCTTTGTCTTTGAATCCTCGTGGTTCTCAGAATTTGAGTAGCTATACGATCTGTGAACCATTGCGCAATAAAAGACCCTTGAATCTGTATGATCTGGAATTGCTGTCCTGTCTCATCTCTGATACGACAATTCTACAACAGTAGCATGCTGATCACACACTGTCAAAACAGAAACCTGTGGGAAGTCCAAAATCAAGGTATGATGCATGAGCGCAGCCAGTCATTCTCCCACAAGGTGAATGAGGTCCACATTATATTCTTGTGATAATAAAAGAAATATATAGCCCTCATGATCAGTCAAACTAAATTCAAAACCAGGAACATCCTGATTCATAGATTATTCTCATTTACTCTGCTCTATCAGCACATCTAGTTAAATACGGTTCAAGCTCATTTTACCTTGGTTTATTAAATACACAACATCAAACGAATCAGTAATAAACAAGAGGTGTTCTTTCAAGTTGTCCATGACCTTACAGAGACTAGATCACTAAGTTGGGCTCCATCATAAAATTATGGAATCAGAGTATGGCTCGTTTTGAAAAAAAGGTTGACATTATCAGTCAGGATCTTGATTCCACCATGGTTTTGGTAGATCATGTTGGGCTGTCCTGTGCAATGTCTTGCCCAGTTTTATTGGATCAGTTTTGAACTGTAACATCCAAAGAGGTTTACGTTTGCTCGTTGTATGACCACTTCTCACCTCTTGCACAGCTATTGAAACCAGCCAATATAGTGATTGTTAAATGGACCAATCATATTCTCAACTCCTTAAAGAGACCATCACTCATCCTATTCTTTAAAAAACCAACTTAGTGATGGTGATTTGAACAATTACAGGTCAGTCACAAACCACGTACAGGCAAGCTGATTGAGAGGGTTGTGGCTGATCAGCTACAAGTTTTTGGAGGAGACTGACACCCTCAATCCATTCAGGCCATAGCATGATCCTGAGACGACACTGGTTGTGCTGCATGACCTATTAACAGAGGCCAACGGCAGTAACAAGAACCTTGTTGGTGGTCCTTGATTTCTAAGCAGCTTTTGATACCACTGACCACAGTATCCTCCTAGATAGACTCTTGAGGTTGAGGATTGGTCATATGTGGCATTGTGGGTGTTAAAAGGGCCTAGTACTATTTAGGTCTGGATTGTACTTAATCAATGGCTGTATTAATTTCCATGCCTGTTACTGTGACCAGAACATAGTTATTTTATTCTTTTTAAAAGTGGACAGTATTTCTTTATTTTATTTGTTGTACTTTTATTATGATTAATATTAATTATTGTATATGACAAAACTCAAAAGCTGTGTTAAATGTAGTTTAGTTGCCTCTTTCTCTACTTGGAATGGTACAGCCTACGCACTGTCTATTGCAGGGGTTCTCAACCTACAGCCCAGGGGCCAGAGATGCAGCCTGCGACAACATTTCATGTGTGCCCCGCCACAACCAGAAGTGACATGTGTGGCAGCAGGCAGGGCAAAATGGCCATCCAGCCCCCTCGGCTTGAAAAGGTTGAGAACCCCTGGTTTACTGTTTCGCCCCATTTCCAGTTGGTATGGTCCATAATAAGTGCCTCTCCCATTCCCTCCTTTCTCCCTCTTTACTATGAAGTCTGAATGGTTTGCCCTGGCAACAACATTTCCCCCCCCCCTTCTGAAATTCAGTGGGTTCCCCCTCCCTCTCTTAACGTCACGAGAGTTCATTCTTCAGTTTGAGCCGGCTCCGCCCTCCCCCCGTGGCTCCACCCCTTGCTTCGCTCTCATTGGCTGCTCCTCGCTTCATGTAGGAGTTTTTTCTTTAGTGGCTCCTCCCTTCTTCTTTGCTCCAGCGGTGGCTGCGAGAGTCGGTGCTGTCGGAAGAACAGAGAGGAGGAGGAGGAGGAGTTGGAGGCGACGGAGGCCGGGATAGGACATGCCTCGCAAGAAGCCGTTTAGCGCCAAGCAGAAGAAAAAACAGCTGCAGGATAAGCGTGAGCGAAAGCGGCAGGGTGAGCAGGAACCCGGGGGGGGGGAGGGGGAGGACGGCGCCCCTTCCCTCGCCGTAAAACATCTGGAAGGATGTTGCAACATTCCATCTCTTCCAGCCAGCATGTGGAGGAGTTTAGGGATCGTTACTTTTTTTGAACGTTACTCTTGAATTTTCTTGCTTTCATCATCATGCGTAGGAAGAATGTTGGATGCCCCCCTCTGATGGGTTGCAACCTCTAGAGATCATGATCCTTCCCCACCCAAAAATTACTGGCTAGTATAGGCCACTCATTTCCCTTTAAACGTTTTGGACGGGGATGTAGAAAGCAGAGGCATGTCCTTTTTTAAAAAAGAAATGTCATTAAAAGAATTGAGCTGGGAATAAAGCGAGCAAAGGTTTAGGACATGGCAGATTCCTTCTTACAAATGCTTGAAAGGCCACCTGCTTTTCTTCTCTAGGTCCCATCCTGTCCTTGGGCACATCTGCAGAAGTGGGTGGGTGAATAGTGTTAGGCCTTTCACACGTGTTCCCTAGAGTGGGACACTCCCCTCTCTGAAATCTGGAAAGGAAAATGTCTAAATGTCAGCTCCTTTCTAAATTTCTAAAGGATGAGCTGGATTTTTATGACTGTCCGTGCTTCTGTGTGCATGCCGCTTATCTAAATCTCTGCATACGCTCAACATCATTTTATACTCCTTCCAGAAACATCCCACTACTCTCCTTTCAATGAAAGTAGTTGGAGAAATTAAGCTGTTCCTTTTCGTGCTTGTTAGAAATAGCCGAAATTCTTTGATTCTGATCCATCCCTTCTGAGGGTCTCCCAAAATAATAAGGCCCCTTCATCTGAAAGTTTTGTATAATAACTTTCTAACATGTGAAAGGTGAGTATCCTTGACGGGGTTTCCACTGGATTTCTTTATACATGCAACATCTGCAGTATAGCTGTATCACCCTCTGTTCCTCTCAGCTGCTTCAAGAAGTAGTTTCTTTTCTAATCTCTCTGGAGCAGAGCATTCATGTTTAGCAGTGGTTGAGAGGAAGAGGTGCAACTGCTTTATGGAGAGCTGCTGTTTTCTTTTAATATATTTACTTTGAGATTGTTCTGTGTTTCATATCAGTTTTGTTCCTCCTCAGAAGTCTGTGGCCAGATCTAATTAAATTTTAAACCGACCTCATACTTCCAGGTAGCTGGATTTAAGCCTGATTGATGCTTTAGCAGAGAGGGACTTTATGTAAGCACCTACGATGTAGTGTTTCATATCATTATTTGGGAGTCCTTAAAAGCTGCATTCACATCCTTATTCTGCCCAAAATCTTTTTAGATGACCTTGAGCTCCTCTCATTCTTCGTCTCCATGAGGCTAATGTTCCTTACAGGATCTTGTGAGCTAAAAGTGTGTGTTGTGTAGAGAGAGAGAAAGAGTAAAATGAGTACCATCTAAGTTCCCTGGAGGAGTCTTCTTCTTCTGCAGTATCTGAATCCAAATATTGGCATGGTGATCAGCCATGAAGACTGTCCTGAGAACTGCCTTTCATCTGCTTTCCACATCGCAGTATGACACGCACACCACTGATCCAGTTCTGCCAGTCACTTTCTGGTTTCTGATCACTTTTGTCACACAAAGTCCTCCTCAGCCCCAGGCCAGTATTGATGAAGCTGCTGCTCTCCATCAAGATGGGCTCAAGTGGGATTTAATACACTTGGGGACCATCACCCTTCCCTGTGAACTTCAGCACCCAAGGCCATTAGTCCTCAGGATTGTTAGGTTACTTAACTGCCACTTGATACTTGGTGTTGAGTCCCTGGCAGTATAGCAGGATAACCGAGCCAGACTGGAGGATAGGTTTCCCTTTCTCGAAAGCCAGTCGTATCCAACTCTAGGGTTCAGTGCTCATCTCTGTTTCAAAGTCGAAGAGCCAGCGCTGTCTGCTTCTGCAGACATTTCCGTGGTCATGTGACAGGCATGACTAGACACCAGAGTGCACGGAATGCTGTTATCTTCCCACCGAAGTGGTCCCTATTTATCTACTTGCAATTTCTTGCTTTCGAACTGCTAGGTTTGCAGGAGCTGGATAGGTAAAGTAAAACTCATAATGACAATAAAGTAATGACATGAGCTTCATTGGTACTGGAAGAGTTGTCACAATTTGATATCTTAAATCACAAATTATGCTTAAAATATGAGTCTTTATTGGATTGTTAGCTACCCTGAGCTCTTAGGAGAAACAGTGATATATAAATAGTTGTTGTGTTTGTTGTTATTCACTACTTATTTCTCAACATTCCTTGTGCATGTAGGTGGGCAAAAGGGTCAAGCCTAAAACTTAGTAGTCAAGTTCTAAGAATTATGAAATATTTTTTAAATTGCTGGATACAAAATAAGCAGCTTTTTTAGCTTTTGAAGAAGTAGCTGTATTTTTCTATGCAAGCTGCAGTTGTTGGTGACAATGGTTCCTTAGAGCTGTCGGGGAAATACAGTAATTTCAGTTATCCTGCTATAAGGTAACAATAACATTGTTGACGCAAGTGGGAAATTGTGGGAATTAAGGTAGAATTTCACACTTGGTGATCACTTAAGAACTCTTGATTGATATACTTGCCTATGGACAATTCCTCAAACTCAAAACAATTATTGACACATATGAGTCCTGCATTTCTGGCTTCCCAGGGGATCTCTGGAGCAACATGGTGATAAAACCGACCCTTGGAGAAGCTGAGTGGCAGGACCCTAGTCATGAAGGGAGGGAGAGTGAGCATGGCAATGGGGTTGGAGAGCCTGCCCATCCCCCTGAAGACTGGGACGAGGAAGAGTACTTAGAGCAGTGGTTCCCAACATAGGGCCCATGCTCCACAGGGGGACTTCATTTCCCAGAAGCCTAAATCAGTACATTGGCTGATCAGTGCTTTGGGGAATTGACCTAGGTTTCTGGGAATTGAAGTCTAAAAACCAAAGGTTGGGAAACACTGACTTAGAGGAAAGTGAATGGGTTAATGTCCCAGAGGAGCCAGCTGAGTGTCTAGTAGCTGTAGCAGAAGCAGAAGAACCTCCCCCCCCCGCCAGAGTGGGCCATATTGCTACAAATAAGATCCTTGGATCAGGGTCCTTACGGAATTCAGGGTCCCAGCAGTGAAGACCACAAGACTCCAGAACCCAAAAATATCACTCAGAGTTTCATATTGGGGTGAGTGATAGAGGTAGAAGGAGAATGCCAGCCTGCCAAAAGGAGTCCAAGCCCTGATATTGCTTGCAGACTCAAATAAAATCAATTTTTATTATGGTCCAAGACCACCATAGCACAACAAACATAACAGAAGTTGAAGTATATCAAGATACAGAAGTTAAAATGAGGGTACTTAAATATATATTTTTAAAAGTAGCATTTCTGCTCAGAGTTAAGGAGTAGTGAAATTAGTATTGAAGATTAATAGTGTTACAACTACTGTATTACTAAGCCTATGGTGTAGTGCTAGTGGTTTGTTTAGCTGAAGGTCCTGCCAGGATTGTTCTTCTCACCTTACACACAACCTGGCAATGTGGTGTGTGAAGGTGTGTGAAGGTGGCGCTTTCATCAGATAGCAGCCACTGGGTGTATGTACTGTTTGGCTGGCCAGGATACTTGCGGAGCAGTGGAGATATGAACTTGTGTCCTCATCAAAGAACTTCTGGGAAGGATGTGAAGGTCATGGGCAGTCCTCTGTTGCTCCCACTGTGGAAGCCCATCATCCTATCTTGAAGGATAAAGAGAGTGATTACTCAGTGGTGGGAACCAGACTGATCAGGCTAAGAACATTTACAGAGACTGGAACAGGGACAGAGTGAAGGGAACAAGTCCTGAACCCTTGAGTTATTGTTGAAAGGTTACAGTTGTTAATAATTGTTGTTTTCAAGTGGGGGAGAAATCTTTTTTTTTTTTTGTTGATATTTATAATTTCTTTAGTTGGTTTATCCTTTATCTCTAATTTTTTTATTGTAAAGATTTTTTTAATACGTTGTAAACCACCCAGAGTGGGAAAATATCCCAGATGGGTGGGAGATAAATGTAATAAATAAATATAAATGAATTTTGAATTCACAAGGCCTCTCACCTGGCTCCTTAAGATGACAGAGGAAAGGGCTTTAGCCAGCCCTGACCATGACAGGACAGGCAACCTCACAACAGACTACTGTATGTAACATCAATATGGAAAACAAACTCTGCTACAATAACAATGTAATGGCCACATGTTCCTTGCCACTGTCTTGATGCACCTTGCGCTGAAGTTGATGACACACACTTAACATATAGTTGTATTAAACTGCACATGCAAAGTTAGCTTTGGAGTTTCCACATCAGGCACATATAATGTGCAGCCCACCTGGAAGGTGGCAGACAGTTGCTTTGTTCGTGTAGTCCTGAGCAAGGAGGGCATCTTCAGGATTACCAAGTTCCACACGTAGCATTACACTTATATACCGCCCCATAGTATTTAGTGCACTCTCTGGGAAAGGGGAAAAGTAAAAATAAACCTAATTGGGAGACGACGTCGCCATTGTACTGTACTTATTATATAGAGAGCATAAGCTGGTGGGAGATTTCCAGTTCCATCATTTGTAATGCTATATTTTGTTAATTTACACTGCATGTCCTACCTGATCTGGCTGGTTTGTAAGTATAAACGGTCAGTCATTGAAACCTATCATAGATTTCTCTAGCCTGGGGCAGAACCACATTTACTCTGAAACAGCCAAAGGGGTTTGTGCTGGCTTCCTGCATGGGTGCAGATTTCTGCAATACAGTACAGCAGTTTAACCACAGCACCACCAGGGCTCCTGTAAAGCGTGTGTTCAACGTAGTGGTTCGCATACTGTTCCTGGGTGTTCCTGGGTCAGCATAAAATATTTTACTACTTGAGACAAAGCAGCAAAAACCACTTGTCATTCCTGAAGTCAAGATTCCTAATGTCTTTAACTGGTCTTGTGATTTTACCACCCGACTCAGGAGGTGTCATAATGCCCTTTCTTTTTCAGGCAATATATTAATAATAATAATAATAATAATAATAATAATAATAATAATAATAATAATAATAATAATAATAATAATAATAATAATAATAATAATAACAACAACAACAACAACAACAACAACAACAACAACAACAACAAACAATAACAATAATAGTAGTAGTAGTAGTAGTAGTAGTAGTAGTAGTAGTAGTAGTAGTAGTATGCCATCAAGCCAGTTCTTATGTATAGCAACCATTTCCAGGGATTTCTTGGCAGAGAATAAACAGACGTGGATTAATAACCCTCCCTTCTGGGGGATATCCTGAAACTGTGCCACATGCCCTAGGCCAAAGATTCTCAGCCTGTGGCCCATGGGCCGGATGTGGCCCATGACACCATTTCATATGGCCCCCACTGCTCCCACCACACCAGGAAGTGCCATATGGTGAAGGAAGGGCAAAATGGCCACCTGGCCCTCGAAGCTGTCTAAGGGAGCATGACCGAAGCTCCAGCTTAAAAAGGTTGAGAACTCCTGCCCTAGGCTATACAGGCTGGCTTTTCTTCCAGCTATCTAAATCACTGAGCTACCCAGCACATATACATAGAATAAAATACATAAATTGCAGAGTGCTACACTTCCATCACACTGCCCAAATTTACTGCCTGATGTAGCCCCCTCGCTCTGCATAAAATTAACGACATCTTTTCCTATTTCATTTTCTGGTCCATCTGTTTTCGGCATAATCGGCTTGATTTGGCAGAAAAATGCATCTGCCCTCCTATCTTTGAGTCAATTCTTATTAGTAATGATTTTCTTTTATGTATGGGACATTTGAAATGTTAAGAGGCTGTATGGGATATAAGTACACATTTTGCTATTAAAAAGATAGAACAAAGACTGACAGCATTGCTAGATCTTCACATAAAACCAATCTTGCCAGCATATTGCAATGCAGTCATGCTTAAAAATAGTCATTGTGGTCCAAGGTATCGAACCGTTCTCTTGCTCTCCCGAAGATTTTTGTTGACAGTAGCATCTTTGGCAGACAGAATGAAAGGGAGAGGGTAGAGCTCGGTTGGGTTAAGTAAGATAATCTTTGCTAAGATTACCTGACGCTATCTGGTTTTGTCTTTTTTGGATTATATATAAGTAATTTTTTGGAGACACTTATTTGTGACAAGGAGATAAAAAGGAGCCCATTGCTCCAAATGCTACTTGTGCTAACTGTACTGGAAACATTTTGAAAGAAAAATGCTGAGCTTCAATGATAGGGAAAAGGCTTTACAGAGGTTGTGCACTGTGTACTAAGAGTACTGAAATAACACTGCAGAAAGAAAGATAGGCAGCTGATTTAGGGGGAAAATTATATACTGCTGCCGACAGTAGGAGAGCATTACTTGACAGAAAAGCAGGAAAGTGGGTAGTGTGCCTATGTATCATCGCCTTTAATGTGGGCACAATACTTTGCTTTTTATATACTTTGTCTAATCTGCAAAGCATCTAGCATTTGTTTTGTACTTATTTATTTTAAACATTGGCCAAAATCCTCTCAGTGACTTATGGACAAGTAAGACTAAGTAAGTCGCAGTGGCAAATTGGGACTGTGGTGGCTTAAGTGGTTATACCAGCCACATGTTCACAGAGACATCTGCAGGCGCAGACAGCGCTGGCTCTTTGGCTATAAACAGAGATGAGTACTGAACCTTAGAGTCGGATATGACTGGCTTTCAAGCACGGGCGACCTTTACCCTTACCTATTTTAAACATTGACCAAAATTCAGTCAGTGATTTGCATGTGGACAAGTAAGACTAGGTAAGGTGCAGTGGCAAATTGCTGCTACTTAACAAGATAGGAATTGTATGCCAACTTAATGCGATTTCATTGACACATTCATAGATCACCAATTTGCTTCTGGCTATTAAAGAAAATTGAATGCGAGTTTCAAGACAAGTCTTCTCAAGTGAGCATGACCCCCCCCCCCCAAAAAAAAAAAACCCTCACAGACCATAATGTTACTATTTCAAAAATAATATAAAATGGAAATCATTTATGTTTTTTGCCCAAGACCAGTTCTGTATTTAGCTCTTTTCCCATTTCTTAATAATATACAATTCAAATCATATACAGTATTTGTTTCCCAAAGCCAGCTGACTATGTAGCTCTTAAAAAAAAATAAGGACCACAGTGGTTTAGTGTTCAAGACACTGAACTTGACAACTGGAAGGTCAGCAAGTCAGCAGCTCGAGTGCCACGCATGTGATCTCCCACCATCTGTCGCAGTTCCTGCCAACCTAGCAGTTTGAAAACAAGAAATTGCAAGTAGATAAATAGGTACCACTTCGGCAGGAAAGTGTTGTGGCTGCCATATGACCACATCTACAGATGCAGACAGTGTTGGCTCTTTGTCTGTAAATAGAAATGAGCACTGACCCCTACAGTCAGACACAACTGGCTTTCGAGCAAGGAAAACCTTTACCTTATAACAGGAATTCTCAACCTTTTTAAGTTGGGGGCCGGGTCACGCTCCCTCGGACAGCTTTGGGGGCTGGGTGGCCATTTTGCCCTCCCTTCACCACGTGGCACTTCCTGGTGTGGTGTAGAGGGGGGGGGCATGAAATGATGTCATGGGCCACATCCGGCTTAGGGGGCATAGACTGAGAATCTCAGCTGTATAATAATATAACCCTTTAAAGCTATGTCAGAAAGAAGAATGCAAATGCATTTCTACAGGATAGTTCAAATCTGCACATAAGCAAAACCTGGAATGGCAATGAGCCATATGGATGTAGACATCCAGTGTTGTAGTAGTGGGCCTAACAACTGGTAGTTTTCCATTTATAGCATTACTTAGTAGTGGGTGGGTGGATTTTAATTAGGAACGTTCTTTGTTTCATAGCAGGGGGTAGGATGTTATATGGAGAATTAGTCATTGTCGCATGCTAGGTTTTACCCTTTCAAATTACTTTTCCTGACATAAACAGAAAAACAAAAGCTCATGAATCCTCAGCCTGGTTAGGTAAGAACAGATCTTTCACTAGTCGTCTTAGCAGGCATGTAATCAAGTTGTCCAAGCTTGCCTTGAATAGTGATTGCATCCATCAAACTGCACAGCCTGAGGAGTGGAAAAGTAGATAACCGAACAGTGTTTGAATGATTAAGTGAAGGAAGAGTGTACTGGAGGAGGCTTTAATGACATCCATTAAATATTCTTCATTTTCATCAAATCTTCTCTTTTCTGACAAAGAGTGTTTGTTGATGGTCTTCTACCTGCAAGCAAAAAACAATATTTTAAATGGGAGTTCATCCTATGCAACTGATTTGTTTTTCTCTGCTGCACTTTTTATAAACCTTTTACCTCATTGATGTTTTAACCGGCTACTTATTTCTATGCTTTTTATCTGGCTATTAATGGTTGTAAGACTATTCTAGGAGACCTGGTGGTACAATGGATAAACTGCTGTACCGCAACAAAAAGGCTGTGAGTTCGATCCTGACCAGGGCTTAAGGTTGACTCAGCCTTCCATCCTTCTGAGGTTGGTAAAACGAGGCGGTGTTCTATCACAGTATTGTTGCCCTATTATTGTATTGTATTGGTGACTGTATTCTACTTGTTTTGTACACCGCCCTGAGTTGGTTGCACCAAGTAGGGCGGTATAGAAATCCAATAAATAAATAAATAAATAAATAAATAAATAAATATGTTTGGGGCAAAATGCTAATTAACTTGTGAAAGGCCCAGAGAGTGCACTAAGCGCTATGCGTCGGTATATAAGTGTTATTGCTTTGTTTATTCTGTACTATTCGATTTATCTGTTGTGGATTTTTGTGTTCAGCATCTTGGGCATTGTCTCTGGAAGTGTGGAAAACCTGGAATTGAAACAGTCACTGCTGGTGTTGCCAGAATAAGTACAGTAAAACCTCGCATAAAAAGCGCCTCGCTTAGAGACTAACTCGCTTAAAGAGCAGAATTTTATCTGAATGCTTGCCTTGCTTAACAACTAAAACCAACAGAAAACTCGCTTAACAACTAAATTGGGGTTTGCAATCCCCCCCCCCCCGCCAGAAGTCACAATTGGTCACTTGCAATGGTGTTTCGCTTAAAGAGCAAACTCGCTTAAAGAGCAATCCCATGGAACGCATTATGCTCTTTAGGCGAGGTACCACTGTATGGGCAGCTGAATTTTCCTGCTTCCTCCATGCAGCTATTTTATAATCTGGTAATCTAACCAAAGCTGTGCTCCTACAAACATAAGAAACAGGGAATGCTTTACATCTATGATGCTTCTATATGTTTTAAGACTGAGCTAGACAACTTTGTACTTTCCTAATCTCAGTGGAGGGGTTGCAGTGGCTTAGTGGTTAAGACACTGAGCTTGATGAATGGGAGGTCTGCAGTTTGAGACCCAAATGCTGGGTGAACAAGCGAGAAGGAACTATGTTTTAACGAACCATGTTTCCAGGGGAGCAATTTCAAAGTGCACTTGAAAGATCTTCGCCTGCTGGATGGGAGACTGTTTACTCCAGCTTCTGGTTTATGTCAAATGGATGGAGGCATTTCCCATCCACACCCACACCCCACCCCTCACAATTGCTTATATGACTCCAGTATTTGTAATGCAATTACTGTACAATGGTAATGGTAAACAATGGTCCATAGGGTTGCGAAGGGTCAGAATCAACTGTGTGACGACGACAACAACAACAAAATTTGTAATGCACGGTTTGCTGCTTTCTGTGGTTTCAGTTATCTGGAGAAGATCTTGGAGCATATCCCTTGCTAATACCGGGGTGGGGTTGGGTTGGGTGGGGAGGTAAGGTCTACTATATTTGGAATGGGGTCATCACTCTGCAGTGGAGTCCTGATCAGTCCTGATGCCTCCATGTGGAGGTGGGGAAAACTTTGGAACCCTAGAGGGCCACTGCTGGTCTGTGTGAATGGTATGGAATTAGATGGACCTGTGGTTTGGATCAGGATTAAAGGAGTTGACCCTGAACAACAGGAGTGCCCAAACCTTTCCCACCAGGGGCCTGACCACGCCCCCTCAAATAGCTGGTGGTTCCTCTCTGGTCAGGAGAGAGGTTGGAACATTTCCACACCATTTTTGGAATTTTCTGGCATGTTTTTGCCGTGTTTTGGCACATTTTTGTGCAATTTCAGCACTGCCAGCAGCGGCAGGGCACTTCTGGCAATGGCAGGCCGGATGATGACATCCTGTGGACTTGCCCTGGCCCGTGGGCCATAGTTTGGGCACCTCTGCTGTTCAAGTTGCAGAAAGAGGTAGCTTATTTGTTAGGCAGAGCTTGGGAAAATACTTGGATGGCTCCCTGAATACTCCACCAGGGAAAGGGCTCTCTATTGGCAAGGACAAAATCAGAATCAGTCAGACAAGAAAACATTTCTCATCTCTGCCTTTAATTCTTTAATGTTCCAACAAACAGCATGCTGACTTTAGATTTATTTTTCTAGGCTCAAATCCAATGGCTGGTAATGGCCAATTATATGGTTTGGAATCAGGATATCTGGAGAACTACTATCTTACCTTTTCTGTTTGAATCTGCTACTAGATAAAATTAACAAGGCTGTCTCCTTTATCTTGGCAACTCCTAAAGTACTGTACAATATGTCTCTTTGGGACAAAGAAGAATAGGGCCTGTTTAATGCATGTAGGTTTTTGAAATTTCCCTGCTATAAAATTTTGTCTACCCCCTTCTTGTTAATGCCATTAATTGCTCTGAGTCCATAGGGGGAAACCCTTTGCTTTTAATGAAGCATTTGGAAATTGTTTTTTCATAAGGATTTCTCACTTTTTTTTAAAAAAAAAAGTATACTCTAGTTTTAGTTTTTATTGTTTGCTTTTAGTATTTTGATTTATACTGAATTGTTTAATTTTTTTCTATTAAGTAAAACAATTTGGACTTGGGGTGTGTGTGTGTGTGGGGGGGGAGAGGTTAACGTACCTTTAAATAAATAAGCAATTGTAACTTTTTCTCCCTCTTAAGAATCTGTTTTCTCCTAAGCGTGAAGAGCATAGCAGTTGAAAAACATGAGGCTGTAATCCTGTGCAGTTAAACTGATCTAATTTGTGGTCATACATGGACATTGAGCTCTGATTTGCCATCTGGAAGGCTGTTGTAAACATAAAACTGAGCTCTCTTACATGCCTAAAATGTCTTGCATGGGGTTAGTTCTTGCTTTCAGGAGCGACGAGGGCTTTGCGGGCCGGATGAATTGCCATTGCGGCCCACCCCCGCCCCCTGGGCCTTAGTTTGGGCACCACCAGTCTTGAGTTTGGTTGTAACAGTGTTCCATGCACTCTAGTGTCTAGTCATGCCTGCCACATGTACACAGAAACATCTGGAGACACAGACAATGCTGGCTCTTTGGCTATAAATGGAGATGAGCACCGAACCCTCGAGTCGGATTCAGCTGGCTTTCGAGCAAAGGGCGACCTCAGGGCCGTAGCCGGGTGGGCAGCCCACCCAAACCCTCCTGAGCTAACAGCTCCAGCCCAGCCCGGGACGCCAATGTTATATATGTGAGTGTGACATTGGTGCCCCCCCCCTGAAATTTTTTTGCCCCTCCTGAAATTTTTTTGCACCCCCAAATCTAGAATCCTGGCTACAGCCCTGGGCAACCTTTACCTTTCAAGCAAAGCAAAGCAATCACACTTATATACCACCCCATAGTGCTGTCTGAGTGGTTCACAAGTTAATTAGCATTTTGCCCCCAACATGCTGGGTACTCATTTTATTGACCTTGGAAGGATGGAAGGCTGGGTCAACCTTGAGTCCTGGTCAGGATCAAACTCACAATTTTTTGGTTGCAAGATAACAGCTTTTACCTAAGCTCTTACATCCATCTGTCTTAGAATGAAGCCACAAAGATACTTTCCAGATAGGAAGGTCAATACTCAGGGTTATCCTCTTGGGCATCTGAAGTGTTTTGGTTCAGCTGAAATCATTGTTTCTGTGAATATGTGGTCTGAGAAGCTATCTTACTTTTTTGTTAAAAACTATTATAAGTGTTCTTCCTAATAATATGCCTTTTATGCAATATTAATCAGAAAATTATTCTAAATATTTAGTACAGTAATTAAACATTATAAAAAAAACAGTAAGAAAATTAGTATTGCTATGTCAAGAATACACTTTGCTAACATCTGTGCAGTCCCAAGTTGGGCCACTTGGAAGGGGAGTCTGATTGAAAAGTACTGCTGCTAATGTAGAGTTACAACTGCAAGATTCTTTGGGTTGGCTTTCGATTAACAAATGAGGTAGCAAAGTCTCAGACATTTTTTTAATGTTCTGTATATTGTTTAAAATTAGTTGTAGATAAGGGACTTCTATATCTGGCTGCAGCTTGTGAGTCTTTCCCTTACTGAAAGCAAATCAAGAAGAAGTGGAACATCTTAAAGCAGGCATGACCAAATTACGGCCTATGGGCTGGATATGCCCCTTGAAACCATTCCATCAGGCCCGCAATGCCCTTGCCACTCCCAGAAGTGGTGCAGACATGTTTGCGCATGTGCAGATGTGTCCGTGTTCACTTCTTAGTTTGGCACAGATGTGTTTGCGCATGCGCAGAAGCATATGTGCCAAACGAGAAAGTGAATACAGACTTTTGCATGCAGGTAGAAGTTTCCGCGCCAAACCAGGAAGTGAATATGGATGCTTTTGCTCATGTGCAGAAGCGTCCGCGCCAAACCAGGAAATGAATGCAGACACACATGCACAGGTGCATCCACTTCCGGGGGTGTGGTCAGGCCCGCTCAGCTGTTCCAGGGGTGTGGTCAGGCCCCCGGCACCAAAAGTTTGGACACCCCTGTGTTAAAGGAATCAATGACTAGAGTTAATGGACATATTAAAATTTGGATGGAAAGTTTCCTACATGATGTAAAGTTCCAGCGTAAGCTGGGGAAGTAAAATGTTCCAAAATGAAGTGTGTGATAGAAGTTTGCTTATTCCCGCATGTTAACATTGGCTAGGGAGAAAAGCAGACCAATGGAAGTGTTGGGTAGATTTCTTACAGTACAGTATTTTTTTTCTCCAATTGCTTGTTTGTCTCAAATACATTTTTGTGTACAGGAAGAAAATTGAAAAAGGAAAATGATGAATTGTTGGGATATTGGGAAACTGCTGATGTTTTAGAAAGGCATCTTTGTATGAATAAGGCTCTGTAAATTTGGCAAAAAAAATGCCTGGAGAAAGATTTAATTCTTAAGCCTCAGACCTGGGTCAGGGTTGAAAGATGAAAGTGCAGTGGAACCTCATACAACAATCTCCCCGTATAGCAACGGAATCACATAATAATTAGGTTTTGTGGGGAAATGGCATCCCGCATAACAATTTTCCCTACGGAAACAAATCGTAGAACAATTTTTCAATGGGAAAAATCACTTAACAAAAAAAAAAAATGTTGTACGATGCATCCCATAGGGAAAATGCATGCATCGTATAGCAATTGTTTTGTACAACAACGAGCCCCGTGGAACAGATTAAAATCATTGTATGAGGTACTACTGTATTCAGTTATGAAATTCATCACAGTAATCTGCTTAGCTTCAGTACATTCATTCCACCCTTCTAATGTATGTCATGAGACAAAGCCTCCCAACCCTGTGGCAAAAATCACATTAACATAAATATTTACAACTATGGGTCCAGAAAAGAGTCACTTGCCTAGTTAGGATTCCCATAAAGAATAAAATGCTGCAACATTTTGAAGCATTGGAAGTAGGCCCAACTGAAATCTAGGGATCTTGTCCTTCCAACAGTCAAGAGTTTCAAAAAGTTATTTTTTTGGAGAATAACTCCCAGACTAGATGTTGCAGCTCCAGAAAAAAAAAACAGCATTCCTAACGCAACAGCGGGGTGGGGTGGGGGGTTGCGGGGTTCCCAACCTTTTCAAGCCAGGGGGCGGGTCACACTTTCTCACTCAGCTTTGAGGGCCGGATAGCCGTTTTGCCCTGTCTGCATGATGAGGGTGGGCACTTTGACCTAACAGCTTCAGAGGGGTGGTCATTTTGTTTCTCAAATGACCTTGAAGAGGTGGGGGGGGCACATGAAATGGTGCTGTGGGCTGAATCCAGCTTGCAGGCTTAGGTGGGGAACCCTTGGTCTACAGAATGTAAAGTGATAGTGGAGGCTCCCTACCGCTCCCAACTTCTTCTTCAAGTGCCATACCCAATTCTGAAGATTGGCTCACATCATGGTGGTCAGCCATGAAGAATGTGCTGGGAATATAATGCAATGGTCTTCTATTTGCCTTCGGTACCACTGATCCAGTTCTGTGAGTCACTTTTTGGTCCTGAGCCCTTTTGGCATACAAAGTCCTCCCCAGCTTCAGGCCAGTATTGATGAAGCTGCTGCCCTCCATCAAGATGGATTCAAGTGGGATTGAATCCACTTTGGGACCATCATCACCCTTCCCTGTGGATCCTCAAGGGTGATCAGGTTTAGTTAACTGCTGTCTGACTCTTGGTGTTGAGTTGCTGGCAATTTGGTTTAACCCTCCCATAGTTGCACATATATGTAAAAGGTCATTGTTTAACAATTGTGCGTTGGGGCTCTTATCGAGTATGGCATTCTCCAGTTGGTGAAAAATCTGCCTGTATATATGGTATGTGTGTGTGAGGCTCTCTCTCTTTTCTCACCCCCTCACCCCTTCCACTGCCTGGGAGCAGCTGATAGTAAATTGGCCTCTTCCTTTGAGTGAGTCATCCTTTCTTTCTATGGAGCTCCTTTTGTTGTGTCAAAACCCCCTCAAATTACACTAGTAACCCCTATGGCAACTCTTTCCCCTCAATGTCCTTTGAGGACCTCTTTCCAAGATGAAATGCCTGAGCTGTTGCAAAGTCTATCCACATTGTGAAGTCCAGACCACCCTCCTTTTTCTTCTTTCCTCCTATTCTCATTCATACAATGGGGGTGCTGGGGCTTAGTGGTTAAGAAGCTCAACTTGATGACTGGAAGGTCAACAGGTAAAGAGTTCGAAACATGAGTGCTGCATGATGGAATGAGCTCCGGTTGGCCGTCTGTCCCAGCTCCTGCCAACCTAGCAGTTCAAAAGCAAGAAATTGCAAGTAGCTAAATAGGTACCACTTCAGCAGGAAAAGTAACAGCATTCCATGCGCTCCGTCATCTAATCATGCCTGCTGCATGACCACGGAAATATCTGCAGACACAGACAGCACTGGATCTTTGGCTGTAAACAGAGAGGAGTAAGGGAGAACTTTATCCTTACCCTATAGGGCAGGGGTTCCTAACCTAAGGACTGTGGGCCAGATCCGGCCCATGGAGCCATTTCATGTGGCCCCACCCCTCCAAGGGCATATGAGAAACAAAATGACCACCTCTATGAAGCTGTTGGGACAAAATGGGCACACTATCATGCAGGCAGGGCAAAATGGCTGTTCAGCCCTGAAAGTTAACTGAGAGAGCGTGACCTGGCTTGAAAAGGTTGGGAATCCCTGCCTTAAGGCATAACACTCCTCTCACCAGCCATAAAAACTGAGCAGCATCCAAGGCTTTCTGGGTGCCAGTTTTTTCTCTCTGACCCTTTCATAGGTTTGGCTGATGGCTACTTCTTCCTGCAAAACTACCCTCGGGAGTCTTGTAGTTTTGAATTATATCACCTCTTGTCCCAGTTTTGGAGTGACATGTGGTGCAGAAACCACTTTTGATTTCTGAGAGCATCTCAGGTACATTGGCCAGATCAGATGTCATGCTAAACCAGTTCTGCAAGTTACTTTCTGGTCCTGAGCCCTTTTGACATGCAAAGTTCTCATCAGCCGCAGGCCAGTACTGATGAAGCTACTGCCCTCCATCAAGATGGATTAAAGTGGGAGTGAATCCACTTTGGGACCATCACCCTTCCAGTGGACTTTGCCAAGGCCGCTAGTCCTCAGGGTTGTCAGGCATTGAGTTGCTGGCAGGTTGAGTTGCTGGCAGGTTGGCCTACTCTATTACCATAGCAAGATAACCTGGCCAAGAGGTCAAATAAGTCTGCAGCTTTCTACCACAAAACGTGCACCTTCCAGTATTTCAGAGTTTACTAGGGAGGTGGAAAGGAAGAAATTGGTTTCATTCCACACCTCCTGATGTTAGTCTTTATGATTGTTTTTACCTCTGCTGGCCCTTCAGGCTTCCAAGAAGGTGTGAGGTCAAGCTCAAACAGCCGGAGTGGCAGCCATGACAGGCGTGAAGAGCACACTGACACATCGGACAGCGAGTCATTCTCCCTGCAGGTCCGGAAGCTCCACCAGCAACCGCAGGTCCGCAAGCCAGGAGAACAAGGCTATGATCCCAACAGGTAATGAAGGAGGTTTATTTGCACTTGCTTAAAAAGCATCTAACACAGGGGTGCCCAAACTACGGCCTGGGG
This sequence comes from Furcifer pardalis, assembly GCA_030440675.1. Lineage (NCBI taxonomy): Eukaryota > Metazoa > Chordata > Lepidosauria > Squamata > Chamaeleonidae > Furcifer > Furcifer pardalis. The sequence goes on from CP126893.1 coordinate 156,198,599, forward strand.
GCCGGATGCGGTCCCCAATGCCAATTCATCTGGCCCACGAAGCCCTTGTCGCTCCTGGAAGCGGAAGTATAACGTGCCCATATGAGGCTGTATCCGGCCCCCGGGCCATAGTGACCAGCTCCCTGAGCCACATGACCGGCCCATGGCTCAAAAAGTTTGGGCACCACTGATCTAACACATTTGACCAATATTGGACATCCCCCCTTGACATACACATTCTTGTTCTCCGCATATTTCGCCTTGAGAAAAGGAGTCCGAAGGCCCCCCCCAAGAATATGTTAGGAGAAAGATAATCATGATACAATGCAACCTCGACATACAAGTGGTTCTACTTATAAAAAAATTGTGATACGAATGGAAATCTTGGAAAAAACCAGGTTCAAGATATGCATTTTTAATGTAATTTTTTGAGATATGCATTTTTTTTTGGGGGAGCGGGGGGATCTGTTGCTTCCCATGGCAGCAGGAGAATGTCTACTCTATTTTGCAATTTTTTGTCATATTTTGGAACTGCCAGAAGCTCTCTCCACAACCAGGAAGTGCCAGAAATTCCCCTGTCCCCTCAACAGCTGATCAGCTACTCCTTGGAGACTAGTCCTGCAATTCTCACTGCTAGCCAGTAGAGGGAGATATCAGAAATGTGCCGAATATGCATTGAAAACCAGGAAAAGTAAAAAACTGTATTTTTGTATGTTCAAAAGTCTTTGTAAAATGCATTTTAAAGGCATAGATACTTCATGGTACAGTATCTATGCCTTTAAAATGCACTTTACGAAGACCTTTGGACAGAAAAAAGACTTTTAAAAACATTTCCAGATCTCGGGAACCAATTATTTGGTTTTCAACGCATTCCTATAGGAAACTGCACTTTGCAATATGAATTTTTTGAGATATTAATAACCTCATGGAATTGATTGATTTCATATCTCAAGGTTTTACTGTACCAGAAAGGTAATCATAAAGAGAAAGGGAAGGGTCTGTTTTTCTGTCATCCCAGAGTGCAGGATGTGCCATAACTGGTTGAAACATCAGGAAGTCAGTTATAGGCTGAATATTAGGGAAACTTATTAGCATTTCGAGCAGTATGATAGTTGAACCAGCTGCTTCGAGAGGTGGTGAGCACTCCAACACTGGAAGCATTCAAGAGAGAATTGGACAACCACCTGTCATGTTAGCTTTGATTTGGATTCCTGCATTGAGCAAGGGGTTTGGATTTGATGGGAGGATATAAATGGAAGAACACATCAAAACATATATCCCAATTTACTTACTTATAGCTCTCCTTATATTGCAAGATTTCAAGGTGGGTTACTGAGCCACATAAGGCAATGCAATAACACAAAATCTTTGAAACAGTTTAAAATTAAAAAAATAATAAAAAACATAATATTAAAATCTACATCCATCTTGGGACTGCTTTTTCAGTAATACTTATTACACCATTCCCTATTCTTTCTCTGTCTTCTCTCTCAAGAGCAGAACAGAAAAGAATTATCAAAGTCTGCAGATAAATTTCCTCCTCTGGAGTCAACACAGAGCACATATGACAAATATGCCCGTACAGCATCTCCCTGCTGGGAATATGTAATGCCGTTAAGTTTTGATCATTTGAACTCAAAGTTTAGCTTATAATGGAGAACTGTGAAGTCTCAGCACTTACTATTTGTTTCCTGACCTGACTGTGTGTTCCCTAGCAATAATACCCAGGTGTTAATCCTACTGCTTCCATGCTCTAACCCAGGGTTTCCCAACCCTTTTCAAGCCAGGGGCCGGGTCATGTCTTCTCAGTCAGCTTCGAGGGCCAGATGGCCATTTTGATCTGCCTGCACGATGGGGGTAGCCATTTTGTCCCAGCAACTTGAAGGGAGGTCATTTTGTTTCTCAAATGCCCTTGGAGGGGTGGGGTGGCACACGATATGGGCACCGTGGCCTGAATCCGGCCCATCGGCCTTAGGTTGGGAATTCCTGTTCTAACCGCTAAGCTCTACTTCCTTATACAGCTTGGGAAGAGTAGAAACCCTGGGTAATCAATCTGACCTTTGACCTTTCATTCCAAGATAGCTGTGTTCTTACTGATGGCAAATGAAGGAAGAGTTTGAAAACTGGAATCAGTTTCGTTTGAACTACTAAGGCAGAATCCTGCAGAGGTTCCCCCCCTTCAGATTATATAAAATTACAAAGGATGGTGAACAACAAAATACCCTATAAATAAATATAATACATTCAAACATTACAAAAACACAATAAAACTATAAATAAGTAGCAATAAAAGAACCTGTAATGTCCAAGCCTCTGTGAGATTTGGGCCAGTCTAATCTAGTTTGAAGGTTGTAGAGATAAAGTTTCTTTTGAGAATCCTGCCCATCTGGTAGAGATTTCTCACAGCGCAAGGTTGTGTTTATGCCTTAATGACAAGCTTTGAATTGGAGTGGTTTTGCTGTATTTTCCTGCATAGATGGATCTTCCTTAGTTTGATGATGCCCTGAAGATGGCTAACACTTGGCTGGCCATCTTATACCCTGTTAGTTGTGGAGCTCTTCTCCTTTCTAGCCATTGGCTGACCTGCTGCAGTGTCATAGAATACTACTTTCTATGCTAGTGATGGCCAAGCTTGGCACTCCAGGTGTTCTTGGACTTCAATTACTAGAAGCCCAGTCATCACACCCGATGATCAGGGCTTCTGGGAATTGAAGTCTAAGAACAGCTGGAGTGCCAAGCTTCGCCACCATTGTTCTATATTGTGGGCTTCCCATTCAACACAGGATATTGGAACATGACTTGTGTGAATGTGTATGTCTAGAACAGCCCTACACAGCCCACTGTTAAGTTATAATGGGATGTTGGGGCTGCCCCCCCCCTCCCAATTTGCTTTGGATTTCCATTTAAGACATCTTTAAGTGGAGCTTTCCTTAGATTATAGCTAGCACAAGAGTGAGGGCCTTCTCTGTGTCTGCTCCGACCCTGTGGAACCTGCCAATTGAGCTTCGTCTCCTGGCGGAGCAAACCCTCGAAACCTGGCTGGTGCAATGGGTGTGGGAGGCGGCAGGGGAGAGAGCCACTCAAGTCTGGCTCATACAAGTGCCACCTGGGCTCCCAGCTTTTAGTGCTTTAGTGTTAGTTTTAGAAATTTGAGGATGTGGCACTGGGGAGGGTATTTTAAAATTTTAAATTGTAGCAATATAATATTTAACTTTTTTTATCCTATTGCTCTCTAGAGTTTTTGACTGTGGTGTTTTTATATGTGTAAGCCGCCCTGAGTCACCTTGGCGAGAAGGTGGCAGTAAAAATGTGATTAAATAAATGAATAATGGCATAGATATATTACTCTGTACCAAAATGTAGCATTTATGTGCTGAGGCCTCACAGTATCCCAGATGATTTTTGTTTTTAGATATTTAAATGTTCCTGTTTTGAGTGGTCATTCCCCCCCCCCCACTTTTCTTGATGTATTAAAACACCTTTTCTGTTCAAACTAAACTGGTTCAAAAGGGTAGAAACTTTTCTGATGCTTCTTTTGTTTGTTTGTGGGGGGACATACCACAGCCCACTCATAATCACAGTGCTTGTATGAAAAAAAGTCCCTTATGTTTATTTATACTGACCTTTCAACCTGCTGCTTTTCTCATTCATCCACTCATTGGACGTCTTGTTTAATGAAGTACAACACATCTAAGGATGTGAATTATGTTCTGTTTCCACTGTGATTGATATAACACCTCACCCCATAGTTGTCCTGAAAATAAGCAGGGCATACCTGACTCTAGAGCCGAAATAGCTAGACTACAGGTTTCAGCCGAAACATAGATCCTATATCTAATCTGCCTTGCTGCCATTTCCTCCCCACCTGGCAGATATCGACTGCACTTTGAGCGTGAGAACAAAGAGGAGATTGAGCGGAGGAAGAAGATTGCTCGTGAGAAGATCTTGGAGCCAGTGCCAGATGTGGAAACAGAGGTGGACATAGATGATGTTTATAAGCCTGGCTCAGGTGAGTGAAGGTTGTTTAGGAAATACACTGTCTGTTGATTTATGATGCTAAATAGATCTTTGCACTGTCTATAGCAGTGATGGCCAACCTTGGCACTTCAGGTATTCTTGGACTTCAAATCCCAGAAGGCCATGTGAGCACTCCTGGTGATCAGGGCTTTTGGGAATTGAAGTTCAAGAACACATGGAGTGCCAAGGTTGATCAATACTGGTTTATAGTTTCCTGTCATCCCTTGCTCTTATAGTTGTAACCCTTTGGAGCTTTGGAGGTACCATTTTGTCTTGCTCATGATGGAGGCACTAGTTGAATTGAGAACTTGTAGGGATGGGACTTCTGGATTTCTATGACTTCCACTCCCAGAAATCACCAGGCAGAAATCTCAGAGTGTGAGCACAAAAATAAAAAGGCAAAAGAGATATATCCCTCTCTCCATTCTCTCTATTGAGCAGGGGGTGGGACTTAATGGGCTTATAAACTCCTTCCAACTCTGATCAAGTGTCCCTCTGTGTGTCTGCTTTGAATTAGGGAATGTCCCTGTGCTTTCTGGGGTTTCAGTACTTCATAGGCAATGCCCTTTTTCAAGAGGTTCCCTCAATAGAGTAACTGGCATTGAGAATGTCTTTTCTGTGAAGCACTGAGGTGATTTCCAAAAAACACTGAGAGTCCAAGGAACATGGGAGTATCTCCTGCTTCTTCAAAGCAGACACACATGGAATGAAGCAAAGAGGGGAGGGGAGGCTACATCTGTTTGCTTTTCCTTTGGATTTTTGCTCTCCTAACCCCAGAATTCTGCTTGGAGGACTCTAGGCAGAATCTGGGAAGGAGAGTCCTAGAACCTAAAAAGTCCAATGTCTAAGGAAGAATTTTAATTAAGTGGTCTGAAAATGGCCTCTGCAGGAAGGACTCTGGGATGTACTATTTATTCATAAACATGTATGTTGCTAGGGTTATGTTAAAGTAGGACCATTTAATCAATTAGGTTTGGGTGAGTCAAGTCCTCTGCACGTTCCACTGATTCAAATAGGGCCATTATTAATGCAGTTCACTTGAACATAGGATTTCAGCCAATAAGATCATTTATATTTAGTTGTTACATTTATATATTTCCCATCTGGGTAATTTAGATTAAACTCCTATTTTTTCTTGACCATTGTTAATATTTTGTTTCTTACCATGTTGCACACCTTACCCTCTTGTCTAGGTCTAATTAGTTTGGCAGACCTTTGCTAACTAATTGAGTTTCATGCCCCAACCTAACCATTGTATAAACCTTCTTTCTACATTTCTTCCCTGGCTTTTGGGCAGGATCAGTAGTGCTGTAATTCTCAAAAGGTGCTCAGAAGATGAAGATTATTTATTATTTAAATATTGTGTGTGTTTATTTCTTGATGTCTTTTATTTCTTATGAGCCACCTAGAGGAGTGCTGTGCACTACCAGTGGGGTATAAATTAAGTAAGTAAACAAACAAACAAACAAACACAGGGGAGTAGAATTCTGTCTTTGGCCAAATTTGGCACAAAGGAAGGATTCCTGTTACCTTCCCACTTTCAGAACACCTCTGTGACTTTGCTTCCACTTCGTCTTCTTTACAAGGAGGAAAGAAAGCATGATCGGGTGGTGCTTTAAGAACTTGTTGAGCTCCAAAGTCATGACAAAAATAACTCTTAACACAGAGGTTCTCAATGTTTTCAGGTCGTGAGCTTGGTCATGTCCCCCAGACAGCTGATCGTGCTGGTCACCTGGTTCCTTGCATTGGAAGTGGAAGTAAAACACGCCTCGTGCATGAGCAGAATGCATTTACGCCAGCGTTCTGTGCATGCACAGGTGCGTTTTACTTCTGCTTCTAGGAGTGGCGAGGGTGGCGTGGGCTGAATGAATTGGTGTTGGGGCTGGATCCAACCTGCACGCCATAGGTTGTGAATGCCTGTCTTAAAGCAATGGCTAGATGTGTCGGCTTCTTTTGACACACACAGCAAAGGTGAGGAAGGAGTGAAGTCATGGAGATTCACTGAAGCTTTCTCATCCATCTTTTGATTGAAACAAGATGACCAGGGAAGGCGAATGAAGAGCCAGTAGCACTCAACAGTTGTCTTGGGAACAGAATGACTCATGATTTCAAGACTCAACCAGCTCTCAAAGCATTAACTAAGTTTACCAATTTCAAGCCCCACCTGCCTTTGACAAATCATGGCCTGGATGAGTGTATGGTTGCCTTGGCATGGGGGCTGAGCTTGCAGTTTAGATGTTTCTCGCATTTCCAGATTATGTTTGCATGTGTTGTCAGAGGATCCTGGAGGGTGTTTGCAGACAATAGGTGCTGGTGAAGCTTATAGATGGGTAAATATTAAATACTAATATTATCACTGCTTTAACTCTGAACTTATGCCTGGCCGGATATCCCGCTACGGTAATGGAGTAAACCATACAGCCAGTGACTCAACACCGAGTGTTGGGCAGTGGTAAATAACCTGACTCCCTAAAGGGGCCAATGGCTACGGGCAGGTGAAGGTCCCCTCAGTGGAGGAAATGCCACTGGAAACCATCATATTGGACCCAACGGTAAAATGAGCAGAGGAGGAACCACTTCACTGTTCTGATTCCCAACGGTCATGGAGGTGGAAGAAACCATGTCAGATGGACTGGCTGTGAAGGTGCACCTTGTCCATATCCTCAAGACTGTGGCAGTCCATTGAAGCCCCAGTTTTGAATTCTGCATGCCTCATTTCATAGGACGAGATGGCTCCAAGATCACAGTGTGTGGGTCACTTCATGGTAAGCTGGAACCACCTTAAACAAATTCATGCCAATGGTGCTTTTCTTGAAAATGGTTTCCAGGAAAAAATGTATACAGTACTCTGGTACGAGTAGCAGCTGCCTCTGCCGCCAGACTCTGCGCAGATAGATCTCCCTCAAAAGCCAACCGTGTCCAAATCTAGGGGGTGATGCTCACCTCCGCTTACAGCCAAAGAGCCAGCGATGTCTGTGACTTCAAGCGTTATCTCCTTGCAAATTCTTGCTCTCGAACTGTTAGGTTGGCAGGAGCTGGGACAGAGACAGGAGCTCACTCCATTACACAGCACTTAGGTCTCGAACTGCCAACTTTCCAGTCGTCAAACTCAGCGTCTTAACTACTAAGCCACCATGGTCTCTTCTGTGCAGATACACTCCTCTTAAAATATATATTAATATACAGTAAAACACCGGATAACGCTAAAACTTGGTTCCACAAGTCTTGGTGTTATCCGATTTTTAGTGTTATCCGATCCATGTTAAAATCCTATGGGATGGATCGGATAACGTTAAAGCTCCATAGAGATACATTGTAACCGCACAGGCTTTAGCGGTTGTTATCCGATCCATCCCATAGGACCTTAACGTTATTCGATCCAATTCTCCTCCCCAGATTACTTAACGTTATGCAATTTTAGCGTTATCCGATCCAATCGTTATCCGGTGTTTTACTGTACTGGAATATTGCCATTACTTTCCCTCGTACTTGAGCCAGGATGTATTCCACATTTTGTCTTTTATATTTCTCTCATTAAATCAGTACTGGATTTTCCTAAACGTCCTCCGTGGAGTTATGAGATCACCAAGGAGCAGCTTTTGGCCCGAGAGGAGAAATGTTTCCAGGAGTACTTAGAGAACATCTACAGTACTTTCCAGCCAAGCCAGCTGAGTTACTTTGAGCACAATCTGGAGGTGAGCCTGGGAAGCCTTTAAGGCCGTGGTTCCCAATGTGGGGCACATGCCCTGCAGAGGGGCATTTTGATTTTTAAGGGAGGAAATTTGAGGATGAGTTATTAACAGTGAATGGCCTTTTAGGCTTCCTCCTTCTGAATAGGGGTTCACTTTTTGAATAATAAGAATCCTATGTCATTGGGGGGGGGGGGGGTTGTCAGGATTTTAGAGATGCTTAGAAGGGGCATGGCCAAAAAAAGGTTGACAACCATTGCTTTAAAGGAAGGTTTGGGAAGGGTATTAAATTTTAATCTGCCTTCATTAATCTAGACCAGAGATGGCAAACCTTGGCACTCCAGGTGTTCTTGAACTTCAATTCCCAGAAGCCAAAGTCTCTGTGAATCCACACAAATGGGTTTACTGTGCCTACGCTAACATGTGCCTGACATTTAAAAAAAACAGTAAAGACTCAAAATGATGCTAAATCAGAAACAAGTCCTGTTTGGATTACAACGCTTTAACACCCTCAGTCACCGCTCATATTTCCTAGGGCAGGGTCAACAAACTTGTCTTTCCAGATGTTCTTGGACATCTGGAAAACCAAGTCTACGGATTCCTGTTCCAGGGTAGTGGAGGTGAACCTATGGCACATGTGCCAGACGGGGCACTCAAAGCCCTCTCTGTTGGCACATGTGCTGTTGCCCCAGCACAGAGTTTGCCCTGCCCCTCTGCCCAGCAGCCCAATGGGGCACTTCCTTCCTCCCCCAGCACAGAGTTTTCCTCACCCCTCTGTTTGGGCACTTGGTCAATAAAAGGTTCGCCATCACTGTTCTAGGGGATTTGTCAGAAAAAGTAAACTTTCCAAGCTCTTACAAAAATCTATGGGGATCTGGGGCCTGATTAATTCAGTTCTAGAGCTAAAATTGCATACAGAACTTTTCTCAACTTTTTGTTTTGTTTCCAGACTTGGAGGCAGCTGTGGCGTGTGTTGGAGATGTCAGATGTTGTCTTACTCATTACTGATATCCGGCATCCGGTAAATACACTTTCCCATCTGTAGACTATTGGCTGCCCGTTCTTGCTGGCCTCTGTTCATATAAATCCTCACTTTAGCGTCAGAGATCCTTTAGTGTGTTTTCACATACTAAGCAGGCAAGCAGCATATATTCTGTTTTGAAATACATACCCCTATGTACAGAACTGATTTTTATGTCCATTTCCTATTGCTTCACAGACTGTTCAATGAACAGTGTAGTAGTAATATCTGAGGCCAAAGCAAGCTCTGTTTGTGCTGGTCTTGGATAACCAGTTTGAAGCTCAATCATAGCCAAAAGGCACAAGAACATTACAGAATGCCTTGGTAGATTTGGATCCCTTTTTCGAAGAAGTTGTTGAATCTGAGAGCCACACCTTTAATTTCCTCCAATAGCATGGAATCTTCTTCCTTTGATCCATATTATCATCCTTCTCTGCTGCAGTTTTGATATGATATATTCAGCATGGACTTTAATCCTGTGCATGGAGGAACAAACATTCTGTGTTGGTTGAACGCTGAAGTATTTATTTACAGCAATGAATAGCATTATTGGGAGAACTAGAGAGAAGACACAGTATAACAGCACATTTTTAAACCACCAACAGAAGCAGGGATGATAAACAGCTGGCTTTCCAGATATTGGATTATGAGTCCCATCAGCTCAAGCCAGCATGACCTGGAAAGATAGGAGTTGTTGTCCAACTACATGTTGAGGGCCACAGGTTTCTCCTATGCAAACAGCAAAGAGAGGGAACCATCAAGTCATGAGCAGCCAAAACTCTGCTCATAATCTGAGTTCTGTCCTAATGGGCTTAAGGCTGACTCAGCCTTCCATCCTTCTGAGGCCTGTTTGTTGGGGGCAAAATGCTAATTACCTTGTGAACCACCCAGAGAGTGCTCTGGAGCACTATGGGACAGTATATACAGTATATATATCTGATTGCTATTGCCATTAGTGTGCTTTGTCTTGGTATTCTGTTTTGATCATGTTTTCACCCAGAGGAGATCATCTTTGTTCTTACCATCGGGAATGGCTCATCTCACTTCACTGTCTTCTTCCATTTTCTGATCATTCCTGCCCAGGTGATCCATTTCTCTCCTGCCCTCTACGACTTTGTGACCAAGGAGATGAAGAGAAATCTCATCCTAGTGTTGAACAAGATTGACCTGGCACCCCCAGCCCTGGTGGTGGCCTGGAAACACTATTTCAAGAGTCGGTTCCCTGAGGTCCATGTGATCTGTTTCACCTCCTACCCACAGCAAGACCAGGATCCCAGTGCAGGTAGTTTTCCAAAACATACCATGTGTTATGACCACCAGGGAGACATTGTTCTGAAGTAGAGCTGTTACCTCAGGCCTGTATGAACAAAATAGACTTCAGGGGCTAAGTGAGATAATATGATCCTTGCTCATTATCTCCTTCAATACCAGTGTTGCCTGTGTCTTTACTATCCTGATCAAGTTCTTTTCAAACCACCTATAGTGGCTGGGTTCATGTTTATTCTGCCTTTATAACATGGGTTCCCAACCTGCGGCCCACAGGCCAGATGTGGCCCATGGCACCAAATCATGTGGGGCCCCACCACCTCCGATGCACCCGGAAGTGCCATGTGTGGTTCCTTTTGAATGTACATGTCGCCCCCATCATGCAGGCAGGACAAAATGGCAGTCCGGCCTCCGAAGCTGTCTGAGGGAGCGTGATTTGGCCCTCAGCTTGAAAAGGTTGGGAACCCCTGCTTTATAAGAAGCAGTACATTGACACAATCAGCAGTAGTATCCAGGCTATTACCTCCACTATGCATTATTACTGGGCTGAGTTCAAAGTGCCTCAGTGACCCACAGTGCCTACAATTGGCTCACATTAGTTGGCAAACAAACTTGATGCTTTTCCTTCCCTTAGTCAAGGGTCATTATCTGAACATTACAGAATTAATCTCTGAACTTTGGATCTTTGAAAGAAACCATGGGATAAGAACAGCAACATGATCTCTTCTCCCAGAGGTTTTAATAGCTTATATAATTTACATTGGTTTTTGGACTTCAATTCACAGAAGCCTAAGTCAATTCCCCAAAGCACTGATCAACTAATGTACTGACTAAGGCTTCTGAGATTTGAAGTCCCCTTGTGGGGCGTGGGCCCCACATTGGGAACCACTACTTTACATAATTTTAAATATGGTGTGTTCTTTCTTTATTTGTGTAAGACACATCACCAACATATAATAACATAGAAAGCTAAAATTAACACATCTTCTTGAGTAGAAATTATGTATTCTGTGGATAAGTCTGTACAGTATTGATTTTCTTCTGTGTTGTATTGTAACTTACGTTTTGATACAGTGGTCCAAATACCATTGCTTGGCAATGCAAATACAGCAGAGTAAATTTTGGAGGCAAATTGCCTCGATTTGAGGAATCACTATCATCATTGGAAGTTGAATAATGAGTCACATTATGCAGCAGGTAATGTATATGGCAGTTTCTCAATTTAAGGCAATTTACCTCCAGAAGCTCTGCTGTTTATACCAGTGTAACCTGGGAGTATCGTTGGGGCCATTATAAGCTGTTCTCAAATCATTGAGTTACTACGGCAACAGAAACAGATAGTTTGTGGCTCTACCGACCACATGGAGGCCCCTGCTGGTTTTGCATCCCCCAGCCCACTCACATTACCCAAAAATGGGTGAGAAACTTACCTTGTGCCCTCTGTGGAGAGGAGGCAGCAATTTCTCCCTGTTTTGAAGGGCCCCTCTCCATAAACCTACAAAAAAATTCTAATTAGCCACATGGTGGCACAGTGGTTAAACTGTACTGCAGCCAAAACATTGTGAGTTTGATCCTGCTTGGATCAAGGCTGACTCAGCCTTCCATCCTTCCAAGGTCGGTTAATTGGGTGCCCAGCACGTTGGGAGCAAAGTGCTAATTAACTTGTGAACCAGTCAGAGAGTGCATGGAGTGCTGCATGGTGGTATATAAGTGTAATTTCTTTGCCTCTTTCTTGGTGAGAAAATCCAGTATTTTTTAGTTAACCCCATTTTTTTAGTTTTAAAAAACCAATTATAACAACATTGAAAATACGCAGACACTGTATGGATGTGCAGTTCCGCTTGTTGAGCCACATCCCTCGCTTCTAGCCCGGCACTCTTGGGAATGTAGGCTGCTGGTGAATTTGGAAAAGAAAAAGAAAGAACAGCTGCTGGCATCATTGAGATCACTCACAGCTGGTGTACAGTTTTCAAAACCAATCGGGTTTCGTCAGCTCCATCACCACAGCCGCTCTGGTTCAAGGCTTGCCCAAGTCATTCTGCTGCTTGTGGCAGCAGTTATCACCTACCCACCCATGTCAAGGTGCCTAATGTCCAAAACTAGGCAATTACCGTATTTGCCGGAGTATAAGACACATCGGAGTATAAGACACACACTGTTATTACCAAAATAGCCCACTATAGGCCACTATACACAGTACAAGACACATTCTATTTTCCCAGTGTCTTTTAAGGGGGAGGGAGTGGGTCTTATACACCAGCAAATACAGTAATTTGTTACACAGGGAGGAGAGTCCTATTACACATGTCTGACCATATTGCACATAAAACATACACGCAGTAAAGGACACAAAGAGAGACTACAAAGTAGGTAACATTTGCTGTTCTTTCCTGACACTATCCTACAGTCCGGATCACCATCAGTTCTCCCTTCTCAATATAGTCAAGAGAAGTTGCTACTAACTTTCCAGGGCAGGGATTCTCAGCTTGTGGCCCATGGGCTGGATGAAGCCTGTGGTAGCATTTCATGTGGCCCTGCTGCCTCCACCACACCAGGAAGTGCCATGGAGGAAGGGCAAAATGGCTGTCTGGCCCCCGAAGCTGTCTGAGGGAGCGTGACCTGGGCCCCAGCTTAAAAAGGTTGAGAACTCGTGCTCCAGGGTTTCAGACCAGATTTCCCCCCCTTTTAGCCCCATGGAGAAGCAAGGATCTGGGGCCTTTGATGAAAAGTATGTGATTTTCTGGTGAGTGCTCAGCCCCCATGGCACAGTGGTTAAAGTGCTGTACTGCAGCCATAACTTTTCTCACGATTTGAGTTTGATCCTGCCGGAGATCAAAGTTGACTCAGCCTTCCATCCTTCTGAGGTCGGTAAAATGAGTGTCCAGCATGTTAGGGTCAAAATGCTAATTACTCTGATGTGCCCAGGGAATGTACTGAGCACTATGGGGTGGTACAGAAATGTGATTGCTTTTGCTTTCAGCTAATGGTAAAACTGGTTCTGATCTGCTCCTTCTCCTTTTCCAGAACTGTGGACAGAGATTAGTGTGGCCTGGGAACATTTCCCCCATAAAATAAGTCCTCTTATGCTGTGTTTAAGGGACTGCAGTGGCTTAATATTTAAGACACTGAACTTGATGACTGGAAGGTCGGCAGGTCAGCAGTTCGAGACCCGAGTGCTGCATGATGGAGTGAGCTTCTGTTTTTGCCCCAGCTCCTGCCAACCTAGCAGTTAAAAAGCAAGAAATTGCAAGTAGATAAACAGGTACCACTTTGGTGGGAAGGTAAACAGCATTCCGTGCACTCTGGCGTCTAGTTATGCCTGCCACATGTCCACAGAAATGTCTACAGATGCAGACAGCGCAGGCTCTTTGGCTGTAAATGGAGATGATCACTGAACCCTAGAGTTGGATACGACTGACTTTTGAGCAAGGGTGACCTTTACCTATGCTGTGTGCTTAATGGGAATAGAGCTGTTGATTTAATGGTGTGGTTATCTCCCTTCGATCTTTGTATCCTTTAGGAAAACATGTTGTTATGAGTCCTGGCTCCTAGTCTTGATTTTTCTGGGGTTTCTCTCCTTTCCTTCAGTGTTTAAGAAACGCAGGAAGCGCCGGAAGGGATGGAGCACAGCTATGGGGCCGGAGGAGGTGCTGAGTGCCTGTCAGAACATCACAGCTGGCAAAGGTGAGCAGGGAGCGGTTGCGTCCATGTCACTATTTGGAAACATGACTTTTCAAAGAACACACTTCCAGAATCCACTGCCAGGGTGGCCAATCTTCACACTGGTTGGGTGTGCTTGGAAGTCCCAAAAGTTAACTTTCCTGAGCTCTTTTTGGGATGATAGTGGCTTAATTGTTAAGACGCTGAACCTGATGACCAGAAGGTTAACAGGTCAGCGGTTCGAGACCCTAGTGCTGCACGACAGAGTGAGTTAATGAAATATAGATCTTAGGTGGATGATATAAACAATATCTAAAAGTACTTGTTACTTATATCAGTAATTAACTGAGAAATTATAAGTAACTTTGAGTAGTTATGAATATTAGATTACTTTAGAGCAGGGGTGGCCAAACTATGGCCCATGGGCTGTAGTTTGGGCACCCTTGGTTTAAGCAGAGAAAACGGCAGCTTAAAATCTATCTCATCCTGGTGTAAAACAGATTACAAGGCACATTTTGCTTCCACTTTCAGTGGGAGGAACCACATGACTGGCCCACTGAATCACGTGACTGGCCCACTGAATCACATGACTGGCCCACTGACTCATGTGACTAGCCTGCAGCCCAAAAAGTTGGGCACCCCTGCTTTATACTTAGACTTTGTAACGTAACAGGCAGAAATGCTATAATATGTTATATTTATTACTTAGCAAAGTAAATAGGTCACTTATACAATGTGACTTGAATGCATAGCCTTACAAAGTAATTATAAAAATGTTATTGAGTAACTTAATACTTTGTCCACTTGATCTACAAAAGCTAACATTAAAATACAGCAGTTAGTCTTTAAAGTGCCACAACGGGTCTTTTTTTTGGCTCATTTTGTTTATTTTCAGATATACTTGAATCACTGCCTAACATGGCTACTATTTAAAAAATGAATTATTCTAGACAGTTATGATGAGGTAATTTAGCATCTCTGTTATTAAATTCAGTTGAGCCCCATTTTAAGGCCAGTCTTTTGCTTTTTGGAACAGAGTGCTTTTTGTGTCGCTCTTATTGGAAGTAAAATCTGGCACAAACCAGTCCTCAAAGCAGGCCAAACCCTGGGACAAAGCCCTGCCTCATTACAACCTGATTCTGGAGCCTGACCATTGTGTCCTGTTATTTTTTATTTTTATTTTTTGTTGCTGCTGTTTGTGTCTTTGGCCTCACTCTGCCTTCCTCAACCACCAGTGGACTTGAGCAGCTGGAAGGAGAAAATTGAGCGGGATGCTGCGATGGCCCAGCACACCCTCGAGGACTCAGAGGATTCTGAGGAAGAGGACGAAAGTCCGGCGGTGTTAGTAGAGCACCAAACCGATGTGGCTATGGAGGCTGGAGGATTCACCCAGGAAATTTTCAAGGACGGGATTTTAACCATAGGCTGCGTAGGTGAGTGGCCCTTTCTCATGGCTGGCCAAGTCTTCAGAGAAGAGCTGGCATGGTAAGGAGAGGAGCAGCCCTTGGAAATAAGTTGCTGCGGGAAGTCTGTAACATTGCTCTTTTGTCAGAGGGGAGTATTAACAAGAGGAGAGCAAAGTGTCTTAACAATGGTTGTTCTTATGTGCTGTAAAGTCACGTCTAACTTATGGCAACCCTAAGAGGGGTTTAAGGGTTCTGGTAGTGTTCAAAGTGTGGTTTACATATTTTGTCACCATCACCAGTGAGTGATGGGTTTTTGAACCCAGGTCTCCTAAGCCTGCTTGGTGGCTTAGTAGTTAAGATGCTGAGCTTGACAACCAGAAGGTCAGCAGTTTGAGACCCGAGTGCTGCGTGCTACGTGATTTGTCCCAGTTCCTGCCAACTTAGCAGTTTGTTGGGAAAAGTAACCGTATTCCTGTCAGGACCCTCTTACTCACAAGTAGCACCTTGGCCTCCTCGTAATGGATTCCTGCCTGATACTGCCTGCTTTTCTAGCTAAACAGTCTAGGCTTTTTAAACTTGCCTTCTCCTGATCTGGATCTAAGTCAGTGGTGGTGAACCTTGGCACTCCAGGTGTTCTCGAACTTCCATTCTCAGAAGCCCTGATCAGCAGGGAGTGCTGGCTTGGGCTTCTGGTAATTGAAGTCCAAGAACATCTGGAGTGCCAAGGTTCGCCATCACTGAGCTAGGTGGTGAGCAAGGTAGTTCAGAGGAAATCAATTAGTGTAGATAAGGTAGCGCTGAGCCAAGTAAACACTCCAGTCATCTCAGGTCTTTTAAAAGTATATTGTAATCAGAGCAAGTTGCAGAAAAAAGTTCATCAAAAGTTCAGAAAGCATATCAAAATAAAGAAAGCTGTTTTTGAGAGTAAGCCCAGCGGGGCCCCTTCTAGTTTAAGCATCTACATGATCGCAGTTCCCACTTAGCTCCAAGCATTGGGTCCAAGAGAGCCTCTTGGCCCCCACCTTCTGGGTTATATCTCCTCCGTCAGGATCCATCTCCTTGCCATTCACCTAAAGGAGTCCAGCCAATGATCACACAGTATAACATGTCCATCACACATTAGGCTCCATCTCTTCCAACCCATGAGCCCAGCATGTTTACACATTCCAATCCCTTTGGTATTTTCTAAAGGGTCTCCCATGCGTTGAAATCTCCATCTTGGATGAGGCTAAAAACCAGGGTATAAATTCTGTCCTAACAGTTACATGTGCTCTGGCGTCTAGTCATGCCTGCCACATGACCACGGAAATGTCTGTAGACACAGATAGTGCTGGCTCTTTGGCTATAAATGGAGATAAGCACCGGCCCCTGGATTTGAACACGACTGGCTTTTGAGCAAGGGAGACCTTTACCTGTAATGGCTTTGAATAGTAGAAGCCATGTTACCATATTGGCATACCAAATAAGCCTTCTAGTTACTTTATGAAGTTATTGTTAAAAAAAAATTTAAAACAATTTTAAAGGCGTTTTGTGAAGAATGTTTCAATTTCGGTGACATGCTGTTATGAGCTCTAAAGTTTTCCTTGTTTTAAAGGTAGGAGCTATACAATGAGTTACTCCTAGAACCAAGTATCCAGTCCTATGTAGAAAATGAACTGGTTATAATAATTTCATGTCAGAAATTACTCTGGGTTGAAAGGATTTTTTAGGGGATGCCCGAATAAGGCTCCTTTTATGTACCCAAATGCAGCTTGTTCACTACCTGGGGTGGTCTTTGACCAAAAGGGAGGTACAGTGGAACCTCATACAACAATCACCCTGTATACCAATGAAATCATATAACAGTTAGGTTTTTTGGGGAAATGGCGTACCGCATAATAATTTTCCCTATGGAAAAAAAACATACAACAATTTTTCAATGGGAAAAACACTTAGCGAAAAAAATCATTGTACGATGTATCGCATAGGAAAATTTGCTATACAATGCATTTGTTTATTTATTTATTTATTTAGATTTATATTGCCGCCCACTCGCCGAGGCAACTCAGGTGGCTTACAGTCAAAACAGCAACAGTACAGTAAAAACCATGCATCGTATACCAATTGTTTTGTACAACAACGAGCCCCGTGGAATGGCTTAAAATTGTTGTCTGAGGTACCACTGTACAGTATATGAAAGTATAATTAACTAAGATCCCATATAGCATTTCTGCTTGGGGTACACAGAAAGAGCCTCCTCGGAGAATGTGGTCTTCTTGAACCACAATTGGGTATACCCTGGTAATGGCAGTCTTGTATTGTCAGCTAATTTTTCTCACACTGGGTCAGGCGAAGGCTACTGCAGAATAAACTCACCAAAGGGTGTCTTCTTTTTGGCAGTTTCATATTTCATTACTCCTTTAACTTTGAACTCCTCTTAAAATACATTTTAAGTAAAATATATTTTATGTAAAATATATTTTAAGTACCCTCATCTAAACTTCTGTCTTTTGCTGTACTATGCTGGTCTTGGACTGTCATAAAATTTGATTTGGTTAGAAAAAAATATAGAACTGTAGAGTTCTGGTGATTGGTAAAGCTTGTAGATTTGAGTCTAATTGGCATTCATGTCCCAGTGGGTTGGCTTAGCAATTTAGCCACTGTCTGATACTGATCTCACCCTTCTAGTCTTCTTCCTCATAGGTTTTCCCAATGTGGGCAAATCCTCCCTCATAAATGGACTGGTGGGCCGCAAGGTGGTGAGTGTGTCTCGCACTCCGGGTCATACCAAGTATTTCCAGACCTACTTCCTGACCCCGACAGTCAAGCTGTGCGACTGCCCTGGACTCATCTTCCCCTCTCTTGTTGACAGGAAACAACAGGTACAAGGTTATGGTGGACAAAGGAGGGGGATGTGGTCAAAGGTTTGGAGGAGACGGGAATCTCAGAAGAGACTCTACTCCAAACACTGGAGCGAGGACTTTAATATCTCTCAGGGTACACAGAAAGAGCCTCCTCAAATATCGTGATATTTTTTAACCCCAATCGAGCGTATCCTGGGCAACGGCAACCTTGTGTTGCCAGCTAATCTTTCTCACACTATGTCAGGTGAAAGGAACTGCAGAATGAACTCACCAAAAGGTGGCTCCATTTGGGCAGTTTCACATCTGGCCTAGACAGGGAAGGAAAAAAGAAGGCTTACAGGATTTTCATGGGACTGTGGTGGCTCAAGTGGTTAAGATGCTGAACTCAACAACTGGAAGGTCAGAGTTTGATTCCTGGGTACTGCATGATGGAGTGAGCTCCTGTCTCTGTCCCAGCTCCTGCCAACCTATCAGTTCGAAAGCAAGAAAGTGCAAGTAGATAAATAGGGACCTCTTCGGTGGGAAGGTAAACAGCATTCCTTGCACTCGGGTGTTGAGGCATGCCTGCCACATATCTACAGAAATGGCTGCAGATGCTGACAGCGCTGGCTCTTTGGCTATAAACAGAGATCAGCACTGAACCCTAGAATTGGATACAACTGGCTTTCAGGCAAGGGCGACCTTTACCTTTACAGGAATTTCATGAGATATGCAAGGTACAAGAAGTAAGCTTCTCTGAATTCATCATAGGAGCGTAGAATAGCACTTTCAGAAAATGAATGAAGTGATTTTAGATCTGCAATTGCAATTTTGGGCATTTAAGTTCTTTTATGGTAAGCGACAAAGATATATGTATGAATAAAATTGAGGAGGAGAAGAAGAAGAGTCAATTTTTGGCAAGATGATTTGGCTTTTGTCTGCAACAACATCCTGAATGTCTTATTAGAGTTGTTGTTCAGTCGTACAGTCGATTCCGACCCTTCACAATCCCATGAACCACTGTCCGCCAGGCACCTCTGTTCTCCACCATCCTCCTCAACCTGCCCAGCTTTGTGCCCATTGCATCTACAATACCATCTACCCATCTCATTTTTGGTTGCCCCCTTCTTCTTTTGCCCTCCACCTTTCCCAGCATCATGGCATTCTCAAGTGAATCCTCTCTTCTCATTTGATGTCCAAAGTACAGTACTTCATCTTCTTCTTTACTATTTATCGGGAGCAGCCAGGGTTGATTTCTTCTAAGATCGCCCTATTTGTTCTCCTCGCTGTCCAGGGGACTCTCAAAACTATTTTATTTTATGACAAAGAAATGTAACAATGGAATTTCAAGCGGGTACAGGGGCTCCTTTGTTTAAATCCAGAGCTCTACCAATAGGGTGACTGGAATGTTTCACTGCTGTATAAAAGCCTGAGGTGTGTAGTGGTTAATACTGGCTTGGGTTGTGGGAGATCCAGATATTAATTCCCTTGCCAACAATCTGTTCTGCCTCAAAAGATTGTTGCAAGCATAAAGTAGAGGTGGTGGAGGAGAGCCACATCCTCTGCCTTGATCTCACGTAAGGAAAGGGCCCATAAATTTAAGAAACATGCAGTCAAACCTTGCATAAAGAGTGCCTTGCTTAAAGAGTAACTTGCTTAAAGAGCAGGATTTTATCTGAATGTTCACCTCAACAAATAAATCAGGGTTCACAGTCCCCCGTCCTCCCGGTCAGAAGTTACAATTGGTCACTTACAATGGTGTTTCGCTTAAAGAGCAAACTCGCTTAAAGAGCAATCCTTTGGAACACGTTATGCTCTTTAAGTGCCGTACCAGTCTTAGCCCACCACCAGTTGGTTTGGGGGGAAATTCAAAGACTGATGTGGGAGAGCATAACCCAGACATTCTGCAGTGGCTTAATGGTGAAGATGCTGAATTTGACTACCAGAAGGTTGGCAGGTTGGCATTTTGAGACCTGACTGCTGTGTGATGGAGTGAGCGCCTGTCATCTGTCCTAGCTCCTGCCAACCTAGCAGTTTGAATGCAAGAAATTGCAAGTAGATAAATAAGTAGATAAATAGCTTCAGCGGGAAAGGTAGCAGCGGTCCATACAGCATCACATCTAGTCATGGATACCACATGACCACAGAAACGTCTGCAG
The DNA here is from genome assembly GCA_030440675.1 of Furcifer pardalis. Classification (NCBI taxonomy): domain Eukaryota; kingdom Metazoa; phylum Chordata; class Lepidosauria; order Squamata; family Chamaeleonidae; genus Furcifer; species Furcifer pardalis. The sequence continues at coordinate 156,218,618 of CP126893.1, forward strand.
AAGCAGACAGCACTGGCTCTTTGGCTGTAAATGGAGATGAGCAGCGCCCGCTAGAGTCAGACATGATTGGCTTTTGACCAAAAGCGACATTTACCTTTACCTAACTCGGACACCCTAACTCCAAACTTCACTGAACTTGAAGAGCATTCAGAGGAGAGTCAGCAAAAGATGACATTTTGTTTCTACAAAACAATAAATCAGATGCGACACCTGTCTGCTCTTCTCTGCTCAGTGAGAGGCCAGTGAACTTGTGTTTTATTCTGTAACAAGAACAAAGGAGCAAGGGAGCAGATCTCCATGCAATGCAGAAAACTGAATAACCCAGTTGGCTTCATTCCCAGAGGCCTGGGAAAAAGAATAATGTTGGAAGAGGTAAAGCTTTTGAATTAGATGTCACATTTTTTTTGAAGGGTAACAAAGTCCCTCTTTTACTCTGGCTTGTCGGTCAGATATGTAGAAGATGGAATTTGGCAGGCTTGGCCATTGACTTGTCTTTCTTTTGCTTTTCAGATTCTGGCTGGCATCTACCCAATTTCACAGATCCAGGAGCCCTACACTTCTGTAGGGTACCTGGCCAGCCGAATCCCAGTCCAGTCCTTGCTCAAGCTGCAGCATCCAGACGCTGAACCTGGAAAGCCTGAGCCCCCGTGGTGTGCCTGGGATGTTTGCGAAGGTAAAATGGCTGCAGGTTGTTGAATGATGATGGTGTGTTAAAGCTGAGCTTGGGATGCGATGGGTGAATCACTTTCCATCCTTTTATTTGAGTCCTGGTATCATGAAAAAAAGTTAGGTAAAGGTAAAGGTCGCCCTTGTTTGAAAGCCAGCTGTACCTGACTTGTGCTCATCTCTGTTTGCCGCCAAAGAGCCAGCACTGTCTGGCTCTGCATACATTTCCTGGCCATGTGGCAGGCATGACTAGACACTGAAGAGCATGGAACGATGTTTACCTTCCCACCAAAGTGGTACCTATTTATTACTTGCAAGTTTTTGCTTCCAAGCTGCTAGGTTGATAGGATGTGGGACAGGTGTCAAGCACATACTCCATCTCCAGCACTCGGGTCTCAAACAGCTAACTTTACAACCTTCCAATTGTCAAGTTCAGTGTCTTAACCTCTAAGCCACCACTGCTCCTTACTTTTGCTCTAACTCTTACTCTCGCTTCATCTTAGCCTGGGCTGAGAAACGAGGCTACAAGACGAGCAAAGGAGCCCGTAATGATGTGTACCGAGCTGCCAACAGTCTTCTCCGCCTAGCAGTGGACGGGCGCCTCTGTGTCTGCATGCGGCCACCCGGCTACACTGCAAACAAAGGTATTGGTAGAGCAATTTACACTCAGATTTCCCAAAGTGGAGAGAGAGCAGCATGGGGGGGGCGGATTGTGGAGCGAAGGACATTATCAAATGGTGCCTGGAAGCTTGGTTTTCTAGGAGGCTGTGGCAGTGCAAGGGTTAAACTGCTATACTGCAGCCAAAATGTGAGTTTAATCCTAACCAAAGCTCAAGGTTGACTCAGCCTTCCAACCTTCCAAGGTTGGTAACATGAGTGCCCACCATGTTGGGGGCAAAATGCTAATTAATTTGTGAACCGCCCAGAGAGTGCATTAAGCAGTATGGGGCAGTATAGAAGTGGAATTGCAACTGCTATGTGTTATGCTGTGTCAGTAGGAAATATTTGGCACACATTCAAAGGACATTTTAACTGTTAAAGGCCAAATTGCTTGGGACTTAAGAGAATTGCTGCCTCCTGTATGATCTTGGTCATATGGCTGGATCAATAGCAAAGCTTTTTCCTAGCTTGGTTGATGATGAAAGTGTGAGAAAGGGCTTATTTGAGCTTTCCCCGCCATATTAGTTTTCAGATAGGATATGGCTTACATTTCCCATCATTCTCCACTCAATGAATTGCAATCAAAGGACTGGCTGTCGGCGTCAGAATTTGAGATCACTAATGTGGATCGCAACTCCTTGCAGTCTACAAGGATCTTTTCTAAGTTTGGCCCTCCCCTATTTGGCTTGGAAAGCTACTGCTTGGATTGCTTAACACTAAAGGTAAAGGTCTCCCTTGCTCAAAAGGCAGTCATATCCAACTCCAGGGGTTGGTGCTCATCTCCATTTACAGCCAAAGAGCAAGCGCTATCTGCATCTGCAGGTGTTTCTGTGGACATGTGGCAAGCATGACTACACACCAGAAAGCAGTACCTCTTTATCTACTTGCAATTTTTTGCTTTCAAACTGCTAGGTTGGTAGGAGTTGGAACAGAGATGGAAGCTCACTCTGTCCTGCAGCACTTGGGGCTCGGCTTGCTGATCTTCCAGTCATCAAATTCAGCGTCTTAATCACCAAGCCACAGAAGTCCCTATTATCACTAGGCATCTCCAACCAGGTTATATAATGGACCCCCTAGTATTGCGGTTGTATTGACAGCCCTGCCTCTTTCCTTGCAGCCATGTGGGAGCATCACCCAGAGGCAGCTGAGATTGCAGTCCTGCAAGAGGCTCATCGCTCTGACAACAAGCGTAGCTCTGGGGAGGAGGAGGAGGCAGAGGAGGAGGAGGAAGATGAAATCTCCAGCTCTGGCGAGGAAGAGGATGAAGAGAAAGATCGGGATGCTGACGAGGAAGGCGAGGAGGAAGAGGAGCCGCTTTCTGTCGTCCTCAAAGGTGGAGCCACCTTGCCCACCTCTTCCAGGAAAGGGAAACCGCTGGAGAGCCGGAACTTGTTTGCTTTGCTGGGAGAGGATGAATGTTAGCAGGTTCCACTGCTGGATAGACTGAGAGGGAGGGAGAGAGACCCCCTTCCATTCCCAGCCCCCAAGCCTTTGTGGATTCCCAGGCTCCCGGGCAGCTATCTATCAATAAAGTGAATGTTTATTTCTTGGCCTGTTTTCATCATTGTACGGGGAAATGTGAGATGTATGGGAACAGAACACAAAACTAACCCTTCTGTCTAGAGCAGTGTTTCCCAACCTTTGATTTTTGGACCTCAATTCCCGGAAGCCTAAGTCAATTCCCCAAAGCACTGATCAGCCAATGTACTGACTAGGCTTCTGGGAATTGAAGTCACCCTGTGGGGCGTGGGGCCCACATTGGGAAACGCTAGTCTAGAGTACCGTGTCCCATTATGTGCACCACACTTTAAGAAAGATGCAAACAAATTTGAGTCAGATACAAAGAAGGGGAAGAAGGATGATCAAAGAAATGGAAACCAAGCCCTATGAGGGAAGACTGAAAGAATTGGGCATGTTTAGCCATGTAAAAAGGAGACTGAGAAAGGATATGATGGTGCTCTTCAGCTACCTGAAAGATAAAGTGGAAGGGAAGGATCTGTTCTCGGTCATTCCAGAAAATCAGAAGAGAGGCAGAAAGGTTTTTTAAAAGTTATTTTATAAAATTTTCTTTTCTCATAACAGAAACTTACATTTTGCTAAACAAAAAAAGAGAGCTTTGTTAGCATTTTAAAAAACTGCAATAAAAAGCATGCATGTATTTAAAGTGAAATATTAGTAAAAATTCAAGGCATTAGGTTATAAATTAAAGCTAATATCTTTTTCTGGCATCAAGTACAACAAGACCCATAACTGTGATAATGCGGTCCTCAAAATTTCAGATCCAGATCTTGAGAGGTCTTTCTTACCTAAAGAATATTAGATAATCTCCTTTGATAATCTGAAGTGACTACCATATCCCAGCATTTATTTTTAGTTATAAAATTAAGTGAGTAAAAGTGATAAATTCACATCTTCCTACCTTTTTTTAAACAGTTTTCTGAAGTATATCTTCTTGTTCAGAAAATAACTGTGTAAAAATCCCAGAAGAAGCTTATGTTGTCTTTGGACTACAACTCCCATGAACCTCAGGGCATGATGAGTATGGGGAGTGCAAGAACATCTGGGAGACCACTTTCCCCATCTCTTTCTCATGAGGGGATATTTCAAGGGTGAACAGTGGCAAGATTTAAATGCCCAATCAAAATATAGGACCTTATTTTTTATATGGCACATAAGCATTATTCAAACCGACCCGTGTTGGGGGGAAATACACTTTTAAAATGATTGAATAATTCATAAACTTGTTTTCCCCTCATTATTCTGTAGACAATCACCTGGCAATACAACTATAAGGATGGTGGGATATGTGTAGTCTTCCAGATGTTGAACTCCAACTCCCATCAGTCCTAGCTTGCAAATGCAATGGTCAGGGACTATGAGAGCTGTAGTGCAACATCATCTGGAGAGTTACACCTTCCCCTTCCCTAAATTAGGTTTCAATAGAGCCACTAATTTACTACGTGGCTACCATTTTGACATGAACCGTTCCTAAAACATTTTGTTTAGGGACCTAAACAGTCTTCCACCTCTTAGTAAAAACACCAAAACCCTTCCTTGAGAATGGTTAATATTTAAGTCACTCTTAGATGGAAGAATCAACAGGAGAATTGAATGGTTAATTCTGAAATGCCTTGAAGTCACTGTTCTAGAGGAAATGCATTTATTGAAAAAGAAAAATGGTCTAAAATTCTCATAACCACTACGCATGATCTCTAGCCTGCTTATCAAACTGAACATCCTTTGCTATAAAAAATCATTTTGGCAAAATCTGTGCAATAAAAATGTTGATAAAAGTTTATTAAAACATAAAAAGGTGCAGCATTTTTTAAAAAGGGTAAAGCCATGTTTGGTCTGGTCAAAATATAACACTACAGCTTTGAGAAGCCTAGCTCCCCCCCCCCCGCCCTTTATACCAAGGCTGTTCTGCTTTCACATGCAGAAACATGACCTGTTGAACTACCTGCCTGCCTTATATCTATCAAAAAGACGCCAAAGTGCCTTCTGGGGGAGGAAGATAATCTCACCTGGATTCCCTCAATTATTATAAGCTCTCACTGTTCTTCCTAAGGAAATGGTCAAAAATTTTGCATTGCAGAATTTTTGTGACAGATCTCAGATGCCCCCACTTCCGTGGACAGGATCCTTACTTCCTGGACAACATGCTTTAACCTGGGAAGGAGAATGCCAGCTCCACACGTATGTTCTGAGGGAGTCAAAGGAGGGGTGGGAATGCTGGAAGCCAGAACCCCTGGGTTATTTTGGAAGCCTGAGGGTGTTTAAGCAAAAGAAGTTAAGCTCCAGTGCATTGATCGGAGTTCTGCATTTGAAGCACCAGCCTGTCAGGCCTGTATAAGCCCAATTTGTGATGATCTCACTATGGGCCAACCCCAGTCAGTTCTCCTTGTAAGCGGAAGGGCCGTTCTGGCCCAGAAGGTCACCATACGCTGTCTCTTCACTAGAGAAAACTTGAAATTTCTTGTCCAGCTGGGCTCGGAGGTAGAGGTAGTCTTGCTGATCCAGGCTGTGGGCGCAGGTCAGGTAGGCCGTGAAGAGCAAGGCGAGGAGCAAGCGATCGAGGGAGAGGCAGGGAACAGCCCAGAGGATGAGGAGAAACTCCACGTATACCGGGTGGCGGAGGTGGGAATAGAGGCGGACGGCCCGCGAAGACTTCACCGCCAAAGGATCTCCCATGCCCAGGCAGTGGTAATAAACCTGGGAAATGAGAACAGAGGAAACGTCTGTTGATGCTTCATCATTCTACATCAACACTTTGAGGAAAGGACTTGTGCCTTTAGTTTTCACGCCATGGGCCGGACCACTCCCCCTCAGACAGCTGAGTGAGCCAGACTTGTGGTTCCCCCCATTGTGAATGCATCCGTAAACTGTGAAGGGTACCCTTGTGCATGCACGCTTACGTCTGTCCTAAATGTGTTTGCTTCCGCTTCTGATGTTGTTGCTGTGGGCCAGATGAAATGGTGTTGGGGGCCCGGGCCAGCCCAGACTGTAGGTTGTGAACCCCTGCTTTACATCAAGCTGGGGCAGTCATTTTGGCAGCCAAGCCTACCTGACAGGGTTATTGTAATACCATTAGGAAGACCTCAAATTTTAAAAACTGGCTTCAGCCCCCCCCCCCCTTGTGGGTTAATTTCTGGAATGCTATAAAAGTGTACCTTTACACTTCTATAGCATTCCATAGATTAACCAACACTTGGGGAGGAGAAGGAGAAGGGAGGAACCAGTTGGAAGCCATTTTAGTTTTAAAACTTGAAGCCTTCCTAATGGCATTAGAGTTGTTACAGTGAGCAGTGAGAAAGTGGTGAGTAAGGAAGTCACATATGCCACGTTGAGTTCACTGAAGGAACAAGGAGTTATAAATATAATTTTTTTAAAATTGTATGTGGCTTGTTGTGGTATGGAAACCTGTCTCTGCTAACAAGTCATGACTTGTTAACTAGTCATATATCACTACTGGAGCCCAGAGCTTGTTGTAGGCTTGCAAGCTCTGTCTTCTTTAAAACATGGCTTGTTGTGACATTTGGATCTGAAATCATGGTTTGTCACTTGTCTTGCTTATTTAGCGGAAGATGAACTGCTAGAAAAGTACCAAACCAGAAGTAAGAAAAACAAGCCATGCCTAACCCAAGTCATGGCTTCTAGTGCTGTGTGACTGTCTGCAAATGTAATACCATTTTAAATCCAGATTGCTCAGTTCATTTTCCGGGGTACACAGAAAGAGCCTCCTAGAAGATTATAGTATTTTGAACCACAATCAGGTGTACCCTGGGCAATGGTAACCTTGTGGTGGCTAATGTTTCTCATACTAGGTCAGGTGAAAGGCAACTGTTTCAAGTCTGGCGAAGAAGAATGCCCTCCAAGGGCATTCGAGAAACAAAATGACCACCCCTTAGAAGCTATTGGGACAAAATGGCCACACCTATTGTGCAGGCAGGGCAAAATGGCCGTCCGGCCCTCGAAGCTGACAGAGAGAGCGTGAACCGGCCCCTGCTTGAAAAGGTTGGGAACCCCCGCTCTAGGAGAAGCTACATAGTACCTGTTTGACCCCCATCAGCTCTGCATAATCAAAGATGAGGATGATGCTAAAGATGACCAGCCAGGCAATGAAGTGGAGGATGAAACATATGAGGGGGACCCAAGTGACCCATGGCTCAGTGCTTGTATTCCAGAGCATTGGACCATCCTGTACTGGCTGCCAGTATCTCATCAGCAGCTAAATGGGAGAAAAAACACATGCACAAGTTACACATAGCTGTCTGCATGTCTAACTGCAACTGGAGGTTGGTGGGGTGAATTTTGTGACAGCAGCCATTTCAGGAGGCAACTGTTCATGCAGGATCTGGAGACATTTGCCACAACACACAAATGACTTTTTTAAAAAATGCAAGTCAAGGCTCTAGCCCTCATGACTACTCACAAGTATACATGTATTTCCCCAGGATAATTTTTTCCTTCAGTAAGCTGAAGGTTATCCTGAACTAATTTAGCTTGGGAGTATGGCTTGGATGACCCATTCCCAGGACTGAACTGTAACAAGGAGCAGACATGGACGTTGGAACTAGGCTTTAGCAATTCCACTGCACAGCTACAGACAAGTCTGGGCCCTACATGCTGACTTAGGGTGACTGTAATAGTGCTTTCAAGGTAAATGAGATATTGAAGGAGTTAACCCTACCTACCTCCAATGAGTTTCTAGGGCTGAACAAGGATTCTAACCTAATGAGGTTCAAACAAGGATTCGAACCTACTGAGTTCTAATCTGTCACTCTATTCACTATATACCAATGCTGTTACCTCTTCCGCCAAAGCGGTACCTCTTTATCTGCTTACAATTTTTTACTTTCAAACTGCTAGGATGGCAGGAGCTGGGACAACTCACTCCATTGTGCAGCACTCGTGCCTCGAATTGCTGACATGTCGACCTTCCAGTCATCAAGTTCAGAGTCTTAACCACTAAGCCACACAAAAGCGCTGTCCTAGGAGAATGTGCTCTGCACTTAAAATTTAGTTTCTCTACTTGAGTAAGAACTAGCTCATAAGCTTCTGTGCTACTTGATGTATCAGAGGACATTTTATGGCCTTTTGCCTTCAGTTACCTGCTTTCTTCCCCACAAATGAGGCTCTTACCTGGAGGGTCAAAGCTGTGCAGGTGACATAGAAAGATCTCTGCAGGACCCCAAAGCAGCTACTGGTCCAGTGTTTGACACGGTCAGTGGCCATAAGGCTGTGCTGAAGGATGAAAAGGACTATCAAGCCCATGTCTACCAGGAGGGGGTGGAGAACCTTGGTATCCCTCAGTGCAGCCCCCCACTGAGGATCAGAGACAGCATCTGCAAAAACACATCATTATCATCAGTGGCACCTCGTATCCAATTATACATCCCCTCCCCCCAATAATTTTCAGGAAAAATGCCATTGGTGTGAGTTTGTTTAAGGTGAATCCCAGTTTGCCATTAAGTGACCCACACACTGTGATCATGGAGCCCTCTCATGCAGCATGTATGAAATGAGACATGCAGGATTTGATACCAGGACTGCTGCAACCTTGAGAATATTAACAAGGTGCACCTTCACAGCCAGTCCATCTGGCACGGCCTCTCCTGTCTCCGTGACTGTTGGGAATCAAAATAGTGAAGTGGTTCCTACTCCGCTCATTTTGCTGTTGGGCCCAATTTGATGGTTTACAGTGGCATTTCCTACACTGAGGGGACCATCACCCACCTCAAGGGGCTCATCTGTCCTTAGCCATTGGCCACTTTAGCGAGTCAGATTATTCACCTGAATCTTTTGGAATATTTATTTACTGCCACCCAACACTTGACATTGAGTCGCTGGCTATACGGTCTACTCCATTACCGTAGCAGGATGTCCGGCCAGGCAATGGAACATAACATAACAAAGCAATAACTGGACCAGGGTAAGTGGGGTGTCGATCCAGGGTGCTGAAATTTAAAGGATGTAAATATTACCTACTGGAAGGACACCAAAACTCACTCACACTGACCAGGTATGGTGCCTTCAGACTCTCCTCTAAAACAGAGAAACTTTGCATGGTACCATTACAGCTCTCATATGCTCAGACCCAGGCATTCCTCCCCATGTTTCCATCCTCTCCACACACACGCCCCATCTCACACTTAACGAAAAGGACAGCAAAGACAATATTACTAGTTATGGCTCAGTCCATCATGCTCATTATGGATCCTCACCAAATGCAGTTGGAGGTGGAATAAGGACAGCTAGAATGGTTTATCAAATCTAGTTTAGCCATTGACATAGAACACAACTGTGAGTGAAAAACTAGGAGACAGTACAGTACTTTGCATTTAGGAACGCAGATCTCCTATACAGGCAGCTCCCACAAAACAGTCGATTCAGAACCTGGTGCTGGTTCCACACAAACCCTAGTGGTGCAGTGGTTAAATTGTTGTAGGAGGATGGCCAGTTTGGCTGGATTAAAACCTCACACAGGCTTTCACAGAGAGGAACAGCTGAAGGGGAAGGCTGAGTAGAGAGAGCAGGGCCTGTAACCCTGGCAGTAATGGTACACCATTGTACAGGAAGGAAATTGTGCCAATGAGCTTCTACTACCATGACAATAGAATGGCCTGGCAACTTCTAGGCAGTAACAAGAGCCAATTTTGGCACCTCAAGTGTATAGTTGCACTAAAGCTCAAGTCCTACGTTTATTTATTGCATTTATACCCCACCTATCTTGGATATTCTCTCACTCTGGGCGGCTAACAATACATTTTAAAAATTTATACAATAAGAAATTAAACAAAAAGAATAAACAAACTGAATAAATTTATTGTCGGCTAGTACTAACAAAACAAAAATAATACACCCCCATTTAAAAATAACTATCAACAGAGAACACATCCTGGTGACAGAAAGAGACATGTTATGCAAAAATATATATACTGTATTGTAAATGCCATGCAAATCAATCAATCAATCAATCAATCAATCAATCAATCAATCTATCTATCTATCTATCTATCTATCTATACCATTAGGAAAGCTGAGCGCAGAAGAATAGATGCCTTTGAGATGTGGTGTTGGAGGAGAGTTTTGAGAGTCCCCTGGACAGCGAGGAGAACAAATAGGTCAATCTTAGAAGAAATCAAACCTGACTGCTCCTTAGAAGGTCAAATAGTAAAGATGAAGCTAAAGTACTTTGGACATCAAATGAGAAGAGAAGATTCACTTGAGAAAGCCTTAATGTTGGGAAAGATGGAGGGCAAAAGAAAAAGGGGGCGGCCAAAAATGAGATGGCTAGATGGTATTGAACAGACAATGGGTACAGAGCTGGGCGAGTTGAGGGGGATGGTGGAGGACAGAGGTGCCTAGCGGACAGTGGTCCATAGGGTCGCAAAGGGTCGGAATCAACTGTGCGACTGAACAACAACAAAATGCCATGTCATGCAAAAATGTGGTGCCTGCCTGCACATAAACACACACACAAACCTCCCTGCCAGCAAACTGGGAGAATGAACAATAACTCATCACCCTTAGTGTGACAATTTCCCCAAGTATCACTGCTTTGACGGTGCTCCTGATCTTCCAAAATACTGCATCCTCACCCACTTTTAGTAGCGCAGGGATTTTGTATTTATTTCTGCCCACCAGCTTGTTGCGTTTGCAAACCCCACAAGGCAAATAGCAGACTCCAAGACGAAGGGCTGCATAGGAAAACACACAACATGTCACAACAAGAAAAAAAATAAGATCTTCCCTCTTAAGAGTCTGCAAAACGTTACCTTTGGGGGGGAACTACAATTCTCTTGACCAGCTGGAGGATCCTGAGACTGAGAGTCCAGATTTTTTTTTTTTAAAGTAACGTCCCCAAAGCTTTGCTCTTGCCCGAATTTACGTTTAATTTCCCCTCCCCAACCCGTAAGTTTTAGATTTATTTTTAAATGACTGTTTTAAGACAACATTTGCAGAAGATCGCGACGTGCCAAGATCGGGGCAAGCTAAATCTCTCTGTGTGTGTGTGTAAAGTAAGATCTAAATAAATCCCAGTTGTTTTAAAGTCTTCAGAGGAGAGGCAGCGTTGCACCCCTTTTGCTCCCCTGGAGTAGACGCACCTGTTCTGCCCTCCTGGGAGGAACCGAGGAGAGGCCGGAGGGAAATGAAGCGGATCAACTCCACGCCGGTCCCGAAGGTGAAAAGGAAGCCGCCCAGGGCCGGAACCAGCAAGAGGAACTGCAGCCCAGCAGCCATGGTGGGCAAAGGCGCTTCTCCCGCCGTCGGAAGGCACCGCCCCCGCGCCGGGAGGGGCTTCCCCCGGAATTCCCACGCCCCACCGTGACGTCACAGAAACGTAGTAGCAGGAGAGGGCTTTCCTCCCTAGTCTAAAGGAGAGATTCTCAACCTGTCACCCGCGGGCCAGATGCGGCCCACCACGACACCATTTCATGTGGCCCACCACCGCCTCCACCACACCAGGAAGTGCCATGTGGTGGAGGAAGGGCAAAATGGCCATCCAGCCCCCAAAGCTGTCTGAGGGAGCGTGACCTTGCCCCTGGCTTTAAAAGGTTGAGAACTCCTGATCTAAGGATTAACAGGGAGGTGGTGGAGTGAGAGTGACACCACAAATCCCCACGATGTGCACCATGCGGGAAGAAGAGGCTCTCATCAGGGACTTCCCACTTGCCCTGTGACGTCACAGATAATAATTTTGTGTCAGGAATTATTCTGGGTTGAAAGGATTTTTTGCTGGAGAAATGCTGCTTCTTCAGGGACACCCAAATGAGGCTCTTTTCATACCCCCAAGAGCTGGGACAGAGACGGGTGCTCAATCTGCAATGCAGTGCCCGGGTCTCGAACTGCCAACTTGCCTGCCTTCCAGATAACAAGGTGAGCTTCTTAACCACTGAGCCACCACAACCCCTTATGTCACAGAGCGCGAGCAGTAATTGCCAACCTGGGCCTTTGATGTCATAGCAGGCTATTCCCAGGGAGGTTGGAACTGACTGAGAAAGCCTGTTCCCCAAGTTCCAGTCAGGGCCCTCAGGATGAGTTCCAGCTGGGGGCCAGTGGTTAGAGGCAGAAAAAGAGGTTAAATTACTATGTTTAGGCTCCAAACTAAATTCAAAATCCAGCAATAGCAATTAGCAGTAGCACTTCTATAACACTCCATAGTGCTTAGTGCGCTCTCTGGACAGTTCACAAGGTAATTAGCATTTTGTCCCCAACATGCTGGGTACTTGTTTTACTGACCTTGAAAGGATGGAGGGCTGAGTCTACCTGGAGCGCCACCAGGATCAAACTCAGAACATGAACAGTAGTTTTTGGCTGCAGTATAGCAGTTTCAGCAGTGTGCCGCAAAGCTGGAGCCATGAAAGATAACAACTGTGTGATCCTTCATTTGTCTCAATAATAATAATTTCGTGTCAGAAATTACTCTGGGTTGAAAAGATTTTTGTGGAAGAAACTCAGCTCAGGGAACACCGAAATGAGGCTCCTTTCATGTCCCCATGAGCTGGGACAGAGACAGGCACTCAATCCGTTATGTAGTACCTGGGTCTCGAACTTCTGACTTGCCAGCCTTCCAGCTAACAAGATGAGCTTCTTAACCACTGGGCTACCGCAGCCCCACTTGTCTTGATAAGGTTTGTTGAGTACTATGGGATTTAGGTAAAGGTTGTCCTTGCTCAAAAGGCAGTCGTATCCAACTCTACAGTTCAGTGCTCATTTTCATTTATAGCCAAAGAGCCAGTACTATCTGTGTCTGCAGACCTTTCCATGGTCATTTGGCAGGCATAACGAGGCACATGGAATGCTGTTACCCTCGCTCCCCAACGAAGTGATACCTATTTATCTACTTGGCAGTTTCTTGCTTTCAAACTGCTGGGTTGTCAGGAGCTGGGACAGAGATGGGAACTCACTCCATCATGCAGCACTTGGGTCTTGAACTGCTGATCTGTTGACCTTCCAGTCATCAAGTTCAGCATCTTAACCACTAAGCTACCACAGTCTACTACGGGATTTACTCCCAAGTAAATGTCAATATCCTACCTACCTGAGAGGAAGCTTCCTTGAACACAATGGGTCTTACTTCTGAGAAGCTGTATACAGTATATGCAACTCAACTGTGACACAGGTTATTTTTTCTGTTCCGCTAGTTTATATGTATTTGTGCTATTTCTGTTCCTGGTGTTCAATCGTAATGAAATTCACAGGGTGCCACTTCCAGATAAATTAAAATTTCATACATTCATTAAGGAAAGTAACGAAGTGCCAGCAAGAGGCACATTAAACACATGTACACACAAATCAGGTTTTCAAAAATCTACAGCTTTAGAAATTCAGTAGTCGCAGTTGAGCATTACAAACACTTTCATTGCGTAGAAAGCTGAAGTGAAAATAACTCACATCCAGTGCTTGCAAATAAGCAAGGAACATGGCCAGCAAACACCTCTGAAGAAGATACTCTTTAAGGAGGGGAGAATGAAATTTATTAACTGAAATAATAAAAAGATAATGTTTTCTATTGCTGAGAATTTACTTTTGGGAGGGGAATCAGACAGTGCCCACACTCAAAGATGTTATAGCCAAACTGCTTTTGGGTTTACCTTTAGAGCAGGGGTGCCCAAACTTTTCGGGCTGTGGGCTGGTCACATGGTTCAGGAAGCCGGTCACTACGGGTCGGGCGGTGGATCTAGCCCCTGACACCAATTCATCTGGCCCACAAAGCCCTCGTCATTCCTGGAAGCTGAAGTAAAATGCGCCCATGCAGGTGCGTTTTTCTTCCACTTCCAGGAGCGACGAGGGCTTCGCGGGCCAGATGAATTGGTGTTGGGGGCTGAATCTGGCCCCCAGGCCATAGTTTGGACACCCCTACTTTAGAGTCAAAGGAGGAAGTGTAGGACTTTTGCCTTTCAAGAAATATAAGCATTCAGCACTATTTGGAGCCTCTATAGGTCACTGCCTGGTTATTTAGCTTTTGAGTGGAGTATTTTACAGGTGAGTGACATTGTCAATTGGGTGCCCATGGTTCATACTCTTCCATAACCTGATCATCTCCCAACATGTTAGGACACAGCTTCCATCATCCCACAACCATCAAGCTAGTCCAACACACCCAATAGTTCAACGCACCCAAAGACTACCTGATTGTAGGAGACTGTATTGCCTAATTGGAAATCCTCAGTGACTCTAAATATTGATGGTGAACCTTGGCACTTCAGGTGTTCTTGGACTTCAGTTCTCAGAAACCCAAGTCAGAACTCCTGCTGATCAGGGCTTCTGCGAATTGAAGTTCAAGAACACCGGGAATGCCAAGGTTCACCATCACTACAAGATATGAGCTGTGTGTCCATAAATGCTCCTGGTATAGTAGACCTGTTGGCTATTGATGGGGTCTAATCAATCAATTAATCAACCAATCAATCAATCAATAGGTATGTATATAACATCATTGCCTGTAACCACATAAATACTTTCCTTAGAAATATACGTATTCACCATGTGACCACTTTTGCTCCTAAAGTATTATACAGGGGTGCCAAACCTTTTGCACCAGGAGCCTCACCGTGCCCCTGGAACAGCTGAGAGGGTCTGACTACACCCCCAGAAGTGATTTCACCACTCCCGGAAGTGGTTCTGGACATCTCTGCGCATGTGCAAATACATCCCTGCCACTCTCAGAAATGCTTTCACCACTTCTGGAAGTGGTTCTAGATGCACATACGCATTGGCAGGTGTGTCCCCCATCCACTTTCAGGAGTAGCAAGGACATAAAGGGCAGGATGCATTGGTGTCAGGCCTTAATTTGGGCACTCCTGGCATAACAGTACTTTGTTCTAGGCCTCTGGAATGTGAATTGGGGAGGGGGAGCAGAAGAATGGAAGAATCCCAGCATGTGAAGATGATTGGAGGGTAGAAAATCCAGGGAGAAGTAAGGGAGAAACCTGGGGAGGAGGTATAAAAAAAGACTTGCAAGAAAGGGTGGGGCTGCTGGTGCACTTTCCTGTATCATAATGAAGTGTATTGCCCAGTGTCGTTAATTGGCCAAAAGACACTGTGATTGATTTCTTCTTGTCTGATTGATTATTGGGTTGATATCTGACAAGCCTAGTCTGAAGGAACAGCTTTCAGACACCAACAGTATAAAAGGTTCAGCATGACTTATAATCCTACAATGGACAGTTGACACAGATATCTTTGTGTAAATTATACCATGTGATGCTAAACCAGATGGGCTAATCAGATCACAATTGCCTCTCCAGCTATTATCATAGCAAGATAGTGATGGCAGTAGTAATGCCTTAGGATTGGAAATTTGTACAGGAACTTCCTGTGCACTTCCAAATTTGACAGTACTTTAATAATAGTTCACTGTTGCTTACTGGAGGCATATTTTTGTTGTTGTTGTTTTCCAACCTCTGGTGCTTGAATCATCTGATGAAGTAGGTGGCCAACTGAATGGAGGTTTTTGTACTAAAGAACAGGTAACACAGGCAAGTTGTCAAAAGGTGCCATTAGTATATACATTGCAGCTCCCCCAGTGGGTTAGTGGTTAAGGAGCTGAGCTGGAGATTGCACTTGGGGACATGAAAGGAGCCTCATTTGGATGTCCCCTAAAAATTCTTTCAACCCAGAGTAATTTTTGACACAAAATTATATGAATACATACAGTTGCCTTTTCAAAATTGCTTTCTGATTCAAGATGCTGCAACTAAAATAAAAAAAGGACAAAGCAGCCCTTGCTTGTTGGACTGAGAGATGCCAAGAGTTCATGCATAGTTAAATGCCCCAGCCCTAAATTCCACACATACTGAGCTGGTTTTGGTTTCTAAGAGAATGAGGATGAGGCGCAATTGATAAGCAAAGCAAAGAAGGAAAGCAATGTAGAGTACAGTAAAACCTCAGATAACGCTAAAACTTGGTTCTACAAGTCTTAGTGTTATCCGATTTTTAATGTTATCCAATGCATGCATCAGATAACGTTAAAATCCTATGGGATGCATCGGATAACGTTAAAACTCCATAGAGATACAGTACATTGTAACCAGCACAGGCTTTAGCGAACATTATCCGATGCATCCCATAGGATTTTAACATTATGCGATGCATTTCCCCCCCAGATTGCTTAATGTTATGCGGTTTTAGCGTTATCTGATGCAAATGTTATCCAAGGTATTATTGTATAAGGATTATGTGCAAATGACACCTTCCAAATCAACATAAAGAAGCTGATATGTTTGGTTCATGTTATAAATCAGAATTTCATTATGATCAAGTCAAAGAAGCAGCTGATCACCATGAGGACTAGTGTCATATGCTGACAACCAGCATATTCGAAATACTGACTTTGGAAAACCAGGATCTTGAATGCTTAAGCATAGTATTTAGAGATCCTGCATGCTTTTCCCACTGGGTAGAAGTTTGTCTTAAATGCTAGAGATGGGGAAAGAACTTTAACAATCAGTTTAGTGGCAAAGATCATTCACATTAGGCTATAAACCCCCAATTCCACTAATACCCAATGTTAGTGCATATTTATTTACATTTATAGCCTACCCTTTTGGTGCAAGCACCACTCAGGGTGGCTTACTCTGTGTGTGTGTGTGTGTGTGTGTGTGTGTGTGTGTGTGTGTGTGTGTGTGTGTGTGTGTGTGTGTGTGTGTGTGTGTGTGTGTGTGTGTGTGTGTGTGTGTGTGTGTGTGTGTGTGTGTGTGTGTGTGTGTGTGTGTGTGCATACACAAGCGCATATTAAAAATCATCCCATTAATAGCCAATAAAAACACAAGAAAGACAAGAAAACACACACAAGATTGTTGTTATCCCACTGTATTCTTTGCTTCATCTTTGTCTCATCCTCCTGTTTCCAAAGCCAGCAAATTAACATCTGCACAACCTTTGCAAGAGGTTATGACTTGTCCTGGCCCATCCTTCAGAGCCTCATAACTTTGCAAGGATTTTAATTCAGACTTCTCCCATTTTATCATGACACAGAATCTACTGCGTGCTCCTGTTTTATATGAGATAATAACACAGTGTTGACCCTACCACAGCTCCTCCAAGCAGCCAATTTTAAAAGTGCCATAAAGGGCAATAAATGTACTGTATTTGTTATTATAATACCTTTGCTGCCAGAGCTGGGAAGAACTGTCTGTGAAATGTTCTTCTTTATAAAATGAAATAACTGGTCTGGCTTTGAGTTGTACGCACCTTGAGGGATGAAGAGACCATTGGCTGCACTTCATGTAGCAAAATGTTCTGAGCAAAGATTGCAGAGATTCGTAGCTTAATTTCTTCCTTCCTCATAGCCTGGTGTTCTTTCTGCTGTGCATAGCAAGGCATGCTGCCAATCTCAAGTGTTTATGCTTTAAAGCTATAAAATGGGGCCTCATCTAACAAAGAAATACTGTAGTTCGTCTTGACCACAAAATCAAAACTAAAGATCAAAATTATGGAAGGATAACTATGTAGCTATTAAGTAGCCAGTCTGATCCTGTTGTTAGCAAAGATTAACGACGTCATTTTGTTGCTCTTTTTAAAAATTCTCAGCAATTCAAAACACGTTCACTATCAGGCTAATTAAGATCATCCCTAATTAGGATTCATGAGTTCAAAGGAAGTAATTTACAGTGGCAGACCCAGGAAGCTGCATTCTCAGTTACATGCTCTGAGGTTTCTTCGCAAAAGCTACATGTTTTTGACAGCAGATGAACTCCTAAGGTAATGATTCCCAACCGTTGGTTTTTGGACTTGAATTCCCAGAAGCCTAAGTCAATTTCCCCAAAGCACTGATCAGCCAAAGTACTGACTTGGGCTTCTGGGAATTGAAGGTCCCATGCTGGGCCCGGGCCCCATGTTGGGAACCCCCGTCCTAAGGTAAGTAGTGGAAATTGTGGTTCATCATATTCCTTCGTTACTGAAACTTCCAGGCACCAAGAGAGAGAGAGAACTGTAAACCGCCCTGAGTCGCCATGGCGAGTGGGCAGTGATATAAATCTAAATAAATAAATAAGGATGGATTAGAAATGGGACACATCATGTGGCTTTGCTGATGCTGATGGACTACTAATCTAATCAGATAGCATAGACAGTTGCACTTCCATCTCCCATAGAGGGCTACCCTTTGTCCATCTGTAACTGCCACAAATAGCACCTACATTTTAAAAGTCTGTCTTCAACAGCTCTGTCTCTGAGATTTTCAATCCAATACCTACCGAGTCTGCAAATATTTTGGGAATTTACAGATTAAATGAATTGGCTTGAAAATCATCCCTTGTGTTAGGAACTAGAGCGATGGCTAACCTTGGCACTCTAGCTGTTCTGGAACTTCAATTCCCAGAAGTTCCTCCCTGATCAGCAGGAGTGATGACTTGGGCTTCTGGTAACTGCAGTCCAAGAACACCTGGACTGCCAAGGTTCGCCATCACTAGGGTGTCCATGTTATGCCTTCCTCAAATCACTCTTTGATTCTCCCCAAACCAACTGGTGGTACAAGACTTTTGCACAGTACTGTATCTCTGTGGAAAAACATAGAAGATGAAAATATCCCCCCTTCCTCCAACCCCTGTTACCAAACAGCACCCACCACCAACATCTGGAAGGTCATGTTACCCAACTGCAGCTGTGCATCATAACTGCAACAAGTCCATCCAGAACAATTCCACCAAGACTTCAATAATTTTCACCCAAATATCAAACTCAGTTTGGATCAGTCTATACAACAAGTAAATTTCCTGGACACCACTGTGAAATTACAAAATGGACATCTTAGTACCACACTATATCGCAAACCCACAGACAGATGTACCTACCTGCATGCCTCCAGCTTCCACCCAGAACACACAACAAAATCCATTGTCTTCAGCCAAGCCCTCAGGTACAATCGCATCTGCTCAGACCCACACGATAGAGATGCCAAGCTCACAGACTTACAAAATGCATTTCTCAAACTACAATACCCATCAAATATGGTTAAAGAGCAAATCAACCAGGCTAGACGAATACCCAGGAGTGATCTACTACAAGACAGGCCCAGAAGGGAAAACAATCGCACACCACTGGTTGTCACCTTCAGGCCTCAACTTAAAACCCCTCACACACATAATGAGGGATCTCCAACCCATCTTGGACAAGAGTGCTTCACTTTCCAAAGCCCTTGGTAACAGACCCCTACTCGCTTATAGACAACCCCCCAATCTCAAACAACTATTGACACACAACAGACTACACAGAAGGGGAGCAGATATGGGAACTAGACCCTGCTGCAAATCTAGATGTCAACTATGCCCCCACATTCGCTCTGGAAACAGTATTACTGGACCCAATGGCACCACACACAACATTAAAGGCAGTTTTACTTGTGCTTCTGCCAATGTGATTTATGCCATCTCTTGCCAGAAATCTCTATCTGTGTTTTATGTAGGACAAACAGGACAATCTTTACGCAGAAGGATTAATGGACACAAATCAGATATCCGGAAAGGCAATACAGAGAAACCTGTCTCAAACCACTTCAATCTAACTGGACACTCTATCCAAGACCTGAAAGTTGCAATTCTGGAACAGAGAAATTACAAAACTAGGATTGAAAGGGAGACAGCAGAAATCAAATACATCCATCTGTTAGATACCCATCACAAGGGGCTAAATATTAGTGAAGGGTTTCTGGGACATTATCAAATTTGATACACAGATTGCTATATGATTTTATATTACAACTTTCCTGCCAATTCTCTTTAGTAAAACAGAAAGAAACCAGGTACAGGTGGTTTTTTTCCCCCTGACATGCAGGTCACAAGTTGATCAGATACCGTAGTGGGCTTACTCAGCAACTTTGAGATTGAAAGGGAGTCATTTAGAGTTATCTGAATAATCTATTGTTGCTGATGGCTGTGTGAAACTGCAATCTTGTGCTCGCTTGTCTGTCATCTTGCTTGACCACACCCCTTCTTCCGTTGAGCCCCTGAATTTGGTATATAAAGAAACATGCCTGTAAGTTTCACGCTTTGTGTGATGAAGTGGACTTGATCTACGAAAGCTAACAATAAAAATATAGCAGTTAGTCTTTAAAGTGCTACAGTGTTTTTTATTTTATTTTATTTTGTTTATTTTGTTTTGTTTTCTGAGATCCAGAACAATGTGTGTAGATAACATTTGAGTCTTGCCAAAAGCCCTCGTGGATGGCACACAGGTCTCTCATTCATTCATTCATTCATTCATAACAACCAAATAAGTGCCTCCTAAAATAAAATAAAATAAAATAAAATAACGTGTCTCTGGGCACAGAATGTCAACTGACTGGGTAGTTTATTGTTAAGGGGATAATGTTCTGAAAGGCTTCCTTGAATAGGAAAGTTTTAAGGTTTTGGCACAGTCATGTGGGATGGGTGGAATGCAATGACTAACACTTGACCAGCCTGAAAGGTGTGTTCCTCCGACTTGGCTGTGCTCATAACATCACCTGTACCTTTATTTAAAGAGGGGAAAAAAGAGAGAAAGAGTTTGGAACATTTACCAGTCCAACAGTGTAATGCTAAATCTGGAAGTCCAGCTGCTGAGTGGGACCATCCCCATAGCTACCCAGCTCCACAAGGAGGATTAAAACATGTAGACTCCTGGAACAATACAGAGCCGCCATTGTGGAGCAGTCCTTTTGTACAGTAACTGGCTTTTTATAGTTCAGTCCTGATCAGGCCCAGGGCCACAGTGGCTTTAGTGGTTAAGATGCTGAGTTTGACAACCAGATGGTCAGCAGATCAGCAGTTCAAGACCCAAGTGCTGCACAACGGAGTGAGCTCCTGTCATCTGTCCCAACTCCTGCCAACCTAGCAGTTCTAAAGGAAGAAAATGCAAGTAGATAAATAGGTACCACTTCAGCAGGAAATGTAACAGTGCTCCATGTGCCTGTCACATGACCATGGGAAGGTCTGCAGACACAGACATTGCTGGCTCTTTAGTTGTAAAGGAAAATGAGCAACAGCTCCTAGAGTCAGGCACAACTGGTTTTTGAGCAAGTGAGACCTTTAAGGTTGCCCTTGTTCCAAAGCCAGTTGTATGAGACTCTAGCGTTCAGTGCTCATCTCCATTTATAGACAAAGAACTAGCGCTACCTTTATCCATGATCATGCCACTCATCAAACACAGTGAACCCCCGATTTACAGATGGCTCACTTACTGGACAGCTTGCTTCATGGACAAAAATCCATAGGAAATGATGGTCTGCTTCATGGACAAAATTGTGATTTGGACTGGGTTTCTGCAGGGTTTGAAGCTTTTTTGGGCTGCTTGGCAGAGGCGTAGCTACCGCCGTATCTGCCGTATCAATTATACGGGGGCCACGGGCCACGGGGGCCCCCAACGTGCGTAAGCAAAACAAATCTTTACCCTTCCTAAGGGCCCCCAAACAAATTTTTATACGGGGCCCCTCCAAGGCATGCTACTCTTCTGCTGCTTGGGCACCCTCTGCTGCTTTCCATGGTGGTGGGAGGATATGCTGAGCATTTATGCTCCGTCTCTTGAATTTTTCGTCATGTTTTCGGTGTGATTCAGCAGCTTAAAAGTAGCATTCATCACTTTCAGGTTGGTGGTGGGGAAAACAACTGACGGTCAGGCCATTATGACAGCTGGCCACTAGAGGGCGCAAAGTGTGGTTTCTCATAGGAATGCATTGAAAATCAACTTCTTCTGTTCTGAAGGTCAGGAAAAAAAACCCCAAAACCCCTCTCCATTTTTTTCTGTTGAAAATTCTTCATAAAGGGCACTTTGGAATATTTCACCACTTTATAAAGAGTTTTGAACATTGAAACCATTATTTTTGGCTTTTTTCCCCCTGGCCTCTAGAACAGTTTCCCCCATGCATTCCTATGGGAAACTGCAGTTCGCTTTAAGGACAAATCACTTTAAGGACAAACCAGTGGAATTGATTAATTCCATAAAGCAGGGGTTCACTCTGCAAATAGGGTATCTGGGAAAACCCATTTCTCTCCCAGCTCCTGAGAGGATTGTGTCGCTCTCAGAGGAACAAAGAGGTATGGGTGGGATAGTAGATGATGTCATATCCGATGCTTCTTAGAGAGTCTCTGGGCTTTGGCTCTGTCTGAGTCTTAGATTCATCTCCACATTGTTCCGATCCTTGTCCTCCCCACCCCAAAAGAGGGAGTGGGTAGAAGACAGAAGTCAGTTAAAAAATAATCTCACCATGCTGATACCAAATCTCCTCCTGGCAACCAGAAAGGAATATTAGCTCCCTGCCTCCCATGTTTCCATGGTGCATTTAAATACTTTCCCTGTCCTGCTGGAGTGATGAAACAGAAACTCATCCCTGGTTGACTCTCACAGATCCCTACAGGTGGAACAATGCTGGATTAATTCTTGCTTAAGAAGTAAAGCAGGGGTGCCCTAACATTTTGGGCCGTGGGCCGATCATGTGGTTCAGGGAGCTGGTCACTAAGGGCTGGGGGGCGGATGTGGCCACCAATGCCAATTCATCCGGCCCACAAAGCCCTCATCACTCCTGGAAGCAGAAGTAAAACACCCCCGTATGGCCCCCGGCCCTTAGTTTGGGCACCACTGAAGTAAAGGGTTGAAATGGACACTGCTGCTGCTGGGCCAAGCTGAGCTTGTAGCGTTGATGTCATTTCTTGACACGACTGCAGTGTGGGCGGGCATTGAGAAACTCTGCCTAAATACCACAAAGCAGGATGAGATCTGTGTCTAGTCTAGGTCAGCATTCTCTCATCAGGTCATAAATAGCTATGCTGATGACCAATTATTTATATAATACTTGCTCTTCCAGAAGGTGATTTAAAAAAGATTGTTCCTTGTTCTTTAATACTTACAGTCAAAATATTGGTGGTAAGTGAGGAAAAGAGAAGAGAGGTGCTACCTTCACAAGTTGTAACTGTCACACTTCTAAGCTTTGTGGCTAAGCAGGGGTTAAAATTAAGGTCATCCCATTCAAAGTCCAGAAGTCTATCTAAAATACTGCAGTAGCTATTTAATGAGCAGCAGCAACAGCAGTGGTTAATATAGGGTACACAGAAAGAGCCTCTTCGAAGATTGTGGTATTCTTGATTCACAATCAGGTGTACCCTGGTAATGGCAACCTTGTGTTGTTTGCTAATCTTTCTCACACTAGGTCAGGTAGAGGGAACTGCAGAATTAACTCACCAAATGGTGGCTTCATTTTGGCAATTTAACATCCGGTCTAGACACGGAAGAGATGGAGGAGGAGGAGAGGAAGAAGAAGAAGAGGAGGAGGAGGTTAACATTTGTTTAAATAGGGGCTATTTTGATATAGTGACAACTTGTTGGGTTGATAATGCGAAATCAGAAGTTTCCTCAGTTCACTGGATAGCCTTGGGCAGATTATTCTCCCTCAGCCTTAATTCCTCATCAGTGAAATGGGTACAATAAAGATTAATAGGGTTTTTTTATTTAAAAAAATGGATTTGTCACCAACCATCAGCTCAGAAATTACCACATAAATCACATGGGTAAAATACCTGACAGGGAAGCTATTCAACACAAACAAGTACTGTACAGTACATTTCATTAGTACCATGAACTTGAGGAGGAAGAGGAGGAGGAGGAATATCTGGCTACATATTCCCTCCTGGAAGGGGAAAAAAGAGTTTGGAGAAGCTAGTTACTTGGGTTGCAGATTTCAGAAATATAGCAATGTTTAGTGAAAAAACAAAGAATTGTGTCTAGTGAGCTCACATATTAATTTATGTTCAGACTTAGATTAACTGTGATGCTGAATGTGTAAACCAGGAGTTCTCAAACTTTTAAAACCGGGGACCGGGTCATGCTCCCTCAGAAAGCTTTGGGGGCCAGATGGCCATTTTGCCCTTCCTCCACTGCATGGAACTTCCTGGTGTGGTGGAGACAGTTGAGGGGCCACATGAAATGGCACTGTGGGCCACATCTGGCCCATGGACCACAGGTTGAGAACCCATGGTGTAAGCTATAAAGCAGGGGTACCCAACCTAAGGCCCATGGGCCAGATCTGGCCCACTGTGCCATTTCATGTGGCCCCCACCCCTCCAAGGGCATTTGAGAAACAAAATGGTGAGCCCCTTTGAAGCTGTTGGGACAAAATGGCCACTTCCATCGTGCAGTCAGGGCAAAATGGCCATCCTCAAAGCTGACTAAGAGAACGTGACCTGGTCCCCTGGTTTGAAAAGGTTGGGAACCCTTGCTGTAAAGAATCCACTACTCAGGGTAAGCAAATACTGAAGTACTGAGTTACAGTTTCCTGAATGCCACACTGCATGAATTTCCCAGGAATTGAAAACTGAAATGTTAATTTATCTCTGTTGTTGCTCTTGGTAGAATCTCAGTATTTTTTTTACTACTTTATGTTATGCAAACTTTGTCAGTCCTTTAAAGAAATAATTACCAAAGGAAGCACCACCATCTAGCTTAAAACGCCTTTTATTTTTGGCCACCACAAGATCAAGAGCAGAGCTTTTGGGTGTGGTAGTCCTCAATGACAAACTATGTGGAACGTGCAACATCCCAGTTTCTCTCACCTTGGGATCTCCTTCCTTTAGTCTCAGGGCAGGGCTGGGCTCTAATGACATATAAATCCCAGAGTGTAGCACAGGGAGCCACTTGACTTACCTCCTTCATTCACAGAGCAGAACTAGTGGGAGGAGAGCAAAGCTGCGCCTTCTTCCACAGCCTCCAGGATGAACTACGATGGCCCTGGACGATGGGCTTTCCTAGGCTTGAGGTCGATGGTTCCCCTCCTCCTCCTCCTCTGTCTCTATTTGCAAGGTATGGTGGATGGGATAAAAGAGGGATGGAAGGTTTGGTCCTTTATGGGTATTTAGTTCAGAACACAGAAATATTTACTCTTTTGGACTATAGATCCCAGAATACCTCTGGCAATAAGGCCACTGCCTGTGGTGGCAGCTGAGGGATTCTGGGAGATGTAATCTAAGAAATGTAAAAATTTCCAAGAAAACCATTTTAATCTTGCCTTCTACATCTATGAAGGGCCTTTGAGACAACTCACAATTTAAACCAAGGATTCTCAACTTGCGGTCCACAGGCCGGATGCAGCCCACGGCACCATTTCATGTGGTCCCCACCCTCTGCCTCTACCACACCAGGAAGTGCCTTGTGGTGGAAGAAGTTGTCTGAGAGAGCATGAACAGGCCCCTGGCTTAGAAAGGTTGAGAACTCTTGGTTTAAATGTAACCAGTATTGGGCTGTAAAGTCTTCTCTGACTTATGGCGACCCTAGGAATGAGAGATCTCCAAAATATCCTGTCCTCAACAGCTCTCCTAAACTACTGCAGGTTATAGGCAATGGGTTCCTTTGAAAAGTCAATCCATCTCACATTTGGCTTTCCTCTTTTCCTGTTGCCTTCTACCTTTCCCAGCATCATTGCCTTTTCCAGAAAGTCTTGCTTTCTTAGGATGTGCCCAAAATGAGGCAGTCTTAGTTTCATTATTTTAGCCTCCAGACACAGTTCATGCTTGGCTTGTAGTAGGACCTACTTGTTCATCTTTCTAAACTTAAACATTACACAAATTTAATTTACATATCTATTCATTTGTTTGTTCATTACAATGGGTCTGGTCAGGTTATCCTGCTATGGTAATAGAGTAGACCATACTGCCAGTGAATCAATGATGCAGAGTGTCAGGCGGTGGTTAACTAACCTGACAACCCCGTGGAATAGGGCTTTGGTGAAGTCCACAGGGAAGGGTGATTATATCCCACTTGAATCCATCTTGATGGAGGGCAGCAGCTTCATCAATCCTGGCCTGGGGCTGAGGAGGACTTTGTGTGCCAAAAAGGCTCAGGACTAGAAAGTGACTCGCAGAACTGGATCAGTGGTACTATGGGGATCATGCTGGGATGCAGAAGGCAGATGAAAGGCCATGGCATTATATTCATAGAAGAGTCTTCATGGCTGACCGCCATGATGATCGCCAATATTCAGGATCGGATGCGGCAGAAAAACAAGAAGAAATTAATTACAAGGGCTCCACAGCAATTTATACTGCTCTCTCCCTCTGGCTTTAATCTTCTCAACAAGCTGCAACATCTTGACTACAAGCCATATTGTTGATAGCTGTGATGCAATTGCCGAATGTGAAAAGTTGCTACACAACTTCCTTTTTAAAAAATGCCTCACGTTACCTGTAATGCCTTTACTATTTGTGACAACTTGGCCTGGTTTTTTTTCCTAGAAGGCTTTTGCTGTTTATAACACAAAGTTTCTGAGTCAAAACTGGGTGTTTGTTCTTTTACATCTAAGAGTGTGTAAACAAAAGAGGTTGCTTCAATTAGTCCATCAATCTATTTAATTAATTCTTGACCCCTGCTTTTCTTCCCCAGGACAATGAAACAAACATAACATAGAGAGATTAAATACCTAAAATAGATTAATTAAAGCATCGGGGTTTTTTAAAATTAAAAACAAAAGTTTTCTTCTTCTCTACCCTGATGCTACCGGTATTCACTGTCTTTCCTCCTCCACTGAACTGAAAACTCAGTTTTGCACTGTAGCCACAGACAGAAAAGGATAACAATAATTAATAACATTGCACCTTACAAGAGACAATGTGTTGGGCATGTTGCTTATTCCTGTTTAGTGGTAAAGCATCCAGAATGCAGACTGGCAAGGCAATAATGGTATGCTGCAGTAATGGGCAGCCAAAAGTTTTACTACCTCACTGTGGGTGGAGCTGACATTGTGGGTGGAGCCAATGTCATGATGTCATGGGCAGAGACAACATCATGACATCATGGGCAGAGCCAAACAAAAACAAAAACAAGTACACATAAAAATACAAATTAAATAGACATAAAAAACATAAAAATACACATTAAAATAAATACCACATTAAATAGACATAAAAACACATAAAAATACAAATTAAATACACATTAAATACACATAAAAACACACATTAAAAATAAATACACATTAAATGTACATTAAAATATACCCACCCACCTCACACCCAAAGGCCAGTCACTTACCCTGGGGAGCAGACTGTAGGGAGCTTCAGGCTAGCAGCTGCTCGTCCTCCTCCCCACTTGGGAGGACAGCAAGGAGGCCGCAGAGGGCCTCAGCAGCAGCCACCGGTTCCTCCATGGCTGTGCATGGCTGCCCAATGCTCTGCGCTGCCACACTCCAAGTAGTGTAGGCGTGCATGCGTGCCAAGCACTGTAGGTGTGCATGTGTGCCAAGCGCTGTAGGTGTGCATGTGCGCTGAGCACTGTAGACGCATGTGTGCATGCGCAGTGGGGGAACCAGCAAAAATGTAAACCCCCAAGGTGGTTCCCCCCAAGAGCTGCTACCAGTTCTCTGGGACACTGGGAAAAGCTACTACCGGTTCTGGCAAACTGGTGCGAACTGGCTGCTGCCCATCACTGGTATGCTGGTGGTATGCTGTTGGCATAAAGACTAAAAGCTGGGTTGAAGGACACTCTAGTAGTGCCTACTGTTATCACCCAAGTTTACACAAGTTCAAATTTCACTTCAGTCATAGCCTTTTCCCATATGCTTTGGCAAATGGTTAAATATCTGTATAGTACATAATAATGATTCTGTGACATCATGTCTTCAGCCTCAAGACTTATGGCTACCCTTTCTATGGTTTTCTAGACAGAGTATACAGAAGTGGTTTGCCTTCCCTTCTTCTGGGGGTGCCCTGGGCCTGTGCAGCTTGCCCAGGGTCACAAAGGTTGGCTTTGCTCCTTGAAGGAATCAAACTCCCACTTCTGGCTCTGTAGCCAAAAACCTACACCACTGACCTAGCTAGCAAAAGATCTGTCAGGTCACTGTTATTCGAAAACCAGTCATATCCGACTCTAGGGTTCAGTGCTGTTTATAGCCAAAGAGCCAGAGCTGTCTGTCTCTGCAGACGTTTACGGTACATGGACATGTGGCAGGCATGCTTCAACACTGAGTGCATGGAACGCTGTTTACCTTCCCACCAAAGTGGTCCCTGTTTATCTACTTGCAATTTCTTGCTTTCAAACTGCTAGGTTGGCAGGAGCTGGGACAGAGACAGAAGATCATTCTGTCATGAAGTAAACGCGAATTGAACTCTGACCTTCCAGTTAGCGGGTTCAGCATCTTAACAACTTGAGGCACTACAGTCCCAAAATATCTGTACAATGGACATAATATCATCAAAGTCAGATAAAGAGAAGACAGTAAAACACCTTAGCTAAAGTGTTCTATAGATAAATAATTATTAATAATAGAAAGGGGGAAGCAGACATGATACATAGGAACACATATTTTACTTCTCTAATAACTTTAATCAAGTTTACATTCTGATGCAGGAAATCAGTTCTTATGTTCTGTATGTAGTATATAAAAAGTGAATTTCAGCTGGGACCCAAAGGCTTGTAAAGGGGCTGTTATTGAGGGTTCAGTGAAGGTAGGAGCTTGCTTGCTGTGAAAGTAGGATCAAAACGAGCTCAGGTGAGATACAGAAGTAACTGTTAGGAATAAGAAGCTGGAGAGGTAAAGGGAAACAGTCTAATAACAGAAGTCGGGGCATTCATTTTCAGAGAGCACATGCAATAATTTCCCTTATTTGTCACCGTGTTTGGAGAAAGTAATTCATTGCCTTGCTTGTTGCTTTTCTATTGCTGTATATACTCAAATATAAGCCTAGTTTTTTAGTTCCAAAAATGAGCCCCAAAAAAAAGGAAACAGCTTATACTTGGGTCAGTGACCACGAGGGTCCCAAGACCACTTTGGATTGAGATGCACCAAAATTTTAATTAATTTTACCATATTATCATCTATTTTGATTATTGAAATTTACTAGTTGCTGCTGCATTTCCCATCCTCGGCTTATACTAGGGTCAATCTATTTTCCTGGGTTTTCAGGTCAAAATTAGGTACCTTGGCTTATATTCAGGTCGGCTTATACTCAAGTACATATTGTACTTTTTGTAACTTAAAAGACACTCCATAACAGAATGGAGTATAAATAAAAATTCTTGACAAAACGTCTCTTAAGGTGCACTTTTAAAGTGACCTTAAAAGCAACCAGAAAGCATTTATTGTTATGCTGATAAAATAATGTTACCACACATAATGTTACCTTTGAAATGCAGCTTCATTACACCCTCTTTATAATACAAGGCAACTAATGCTAGGTTATACTTCTTGTAATTCATTATTTACAAGGTCTGACTAAGAAGAAGAAGAAGAAGGTGATTGGGCCAAGGTTGGGGAGTCTTTCACTCTCCTGATATTTTAAGTTACAATTCCCAAATGCTTTATTGGGATCATATTGAGTGGTGCTAATGGGAATTGCAGGCAAAAATATCTGGAGGACCAAAGCTTCTTGAATTTTGTTCTGGGTTTAAGGAACAGCACAACGGACATAGAGCAGTGTTTCCCAAACTTTGTTTCTTGGACTTCAATTCCCAGAAGCCTATGTCAGCATATTCGCTGATCAGTGCTTTGGGGAATTGTCTTAGGTTTCTGGAAATTGAAGTCCAAAAACCAAAGGTTGAGAAACACTGGTGTAGAGCCTGGAGTGGGAGTATGAGGTAAAAAAGAGGCAACATTTGCTTTTCTTGTAGCTTAGTGGTTAAGATGCTGAACATGACGACTGGAAGGTCAGCAGGTCAGTGGTTTGAGACCTGAGTGCTGCATGATGGAATGAGCTTCTTTCTCTGACCCAGCTCCTCTCAACCCTGCAGTTTGAAAGCAAGAAATTGCAAGAAGATAAATAGGTACTACTTCAGTGGGAAGGTTAACAGTGTTTCATGCACTCCAGTGTCTAGTCATGCTTGCTTCATATTTATGGAAACGTCTGTAGACACAGACAGCGCTGGCTCTTTGGCTGTAAACAGAGATGAGCACCGAACCTAGAATCAGATATGACTGACTTTTGAGCAATGGCAAGCTGGAAGAAACAGCCTTTCTTAGTTGTTTACAAACCAGTTTAATAAAGAACAAACAAGCAACAATCAGCTTTAGTCTAATGCAGATAAGTAAGGGAAGGAAGAAAATGAGTGTGGAGTTTGATGGAGCCAAGAGTAATAAGGACTAACAACTTGAGAGCCAATGCAGAGAGTGCTGAATAAGTAATCGATACATCCAAATCTTTTCTTCCCTCTTGCTTCTCGTTTCTCTTCTTCTGTCCCTTCCCCCTCATTAGCTTCTACAGCTGTTGCCACCACTGTCAGGTCTAGGATCTGATACTTCTTACCTGCCTGTTCCCTTGAGCAAATGTTATGCAGAATCAATGAGGCAAGGCCCTGTTGACAGAAGCTGGCTATGTTTTGTTATTTGCTCATTGGAAAATATTCTGTGGCTGGGAATTCCTGGGTCCTCTTCCAAACCTGTTCAGAGCTTGGGAATGAAAGGCAGTATCGGGTATTGAGCTCATGGGTGCGGCTGAAGCAGGACAACTGACAGCATAATAGTTATGTATTAGCAATTGTGACACTAGAGAGTAAGAGCTTTTGAGGGTTCAAACATGCTCCCACTGCTGCTGCTGTATTACAGACCTACTTCTACTATTTCTCACTGATGTTACTGTCCATTGATCAAAGTATCTATCAGATCTTGCCTATCTCAGAACCCCACTCTGTATTGGAGACACGACTCATATCTTGGATCACAGCAAGAAACATTTATATGTTTCAGGTAGCCCTTCATAAGAAGCTGAAAACATGTTAGTATCTCAGAGATGAGATTCATCCCTGCATCTCTGCTTCAGCAATTATACTTGCAAACAAAGCCTATGTTTTACCCCCAAGTGACCAATCAAAATCAGCAGCTGTAAAAATCTTGTGCTGTTCACAGTAAGACATTAATCTTCTCCAAGACTGGAAATTTTGCTTACAGCTCCTAGCATTAATCAGGGAGATATGGTCTAAAATTATAAGATCTCTCAGCTTTGCCTCACCTAGTGATATGCTATCTGTAATGCATAGTTTGTAATGTATAGTTTAACCCTCAGTAGAAGGGTGTAGCTTAGCTTCAATCCATTGAGGAAATGTCTTTTTATCCTGTGTTCACTTTATTTTGCAAACAATCAAACTGATTTCTTAGTTCAATCTTTCCTTAGCAGGGCCCTTTCCCCTTTTTTGAGTTGGGTGGTTGCTTGCATATTGAAGGGAAAAAAGGGACAAAACATGATAAGTGAGCGTATGTCAATTTATTAGTACTGTATAAGATTAAACTGAGAATTATGGTACAGGCCATCCCCTTGAATCTGTAGGGGATATTTTCTGAGATATACCATGGATACCCAAAACTGTGGATAACAGCAAACTCTACATTTAACACATACAGTTGTACCTCGCTTAAAGAGCATAATGTGTTCCACAGGATTGCTCTTTAAGCGAGTTTGCTCTTTAAGTGAAACACCATTGTAAATGACCAATTGGGGGGGGGGATTGTGAACCCTGATTTATTTGTTAAGTGAGTTTTTGGTTGGTTTTATTTTTAAGCGAAGCAAACATTCAGAGAAAATTCTGCTCTTTAAGCAAGTTGCTCTTTAAGCAAGGTGCTCTTTATGCGAGGTTTGACTGTACTTCAGTAGAAGAAGGGAGAGGTTTCAAATGCCTTGGTTGTTCTACATGAGAGCTACCAAAACATCTACCTCCATTCTGACAGTGGCCACTAGTGGCCAGCTCTGATAATGCACCATAGAAATACCTATATATTTCTGGGATTTTTTAATTGAACATTTTCAGATCTGCAGATAACTGAAAGTGTGGATACTGAAACTGCAGATATGGGGTGGGAGCAACTTGTACATTAAATTAAATAATAACTTCTGTAATGTCAATAGAAATGTAGAGAATGCACAGAAAGGCCACAACTAGCTGACAAGACTTAAGTCTGGTATTCAAATGCTGTTGCTTCTGGTGGTTATTATCTGTAAACTGGACTTGGACTTACAGAATCCTTCAGAGGAAATCTTTAGGGACAGACCAGTCCTTTGGCCAACAAGTGGAAGACAGCCCTGGAATATCCTCCTGTGGCTTCCATGAATATGGTCCTTCTTATGATCGAAAACACAAGCTGTCAATCCTATTGCTCCACCCATGTGAACAGACACATACAGCCCAGATAAGCTCTGCAAGTTACTGTGAATGTATTCAGCTCAAATATACATAACTGCCTTGTGAACTGCTCAGAGAGTGCTTAGCACTGTGGAAACAACAACAACAATTTCTCCACACCCCTTCACTTCTATGCCACCTATGGCTTTTGGTATGCCGTCTGCTCCACACAGTCTCTGCTTCCCTCTTGGCAAGCAGCTCTTATTTATTTTATTCTATTTATTACATTTATATTCTTTACATCTGGGATATTTTCTCATGCTGGGGGGCATACAACATAATAATAATAATAATAATAATAATAATAATAATAATAATAATAATAATAATAATAATAATAATAATAATAATAATAATAATAATAATAGTAATAATAATAATAATAATAATAATAATAATAATAATAATAATAATAATAATAATAATAATAAATCTTTTCAATAATAAAAAAATTCTTATGTGTAGGATTTGGAAACAATTGGTTACAAATAATGCAGTTATAGCTACAACTAGTTCTTTTTGGGTAGCAATTAATGTAAAAATGGTTACTAAGTTACAGGAGAAGTAATGTAACAAGCAGTTACAAAATCAGGAGTGGCAACATTCTGCAGTCACTTTTAAAAATCGTTTTAAGGAATTTTGACAAGGATTTTCCAGGCATAATGCCCTTCTTGTATCCATCCTAAGTGGCAAGAGAAATACACTTTGGCATAGTCTTTTTGTACATACAGTTGTACCTCGCTTAAAGAGCATAATGCATTCCACAGGATTGCTCTTTAAGTGAGTTTGTTCTTTAAGTGAAACACCATTGTAAGTGACCAGTTGTGTGTGTGTGTGTGTGTGGATTCCGAACCCCGATTTATTTGTTAAGTGAGTTTTTGATTGGTTTTATTTGTTAAGCGAAGAGAACATTCAGAGAAAATTCTGCTCTTTAAGTGAGTTACTCTTTATGTGAGGTTTGACTGTACTGTAATTGCAAAACAATTAATATTTGAAGCATTGCAAAGTGCACTGGATTCGTGGCTCCTGAGAATAAGATGGATTATTCTAGATCCATTTCAGGCTGAGTTCAGGCCTAGTTTATGGGATGTAGGTGGCTTCGATCACCTTGGTGAATGGCTTACACTGGGAACTGGTCTATTGATGTTTCTGTGCCTCTGAGCAGTTTTCAGTAATATCAACTCAGGGTCATTCTGAATTGTCTCTTTGGGGTGGAACTTGGAGCCACCATTTTAGAATGGTGTGTTTCTTCAAATGCTTTCCATACAATCCACTTCTTCAGTCATTTGTTATTTGTCATGATCAGAGATTCTCAACCTGTGGCCTATGGACCAGATGCGGCCTGTGGTGCCATTTCATGTGGCTCCCCACTGCCTCCACCATACCAGGAAGTGCCATGTGGCGGAGGAAGGGCAAAATGGCCATCCACCACCCAAGGCTGTCTGAGAGAGTACGACCTGGCCTCTGGCTTAAAAAGGTTGAGAACTCCCAGTCAAGATACTACAATAGTTTCCCTCTGGGATTGTTTTGCTGAAACAGACAAACATGAGCCCCTCTCTGAAAAGTTGTCCAAGATATAACTTTTCTAAGCTCTGAAGATTTTGCAATGGGAGTTGGTTCTTTGCGGGGCGCCATGGCCAGGCCCAGACCCGAAATGTAGCTGCACTTTGTGGTTTTCTGAAACTAGTTTCTCTCTCTCTTTCTAGGCTCATATTCCAGGTGCATCGATATGACACTTGAAGAAGCGCTGCAGCCTCTGCCTCCTGGTGTGCAACGGTGTTCGCTGCCCAGTGGGCTGCTCCAACCAGATGTCTCACCACCTGGGCAGGGAGGAGACTTCAGTGATGGAGGAGACAATCGTATTGTGGGCGGCAGTCCTGCAACTTCTGTGGGGCATCCAGGAGGAGGAGGCAGTTCTTCAACAGCCAGGCCCACTGCACAAGGGGGCAGTGCTTTCCAGTATGGGAAACCAGGCAGACCGGGACAACATGGCAGACCAGAGGAGGCAGTGTATGGAGGGCAGCCAGTTCAGTATGGAAGACCAAGAGAGCCTGGTCCATATGGTAGGCCAGGAATTACCATTCAGAACAGGGGTGACTCTGACCCTGAGCAGTATGGGTCGAACACAGGCTATGGCATCAAGATTAATCACCCTCGGGTAGTATGGAAGAGCCCCGGTATCCCCTATATCCCATCTGCTAAGGAGCTGGGCGGTGGTTACATCCCATTACCAAAGGGTTCCACTCAGTATAATCCCAACAGACCATATGGCGAGGGCTACAGTGGAGGGTCTCTGGAATCAGGGCCCAGAGGCAGAGAAGATGGCAGCTATGGTCCCATCCCGGAAAGTTTGCAACCTGGTGGCGGACGGCATGGCCAATACAGCAGGGACCAAGGTCCTCCTTGTATTCCTAATTGTTAAAGAGGATGGAGTTGATGTAGCTCAGGGTAGGAAAGCCAGACCCTCCAATTTCCCATGTTTTGAATGACATCTCCCATCATGTCTGGCCTTTAGCTCTGCTGGCTCCTTTTAAAAAAATCTACTTTTTAAAACTGCAACTTTTAGGATCCTCTAGCCAGGGTGGCCAATAGGCATGCTTCACTGGGAGATTCTGGCACTTGTGGTCTGAAAAGGAACTTTTCCCAACCCTGACTGGGAGCAATGGGAGTTGTAGTCTAAAACATCTGTAAGATACCAGATTGTCCACCTGAGTCTAGATTCTGACCACCTAGGTTGGATAGGATGCCCTACACCTGTTTCTAACTCTAGGAAGGAACTACCGTGTTTCCCTGAAAATAAGACATACCCATAAAATAAGCCGTAGCAGGATTTCTCAGCAGTTTGGCAATATAAGCCACATCCCGAAATAAGACATAGCGATAGGCGTGGCTATGCAGCATGCTGGCACGGAGTGGTAAAGATGATGGGCAGCCAGTGCATGGCGTAATAAAAATAAGACACCCCCTAAAAATAAGCCGTAGTGTGTCTTCGTGAGGAAAAATAAATATAAGACGGTGTCTTATTTTTGGGGAAACACGGTAGGAGGCAGTGGGACAGCTCCCACAGGGTGGGGACCATTTTGCCCTTTTGGCGAATGCAGTCTAGAACAATGTTCTTTGAAAGTTATGAAATCTTTCTGTTCACATCACTTTCAAAAATATGTTGGATTTACTACTACAAAATAAAATGGTTTGAAAACGTGTTGTTATGGTTCCCAAGCAAATCATATTTGGAATCTTAGTGATGGTACAAGGAAAAAAAAGTCTAGTCTTCGTCTTCTGTGTCTAGGTCACACGTAAAACCGGTAAAATGAAGCCAACATTTGGTGGTTTCATTCTACAGTTTCCTTTCACCTGACCCAGTATGAGAAAGATTCTCCAGCAACACAAGGTCGCCGTTACTAGGATATCCCCGAATGTGGTTCAAAAATACCACAATCTTCAAAGAGGCTCTTTCTGTGTACCACAAATGTCTAGTAAAAACATATAACTTCACAACCAAATGATCATTCTCAGGTTTCTTTGGCAACAGCCATGGAAGTTCTACTTTCAGTGACTTAGTGTGAGTGAAGGATACTGAACCAGTGTCCTCCGCTAAAATTCAGGTCTTGGCTAGATGGTCAAATTGAAGTGGGCTAAATAGTTTTGCTTAAGATCCCATAGAGGTCTGGCATGCCATTTGGTATGGTCCTTGCAAGGGCTGGATAGTTTTGGGTCAGGAAATCACATTGCACCTCAAGCAAACTTATCTGGCCACATTGTGGTTTCATGACTATATAGTGCATTATATAAAAGATATAGTGCATCAGCCATGCTCTTCTAGGCTTAAACAACAACCCAAACAGCAACTGCCACTGTTGCTTTCTCTCTCTCTCCCCCTCTCCATGGAGAGGTTGCGTTCAATTTCCCAATGTCATTAAGTGTCTTATGCTGTCTGCATCTTAAAGAGTAGCCTCTGAGAGGGAACTGGAAAGGTGTAGGCACAAATGCCTTAAGGACGAGGTAGTCTGTGATGGCCCTGGTTCTATTACAGCAGTGCAAATGCCTTCTTTCATTGGGCTTTGATTCCAGTGGGTGGGGGCAATTCTGAAGCCTAGTTCTAGACAGTGTGATTGCTCTTGCGGCCCAATTTCCACTTTGGAGGCTTCTTGGTTTTTAACCCTGGTTCAACAATCAGCAGTGTCCAAGGACTCAAAGGCCACACATCCCTGTTCCTTGGTCTCAAAGGACTGCCTTCTTTCCTTTGCCAACTCTACTCCTCCCTTGCTTGGTTGATTTATATACCACCCAATTTAGTGACAAACACTACTACGGGCAGTGAAATACAGACAATAATCCCATCAGCCTAACTTAACCCAATACTCAAAAACTCACCCAACACAAGCATTAGTAATAAACATAAAGAAACAGGTGATGGTTTATGACCTAATTAAAAGCTCATATTAGACACCAGAGGTGTGCTGGCCCACAGGGATACAGGGACTCATCCCGGTGTGCCCCAGAGACTGGCGCCTCACCAGAGCCAGACAGAGGTAATGGGAATGTATGGGATTTCTCCTCCCAAACCCCCCAGTAGGCACCCCCGTCACTTCCTATCCACTGCCCTCCGAAGGTGCCCAGCACACACCCGTTAGACAGCCCTACCAGATGGGAGAAGGTTTTGAAAGACTTGCCCCTTACTTAAGTAGATGATATCATCCTCTCCTCCTCCACCTATAACCTGTCCTCCCAGGTTTGGGGCCTCAGAGCCAGCCTAGGTCCTCTGAGGGACATACAGTAGTTGCGAGCGGTCTGAAATGGGTGCAAGGAGTGACTTACATTTTTTGCCTATTGGCTTAAAAGAAAGCTAAACTTCTGGTGCCACTTAATTGAAATTGTCCCCTCCTCCTCTCACTATTCCAGGCATTCCCTTTCCCCAAGGACTGGGTTTTTGCTGCACTGACTTATATCTGCTCAGAGAGCAAGAGTTTTTTTTAAAATTACATGCAAAAAAGCAACCTGCTGGTAATCTGAAAATAAAATAAACAAAGCAAAAAACTTTGACTATTTTATACATACAGGATCTTGTTACCTTTGACACCCTCTGTTTTTCTCTAATGGCCGCTGACCTTGTACTTGAAAGGCTTGCAAAAATACAAAACATGAAACAAATTGTACTAATCTTTGCCATTTAATATTGATCAGATAATTACATAAAATTAAAAAATTCTTGTCAGAACCCCTTTTAGTTGCCTTAAAATGATCCTAAGAAGTAACTAGAAAGTGTTACTTGTTAAACCAAAAGTAATTTTGTAACTGAGTATTATACATTATTGCATTTTTGCAATGCAAATTACACCCTCACTACCAAAAAAGTGACCCTAACTACCAAAAAAAGTAACTAGCAAGTAACTGTATGACCTTTAAATCCTTACTTGAAAAGTCTTGCCTGAACGACTTCACATTTTAAGAAGGGGAAAAAAGGGAGCAAAAGTGAGAATCTTATCATGCCATCTTGAGCTGAGTGGAAAAACTGCAGGATATAATTGCCTTAATAAATCAATCCACTTCTAGCTAGTACCTAACCTGATTTCTACACACCTGAGAAGCAAGCCACGTGCTTCCATGTCATTTATTGCAAGAGCAAACTGGCAAAGCCAGTGGCTTGTTTTGATTAATTGAAATGGTAAGAGATAATAAGGAAGTGACCCACAGCCAACTATTGATTTCACAATTGGTAACTTCTGAGGAAGACAGAATACTGGGGTGTCTTCTGGACAGACTACATGGTTGCTTTGGTGAATAGATCTACATGTTAGCCTTTATGGTCCTCTAAAGC
Organism: Furcifer pardalis; assembly: GCA_030440675.1. NCBI lineage: Eukaryota > Metazoa > Chordata > Lepidosauria > Squamata > Chamaeleonidae > Furcifer > Furcifer pardalis. The sequence goes on from CP126893.1 coordinate 156,256,329, forward strand.
CCAGGCTTTGGTATCCCCCAAAAAAGATTTCCTTAGTAGATAATTAATTGTGCCTTGTCAAATATTTTCTCAATTAGAAAATGATGTGTTACACCCAGAACTTGGCAGGGTTCCTTTGGGCACTTACAGCTTCTAGAATTCCACTTGTATAGCCATGTTTACGTAGGGGAATAGGGATGTTCCAGTCTAATAACTGGGTTTGACCACATCTGTAACTGAGAAGGAGGGAGAAGGAAAAAAAAGTGTGACCCAAGTGATGGAAGAACTCCACCCAGCTAAAACGTTTGCTCACATTTATCAACAGATTTGCAGGCAACATTTCCATTTGTACCCACTGAATAGCTGCCAGATATCAACCCACCCTCCTCCTACATATAAATAAACCAATCAACTGGGACGGAATTATTCTTGCCATTGGTTTTTCCTCACCCAACCAACACAAGAAAGCATCCTGTGTCATTTTCCAGCAAGCTATGACGTAGAACCAGGTATGTGCCCTGGTTGTCACTGATGAAGTGTTTCTTTTGCATAATAAGCAGGAAGTGGAATTTAAGCAGTTTAGGTGCTGCAAATGCCTTTGAATGTTGGTTTTTCCAGGTATGGCTGTAGTGCCCTCGTGTGGTTTCTTTGAACACTTCACTGACACCTGCTTAGAAGCTCACCCTTTATTGGGACTTGAAGAAGTAACACACAAGTGATCACCTGTACTGTAATATTGTGAGAAACAGCATCATTCAATCCAGGATAGTCTCTGCAGGGCATTCTCAATATCATTTATTTATTTTATGGCTTTATAAACAAATGGTAAAGGTAAAGGTTGCCCTTGCTCGAAAACCAGTCATATTCAACTCTAGGGTGCAGTGCTCATTTCTGTTTATAGCCAAAGAGCCAACGCTGTCTGCATCTGCAGACGTTTCCATGGACATGTGGTAAACATGACTAGACACTAGGGTGCATGGAGTGCTATTACCTTCCCACCAAAGTGGTACCTATTTATCCACTTGCGATTTCTCACTTTCGATTTGCTTGGTTGGCAGGAGCTGGGGCAGAGATGGGAGCTCACTCTGTCACCCTTCTACTTGGGTCTCGAGCTGCTGACCTTCTAACCTTCCAGTCATCCACGTCTTAAACACTAAGCCACTGCAGTCCCCAAGCAAATGTCAGTAACATTATAACATTTACCACATGTATAGGCCTTGTACACTAGTACCTCGGATAACGATGAGACTTAGTTCCACAAGTCTCGTCATTATCCAGTTTTTAACGTTGTGTGATGCATTGATCGCACAACATTAAAAAAAAGCCCTATTTCCCTGGAAGCTGCAGCAAGCCAGAACGTCGGGATTTAAATCCTGACAATTTGGGTTGCTGCAGCCTCCGGGGGGGGGGGGGGAAACTTTGGAAACAATTTGGATCAGGTCCCCCGACCTCCCTGGAGCCGGCAGGGGGGCCAGAGAGCCCAAAATGGTTTTTTAAAAAAATCCTTTTTTTTTTACCCATTTCGGTCTCCCTGACCCCCCCCTGCCAGCTCCAGGGAGGTCAGGGGACCCAATCCAAGCTGTTTCCAAAGTTCCCCCACCCTCCTGGAGGCTGCAACAAGCCAAAACATCAGGATTCGAATCCTGACATTTTGGCTTGTTGCTGCCTCCAGGAGGGTGGGGGAACTTCAGAAATAGCTCGGATCAGGTCTCCCGACCTCCCTGTAGCTGGGGGGGGGGGGAAGGTTCAGATAGCCAGAAATGGGTAAAAAAATGGACTTTTTTACCCATTTCGGGTTCTCTGACTTCCCTGCTGGCTACAGGGAGATCAGAGGAACTGATCCAAGCTGTTTCTGGACTTCCCCCACCCTCCTGGAGGCTGCAACAAGTCAAAATGTCAGGATTCCACAAACAGCTTGGATCGGGTTCCCCAACTCTCTGGAGCCGGCAGGGGAGCTAGGGAGCCCAAAATGGTTGGGGAAAAAAACCTGGACTTTTAAAAACCCATTTCGGGCTTCCTGACCCCCCTGCCAGTTCCAGGGAGGTCGGGAGACCCGATCTACAGCTGCAGGGTGGCTGGGGAAGCTGACAGGGACTCCCCATCAGGTTCCCTAGCCACCTGCCCCAGACTCCGCAGCTGTGGGGTGACTGGGAAAGCCGATGTGGGGGAACCCCCCGTCAGCTTTCCAGCCACCCCACCCCTGCCTCCGCAGCTGCAGGGTGGCTGGGAAGCTGAACGGAGAACCCCGTTCCACTTTCCAGCCACCCTGCTGCTACGAAACGACTGCATTGGATAATGCTGACGGATCGTTATCCGATTTTAGCGTTATCTGATGGAGTCGATATCCGAGGTATTACTACAGGTAAAAGAAATTAAATAAATGTTGATAAAATATACATGTATACATATGACAGTGATATGCTGAGGTTCTTGATCCAGTCATTTTCAATGTAAATTGTGGGACCAATTCAGAAAGGCAACTAATCTTTTAAAAACAAGTAACAAAAGAAGCACAGACCCACAAAGTCCCAAACAGATTCTGATGTTTAATATTAACTGAGGCTAAGAAGCTTGATATACTCAAGTATAAAACTGTGAAGAATCCTACCATTTGTTCTCTGAAGAACACAACTGGTATCCACTGGCCAAAATCAGATGTGTTTGCTTAAGGTGAGCAGTGTACCTTTTGGAAAGAAATTGGCTTAAGAAATTACTACAGACATTATTTAGTTGCATATTGACTTGTGTGACTCAGGTTTCTTAGAAAATACATTTCTGCCAGGAACAGGCTGCATCAATCACCAAGCAAAAACATAGTCCTCATTCCTAGGATATTCCCCTCTATTGCTGTGACAAGATGATATGACAGTGTCAAAGAGCCATACCCCATGCTCGATGGCCCAGGTCTTTCAGGGCAGCACTTGAATGGCATTCCCATTTCACTTCAGTTTCCACTTCTTTGCAATTTACTGCTGCTTCACAGAAGAAAGAAGAGGTTTATTATGCACTCAATAGACAAGGCAGTCCAAGACGTTGCCTTTCTCCTCATGAAAGCAAAGATTACATTCAGGGTAACAGGTTGATCTGTTAGGATACATTACAGTCAAATTAATTTTTAAAAAAGTATGATTTCATTGATACTGAATTAGGTATTCTCTCTATCTGATAGGAATTATAGCTGCATGGGAATGCAGCTATGTTACTGTGCAGCAGAGCAACAAACAAAAAAACTGTATCTTTGAAATGGAACTTGGGATCAGCCAGCACCAAACCTGGCAGAGATGTAGCAGGCAGTCAGCTCTTCTTCTGTACCTAATTTGGAGAAATCTGGGCAGAGGGTTTTCAAGTTATGGTTTTTTAAAATAGTAAAATTGTTTAAACCCATTTGCAGATCTTTTATGTCTCCAGATTTAAAATAGACCAAATAAGCTGAAAGGACCAATCTTGCACATCTTGATATGGGGAATGCTTGGTCCCATCTTTTTTATTTATTTATTTAGAAGGAATTCCAAGCAGCTAACTCTGTCACTTAGGACCTTATTAGCTGATACTCAAGAGGAAAACTTCTAAAAGTCCTTGTTAGACAAATAGGCATGAAAAAAGATTCTGTTTCTAGTTCTAAAAATATCTTTAAGCTGAGAAATTGTTTTTTGCTTTGTGGTTGAGGATGGTCTTACTTGATGTTAGCAGACCTTTGGTGCCTTTTTACCCAACTTGTTACTATTATATATATATAAAAATTTGAGAGAAAAACACCCAAGATATTATGTACCTTTAAGAAACTTCTTTTGTATGGTGACAGTATAAGTTAATGACCTCCAAAATGTCCTATCATTAAGAACTCTGCTCAGATTTTTCAACTAATAGCATTTCATGTGGCAGCCATTTTATAAAAGATGCATATTCCATTGCTTGCCACATAGTCGGTTTTCAAAATGAGATTAAAAGGATACCATACCTGTACATTATTGGGTCAAACAGCATATTTTGGCAAATTTGTTTGAGGACAAAGCACAAACTAATGTGAGTTAAACAATAGGTACATAAGAAAAATGATTTGCAAGATTTTAACACTTGACCCATGATAACCATATTATGCCATTGGCCAGAACTTCCCCATCTGACCGATAGTTGTGCTGCCCCCAAGCTCACTGTAGATAAAATTAATCTATTAAAATGCAGATAAGTGTTATCTTGAAGTGGCGAAATCTTTTAGACTATTTAATAAAGTGCCACAAAGGCTATAATTGGAGTCTCACATTGTATACTAATATATAAAATTAGTAAGAAAATTAATTAATTAAAATTAATAAGAAAACAGATTGCTTTATTTCATGGAGTTCTGATCCTTCCAGTCCAACACCCAACAGCCTGGATGTGATGGTGGTCACTCACTGGTCCAGCAAATTAGCAAAGACACCTTGACTTGTGGTAGAGACAGGAATGGCTTGTTTTTGTTTAGAGACAGATTTTCTTGGAGATGGTTTTCTTTTTTCACTCCTTGCTTGTTGTTCTACAGAAGTGAAGCATGAGAATTTATGAGACAGGTTATTTTGTTGCTATTTTTCAATAAAACACCACATTTATAAATGTAGGAAGTCAGGTAATGTTTTAAAACTCAGGTCTCCTCCTGGATACATGGGGGATAGGTTCTAAGACCTTCGAGTGGTACCTGAAACCACGAATAATAGCAAACTCTATATTTAACGTAGATACCAGAGTCATAGAAGCAGGGGAGGAGTTTGAAATGCCTCTGTCATTCCACATGAGTTACCAAAATGTCTGCCTTTGTTCCTTCTAAACATTACATTGCAGACAATGGCTTCTAGTGGCCAGCTCTGGTAACATGCCATAGAAATACATATATATTTTGTACCTAAGGGATTTTTATTAAATATTTTTATATCCATGAATAACTAAAACCGTGGATACGGTGTCTGTGGGTATTGGTGAGGGGAGGGGACCTGTAGTATTTTAAATTTTGGCAGAAGTTTTCTAGGGGTTCAGGCTGGGATTTTTACAATTTTTAATTATAGATATAAAAGATTGACCCTAGAGTCTCAAGCTCCCAAAACATATGCTCTTTCATTGAACTAATCTCCCATTTCTAAGTTCTGTTGCCTCTTGATCCATTTCTATATGCAGAGCCTTTCTGCGTTGTGATTCTGCTCAAGGGCAGAATTTGATATGGGGCGTAAATTCATCAAGCTGATGTTTTCACTGTACATTACAAGCAGCACATCACCAGAGTTCACCAGGAATTACAATTCTGGCAGATTTCTGTGATTGAACTCATACTTGCAAATGAAGCCTGTGTTTACCCTCCAAAGAACCAATCACAAAATGAGCCAAGCTAAGTAGCTGACCACAGGATGCGTTCAAATGTTGCACCATGACAATCAGACATCTTGCCTGTACATAACAGATTAAAAGTCCCAGTTTCCTAAACATCTCAACTGTCATGGTGACAAAAAGAGTTTTAGCCTTTATTCTTCCAGTCCCCAATAGAACTGGAGTGAGAACAGACTGAAAGGTATGAAAGCAATGTCAACAGAACCTTAATACCTAGAGGAGAGATCCAAGTAGGACTTTCAGTGAGCCAGCTGCAACAGGACTTCTGTGCTGTGCATGGCTTTTGGCTGCTGTCTGCTAAACTAGATGTGTATCATGTAAAACAGGGGTAGACAACCTATGGCCTGTGGGCCGAATCTGGCCTATGGCACCAAAGAATTGGGTCCCTACCCTTGCTCCAGCCACCATCACCAGCATTGGCTGTGGACTCATTTACGACAGCCATAAATGTGTCCATGGCTGTCATAAACACATTTACGACAGCCATATACCACCAGTCTGGCCCCCTCAACTGTCTGAGGGAGCGTGACCCTGGCTGACTTAAAAAGGCTGGCGACCCCTTGTGTAAAACATACACACAAGCGCTCTTTGTCTGAGCCTTTTTCTAGTCCTGCACCTATAAAATAGGATCCATGTCCACTACTTACTCTGGCCCACAGTATGGGAATCTCCTGTTCCCTGCAGTTCTTGGATAATCTCCTGGAGGAGGTCGAACCTGTGGAGGCAGGAGTGGAAAACGTGCAGTTAAAAAGAGTTTTACACTGTCTTGTTAGGAGTTAATTAGAAAGACCAAGGGAATTTGAAGAATAGGAAGATTTAATTTGAAAACAAAAGAAGAATGATTAACAAATCAAACAAAGAGGAAGCCATTCTGAGGGGATATTTGCTGTACTGTTCAGAAGAGTTTGTTAATATTTTCAGACAAACAGGTTGGGGTAAGTAGAGAAAGACAGAGAACCTAAATTTTATTGCTAACAGCAAATTAGTGCAATTTCTTGCCCCCACAGACTAAAGCAGATGGTGTGATCCACCTTGCTTCCTATAAAATCTTCCAGGTTAGCCTTTCTCATAAATAATTGGAGAAGTCTGTTGTCCTTAGATGCTGTTGCTTTAAAAGATGACATGTCTTTTATTGCTTTATTTAATTTGAAAGGACACATTTGTTTTAGTATCCATGTAAGGGAATGCACGTCCAAGACATACGGTAAATCTGGAAAAAAATAATATGATGAAGAGTTGAAAATAAATGAAACTACAGAAAAAAAAGATGTCCAGGAAACATCCAATAAGGAAAGGGTGGGATGAAAGACAATGAATAAAGGACAGAATTAATATTTTGAGAAAGAAGAAATTTAGAACAGATGTATGAAAAGGAGTGTGACATAAGAAAAATCATCTGGATTAAAAACAAGTGCTACCAACATCATGGTAAGAGGAAAACTGAGGTGAGATGCCATTAAAAAAATAAAGGTCTCCCTTGCTAGAAAGCCAGTTGTATCCGATTCTAGGGTTTGGTGCTCATCTGTTTACAGCCCAAGAGCCAGCGCTGTCTGCATTTGCAGATGTTTCCATGGTCATGGGGCAGGCATGACTAGACACTGGAGTGCACGGAATGCTGTTACCTTCCCACCAAAGCGGTACATATTTATCTACTTGCAATTTCTTCCTTTCGAACTACTAGGGATACCATTAGGTGTGCATATATGTGGAATAGGGTGGGACCACCTATTGGCTAAAAACTTGTTTCCAGGTCTGGAGCATTCTGAGATGACTCACAGCGCATGCGTGAGAACCATGTATGTGATACACAGAGACCACAAAGAAGAACATGAAAACTTCAATCCTATGAATGCTTACTTGGGAAAAGTCTTACTGAACTCAGTAGGATGGACTTTCAGAATCAAACCTATATGAAATAGATAGAATACTGTACTGTTAAAAACAGGAATTCCTGAATTTCTGAAAGAAGTCTGCTTTTGAGTTTTTCTCAGCCCATAGTTTACAGATTATCACCATTCATTTTGTGAATGGCTAATCGAGAGGTAAACATAGCTTTTGTTTGCGAATCTGATTGCTCCAAGTTCAGAGGGTGATGAGTTGCTAATTAACAAACCATGCATTCAGTTTCTAACAAGTTGCTGTATGTGTATGATGCTATAGTTTGATCCTGAAGTGAAATGCATAGGATAGTGCTATGTTAAAAATAGACTAAGTGCTAGATGAACTGAACAACAGAGTTTGGGCAAGTTAACATGTATTTTTAAAGCAAGCGAATTGTGTTATCAGCTTGGGATAGTTTCAGGGTGGGAGCTTGGCTTACAGATGCCTCTTTGAAAACACATCAACTGAAAACAGGTAGTTTTACTCTGCTTGAAAATATCACAGGGAAATCCATGACATACTTCTCTGTGCAATGAAAAGGCCCATCCTGCCTTTGGCAAATCTTTGTCAATCCAAGATTCAGCTGTGGAAACAAAAGTGGCTAACGTTAGCAACGTGCAACAGGAAGGCATTCCAAGCTGATGGCTTCTTCTTTAGGAAAAAAAAGATATTACCCGTTGCTTTTCTCTTGCTCTGGCTGATAAATCAATGAGGGTCTGAAGGGAGCAACTCTGGCTGGATTCCTCACACTTTTCTGTAGGTGGTGCAGGAGACAGATAAAGCAGTACAGTAATTATATTAATGATGCAAGAAATGAAGCTCTAAGTTTTCATCTCTTGAAGTAGCAAGGAACATGGCTAACTAGTGAAAACTGCTTGTGTCTTCAACTCTTTCATTAAATGACACAACATTCATCTTCAGAGATAATCTGGAATTGCATAGACTTCCTGGAGTGGTTGGGTTGTGGTCAGGTAAGGGTGGATTGCCTTCTTCCCAGGTGCCCTTGTGCCTGGGAGAGGTCCCTGGGCAGGCAATGGCAGGTATCAGGCCTGAGATGGTCAACAGTGCTGCAGGGAGGAGCTCCTGGCTAGAAATGTCAAAATCCTCCCCCTTGACCAGTGGTGGCAAACTTATGATACGCGTCCCAGAGGGAGCACTCAGAGCAGAGGCGTAGCTACCGCCGTATCTGCCGTATCAATTATACGGGGCCCCCGGGCCATGGGGGCCCCCAACGTGCGTAAGCAAAACAAATCTTTACCCTTCCTAAGGGCCCCCAAACAAATTTTTATACGGAGCCCCGCCAAGGCACGCTACTCTTCTGACTCAGAGCCTTCTCTGTGGGCACGTGTCCTGTCACCCCAGCACAGAGTTCACCTGCCTCTGTGCCCAGCAGCCCAACGGGAGTGCTTCCTCCCTCCCCCCAGCACAGAGTTCACCCCACCCCTCTGCTCAGCAGCCCAATGGGAGCACTTCCTCCCTCCCCTGTTGCTGTGTTGGCACTTCGGGATAAATAAGTGGGTTTTGGGTTACAGTTAGGGCACTCAGTCTCTAAAAGGTTCGCCATCACTGCCCTTCACTATCTCTGGCAGTTGCCATGGGAAATTCTCTTTCCCCATTTTTCTACACGATGCATGATGAAATAGATAGTGATGATAGTTGTTACTTGTATACCTCACATATATCACTACTTAGCAATAGCAATTAGACTTCTATACTGCCTCATAGCGTTTAGTGCACTCTCTGGGCAGTTCACAAGTTAATTATCATTTTGACCCCAATGTTTTGGGTACTCATTTTACTGACCTCAGGAGAATGGAAGGCTGAGTCAACCTTGAGACCTGTTCAGGATCAAACTCACAGTGTTCTGGAGGCAGGACAGCAGATTAACCACTACGTCACCAATGCTCTTGGTAAGTAGCACAAGGGGGCAATTTCATAAATGGCAGCAGATCTGTGGTGAGGGGGACGGGCCTTCAACTCTATCTCAGGCAAGTACATTTCTTCTTTTATGGCATGGGGGATTGAGGGGTTGCTGGCAGGGACATCAATTGGGCTGCCAAAGTTCTCCACAGTAGAAAGCAAGGGGGTCTCTTGTCACCCTGGTGGTGTGATGGTGAACCTTGGCACTCCAGGTGTTCTTGGACTTCAATCACCAGAAGCCCAAGTCAGCACTCCTGCTGATCAGAGCTTCTGGGATTGGAAGTTCAAGAACAGCTGGAGTGCCAAGGTTTGCCATCACTGCCCTAGTTGATTCATGGCCCGAAGGATGCATATTTATTTATTTATTTTATTGGTCAAATTTATATAGCCGCCCATTTGGCAAGCAACTCTGGGCGGCATACAACACTAACAACATAAAATACATAAATCCCACATTAAAAACTATAAAAACCCTTAAAAACATTTTTAAAAAACTCCTCCTTCCCAGCTCCAATAAGAATTCTATTAAAAGCAAGCAATCCTCCCTTGCTGGATCCCAAACTCCATGGCTACACAGTAACATGCTAGAACTGGGATTATTGGATGACAGGCTGATCATCTGCTCCATGGATCTGCTTCCTATGCTGCACCAATACTAGGCTGTTGTGGCCAATTCAAGCAGTGCCCTCTTTTATATCCAAAACCAACCTATCGACAATAAAGCTTTCATAGAAGGAGAGGCCAGAAGGTGTCCTGGATTATCTCACTTGGGTCCACAAGGGAATTACTAATTCCGTTTTGCAGAAAGAAAAAGGGCTGGAATTGGAATCCTTATCTTCCAGGTCAAAGTAACAGAATTATAGGCTCAGGAGGAATGCAAAAGGTCATTTATGACAAGTCTTTCTCGGAGGCATCATCTGTTAAAGCACCGCCATAAATGTAAACAAGGAAAGAATAGTTCAAAGCTGGAGAGAGGTCATTTATTCACATCAATAGTCAAGTGGATTTGGTGGGCTGTTTTAGTAGCTGGAGGTTTCTAGGGGAATGGACCACATCTTGGCTTTACAGTAACTCTGTATCTATTGTGAAGGCCTCAGGGTGGTCTGCAGAATCCTTTGCAAGAGATCACATGTAACACACTGAAGAAAGACAAATGGCTGTTTGGTCATATAGCTTTTGCTACCTTTCAGATAGCCAAGGTGTTACCCTGAAGCACTAGCTAAGCTTGGCATTTTTTTTAAAAAAACACAAACTTTCTTGGATGACAGCTCCCAGAATCTCTCTGTGCATAGTCCATAACTGCATGGTAAATGGGGGTTCCAGGGGTTGCAGTCTGAGAAAAGTAACAATCTCAAGACCTGGGAACTCATCCCTTCACACATTATATTGTGTAACTCACGTCTGGCAGCTCTCTTGGACAGGGCTCCGTCACTGTGACTGCTTCGCCCTGGTGTCCCTTGCTGACTGACAAACGACTCTAACATGTGGATGCCAGATGCAAACCGCTTCTCAAGGTCTTCTAATGAGTCTTGAGCCTTTGCCAAGAGGCAGGCTGAATCCTGCAAACTGCATACAAGTGTGGCCTCCGGGGCGGCAGGGATGGCATCGCTCTGGAGAACATAAGACACTTTTGAGGACTCAGTTAGCATAGGAGGGGGAATGGAAAGGCAAGAACTCAATGGTGGTTATGAAAAGACACGCTAGAAAAGAACAGGAACAAATGAGATTTTGATGACCCAAGTCCAGGAGACTGAGAGGGGATATGGTGGTGGTCCCCAAATGGATTAAATCCCACTTGACTGGTCTGGGGCTGAGGAGGACTTTGTGTGCCAAAGCGGCTCAGAACCAGAAAGTGACTTATGGAACTGGATTAGTGGGAGGGAATTACTGCTGTGATGGGGAAGGCAGATGAAAGACCACAGCATTATATTTTCAGGACAGTCTTCATGGGTGATTGCCATGAGGATCGCCAATATTTGGATTCGGATATGGATGGCAGAACAAGACATTCTCTTGGTCAGTAATGTTCACCAAGTAACTACAGCACAGTCATTCTCTCTCTGCCTGACTTGCCACAAAGGTTGTTGTGAGGACAAAGGGGGGGGGGGGAGGAGAGCCCTGTAAGCCACCTCAAGCTCACTGGAATTCATAAGTAACACCTTATGCAGAATAATACAGCCCAGGACTGTAACGTCAGTGAAGTGGGGTCATAGCTAATGGGCAAAGCTTTCTATAAAGGCAGACCTGGACTAACGGAATAGCAACAGACATGCTATTTACGATGGGGTCTCTAGAGGGAGAGTGGGAACTGTGGTGATTTAGTGGCTAATATGCTGAATTTGATGAATGGAAGGTTGGCAGGACAGCATTTCAAAACCCGAGTGCTGGATGACAGAGTGAATTCCCATCATCTGTCCCTGCTCTTGCCAACCTAGCAGTTCGAAAGCAAGAAATTACAAATAGACAAACAGGCACCACTTCTGTGGAAAAGGTAACAGCATTCCATGCACTCTGGTGTCTAGTCATGCCTGCCACATGAGCACAGAAACTTCTGCAGATGCAGATAGCACTGGCTCTTTTGGCGTAAACAGAGATGAGCACCGCATCCTAGAGTGAGATACGACTGCCTACTAGATGGATCAGGGCAGTTTCAGCAGGTTGAATGCAGGGATTGCAGATCATGACTGATAGGCCTGCCTGAGGCACAGCGCAATCATACCATGGCTACAGATTCAAGACTGCTGTTCTTAGAGTTAGCTTCTTCTTCTTCTTCCTCATTGTGCCCTGGTACACATGTGCTGTTGGAATTTGATATCTGGTGCTGCTCCACAGAGGATCTGTGAGGGCCACACGTTTCTTCATTGCTTTCTTTCTAGAAGAAAGAACACACCACATTTATCTAAGTGCAATCGCTTTTTAGAAGGTAGACCAGGTTTTCCCATACTATGGCTGGATCTGGCTCACAGTGCCCTTGCTGCTCCCAGAGGCAGAAGTAAGCACGCTGGCACATGCACAAAATGCATTTGTGGCAATGTTTTGCACAGGCATTTACTTCCGCTTCTGGTGGAAGGAACCCTATGACTGGCCCACACCCCGAAAAGTTTGGTCACCCCGGAGGTAAACTACGTAAACATGATTGGTAATATAGTTCCTCCCACCTGTTTCACAACTAGGATGATGCAAAAAAAGATTAACCCATGTCCCTATTTAGGAGAAAATGTGTCCCGAATCTCTACTTAATGCAAATTAAAAATGAATAAATACAGAAAGCAAATAAAAATGCAAATACAGCCCTGTATCTTATGGAATCACAGCACGTGCACACACAAGACCTGTTGCGCTGGTGAATATGCACCATCGGCATCTGAACAAACAGAGCAATCAATGCGGGTTTTGCAATACCAAGTGGTTGCACAGTAGACAAAAATATGCAAGAGTTGCAAACCTCTTATGAAACAGCATGGCTGAGCACAAGTGTGGAAGCAGGAATTTCATTCCAGTAGTGTTATACCAAAAGAAAAGAAGCGTAAGAAAGCTAAGTGGTTGTCCGATGAGGCTCTTAAAATAGCAGAGGAAAGAAGGGACGCAAAAGGCAAAGAAGAAAGGGAAAAATACAGTCACTTGAATACAGAATTTCAAAGAAAAGCAAGGAGAGATAAGGAAACCTACCTGAATGAACAGTGCAAAGAAATAGAGCAAAACAATATCAGGGGCAGGAAAATTGGGGAAATCAAAGGGACATTTAAAGCAAAAATGACCATGATAAAGGACAAAGATGGCAAGGAGTTAGCTGATGCAGAAGAGATTAAGAAAAGATGGAAAGAGTACACAGAGGAACTCTACAGAAAGGACCTCAACATTCCTGATAATTTCAATGATGAGGAAATTGAACTTGAGCCAGACATCCTAGAGAGTGAAATCAGAAAGGCCCTGAAAAACACTGCAAACAACAAAGCCAGCGGAGATTATGGTATTCAGGTTGAACTTTTCAAAGCCCTATAAGATGATGGAATCAAATTATTACATTCTATTTGTCAGCAGATTTGGAAAACAAAACAATGGCCACATGATTGGAAAAGATCAGTATATGTTCCAATCCCCAAAAAAGGAAATGCCAAAGAATGTTCAAATTATCGAACAATTGCGTTCATCCCTCGCACTAGCAAGGTGATGCTCAAGATAATACAGGATAGACTGCAACAGTATGTGGAGAGAGAATTACCAGAAGTTCAGGCGGGTTTCAGAAGAGGCAGGGGGACTAGAGACCATATCGCCAACATAAGATGGATCATGGAAAAAACAAAGGAGTATCAGAAACAAGTCTACTTCTGTTTCATTGATTACACTAAGGCCTTTGACTGTGTTGATCACAACAAAATGTGGCAAGTAATTAAAGAGATGGGAATACCAGAACACCTTATATGCCTCATGAGAAACCTGTACATGAAACAAGAAGCAACAGTCAGGACAGAATATGGAATGACCGAGTGGTTTGGAATAGGAAAAGGAGTAAGACAAGGCTGCATTTTGTCACCCTGCTTATTCAACTTATACACAGAGCACATAATGCACAATGCAGGGATGGAGGAATCACAATTTGGGATAAAAATTGCTGGGAGAAACATCAACAATTTGAGATATGCAGATGATACCACCCTAATGGCAGAAAGTGAGGAAGACCTAAAGAAGCTCCTGATTAGGTTGAAAGAAGAAAGTGAAAAAGCTGGCTTGAGACTCAATATAAAGAAAACCAAAATCATGGCAACAGGCCCTATCAGTTCCTGGAAAATAGATGGGGAAGAAGTAGAGGCATTGACAGATTTTACTTTCTTGGGATCGAAGCTCACTGCAGATGGGGATTGCAGCCATAAAATAAAAAGGCGACTGATTCTTGGGAGGCAAGCAATGAGAAACCTGGGGAGCATAGTGAAAAGTAGAGACATCAAATTGCAAACAAAAATTCGTATAGTCAAAGCAATGGTGTTCCCGGTGGCAATGTATGGTTATGAGAGCTGGACCATTAGGAAAGCTGAGTGCAGAAGAATAGGTGCCTTTGAGATGTGGTGTTGGAGGAGAGTTTTGAGAGTCCCCTGGACAGCGAGAAGAACAAACAGATCAATTTTAGAAGAAATCAAACCTGACTGCTCCCTAGAAGGTCAAATTGTAAAGATGAAGCTGAGGTACTTTGGACATCAAATGAGAAGAGAGGATTCACTTGAGAAGGCCTTGATGCTGGGAAAGGTGGAGGGCAAAAGAAAAAGGGGGCGGCCAAAGATGAGATGGCTAGATGGTATTGTGGATGCAGTGGGGGCAGAGCTGGGTGGGCTGAGGAGGATGGTGGAGGACAGAAGTGCCTGGCGGGTGGTGGTCCATGGGGTCGCGGAGGGTCGGAATCGACTGTGTGACTGAACAACAACAAAAGTGTTATGGGTGCGTTTAAGCCAGGAGTTCCCAACCTTTTCAAGCCATGGGCCAGGTCGTGCTCTCTCGGACAGCTGAGGGGCTGGATGGCCATTTCCCCTGCTTGCATGATGGGGGTGGCCATTTTGAGGTGGCCATTTTGTTTCTCCCTAGAAGGAGGAGGGAAGGAGATGCCAACCCGGGCTTCCTTGTGTGTGTGTGTGTGTGTGTGTGTGTGTGTGTGTGTGTGTGTGTGTGTGTGTGTGTGTGTGTGTGTGTGTGTGTGTGTGTGTGTGTGTGTGTGTGTGTGTGTGTGTGTGTGTGTGTGTGTGTGTGTGTGTGTGTGTGTGTGTGTGTCCCAGATGTGGGAAACTGAGGGGGCTCCCATATTACAGTGACTGCCCACAGGCTCCTGGTATGCTGCCCCTAAAGTTAACCCTTGTACCCCAGTAAATTAGTCAGTGCTCATCCCTGATCCAATTCAAAGGTCTCCTGCTTTTGGGGCTGTGGCTGTCTCAGGTCACAAGACTGCATACATGGAGGGAAGTTGTTTGTTACACAGTTAAGTCATGAGACTGAATGCTAGGAGGTATGCATAAATGTGTTAGCCACTCAGGTAGAAGCCCACCCTAGAATGACCCAATCATGGCCAATGTACAAGGCCTAAGTAGCCAATGGTGATTTTCTATGTAAGCATTTCCTTATACGATTGTAACAATAAAAGGGTCTCGAACAGGAGTTTGAGCGGGAAGTTGTTCTCTGCTGGATCAGAGTGTTGTGTGTTTCATGACGCGTTATCCCATCCCCCCATCGTTCACCCATACCCAGAAGGGTGAGGGTTAGATGAGACAAGGCCAGGAGCCCAACGTCCCCCCCCCCCCATGGCATCATTTCATGTAGCCCACTGCCGGAAGCTATACCATGTATGGTTCCTTTTTAATATAATGCTGTTTACAGGGTCATCACCCTGTAAACAGCATTACATCATGTATCCAGTGTATCTGTGTGCTGTGTGGGTAGGGAATTACCGGCCATCCTGTACCTTAAAAAGCAACCACACATGGCACTTCCAGGTGTGACAGAGACAGTAGTGGACCACATGAAATGGCATTGTGGTTCGGATCCAGCCCATGGGCCATAGGTTGGGAACTCCTGAGTTAAGTCATAAAAAGCATTGAAAAACCACTTCCATGAAAATGGTTACATCACACAACTATTGGAGCCCATATGAAAGGACTACGTATTTTTAAAAAGTGTACACAGAGGTTTGTATTTTCTTTCCAGAAGCAGATATATCCACCATTGCAAATGGATCTGATCACTTTTACCATGGTACTGTATATATCTTCCATCAGAAATCTTCCCTCATACTATTAGCAACCACTACAATACAAGACTCTGCAGGAGCCACAGAATGAACTAAACACAACATTTATTTGCATACTCTTTTTCAACAATTTTGTGTCAGAAATTATTCTGGGTTGAAAGGATTTTTGCTGGAGAAGCTCCACTCACGGGACGCCTGAAGGAGGCTCCTTTCATGCCCCCAACATCTGTTCCCAACCAAAGTGGCCCCTATTTATCTCCTTGAAATTTCTTGCTTTCGAAGTGCTAGGTTGGCAGGAGCTGGGACAGAGACGGAAGCCCACTCTGTCATGCAGTACCTGGGTCTTGAACTACTGACTTGCCAGCCTTCCAGTTAACAAGGAGAGCTTCTTAACCACCGAGCCACCACAACTCCCTTGCACTCAATAATGCACCACTATTGTGGCCATCTGTTACCTGTGTTTGGCTGCTTGTCTGTCTGTCGGGCTGGACCTGGGCTGTACTTTGGGTTGCACTTCTGCCACTGGATTCAACTTCAAAGTATGGCAGCTCTGGATGAACAGAATATACAGCAGAAAGGAGCATTCAAGTTTTTGTGTGCTGTTCCTCACATTTCCATCCATTCTCTTTCCTGTGCACCATAGTGATCTAGTAGGGTCTTACAGTAGGTAAGACTCAATGAGGATGAAAGTTGACTCATGTAGATGGCTGCTCAATGTAACATTAATAGGCACAAAATAGGTACATCCTTCAGAGGTCAGTAAAGTGAGTACCCAGCATGTTGGGGGCAAAATGCTAATTAACTTGTGAACCTCCCAGAGAGAGCATTAAGTGCTATGGGGTGGTATATAAGTGTAATTGCTATTGCTATGCATATCAACGACCTGCTCAAGAAAGCAGTGGGGTCAAACTAGAAGTTATATTTAGATGTTTTAATTAAAGGTGCTCAAGTGGTGAAAGATGTCTATTTGTCAAAGCATACGATTTTATTCCCACTTTCTTATTTGATCCCATATTAAAGTATTTTCCCATCAGATGAGTAACTCCATCAAAGTTCCATGATTGAGCAATCAAACTTTCCTCCTGATTATCAGTCACAAACCAAAAAACCAAACTAATTAGCAAATCAAAGGTCATGCAAGCTCTTGCCAAGTGAGTTGCGTCTCCAGATGGAGCTGCTGCCCTTTAGGAAGGGGGTTAAGACCTGGCTGGCGGGGCATGTGTGAGGTATAGGCCAGATGGTGGCCTCAGTCTGTTGGCTCATCTGACCCCTCCCTCTCTGTGTGTGTCTTGTTTAAATTCTTTTAATTTTTGTAATCTTTTAATCCTGACTTTTATATCATATTTTCTTGTGTCTTAAGTGTTTTTAAAGTTTCTTAGCCACCTTGGGTCTTTGTGAGTAGGGTGGCATAAAGTATGATTAAATAAATAAATAAATAAATTGTGTTTAAGTAGACCTACTCAGTATCATAAGAGAGTTCTATTTATAAAGATGTACTAACAGTACTGTACCTATTTTGTGCCTATTAATGCTACATTGAGCAGCCATCTACATGAGCATATAGCCTGATGTTGGGAGCAGATTGGCCAGATTGTGTCTATACTAAAGGTAAATACAGGCTTAGTGTGTAAGCTTGTATGTTGAGAAATACCTGAGGAAATCCTGCTATAAGAGGGGAAATAGGTTGATCATAGGAAGTAACCATTGTCAAATTCATGGAGAAGTAAGCATTTGAACCTGAATTCTCTATGCCAATGTTCTAGAGTCACCGTTGCCACCGGACACATTTATGACAGGCCATGGGTGCGTTTTACAGTAACATTTACGGCAGGGGAAACCACTGGTCCAGCCCGCAGCGTAACAAGGTTGGGAACCCCTGTTCTAGACACTTTCTCAGCTATGAACTCTTCATAATCTTCAAAACCACAAAGGAATGTTCTTTTGCACCCCTTGTTCTTACCATTGGCATTAGATGGACCTTCAGGAATAACTGAGTGGGACGATTCCTCAGACTTGGTCTGTCCTGCCCACATGCACAGCTTGGTGGGTGAGGAGGCCATTGATGAAAGTGGGGGAGAGCCCCCTGCGCCTCCCTGGAAAGATAACGTCATTTTTAATCATGGAGAGAAGAAACACACAATATTAAGACAGGGTATAACAGCAGCTTACTTATTCCTTTCTGTATTTGAGAAGGCTTCTGCAAGGCAGTTGTAATCTGAAGCTGGCACAGACAGGTTCTATATTTTCCTGGGAATGATAATTGGGCCAGTTATACAGAGCCCCGTTGGAGCAGTGGTTAAACGGCTGTCCTGCAACCAAAAGGTTGTGAGTTCGATCCTGACAAGGAATCAAGGTTGACTCAACCTCCCATCCTTCTGAGGTCAGTAAAATGAGTGCCCAGCCTGTTGGGGGCAAAATGCGAATTAACTTGTGAACCTCCCAGAGAGTGCACTAAGCACTATGGGGCGGTATATAAGTGTGATTGCTTTGCTATACAGGGGGATTTGCTTAACCTTCCATGGAGATGAACTCACTTGTTGGGCTGTCCGCAATACGTAACGTATGTTTGTGAAGGTACCCTTCCGGTCACGTTCCTTCAAGGCTATGCCATCTTTGACAACCTCATGAAAAGGCTGAGGGACACGGGGATCAGCTGAGAGAGACTGCCCTGTTTTCATTTTCTCCTTTACAGCAAAGCCATCCAGACCATTCCAAGGCACTTCACCTAGAAAATGCATATTACTTACTATGTAGTCATGTAGAGTGATAAGTCAGGTAGGTGGATTTCTTGACTATACTCTAACTCTGCCTCCCTATTGCAAGTGTTTTGGTCAAGGATAATCTGTTTCTTCTGGTTATTAGACACCTAGAGCTCATAGCTATTACCACTTTATTTATTTATTTATTTATTTATTTATTTATTTATTCATTCATTCAATTTGTATAGCCGCCCCAATCTACATGCGACTCTGGGAGGCATACATACAATCCCCAACATTTAAACTATAGAAACCCTTAAAATTCCTAAAAACACTGAAAAACAACCTCCCACCCACACCAATTAAAAATCTAGTTCACTTCATTTAGCATCAAATTCCATATACAAATGATCTGTTGTGTGAAGAAGTATTTCTATTGATGGATGTTCCTCAGCTCTCTTATTGAGGAAAACCATCTCTTTATCCAGTATGCACATTCTCTATCCTATATGTCAGTGATGGCGAACCTTGGCACTCTGGGTATTCTTGAACTTCAATTCCCAGAAGACCTGATCAGCAGGAATGCTGTCTTGGGTTTCTGGTAACTGAAGTCCAAAAACACCTGGAGTGCCAAGTTTCGCCGTCACAGCTATATGTAATGTTAAATCCACTTACTGTATTAGCTCTGACTAGAAGACAGCTAGCGAGTGAGTGAATGAATGAATGAGATTTGTTCAGTCAACCCATATGTAAACTGTACTAGATTTAAAGGCCAGGATCCTGTTGCTTAGTTATGTCTGTAGAAGGGAAATGGTGTAACCTGCAGCAGCTTCTCTCTGCTAACTAATGAGTCCCTCTTGGATTTGGGGGCATGTACCAATCCACCAGACCAGCATGCAACCAAAAATCCAAGTAATCTGTCTTATCTGTTTTGATTGAGATTCCTGTATTGAGCAGGGGGTTGGAATCAATTACCAAAAAGTCCCCTTCCAACTCGGTGATGCTATGATTCTAAGCTATGATATCCTTCTCTTCTCTTAGCACATTCATAGGCTATGCTGTCCCTTTCCAGTAACCAAATTGTTTTGGAAACTCATAGACCTGAGCCCAGATAAGTCTCAACCAGCTCCTTCCCACTTCAGCTAAGCAACCCACCTGTGAAGATCTCCTGCATCACTGTGCAGAAGCTGTAGAGATCAGAATTCACTGAGGCTGGGTGCTCTCGAATGACTTCCACAGCCAGCCAGTTGTAGAGATGTGGGGGTGGTGGGATAGCCCCGTTTAAACAGATTTTCTCAGTCCTGAAACAAGACCCAAGTAGTCATGTTTTCTGAAGAGTCTCTGAGTCTCTCCCTCCCCAAACCTGCAGTGCTTTCCACCAACCTCTTCAGCATGTACTCAAGGTTGCTGAGCTTGGCAAGTCCAGGTCTCACCAGCTGAATGGCATGGGAGGTCACCCCCCGGTGAATGTACCCCCAAGAGTGCAGAAACACAAGGGCTTCGGAAATCTGCAGCAGCAGACTTAGGATTGCCGAGGGTGTCGGGCAGTTGGAATTCTGTAGTGAAGGGAGGAGGAAAAGGAGGTGAGCCAGAGAGTGAGGAAAGGCACCCCAGCATCCCTGCCCATTCTACTGACCTCACAGTGCAAGGCATAGTAGAGGGAACACATCTCCACCCTCTCAAAGACAAGCTGCAGGTCCTGCAGATCTAGCGATGGGCTTACAGCCAAAAGAAGCAGTAGGTGGGGATGTTTGAGGTGGCTGTAGAAAACACAGGAGAGTATGCTGAACATTTGTTGTGAATCCTCACATATAATATCCAATATCTTTCCCACAGTCAACCTAATACTGTACCCACATTATTAATGTTCACATTGTTGTTCAGTTGCACAGTTGAGTCCGACCCTTTGCAACCCCATGGACCACAGCATGCCAGCCTCTTCTGTCATCTGCCATCCTCTGTAGTCCACCCAGATCTATGCCCACTGCGTCAATGATGCCATCTAGCCACCTCATCCTCTGCCACTCCCTTCTCTTTTTGCCTTCAATCTTTCCTAGCATCAAGGCCTGGCCCCGGATGATGATGATGATGATGATGATGATGATGATGATGATGATGATGATGATGATGATGATGATAATAATAAAAGGCCTTCTCCAGTAAGTCCTCTCTCTCTTTCTCCTCTATTGGTGGCCAAAGTACTTGAGCTTTAGCTTCAGTATCTGTCTTTCCAAGGAGCACTCAGGGTTGATTTCCTTTAGGATCAACTGATGTGATCTCTTTGCAGTCCAGGGGATTCTCAAGAGCCTCCTCCTGCACCACAGTTCACATAACCAACCTAATATCTTCCATCCTTCCAAAGTTGGGAAAAAATGAGTACCTAGCCTGTTGGGGGCAAAATGCGAACTACTGTACCTGTAAACCACCCAGAGAGTGCACTAAATGCCATGGGATAGTATATATGGTAAGCATAATTGCTATCCTGCTGGCTAACCTTACCTGCAGTATTCTTGTTCAGTTAGGAGTAAGTCCATGATGCCATGCATCCTGCGGCAGTTGAACTGCACTCCTGGCTTTAAGCTTCGGATGGTGACAAACTGCCCTTTCCACACCAAGCTGGGAACAGAGACAATCCTCTTAGAATTTGTCTTTAACTACCAGTACATTTCTGCACAAAACTGTGGAAAGAAGAGTTAGAACCAGAACTGGTTCGCTTCATAAGGCTGCAGAAACTCCATGCCTGGTGCTTTGCAGACACTGGACTGATGCTGAGCATACAAAAAGAAGATGCATGAGGCATCCCTGGGCACAATGGGAGAGGCTGTGGCTCCACAAGATCCAAAATCTTCCTCTACCCCCAATTGGAACAGAATTACATCAACCCTGGGAGTGGGTGTAATTCATTCAACTCTGCCTGGAGTCAATGGAAGGAAAAGTTAAATGGCCACATTTTTCATTTTAAAAAAGCCAGTATTTTGGAATAGTCACTTCCTTTACTTCTGTTCCTTCTGTCTTCTTGTTGGAATGCTTGGTCTGCACACATTTTCTTCAAGCTCAGCAGTTTCTTTGAGTGGGTGTACAAAACACTCATACCTACCAGGTGAATTTTGACTTTCACATTATTCAAAAAGATCTTGCTAGGTTTGAACACTGAAACCAACAGAATGAAATTTAACAGTGAATGAATATTTATTAATTGATTAGTCTTTCGACCTTATCAATAACATAAGAGTTTAAAATCTGTACAATGCAATAAAGTGCAATAAAATACAATAAAAATACAATAAAAATACAATAAAAATACAATAAATACAATATATATACCTGAACTACTTTTAAAGAATGTAAACTGGAGAAGGTCTCTAAATACAATTAATTCATGCATATCGATAGTCAGATAAGTGAATCTCCCTTGCAGGATACCCCAATTTGATTGACATATTCGATTCTTTTAGCTGATGCCTTAATTATAAACTTGGCAGTTCTACACACAACGTGGATATTAGAGCCCAGAAGGAGATAAGACAGTTTGTTTTTTGAGTCCCAAAAAGTTGTTTTTTCCAATAGGGATGCAAGGTATTTAGATCTAATATCAGTGTACAACTGGCAATCTAATAAAATATGAGAGCTATTTTCAACATTTGGAGACCCACATATGCACGTTCTTTTGTGATATGGTAAGTGGTGAAAACGCCCATATCTATTCATGGAGTCTAATAGCTCGAATCTGGCTTTACAATATGCCCTTCTTAAAGGATAAGTGAGGCACATCAAAACATATTTTTCAGTTTGAAATGTGATTTTGTTAGCAGCTAGCCACCTTAACAAACAATTTTTGGCCAGTAGTTCCAAGTCAGATTGTGCACTGATATCTAATACTCTCTGTTTAAAAATTTCCTTGGCCTGAGTGGCCACTGAGAGCAAATACTGAACTGAGAATCCATGATGAGAAATTACTTCGCAGAGTTGATTAACCCAGGACTTGGGATGATCCCACTTTATCTGTTCGGTTAAGCATAATTTGGGAAGCCTATTTGAGTCCATTGACTGGATCCTCAACCAATATGAGAATGTTTTAAATACTAAATGACTATACAAGGAGTGGAAGCCCAATTCTGCTCTGACTGCAGGAGCAGACGTGTTGCTATCAGTTCCTAAAATGCTTCTAAGGAACCGGGACTGTATTTGTTCCAGAAGTGGGGCTCTATTTAGACCCCACAATTCTGCCCCGTATGATAGCATTGGGACAATTTTTGCCCTGAACACTTTTAAAATTGGGGACAGGGTGCCAGGATGATTATAATTAAATAGTTTATACAGTTTCTTTGTACTTATGGCAGCCCTTGATGAAATTCTTTTAAAATTATTTAGCCACGACCTTGTATTGGAGAAAACCACTCCAAGATAGTCACCGGCCGGGAGGAAGATAAAAGGGGCTTCCCTAGGCGAGGGAAGCCCGAAAACGCCGCTGCTGCTGCTGCTGCCGCGCCCTCCCGGCCCTCGTCACCGGCCGGGAGGAAGATAAAAGGGGCTTCCCTAGGCGAGGGAAGCCCGATAACGCCGCTGCTGCCGCTGCTGCTGCCGCGCCCTCCCGGCCCTCGTCACCAGCCGGGAGGAAGATAAAAGGGGCTTCCCTAGGCGAGGGAAGCCCGAAAACGCTGCCGCTGCCGCTGCTGCTGCCGCGCCCTCCCGGCCCTCGTCACCAGCCGGGAGGAAGATAAAAGGGGCTTCCCTAGGCGAGGGAAGCCCGATAACGCCGCCGCTGCCGCTGCTGCTGCCGCACCCTCCCGGCCCTCGTCACCGGCCGGGAGGAAGATAAAAGGGGCTTCCCTAGGCGAGGGAAGCCCGATAACGCCGCTGCTGCTGCTGCTGCTGCTGCCGCGCCCTCCCGGCCCTCGTCACCGGCCGGGAGGAAGGAAGGAAAAAGGAGCCTCCCTGGCCGCGGTAGCGGCAGGACTTCCCCCGGCAGAGCATTCCTCGCCCCGCCGCCACGGAACACACCTGCGGCCGGGGGAAGAGACTACCGCCGTGCCCAGCCGGGACTCCCTCCACCTCTTCCGGAGGCTATGTTCAAGGGCTGCGGCGGTGCCAGGACTTTCGACAATTGTTAAATTTTTTTGTGCATATTTGATGAATTTTGTAGTTTTATTGTTGTTGAGATTGATGCTTACTGAACTTTTGTGATGGAACGATGTTGAGTTATATATTGTATATTTATGTGATGTGTCTATGAATTTACTGTTTACTCTGTGCTTGTGAACCGCCCTGAGTCGGCCCAGCCGAGTAGGGCGGTATAGAAATTGGAGTAAATAATAAATAAATAAAATAATAAAAGAGTTAACTTGTTCAATAGGTTCCCCATTTATCTGCCAATTATAAATTTTGCTTCTCCTACTAAAAACCAACACTTTGGATTTGCTTTTGCTGATATTTAAAATATTTTGAGCACAATATGCATTTAGTTTTTGAAGCAATCTCCTCAGACCTATTTGTGAATGAGCCATTAAAATCATGTCATCAGCAAATAAAAGAGTATTAATGTGCTTATCAAGAATCTTTAACATATGGGTCTGTGTATCAAACAGGAATCCTGGTAAGTCATTAATATAAAGATTAAAAAGCATTGGAGCTAAAATGCAACCTTGTCTGACGCCTTTAAAAGTAGGTATGCTCTTCGTTTAAGGAACTATTTACACCTGTCCGCACTTTCAGGTATATATTTGAATATAGAGCTCTAACTAAGAATAAAAGTCTAGGTTCCATTTTTAGGGTAACCAATTTCTCCCACAACACGTTTTTGTCAATCGAATCAAAGGCTCCTCTAAGATCTATAAATGCAGCAAATAATTTATTTCTATTTCTTAATTGCTTTGTGAGAAGATGATATACAATAAAACAATTGTCTATTGTAGATCTTTCTTGTCTAAAATCAGCTTGTTCCTCCCGTAAAATATTATTTTCCATAACCCAGTCTACTATTTTACTCAGCAAATGCTTGGCATACATTTTAGCCACTATTCCAATGAGACTTATTGGTCTATAGTTTTTAGGGTTACCTTTGTCTCCTTTTTTGTAAACTGGCACTATAATGGCAACCTTCCATCCAACTGGAATGAAACCTGTATTATTTATAAACATAAAGAGTCCAGCTAGCAGAGGAGCCCACCAGTCACAATGAGTCTTAAAAAGCTCTGGAGGTAAAAAATCCTCCCCGGGAGCCTTACTGGGCTTTAAAGATTGAATAATTATTTTTATTTCAGCTATGGAAACAGGAGGCCATAGTGGAAGGCTATCAATAGATGGAAAATCTGTGTTCAGATTGTATGTTTGGCCTAGATTTGAGTTAGAAAACAAATTGACATAATAATCTTCCCAAACTGAGGCTGGAACTGAGATATCTAATTGGAATTTGCGTTCCTTTAACAGTCCTGCCACCTTGTTCCAAAAGAAAACCGAATTTGTCCCTTTAGACCAGACTTCCAGCTCGGACCATAATTTGGCTTTATATGCTGATTTCTTAGAAGCTATTAATTTCTTACATTCACGCCTGGCTTTTAGCATTTCTGTACGATTTTTGTAGTAGGGTGTTCCAGAGCCTGACGCATAAAAGCCCTCAAATGTTTTCTGCTATATATGCAGTCATAGTCATACCAGTTTGATCTGGTTTGTTGTTGATATTTCCCAGGAAGTTTATGTGTTAGAAAGTTCCTCAGGGTAAAGCATAGGTTAGTATAAGAAGTCAGGATTTTATCTGAGCCTAATGTAGGGGACGAAATTGAGTTTTTCCAAATCTGAGCCTGTTCCGAATCTAAAAAGGTTTTTAAAGACTTAGTATCAACCTTAGCCCAATTTAGTTTTCTTTCCTGCCTCACCTCAAGGTTACTCACTATCCCCTTATCATGGGATGTGAAAGGCCTTGTATCCGAACTGCCGTTAAATGAGACTATAATTGGCTGGTGGTCACTGTCCTCTCTAATAAGTGCCTGTATACCCGAAAACAACTCAATCTTATCCCTAGAAACACAAATATAGTCTAGCACACTGCTAGAGTTACCTGCATGATAGGTAAAAGGGTATTTAAGAACGGGATCCTTAACACCTAGAATATAAAGATTACATTTGTAGATCAGAGAGACCAACATGGTTCCTGCCATATTTCTTTTCTGGTCACTCGATTGTCATGGAGGATCAGTTGTCAAGTAATCCTGGGGTAGAATGCCCTGGTGTACAAAGTCCTGTAGAGAATTCCTTAGTCAGGCGTTAAAGTCTCCTGCAAGTATCAGAGTAGCTTTGGGATATGTTTTGTTTAACTTTACTATTACCTCCTCTAAGTATACCCAAATATTTGGTGGGAAATACGAAGATGTAAAAGGAGGAATATAAACATTCAATAATATCACTACTGTAGAGACATAAGAAAATTTGACAATCAGATAGTTGGAAGAGTAGTCTCCAAGGTTCAATTGCTGTCCTTGCCAACCCAGCTCAGCTTTGGCAAGAATAATTAACCCTCCTGATGCCTGCCCTTTAGTTTTATATTTTTCGGCAGGAGTGAACCAAAAACTGAAGCCTGCTAATTGACCCTCATCTTCTTCATCAGTCAACCAGGTCTCCTGGAGTGCAATGATATCAAACCTTGACAGAAACTCCAACAAATCGCCATCTGATGTTCTAGTCTTCCATCCAGCAATATTCCAGGACAATAGCTGGATGAAATCTTTCTGCTGAGAGTTGCTGGGAAGATGTGGCAGGGTGTTTATATTATAAGTTGGAACACAGGATTTTTCTAGTCATCCCAAGGTGATATTGTCCAGGATACCATCAGTGTCATAAAATATGCACTGATTTGAACCTCTTTTTATCTTCAACTCCACTTGGTTGTTGGGGGGGGGGGGCTCCAACAAATTTTGTGGAGATTTCTTGTTTAAGTGGGGTACTATTGCAGGTTGACAAGTTGAACACATAACAGAGTCAGGAGGAAGTGTTGATAGATGCGGAGTGATTGTACTGCATGCAGAGGTATGAGAAACCGTACTAGGTAGAAGCTTTGGATTTTCTTTTTCCTCCTTATCCACCGAATTCTGCTTAGATGATACTTTAGTTGTGGAAAGGTCAATTAGTGGTTCAGCAGTGGCCATAGTAACCAGGAGTGTTTTCTTAAGACTGTCCAGCCTTTGCAGAATATCTACTTGCTCCACCTTAGGCAGAACTCCAAAGGACCTAATAAGTGTGGCCTCTTCTGCATCTAACTTGGCCTCCTTTTGAATGTTCATATTCCCATCATCTAATTTGGCCAGGGGCAAACCAGAGACGGAGACAATGTTGTTAACAACAGATTTGGTGTTTCCCAGACTGTGTAGACCAAAAACATCAGGAGTGATCAAGGGAGTTACCACTCCATCACGGAAAACCCTAATTGGGATGATCTGAATGGACGCAAGGAAAGGTCTCATTTTAAGCAACATGTGGGGTATGGTAGATTGCTTAAAGGTCAATAAGATTCTCTTACTGCCAACCAAGCTTGGTAGCCACTCAGCTGTAAGCAAGTCTATCTGGTTAAGATGGCAACGTAGAAGTTATCCCAGGGAAGTTATAATTGCTCTTCTAGACCACAAACGACTGGAATTAAGGCTGTTCATAATTACATGAAGGGCAACCTGGTTTGGTTGCAAAGAGCGGGCCAGTGAGGTATTTTCACAATTTTCACTGTGCACTTGCCATCCTCTATCAATGCATAGGTTGCCCTCTTTCTTAACTTGAGATTTATTTTCCTTTTGTTGTTTGGCTAGATTATCCATTTGGGACTGAGCTTTAAGAAATGTTGACAGTCTTTCTGTTTGCTTACTTGCAAAGGCTTCAAAATCAGATTTTAAAATGTCCAAATTTTTCACAATGACAGCCAGCTGCTCAAAAACTGAAGTAACAGTCTGGGCTGTAAGGAGACATTGTGTTGCCATAAGCTCAGCCGAGTTGAGCTTTTCTCCTTCCCCACCCTGCACACTTTTAGGAGAGAATGGAGGGCTGATAGCATGGGAGAGATGGCAAGGGGGAGTGGATACAAAATCCGCCCAGTCTATTAAATCACCCTTTTGCTGCTTCCCTGCTTCAGACTCGGCAAGAGCCTCAGGTGCATTAGGAGTAGGGAGCAGGGAGGTCTTACTTACTGTCTCTTCTCGCATAAAGAGTTCATCAATTTTTGGTTGCTTGGCTGACTTTAACAACTCCCTGATAAAATACCAGGGAGGCAGGTCTCACAAAGTACAACAAGGCTAAAAAACACTGATAAAATAAGCTTGAATCTAAAAGAAAACCTTTCGGGTTGTATTAAAAGACCTTTCAGGCTTGTATTAAAAGCTGCAGAAAAAAATTGTTTTAAAAACTAAGTAAGATTGTTTTAAAATCTAAGTAAAACTTTATAGTTGTTTAAAAGAGCTATTTCAAACTGTAAAAACTAATTAAAAAGATAAAAAGGCCTAGAGCAGCACGGAGAGAAAAAATTGCTGCCTCACCCTACCGGAACCGGATCTCCGAAATTTAACAGTGATAAGTGCAAAGTTCTACACCTAGGAGAAAACAAAACCAAATGCACAATTACAAAATGGGGGATTCTTGGCTCAGTAATACTACATGCGATAAGGGTCTTGGAATTCTTGTAGATCACAAGTTGAATATGAGTCAACAATGCGATGTAACTTCAAAAAATGCACATGCTGTTTTAGGCTGTGTTAACAGAAGTATAGTCTTCAAAACCCCTGAAGTACTAATCCCCCTCTATTTGGCACTAGTTAGGCCACATCTAGAGTACTGTGCCCATTTCTGGATGCCACACTTTAAGGACGCCAACCAAGTGAAACAAGATCAGAGAAAGCAAAGGCAACAAGGATGATCAGGGGACTGGAAAACAATTTCTGTAAGGAAAGACTGGAGGAACTGGGCATGGTTAGTCTTGAGAAAAGGAGATGGAGTGGGATATGATAGCACTTTTCAAATGCTTGAAGCATAGTCATAAAGAGAAGGGGCAGGATTTGTTCCTTCTAAAGTGCAGGAGACATAATAAGGACTCAAACTACAGGAAACCAGATACAGACTGAATATCAGGAAAAACTTATTAACTGTTAAAACAGTATGACAACTGTGAGTGCTTCAATTGTCAAGATATTGGAAGAGAAAATTGAACCACCATTGGTCCATTTGATTTGTATTTTTACATTGAGCATGGGGCTAGACACAATGGCCTCATAGGCCCCTTCCAACTTAATTCCTGGGAGGAAAAGTGGGTTGAAAATAATAGAATAATGACTGAAAATGAAAAAGTTACTGGTAGGATGAAAATGTTAGTGCAAATGAATGCCAAATCCATAGGCTTGGGAATGGAAATGAGAGACACAACATTGGGTGTAAAACATATATAAAGAATGTAAAGAAAATAGGTGATGGCAGATTATGTCATTGCTTTAGGATTAAATCTGATTGCTAGTTGGAGTGCAGGATGACACAAGACATTCCCTGTGACTAGCTGTCTCCTTAGAACCGGGTCTTGCATGTTATTCTGAAGTACGACATGTCATTATTTCTGTATGACGGGAAAGGTGTGGAAGGGGACAGGTAAATAAATACATTTTGTATCAGAAATTACTCTGGGTTGAAAGGATTTTTGCTGGAGAAACTCCACTCAGGGAATGCCTGAACGAGGCTCCTTTCATGTTCAAAAGATCCATCCAGCACTTGAGTATCAAACCCTGACCTTCCAGTCTTCAAGCTCAGGATCTTAACCATTAAGCCACCACAGTCCTTAGAACTGGATCTTGCATGTTATTCTGAAGTATAATCTGTCATTATTTCCATATGACAGGGAGGGTGTGGAAGGGGACAGGTTATACCAGGAGTTCTCAGCCTTTTAAAGCTGGGGGTCGTGTCATGCTCCCTCAGACAGTTTTGGGGGCTGGATGGCCATTTTGCCCTTCTTTCCACCACATGGCACTTCCTGGTGTGGTGGAGGTGTGGGTGTACATGAAATGGTGCCATGGGCCACATCTGGCCCACAGGCTGAGAATCCCTGGATTATACAGTGAGACCAATTCAGAGCATTCTTAGAGGTTTTTCTTACTTCCTCATGAGTGTAAATGGGCCATTTTCATAGCTCCAGTCTGGCTCCCGGGGGTCTTGGATTAGTTCACTGCTATCAGCAATGAATGTTGAGGTGACCGCTCCTGGATGCTGGCCCCTGCTTGGGCAGAGCTGGGGGAAAAAAGATGAAATGATTTATGAGTTCAGAGACTAATATCTCTGCCACACAGAATTGTACCCATCCACCATGCTGTCTTACTTGTCCATATCCTATATGTGGCTTCTGAAGACTTCCAGATAGTTCAAAGTTATCCAAAGACCTGTAATAAGAGTGGGGAAAACTATATTGAGATGCACTTGAGTGATTTTGATCAGAGAGGAAAAAGAGGGATAGTTTCTGTTTGGGTAGCTTCTAGCCACACCACACACCCCTTTTCAAGCTCCATGCTGACATTAAGGGAAAATAAAAAGCTTAGAAGGTTTGGGGTTGTTGCTTTTTTTTTTTTTTTGGAGCAGAAACTACAACTGTCATAATCCCCAACTAGAGTAAAGGCCATGCATTATTGTGCACTGTATATTTGCACTGCTTTTTAAAATAGCACACACTTGAGATTCCAGTAAGTGGTTTTGGATTCCAATGGTTTCAGAATAAGTGATACTGGGGCTTTAGCCAGTGGCTCAGTGGTTATGAAGTCCGCCTTGTTAACTGTAAGGCTGCCAAGTTGACAGTTCGAGACCTGGGTACTGCATGACAGATCGAGTGCCTGTCTCTGTCCCAGCTCTTGGGGACATGAAAAAAGCCTCATTTGGGCATTCCCTGAGTGGAGTTTCTTCCGCAAAAATCCATTCAAATGAGAATGTCCGACATGAAATTATCCAGTGAGAAAAATACAGCATTACAGTGCAATTAAAGAATCTGTGACTACCTACCTATAGTGCCACTAGAATTAAAACTAGAAATGAGTGGTTTTGTGTCAGAGATTACTCTGGGTTGAAAGGATTTTTGCAGGGGATGCCTACATGAGGCTCCTTTCACGTCCCCCATCGTAGGTTTGAAATATAACTAGAAAACAAAGTTGAATACGACTAGAGATTGAATTGCTCGTAACATGAGCTTTCTCGTCATACTTTTTAAAAAACTAGCTTGCTTTATTTTGTTGCTGATATTATCTATAAAGGTTTTATTTGAGGTGGTAGCAAAGGGCAGAATTCTGTAAAACGAATCATGACCAGTTTCTGCTTACATCTTGGCTGAAATCTCATTAACGGAACTGAGCCGCTTAAGACTGGTGACAGCACCAGACACTACAATTTTCTGGAAATTAAAAAAAATCAATTTCCTTCTCAGAACAGAGGTTTCTGTAAGATCCCTTTTTTTGTAAAAAAACAAAAAAACAAAACAAAACAAAAACACAACAACAACACACAACTGTTAGGGGCTGCAGAAATGGGGTGTCAGGAATGGAAGACTTTAATTCCTAAAAAAGCCATTGTTGATCAAATCATCTCAGTGCCGGAGGTTTTTGGACATTAAAACTGCCCCCATTTCCTCAAACCTCAATGGCTTCCTTGTGATGAAAGGGATTTTGTGGGAGTTCCAGGATCTATGGTGATAGAATCAGAAAATTTTAATTTCCTAAAATTTGCCACTGATGATGATGTCATAAGCCTTACATAGCATTATGTCATAAAACAGGATTTTGCCATTATTTGCAAAATCTGTTTTGTCCCAGAGCAGTAAACTGCACTGTGATTGCTGAACCCTGGAGAAGACAAGCAGTGAGTGACTTCTTACCAGGAGGACAGAGACAATTGTGAGAAAGAGGAACGCAGGCTGCGTGAAGACTCTGCTAGCTTTTTGGAATAGAGAGACTGGTCCCCATGCTGCACCATCACAGCCATTTGGCCAGAGCACTGCTTTATGAAGTCAACGATCTGAAGGAAAGCATGCACATGAACAAGTAGATTGTTGGAAAAAAGACAAAGCATTCAGTTCCTCTTCTGTGCTCAGCCTAGATGGCTGCTAAGGAATGTTATACCCAGCACAGAAACATGGTTAGTTGCTAGAATACTGCTTCAGTGCACCATCCTTTCCCTACCCCTGACAAACTAGCCCATTTGTTTTCCTTATTTGTAAGACACTGAGCTTGATGACCAAAGATTCTGCAGGTCAGCAATTCGAGACCCAAGTGCTGCGTGATGGAGTGAGCTCCTGTCATCTGTCCCAGATCCTATCAATCTAGTAGTTCGAAAGCAAGAAATTGCAAGCAGATAGATAGGTACTGCTTTGGTGGGATAGGTAAGTGTTCCATGCGGTGTCTAGTCATGCCTGCCACATGACCACGGAAATGTCTGCAGATGCAGGCAGTGCTGGCTCTTTGGCTGTAACTAGAGATGAGTACTGAACTCTAGAGTTGGATACAACTGGCCTTCGAGCATGGGAGACCTTTACCTTTTAACATTTGTAACCTTGTTAATTTACAAGGGAGCTAGCTCAGTGAGGCTGTGATTACACTGCAATCTGATTCACAGCTTATATTCAGGAGTTCACCATTCATACTGGATGTGATGTAAATCACATTCCAGCCCATAGCCTCTCCTTCTTTCTTCTGGTCCCATCTCTGCCAATCCTTTTATTGGGGTATGAACAGAGGAAATAATGACCCAGCGAAAAGTTGGAGTTGACTCGATGGTACGTAGTTATTAATATTATTTACAACACTGATCTTACAGATAAATAATCCATATCAACCTCAGCATTTTGCTCACTCCCAGCTTGCTGGGCCCAGTCTTTTGGGGTTTGTCCCTTCTGGTCATGATATCGGAGATCACCTCCAGCTTGTAGAATGCTGCTAAGGAGCCTTCGGGATCCAGAGAAAGAAGCTGCATGGACTGGGGTGCTACCGTCATAGCACCGGCTTGGGGTGGGGGTGGGGTAGAAAGAGAGAAAGAAATCTTCAATGTCCATATCTCTTGTCCTATGTAAATAGTGATATAGGACTCCTGGCAGAGCTCCAGCCCCCTCCCCTGGTGGCTTAGTGGTTAAGACGCTGAGCTTGGAGACCGGAAGGTCGGGTTTCGATACCCGAGAGCTGCACTTGGGGACATGAAAGGAGCCTCATTCAGGCGTCCCCTGAGCAGAGTTTCTCCAGCAAAAATCCTTTCAACCCAGAATAATCACTGACACGAAATTATTATTATTATGACTCCTAGCTTCCCCTTCAAGTTCCTTCTCCTGCCTCTTAGATGTAGCCCTTCCTGCAGCACCCCATGCTTGGAGCTAAGCACATGGCTGCAATCGAACAAAGAACAACAAGCATAGAACTGAATTCCCCCCATAGCTCAGGGTGAAGCCAACAAATCTATCCTTACCCTCTTTTTGCCTTTTTCACCAATCTCAAACAAAACATCCCTGGTTTAATGGACAAATTCCTTCTCTCTAGCTTGAAGGAACTCTGGGTACACGTGAGTTGAGATATAGATTCCAAATGGAATACATGCTCTTTATTTTAAGGAGGCACTGGGTTGGACTCAAGAAACAAACCATCTGAGGAATAGATGGCTTGGCCATGGAAACTCACTGGGGGCTCTCAGGAATTGGTAAAACTCCTCCTCACTATCTTGCTTAATTTTAAAGACCTATTAGGATCACTAAAAATCAGTGATGGTGAAGTTTTAGAGACTGAGTGCCCAAACTACAACCTAAAACCCACTCATTTATTGCAAAGTGCCAAAACGGCAACAGGGGAGGGAGGAAACTCTCCCATTGGACTGTTGGGCAGAGGGGCAGGGCAAACTCTGTGCTGGGGCAACTGGATGGGTGCTCACAGAGAGGGCTCTGAGTGCCACCTCTGGCACATGTACTATAGATTCGCCACCACTGCTAGAAGTCAACTCTGACTTGATAGCCCATTAACAAGAACAAATAGGGTTGACACCTTTAGCAATTCTATATAACTTACTGGTTCGGGTTAGCACCGAAGCAAAGAAATAGTTGGACGGTGGAGGTATGTCTCAGTAAAGCAGCAAGATACAAACTGGTCTGTCCAGCTGTGTTGTGGCAGTCCACATGCACACCTCAAAAGGAAAACACACATATTATCTTTGAACTATGCTAAAAGGCTTTGTGGGAAGCATTTGAGAGGAAACTATATGTTTCCAAATCCCTCACTTTCAGCAAAGCCTTCTTTTCAAACAAGCAAGACCCAACCATTTGTCCCGTGCCACAGCAAAATACCCAGAATGAGGCAAATCTGTATTTTTCACTGACTCGTCCACATTGTGTCACACAACATGTTCCACGGACTCCTCTTGAAGAAGGGCATCTGCCTTGTAGGAGAGAGGCTCACACTGAGTTTAAAACACTTTGGGTTTACCTCTTTCCAGCAGTATCTTGGCTTTTTTCTTCTTGCCTTGAGTAGCATGTGTAAGTAACTGCCCCTCCAGAGAGTCTGGTTCAGTTAAAGAACCCAGGCTTACAGGACAGCTTGGTGGAAGTGCTGGGACTTTTGGCATCACACTAGAAAGAAATAACGTTTTTTAAAAGTTGAGAGAAATGGCAATGGAGGACTTTACTGAAAAATAACATTTAAACCCTATTTGTCTGTTAAGTAAATCTTGGCTAATTAATTTTATTAATATTGAAAGATTAGATAAAGGTAAAGATCACCCTTGCTCAAAAGCCAAACAGCAAGCGCTGCCAGCATATGCAGACATTTCCCTGGGCATGTGGCAGGCATGACTAGAGACCAGAGTCCATGGAATACTGTTTACCTTCCCACTTAAATGGTACCTATTTATCTACTTACAATTTCTTGCTTTCAAACTGCTAGATTAGCAGGAGCTGGGACAGAGACGGGAGCTCACTTTGTCATGCACTACTCGGGTCTTGAACTGCTGACCTGCCGACCTTCCAGTCATCAAGTTCAGTGTCTTAACCACTTGAGTCACTGCAGTCCTATTGAAAGATTATACACCACTAAAAAGATTCTATAAAAACACTAATTTTCTTTTTCTGTTCTGTTCTTTCCTTTGTTGTAGAAGTCCATTTTAACTTTTGCTCAGTAAGACCTTTGGAAATAACAGGGTTCTCTGCAGCTGCCCTTTTTATAGAGACACCTGGAGCAAGTTTATAACTACAGTACACTGCTCTGCAAGTTTCCTGACCGGATACTGGCTGCTATCTGATGAAAAGACACAGTGTGGCTTAGTGGTTAAAACACAGAGCTTGGAGACTGGAAGGTTGGGTTTTGAAACCAGAGGACTGCACTTGGGGACATGAAAGGAGCCTGGGTCGCCCCGGCGAGGAGGGCAGTATATAAATCCGAATAAATAAATAAAAATAAATAAATTCAGGTGTTCCCTGAGCAGAGTTTCTCCAGCAAAAATCCTTTCAACCCAGAATAATTTCTGACACCAAATTATAATTATTAGCTTCACTTGATCTTAGCCAAAAGGCCAAGAAGCGGCTAGACACACTTCACGTACACCCACTGGCTGTTATCTGATGAAAGAACCACCTTCACCCAGTGACATGTTCTGTGCCACAGCATGTAAAATCAGAAGAACAATCCTGGCAGGACCTTCAGCCAAATAAACTACTAGTGCAACAGCATAGGCTTAGTAATAGCTGTAACACTATTGATCTATGTACTAATTTTACTACTCCTTAACTCTGAGCAGAAATTCTCCTTTTTAAGCACCCTCATTTTAACTTTTGTCTCTCAATATATTTTAAGTACTTTATCCTCATTTTAACTTTTGTTCCCTTTGCTGTTCTATGCTGGTCTTGGACCATAATAAAGATTTGATTTGGAAATAACAGGCACGTTGTTCATTTGAGATGTTGCTATATGCCGTCAAATACCATAAAATAGCTACCTATCCTACCCATTCTTTACAGCCTTTGATGCTAAGAATTATGATATCTAAAGAGGCCAAAACAGCTAATACCAGGAACTGTACATTTTTGGTTTAGGCCCTGCCCATCTGGACCAGGGGGTTTCAACCTATGGCCTGTGGTCCAGATCTGGCCCATGGCACCATTTCATGTGGCCCCCACCCTTCTAAGGGCATTCAAGAAACAAAATGGCCATCCCATTTGAAGCTGTTGGGACAAAATGGCCACCTCCATTGTGCAGGCCGGGCAAAATGGCCATCCAGCCCTCTTTGTAGACTGAGAGAGCATGACCCGGCTCCTGGCTTGAAAAGGTTGGGGTCCTATGATGTAGGATCTAGGCTAAGCTCTCAACAGAGGTTCATCTGGCGCTATCCTTCTAAATTTTTAGAAAATCAAAATGAAATTATATGGCACTGCCTTTAATTAATATTTTAACTAATTGAGCTGAGATATTCTTATTTTTAGCCATGAGTCAGAGAAAACTTGACAGTATATAACAGCAATAATTCTACTTTGTTTCAATTTTTAAAATATAGTACTATAATAAATAATAGTTGTATGCCATCAAGTAAATTCTGACTTATGGCAACCCTTATCAAGGTTTTCTAAGGCAGAAAGTACATAGAAGGCATTTACTGTTCCCTTCTTCTGTGGTGGCTTGCCCATGACTAAACAGGGTAGTTTTTCTCCGTGGAGGCAACGTGAGGAATTGAACTTCCAACCTCTGTCTCTGCAGCCAGATACTACAGAGCTATGTTTAATTCTATTTAAATACAGGTTATATCAATTTAATTAGTGATAGGGTTGTTGCTGTATTTTTTTTAATATTATGGTTACTGTCTCTATGATTTGCATTGTTTCGCTGGGCTGTGAGCCACCCGGAATGGCTAATGGGATGGCATAGAAGTAAAAAAAAAATACATTCTGGCTTTTCTTGATCCTACAAATTAATGATCTCCACCAGATGCTATGCTTAACAGCCCTGCCCAGCTCTTGCTAATTGAATGTTATATCTTTCTTTACCGAGTAAATCCATCTCACATCTGACCTTCCTATTTTCCTGTTGCCTTTAACTTTTCCCAGCCTTTCTCAGTGGATTTTATCTTCTAAAATACTATCTGTTTATACAATTTTTGTTTTGGGAAATGGAGGCAAGACAACACAGATATGTAGATATTAAAATATCCCGTTACCTGCTTTTCTCTGTCTTGTCTATAGTATCTTACATCAAGAAGGTATATAAAAAGAACAAGAATATCCCAACAAGAACAAAAGGTCTTTACAGATTCCATGAACTACTGGAAGAACAAGAAAATGTGTCCTAAATCAAGTCAAGCTTGAGCTTTAGGAGATCAAATGATGAAACTGAACTTGTCATCCTTTGGGCAATTTATAAAGAGACAAGACTCACTGAAAAAGATAGTAATGCTGGCAGAATTTTATGGCAGTAGGAACAGAGAAAGACCAACATGAGATGGATCAACTAAATAAAGAAACCAAGGCCTTGAGTTTTAAATACTTGACTAGGTCTCTTTCTGATATGAGTTTTCACAGGTCAGTAATTCATAGTGTCTCCCTAAGTTGGAATTGGTTGGACAGATATAACAACAAACCTCAAGAGTTTACATAGTTGAAAATCAAACATGTTTCCATTAAACTTGATCTGTAATGTACAGTACTTTACAATCTTATTCATATATGTCTAATACTGTTGTTGATGTCTATGAAGCTTACTCCCAAATAAACAGCTGCAGTTCTATGTAAACTTACATGGAATTATGGTACAGTATGTTGTAGGCAACATAGCAGGAAATACTTCTAACAGCAGGATTGTACTCTAAAGTAAACGAGTAAAAAGCTGCAGTTCTGCGAAAACTTACATGGAATTATGGTATACTGTAGGTAACATAGCAGGAAATACTTCTAACAGCAGGATTGTACTCTCTAAAGCCTTACTACAAAAGGACTGTTCCTGATACCACAAGTTGCTTCAACCACACAGGAATATAGCACACAAACTATATTTTTTCTTTAATTTTTGTTTTGTTTCTATTTGTCACTATTAAATGAATTCTGCTTAATTGCTCTCTGACTATCCTGGCAGGAATTTTTAAACGCAGCCAATCCGCACCCAGAACATTATCAACTAATTATATTTCCTTTTTCTCTGCCCAGTGCATACTGGGCTAAGAAGTAGGCATTTATGTTCCTCGCCCTCAATGTCTAATGTAAACTAAAGTCTATCTGAATATTTCAAGTGGAAGTATTCACTCTTTATTTTTGTGTATAAACTGCAGCTATTAAGGAATAAGAGAATGGATTTGTAAAGCTCCTAGTGTTTTCCAAATAAACGATGTGAACAAAATGAACTGTAGCTTCAACTCTCTCATTACTTGCTGGAGTGTGTGTGTGTGTGGAGCCAAAATTGTGGCTTAAATGATAAATCTGTATCAAGGCACAAATGCAGTCCTTAATTCAACGGTTCAAAACCGCGTTATCAATTACACGATTTAATTGGAAGGGGGAGGGGATTAAGCTGTCACTTTGAAACGACCGCTATATCCTCAAAGTAAGTTAAAGTCCCCTTTAATTCGAAGCCCTATTTTTTTTTTTTGGGGGGGGGGGAGGTGGGAGAGAAGAACAGCAAAGAAACACGTTCCCGGTCGTCGTGTAAGAAGATAGGAGACAGTTCAAAGGCGGGGTCCTGTTTAAAATAGATCTCCCAAACAGCTTTTGTGTCGTAACGCCGAATCTGATTGGCTGGTAAGGTAGGACGCACGAGGCGGAGTTTTTTTCACGGCATGCGACAAGGAAACGACACACAGCGAGGAACGAGAGCGCATGCGCACGCGTGGGATGGTTTAAACATCCTTGCTTTAGTCTTCCTGTGTGGAAACTTCAATCAAGCGCCGTCAAAAATACTGTATTTTAATGTTAGCTTTTTCGTAGATCAAGTGGACTAACATTAAAATACAGGAGCTAACGTTAAAGGCAGGGATTAGTTTTTAAGGTGCCACAAGGTGTGGGGTTTGCGTGTGCCTTGTTTTCTCTGATATACTTGCAGGGTGTTTGCAACGTAGAAAAAGCGAAAATTTTAAATTTCACCTCCCACCTGCCATTTGTTGATGAATATACAGTACATAAACGACACTCCTCGTTTTCAGTTGTGCCAGACTGAACGGAGAGTGTATAATATTGCTCTTTTTTTTTTTTTTTTTGCAACTACATAAACTACACAAAATATAGTTTAGTAGTGCTGGGTACTTATTTTACCAACCTCGAAAGGATGGAAGGCTGAGTCAACCTTGTGCTCTGGTCAGGATCAAACAACCTTTAGGGGAATACAGTGGCTCAAGCGACATAAGACTGGAAGGCAGGAGGTTAGAAGTTCGATTTCCAAGTACTGCAGGACAGAATGAGCTCCTGTATTTGTCCTGCTCCTGCCAACCTAGCAGTTCAAAAGCAAGAAATTGCAAGTACAGTAGGTAAATAAGGGCCACTTCAGTGGGAAGGTAACAGCATTCTGTACACTCCGGTCTCTAGTCATGCCTGCCACATGACCACGGAAATGTCTGCAGAAGCAGACAGTGCTGGCTCTTCTGCTTTGAAACAGATGAGCACTGAACCCTAGAGATGGATACAACTGGCTTTCGATTAAAGGAAACCTTTTCCTTTATAGCAGCTTAACCATTATGCCACCAAGGTTCCTACCAGACAGGTAGTCTTGTTATAGTTTAGTAGTGCTAGAATTTTTGTTAGTACTGTCCAGGCCAGGAATATGGATCAATATTATTAAATGACATGCCTGAACATGGACAAAGAGGACGACTAGTTCTTAGTTCAAAACTTTGTTAGCATTATTTCTAGGTAGACTATTAAATCCCATGATGGTTGTATAGTTCAGTAGTTTAAGGTATCAAGAGGCTGGATGTTGGATTCCCCACTCTGCCTCCAAGGAGAACCACCAGCCTGCAGAGCCTTGTGCAAGCTGCGCAATCCCAGAATTTCCCCAGAAGAAGAAGGGAATGGTAAAACCTATTTTTGCCCGAATTTTTTCTCAATGAAATTTCACTTGGATATAGTATTGATCCTGGTGGGATTCAAGGATATCATTTGGGGAAAGACTGTAACCTATCCACTCAGGAAACAGAAATAGAAAATGAGGCAACAGATAGCAATTTCAAACCTTGGCTGAAGATAGCTATCACCAGGAGAATAGTTTGACTTCATGGTCACCAGTTGGTCCAAGGAGAGAAATGGGTTTTAGGTAGATATGCTATGTGGCTTTGTGAAGAGTTACTGGTTTGGATCCTCAAGGCTGCAGGTAAATAGAACAACTGTATCTAGATAACAGAATGCCTTGTAAGAGAACACTCCTTTGTAGAACACCTTTGTGATGAAACACTTCTTCCAGTATAAAACCCACTACCCTCCACCCCCATTACAACACTTCCTCTTCAAGTGACATCAAAGAAATGAGTGAACACCAACATATGAAAGATGTCTTAATATGCACTGCTTGTGTATCATATGCCAAAGCCCATTTCAGACTGACATCTTGGTGTATGCTTCTCTAAAATCTTCTTCATAATTTAATATGTGTCAGCACAGAATGTATCATGGAGACTTGCATGCAAGACTTATCAGTTTGCAAACCTCATCTTGTTCAGAGGACATTGAGTACTGGAGAAACCAGTCAGAGTAGCAAATACTGTAAAAGGATCTGTCATGAGTTTTGGCCCTATACAATACCAGGGAGGTAATCTTGTACATTTCACATCCCAAGTGTGAAAAAGCAGATTAGTGTGATTTCAAGGTACTATCTACTCATTTCTGGCTTCATTTGAAAGATCTGCCAGCTTTGGAAATAGAATACAGTACAATGCTAAAGCTGTACAAGATGTGAGCTTCTTGAATTTTCCCTTGTTTCCATTTAGGATCTCTGCAATAATTATTCCCTTAATAGTAGTGCATACATCATATGACAGCACAAACTGATTTCTAAAACTCTCACTTTCACTCAAGAGTACAACAAAAATCTTTGTTGATGGGATGAGGAGAAAAAAGCAAGTTGGTTCACTAACAAAACATTATGGTCTGATAATGACTATTCTCAAAAGCATACCCCACAACCACTATTTGCTATTGTGTAGTATTTGTTTTAATTACATATTAATCTCATCTATGAATGACTTTCCATTTTCCTATCAAATTTTTGCACAATTTAAAATTATGGACATATCTGTTCATGAAATACAGGTAAAATTTAAAATAAAATGTTAAAATAATTAGGTTGTTTTTGACTAGAAATGGGCTACTTCAGTGGCGTTATCTGTACCTGTTATTTGTATATGTGGTGGAGCATAAATTGCATGCACATAAATGCAGCATTGGTTAACTTTCTCTACATTCACAGAAAATTTGTTTTGAATCCAAGTAGTCTCATTTTACCTAATTTTTAAAATCTTCCTACTTTGCTTAGAAATCTGAGTGATTTACAGATGGTCTTGTCCTGGTGAGGGTCACTCTTCAGCACCCATCCATTTGGTAAAGTGACAATGCCAGCCAAATAATAGATTTTTTTCCTGTTGGGGTGGATTTTAGGCAGCCAGTAATAATCCTACATTATTCATTAAGAGCTACATTTACTTGTTTGGCATGTTCTGATTTATACCATGTGACACTAGCATATTCTGCTGTGGAGTACAGAGCTGTTCTTATTTTTTGTGGGTGTGCACCCCAGTCTCACCTAGCCAGTTTCCTGAGTGTGTTATTTTTGGCCGCAACTTCCTGCTTAAATATTTAGATTTTTTTTATTATTTAAAAAATTAAGATCAGGGTTTGAAAAGTGAGACTCCAGTTTTTTAATTTGTTTCAAAACCCTCTTCTATATGCTGGGCTAGATTAAAGATTTGAGCCACACAGCTCTTGCTTCATCTGAAGCCTGCCTGTTCTGAAATTAGAAGTGGTTCAATTATAGGGGCTTGACCAGTGGTGAGCTCCAATTTTTTTTACTACCACACTGTGGGTGTGGCCTACTTAGTGGGCATGGTCTACTTTGTGGGTGTGGCCATGTGACGGTGGGCAATCTAGTCATGCCTGCCCAGTGGTGGGATTCAATTTTATTTTACTACCTATTCTGTGGGAGTGGTATGGTGGACGTGATCAGGGGAAAGCCCTGCACTGCACCCGAATTAGGACTACAGTAATACTTCAGATAACGTTTGCACCAGATAAGGCTAAAACTGCATAACGTTAAGCAATATGGAAAAAATTGCATTGTATAACATTGAAATCCTATGGGATGTATTGCATAACGTTTGCTGAAGCCTGTGCCAGTTGCAATGTATCTCTATGGAGTTTTAACGTTATGCGATTCATCCTGAGGGATTTTAATGTTATGCGATGCATGTATCGCATAATGTTAAAAATTGGATAACACTAAGACTCGTGGAACCAAGTTTTACTGTTATCCGGGGTATTACTGTACTTTATTTAAAAACTTGGATGGGTAGGGGCAGCCAGAATTTCTGCTACCGGTTCTAGTGAACTGGTGCAAACTTGTTGAAGCCCACCACTGGGCTTGACAATTTAACATCATTCATTCAAACACTTAGAGAGATTGGCTTTTAGCTTTTGGGATCTGATGGTTCTTTTCCTGGTTTCATTATAATGATTCCTTTTGTCTTCTGTCCTATTTTTTGGATTTGTTTGCTTGTCTGGCAGTTATTAAAGAATGGAAGGAGCCATTCCTTTGTGTTTTGCCCAAAAAATTTTATTTACTTGACCCAGATATCAACAAGTTCTGTCGCTCTGCCTTTGTGCTTTAGTTGTGCATCTGGGAGAAAAGGATGGAAGCAGCAGTGGGAGAACAAGGTATGCATCTATACATATGTACTTTGGAGCAGCTGTTATGAGCAAGGATTGGCAAGAATGTTTTATATTTAAATGGTAGACATTTAAACTAATGCAGCTGATAAGCCTTTAGGGAAGAATAAATGGAAAGAGTATGTGTACGCGTCATCTTCCTGGTTCTGCCTTCAGCTCTGTAATCTCCCATTAGTCATGCCATTGTATACTTATGTAATATTAAGGAACAGCCTAATTAATTATGAAATAAGTAGGCAAGAGGAGACATTCTGTGTGCAGCAAACCGGGAAAGAAGTAACACAAGGAAATTATTGTTCACATCATGGCTTGAAACTATGCATGTGGTAGAGGTCAGTAGGAATGTGAAGCTAGTTTACATGACTTAAACTCTACTTCTTCAAGTGATGTATCTGTTCCAGATATTGGCTATCATCATGGTGGTAGTCTTCCTATTCTTAACTCTTTGGAACAGTTCTTCCAAGGACACTCTATTGTGCTTTAAAATAGTCCATACTGGGTACCATTTTAAAGTTGGGCAAGAAAGCCCTTCCTTTTCTTCAGGGCTCGTGTGTTCAAGCGGTGACTGAATAGGGGCAGCCAGCAGAATGGTGGCAGTTGCAGTAGTGCCATTTTGGGTAGAGATCCTTGGGAAGAGAGGCCCTGGATGTAGCAGACTTCATGGCTGAAGAATTGAGAGACTGGTGTGGAATGTCCTCGGAAGAACAGTTTCAAGGAGTTAAGAATAGGAAAGCCTTTGCCGTGATGATAACCAACATTTGGAAGGGATCATTTATTTATTTATTTATTTAGTCACACTTCTTTTTTTTCATTGAAGACATTTTATTCCCTATTCATAGTTCACAGCATTACAAAAATCCTACAGATTTAGTCTGTTTTTCTTTTTTTTAACAAGAAATACAGCATAATTGTCCACATTGAAAAAATCAACAAAACAAAACAAAAAAAATTCAGTATCACAAAACAAAACAACAACAGAAACAAATAAATACATTCCCCCTCATCCAACCCCATACTTCCCAAAATCCCAAAACAACACAACATAAAACAGAATCATCCTTCACCCAACCCTTCATCTTCTTGTTGTCTTCTCTCCCCTATCCTTCCATTGAAGAACTGGCTCCGAGTGTCAAAGAAGGGGAGGGGAGACCGGAACTAAGGCAAGTTCTCATTGATGTTTAAAGGCATCAGTTAAGCCTTATTATTCATAACTAAACAGCTGCTTTCTTTCTCGTTTCTTTCAACCGTTGGTTGTTTACCATTCTCTTTTCATTGCTTTTCTTTTAGCATGTCCTAATTAAGTTTTCAATCCTTATAAATCTCTAACCTTCGTTGACCATAGTCATTTTCTTTTTCATGACCTTCTTATAAAAGTTCCCTTTTACCCTTCTCCTTCTCCTTAAATTTCCCGCTTCTTTTGTATTCTGTGCTATAATAATGTATTTTTCCTTAAAATTTTAACTCAACAAAAAAGGTATAAATTGATCAATCAACACTTCATAACATTTTAGACATTAAATTGACTTAATGCATACCACAAAATAATTACATTGTCAAATTTTCTTATTGGCTATATTGCCGCAAATTTCTTTTCCAAAAGAGACAGTATCGATTCTCCTTGAAATTACTAACAATGTTACTATTACAGGTCTATTACTTTCTAACAATTTGCCAGGAAATCCCTCTAATCTTAGCTTCCTTTAAAAAATAATAGCAATTCATTATTTACTTTCCAAAATTCACAGTCCTTTGCATTAAGTTTCATTTATTTACTACTATCACTAAATTATTGTTCTTTTTTTAAAGAAAAAGGCTCCAACCATTTCTCACCTTTTCTCTAAATATCCAATTCTTAGTTATCCATTCTGTCATTTTCCTTGCTTTAATTATCTTTAACTTCCCCTTCAACATTTTTAATTTTTTCTTCTACTATCGCTG
Source organism: Furcifer pardalis (assembly GCA_030440675.1). Classification (NCBI taxonomy): domain Eukaryota; kingdom Metazoa; phylum Chordata; class Lepidosauria; order Squamata; family Chamaeleonidae; genus Furcifer; species Furcifer pardalis. Next base: position 156,300,679 of record CP126893.1, read on the forward strand.
AGTTATTTCTTTTCTTTTTAAATATATATATATATATATATATACATACACCTACACATATATATACACATGTATACATACACCTACACCTACACCTACACACACACACACACACACACACACACACACACACACACACACACACACACACACACACACACACGCACGTATATATTTCTTTCCTTTTTCTCCTTCCTTTCTTCTCTTTTCATCTTTCTTTAAAGTATAATAACGACTCATTATTTACTATCCAAAGTTCACAATCCTTTAAATTAAATTTCTTTTATACAAATTAATCAATAAACACTTCATGGTGATTTAATAGTTATATCCACTTGCTAAATAGATTATAGGTTTTCCCTATAACTATAATACCCGAAAATTCTTTTGGTCCCTAAAAAAATGAGTCATATCTGTTTTTTTCCCTTAAAATTTATCTGCTAATATTATTACTATTGCAAAAATTTATAGAACTTACTGTATTTAAAAGCTCCTCTTTAATTTTCCTCCATTCTTTTGATCCTTCTTTGATAATATTACATGATTTTAATATATCCAGGTAATCAGTTTGTTTTCTTATGACCACCACTTTCCCCGCCCAGAAAAATCTCAACTGTTGAAATTGTTGCCAATTATAATTCACACCCTTATCTCTTAACAATTTAGTAATTGGTTTAATTTCCTTCCTCCACAATCTTTCTGTTTTTGTTAAATCCTGGTAAATATCCAATTGTTCACCCTCCATTTTTGGTACCTGTGTACTACTTTTCCTTAAGTAAGCCATCAACTTAAGTTTGGTATCCAAGCTAGTAAATTTTACCAAGACATGTCTTTTAAAATGTCCCATTTCTTTTCTTTCCCAGTCTATAAGCTGCTGATATATCCTCTTGTGTAAAATCCCCCCCCTCTTCAATTCATTCAACCATTTAATAATTCTTTCCCTCAACCTATCTGATTTACATTGTGGAATATTTTTTATCAGCAAATTCTTCTTTCTCGCCTCTGTCTCCAACTTATGCAGTCTTTTTTCTTGATTATCACTTCTTTCATTTCCCTCTTTTCTTTTTCCTTGAATATCTTTAATCAATTCTTCCACATATTTAGATTTTGTCTCTATTGCCACAATTTTGTCATTTGTTACTGACTTAAGGATTGCCAGCCAATCCCTTAAATCCTGTTGTTCTTTCATAATGTCTTTCATTTGTTGTTTAATATTTTTGACCTCTTCTTCCATAAATTTTGATTTTAATTCTATTGCCTCAGTTTTGTCATTCATTATTTTCTTAAAATTTTCCAACAAATTCCTTAAGTCTTGTTGTTCTTTCATAATATCATTCATTTCTCGCTTCCTTATCTCATTCAATGTATCCAGTTTCTTCTCAATTTTATTCCAAATGTCCATTTCTTTTTCCATTATGCCCAAACATTGTTTTTCTTCTTCTTGTTTTATCTGCCTCTATTCTTTCTTGTTCTTTTTCTAACTGTACCAGATCTTGTTTATCCGTTATAGCCATAGCTGTTTCCTTCATATCTTTAAATTCTCTTTTTACAGGTTTCATTTCTTCCTCTGCTGGGAAAGAATCTATATATGTCACTTCTTGAGATTTTTTAAACCTTTCCTCAACATTATCCAATTGTTCCCTCTCTGCTCTCCTCTGTTGGAGTTTCCTCTGTTGTTCCCGCAGTACAAGCAATTCAGCCACAGCTTTTTCTTTTCTTTCCTCTGATATCATCATTACCTTCTTTTCTCCTTTCTTCGACTGTCCCCATCTGTAGCTAAAATAGTCAAAGTCACTAAGTTTTTTAATGTGTTGATGACTCATTATTACTTTCCAGGTTCCCCACTACTATGTGTTAGATTAAGATTGTCTTCTCAGCTGTTCCACTTTAATACTCAATCTCTCATATAAAATCTCACCAAATCTCTGAATAGTAAGTCCAACACTCTCAAAGTAAATTAAGAGTATTCAAAGTTTCAGAATATGCTTATATTCTCTTTCCAGCTTTCCAGCTTGCTTTTTTAAAGTGTTTCACTCCCACTTTCTCAGACTCTGCACCGGGAGATTAATGGTGTTATCTTTTCTTCAGTCTAGTCAATTAAACCTCCCATCTGGTTGCCGAGCCTTAAATAAACATTGTAGTCCACAAACGGAAGACATTGAAAGATTTACAAGGGGGACTTATAAAGAGTTCACAGGCTTAAACATTTATATGTATGCCTGTTTGTTCAATAACTCCGTCTTCAGCGTCCTCCAGCGTCTTTTCAACTTTTTTCACTCCTCTTTGACTTCCTGAGTTCTCATTCCGTCTAAATCTTTTATAATCTTCACCCCCAACAACTCTCATCTGTCATTTTCTCAAATTTATCGCTAACAACCTCCATTTTTCACCTTTTTTCAAAGATCCATCACGCAGCCTGTTTGATGTGAATGTTACTCCTTCGCCATTTTGTTCCGGTCTCCTATTTAGTCACACTTCTAAGCTGTCCTCATGAATGACTCAGGGGGGCAAACAACAGTTAAAAACACAATCAACAATAAAACCCAGGATAAAATACTCACCCATCTCAGAAAGCTAACTTTAAAGGTTAAAAATTAAAAAGAGTTTAAAAGTTAAAATTCACCAATTATAATTGTGAGGGAGAGAGGGGGGGGGAGTCAGATTAGCCAGCCAGCTGGGGTAACCGCCTAGCCTGAACCCCACACCTGCCCTGCCAGCCATGTCTTCACACCCTTTCTAAATGCCAGCATCTCTGTCTGGAGATGCAACTCAGTTGGCAGAAGGTTCCATAGGGCCAGAGCGGACATAGAGAAGGCCCTCCTTCTGGTGCTAGAGAGATGTGCCTCTCTAGCCGATGGCACAACCAGAGAGCCTCTCCGGTCCACTCTGGTGGGATGGACAGATGTTCTTGGGGTGACGCAGTCTCTTATGTATCCTGGCCCATCACCATGTAGGGCTTTAAAGGTGATAACCAGCACCTTGAATTGCACTTGGAGGCAAACTGGTAGCCAGTGCAGCTCCCGGAGCAGTAGTGAGGCACAAGCATAGCGCCTGCACCCCATTATGATCTGAGCAGCCGTATTCTGGACCAGTTGCAGCCTCTGAATGGTCACCAAGGGCAGCCCCATGTAGAGCGTGTTACAATAATCAAGTCTGGAGGTCACCAAAGTGTGATCAAAGTGTGATCATGAGCAAGGAGTCCCAATCTAGGAGCGGGCCTAACTGGCGTACAACATGAAGTTGTGCAAAGGCTCTCCTGGCCACAACTGTGACCTGCTCTTTGAGCAGGAGTTGTGAGTCCAGGAGGAGGACTCCCAGATTACGCATCGGGTCTGTTTGTGGCAAAACAGCCCTATCCAGAACCAAAGGTGATAGCTCCCAAGAGAATGCAGGACCCCTGACTCACAACCACTAAGTCTTGCCAGGATTCAGTTGTAGTCTGTTGTCCCCCATCCAGACCCTTACAGGCTCCTGGTACCTGGATAGGACCTCCACTGCATTGCTTGTATCTCCACGGGCCGAGATATACAGTTGGGTATCATCTTCATATTGGTGATACCTCACCCATGGGAATGGATGATCTCACCCAGCAGTAGATGTTAAATAGGAGAGGAGAGTGCACCGAGCCCTGAGGCACCCCATATTGGAGGGGCCTAGGGCTGGACCTCTCGCTCTCCAACGACACTGACTGGGTCTGGCCCCTCAGGAATGAGGAAAACCAAGACCACACAGTGCCCTGGATCCCCAACCCTTGGAGCCTTTCCAGAAGGATACCGTGGTTGACGGTATTGAAAGCCGCTGAGAGGTCAAGAAGAGCCAGGACAGATGGATGTCTGCCATCCCGCTCTCTCCAGAGATCACCCACAAGCGCGACCAATGCAGTTTACATACCATATCCAGACCTGAAACCTGACTGGAATGGGTCCAGATAATCCGTTTCATCCAGGATCTCCTGTAACTGCAGTGCTACTGCCTTCTCAAAAATCTTATCCAAAAAGAGCAGGTTGGAGACAGGCCGATAGTTGGCCATCACCGTGGGGTCGAGAGCTGACTTCTTCAGGAAGGGGCGCACCAAGGCATGTTTTAAGGTTGCTGGGAAAAAACCCTTCCACAGCGAAGAATTAATGATAGTCTCAACAAGACTGTTAACATGAATTTGGAAATTATGAAAGGTTTCATATGTTGCACACACGGTCTGGAAACATAACTTGTTTAGACTCTGCCAGGAGATTGTGAGAGGGTTAGCCTAAACACAACATACTTCCAAGCTCTGGAAGGTATGACCTCCACATGCTTTTATGACTTGCTACAATATATAATTATAATTAATTATTTGGCGTCAAGGAAATTCCACCTCATGGCAACCCTTCCCAGGCTGTTCTTCACATTGAGTATTCAGAAGTCGTTTTTCTGTTCTCTTCTTTTTAACATACTCTAGGATCATGTAGTTTCCCAAGGTCACAGAGGTCGATCATTTCCCTATGAGGTAAATTATTTTTCTATGAGCTGGATTCTCAATTTTTGGTTTTGCAGCCCACTGCACCCTATGACTCAGTGATCCAGTCAGCAACACCAGCTTAATAGCATATTCTTTTTCTTGTAGTTCTGCCATATCCGAATCTGAATATTGGTGCTCCTCATGGCAATCAGCCATGAAGACTGTCCTGAGACTATAATGCAGTGGCCTTTCATCTGCCTTCTGCATTGCAGCATGACACCCGTACCACTGATCCAGCTCTGCAAGTCACTTTCTGGCCCTGAGCCATTTTGACACACAAAGTCCTCATCAGCCCCAGGCCAATATTGATGAAGCTGCTGCCTTCCTCAAGATGGATTCACGGGGGATTTAACCCACTTGGGGACCATCATCACCCTTTCCTGTGGACTTTGTCGCTTGAGCTGTTAGTCCTCAGGAATGTTAGGTTAGTTAACCACTGCCTGACATTCAGTGTTGAGTTGCTGGCAGTATAGTCTACTCTATTAACATTGCAGAACAACCTGGCCAGACAGACACTAGCACATAGCAACTAACTATTGACAACAGGTATGTGAGATAATAGAAGCAGTGATTATTCTGAACAAATGGTTTTCAGGTGTGAGAAGGAGGAAATTAGGCAGATGTGTGTGTGTGGGCCAGTCGAGCCCAGTCTTCTTCTGCCAAAATGAAGCCACTTTCTTGGGTTTGTCATTGGCCAAACTTAAGTCCTCATGTTTCTTCAAGCCTAGTTCACAGGATGAAGAGAGACTAGGGGAGGATGGCCCCTAGGAAGCAAGTCTTCTAGAACATGTTGACATAGCTGGAACTGGTTAATGAGAAACAGCTGAATGGAACTGGGGAGGGTGGGCAAGGATAAAAAAGTAGGCAGAAAGTGGCTTGAAGCCTTTATCACCCCAGCGGGCAGCGGAAACAGAGGAATTGTATGATAGGAAAGAAGTTGGGCAGCCAGTTCTGTGAGTCAGCAGATGAGAGAAGAGCAGCAGGTGACACTTTTCCATCTTGAGAGGACAGAAGCTGGGCAATCCGTCTCCATCTTTATGCATGGCACCGGGGCGGCAAGTGAGAAGAGGTCTGGCAAGAGAAGGCCTGAGCCAGGAGAGTCCACAGAACCTGCCTCCTTCTATCCATTGGTTACAAGCCTTCTCTGCAAGAGGCACATTCCATGTGAAAGCTGGCTTCCCACCCCTGCCTCCCAGGACATGGACTTTGGGGGGATCACATCAGGTTTTGAAATAGCCCTTGCCCTTGTGTGCTAGCCATTGTAAGGTCACCATTGCTCGAAAGCCCGTTGTGTCTGACTCTAGGGTTTGGTGCTCATCTCTGTTCACAGTCAAAGAGCCAGTGCTGTCTGCGCCTGCAGACATTTCCTTGGTCATGTGGCAGGCACGACTAGACACCAGAGTGCACAGAATGCTGCTTAATTTCCCACCAAAGTGGTACCTATGTATCTACTTGCAATTTCTTGGTTGGCAGGAGCTGGGATAGAGACAGGCACTCACCCTGTCATGTAGCACTCGGCAGTGGTGGGCTAAAAAAAAAAAAACCTACTACCACACTGTGCACTTGGTATGGTGGGCGTGGCCAGGGGGAAAGCCCTGTGTGGCACCAGAATTAGGACTACTTTATTTCAAAACATGGATGGGCTGGGCCAGACAGAATTTCTGCTACCGGTTCTGGCAAACTGGTGCGAACCTGCTGATGCCCACCATTGGCGTTCGGGTCTTGAGCTGCTGACCTTCCAGTCATCATTCAGCGTTTTAATCACCAAGACACTCAAAAATTAAATACTCGCCTCCTTAGAGGATTTAAAATTTCAGTTTAATGCAACTTCAGTGAAAGGCAACATTGCTGAATTCTGACATGAGTTGTTAATCAAATCAGAGAACTGAATTTGTATTCAGAGTATGAGATACGGTACTACGGTACATTTGTCCTCAGGACTGGCCCTACCAATAAGTACAATGAGGCATTCACCTTGTTCCGCAAGGTAACTGCTGCTCCTCTCAGTACTTGTGAATTGAATCTAACTTCAAAGTTGCCAACAGAAAAACAGGCTGATGTTTGCCAGATTCTGTGGCAAACAGAACTTCATCATTTAGCTAGGAACCTGGCAAACATCAGCCTGTTTTTGTGTTGGCAACTATGAAGTTAAATTCAATTCCCAGTCCAGTCAGCTTCTATACATAGAATAGAGCTAAAGTATAAGTATAGGATGTGAGTTTGTCCTTTGCTTTCGATGAGTGTTTCCCAACGTTTGCTTTTTGGACTTCAATTCCCAGAAGTCTTAGTCAATTCCTCAATAAACAAAACAAAATAAAAAACAGTGTAGCACTTTAAAGACTAACTGCTATATTTTTATTGTTAGCTTTCGTGGGTCAAGTCCACTTCTTCCGACAAGGAGTGAAATTTACAGGCATGGTTTTTATACACCAAATTCAGGGGTCAAAGGGAGCAGGGTGTGTTCAAGCAAAATGACAGACAAGAAGCAAGCACAACAATACAGCTTCCCACAGCCATCAGCAACAATAGATTATTCAGATTAGCTCTAAATCTCTCTCTTTCAATCTCAAAAGGTCTGAGAAAGCACATTCTGGTCTCGGATCAACCTTTGACCTGCAAATAAAAACACTGTACCTGGTTACTTACTGTTTTGGTAAAGAGAATTGGCAGGAAAGTTGTAATATAATATATAAAATATCTAGCAGCATATAGCAATCCGTGTATCAAATTTTATAATGTCCCAGAAACCCTTTGCTAATATTTAATCCCCTGTGATGGGTGTCTAACAGATGAATGTATTTTATTACTGCTGTCTCCCTTTCAATCCTAGTTTTGTAATTTATCTGTTCCAGAATTGTAACTTTCAGGTCTTGGATAGATAGATATTTTGTTTTGTTTTCTGATATTGATATGCCTGAACCACAGACTAACACGGCTACTATTCCAAAAAAAATTCAATTCCTCAAAGCACTGATCAGCCAATATACTGATCTCTGCTTCTGGGAATTGTACTCCCTCTGTGGGGTGTGGGCCCCATGCTGGGAACCACTGCTTTAGATAGTAAAGTGTTCTGGGCAATCCCTGTTTAGCCTGCTTTTCTGGATCAGTCCCATAGGATCACCCACATTTGAGAAGAAAAGGGAATTTTCACAGAGCACCTCAAATTGTTACAGTTCTCACCAGGATCATAGTTCAGCCACTGTCTTCTGTCCTTAACACTGCCCTCATCCTCACCATTTTTAATAGCAAGTAACATAGGTTGCTGTTGCTCAAAAGCCAGTCGTACCCAACTCTAGGGTTCAGTGCTCACAGCCAAAGAGCCAGTGCTGTCTGCATCTTCAGACATTTCTGTGGTTATGTGGCAGGCATGACTAGATACCGGAGTGCACAGAATACTGTTTACTTTTCAACCGAAGTGGTACCTATTTATCTACTTGCAATTCTTGTTTCTGAACTGCTAGGTTAGCAGGAGCTGGGACAGACAGGAGCTCACTCTGTCATGCAGTACTCAGGTCTTGAACTGCTGACCTGAACAGAGAACTCCTATTTGTTTTGCCCAGTGTTATACAATGAGCTCATTCCTTGCTGTTTATAGAATAAGTTGCGTACATATTCATTTCCCCATCATTACTACTTCTACACCTACTGGTTTTTGTCAAGTGTTTAAAACAAAGTAGGTACTTCCCCCTGACTGAAACAATTGCCCTACCTTGCAAGCTTACTGTCTTAGATCAATAATTAGGTTGTGACAGAAGAGGGTGTGAGCATCCAAGGTCAAATAATAATTTCCCAGCCACTGGCTGTGTTGCAGGTCTAATTCATTCCATTTGATGTATGTTATACAAGAATTCTTTTTCACTTTCTTAATTTGGGAGGCTGAAATAGTCAAAGATAATCACCAAAGGTTTCTTGGCACTTTAAGGTCTAGCACACAATAATAATAATTTTGTGTCAGAAATTATTCTGGATTGAAAGGATTTTTGCGGAAGAAACACTGCTCAGGGAACACCCAAATGAGGTTCCTTTCATGGGACAGAGACAGGTGTTCAATCTGTCATGCAGTACCCTGGTCTCGAACTGCTGACTTGCCAGCCTTCCAGCTTATTAACCACTGAGCCACTGCATCCTCTTACTAACACATTTGTCTGGCACAATCTTCTGTGGACTCCCACTTCACTTAAACAAATGCACAAACATTTATGTCTGATCAGTGTTGGGCACCACCAGTTCGCCAGAACTGGTAGCAGAAATTCTGGCTGGCTCTGGCCATCCAAGTTTTGAGGATAAATTAGTCCTAATTCGGGTGCAATGCAGGGCTTTCCCCTTGGCCACACCCACCATACCACACCCACAGTCTGGCAGTAAAAAATTTTTGGAGCCCACCATTGTGCCTGATTCTTCTTCTTCTGTGTCTAGCCCAGACATAAAACTTCCAGAATAGCAATTGCATGAAGCCACCTCTTGGTGAACTCATCCCTTGTACCTTTTGCCTGACCTAGTGTGAGAAAGATTAGCTGGCACAAGGTTGCCATTGCCCGGGATACACCTGATTGTGATTAAAAAATACCACAGTCTTTGAGGAGGCTCTTTATGTGTACCCCATTAATGCCAGATAAAAACTTCCCATTTTTGTTTATTGTTCGTGAAAACCAGGCAGAGAAGCTTCTAGAAACTAAAATCATTGTTTGCCTCATAAGAACATTGGATTCTTCTGTTCATCATCTAAATACATGGTTCCCAACATGGGGAACACCGTGTGTGTGTGTTGATTTTTAAGGGGGGGCAATTCAAGAATAAGTTATTAATGGCCTTTTAGGGTTCCTCCATGTGAATAGGAGTTCTTTTTTTGAATAATAAGAATTATATATCACAGGCAGTGGTGGGATTCAGCAGGTTCACCAGTTTGCCAGAGCCGGTAGCAGAAAAACTGGCTGGCCCTGCCCATCCAAGTTTTGAAATAATGCAGGGCTTTCCCCCTGGCCACACCCACCATACCACGCCCACAGAGTAGGTAGTAAAGATTTTTGTATCCCACCACTGATCTTGTGTGTGTGTGTGTGTGTGTGTGTGTGTGTGTGTGTGTGTGTGTGTGTGTGTGTGTGTGTGTGTGTGTGTGTGTGTGAGAGAGAGAGAGAGAGAGAGAGAGAGAGAGAGATCAGGTTTTTAGAGATGCTTAGTTGGGGCATGGCCAAAAAAAGGTTGGGTACCACTAATATAAAGGAAGATGATTCTGCAACCTTAAATTTTCTTCCCTGAGGCAAACTGTAAGAGCAATCAAATGGGAAAAAGGGACTGCATCTGATTGCATAGAAAAAGCTCTCACAGGATTGTGCCATAAGCAAGCTTGGAAAGGAGTCACATCCTTCTTCTTCTTCAGGTGCTGTATCCGTTCTGGATATTGGCTATCCTCATGGTCATAGTTTTCCTGTTCTTAACTCCTCGGGACAGTTCTTCCAAGGGCATGCTATACCGGCCTCTCAGGTTCTTCAACCACAAAGTCCGTCTACATCCAAGGCCTCTCTTCCCAGGGATCTTTCCTTGCAGAGCGAGTTGGAGAATTCTATACTTTATGTTGTTCCTCATGATATGGCCAAGATATTGGAGCTTTCTTTGCTTAAAAAAAGAAAATAAGTAATTTGATGTTTATTAGAGAACTATATCTGAGGTAGGAGAGTGATAGAAATCCTAGCTTTTGTTAATGAATGGATTATTTATTTATTTATTTATTGCATTTCTATACTGCCCATTTGGGTGGGACTCCTCTCTGGATGGTGTACAAGCAGATAACAAATAATAACAGAACGCAGAACAAATCAAAACAGACAGTCAACAAATACATTAAAAATAAAATAAATGGACATATTGCTTGCATTTGTAGGCCACTTGACATACAGGGAATAGGGCTGTAGTCTGATCTTCACCCATTCCTAGGCTTGATCTTTTTAGTCCAGCAGTAGAACTACAATCTTTTGGGGACAGACTGGAATAATTCCCCAGTAGACAAAAGAAATGCTTTAAGGGAGATCACTCCCAAGAAAGTGATCCTTTCCAATGCAATATCTGTCTCTTTCTCTAGCTGTCTGTCTGTCTGTCTGTCTGTCTGTCTGTCTCTCTCTCTCACACACACACCAGGAGCTATGGTTGCCCCCTTCATCTCTAGAGAAGAAAGACAAGGTATTCCCTTCCTGGATGGAGAAGAGACAAGAAAGAAGTAAATGGCATCAACATCCCTAACGAGAGTACTTTAAGAGCTCATTAACACTGAGCATTTGTTATACTTTCCTTGCAACGATGACACTGGTACCATGTCCTAGTGTTGACACAACACAGGGTTGAAAGTAGTCCACAGAGCCAAAGGACTTCAAAAATTTGCTTTCCAGATCCTTTTATGCCATTGCCAGCTGATGGAGTATTTTTCTTCTGCTTTGCTCCAATTTAATCCAGTGCAGACTCTGTTTATGTCTATCAGAGAACAAACAAAACAAAAATGTTTTAGCACTTTAAAGACTAACTTCTGTATTTTAATGTTAGCTTTTGTGAATCAGGTCCACTTCATCACACATAGGAGTAAGACCATGTAGACTTTCATATCACAATGTTCTGTGCTGATTGAAACACTTGTAGGTGTTTGTCAACTGATGACATTTCCTTACAGATTTTTTTCCCCTTGCTGGCCAATCTCCATTTCTCCACACCTATGGACAGGAAAGGCAAAGATACAACGGAGGAAAAAGTGAGAGGAGAGTGACTTAGATGGGGAGAGGGCAGAGGAGATAGACAACAGCTTGTGTTGGAATGAGATCTCGGGGAGCAATTCTAGATTGTGTGAATATCCCAATATCCCCATCTGTGGATGGAAAGACCAGGTTGATCTAATCATATCTGCAACCTTTCCATGCTGTGTCCGAAGCCGCTGGGCTTTGGACATAGAGCGGGTGCCTCTTCCCCCCACCCTACTGGCCCCTTAGCTATGGGTCCAGTAGCATGGGGAAAAGAAGCACAGCCCGGATGGGGTTCGGAAGAAGCCTAGCGCAGCCCAGCTGGGCTGTGCTAGGCTTCTTCCGAACCCCATCCGGGCTGTGAATGACTTCAGGGACAAACCTCTTGGTTTGCCCCCGAAGTCAAGTTGACCCTAGGGTAGCAATCACTAGCCTAGTGTCAGTTTGACTTCAGGGACAACCCGCGCGGTTTGTCCCTGCATCAGACAACGCTAAAAACCGGATAGCGACATGACTTGTGGAACCAAGTCATAACGTTATCTGGGGTATTACTGTATGCCGCTTTTAAAAACACATGCAATATGAAAAGAGTAAGACTGTAATCTCTAGCATTTAAGAAGTGAGGGAAAGGTGTGGGGATTATTGCTTTGGAACAATGATACAATGGTATCCTCTTATTCTCTAACCTGGGAAGGAAAATCTATGGGTCACATTTCCTTTCATCATTCCAACTACCTCTTGCCAAATTATTCCTGGTAGGAGGGTGCCCTCCAAGCATTGTGTCTTCTCTGTTGAAATGACAGCAAAACTCCACACCCTGACAGCCTGGGAAGCCCAACCCTCTATCCCAAGTCAAGGAATATAAACGGCCTCCTGGGAGAGAGTCTGGAGCAATTTGGCTTTGCACGGAAACAGTCTTCCTGAAACAGATGAAGTGGGACCGGGAAACCCAAAGGATGAAGCTCAACTCAGGCAGGGTGAAATTTGCCTTGGTCCTCACCATGACTCTCCTTCTTCCAGGTAGGAAGAAGATAAGAACAGGTTGCAAATTTAAAAATAAGTGGCCAGCCTGGATAAAAGGGCATTTTATTAGGGCCGCTAGTACCAATATAGTAAGGTGTCACTGGTAGCATCTAAGGATAGCTCTGTGGTGAGAATAAAAAGGGCTATTCAGCCCTGACTCCTGTCTCTGAGAGTAGCATGGCATGGATGCCTGAAGGAGGGCAGAGTAACACAAAATCCTAATAGCCAGTATTACCACTCCGAGTGGTCTTAAGTCTTGGAGTCATCTTGTGCTAGTTGATGCTTGTGAGTATATTCTGGGAGATGAATTTCCCCTTCTAACTGCATGTGAAGATATCTAGTTGGAGAAAGGGTAGTTTAGACATGCCTGATGTACAGGACCAGTATACTTTTGTATACTGCTGTTTTATTTCCTGTTTTTTATGAATTTTTAAAGTTTTTTAAGTTTTTAATTATTAGTACTCCATTGGTTTAGCTTATGATCGCATTTTATCTTGTAAGCCGCCCAGAGTCGGGTATACCCGATTGGGGCGGGATAGCAAATGTGAGTAAATATATAAATAAATAAATAAATAAATAAATACTTCACTCTCACAGTGAAAGGTAGCTGGCATGCTACGGGTGTCTAATTTCCTCTTTTCTCTTGGATTATATAGCTCACAAAACTGTAGAAACTGTTTCAGTAGGCCAGAGAAATAATAAAAATGGTTTGTTGTTAGAGCAAGTTGTTTCCCACCCCAAAGAATAATTCCTTGTAAAATAGGTTATGCTGATAAATGTAGACTTGGTTAAAGGTACCCAGTAAATTTCATGGCTGAACCAAGATTTGTAGGGCAAATTATAAGCATATGCTTTAAAACCCTTTCACTTGGACTGGATCCTACTGGTGACCAACATGTAGAGGAAATTTTGTAAACATTTTGTAAAAGTTTGAGATGACTATTCTGTCAATAAAGATACATTTAGCTACATTTCCCCATTTTCCCTGTGTATGGCGACTTTTGGGACACCCGGTATTTGGCACAAATTTCCATGGATTGTAGACCTCGATGTATTTGGAGAACTATGCAAAGTTTCTGTCAAATGAAATGTTCTCATGTTTAATGTTCTACAAGACTCATAGCAGCAGTTCCCAAGGGTTTCAAGAAGATTCCTTTTTTAGCTCCACTTGGATATCTCTGATGTTCCATCCAAGGACAAACCAGACCCAGTTGTGCTCAGCAGCTATCCCAACTAGACTAGAGTTTAGGTTGGTATGGCAGCCTCTGAAAAGTTGTTGTACCAGTTATTTTGCAACAGTGCCCCTGGGATTTCCATCCTCCTTCATTTATGTTAGATCCTCAGGCCTTGGACTCTATTAGTCCAAGTTATTGATGCTGCTCTACCCCCACAGAAAAGGAGGATGCTCGTCAAGTCTGTCAATCTGGTAAAACTGGATTATATATGGAGTATGTTCAAAACATCATCCTACCTCTCTCAGAACTACTTGCCAAGCTTAATTCAGTTTTTACTTGTACTGGTTTGGTTGTACACCTTTCATTTAGACTCAAACACTAAATGTAGGTTGAGGAATGTTATCCCACTTCACAAAAACTACAGGCTAGGCTTTCTGGTTTTTCTTCAGCATTCTTCCTTTTCCTTCTCTTTTGCAGCAACATCTATGGACTATATTATGGGATAGTATGAGGGTTTCAAGGTATTTGGACTAGCACCTGTATTGGGGTACTAGAATGTGGGTGGTACCTCCAAACATGCATGCACACACACATTAAAAGGAAGGAAGATATCTGTGTATGCTACCTTGCACACATTGAGGGAAAGAAAGAATATAAAAGCAACTACTAAATAAATAAACACTTAATTCTTTCCACACCAGCACTTCAGATGGGGAAGAGTGCTCGTCTTACAAAGAGCATAGTCCAAACTACAGTTTCAACAATCCCCTTTGCCAAGCCATCATAATGATGAAATTGTTATGTGAACCGACCAAGACCCTCGTGTCTGATTCTTGTCATCCTGTTGTTTTAGTTTGTGCCTCTAAATAAATAGTCTTAAGAAGTTTATTTTCTTATTTGGAGTGTGTCTCGTGGCGGTGGTAGTGGTGGGGACCATATGTACTAGCCTTGATAGCCATTCTGAGCTCTTGTAAACTCCAGGAAGTGGCTTACTTTATGGAGTTAACCTACTTCACATTTGTTCTCCCTCTTTTCCTGCTGCCTTCTGCTTTCCTGCCATTAGACATCCCTCCAAATAGCAAAACTTGGCAACTGGTACATTAGACATTCCATTGGAAACTGGCCAGTTTCTATTTTGCATTCACATGTCATTCTATCTTACCTGCTAATTAAATTCCTTACTGATCCCAAGAACTTCTTGCAACAAAACAATTATGACATTAATTTCACTTCGAATGAACTAGAAAACCAATATGGTCATTGAAGCAGAGCTTTGAAAAGTTATTTGTTGGACACAAGAAAAGTCCTGGTGGAGCTAATATAGACCTTGGGTTAACTATCAGTTGGTTTTGAGCTGTGCCCCAGAGTTTGTTCTCCAGCAGTTGGTACTGAAGGCACAAATACACAACAAGAGAAACGAATAGGGAGTTTGGGCTTCCCCAGGTCTGTTTGAATTATTTGTGCACACATGGAGAGGAAGAACATGTCTTAACAGCTTTATTTGCAGCTTGTTAACATGGCTCTCTTGTAGTCTTCCTAATAAGCTGTAAACAAAGGTAGAGTTCCAATGTCCTCCTCTCATTTCCTGTTCGTGTTCTCGGTATCTTTTTTCTTCTTATCTGGGTGCCCTGATGCAACAGCACTGGCAACAAGCTGCTAAAAATCCATATAATGTCTAGGGAACAGCAGAGAGCAAGAGATTGTTGGTTCAAGTGATCATATAGCCTGGCCCAATGTGATTGGATCCAATGTAAGAAAAGTAGAAGTCCCAGAGGCAGAAACTATGGAATTGCCGGGTGGGGTGGAGAATCTGGGCTAATTCAAATTTCCTTTAATATCACATATTCAATAGAAACAATATGAATCAGCTTGTCCCAATCAAAGACCATTTCCCACATTTTTGAACCAATGCGACTGCATCCTTATTCAGGCACGAAACTTCTGGCCTTAGCGTTGCCATTTGCTTGCCAAAATTAATAGTTTTCATTTAGCTTGAAATATTGGTGAAATTAGCTATGCTGACTGCAAAGGTATCTAAGACCACCTGGTTCTGTCACCATATTTCACAGTAGCATATTCCATATGTAAATTATGCGCCATTCAGAAGTATTTTAAATCCATTCTGGATTTATTGCTGGCCTGTTTGATTGTATACTCCTTAATTCTAACGTTATGAAAGAACTGTTGGAATAGATAAATTGACTTAATTCATCCGGACTAATGAACCTCTTATTTGTATCAGACAATACTTATCCTAAAAACTGCACACTTCTCTGAATATGCTGTAGTTCTCCACTTCAAAAAATGCATGCAAAATTCATATTTGGGGAAAAGAACATACTGTACTGTATATCATTTTAAAAATAATATTAATTTATTTAAATGACTTATTAAAATATCTATTTAGAGGAAATACATACAGTTTTTAAAATTCACAGAAGACACGATGGAACAAATGTATGAATAAAGACTTTTCAGACTGGCAATTAGAAATAGATGCTCCAGTCTATCCTATATATATTGCAAGAGTAGTCTGGTATTCCAGATGTAGCTTCTGTTCTATCCACCCCTGCTTTCTGTTGCTTGGTGCTGAAGGCGAATGGAATTTACCGGAATTTACAAGCTGTCATCTACTGAATGAGGTTTTATTTTGCCAAAATTGCACACTTGTAAAGGGGGATTTCTAATTAGGGGATTTTTACTTAGCAGGAGCTGATCCACAAATGTAGCCTGTGGTTACCAGCCAGGAACTATTTCACATGTGTAATAATGGGAAGTGAGATATTTTCCAGCAGTTAGATATTTTCTGCTTCCTAGGATGTCTAACACAGATCTGTGTGCCATTCCAGTTACTTCCTGTACATGAAATAAGAGTGGGTGCCATCTTGTATATATTGTTTCAAGTAGCAAGGAGTTTTTGGGTTACCCAGGCAATGCTCCGTTTGTATTCTGAACCACATGATTTGACAGTGGGCACTGGTCATTCTCTGGGGTGATATTAATCCATCAGATCTGAATTCCTACAATCCAGTAAAGATGTGATAAATATGACAAACAACTTAATTGGTTTTAAGGTGGAGTTTGGGAGTTTCCCTCATGAGAGAAGCTGACAATTAAAATTGTTTCAAGATAAGCTCATTGCCAATATTAGTATGGAATTGAACTAAGGGGAACGTGGTGTGATGAGAGTGTCTTTGACATAAGAAGAAACTGTGAGGCTGAAGAAGGAGAAATAGGTATACCACCTGTCCTTCTGAAAACCAGCTTTATCAAGCTTTGCCTCACCTCCTGTCATTTAATAGTCACTCCATCTGCTGCAGAAGAGGAAGAGAAAGGTAACAGAGCCACCTCATCAATTCATCCCAAAAATTTGCAGTTCTTGGCTTCTGTTCTCTTTGAAGGTCACACTATTCATTAGAGAGCATGCCATTAAAAAGAGAATTCCTTAACTGTTGAAACAGGTAATTGTCACTACAGGAATTTTTCAAACTTCCTGTAGTTTGCATATTAGCTTGCACTGTTTAGTGTAGTGATGACGAACCTTGGCACTCCAGATGTTCTTGAACTTCAATTCCCAGAAGCCCCGATAAGCAGGAGTGCTGACTTGGGCTTCTGATAATTGAAGTCTGAGAACACCTCTAGTGCCATGGTTCACCATCACTGGTTTAGTGATTGATCTCCTGGATGTAAACATGGGCTTTGTTTACGTGGCAGATATCTCAGACATGAAAAGTTTGTAGAAGGTAAGAGATAATGGGAGTTTCAGTCAAATAGATAAACATCTGGAATGCCACAGTAGTAGTAGTAGTAGTAGTAGTAGTAGTAGTAGTAGTAGTAGTAGTAGTGGTGGTGGTGGTGGTGGTGGTGGTGGTGGTGGTGGTGGTGGTGGTGGTAGTAGTAGTAGTAGTGGTGGTGGTGGTGGTGGTGGTGGTGGTGGTAGTAGTAGTAGTAGTAGTATTGACCATCATTTTATGGGTTTAAAAGATGGGTTTGTATTTGGCAGACTTTGGCTGTGTGATTAATTGCATGTCATGTGCTCAGCCTGTCTCTCAACAGCTTGACCCCACAAGTAAGGATAAACTCAGGAAAGGAGGCCTTGGCATGCCAGGTGTTCTTGAACTTCAATTCCCAGAAGCCCTGATCAACAGGAGTGCTGACTTGGGCTTCTGGGAATTAAAGTCCAAGAACACCTGGAGTGCCAAGGTTCACCATCATGGTTATAGGAGGAAAGGTAAGATACACATATCAGTGACAAATATATAAAATCAATTGACACATTAGTTGAATGCTAGTGTCTGTTTTTTTCTTGTTTTCCTTTCCCCTCCCCTGCACTTTCCCCTTGTGTGCCTTATCTTTTAAGTTTATAAGCATGAGAGCATAGACTGTCAAGCTCTCATTGATGAGTAAGCACTTTAAGAACCTTTCCAGCTGAAGAGAGGGGTCAAAGCCCCTTATGCCTGGAATAAATAATAAAATAGACTATGTTCTGTGTTTTCCCCTTCAGGGCACATCAGCTAAAGTATTATGATTCAGGGGTGGTCCTTGAATGAATAAAGCATTGCTCATGCATGGCTTAAAAGGAAACTCAGACGCCTGGCACCAGTTCCTCCACCCATCATGTTTTGCTTTAAAAATCTGCCTCACCCAGTTGGCATAACCTTCATAGGCTTCTGTTTTCATATTACCATTTGTCAATGGAATCCCTTAATGCAACTAAACACAGAACACAAAAAAACAAGCTATTGAAAGATAATGTGTTTATTTTGAAAAGGTAAATCTGAGGATCCAAAAGAACAAAACAAAATCCACAAGACTGTGATATTTTGTAAAGACTCCCAAAACTCAAGGGGACTGGGTTCTAATCCACCTTGATCATGGAAACTCACTCAGGGGCGGAAAGAATGAACCACTCCTTAAATATCTTACTCATCTTGAAACCCTATCATGGTTGCTGTGACTTAACATCATGCTGGGATATGACTTGACAGCAAATTATAAACTCCCAAATGAAGATATGTACAGTCTATCAATGTGCTCATGAAATATTGTTTGTCAGATCTTCCTCAGCAGCATCTTCCCCAAACCATTAAATGAAAGAAGGTGAGGCAAAGCCTGATAAAGCTGGTTTTCAGAAGGACAGGTGCTGTAGTATTTTTTCTGTTTTAACTTTCTGATATTTCCCAAACCAGTATCCTCATATGTTGGTGACTACAATTCCAATAGGAACCCATGACCTTGAGTGAGTAGGGCTGCTAATGATAGGACATTTACAAAGTCGCTGATTCTTGGGGATTAAGACAACTTGATGGCACATAACAACTATTCCCAGCATTTCTCACCTCAGTTAGAGCAAAGACACTAGGTTTGTGTCCAGTAGAATATTTAGAACAATCTGGTTCATTGTCTACTATAGAGCTAATGCTTTGCCCAGTTCTATTTTGGACTGTGGTGGCATAGTGGTTATGATGCTGAACTTGATGACTGGAAGGTTGGCAGGTCAGCAGTTCGAGACCTGAGTGCTTCATGACAGAGTGAGCTTCCATCACTATCTCAGCTCTTGCCAACCTAGCAGTTCAAAAGCAAGAAACTGCAAGTAGATAAATAGGTACCACTTTGGTGGGAAGGTAAACAGTGTTTGATGCACTCCGGGGTCTAGTCATGCCTGACACATGTCCACAGAAATGTCTGGAGTCACAGACAGCGCTGGCTCTTTGGCTATAAACAGAGATGAGCACTGAAACCTAGAGTAGGATATGACTGGCTTTTAAGCAAGGGCAATCTTTACCTTTTATCTTTACCAGATCTATTTATTCTTTTGAACTGGCTGGATAGTTCAGTGAGGGTGTGTACTGACTGTCAAAAGAATTGGGCTTTCAGTTGGCTTTTTAAAAATTAGTTTAAGGTCAGGTAATGACTCTATTGGCTTGGCAGTTCTTTGTCAAACTTTCCCTAAACAGGGTTTTCCCAAACCCTGCAGTTACTGCCACCAATTAGGCTCTCACTATTCCCTTCCCCCTCTGGCCCCATGTAGGGGTTTTCCATTTCTTTTTTAAAAAACTTATTCCCCCCCCCCCCCTCAGAAAGCTGTAAGGTGGCTTGAGGTAAAAATGGAAGTTAATACTTTGGAGAATTTGAGTTCCTTTAAAGGTGGTTAGGTTCTTTTATTCCCTTTTCTTCCTTTTTTAAAAAAATAACTAGTTTTAAAAGTATAAATAAAAAAATTCTCAGCTCTTTTTCTTCCCCCCTTTCTTTTCTAGTGCTAGATTGTATTATTGCTATGTATTTCTTCTTTTTAATATTTTATTTATTTGTTGTTAAATAAATAAAATTTAAAAATAAATAAGTAATGACAATATAAAACAACAGACACCAACCAAATAAATACCTAAAGGCATCTGAGGGCAAGCAAGCTCCGATCTACACAACTCATTTATTGGCAAGGTAAAATATTTTTTACCCATGCACACACAGAGAAGAATACAACAAAATAAACAACTCCTCTCAGGTGTTTTAAAATAACCTGCATTTTTGGCATGATAACCTGCACTTCTGCTGTGTGTCCTTGGGTGGATCAACTGGTACCCTGAGTTTGGAATTTGGCTATAGAGGCCATCCCTCACACCTGACTCCGCTGGCTATAGCCTTAATATGGTATCAGCATTCCATTCCGATAACATCTTGAGGGCCACACATTCCTTGTCCTAGCAATTCTGCTGGTGATTCTGCCAGAAATACTCTTTGCCTTCTGTATCACTGAGAAATAATTTATTTATTTATTCGTTCAAATTTATATTGCCGCCCACTCGCCGTAGCGACTCAGGGTGGCTTACAAACAATACGTTACATTACAATACAATATGTTGATGGGGGCTCAGGGGGAGGGGTAACGAAGTCCTCATCCTGCCCTGGCTTCTTCTTCCCTGACTGTTGGTGTGGGCGCAGAGGGAGGGGCAGTGAAGTCCTCAACCTGCCCTGGCTGTTTCTTCCCTGAACTGATACTAATCTGAGTTTGGTATGGCCAATATTTCAAACCAGTATTTTGATTCCCCAAAGCATTTGATTGTCGGCAAATGTGCCGTAGTGGCTTAAGATGTCGAACTAGATGACCAGAGGGTCAGCAGTTGGAGATCTGAATGCTGTGTGACAGAATGAATGCCCACCACCTGTCCCAGCTCCTGCCAACCTAGCAATTTGAAAGCAAGAAATTGCATGTAGATAAATATGTACTGCTTTGATGGGAAAGGTAACAGCATTCCATGTACTTTGGCATCAAGTCCTGCCTGCCATATGACCACAGAAACATCTGCAGATGCAGGCAGCACTGGCTCTTTGGGTGTAAATGAGCACCAACTCCTAGAGTCGGACACGACTGACTTTGAGCAAGAGAGATTTCCAGTGAGAAGACCCAGCCTGTATGTTTTTGGGCAAGTTGCACAATCGTAGGCTGCACCACAGAAAAAGGGAAGGGTAAACCATGTCTGTGTATACTGTACTTTACTTTAAAAACCCTGGGAAATAATGCCATGAGTCAGAAAAGACTTGAGGGCACACTGCTATTATTATTACTTGAATCGAGATTACAAGTTTTTATCACCACTGTAGGAATGAATTAGGTTATCTGTGCCAGGATGTTTATTAGCAGAGCTACTTTATAAATAGTCACTGTTATTATCTGACACTCATCTAAATGTTAGCATGATAATTGCTGACTGTGTTTCCTGCATGTCCTTCTCTTCTGACCTTCCTGCCAACATTTCCTCCTTTGGACTTTTTGCTACATGTATGTATCTGTCGACCAACCCAGGTGGGTGTCAGTTCATGCATATAATGAAGTAGGTTCCAAATCACAAAGACATAATGTTTTTATTAGTCTTCCAGGTGACACAAGATTCTTGGATGCATGGAGTGGTCGGGGTGCTTGAACCTCATATCTTGGATTCTGAGTGTCATTGTTGATGGGTTCGTCATTTTGTAATCTCTATCCTTTGTGTTCCTTCCTAGGTGTGACACCAAGGGGTGTTCCTAGACCTGATGAGACAACTGCTACAACAGCTGTCAGTATGAAAAGTACACCAGAGACAGGTGGCTTGGAGAAGGAGGTCACCTCAGATAAATATGAGCTTGGTGACAATGAGGTGGAAGAAGGTTATGGCAAGGTAGGCTTGACTCCACTGGATGATTCTCCGGAATTTGATGAAGCCATTTCACTTGGTGAAGCAGCAGTGACTGCATCTCCTGAAGATCTCACAATGGGTGAAACAAGGGAGGCCAGAGAAAATAACCCCGAAGAGCCTCCAAAAAGCAATAATGAACCAGAAGAAAATACTTATACAATTGATAGCCCAATTGGTCTTGATGAACATGATGAAACAGAGGAGAATGCACTTAATCTTCTCAGACTCATAGTCAAGAGAGCAATTGAGAATGATGATGAGGATGATGGACCACAGCTGGAGACCATTGATGAAGATGATTTTGCATTTTCTGACTTGCCGAGCATCTTTGCACCTTTGATAAAAGCTTTTTCTAATGCAGAATCTGGTGCCCCAACTCCTGATGATTTTTTCTCATGGTTACCTGCCCTGAAGGACCTTTTTCAGCCTGAGGAAGAGCCTGACGCAAGTACACCAACCAGTCCACCACCTAACACCATCACACGTGCAAGAAGACAGTCTGGTTTTCCAACTTCCCCTGAACCATATTTGCAAATAGCCCCCGCCTCACTCCCTGAGCAACCAGCTGAATCAGAGGTCTTTCCCTCCCCATCCCTACTGGAAGACCTAGTCATTCCTACCCAACCAACCGTCCCTACACCCATTCAGACTAGCTTATCTTCACCCTCAGTTGCCCCAGACTCTGAAGCGAGGCCTTACTAAGCATCTTTCAACAGAACCGGTGTGGTGTAGTGGTTAGACCAGTGTTGCCCAACCTTTGGTTTTTGGACTTCAATTCCCAGAAACCTAAGCCAATTCCCCGAAGCACTGCTCAGCCAAAGTGCTGGCTTAGGCTCCTGGGAATTGAAGTCTTCCTGTGGGGCATGGCCCCCATATTAGGAACCACTGACTTAGACCATTAGCCTGTGATTTGAGAGATGGGGGCTCAAGTCCTTACTGAGTCAGGAAGCTGATGACTTTGAGCAAGTTGCTCTCTGTCATCTTGGTCATCTTCACAGAGTTGTACAGAAGAGCCATTTTGAGCTCTCTGGGGAAAAGCCAAGCTATGCATGTAATTACTAACCAATAACATAAATATGCTATTTTCATTTTTTGGAAAATGAGAAAGCATGAGTTTTGGTTAAGGAAGGCAGATATCAACTTTTTCTTCTTCATTTTTTCTTGCCAGAATCACCTATATTTCCTGTAATTTAAACAATATATAACGTTAACTTACATATGCTTCTAAAACAATTTGCTTTTTAAAATAGGGACAATGTAATATTCCATATTTTACTCCTGATTTATCCTTCCTACTGAAAGCTGAAGTGCTGCCCAGGTGGAAAAAAGAATGTTTCCCAGTACAGTAAAGTAATTGTACATTGTCTCCTTAAGTAAACACACACTTTGGACTCCCATAATTTTCCTTTCATTAAGCTAAGAGAAGAATTCGCTGCAGCCTTGTATTAATTGTCCTGCTAGAGACAGTTGTATACCACTTTGTTCAATAAACTTGCTTAGTTACCAGCAGCAGCTATGTGGACGTGGAGTCAGTAATCAGTATTTAACAGACCTTAGAGTTTCTTTTCTAGGTAATGGATTTAACAGTTAAGTGGTATAGTAAGTTATAAATTATGCAGCCACTGATAATAATTATTTCAACTTTTTGGAATAATAGTCATGTTAGTCTGTGTTTCAAGCACATCAGAGAATAAACAAAACAAAGCAACATTGTAGCACCTTGAAGACTGTTAAATTTTAACGTGATCTTTTGTGGATCAAGTCCACATGTCTGACGAAGTGGACTTGATCAATAGGAAGCTCACATTAAATGCAACAGTCTTCAAGGTGCGACAATGTTTTTTGTTTTGTTTATTCTTTGATATACAGTCAAACCTCGCATAAAGAGCGCCTCGCTTAAAGAGTAGCTCGCTTAAAGAGCAGAATTTTCTCTGAATGTTCGCTTCACTTAACAAATAAAACCAGCCAAAAACTCACTTAACAAATAAATCAGGGTTTGCAATCGCCCCCACAATTGGTCATTTACAATGGTGTTTTGCTTAAAGAGCAAACTTGCTTAAAGAGCAATCCTGTGGAATGCATTATGCTCTTTAAGCGAGGTACAACTGTACTTGATAATTACCGTATATACTCGAGTATAAGCTGAGTTTTTTAGCCCCAAAAATGAGCCCCCAAAAGGGGCTTATACTCGGGTCAATGACCAGAAGTTTCCCAAGACTGTGCTGGATTGAAATTCACCAACAATTTAATTAACTTTACCATATTTTCATGTATTTTGATTATTGTAACTCACTAGCAGCTGCTGCATTTCTCACCCTCAGCTTATACTCGGGTCAATCTATTTTCCTAGGTTTTCAGGTCAAAATTAAGTACCTCATCTTATATTCAGGTCAGCTTATACTTGAGTATATACGGTAATTCTTTTTTGTTACAAGTAGCAATAGCAATTACACTTACGGTATATATCGCCCAATGGCTAGTTCACAAGTTAATCAACATTTTTCCCGTGACATGCTGGGTAGTCATTTTACTGACCTTGGAAGGATGGAAGGCTAAGTCAACCTTGTTCCCATCAGGATCGAACTCACAACAAGTAGGCAACTAATAGTCATGACATTATTTTTTAAGATATAATGTGGGATGTTTCCTAGTTACAAGCAAAACTCACTTGTAAAGGGCATGTTTTAAGGCATTTTTCAGATTTCATGGCATTTTTTATTAGACCTATGTGGCAAGAGAAATATTATTTGGTTCTCTCTTGTACAGTACTGTATGTCTATGTGTTTTCTGGAGATGCAATATCAGAATTGACCACTGAAGGGGACTAGAGAGTACAATAATAGCCTTCTTCTTCCCTGTCTAGGCCACACCTGAAACTGCCAAAATGAAGGCATTGTTTGGTGAGTTCATTCTGTAGTTCCTTTTGCCTAACCTAATGTGAGAAAGATTAGCTGGCAACACAAGGTTGCTGTTAACAAGATATGCCCGATTGTGGTTCAAAAATACCACAATCTTCGAGGAGGCTCTTTCCTGCTAAGCACTTATGAAACATTCCAAGAAAATGATACACCAACAAAGCCAGCACTAAACAAACTCAATTTGTTTTTCATCCTATGTGGCTGGGTTTGCTCTCCTTCTGCCACTTCTCCCTGAACTGGAATTTCACCAGTCAGAGACCTGTTCCGAGTCATTGAAAAGCAGGAACTCGACAAATGGCTGTGGAGAAGGAAAGACCTACCTGTACCTCAGTTGTTTAGTCCACTTGTCCTCAGCTTGCCTCCTTAGTTAGCAACTATGATTGCACTCAGTTGACAGCACTATTACTGCTCCTACAGTAGCCTATAGTGGACATTCTTAACCCACATCCTCCACACATACTGTTATCAAAGTGCTTCTGGTCCCAAAGGGACTCCAACTGGCACTTTTGAGCACCTCAAAATGGCCAATGGAGCCGTATTGTCAACAGTATTAATTGCCTTTTGGACCTGTTGGTTAAGGCAACTGTATAAGACAACAATTCAAAAAGCAATGCATTCCTTGTCAGATCATGGCAGCAACAGTGATAGCAACTTGGCTACTGAGAAATAATGACCAGTCAAACAAATTCCTTTAAAAATACATAGACCAGAATGCTACTGTTGTTTGATTTACAGACGTGTCTTGGGAGCTTGTCTGGTTGTGCTCCCAGGTGCACAGTCAATATATGCCCCAGCACTTCATCAAATAGCTACAATTAGCTGTGTCATGCAATGCAAACATTGGTAGAATTCAAGCCAATGTTCCTGCCACTGGTTAGTAGTAGGGAAGATAAGATATAAATGGTGAAGGAATCTTTGGCCACTTTGGTGTGAATGGATTAAAGAGTCAGAACTCCCTAGACTTCACTCACAGCATCATCATTATTCTGGTGGCCTCTGTTCGCAAACTGCTCCGTGGTTAAGTTCGCCCATAGTTTTTTAGAGTTTGGCCGCTGTCCCCCTGCAGATGTCTCACTGGAGGTGAGGCTTGGTGCCTCATTTCAGCCTCTTTCTCAAATTTCTGGGTTTAGTTGGCAGAGATGCTGGTGCCACCGCTGGCCCAAGCATTGATCAGAATGAGGTGGTCACCTCAGGCAATACATGTTGGATAGTGCAGAGTAATGGTGAGATCTGGAGGACAGATCTCTGTGTGTGAAGCACAGCCTGCTCTGACACCCCACCCCACCCCGACTGGCCTGCTGCCCTTGTGCGTGATGCAATCCCTACAGAGGAAATAAGATTCCAACTGCCAGTCAGGTCAGTGTATGCAGGGGGAACAATCTTATCCTTTGCCTCAGGTAGCAAAATGTCTTGAGTTAGTTCCAGGAGGTGCTGTAAAAGGATCAAACGGATGGCCGTTTAGATTTCCAGAGTTTGGAAAAAGTGATTTGTGGGGTTACAACTCACAGAAGCCTCCACCCAGTGTAAATTGAGAAAATAGCAATCTTGCATGCACTAACACTGGGCATCAGTGGGAAAGGACTTCATAGCCTAATGTGATTGTCCTTTGTCATTAATTTGATTGGCAAGAGTTCTTTTGCTAGCCCCATCCTCTCTTTCCTTTTTTATTGGTCCTGTGGTTTTGTTGATAGTCCATCTTCTTCCTCTGACCATGCTTCAAGCAGCAAGCATTAATGGTCTCTGCATTTTCTTCTGTTTCCCCCTATCTGTAACTATATATGGTATGACAGTAAGGCTTGGCCTGACCCAGATTTCCCAGAATCTGGTTGTGTACATACCAGTCCTAGAGGAAAGACAAAACATTAAGCTAGAAGTTAGCACATCTGCAAGATAAGGACAACAGGAAAAATACTAGCCTTTTGCAAAGGGCAAAACTATCTTTCTAAGACAGTTTAAGAACCAAAGAAACTCCATCTTGAATATGTAAGTGACTTGTGACCTCAAACCATTACATATGGCAACTATAGTAAAGATGGCTTTTTCTACTTTAAATGTTTCTTGAGTCATTTTACTATATAAAGTGCTAGTCAGTGGGGAATAGGTAAGGGCTAATGAAAACTGAGCTAATCTCTCTGCCTTTCTCTATGCTTGTTTTTCTGCCTCTTATTCTGCTAATTAAGAGGAATATGCAAAAGTCCCCAAGAGTATGTCTGCTAGCTATGCCGGTAGGGAGTCTGGCCATTATAATTCAAACCAAGCCACTTTCCCAAGCTCTGTTGCTCCTCTGCCCATTATAGTTCTGCCTCAGCCACCCTCAATGCACATGATATAGGAGAGAGTAGGTAAGGGCTCTTTCAAATACCACATGACCTAAAATAGGCCACTTTTTGACCCCCCTCCCCCTTTGTGACTTTCTGTGACCTTTGACCGATTCCCCTAAATCATGTGGTTTGAAGACAGATCTATGGGCAGCTGGATGCAAAAAGCAATGATAACTTTGGAGTCACATGACTTCATGCCAAACCCCCTCCCCTGACTTTCCATGACTTTTGGTTGACCCCTCCCCCCTAAAATGGTCACGTGGTATTTGAACGAGCCCTAAGAAGCTATCAGTTGTGCTTATCAATTAGTCTTTACCCATAGAATTTGGAAAACCTGTTTTGGCCAAACATACCGACATGCTGAAGCCATCCAGCAATGTAAGAATGATGTGTTAGCTCCCATCATTCAGTTACCATAATGCCATTACACTTATGTTTTATTAAAGTAATTTCTCAAACTCTGCTTGTCCAGCAACAATGCAGATACTGTACTGTAATGACCCAAGGTGTCTAGTGGATAGTCAGTTCCTTGGTCCTTTATAGTTTCAGTACTCAGTGTAGCTGCAGATAAGCTGCACAAAAAGGGTGAGAGGAAAGAATTGGGTAGCTGTTGTGTGGTTGTTCCTAGAGCTCCAAGTTGTTGTAGCTCCAAGTCAGTCAACCCTCCAGTTTCAGTGGTTCTTAACTGGATTAGTGAACTTTGGCAAATGTCCTCCACATGCTGGGTTCTCATACTAGGCCAACCAGGATTGAACTAAATGACTGCAAGATAGCAAATTTTGGGCAAAGATGCTTTCCCAAATAGTGGGAGATGTCGGTCATAGCATGTGATTTTCCTTATCTTCCTATCTTGCATTTAGTGTGCTTTGTTTTATGATTGACCACTGGTTGCAAGCCTGGCTCCTGAGGCACATAGCTTTGAGGAAAGACCATATAAAGAAGGAAAATGGACATCCTAGGATACGTGGATTCTCTTAGGTTCTGAGGGTGACACTTTTTTTGTTTAGTACTCAAGAGATAAACATTTTGTTTGGTCATGATATTGCCTTAGTTGGATTTTGGATCCCCTTCCCTCCTGCTGCAACATGGCTGTCTTTGCTTTTTGTATGAAATGGAAAGTCATAACCAATAAAGGTCAAATACTTAAGACAGCTTCCGTTTATTAGTGTGAATGAGAAACCAAATGGCTACATCCCTCACAACATTTTACAGAATAAAAAATGATGCCCTCTTTTTATGTCATGTGGAAAGGAGAACGAAGTGTATTTGTCAGGTGTCAGCCTTTGGACCTGAAATCTTAAGGCACAGGTTGATAGCAGCCTAAATCTGGGCATTATTCTCATGGTTTCAGAAGTTGCCATTCAGAGACACTCCAACCAAAACACTTTGTTACTTTGTATGCCCTCCTACTGCTAGGATTCACATGTTGTTGTTGTTCAGTCACATAGGTGAGTCCAACCATTTTCAACCCAATGGTCCACTGCATGCCAGGCACCCCTATGCTCCACCATCCTCCGCAGCCCACTCAGCTCTATGCCCACTGTGTGAACGATGCCATCTAGCAATCTCAACCTCTGCCACACACTGCCCTTGAATTTCATCACTCAGTCTCTGCAGTATCCTACACACTCCATTTCACCATGGGACACTAAGGTGCCTGTCCCCTGTAGCATCCCAAGGCCCTGTCTTCCTGTCAGATGTTGATCTTCAAATCTCAAGGAGTGGGAGCTCAAAAGAGAGCTGGAGTTCCTGCAGCACACGATATGTCATACTGGGAGATCCTTAGTTCAAGTGTCACTTTGGCCATGCCATAAGTTTGGAGGTCTTATCAAGCACTATCCCATTCATAACAGGACTTTGGGACAGTGAGTGACACTGAGATTTATTTATATTTATTTATTTGAATTTATATTCCACCCTACTCACACAAGCGACTAAGGGCGGATTACAACCAATCAACAAACATACAACACACGGTTAAAACTCTAAAAACAACTTAAAACCATTTAAAACAGCATCTCATTCCTTTAAGTAAAGGAGTAAAAGAGTAAAAGAGAGGGAGGATAAATATAAGGTGTTAAATAAGATGTTAAATAAGCCAGCGGGGAGGGGTCAATAAGCCATCATTACCCCACACCAGTGGTTCCCAACAAGGGGTACACAGCCCACTAGTGGACTTCAATTCCCATAAGCCTAAGTCAGTACATTGGCTGATCAGTGCTTTGGGGAAATGACGCAGGCTTCTGGGAATTGAAGTCCAAAAACCAGCATTTGGGAAACATGCCAGCCAAATTTTCACACCTTTCCTGAAAGCCAATAGCTCCGTCTGGATGCGCAACTCCAAAGCCAGAGCGAACAAGGAGAAGGCCCTCTTTGTAGTGTCAGAGAGTCAAGCCTCTCTGGCAGATGGCACAACTAAGGCACCTCTCTTGTCCGCTATGGTGGGACGGACAGATATCCTTGGGGAGATACTGGTCGGTGTGTGTGTGTGTGTGTGTGTGTGTGTGTGTGTGTGTGTGTGTGTGTGTGTGTGTGTGTGTGTGTGTGTGTGTGTGTGTGTGTGTGTGTGTGTGTGTGTGTAACTGTGGCACAGTTTTGGAACACAGATGGGATTTATTGCCCCTTCTTTCATGTCTCCAAAGGCTAAATATCACATGAACCTTCTGCAGAAATACAGATTCAGGGTAGGAGATTGTCTTTTGTGTTTTCAACCAAATCTGTAATATGGAGGCAAAACTTATATTTAGCAGAAGCCCAATGGATCATACCAGAGGCTTCTAGCATGGTGGGGGCTGTGAAAAGAGTGGTTGCACAATGGTAACAGGCCCTCTCAGACCATGGAAAATAGATGGGGAAGAAGTAGAAGGAGTGACAGAGATTACTTTCTTAGGATCAAAGCTCACTGCAGATGGTGATTGCAGCCATGAAATAAAAAGGCGACTGATTCTTGGGAGGCAAGCAATGAGAAACCTGGGGAACATAGTGAAAAGTAGAGACATCACCTTTCAAACAAATATTTGTCTAGTCAAAGCAATGGTATTCTCGGTGGCAATATATGGTTGTGAGAGCTGGACCACTAGGAAAGCTGAGCACAGAATAGATGCCTTTGAGATGTGGTGTTGGAGGAGAGTTTTGAGAGTCCCCTGGACAAGAGATGGACAAACAGAACAATTCATGACCAATAGCCATACACTGCCTCATCCACCAACAAGTGCTGTGTTGCAGTGGTGGGCAGCCAAAATTTTTACTACCACACTGTGGACAGAGCCAACATTGTGGGCGGAGTCAACATCATGACATCATGGGCGGAGCCAACATAAAACCCCATAAAAATAAGTACTGGACACATAAATATACAAATTAAATAGATATAAAATACATAAACATACACATAAAGACACATAAAACACACATTAAAATAAATACACATTAAACAGACATAAAAACACAAATTAAAAATAAATACACATTAAATACACATTAAAGTACACCCACCCACCCCACACCCAAAGGTGAGTCACTTACCCTGGGGAGCAGGCTATAGGGAGCTTCAGGCTAGCAGCTTCTCTTCCTCCTCCCTGCTTGGGAGTGACAGCAAGGAGGCCGTGCATGCACACCAAGCGCTGTTGGCACACATGCACACTAAGCGCTTGGCGTGCATGTGCAGTGGGGGAACCAGTGCAAAGGTAAGACCCTGAGGTGGTTCCCCCTAAAAGCCACTACCGGTTCTCCAGGACACTGGGAAAAGTTACTACCAGTTCTAGCAAACTGGTGCGAATCTGTCGCTGCCCATCACTGCTGTGTTGTAAATTACTGAAAGGGGACTCTGTTATGAAAGTTGATTCACTGGAAATGTTGCAGAGGGAGTTTCAAATTAGATTTAAAGAGCTTCACTTCCATGAACAGGATATACTACTTTTCCAGAACTCATTTTCTGTTGACATTGAATCTGTTGATTCCATTTATCTGGCCCTCCACATAGAAAAATCCATTCAAGTCAAGCAGCCTTATTAATTTCTATGCATGTCTCCCCTCTGACACATATCATAATCTCAGAAAACATGCACTCAACATGGCAACCATCTTTGGAAGCACCTATGTCTGTGAACGGACTTTTCTCTGAATGAAACATCTGAAGTCTCCAATCAGATCCAGATTAACTGATGCACACTTGCGTCACCTGTTATGATTGGCAGTGATAAACATGGAGCTGGACATTGACTATCTCATCAGCTGAAAGGAGGATCTCGCTTCCCATGGAAATACATTCCATTCAAAAAATAGTCCGGCCCCTCAACAGTCTGAGGGGCTGTGAGCTGGCCCCTGGCTTTAAAAGTTTGAGGACCCCTTGAATAGAGCTTTGTTATAAAGTTGCAGTAATTTTGTACAGATCACAATCCAAGGAATAAGAACTATCAACAGCCATAAGAGCCATGGAAAGATCAATGCTAAGGTATCCCTTTGCAACCAATGTCCAGAGAAGAAAACAAAGTGGAATCAACTAAGCTGTTGCTGAATATCATAAACAGAAGTTGTGCTGGGCTAGACATGTATCTCAAATGACAGACAGGCATTGGACAGCAGAAATCACTGAGTGGTATCCAGAGGAATAAGAAGACCTCTTGTCAGGTCCCCTCCAAAATCGGAAGACCCAGTCCTGAAAAGTTTTGGTTGAACCTGGAGAAGAAAAGTGTGGCAGCGAAACAAATGGAAAACAAGTTGCGATCAGCAGGAACTTATTTCTTGATAGTCTAGTCAATCAAGTAATCAAGGAAACGATCCTAAATGTTATCAAAGAAAATTCTGGTTTTGTCTCCCTCTCTCCCCCTCCCCCCTTTCCAACATACCCTGTTATTTAATCACCAAGTTTAGCAGGTTTCTTTCTCCTCTGCTCCATCATTATATCGTCTGAGCAGTTTTATGAAGAATCTGAAGTCCACCCATTTCACTACTTTAAATTATTCAGTTTAAACACCTTTAGTGATTTTTTTTAAAAAAAGGATTAAAATTACTCAAGGCATATAGAAGTTTAAATGAGAGGAAGCCAGAAAAAAACAGAACAAGTGAATTATGAAGAAAAGTTGTAGAGAGAAATACGTGGAAGGAACAAAAGTAGACATTGTTGTCTCAGAGTGATGACTTCAAAGTGGAAGATATGTTAGGATGTTTTTTGTCAGAGGATTCCCCAGGTTCCAACCCTTTTCCATTTCATTTGTTTCATTAGTTGAACTTTGAATTGTACTAAGAGAAACAAGAAGTATTCCATTTACCCAGCTAACAAAGCACCACAGGGAACCAAAAATGTTATGCAGATTATTTATTTATTTATTTATTTATTTATTTAGATTTATATCACCGCCCACTCACCATGGCAACTCAGGGTGGTTTACAGTCAGGGGGAAAAAAAACAAGGCCTGGATTTACTCAATGGTTCTGGGAAAAACAACCATGAAATCTGTTTCTAAAGCCTAGTCTCTTCAATGCCATAATTTCTAATCCAGAGTTGGCTCTTGACTACACTGTCAAATACCAC
Source organism: Furcifer pardalis (assembly GCA_030440675.1). NCBI lineage: Eukaryota > Metazoa > Chordata > Lepidosauria > Squamata > Chamaeleonidae > Furcifer > Furcifer pardalis. Next base: position 156,333,040 of record CP126893.1, read on the forward strand.
AGAATGTTCTTCACTTGAAAACAGCTGTACAGTGGAACCTCGTATAACAAATGCATCATACAATGAAAAATTGTACAACCAAGAGAATTTTTGGAACAAATGGGTGCATTATACAACAAAAATCTCTATGGGAAAAATCGTACAACGGCAATTTTCGTTGTATAATTTCCCCCATATATATTTTATTGTATGATTTTTTCCCATAGAGATTTTCATTGTACGATGCTTGCATCATATAATGAAAAAAATCATATAACAAAGTGCCTTGTGGAAGCATTTGATTTTGTTATATGAGGTTCTACTCTATTTGAATTTATTTTTAAACTAAAAACAGGAGGCAAAAGCTCATTTAAATCCACCTGAGTCTTTTCCCTCCCAACCCAGCCTTTTTTCTTTGTTGCTAACCAAAAGGTTGTGAGTTTGAGCCTGACCATGGGTCAAGGTTGACTCAGCCTTCCATCCTTCAGAGGTTGGTGAAACAAGTACTGTACCTAGCATGCTGGGGGCAAAATGCTAATTAACTTGTGAACCACCCAGAGAGTGGATTAAGCACTATGGGGCGGTATATAAGTGTGATTGCTTTGCTTAGAGTCGCCACAATTCTCTCCCATAAAACTGGGACAGAAATATTCTGCAGGCACCATTCATGCATCTTTCCACCCACCCACCCCTGCCATGTATCTCAACCACAATCCCTGCATCAGTGGTGGGATGTCAAAAATTTTACTACCCCACCGTGATGTCATCACAGTGTGGGTGGAGCTAACGTCATGGCATCATGACATCATGGGCGGAGCCAAAGAATTTTTTTAAAAAATAATAAAATTAAAATAAAAATAAGGACACACACACACTCCTCAACCCACCCACCCACCCACAACACAAACCCATAAAATAAATAAATAAATAAATAAAAATTACATCGCTAAAAACCTGAGGCTTTGACATAATTTTTATTGAACTGGCTGGGACAATTATTCCAACCTTGAATCTGGGACAACCCTGGTTTTCTGGGATGTATGGCAACCCCAGCTTTGCTTTTGCTTTTCCTTTTGAAAGGATTCACCCAGTGTTTTGTCCTATGTGATCAGTTATAGAAGATGGGGAGAGGGGCAGCTTTTGGCTTTCCTTTTATGGTTTGTTGTTGTTGTTGTTGTTGTTGTTGTTGTTGTTGTTGTTGATGGCCTCTACTCCTATCCAAGTATACATTTTCCTCTGAAGGTTTCAGGGAAAATGCTATTGGCGTGAATTTGTTTAAGGTTGATCCCAGCTTGCCATGAAGTGACCCACACACTATGATCTCAGAGCCATCTCCTGCGGCACATATAAAATGAGACATGCAGGATTTAACACCAGGACTGCAATGGACTGCCAAAGGCTATTAACAAGGTGTACCTTAACAGCCAATCCATTTGGCATGGTCTCTTCCACCTCCATGACCATTGGGAATAAGAATAGTGAAGTGGTTCCTCCTCTGCTCATTTTGCTGTTGGGCACAATATGATGGTTTCCAGTGGCATTTCTTCCACTGAGGAGGGGACCATCACCCCACCTAAAGGGGGTTATCTGCCTGTAGCTGTTGGCCCCTGTAGGGATTCAGGTTATTTACCACTGCCCACTACTTGGCGTTGAGTCACTGGCTGTATGCTCTACTACTCCATTACCATAATGGGATGTCTGGCCAGCTGTAAAATCAGCTTTATTTTCAGATACACACATTCCGTGATGTCATCTTTCACTTAATGCAGCATTTTTTCTGATCCATTAAAATATATGCAGACATGATCCAAAGCTAAACTGAAAAGAACTTTTAAAAAAATTAAAAAACCGGAAGACATTTGATCATCAAGAGGATGCTGGGATATGTGTATATATAAAGTTAAAAAAAGTCTCTTGCCTGATTTTTTAAAAATAAAAAGTAGCCTTTTAATTCTCAGCAGGAGGTTCTGTTGTTAACAGAGACAGGAAACATCCCTTTAGTCTGGAAATGCTGCAGTGTTAGTTGAATACAACATTAGTTTTGAAATCAGTGATGGGATGACAAATTTGTCACCACCACTCCATGACGTCACGACGTCATGGGCGTGGCCAATGTCATGACGTCATGACGTCATGGGCGGAGCTGACGTCATGACGTCATGACGTTGTGGGCGGGGCCTTAAAATAAAAAATAAAATAAAATAAAATAAATACACACACACACCCTCAACCCAACCCACCCACCCATCACACAAACCCGTAAATAAATTAAATAAATAAATAAAATTAAAATTAAATTAAAAATACAACCCCAAACACAAACCCCTAACTTACCCCTGGGAGGGATCGGCAGGGGCGGACGGCCAGGGCAGGGCAGGCCTCAACTTGCCTGTGGGGGCTTTGCGGCCCCGGGGGAGGTGCCCTCCTCTGAGGGCTGGTGCCGCCTGCCCACGCCGCTGCCAAAGTCATCGCCGGTGCAATCTCCGCCGTCGCCATTATCGTTGCTGCCGCTGCTGGCGCCGTCATTGCCGCTCCCATCAGCGCCGCCACTGCCTGTGTTGCTGCCGCCGTCAGTGCCACCGCCGCCACTATCTCGTTCTTGAGGACGGCCGGTTTTGCCTATTTTTTAAAAAAATTGGAGCTAAAATGGCTCCGATTTACTGCGCATGCGTCAGATTGAGTTTCTAAGCATGCACAGTAAAATTGGAGTAAAAATTGCTCCATTTTTATTGCGCATGTGCAGAAACTCAATCTGACGCATGCGCAGTAAATCGGAGCCATTTTAGCTCCAATTTTTTAAAAAAACATTTCTTTCAGTGAGGCGTCCGGAACTGGACGCCTCAAAAGTGGACTCCCCTCCCGGAGAACCCTCCGGGATTGTTCTTACCGGTTCCAGGGAACCGTATAGAACCGGGGACATCCCATCACTGTTTGAAATGTATGTTTTTTGGATTACAGGTCCCTGAGTCCCTGAACAAGTAAACCTAGAGGCCATATTGTTTGGGGAATTTGGGGAATATGATGCCAGGAATTAACATTTCCAACCTGTGCTAATAACAATATATTCATTTCAAGCGTGACTGGAGATTCTACAGGTACAGAACTACATGGAATTCATAAATGAATACTTGTCATTGTTGCTGACTACAACTTGTATCCGAGAATGCATTTTTTTTCTGAAGCAGGAAAAATGTCATTGGTGTGAATTTGTTTAATGTGGATCCCAGCATGTCATGAAGTGACCCACATACTATGATCACGGAAACAGGAGGCAGAACAAGCTCATGCTCATTTTAGAACTTGTAAATGTTACTATTTCTGGACAACAACTCCCTAGATTCCCCAGGTTCTAGTGACTCAGGCAGTTGTAGTATTTTCGTGAGGTTGTAGTCTGTTTCCAAGGTCTGTTCTCTTCCTTATTCTCTGTGAGCTGGCATTAGAAACACGTGAGCAGGGGGTACATTCTTCCACCAGAGGGCAGTCGCTGTTTATACAAATACAGCCACAATCTTTCCAAATGTGTAGTTCAATTGGCTTCCATTTATTAACTTTTAATTTATTTTTTTGAAGTGGTTTCCAAGCTGAAAAACTGGGGGAAAAAAGCACAACACAATTTAAGGCATACAAAAAAAAGTGATCCATTCACAGAAACAAAAGGGGTTATCTACACAGGCTCGTTGGTGTGAGCTGTATAGGGTTGCTAGAGGTCAAGTGGACGCCCCATATGGCATTTGGTGTGAGTTTTGCATCCAAATCGCATACTCAACTTAATTAATTCTATTTGTTTTGGCTTCTTCCACTGTCAATTTCTCATATCATGTAGTGGCTTAAATTTTTTTACTTCAGAATATTGGCAAATTTTAGATTTCATCTGCTCCACAGAGAGACAGAGCAAGCAAAAAAAACAGTACAGTACACTGTACTAGGGCATTACTAATGGATCACAAAACTGAAATCTTCCTTCTGGAAGTGGAGAAGACAGTAAGGGGAAGTAGGGGAGAATTCCTTTCCTTTTCTTTGAGGCTTTTCTTAGAGGGTGGATTGAGAACATACCTGCAGTCAAATCCACCAGCAACTAAGACTTGACAGGGCAGTTGTGTAGCAGGTTCTTGAATAAACTTTTTAACAAAGTCATAAAAAAAATACCCTCATTGTCCCTCATTCTTGGAGGAGTTTTCATTTTAATAAAAAAGCAAAAAAAAAAAAATCGGTGCAACACATTGTCACTGACCTAATACAGTGTGAACTATTTTTTCTACCCTTCCATGGAACAAAAGAAGTGTTTCATTTGCCATTATCCTGAATTGACTGTTTTTATATCACTTCATGATATAGGACAGTGGATTTGCTCTGCCCAGCAGCCCAAAGGGAGCACTTCCTCCATTCCCCAGCACAGAGTTTTCCCGCCCCTCTGCCCAGCAGACCAATGGGATCACTTCCTCCCTCTCCCAACCACAGAATTCACCTGCCCCTCTGCAGCACAGACGGCAACATGTTGAGTTTGGGCACTCAGTCTCTAAAAGGTTCGCCATCACTGATATAGGAAATTGATAGCAGCTACAGGCTTACTTGGGTTCATTACCAATGATCACATGCACTGTAAATAAATCTAAACAGCTCGATCCTACCAACACCAAAAAAGTAGAACCCCCTGGCAGGGACCCAGAAAAATGCAGATGTGAACACTCTGGAGGTGGACCGATCCATTCCAATGATTACATCAGATGATTGGCATATAAAGGAGTGAAGTAGTCCATCCTGCAGTGGACTGAACAGTGGGCTAAATGTCACTCTGGAAAAAATACCAGACTCTTTATTGGTCTGGCCAAACTATCCTGATATGCTCATAGAACAGACCACAATGCCAGCGACTCAATGCCAATTGTCACACAGTGATTAACTAACCTGACAACCCTGAGCACTAACGGAGTTGGGTGGCAAAGTCCACAGGGAAGGGTGATGGTCCCCAAGTGGATTAAATCTCACTTAAATCTATCTGGATGGAGGGCAGCAGCTTCATCCATACTGGCCTGGGGCTAATGAGGATTTGTGTGCCAAAAGGGCTCTGGACCAGAAAGTGACTCACAGAACTGGATTAGTGGTACTGGTGTCATGCCGCATAAGGCAAATGGAAAGACAATGCATTATTATATTTTTCCCAGGACAGTCTTCATGGTGGATCATCACGATGATGGCCAATATTTGAAATAGTACATGGCACTTGAAGAAGAAGAAAACGTTGGCTTCTTTGGCAATCTCACTTCATGAACCATGGGTATCACATCTGGACCAATTGTGGGACTACTGTATTTACCTAATCCAGAGTTCTACATCATCTTTACACAAGCAACTGAATCTGTACATTGAAGCAAGAGAGAAAGTGGACTAGAGGTTCTGCTGAGTTCACACATACACACATACCTGCCTCCATACATCCCTGGTGTCAGCCAGGCTAGGAATCATCTACTGCTTTGTTATGTAGTCATAGGATTCCTTCATGCACTCTCTTAACTGCATCTCCAGGGGTGTTATGGCAGCTATTGTGATGGACTGATTGAAGGTTCCAGGTCATGGCAGGAGGTTCTTTGCTCAACTGTTTCATTTTGCTCCTGTATGTATATTTGTTTTTTTTTTTTTATTTCTAGTTAAGCATAATAACATTAACTGGTTGGATAAATCAATGAGTTATTTATCTGACTCTGAAGCCAGAGATCGAGTGTTTGCATAAGGTCTAAACAACTTACAGCACCTAACTAAAGTGATGATGAGGTACAGTACTGGGGCACATCTCAGTCATATAGCTGGCCATAGGCCTCATTGTGCAGCAGAGACATGCCTTGTTATTTGGTGAATCAGGTGCAATTAGCTGTGACAACTTATGCAAGCCCTAAACAAACACCGTTATCTGGCCATTTTTCTTCAACTTTAGTGCTGACGTAGGAACAGAAGACCACTCATGTTGGAATGAACTAAGGATCTCTCCCATCCAACATTCTGTGCTCAGGGGCAAACCTGTTGCCTCTAGCAAGTTCACAAGTGAAGCATGAGTATACTTGTCCCTTCTGTCTCCCACAGCAGCTGATATCCAGAGAGATTGCTGCTTCTCCTTCTGTTGGAAAAAGCATCAAAGTTCCAAAGAATGTGTTCTGTTTTAATTTATTTGTCAAGAAATGTTTGAGTAACAACTTTACCATCTTTGAATATGAATACCCTTTTCTTTACAATAATTTGAATTCAGTTGCTATCTGTCTGTCTGCCTGTCTGCCTGCCTGCCTGTCTGGATAGGAAAAAGAAACCAAATACAGTATATGATCTGGAGTATTGATACATTGCAGTCTCTCCTAATTTTGTACCATCCAGATAGCAATAGCAATTCCACTTTTATACCTCCCCATAGTGTCCACTCTGCATTCTCTGGGCGGTTGACAGATAATTAGCATTTTGCACCCAACATGCTGGGTATTCATTTTACCAATCAGGGAAGGATAGAAGGCTGAGTCTACCTTGACCCCCTCGGGATCCAACTCATAACATTTTGGCTGCAGTACAGCAGTTTAACCACTGCACCACCAGGTCTCCTGGTGTGTTTGACTATACTTTTCATCACCCCCAGATGCTGGGGGTGATGGTACTAATGGTGCAGCTCATCTGGAACATGCTTAGTTGCGGAAGTCTGTGTAGACCAGGGATTCTCAACCCACAGCACCATTTCATGTGGCTCCCCACCACCTCCACCACACCCAGAAGTGCCATGTGGTGGAGGAAGGGCAAAATGGAGTGTGACTAGGCCCCTGGCTTTAAAAGGTTGAGAACTCCTGGTGTAGACTGTAGTGATCCAAAACTAGTCATTCCCTGTCAGAAATAGTCCAACCACAGATTCTTGCTTGGGGTTGGTGAAGGTCAGTGTAATGCATAATTTCATAGCTACCAATGACAACAACAGTCTAAATCACTGGCTAAAGGAAACTGAACCCTTCCGCTCTGTCACCTCTAGCCTTTTCCTTGCAAAGTGAGTAAGAGAATTAAAATTACTAGTTGCTATATGATTTATCTTTGATCTATTGCTTAAGTGATGTTACTGTTCAGAGACTGCTAGGAGCCTATTCTCTTGCCATCAAGTCATTAAGTGGAAAAGACGGTTACTGGTGTGCCTAATTCCATCTGGGAGTAGTCCGATGACACGAGGTCTCCTAGAGGGAAATAATATTTGTGCCTCTCATGTGAAAGGCTACAAATGTATGTAGACCAGTGGTTCCCAACATGAGGCACACACACCATGGGGGACTTCAATTCCCAAAAGCCTAAGTTAGTACATTGGTTGATCAGTGCTTTGGGGAATTGACTTAGGCTTCTGGGAATTGAAGTCCAAAAACCAAAGATTGGGAAACACTGGTTTAGAGTCTGTGTTTAAGCTGCACATGCAGTTTGCCAATGTGTTCTTGATCATGTGCAAATAAAACAAAATATCAACTGATTACCTGCAGAATGAATACTTTTCCTGAAGTTATGGTGAAAACAAGTAAGTCAGTCAGTCTCTTGAGCTCAACACACAAAAAGATGTGATGAGCCTGCATAGAGCGTCTAAACATATGGACAGATAATAGATCCAGAGAAAGATCAGTTTCCTAGAGATCAGTTGTTCTTTTAGGCAACAATATGCTGAGGACAATACAGTATCCTATAAAGCAAAAATTGCAGGAGAGTTTGGAATAAACTACAGTAATTTCAATTAGACCAGTTTAGTAATTAGTAGCTCAATGAGGGCCAAATGCTATTAAGATTGATCGAATGTTTACCCAGAACTTTAATAATCGGTTTAAGCGTTTTAATTGATCTGTTTTGCTGGGGCCCAAATAGTTCATTTGTGAAGTAATCGTACTTGATTTATTGTAAGCACGTTCTTGCAGATTTTTGAAGTGTATTAATTCAAATACAGAATTTGATCATAATGTATTTTCCTCCAAAGAAAGAGGGATTTTTAGCTCCCACATTTCTTACCAAGAAGTCAGTGAAGCTTGTGATACAGAATCATATTTTGAAGTGTGGCAGAATTAACTATATCCACCATAAAAAAATTATTCTTTGCTTCATTTGTCTCATAGTATTTCTATACCACTTTTCATTTTTAAAAAACCTTCAAAGAAATTTATCTGAGGACCAGCTGCGTAGCGTGGGGGGGGGGGAGATGCCCCGGGCAGGGGCTTTCAGGGGGCGGCAAAATGTCCCCACCGCTTTGGCCTCCCTCTGCCTGGGCTTAGGAAGCAGGACTTCCCAGGCAGAAGGTGGCCGTTTTGCTGCGCCTTCTGACGGCTAGCTGGGTGGGTGGGTGGGCGGGCGGAGGTGAGAAGCGTGCGCGTGGGGCGCTCACCAGGGGTAGGTATTGTATTGTATTGTTCGACTTTTATGCCGCCCCACTCGCCTATAGTGACTCTGGGCGGCTCACAGCAAAACAATGTTTCATAACTACAAGTATTACATCACAAAAATCACATATGAAAAGTACATCAAAAACATTACAAGATTACAAAATTAAATTAATTACAAAATTAAAAATTCATAAAAATTTCATTTCATTTCAAAAGCACATCAAAAACACTTTAAACAGTCCACAAAAATCTCAAACTCTGGGACCAAATGCAGAGGCAGCCCCTCACCCTGCTGCAAAAGCCTCTTGGGTGGAGCAGCAAGGAAGTCCTGTGCCTCAGCAGTTCTTAAAGCCCCAGCCAGGGTGGGTCCCAGGAGCAGGTGGAAAGTGTCCTGGGACCAAATGCAGAGGCAGCCCCTCACCCTGCTGCAAAAGCCTCTTGGGTAGGTGGCGGAGGAGGCAGAGCAAGGGCAGCCACGGCCGGCGGGAGGCAAAGAGGGGGCAGCCTGGCCGCCGGCGCAGCAAAAGGGCCGCCTTCTGCCTGGGTCCTGGGGGGGGGGCAGCGGCAGCGGTGATCTGGGGGGGAGCGAGTTTGTTCTTCGCCCCAGGCGGCTGAAGTCTGCACGACGCCACTGCTGAGGACTTTAAGATTTTCTGGAAATTCAAATTTTATTTTCACTCTGGTTGGACAAAATTTATACTTTGCGTTCACTGCGCACACAAGTAATAAGAATATAGCAGCAAATAACTTTTATTTTTAGGACATTTCCAGGAGTCTTGTTCTGAGAATCTTTCTCCAACTTCTTTCTTTCTTTTCATGGTAATCTCTCCTTGTTTTGTTATCCTGTTCTGGAATTTCTCCCCTCACTCAGTAATTTCTTTCATTTCTCTCCTGACTCAGTGTTCTAGATTCTGCGAGATTATATGCCCAGATACAATGACACAATTTCCCCTCTCTCCTCAGACTATATTACCTTGCTGGAGAAGCAGCTTCCACCTTGGGTGGAGGCAATGCTATTTGAATAACAACTCCCACATCCCTGGTTATTCTGGTTCTCAAGAGCTTATAAGTGCAAGTGGAGCTTTCAAGAAAACACCCAGGCGTTTTGGTTCAGAGAGGAGTCGTTGCCTTCTCAAGGAAGCCAAAGACAACGTTTTTTCCAGTCTCTAGGTATATAAACATCTAGATAATTTTGTTTCAAAACTTAGAGGTTATTGTTTAGAGGTGGAATGGTGGTGCTATGGAGTTGTTGTGAGGTACAGTCAAGAACAAGAGTTTTTAGAAAGTACTGTACTGGATTTTCAAGTGGACTGCAGTGGCTTAATGGTTAAGATGCTGAACTTGATGACTGGAAGGTCAACAGGTCAGCAGTTCGAGACCTGAGTGTTGCATGACGGAGTGAGCACCTTTCCCTGTCCCAGCTCCTGCCAACCTAGTAGTTTGAAAGCAAGAAATTTCAAGTAGATAAATAGGGACCACATCAGTGGGAAGGCAGTTGTTTAGTCATGCCTGCCACATGTCCACAGAAATGTCTGCAGATGCAGACAGTGCTGGCTCTTTGGCTATAAACAGAGATGAACACTGAACCCTAGAGCCAGATACGACTGGCTTTTGAGCAAGGGAGACCTCTACCTTTACTAGATTTTCATTTGAAGTACGGTACACTTATTTCCAGAGCTTGGGAAAGTTATATATTTGGAGCATAAGTCCCAGGCCCCATCAGCCAATGTAACTAATTTTGGCTGGGGCTGATTCACGGAGTTGTGATCCTAAAAATGTAGAGTGCAATTAGAAGGGTGCAAAGGTGTGTGCTTATTCACATTGGAAAGGGCTCCTTTCATATGAGATATCTCCCTTAAAGTAACCCTTCTGTCTGTCAGAGAATAATTCCAACTGGACCTGAAGAAGTAGTGGTCCTATGGTTAGACCCCAAAGGTCCATTTTGGGCATGGATGGGGGCTCAGCTGGAGTGCATGTCCCTGTTATCATGTGACCACTGGGAAATAGATCACATGAGACCACTCTATAAGTGGTCCACACTACAGTCTATATCCCCAGTGATCATATCACCACTTTTCCTTGTTAATATTATGTTGGACTGTGTTTGTCTAGTCCAGATTTTCTGTTTCAATTGGCATCTCTCTGGGGTCTCAGTAAGGAAGCAGAGGTGTCTTTCCCATTATGTGCTACCTGGTCTAGCTCCTTTTCTGAATGCAATTGTGGGCTTACACATCATCAAGTGCCCCAAATGGCACTGTTGATTCCAGGATTTGAAGACCCTCACTCAACAGGGCCCCGTTTCCTGGAAGAGGCAAGGCATGTTTTCCAAGAACTGCCTGAGTCCAGTCCCCATCTCATCTTTTTGGACACCTTATACAAATGGGGAAAGGTAGCACTGTTGGGCCACAGATCCTCCCATGGAGTGAGAAATGCCCAATGTGGCCACCCTTTGGAGTTGGTCCTGCACGTTTGTTAGCTGTGCCAAAGCTTAGCCTTTGAATACAAATACTGAATATAGAAAAAGCATCTCTAGACATGAGCCAAGTGGTAGTCATTGTTTATCTGCACAATCTTAGATGTTAGTTCTGTACAGGTTATACCTTGGTTCAGCTAGAGAAGGTGATGTCATACATATGGACTGAACTTGGAAAGTTACTTGTTTAGACAACTCTTAGCTACTGGAAGTTACAGTCCAAAACTAAATGTTTCTAGCACATGTGAATGAATGGACACAAAGACATAGTAGCTATAATTGCAGAAAAGTAGAGTTTTCATAAAGAACATCCAGTGGTAGAGATGAAATTATATTTAATGATGCTATGAAAATTAGCACAGTTTAATATTTGTAAGTAAACATTTAATTGCTGATTTCCAGAATTTGCAGTTTGAATCTTGAAATCTAGCTTTGTTTCAACAATTTGAAATCACTTTGTCAGTTCTGACAAATTGAAGCATCTTACAGATTGTTTACCAGATGAAGTCATATACTGATAATAATTGTATGTCAGTTGTAAAAATCTTGTCAAGCCTTTACAACTTTGTGTAGGTTATTCCTGTAAATTCATTGCTGCCACATCCCAACAGTCAAGATACTGTGAAATGTTGACTGATGTATACCAGATTCTGCCACCAAATGTTGCTACGTCTTTATATGTTTATATTTATATTTTCTCCTGGCTTTGCTAGACCTACATCTTCCTGTAGGGCCTCACCATGTCTTCAGGTCACTCCAAGGATGGTCCTTCTACTCCGGGAGCACCAAGTGTACCTCCTCGGCCAAAGCCTGATCACCCCTTGGTTCCAGTTCCAGAGAAACCTTGGCCTGAGGGACCTCCCAAACCTGAAGGCCCCCAACCATTGGGACCCCTTATGCCTGGAAAACCTTGGCCATTGGGCCCACCTGTCTCTCCAGATCCTAGACAGCCAAGGTTTCCTCAGCCACCGTTAGGACCTACTAATCCAGGACCATTCCCAGGACCATCCAGTCCTCCAAGACCACCTCTGCCTGATGATCCTTACTTACCTTTTCATCCAGTGCCTCTTGCACCATGGCCACCAATGCCTGAGTGGGATGATTTGGAGAAGCCTCCAGAAGACTCTTCTAAAGAGGACTAACTTATCTTTCAGCATGCTTTTCAAACAAATGTCTGGCTGATACAGAAAAATACTGTATCCTCCTCCACATGCATGCATTCCTACTGGCATCTGATATCAACAAAGATTACTTCAATCCAGAGTACCCTCTGATGGAAATATTTTAGATCAGCTCTTGGACATTGAATTACAACTGAAAAGCTAGAGGATGTAGTTGCTCCATATGTATTATTGATTAGGGAAATAACTCCCAAACTGGGCAAATTCTACTTAACTGTGTGCTAATTAACCTCTCCAGTCAGTGATATTAAGCTTTGAGTGGAAAGGCTATTCATTATGGTATATCACTTGTTTTCTTACAAAATGAAAGATGAAAGTTGGTGCTGACTGTTACTCATATTGTTGAACTAATCTTTCTGCATTAATGCGATTTCCTCAATATTTTGGCCTGTCTTTGCTTAAATGCATTACCAAATAATCTCTTGTTTAAGTGTTTCTAGATGTTATTGTCCAAGGTGATAACGGATTAAAGCTAGTTATCAAGTATTGGCTCAGAATCTTGGCTTGCAAATGTACAGAGTGGAGATAGACTCATTGCAGATTTTTAGGAAATGTTGCTACATTATGAGTTGCTCTTGTTCTGTAGTTAAGTGAACCAATTCTCAGGAGATGGTCTAGGACAGTGACAGCGACCTTTGACACTCCAAAAGATGTTCTTGAACTTCAATTCTCAGAAGCCCTGATCAGCAGGAGTGCTGACTTGGGCATCTGGGAATTGAAGTCCAAGAACACCTGGAGTGCCGAGGTTTGCCATCACTGGTCTAAAAAACTTCTTTAGAAAGGGTTAACTGCCAACTCATCCTTAGAGGAGGGGAAAGGACTCATTTGGGAAGGCAAAAGTGGTTTATCAGGTAGTTTGATGAAGTAATTAAGAGGTGCATTAAAATCACCTCATTTACATTTCATTTATACAGGAAGCAGTATTTCTTATCTTTATTATTGGATAGTGTCTGCATAGTTTCATCTACCTCCAATTCCCCAGTCAAATTAAGAAAAGAAAAAAAGGTCATATCCCCAGAGTTTGTAAGCTTGCAAAAGTGACAAAGAGAACTTAGTACAGTACTGGTATGTGAAAAGATCTTACAAGAGAAAATATTAGAAAATTGTATACCGTATTTGTCGGCGTACACTGGGCGGCCAACCATCCCGCATTCTGCGCGGCAATCCCATTTAGGGAGGGGGAATTTCGACTTACCCTTGTTTCGAAAATGGTACCGGACCTCCCCCGTTGCGTCACGGAAGCCCCGGTTTCCTCTCCGACTGGCAGGCAGTTAAAGAGAAACGGAGCCGAAAAGGCTCCAATAAACTGCGCCTGCGCAGAAACCCAGTTTGGCACCAGATTGGGTCTCTGCGCAGGCGCAGTTTATTGGAGCCTTTTCGGCTCCATTTCTCTTTAACTGCCTGCCGGTCGGAGTGGAAACCGGGGCTTCCGTGACGCAACGGGGGAGGTCCGGTACCATTTTCGAAACAAGGGTAAGTCGAAATTCCCCCTCCCTAAATGGGATTGCCGCGCAGAATGCGGGACGGTTGGCCGCTGTGGGCGTACAAGACGACTGGGCGTATAAGACGACCCCCCAACATTTCCACTCAAAATATAGAGTTTGTTATATACTCGCTGCATAAGACTACCCCCTCTTCCGCACACCTTCCACACACCAAATAAAACGTAAAAGAACATCAGATTTGATTTCAACATGTTAATTTATATTCAAATGCTTATGACATGTAGAAAAACTGTCACGAGGCTGTATGTTATCAGACATGTACAGTAAATATAAAACAGTGCAAGTTTATTAAATGTTATTCACCAAAGACAATTCACTAAAGCTGAATGGAACAATAAACCTATGGGAGCTGCCATGCTGTTTGTTTTCTAATCTGTTAACCAAACTGGAACTGTCAATGATAGAAGGAAAATAACAAATAGAGGGAGAGAGCAAGTGCCAGGCAAGTCCCTAGCAAGTTTGCTGGCATGACAGTTTCCCTTTAAAAGGCTTCAAACTCCTGTTCGTCATCTAATATAAAAAGTTGTTATCCGATCCATCCCATAGGACCTTAACGTTATTCGATGCAATTCTCCTCCCCAGATTGCTTAACATTATGTGAGGTAAACGATATCCGAGGAAAACGTTATCCAAGGTAAACGTTATCTGAGGTATTACTGTATTTTATTCAACTGAAGTGTACCCGGCGTACAAGACGACCCCCCACTTGGAGGCATGTTTTTCAGGGGTAAAAAGTCATCTTATATGCCAGCAAATATGGTATTTCCCTCTGAGTAATGAATGAAGGTTTGCTCTTGAGGTAATTAAGGAGTGACTTGTTTGCAAACAAAAGTAATCTAACTGGAATGACAAGAGAAAATAGAGCTGCTTTGAGGTTAATTTTAGAGCAAATATTCACATGACACATTCTTGTTCCAAATATGTTTATGTGTGGTGACACACATGAGAATTTCCATTCATTTTAGTTGATCAGTTAGCTTACAGTGATGGTGAACCTTGGCACGCCAGGTGTTCTTGAACTTCAATTCCCAGAAGCTCTGTTCAGCAGGAGTGCTGACTTGGGCTTCTGGTAATTGAACACAAAGAACTCCTGGAGTGCCAAGGTTCACCATCACAGAGTTAGCACATGCACAGGAAGATGTGCATCTATTATCGATATGGAAAGGTGAACTGGCAAGGACATGCCATGCTTCTCCCATGTAGAATTTGAAACATGGAGAAGGGATTTGTAAACTATGCATCATAATATGGAGAGTGATTCATACCACAGTTCTAGGAGGCGTTCCAGTTGTGGTGACGCTTGAGAGAAAAGGAGTTTCAAGGCAGAGGGAAATCCACCTAAAATAGACAACTCACTTTTCTTGCCAGTTACTGTACATGGATTGTATTAGCTAGCAGCTAATCTTGGTAGGTTTCTGAGGTCATGACAGGAATAAATAGTGTGTAAGGTATGTGAGATTTAGTTGGCTTTATAGTTCAAAGGTTTTATAACATAAACAACTGAAATGGCTTACATCCATTCCAATGTGGTTGGTCACCTAGTTGTAGAAAGATCCAGTCTATGAATGATTGTGGTATCTGATGTAAACCTGCCCACAGTCTAAATCAGGGGTTTCTAACCTAAGGCCCATGGGCCGGATCTGGCCCATGGTGCCATTTCATGTGGCCCCCACCCCTCCAAGGGCATTTGAGAAACAAAATGCCACTCCTTTGAAGCAATTGGGACAAAATGGCCATCCCCATCATGTAGGCAAGGCAAAATGGCCTTCCAGCTGTCAAAGCTGACTGAGAGAACATGACCCGGCCCCCGGCTTGAAAATGTTGGGAATCCCTGGTTTAATCTAAGGTAAGGAAAATCTTTGGCCAACACATGGTCTAGATCCAACCCATTAGGAGACTACATCCCCCAGTAAAACCCATCTCCATTCTTGAGATTGTGAATACTTCTATTCCTTTTTCCTGCCCAGGGGTCTGGACTGAGACCATTTCACTCTCCCCTTATCTCTGTGTGAGTAAGGGGGAAGCATGAGGCAGATTGTTCTCAGCCAGTTCCAGGAAGTCCTGCCTGTGAGATCTTCAGTTCTTCCCACTCACAATCCAGAGAGAAGGGATGAGGAAGTAAACATGGTTCCTTTCATCCAGCTGAAAGGGCTTCACTCCTTTTCTTCCTCCTCATCCCCAAATGGGGGGAGCGGGAGGCAGAAGAGATCTGGTTCTTGGTCAAAGTTCTGTGCAGGAAAGTTCTAACCAGGGATTTTGTTGAAAGCCCAATGATGTCACCAGAAGAGTAGCGTGCCTTGGCGGGGCCCCGTATAAAAATTTGTTCGGGGGCCCTTAGGAAGGGTAAAGATTTGTTTTGCTTACGCACATTGGGGGCCCCTGTGGCTCGGGGGCCCCGTTTAATTGATACGGCAGATACGGCGGTAGCTACGCCTCTGGATGTCACTAGCTGTCACATGGCCAGCTCATCGAGAACTAGTGAATGAGAGATACAGACCACAACTCAAACTAATTTCCCAACTTGATTAAAAACCCATACCCTCTCTAATCCTTTTCCTCACCCTGCCAGGACTTTGAATTTGCTGGATGTGACTGGTTGGGACTGCGGTGGCTTAGTGGTTAAGATGCTGAACTTGATGACTGTGTGACTTCTAGCAGAACCAGAACCATTTTGAAATGAAGAAATTCATTTCTAAAGTGCAAAAGTTGTGTTTCAGAGTAAGCTAGCTGAAGACGCACACCCTTTCTTATTAGATTCTAGCAGATATTCTAACAGCAGAAGGAAACAGAGGATTGACCACTTAACTCCTTCAGAAGAGCTAAGAGCAAGCCTGACATGAAATAGATAAGCTGAAACTACGTAAAAACAGGCTTATTTATTTTTATTTATTTATTTGCTCATATTTACTCTCCCGCCCCAATCAGGTAGACCCGACTCTGGGCGGCTACAGCATAAAACAAAAAATAATAATAGTGATATTTAAAACCTTAAAAATTCATAAAAATTAAAACAGCGCAACAGATAAAGACAGAAGCAGGGAAGGGTTGCTTCATATGATTGGTCTATGATGTAACCACACTCTTCCTCACTTGCTCTGGGCCCTCTCAGGCATTCATTCCAAGGTGGATTATTCAAAAATCCCCTCTAGAACTCACCCAAAACTCACGGCAAGGAATGTATGTTCACCATTCTTCTCAGCCACGCCCGGCTGACCAAACCTGGGGTTTATCTGCATACAGAACCCAGCCAAATTAATTTTATGAGCGGTAAGGAAGCGTGAAAAAGGAGGCCAGTGGACTTACTGTCTTTTACCCCTGCATCCCAATTCCAATGAACACACGCTGATTGAAGAAAATAAGTTTATTGAAGTTGTAGCATGGTTCTTGATGAATCAGGCTACAGATCTCAGCATATAAAATTAATTAACCTAATCAAAATTTTGCTTTTAGAGAACGAATGCTTTCAGATATATATATTCAGGCCCTTTCGGAAGGGCCTGAAAACCTGGCTGGCAGGGCAGGTGTGGGGCTCCAGGAATATGGGGTCCCATGTTGGGTGGCTGATATGATGGGACAGCCACCCCTCCCTCACTCTTTTAAACTTTTAAAATCTTTTTAAACCTTTTAACCTTTTTAAATCTTTTAGATTTTTGTAAATTCATGGTTTAATTCTTTTTTAATTGACTTTTAAGTAATTTATGAACCTCAAGGTTTTAATTTATGAATTTTCTGTACGCCGCCTAGAGTCAGGTTCGCCTGATTAGGGCGGGATAATAAATCTAAATAAATAAATAAATAAATATATCCTTCCCCAAATAAAAATAATATATCTATCTGTTCTAAATTACCATAAATAAGACTTCCGGAGATAAGGCCTGGTTGGATGGCCGTCCTCCCTCATATTGGTGTTTCCTTCTTGACCACCATTTTCGAACTCTCTTGTGGCCCTTTGCTGGACCCTCACCAGGTATCCGTTGAACCTGGGTAATTAGCAACATACATCCAATCAGGTCCCAGAGTTGGGGTAAACAACTGTGGCCCTGTTGATGAGGCATGGCGCTTCCCAGTCTGTTTCTTCCCATTCGAGTCCCAGGGAGTAAAAACAAACAAGTGGCCTTTTACTAGCACAAGAAGCCACATTTCTACTAGATTAAAACCTAATAAACTCCATTTTGGATATGTGAATGTCTTGGGGCCTCATTTTATCACATGCTCCACATATTTATCTGTTTGAGAGTTGGACATCCGCTTTTACTTAATAAGTTTTAATGTCCTAGTATTTCTTCTTAAGAAGTTCCTATGTTTGGTGTGTGCAACATTTATCATATTTTTGGGAATATAATAATGGGAGGAGCCATTGCCTATGTTGTTTGTAACAGCGTAAATTGTTTGTTTACCAGTACAATATATAAATACCCCGTATAACGTGAGTATCATATAGCGTGAAAACCGTATAACGTGACAAGATTTTTGGAAAAATCTTGTTTCAAATAACACGATTTTAACGTTATCCGATACAGTCGTTCTTAGCAGCAGGGCGGCTGGAAAGCTGAACGGGGTTCTCCGTTCAGCTTCCCAGCCACCCTGCAGCTACGGAGGCAGGGGTTGGGTAGGCTGGAAAGCTGACGGGGGGCTCCCCCGTCGGCTTACCCAGCCACCCCACAGCTGCGGAGGCAAGGGCGGGTGGCTAGGGAAGCCGACAGGGAGTCCCCGTCAGCTTCCCCAGCCACCCTGCAGCTGTAGATCGGGTCCTCTGATCTCTCTGGAGCAGGCAGGGGACCCGATCCAAGCTGTTTCTGGGCTTCCCCGACGTCCTGAGCCAGTGCAGCAAGCCAGAATGTCAGGGTTCGAATCCTGACATTCTGGCTTGCTGCACTGGCTCAGGACGTCGGGGAAGCCCAGAAACAGCTTGGATCGGGTCCCCACACCTCCCTGGACCCAGCAGGGGGTCAGAAACCCCAAAATTGGTTAAAAAAAAGTCCATTTTTTTTACCAATTTTGGGGTTTCTGACCCCCCCCCCCGCCGGGTCCAGGGAGGTGGGCAGACCCGATCCAAGCTGTTTCTGGGCTTCCCCGATGTCCTGAGCCAGTGCAGCAAGCCAGAATGGCAGAGTTCGAATCCCGACATTCTGGCTTGCTGCACTGGCTCAGGACGTTGGGGAAGCCCAGAAACAGCTTGGATCGGGTCCCCACACCTCCCTGGACCCAGCGGGGGGGGGGGGGGGTCAGAAACCCCAAAATTGGTAAAAAAAACGGACGCGCATCAGGTCTAGGGAGGTCGGGAGACCTGATGCGCGCTAATTTTGAAGTTACCCCACCCTCTTTTAGGGTGCAGCAAGCCAGAATGTCGGGATTCAAATCCTGACATTTTGCCTTGCTGCAGCCTCCAGGGAGGTGGGAGAACTTTGGAAACAGCTTGGATAGGGTCTGCCCACCTCCCTGGACCCGGCGGGGGGGGAGGGGGTCAGAGACCCCAAAATTGGTAAAAAAAAGTCCGTTTTTTTAACCAATTTTGGGGTTTCTGACCCCCCCCCCCGCTGGGTCCAGGGAGGTGGGCAGACACGATCCAAGCTGTTTCTGGGCTTCCCCGACGTCCTGAGCCAGTGCAGCAAGCCAGAATGTCGGGATTCGAACTCTGACATTCTGGCTTGCTGCACTGGCTTAGGACGTCGGGGAAGCCCAGAAACAGCTTGGATCAGGTCTGCCCACCTCCCTAGATGCAGCGGCGGGGGGGGGGGGTCAGAAACCCCAAAAATGGTAAAAAAAACGGACTTTTTTAACCAATTTTGGGGTTTCTGACCCCCCCCCCGCCGGGCCCAGGGAGGTGGGCAGACCTGATCCAAGCTGTTTCCAAAGTTCCCCCACCTCCCTGGAGCCAGCAGCAAGCCAAAATGTCAGGATTCAAATCCCGACGTTCTGGCTTCCTGCAGCCTCCAGGGAAACAGGGCTTTTTTTAACATTGTGTGATCAATGTATCGCACAACGTTAAAAACCGGATAACGACGGGACTTGTGGAACCAAGTCATAACGTTATTCGGGGTTCTATTGTAATGGCATACAGTAAGGGTCCCTCCTCGTAGAGAAGGCACCATTTTGCATGCAAGATACCAATAAATTGGTTTCTATTTTCTTATCCAAGCAACACTCTGACTGATTTCTTATTACTGAATTAAGTATTTCTAAAGGCTTGTCATTATTAAGAGTTTGTAGTGACAACTGGAAGGTCAGTAGGTCAACATGATAGAGTTCCTGTCGACTGTCCCAGCTTCTGCCAACCTAGCAGTTTGAAAGCAAGAAATTGCAAGAACAGATAAATTGGTACTGTTTTGGTGGGAAAGGTAACAGTGTTCCATATACTCCAGTGTCTAGTCATGCCTGCCACATCCTCATGGAAACGTCTGCAGATGCAGACAGAGCTGGCTCTTTGGCAATAAACATAGATGAGCACTGTTCTCTAGAGTCAGACACAAACGGCTTTTGAGTAAGGGAAATCTTTACCTTTACCTTGATTCTATGACTGCAAAGACAAGGTAGACATTCCTCCATAGAAACAGCTCAGTTTGGACTTGTTTTATTCTATAACTAGGAGTCAATTTGTCTTGCCTATATCCTCAACTGCCCGATGCAGCAATTGAAGAAGAACATATGACAATAATGCAGAACAGATTTTACTGGCCTATTATCCTGAGCATTGTTTTGATGTTTTACAAGACCGCCCAGTCTAAAAGTACTGTGATCCTAGCATAAGGTTGATGTATCAAAAGAAAGAGGGTTTGACATTAATTTGGAGACGCCAAGCCGTACCCTTTACAAGGCTTCATCATCATAAGACAGATGTCTTATAGCAGGAATTCTCATGGGGCCGGATGCGGCCCATGACACCTTTTAATGTGGCTGCCCCACTGCCTCCACAACACCAGGGAGGCCATGTGGTGGAGGAAGGGCAAAATGGCTGTCCAGCCCACGAAGCTGTCTGAGGGAGTGTGACCCGGCCCTTGGCTTAAAAAGGTTGAGAACTCTTGTCTCTTATAGCAAGCATTGTCATTGGCCCAACTAGGTCTATATTGATTACGATGGAGAACAGGAGTTCTCCAGGGATTGAATGCAAACCCTTTCACATAAAATACATATGTTCTATCACTCACCTTTTCACATAAAAATAATTATGAGAATTTATAACAGCTCACATTGAAATAAAACTGTCTTTAAGGTGCTACAATATTTCTTTGTGTTTGTTTTTATTTGGATGCTTGGCCTTTTGGCTCAGATCAAGTGTAGTGTAGTCTTTCTATACATGATGAAGAAGGGGGCAAATCTTTTTTAAAAAGGACACGAGAAGTCACAGGGTAGCATAAAAGTTGTGTGTACTAATTTATACATATGGGTGCAAATACAGAAATCATTACTACACTCCAATAGAAATACAGTATACAATGTCTCACAATATCAGGAGAAATTGCGGCCCAATGGCTCATGCAACCTGCTCTGTCTGGCTTCTTTTGCACAAATGGAGATGTATAACTGGAACTGCAGTGGCTTAGTGGTTAAGACGTTGAACTTACTGACTGGAAGGTTGGCAGGTCAGCAGTTTGAGACCTGAGTGCTGCACAACAGAGTGAGCTCCCATCATTGTCCCAGCTCCTGCCAACCTAGCAGTACAAAAGCAAGAAATTGCAAGTACAGTGGTACCTCACTTAAAGAGCATAATGCATTCCACGGGATTGCTCTTTAAACGAGTTTGCTCTTTAAGCAAAACACCATTGTAAGTGACCAGTTGTGTCTTCTGGCGGGGGGGGGGGGAATTGCAAAACCCAATTTAGTTGTTAAGCAAGTTGTTGGTTGGTTTTAGTTGTTAAGCGAGGTGGCCATTCAGAAAAAATCCTGCTCTTTAAGCAAGTTAGTCTCTAAGTAAGCGGCTGTTTATGCAAGTTTTATTGTAGATAAGTAGGGACCACTTTGGTGGGAAGGTAAACAGTGTTCTGTGCACTCCACTGTCTAGTCATGCCTGCCACATGACTATGAAACTTTTGCAGATGCAGATAGCATTGGCTCTTTGGATATAAACAGAGATGAGCACCAAAACCTAGAGTTGGATACGACTGGCTTATGAGCAAGGGTGACTTTTACCTAGATGTATAACGTCATGGTTTCTGGCTTTATTTTCTTAATGGGAAAAGCCCCTTTAAGCACAACTTGGACTGACCAGCTTTTCAATAAGAACCGACCTTTGACACTCCTTTAAATGTGGCTATTCTGGTTAAATCCCCTTCTAAATGTAGCCTAGTTCCTGGGCCAGTAAGTTTAGGCACCCACACAACTTTCTCTTGAGAAATTTGAAGACACCTGTCAGGTCTCTTCAAATGCCTTTCTTTTGTCCTCTGTGGGTGTGTTTACATTCCTTAAAAAATACACATGCACATTGATTCCCAATTGATTTAAAGCCTGGGAATTACACGTTGCATAGCAAAATTGATTTATTTTGGCTGTCAAATGATTTGTGAAAATGCAGTGAAACTTCTAGATAGGGGTCGTTTATTTTGCACCAGTACAGTTCTTGCAATGGTATAAAATAAATTGATTTGGGCTTTGCACCCACTCCTGTCAATTTTTACCTGGGATGTCTTGGTAGATGCAGGCTCTAGTCTAGTTGATTGGTGGAAGTAGCTCCAGCTGTTCCATGGCATTTCCGTGCAGTTTGGATCAGTTGGAACCAGTATGACAGATAGGCTTTGACCTGACCCTTGCCATTGAGTTCTCCCTGTTCCTGGCAAACGACTTTTACCAGCCTGCTCTACGGAACTCCCCAGTCCAGGAGGCCTATGTGCCATCCAGCCGAAGCTGCAGCAACCTGGGGCTTACCCTCTCTCCAGTGGTGGGCAGCCAAAAATTTTACTACCATACTGTGGGCAGAGCCAACATCATGGGTGGAGCCAAAATAAAAAACCCATAAAATAAGTACACATAAAAATTAAAATTAAATGCACATAAAACACAAAAAATACACATTAAAAATAAATACACATTAAATACACATTGAAATATACCCACCCACCCCACACCCAAAGGCGAGTCACTTACCCTGGAGAGCAGGCTAGCAGGTGCTGTTCCTCCTTCCTGCTTGGGAGGACAACAAGGAGGCTGCCGAGGGCCTCAGCAGCAGCCACCAGTTCCTCTGTGGCTGTGCGTGGCTGCCCGACGCTCTGCGCTGCCACACTCCAAGCAGCAAATGGCTGCTTGGCTCAGCAGGCAGAGCGCTGTAGGCGTGCCAAGGCTATAGGTGCGAATGGGTGCCAAGTTCTATAGGCACGCATGCATGCCAAGCACTGTAGATGCGCCAAGCACTGTAGGCGCGCATGCACAATGGGGGAACTGCCAAAAAGGTAAGCCCCTGAGGTGGTCCCCCCCAAAAGCCACTACCAGTTCTCCGGGACACTGGGAAAAGCTACTACCGGTTCTGGCGAACTGGTGTGAACCTGCTGCTGCCCATCACTGCCCCTCTCCCAAGGAACAGACGTGTTGATAAAGTAAAGATGTTTATTGTTCTCAAAGCATATTGAAGAAATAACAGTTCATTCATTGTTTCAGGATACAGAAGTTCAGCATACAAAAACGCTAATCAAAAAGTACAATTAGGGAAATCCGCACTCTGGCCTTTCCCCTAGAAACAAAAGGAAAAACCTGACTAATCTAGGTAAACATGACTAAGCTTGGGTTGGAGTAAGGGCTCGATGTTAGAATCCCCCTCTAAATAGAGAGAATTATGAGGCCTTTGCAAAGAAGCAAAGCTACATTTTAATACAGTGTAGAAACCAAAGAGACTCCATGTTGAATAACTTGTGACCCATTCTATTACACCCCACCACTACCATAGCTGTCGGATGGCCAGGGTCACTGCTGCGCCACATTGGCATGATATGGGATTTGCAGCAGACAGAATGTATAGCTGAAGTAATGTTCCATGAGGGAAACAGTGAGCTTGAAAGAATCACTTTAAGCTGCCATCCCAGGTTTCACCTTAGAGGAGGCAAACTCAGTTGTGCCTCGCCATCTATGTTGGTAGGGGCTGTGGTGGCTCAGCGGTTAACTAGCTTGCCTTGTTAGCTGGAAGGACAGCAAGTCGGCAGTTCAAGACCCAACTAGTGCAGGACAGACTGAGCGTCCATCTCTGTCCCAGCTCTTGGGGACATGAAAGGAGCCTCATTCGGGTGTCCCCTGTGCGGAGTTTCTCCAGCAAAAATCCTTTCAACCCAGAATAATTTCTGACATTAAATTATTATTATCTACGTGGGTTGCTTGTTGCCTACCTCTGCTATAGTCAAAGGCATCTGGGATACTTTTCCCAGTGAACTCCCTGTTGCCCTTTGTGGAAGAGTTCACTGTGAATAGAAACATCTAGAAACCATGCCAATCCTCATATCAGAAAAACATGGTGAAAGAAGAATTGTGAGAAACTAAGATTTGTGTATTAATGTGTACTTTTGTATTTGCTTCTGTGTGTGTGAGTGAGAAAGAGAGAACATCTGTAAAAAGAATAAGACAAAATGAGGAAATGAAGAAGAAATTGTGTGTTCCTCATATTCTCTGTGGAACGTTAACAATGAATGAGACCCAAAGCATACTTTTTGTCACTTAGTACTCTTTTGGCTCCAGAATTAGAAAGCAAAATGTCCCACCTTCCATGTAAACACAAAGGCCGAGATGCATGGCTTGCTACCACTCATATATCAGACAACTGAAATCTGTTGCTATTATTAATGCCTTTCTCTCTCTCTTTCTTACTCTCTGTGGATTAAACCTTTATAATAAGGAAAGTGATAGTGCAATGTATTCTTGGCACTCCTTTCTTTAATTTATTATCAAGTGAGCCACACCTTAGGATAAAACAAAAAGATAAAAGTATTTGGGCATGGTTATCATAGATCAGTGCCAATTAGATCTGTAGCACAGCCATCACTGAGTTATAGGCACATAATTCAGAACAAGCTGGTCACACCAATATTTTATTTATTTATTTATTTATTGGATTTATATAACCCCCCTTTTCACCTAAGTGACCCAAGGCGGTTCACAACATCAGCTAAAACCCATACCCAATACCAATTAAAACCAAGTACAGTGGGACCTCACTTAAAGAGCATAATGCATTCAATGGGATTACTCTTTAAGCGAGTTTGCTCTTTAAGTGAAACACCATTGTAAGTGACAAATTGTGACTTCTGGTGGTGGGGGATTGCGGCCCCCGATTTATTTGTTAAGTGAGTTTCTGGTTGGTTTTATTTGTTAAGCAAGGCGACCATTCAGAGAAAATTCTGTTCTTTAAGCAAGTTACTCTTTAAGCGAGGCACTCTTTATGCGAGGTATTACTGTACTATAAAACTATCTAAAAACATCCATAAAACCTCACCAAACCCCTTAAAAAAGAAGGACACATGGGCAGAAGTAAATAAGAACCCCAGGCAGGGCTAAATAAGCCAGCTGCGCTGGGGTGTGGTACCAGTTGTACCCAGTTCATCAAGGAGAGATTACATTTTTGTGGATTCTGGCATCAGCAATTAATTACCTGATCCTCTTGCTGTGTTCTGTCTTCCTAACAGGTAGGTCATGAGAAAGGAAGTCTATATTAAAGATCAGCAATTGGATTGATTGGGATAGAATAGGGTGAAATAAAGAAAATGTTCCTCTACTCCATCAGCTGCTGCCACAGTATACTTATGGTACTGCAGGACCAGCCCTACTATTAGGGAAAGTAAGAAAGCAGTGGCTGAGTATACCACATAAAACTGCGGAGTTTGCTCCACTTATAAAATGGGCAAATTTCATTTTTTGAGATTAGCACTAGAATACTTTATTGCTGGACCAATAAATGAGCAGAAAATTGGAAATACTTTTTCACGGACTTCTTTCTTAATTGAGAGAAAATGTATTGTTATTGGAGAAAGAGGGACCCATTGAAAAGCAGAGGAAATGTTTAATTTCCTAATACTGTATCCTAAAGTGACTCTCTTCTTAAGCAGCTTCACAATACAGGAAATTGACAGCAGAAAGAGTAGCACTAAATGGAGTGCTCTTTCTTCTACAGTTAAGAATACTGGATCTGTATGCCCTGTAGAGCTATTTTGAAAGCTCAGTAGGTAAGGTATCTGACTGGGAAACCAAAGATTGGGATTTTGGTTCCCCGCCATGCCTAAAGGAAGGAGCAAGATGATGTGGGTCAGTCACTGGCAGAGGGGATTGGCAGCAGCAGTGATGCTGTGGATCACAGCAGTGATGCTGTGGATCAACAGGGGTTCCCAACCAAAGGCCCACAGACTGAATATGGCCCGTGGTGCCATTTCATGTGATCTTCTACCCCTCCAATGGCATTCAAGAAACAAAATGGCCACTCTTTTGAAGATGTTGGGATCAAATGGCCACCCCCATCATGCAGGCTGGGCAAAATGGCCATTTGGCCCTCAAAGCTGACTGAGAGTTGGGAACCCCTGGGCTACAGTCTCCCTTGTCAACTGTTGCCAGCCTCCGTGTCCATGGAAGATCCTGGCTGCTGATCAGAGGAGATGGTTCCCAGCTGTTTGGGAAAGACTATCATCAGTGATCAGCTGGAGTCCCTCTCCACTGGCATTGGTGATAATTTTTTATAGGATTTATTTAAAAAAATAATAATCTGGTGCTGCAGATGAGAAGGACAGAGACTGGTTGTAATAGATTGGGTCACAAGTTATTCAAAATGGAGCCTCTTTGGTTTCTACACGTTATTAGAATGTAGCTTTGCTTCTTTGCAAAGGCCTCATAATTCTCTCTGCTTCACTTATCAAGCAGATGTGCTTAGAAGATGCTTCTCAAAGCTTCAAGCCTATGTTATGTCTTTTCCTCCAGGTCTGGAATGTCAACACCCAGAGCCTGGGAACACCATTCTCTTGTTATGGGAACCAGGAGTGGTTTATACAAACCCTGGGCTCTAATTGTCTGTATGCTAATTAGGAGGGCCAAGCTCATGTTCTTTCAATTAGGCACATAGCTTTGGGAGTTAGTTCGAGTTTGGGGGTTCCTGAGACTGCCATCTCAGGAGGGAGAGGGGGACTATAACACTGAGCCCTTACTCCAACCCAAGCTTAGTCATGATTACTTAGATTAGTCAGGTTTTTCCTTTTGTTTCTGAGGGGAAGGCCTGAGTGTGTATTTCCCTAAATGTCCTTTTTGATCAGAGTTTTTGTATGCTGAACTTCTGTATCTTGAAACAACGAATGAACTGTTATTTCTTCAATATTCTTCGAGAACAATAAACACCTTTACTGTTCCTTGGGAGAGGGGGTAAGACAAGAGTTAACCCATAAGCCACACACTACCACATTTAATACAGTACTCTCCATAATACTTGCTGGGCACTGTTAATACAGATAAGCCCCAGGTTGCTACAGCTTCGGCTGGATGGCACGTAGGCCTCCTAGACTCGGGAGTTCTGGGGAATTTCATAGATCAGGCTGGTAAAAGCTGCTTGCCAGGAACGGGGGGAGCCCCAGGGCAAGGGTCAGGTCAAACCCTATCTGTCATAGAGTGTATTCCCCTTGCAGGTTCAACCATGCCACCAAAGTTGTTGGCTAGTAGTCCAGAATAGTTCTCCATTCTGGGACCACAGGTCAGCTAAGTGGGGTTGGGTTCATGGGCAATGCACCTGGCCACTGCATTGCTCTAACATGGCCAACTTCAACATGAGCCCAGCCAGCTGTATCGTTGTACTGAAAATAGCTAAAGGAGTATCGAAAACATGGGCCTCAGGCCCACCGTGCCCTCAGACTTTGCTATGGAAGCAATAGGACCTCCCAATGGTGAGAGGCTGCTAATAACAGTGGGAGGCGATGCTTTGATCTGCCACGTCAAACTAGTAGACATTCTGTAGCTTCAGTATCTAGTCAGAGTGATTTTTTGCACATTTCTACCACCAACTCCCCATGTTTTGTAATGCTTAGCTTGAGGAACAGTCCTGGATAATTTGAAACCCAGTACACTACAGAGGCAGAAAAGATTTTACTCAACATTGGCCAAAATCCTGTTGTGCAGTTAAACAAAGTGTAAATTTTAGCAATGATTTGTTATAACTTAAGCATGTGTAGGCATTAGCTATTGCAACTTTTCATGACTTAGTTCACCAAAAATGATGCCTACCGTGATTTCTTAAAATTTGCTGCTACAAGGTGTAACTGAGCAACATGATTTTGGCAAATGGTTTTGTGCTCATGGACTACAGGATTCTCTTTCTTTCCCTTCCTCCCTCCCACCCCAGTTTCTCTTATATATGCAGTTTTTATATGCTAGGTTTTATTCTATTTTATGTGAAGTACTTTATTGTTGTGCTCTCTATTGGGGTGCTCTAATTTTTAGTATTCATTATTAGATTGCCCACCCAGTCCCATGGCCAAGCCCACAGAGTAGGCCATGCCCACAAAGTAGGCCACACCCACAGTGTGGTAGTAAAGATTTTGGAGCCCAACACCGATTGTCTTGTAGAATATTGTTCCAAAATACATTCTCCTGTGCATCGATAATGTAGTAGCCCCCTTCATCCCACCATACACAGTACATGGTGTTATAAGAATACTGTATTATCAGAACTGGAAACAGATAAAATATTGATACTCTTGTTTATTAAAAATGTTTATAGATAAAACATATTCAAATACAGTACAGTACATACAGCCAGGATAGATTGCATACTCCAGGAACACTTTTGGTTATACTGTATAATTAAGACTCAAGGCACAGAGTAACATTTTTAAGAAAAAGAGATTTGTTTTATTAATATTTGTTAGCTTCTTTGTGAACCATTTTTAGTGGAAAGTCAGGATTTTTTAAAAAAGTGTAATAAATAAGCAATAAATAGGACACAGTGATACCCGATTATATTCAAACAATGAACTATTTGCTGAATCGATAGTCTAAGCCAGGGGTGCCCAAACTTTTTGGGCCATGGGTCAGTCACACGGTTCAGCGGGCCTGTAACATGGTTCCTCCCACTGGAACCTTAAGTCAAACGTGACTGTGCATGCACAAAACGCTGCCATAAATGCACCTGTGGCTGTTGTAAACATGTTTATGACACCTGCAGGTGCATTTACGGCAGCGTTTTGTGCATGCACAGGCGTGTTTGACTTCCACTTCTGGGAGCAGCATGGGCCAGATGATTTGGCACCATGGGCCAGATTTGGCCCACAGGGCATAGTTTGGGCACCCCTGGTCTAAGCTTTCTGTGCTTCTGGGCCACTACCTTTCTCCAACATGGTGATGTCCAGTTTCCATTGTCCCCTACCAACATGGGCAGTTCAAGCCACATTTACCATTAAAATAATTGACCACCATTTTAAAAATGCATACAACCAATAATCAAAGAACTAGAACACAAACAAAATAGAAGGTGCATAGAATCAGAAATGTAATTTTAAACAAAGACAATGGGCACATTTTCTGAAGAGAATTCTAAATTGAAGAGTATCTTTTCCTGAAGTAATAGTTGCCTTGAAGGCCCTTTCAAAGAACAGCATCCTTCCCATGCTCTGTCATCAAGAGAAATTATACCAATTTATTTCCTATTGTAACAGTAAAACAAAACAAAACAAAACAGTAATTCTTATTTCATTGCCATGCCAGTCCAAGGAACAGGTGTGATCCTGACCAGTCAGTGTCAATGGAAAAGATGTGGTCTTTTCACTGATAATGCCTGCAGATCTGAGGTTCTATTTGGACTATTTGAATACGGTAGTTACTCGAACACTTCATTTATGTACGGTATTTATCCCTGATTCTGTCTTCATACAATCACACATCAACATAGTGTTTTTCTCACAACTGAAGTGGAGTAGGTTAGACTGAGAGCTAGTAAACCAGTTTGCTTCACTTTGGCCCAAGGATTTGAAGCGGAATTTCTGTAGTTCCTGGGATGAACTCTAATTTGTTTCACGTCAATAACTTTCTGTCTACCTTCTTTTAACCTGAAGTGCCTGGTTAGCTCATAGGCCAGTGGTGGTGAACCTATGGCATGTATGCCATTGGAGGCTCTCAACCCTTTCTGTGGGTACACGAGCTGTTGCCCCAGCACAACGTTCACCCCACCCTCTGCCCAGCAATCCAATGGGAGCACTTCCTCACTCCCCCAAACAAAGAGTTTACCCTGCCATGTTGGCACTTTGTGATAAATAATTGGGTTTGGGGTTGTAGTTTGGGCATTCGGTCTCTAAAAGGTTCACCATCACTGTCATAGGAATACAGTGTATGAATTTATTTATTATTTATTCAATTAATATTTTTCATAGACACCTTTCAAGTGCTTGAGTTTTCCAAAATGGTTTACAATAGGAAAAGAGTGAAAGTCACTATCAAAGCATGTATTCCTTCTAAAGAATCCTTTGCCACCCAGCGATTAGCTACCGGTGTCTCAATGCTGCCCTCAGAGGGTCTTCTAGAATGATGCTTAGGAAGAAGACTAGACCAGAGCAACTCTCTGCAGGTGAGGACAGGAAGTTCTCAGCCATTGAGAGGGAAGTCCAGAGACATGAGTTCAATGAAGCTTGTTGCTATAACTGATCACACGAGGCAAACAGAGATGGTCTTTCTCTTCTTCACCTTCTTCCTCGGAAACTTTGGAAGATATGATGGGTCCGGTACAAGGGGAGAGAAGTGACACCTTTTGCACCTGTGTTTCGGAAACAGCAGAGCTGCAGAAGAGATAACCAAGAAACAAAGGTGAGTATGAAGGAAAAGGTAAAACACAAACCATAGCATGGTTGATCCATACCAGTCAAAATCAGCCACCTTTTCATAATTAAGACTGATTTCATTTGTTTTACACACAGGGTCATAGAAGAGAAAGATGAGAGACAATGGTAGCAATTTATATTGTCAAGTTCACATGTTGAGGTGAAGTTTGAACTGGGGAACCTAGGCTGAGCTCCGCAGCTATCAATGGCTGTAGATTTGGATTTTAAATCAACTGTGGAAGATAAGAGCCTTCGTTTCAGCCATCCAGGAGACTTAAATTCACTACTAAGTTCAGGATTTGATTTGTGTGGTTTTCCAGCTTCAAACTGCCTCTCAATGCTTTCTCAAGTCCCCCATTGCTTCCTTCTTCCCAATCCTTATAATATGGTCAATAAGTCTTAGAGCATCATTGAGAATGAATTAATTACATCTAACATGAGAAGGCCTCATGGAGGCCCAGTCTTTCCAGTGACTCTCTGACTCCTGCATCTATAACAAAGATAGATCAACCCTAATCTCACCAGGTGGCACTTGGCCTTCTTCTTGTGCTGTATTTATTTACTCGTACAGGATGTGGTAATACATATTTAAGCATATACTTACAAGTTTAACACAAGCAAAGCAAAACAAAAGGTTTGTGGCACTTTTAGGACAAACAGATTTATCTCAACATAATTGTTTGTGGATCGTGATTTATATCTTTAGATGTATGAAGTACAAAAAAGAATCCTGCAGCCTCAAGTATTGTACTCTGCGTGTCTCAAAATAGTACCATTGAAAAACACAAAAGCCCACAGTGAAATAGGCAAATTAGTCTTAGGGATACCATAAGCCAGTGGTGGCAGACCTTGGCACTCCAGGTGTTCTTGGACTTCAATTTCCAGAAACCCTGATCAGCACACCTATTGATCAGGGCTTCTGGGAACTGAAGTTCCAAAACACATGGAGTGCCAAAGTTCACCATCACCGCACGTAAGCTTTTCTTTTTCTGGTTTTACTGTACAAGATGAAACAGATTAATACAGCGATATCTTTGAATATCTACAAGTATTGCATGTTATCTGGCTTTCTTCTAACTCTCCTTGTCACCCGTCTGCATGAAACAGGTCACATCTATTTGACACATGGCCTTTTAAAAATCCATTTGCATTCTGCATTCTGATACTTTACAATGTTTCTTATTATTGATGTAAGTGCCTACACAGCACTGATCATGTAATTGCAAGGCAGAATATGGTTGTGTCACTTTAGGAGAGACTCACTGAGAATAACCAGGTGTCATGTGTCTGCCCTTGTCCAAGCAACTGCTGAGCATATTAAGGGTCTCATTGAGTGTGTTCTCTAGCCTGCATTCACTTGCTAGCCCTCTGCTCACTCTCTCTCCTTTGACTTATGCCTTACTGCCTGAGCTAGGATCTGGAAGTGTTTGGCTCAGGAAAGCTACGCCGTGACTGCCACAAAGCCAACCTCAGGAGTTACCAAAGAGACTGCTTCATCGCTTCCTCTCTGCAACTCTACTCTGTGTCTGGATGTCTTGGGTAACTGCTACATTGATGGACCTGAGAACAAAGTGCTTTTGACTCAACATAGCTGGCTACCCATGCTGTGTGGAATACTGTATGTGGGTAAGCCTATACTGAGGAGAGACTGAAACTGTGGACCTTGTGACTGGCACGTGTCCACAGACAGACTGTGTAGGACTGTGTGTCGAACCTTTGATTTGTATATATAAACTTTGTAAAAACTGTGAATGTTGAGAGACCAAGCAAAAGAGTTTACTTCCTCCACTATATATAGCTTTTGAATTTATCATGAGTAAAGGAGTCCCCCCCCCCTTCTTTCTTTGCACGAAAACCTGCCTGGACTCCTTTTGCCCACAAACCACAGTAGCAGGACTACTATCATAGGTCCGTGGCCAGGGCACTGTCCGCTAATTCTGCTGCTAACAATTCAACACTTACCAAGCAGGCAAGCCAGGTCAAGAAAGCAACCGCTGCTATGACAGCCACACTGATTAATATAATAGCCCAGTAGGGGAGACCAGCTTCTTCGGTAGGTTTTGCTGTAGCTTTGACAGGAAGAGAAAAGGAAAAAAAGTTGAAATTCACTAAACTATATGAATTACTCATTCTATGCATTAGGTAAAGGTAAAGGTTGCCCTTGCTTGAAAGCCAGTCATATCGACTCTAGGGTTCTGTGCTCATTTCCATTTACAGGCATGATTACAACCATGAGATGACAGGCTAGTACAGTATCCCCCTTTCCTCTAACAATCTCTGTTGGAGATTCACAACTGTAAAACTGTCATCATTCTGCTCTTTTTAGAGGGAAACAACAGATATTATATACCCTCCTTCTACGACACTCCTGAGTTAAAACAAAAGGAGTGAAATAACCACCTGCATGCATTTATACACACACAAAATAACATGTCAGGGAGAATACTAGGCCAACATCATATCTCTTACATACTCTTTCTGCATGTGCAAGAATTAAAGTATGCCAGTTAATTGCATGCTTATCATAACATGAATTATAGGAACTTACTTATGTTGGAAGTTGTGGTCGAGACTGTTGTGGCTGTAGACTCTGTTGTGTTGCTGGAGCCTGGTGATGTAATAATGGCTGTGGCGTTTGAGCTTTCGTTGACTGAGGAAGATATGGTAGAGGTGTTGCTAACAGAGTTGCTAACACTAGAGTTTGCCGAGGAAGAAGTGGTTGGAGAACCATTGCTAGTAACAGAGGTTGTGGTGTTTCCAGTAAGGCTGGAAGCCACAGTGGAATTGGAGCTTGTGCTGGAGCTGGCGCCAGTGATTAAGGTGATGAGACTGGTTTCTGAGATACCAGAGGAGCTGGATCCAGTGACTGTAGTGGAGCTGATGTTGGAGGCTGTCACATAACTTGTGTTGGAGAGTGTGGCACCACTAGTACCAGTGACATGTACAGTGTTGGCAGTGTTGTTTCCAGTGGTCCCAATGGAGTTGGAGCTGCCAGAGGCTGCAAGGGAGCTGGAGCCTGAGATTATGGTGTACGTGTTATCAGTGGTTGTGATAAATGTGGTGTCAAAGTCTGCAGCGGAGCTGGAGATTGAGATGGCCTCCTTGGTGGGGTCTGTGGTGGAGAGTTCTGTGTAATAATATATGTAGCCATCATCATTTGTGGTGGGTTCTGCGTAATAATATATATAGCCATCATCATTTGTGGTGGGTTCTGCGTAATAATATATATAGCCATCATCATTTGTGACGGTAGTGGAGCCTGTGGGGATTGAAGCAGAGCTGTCAGTGTTCAAGGTCTCGACAGAGTAGGTAAATGCCACAGTGGAGGAGGCTTCTACATTTGCTGTATTTAAATTATAGAAAATATTTTTAAGATTTATAGCCAGAACTTATTGTCTACTTGTGCCTTCTCTCCTGAAGCTGTTTTTGTCCTTCCTTGCTTCTACAAATGGGATTTGTCCCCAACCCTTAATGTCTCACTTGGACCAACAATTATGGAGGGATTATGGAGATGCTAATGTGATGTATGCCATCTTTTGCCAAAACCAGACATTAGGAATGGCAATACACAGAAACCTGTTTCAAGGATTTTAATCTACCTGGACACTATGCACAGGCCTTGAAAATTGCTATTCTGGAACAGATTTAAAAAAAACCCAGTACAAGGATCCAGAGAGAGACAGCAGAGATAAAATATATATACATGTTGGGTGCCCATCTCAAAGGTTTGAATATTAGCCAAGGGTTTCTGGGATATTATCAGATTTAAAATGTCACAACTAACAGGTTGTTATATGCCAGGGATTCTCAACCTGCGGCTTGCGGGCTGGATGCAGCCTGCAGTGCCATTTCATGTGGCCTCACCACCACCTCCACCACACCAGGAAGTGCCATGTGGTGGAGGAAGGGTAAAATGGCCATCTGGGCCCTCAAGCTGTAATTTACAGAACCAACTCCGGGTGTGTATGTGTGTGATGTTTTTCAGGCCACAGAACAGGGTAGGTAAGAGGTCAGTCTCACCCTGCAAAATTAGCTCATTAGCACAGGGATTCATTAGCACAGGGATCCTCAACCTGTGGCCCTTGGGCCATATGCGGGTCACAGTACCATTTCATGTGCCCCCCCCATTGCCTCCACCATACCAGGAAGTGCCATGTGGTGGAGGAAGGGCAAAGTGGCCATCCAGGCCCCAAAGCTGTCTGAGGGAACGTGACCCAGCCCCTGGTTTAAAAGGTTGAGAACTCCTGCATTAGCAGATGTGTAATGCCAGAATGATTATTTTGCATCTACTACTAACCATTTACAACTCAAGAGAAACAAACTTCACGGTAATAAATCTGAACTCTAATTAGGGATCTTCTGTTATTACTGGTTGTAAATAGCCACACCCATCTTCTGTAATTACTGGTTCAAAATAGCTATCTGTTATGCTAGCCAGTCATTGTTTATCTCTGTACCTGATATGTATAAAATAAAAACACAAAGTCTCACTCTTATGTCTTGACAAAGTGGACTTGATCCACAAAAGCTAACATTAAAATACAGGAGATAGTCTTTAAGGTGGCATAAGTTTTTTTTGTCCTTTTTTGTTTTGTTTATTTTCTGATATATTTATGGGGAAAGTCTCTTTGCAGGTTGGTAAGGAAGCATGAGGAAGAGGATGCCTCTTTAAATCACACCTCACATTAACCTTTTGTGTGTGTGTGTGTGATAATAATAATAATAATAATCAGTTTAACCTCCCCGCTCCCACAAGGAGACCAAGCCAACACACTGTGGTTCTCCTTTCCCCTGCCCTTTCCTCTTTATAAACTTATGAGGTAGGTTAGGATGAGAAGAAGTGGGCACCTCAAGATCATGTCAAGCATGACTTAGTGAGAACTAGAACCTGGGTCTCCCAAAACTCAATCTAACACCCTACTCGCTAAACCACACGGGGTCTCTATAGGAATGGATGAATAACCCACATCTGGCATCCACATCCGTCCAAAATAAAGACCTGTATGACAGGAGTTCTCAACCTTTTAAAGCTGGGGGCCAGGTCATGCTCCCTTACACAACTTTGGAGACCGGACAGACATTTTGCCTTTCCTCCACCACATGGCACTTCCTGGTGTGGTGGAGGTGCTGTGGGACCCCATGAAATGGTGCTGCAGGCCACAACTGGCCCATTGGCCACAGGTTGAGAATCCCTGCTCTATGAGGACAGAAGACTTCTCATCTCAGTTTTTCCCCCTCCGATACCTAGCTCTTTCCAGTAGTCTTGGACTGATTCAGTAGTCTGGTAATAATCTGATGATCATCTAATGTGTTCACAGGGCAGATTTATCCATTATGTGGGCCTCTACATGTTTAGAGACCCATGTCTGTGTGCTGAACTGAAATGGATGCAAACAGAGAGGTGGTTGTGAGGGAAGTAATAAGGTGCCTTTTGCTCATTGTCCTTCACAAGTACCGTCCTCTTTTTCCATTAGACAGAAACAGGGAGGTAGAGGGAGTGCTTAATTGCATGATTTGATCTCCTCTTGAAATTTTTAGTGGCAGCCCAAAAGATTTTGCTCCTTGATCAGGCCTCTTCCTCCTCCTTCCCTATCAAGGTAGCCAAGGCATGCTATCAAAATTTCCAAACAATTTCTGGCCTGGATCTCATTCACTGTCTTTCATAGGAACTTCACAGCACCTTTCCCCTCTACTTTAACCCACTCCCTCCGATTAGTTCCCCAGTGCTTATTTCTATCTTGTGTCTCACTGAAGAAAATCTATTAAGGAGAAAAAGGTGGAGCAGTTCCACAGTCTCTTCTGGTTGCTGATCTGAGGAGCCTGCTATCTGGAAAGTGTCTAAATTACCTTGGGCACCAGAAGCTGAAAGTAGCCTATTCCTTTGGAATGTAAATACAATTATAATAAACCAGAGCTCAGGAAAAATAATATTTTGGATGTCATCTACTAAATTTCTCCAACCCTTCCTTCAACACAGGAGTTTCTGGAAGGTACAGTAAAAAAAAAAGGTAACTTTCTCACACTCTGATATTAGTAAAATAACTGATTGTACTCCTTTCATGACACCCCAAACTCAGATGTTCTGAATTGGCACTTCACTGCGCCTAAGAATAGGGTCAATAAAGAAAACTGAAAGTCCACCACCAGTGTAGGAATGAGAAGCGAATAATTCGATCCCTTAGCAAGACGGAGCTGGAGATAAAATTAGGAGCCCCTTACCTCTTACGTTGGCGCATAAAAGCAAAATAATCCATAGAATATTTCTGTGCCTTGTTAGTAGCTTGTCCATTGTGGCTACAGCTGGGGCTCCGGAGAGGTGTGTGACAATCTGGAAACCTTGCTGCTGCTTGAATAGCTTCTCAGAAAATGAAACACCTGTAGTTCACCTGTCAGGCAAAATTCCCAGTCTGTCACATTTTATAATGGTGGGCCAGAAGAAGTGTGCCAGTTTTGGTTCAGAGGGTGTGGCTGATATTATTCATGTCTGTGGACCGTACACAAAGGGCAGGGCTCACCATTAGTGTTTCGAAGAGATCATATCCTTAATCTTGCTCTTTGCTCATTTCATGACAAAGATAGTGAACTATCCCTCTTGACAAAAGGAATGGAAGAGTTTTGAAGCCAAAGATAAATTGAGTGATTACATGGATATTTTCTTTCTTTAAAAAAAATCTTATTGGGTATAATTTCTTAAAAATAAAATAGGAATGTTAAGAACAGTCCTTTAAGGGGTTGTCATGTGGCTAAATTTTAGGAGTCATCAAATATGAAAAATTTATTGAACAGACATACTGGACAGGGTTAGAGAAGCCATGGGCCAAAACAATATGATTGGTTCAAAGTATTTTTTAACTCAGTTAAATTCTGACCCATATCTATCCAAGTCAAGGTATATAGAATTCCAAACCAGCCAAGTTAAGGTTTTTCCAAATGGAACATCCCCCTTATCTACTTTTTGCTTTGTACCGAAGGAATGTGGAATTAACCAGGATTCATATCTCAACAGCTCTTTTTAAATCCAGTTTTTATTCCCTTAATGAAGATTTTACTAAAATCTTTAAGAAATTATGGAGAAACCCAGAGCCTAGCTTCTGCTTCTCTGCTGCAGCTTCTTATTGTTGTTTTGAGTGAGAATTGATTTAAAGGCATCTTAACCATGAAGCTTTCTCCATAGACAAAAACATCAATGGTGTGCTCCAAAGGGCTAAATTCTGCCCTCCTCAGGATAAAACAACACTAAAAAATAAGCTGTGCTTTCAACAGGGTGGAGTAGCATGACAAAAATGGAATGAAACAAGAAGAGGAGAACATCCTATGGATAGCAAGAAAAAATCCTATAACAGCAGTGTAGGAGCTGATACTTTTAGAAGTACATATGCTGCATCTGAAGGAGGAGTCGTTATTTGGACACACGAGGAAGGCAATACAGTACAGCCAATGTATCTGTATTACCTGGCAAGAAAATAATGATAATAAATAGTAAATAGGTAACAATTATCTGTTCTTCTATGACAGGACTGCTATCTAAGGTAGCTGTGTGCCTATCTAACAGTAAGAGCAGCCCTGAGAGAAAATGTTGTCCTTTGTCTTTCCATATGTTGTATAAACACGTGTATACAACTGCATTTGCACACTCCCCCCCCCCCTCAAGAAGTACATTGACGATTTGATAGGCATCCCCTGTGGGCATCTCTGCTGGTCTCTTTCTCCAGCAAAACACTAGGAGGTGGGATGGGGATTAGAGTTTTTGCCATAGGTTTTATTTCAGGTTTAGAAAAGTTGTTCTTACATGCTGTCAAGTCTCCTCTGATTTATGGCAATCCGATGAATGAGAGAGCTCCAAAATGTCTCCTCCTCAACAACCTCCTCATCTCCCGCAAGTTATAATTTGTGATTCCTTTGAGGAATTAGTCATGTTTGGCCTTCTTTTTTTTCTTGTTGTCTTCTACTTTCCCCAACATTATTGTTTTGCCATCTCATGAAGTGCCTGAAGTAGCCTCAGTTTCATCTGTTTTGCATTCAGAGACAGTCCAGGCTTGTTTTGCAATGCGATCCACTTCTTCGTCTTTTCAGCACTCCAGGACATTTACAGTTTGGAGCACCAAATTTTAAATAAATAAATTTTCCCTGCCACCTTTCTTTACTATCCAGTTTTCTCACCCATAAATGGTGATTGGGAATTCAAGAGTGTTGATGGTCTTGGTTCCCATTGATACATCCTTACACTTTATGATCTTTTCTAATTCCTTTCCTGAGACAGAGTCTCAGTCTTTTCCTGATTTCTTGCCTGCCATTCCCATTTAGATGATTGATGTAAGGTATACAAAATCTTGCACTATCTCAGTTTCTTATTTATTTATTTATTTATTTATTTATTTATTTATTTATTTATTTATTGTTCGTACTTAAATGCCACCCTCCTCGAGAAGCGACTCAGGACGGCTAACAACAGCAATATAGTACAACAATCTGGCAATAAAATTCATTCATAAAACCCGCAACAATCCCCTAAAAATTTATCAGATTAAAATTTTGTAAAGATAATACAGGTATAACAATTAAAAAAGTTAACAGTGGGAGAGGCATTCAAATCAACCAGCAGGTTGGGGTCGTCGTATAGTTACTACCCCATACCTGCCCTGCCAGCCATGTTTTTACGCCCTTCCTAAAGGGCAGCAGCTCTGTCTGGAGGTACAGCTCAGTTGGAAGGAGGTTCCAAAGGGCCGGAGCAGACACAGAGAAGGCCCTCTTTCTGGTGCTAGAGAGATGACCCTCTCTAGCTGATGGGACAAGTCGAGAGCCTCTTCAGTCTGCTCTGGTGGGACAGACAGATGTTCTTGGGGTGACACAATCTCTTAAGTATCCTGGCCCACAACCATGTAGGGCTTTAACGGTAATTACCAGCACCTTGAATTGCACCCAGAGGCACACTGGTAGCTAGTGCAGCTCCCAAAGCAGCAGTGAGGCATATGCGTAATGCCCGCACCCCATCACCACCTGGGCAGCCAGATTCTGGACCAGTTGCAGCCTCTGAATGGTCACCAAGAGCACCCCTATGTAGAGCACATTACAATAATCAAGTCTGGAGGTGACCAAAGCGTGTCTGATCATGAGCAAGGAGTCCCAATTTAGGAGAGGGCTTAACTGGCATATGAACCAAAGCCTCTCTAACAGTTGGTATTTTTAAAGAGCCCCTCCACTTCGCTCTGGTGGGATGGGCAGAGGTCCTTGGGGTGATGTGGTCTCTTAAGTATCCTTGCTCACTACCATGTAGGGCTTTAAAGGTAATTACCAGCACCTTGAATTGCACCCGGAGGCACACTGACAACCAATGCAGCTCCCGTAGCAGGGGCAAGGCATGAGCATAATGCCCGCACCCATGGGCATAATGCCCGCACCCCATCACTACAGAGGCAGCCGCATTCTGAACCAGCTGCAGCCTCCGAATGGTCATCAAAGGCAGCCCCATGTAGAACGCATTACAGTAATCCAGTCTGGAGGTGACCAGAGCATGTGTGACTGTAAGCAAGGAGTCCCTGTTTTAGGCCATTGCTGTTTTCTGCCTGTAAGGTAGAGTTATCTGCATATCTTAAATTATTGATGTTTCTTCCACAGATTTTCACTGCTCCTTCATCTGAATCTAGTTCAGCTTCCTGTATGAAATGTTCTGCATGCAGATTGAAGAGAAAGTGATAAAATGCATCCTTGTCTGACTCCTTTGCCTTTGGAAACCATTCAGTTTCTTCATAAGCTGTTTTAACAGTACAGTACTGTAGTTTCTTGTCCATAATACAGGTTACAGATTAGGACAATCAAATATTTTGGCGCCTTCATTTCCTTCAGAACAACCCATAGTTTCTCATGATTCACACAAGTCAAAGGTCTATTGTGGACTGCTCTTTTTCTGAAATTCTTTGGTAAACTCCAGTACCCAATGGATATTTGCAAGATGTTCTCAAATGCTTCTTTCTTTTTAGCACCTAGCTTGAATATCAGGCATTTCTCACTCGTCGTTGAGTGCAACTTGTATCCATTTATGCATTTTCCCTGAAGCAGAAAAATGTTACTGGCGTGAATTTGTTTAAGGTGGATCACAGCTTTTGATGAAGTGACCCACACACTATGATCTCGGAGCCATCTCCTGTGACACACATGAAATGTGACATGCAGGATTTTTAACACCAGGGATGCAATGGACTGCTGCAGCCTTGAGGATATTATTTATTTATTTATTTTATTGTTTAGACTTGTATCACTGACCGCTCACCATGGCGACTTAGGGCAGCTTACAGTCAACAAAAACAACAATCATAATACAAAATCAAATCACAACACTATAACTAAAATCAGTGAACTACACAGCTAAAATACACCTTACTAAAAACATTCTTAGACTGTTAAACTAAAATCCCCAAATGAGGAGTGATTTAGAATAGACATATGAGCCTGGGGGGGGTCTATCAAGGTGTGCCTTCACAGTCAGTCTATCTGGCACAGCCTCTTCTACCTCCATGTCTATTGGGAATCAGAGTTCCTCCTCTGCTCATTTTGCTGTTGTGCCCAATATGATTGTGTCCTGTGGCATTTCCTGTCGCTGTTGGCCACTTTAGGGAGTCAGGTTAGTTAACCACCACCTGACACTTGGTGTTGAGTTGCTGGCTGTACAGTCTACTCCATTACCGTAGTGAGATGTTTGGCCAGACACAAATTTCTCACTCCATATAAGGTAAAATCCTTTCTTCTAGCATTCTTGAGTTGAGGTTCTCAACCTTTTCAAGCTGAGGGCCGGGTCATGCTCCCTGAGACAGATTCAGGAGCCAGATGGCCATTTTGTCCTGCCTGCCACACATGGCACTTCTGGGTATGATGGAGGCGGGGGGGGGGGGGTCCCATATGAATTCGTGTCATGGGTCTCATCCAGCCCTCAGGCTGTAAGCTGAGAACCCCTTACTGAGCATCACTTTGCTTGCATGGGAAATTAGAATCATTGTCCTATAAATATTGCACTCCTTAGGATCTCCATTGGAATGGAACATACTGTATTTTGATCATTTCCAATCTGTGGGCCATTATTGGGTTTTCTAGATTTGTTGGCCCATTCTTGTTAGATTTAGTCTCTGTAGCTTGAAATAGTTCTATTAGTATCCCATCTACATTTGCTGTTTAATTTCTTCCCAGTGGTTTTGAAGCAGCTTTCACTTCACTTTATAGAATTACCAGTTCTTCATTATAGGACTTCTCTTCAAAGGAACTTTTGTTGTTGTTGTTCAGTCGCACAGTCGATTCCGACCCTTTGCGACCCCATGGACCACTGTCCGCAAGGCACTTCTGTCCTCCACCATCCTCCTCAACTTGCTCAGTTCTGTGCCCATTGTCTCTACAATACCATCTAGCCATCTCATTTTTGGCTGCCCCCTTTTTCTTTTGCCTTCCCCCTTTCCCAGCATCAAGGCTTTCTCAAGTGAATCTTCTCTTCTCATTTGATGTCCAAAGTACTTTAGCTTCATCTTTACTATTTGACCTTCAAGGGAGCAGTCAGGGTTAATTTCTTCTAAGATTGACCAATTTGTTCTCCTCTCTGTCCAGGGGACTCTCAAAACTCTCCTCCAGCACCACATCTCAAAGGCATCTATTCTTCTGCACTCAGCATTCCTAATGGTCCAGCTCTCACAACCATACATTGCCACTGGGAATACCATTGCTTTGACTAGATGAATTTTTGTTTGCAATGTGACGTCTCTACTTTTCACTATGTTCCCCAGGTTCTCATCGCTTGCCTCCCAAGAATCAGTCGCCTTTTTATTTTGTGGCTGCAATCACCATCTGCAGTGAGCTTTGATCCTAGGAAAGTAAAATCTGTCACTGCTTCTACTTCTTCCCCATCTATTTTCCAGGGACTGAGTGATAGGGCCTGTTGCCATTATCTTGGTTTTCTTGATATTAAGTCTCAAGCCAGCTTTTGCACTTTCTTCTTTCAACCTAATCAGGAGCTTCTTTAAGTCCTCCTCACTTTCTGCCATTAGGGTGGTATCATCTGCATATCTCAAGTTGTTGATGTTTCTCCTAGCAATTTTGATCCCAAATTGTGGTTCCTCCATCCCTGCATTGCGCATTATGTGCTCTGTGTATAAGTTGAATAAGCAGGGTGACAAAATTCAGTTTTGTCTTACTCCTTTTCCTATTCCAAACCACTCTGTCCTTCCGTATTCTGTCCTAACTGTTGCTTCTTGATTCATGTACAGATTTCTCATGAAGTATATAAAGTGTTCTGGTATTCCCATCTCTTTAACTACTTGCCACATTTTGTTGTGGTCCACACAGTCAAAGACCTTAGTGTAATCAATGAAACAGAAGTAGACTTGTTTCTGATATTCTTTTGTTTTTTCCATGATCCAACGTATGTTGGCAATGTGGTCTCTAGTCCCCCTGCCTCTTCTGAACCCCACCTGCACTTCTGGTAATTCTCTTTCCACGTGCTGCTGCAGTCCATCCTGTATTATCTTGACCATCACCTTGCTAGCGTGTGGGATGAGTGCAATTGTTTGATAATTTGAACATTCTTTGACATTACCCTTTATCCCTTCTGTATTGGTCTCCAGTATGCCATTTCCACTTTCTCTTTATTTTCTAGTCAGATAGTGTGCATCCCCGTTGGTCTTTACCCATTTCTAATGTTGCCTTAAATTTCACTTTGATTTCTTGGAACTTCTGGAAAAGAACTCTTGTTTTTCCTCATTGTTGTTCTGTTCTACTTCTTTGCACTGGCCATTATAATAGTTCTCTTTGTGTCTTTGGGACAGTTGCTGAAAAGCTACCTTCAGGCAATTCTTAGCTTAGTTTTGTCACTTTTTACATTTGCTTCTCACCTGTCTTTAAGCATTTGAATAACTACGCACATGTGGCAAATGGCCAGTTACATCCAAATCACAATTAGATGTGTGTTTCCAGACAGAAGGTTTGGGACACCTCTAGCCAAAGCATACTGTGCAGCTATTTCCCCTTTCCCCCTTTAATTACTTTTTAATAAAATATAAAGTTGAAAGACCCAGTGGGAAGACAGGAGCCTTGCACAGAAAGAATATAGTTGGAAATCTTTGTACAATTCTATATCTGAAATAGAATGATTACACAATAAAACTCTGCTCTGAAGCACACTGAATTCTTAATAATAATGTTATGGCAAATTTTAATATGATAAGAAAAGGAGTCATGGAAGGATACCAAGGTTTGAAAACATGCACAGTATTTTTGAAGTCACAGAATAGCTGGAGTATTAGCAGTTTCAGTGAAAGCAGGGCTGATCTAAGAATATATATTATAGCCTGAGGTAGAATTGCTCAGACTTCACTTCCAACCCCTTACAACATTCAAAGCTGGTCACATTATTCTGTCACTCAAGGCAAGAGATCCTCAAGTAATTTATTCCTAGAAGTAAACACATCATCATAAATAGTAAAATAATACTCATCTAGCCTGTCATGACACCTCAAACCAACCTCCCTAACTCAAACCTAGTCATTCAGG
Source organism: Furcifer pardalis (assembly GCA_030440675.1). Lineage (NCBI taxonomy): Eukaryota > Metazoa > Chordata > Lepidosauria > Squamata > Chamaeleonidae > Furcifer > Furcifer pardalis. Next base: position 156,376,813 of record CP126893.1, read on the forward strand.
TACAATTGCTTAGATTTTATGGAGTACTTCCTATGACAAAGTTTGTGCATTTCAGATAGAGGTTTTTCTTGAACATCAGCAGCATTTTTCTGAAGGATTCTGTAGGTAATAATAACTGAGAATCATGGCATACTTTACGGAAGCAAAACAGGCTTTAGCCCAGGGGTTCCCAACCTAAGGCCAGTGGGTTGGATATGGCCCATGATGCCATTTCATGTGATCCCCCTCCAAAGGCATTCAAGAAACAAAATGGCCACCCCTTAGAAGCTGTTGGGACAAAATGACCTCCTGGTCCTCGAAGCTGACTGAGAGAGCGTGACCCAGCCCCCGGCTTGTAAAGGTTGGGAACCCCTGCTTTAGTCTTTTGCTTTAACCAACAACAACAACTGTGACACAATGAATGGAGCATGGTGTAGTCTTGCTAACAGCATTTTGGTTCCAGAGGAGAAAATCAAGACGATGCCCCCTCCTTCCATATCTCAAAGTTGACTGGACTGGGAAGAGAAATTCCCTTCAACACAACCAATGAGGAAAGTGGTACCCCTTTCCACACCAAAAGCCATCAGGCTAACTTAGGGTTGCAGGCAAGGCTGGCTTGTTCAGTAGTGTAAAAGCCCGCTGTCTGAGGCAGGCGTCTCACTTTGCCTAATTATAGGGCCAACTTTGCTTGATAATGGAAAGGTTTTCTTTATGTCTTCTGGCTTACAGGCAGTATAGATCAGGGATTCTCAACCTGCTGTCCGCAGGCCAGATGGGGCCTGCGGCACCATTTCATGTAGCTCCCCACTGCCTCCACCACACTTGGAAGTGCCATGTGGTGGAAGAAGGGCAAAATGGCCGTCTGGCCCCTGAACCTTTCTGAGAGTTTGTGACCTGGTGGCTGGGCGGCCAACCGTCCCGCATTCTGCGGGGCAATTCCATTTAAGGAGGGGGTATTTCGACTTACCCTCGGTTCGAAAATTGTCCGGACCTCTCCCGTTGCGTCACGGACGCACCTGTTTCCCCTCTGCCCGGCAGGCAGTTAAAGGGAAACGGAGTCGAAAAGGCTCCAATGAACTGCGCCTGCGCAGAGACCCAGTTTGGCGCCAGATTGGGTCTCTGCGCAGGCGCAGTTCATTGGAGCCTTTTCGGCTCCGTTTCCCTTTAACTGCCTGCCGGGCAGAGGGGAAACAGGTGCGTCCGTGACGCAACGGGAGAGGTCCGGACGATTTTCGAACCGAGGGTAAGTCGGAACTCCCCCACCCTAAATGGAATTGCCCCGCAGAATGTGGGACGGTTGGCCGCCCTACCTGGTGGCCCCCAGCTTTAAAAGGTTGAGAATTCCTGCTGTAGACTGAGCCTGTGATTGGTTTCTAGAACATGTCAAAGACACTGTAGAGCAGTGGTTCCCAACCTATTTTTGGCCATGCATCTCTAAAATCCTGATGCCCCCCTCCCACTGTGATACAGAATTCTTTTTATTCAAAAAGTGAACTCCTATTCACATGGAGGAAGCCTACAAGGCCATTAACTGTCAGTAACTCATTCTTGAATGCCCCCCCATCAAATTATCTCCCCCCCCCCAATTGGGTGTGTGCCCCACGTTGGGAACCATGGCTGTCGAGGAACTAGGCCCAAAAACTGAAAGCAGTATAAAGTTCAGATAGAGGCAACATGGTGCTGATACTTAGAGTACTCCAAGCAAAACAAACAAACAGGTTTCACAAGTTTTTATCAGAATCCTGTCATGCATGCCACTTAGCATACAGTACATCCATCAGTGTAAATCTCACAAATTTGGCACTAGATAAACAGTTGGTACATTTCCCTGCATTTCCTGCTGGATGCCAGTTGTATGACTCAGCATACAATGAGGAATGCAAACACGTGACTTCCTTTATATCACTTTATGTAACTTGAGCTCTCAAAACATCCTTTGGACAAGGGTCAGTGATAGGTTTACTTTTCGATAAGATAGCCTTACTGCTGCTTCAGCAGTACCAGAAACTCCAAAATTCCTTATGGAGGAAGATAATGATTGTGAAAATCAGTTAATACCAGTGAATCAGTGAATATCAGTTAATAAATATTATAATATAATAGGTAAAAGTAAAGATCGCCAATTCTAGAAAGCCACTTATATCTGACTCTAGGATTCAGTGCTCATCTCCATTTATAGCCAAAGTGCTAGTGCTGTCTGCATCTGCAGACATTTCTGTGGATATGTGGCAGACATGCCTAGACACTGGAGTGCACAGAATGCTGTTACCTTCTCACCAAAGTGGTACCTATTTATCTACTTGCAATTTCTTCTTTCAAACTGCTAGGTTGGCAGGAGCTGAGACAGAGACAGGAGATTACTCCATCATGCAGAACTTGGGTCTCAAACTGCTGACCTTCCAATCATCAAGTTCCGCACCTTAACCACTAAGCCACTGCAGTCTCAATAGTATTATACATGTGTTCTATATGCTGTCAATTCATTTTCAACTTATGGTGACTCTAGAAGGGCTCTTAGGATATGCGAGATGTTCAAGGTGTAGTTGATCATTGCCAATACTCATGGAGTTCCTGTGGTGGAGAAGGTTTCGAAACCATGCCTCCCTAATTGATACTCAACTCATTATATCACCCTAGCTGTCATGATTATACTATCATTGCTCACAGAAGCCATAGCAAACTTCAGTGAGGTACTCTTCTGCTCTCTTTTGTGTGGAGTATTACAGTTACATTAATCAAGGAATATCTACTACTAAACTCATGAAAATATTTAGATTCTAAAAGGTGGAATTTAGGCTCACCCTCCCTTTGCAGAATGGGGCAGCCTGGCTTGCTCCATAACAATGAATCAGACAGTCCAACAATGAATTATTGACAACCAGGGATTTTATATAGGATCTGTCAGTCAGAGCACAGTTTCCTCACTACCCCTTCTAACTGCTCCCCCCATAGCAGGAGTCAGTCCTAGTTAATCTTACATAGGCTTGGCAAAGTGAGGGCAATATGAGCAACATGGAGGTTCAGCCAAATGCACCACCCAGATAGCTCACTCAAAGTCCTTCTGGTGCTTCAGTTGTTTGTGTCTCCTTTGCCACTTTCTTAGATTTAGGGTCTCAGAGAATCTCTCCAGCTCTCTGGTGATGAAGATACTATCTGGTGATGCCATCTCTCTACAATAAGGAGCCTTGTAGGGCTTGGTCACAGAACTGGACCATGCCCATGCAGGAGCCTTCTTTATAGGTCCAATCCTTCAGCCGAGGTGTATCCACATCAGCCAGACACCCCCATGAGGTTCCTCTGGAAGGACACCTCACCCCTGGTCAGGTTCCTCATCTGCCTAGCTCTCCAGTGAAAATTATTTCTTCTCTACCTGCACTTCCATATGGATGGTTCCAGGCGTCCTCATCAAATACTTTTATGGGGAACTTAGCTCCGGTACAACACCCTGCAGAGCTCCTCTGAAGCACTGTAAGGACCAGCTGAAACAAACCATGAAGGGTTGGGTTTTTTTGGAATAGTAGCCTTGATCCACAAAAGCTAATAATAAAAATATAGCAGTTAGTCTTTAAAGTGCTACAGTGTTTTTTATTTTGTTTTGTTTATTTTATTTTGACACCATGAAGGTGTCAAGTATAAACTCACAAAGCCGAAGACTGCCCACTTTGGCACCAAACCACCTCTCCTGCTACCGATAACTTCAAAGAGGAACACCGCAGACATGAAGAGGCTAAGCAACAAGCATGGAAACTTTGTCAAACCCAACCATGTCCCCCACTTCAGTGTACTGTGTGTGATCACATGTTCCATGCCAGGATCGGTTTGTGAAGTCACCAGAGACACATCCACCAGCTAAGAAAGTGACCTCCAGGAAAAATGTGTGCTCGGATATGAGTAGCAGCCAACAACAACAACCTGCACTTCCACTTCCACTCAATCTAAATGACCACATTCTTCCTCCCTCAAAGTTGCCTCCAGCATCTCCTTTATAGAAGTCTAGCAATCACTCTCCAAGACTCCCTCTTCTAGCTCCATCCTAGCATCCCCTAGGGGCGGGGTTCTCTTTCCATGTCTCCTTCTCCTGGAGCCAACTCCATGCCCAAGTCAATGGAAGTCATCGGAAGCCCAATGGAAGTCCGTCATCGCCCCATGATTATCTGCCCATCCCATGAGAGCGGACTGTCTGGGCCTCTCCGTTGGAGAGCTTCACCTCTCCAGTATGAGAAAGAGGGCCTTCTCGGTATCTGCTCTGGCCCTTTGGAACCTCCAACAGACCTTCATTTTCAGCCACAGCTGCTAGTTTTTAGAAAAGGGCTGAAGACATGGCTGGCCCAGCAGGTGTGGGGAGCTAATCGAGGAACAACTGCCCCCTGTTGGTTGATATAAACATGCTAATCACCATCTGGGTTTTTAGGTTTTTTTCTATTTGTCTATTTTCTGTGAAGATTTTATAATAGATCTTATAATACACTAAAACTTCGCATAAAGAGCGCCTTGCTTAGAGGCTAACTCACTTAAAGAGTAGGATTTTCTCTGAATGGTTACCTTGTTTAACACCTAAAAACAACTAAAACCTTGCTTAACAACTAAATCGGAGTTTGCAATCCCCCACCCTCCAGAAGTCACAATTGGACACTTACAATGATGCTTTGCTTAAAGAGCAAACTCGCTTAAATAGCAATCCTGTGAAGCGCATTATGCTCTTTAAGCGAGGTACCACTGTATGTTTTATGTAAGGTTTTTAATTGTATGTGGGGTCTTCTATGCAAAGTGATGTGCAATTGGATTGTGAGCAAACAAACAAAAAACAAACAAACAAAAGTGCTAGGTCTGTATTCATGAAGACATGGGGTTCCCACCAGTCTCCAGCTTAAAGGGAAGACTGAGGGGAAGGATGTCCAAAGTATTTACAACCTTGTAAGGTTATCCTGAGGTCAGGGGGTGAGTCCAGTGACACCTTGTATATAAATAAATTAATTATTAATTGGGTTTCTCTTCCTTGTTTTAGAAACTATTTTCTATCAAAAGACGGCCTTGCATTCTTGTGTCTTGATAGCAGGAAATTCTTCATAGCGGAATGTGTCTTTGTACAGACATGTCCTGCTTTTCCACCAGATAGGCTGGAATCACAGGATGATACTTATTAAGGTGGAAATGTCACATTCAAGGACTAGGGGAGTTCATGACATGAGACGTACATTAAACCCAAAACAGGAAATGAGTAGGAGAAAACCTTGGTGAAATTGGAACTGTTTTCTTTTATTTTACTTTTTTCAAATTAACAAAACAGCTCCTGCTTGATTTATTGGACTTGCACCAATTACTCTGATCTTTGTGCCCCTGTTTTGATATACAAGTCTAGCAACCTAGCAGTCAGCTGTAGTGAGTTGGGGCACAGGACCAAAATGAAATTTATCCCAGAAATTATTTTTAAGGTAACTTAAGAAATTTAGACTTCTCTTATAAATTTTAATACTCTACTTAAATATCTTTGAGGTCTTGAATATTTGCAGAAGATTATTTGTATATTTGATATCTAGTCACATGTTGTAATCCTATTCAGTACTTCCTATAAAAGATTGACTTCCTACTGAAAACAAACCAAAATCAACATCAACAATTAATAACAAGAGCAACAGCCATTTTGGATTTGGGGTTAAAATGTCACCTTTGAACTTCAGATTTAAAATTTATTTTCAACAATTATGTATTGGAAAGTTTATACAGTATGGTGAAAGCCAGTGGTATAGTGCTTATAGCTGGGGTGACCTGTTTTGGAGGGTCTGGAAGTCAATTTTATGCTCTCTTGTATCAGTGGGAGTTCCAAAAATTATTGAAAACCATGACCAATGGAAAAACGGAGGATATGTTAGTGGAAACCATCCTATTGAACTCAAAGGCAAAATGAGCGGAGGAGGGACCACTTCACTATTCTGATTCCAAACAGCCATGGAGGTGAAAGAGGCCTTGCCAGATGGACTGGCTGTGAAGGTGCACCTTGTCAATATCCTCAAGGCTGCAGCAGTCCATTGCAGTCCCAGTGTTAAATCCTGCATGTCTCATTTCATACATGTTGCAGGAGATGGCTCTGTGATCACAGTGTGTGGGTCACTTCATGGCAAGCTATGATCCAGCTTAAATAAAATCACACCAGTGGCATTTATCCTGGCACATCTATCATCTGTGAAAATGATTTTCAGGGGAGAAATGTATACTTGGACACAAATTGCAGCCATTGCTGATGTAGATATGCAAAGGATCCTGGCTATTAGGCCTAATGGTCCACTTTGCCCACCCATGACTTAAAGTTTCAGACTAGGTCAAGGGAGATTGATTCAAATCCTGGCACAGATATGAAGGCCATTGGTTGATTCTACAGGCTAGAGCAGTGGTAGCCCTACCCCACTTGCCCAGCAGAAAAATGAGAGTGCTTCCTCCCTCCCTAGCACAGAGTTCACCCCACCCAGTGATGGGATGTCAAAAAAAATTCTACCACACTGTGATGTCACGGACTTAATGGGTGTGGCCAACGTCATGATATGATGTCGTGGGTGGACCTAACGTCATGACATTGTGGGAGGGGCCAATTTTTTTTTAAAATAAAATAAAATAAAATAAACACAGAGAAAGAGAGAAAGAGAGAGAGAGAGAGAGAGAGAGAGAGAGAGAGAGAGAGAGAGAGAGAGAGAGAGCTGGTGCCACCTGCCCAGGTTGCCATTGCCACCGTCGCCATCGTTGCTGCCACAGCCGTTGCTGCCTCCATTGCCGTCACCGCTGCCGCTGCTGTCGTTGCCGCCGCCATCGCCACTGCCACCGGAGCCGGAGGCGGCGGCAGCAGCAGCGGGGCGCCCTGCCGGGCGTCCCCAGGCCATGGGGGTTTGTCGCCCCCAAGTCCCTGGGAGAGCTCGGCGGTGGGCAGACCTCAATGTGCCCATGGGAGCTCGGGGGCCCCAGGGGAGGTGCCCTCCTCTGAGGGCCGCCGCTGCCGCCGCCGCTGCTGCCAGAGCTACTCTGAAAAGGTGCGGTTCCGGCTCCGAAAGAAATTATTTTTAAATTGGAACAAAATGGCTCCAATTCAGTGTGCATGCGCAGAAACTCAATCTGAAGTAAAGGTAAAGATTCCCTTGCTCCAAAGCCTGTTGTATTCAACTCTAGGGTTCAGTGCTCATCTCTGCTTCAAAGCCGAAGAGCCAGCGCTGTCTGCTTCTGCAGATGTTTCTGAGGTCATACGGCAGGCATGACTAGACACCAGAATGCACAGAACGCCACATGATTTTCTTTAGTCTAAGCCTGAATGTTGCGATCAATAGGTTGTGATCTGAGCTGCAATCTGCCCCTGGTCTTGTTTTTGCTGACTGTATGGAGGTTCTCCATCTTTTGCTGCAGAGTATGTAATCAATCTGGTTTCGATGTTGGCCATCTGGTGATGTCCATGTGTAAAGTCTCCTCTTGTGTTGCTGGAAGAGAGTGTTTGCTATGACCAGTGCGTTATCTTGGCAGAACTCTATCAGTTTTTGGCCTGCTTCATTTTGTGTTCCAAGTCCAAATTTGCCTCTTATTCCATTTACTTTTTGATTTCCTACTTTGGCATTCCAGTCTCCTATGATAATGTGTACATCATTCCTACAAGAACACACCTCTGGACATACAGTATTTAGAAACATATTACAGTATACAGTATTCCATATACAGTAATACCTCATATAACATTAGTATCGAATAACACTAAAATCGCATAACATCAAGGAATCTGGGGGGAAGAATTGCATCAGATAACATTAAGATCCTATGGGATGCTTCAGATAACAACCGCGAAAGCCTGTGTGGTTACAATGTATCTCTATGGATCCCATAGAGGATCAGATAACACTAAAAATCATATAACACGAAGACTTGTGGAACCAGGTTTTAGTGTTATATGAGGTTTTACTGTATAGGATTTAAAGAGTAAATTCACTACTGCATGCTATTTGTTAAATCACCACCTGGTGGCTCCAGCGAGTCATGCACGTGATCTAGCAAGAGCAGAGCAGAACCAAGAGACAAAGCAGTGCGAACGAGTTTTACTGACGAATTTTACTTGACGAATTTTACTGAGGCAAGTCTTCTTGTGCTGATTTGCCGCCCCCTAATAAGTGGTGCCCGGGGCTACGCCACTGTCTCAAGTGAGTCCTCTCTTCTCATTTGGTGGTTGAAGAACTTTAGCTTCATCTTCAGTACTTGTCCTTCTCATGAGCAGACATGATTGATTTCCTTCAGGATTGACTGATTTGATCTCCTTGTGGTCCAGGGTACTCTCAAAAGTCTCCTCCAGCACCACAGTTCAAAGACATCTATTCTTCTGCACTCAGTCTTCCTTATGGTCCAGCTCTCACAGCCATACATTACTACCGGGAAAATCATTGCTTTGACTATGTGGACTTTTGTTGGCAGGGTGATGTCTCTACTTTTAATTCTGCTGCCTAGGTTTGCCATAGCTTGCCTCCCAAGGAATAAGCATCTTTCTGTTTCATGGCTGCAGTCACCATCTGCAGTGATCTTGGATCCCAGGAAAGTAAAGTTTCACTGCTTCCATTTCTTCCCCTTCTGTGTATTTGCCATGGAGTGATGGAGCCAGATGCCATGATCCTGGTTTTTTTTAATGTTGAGTTTCAAGTCAGTTTTTGCACTCTCCTCTTTTACCTTAATTAAGAAGCTCTTTGGATCTTCTTCACTTTCTGTCATTAGGGTAATGTCATCTGCATATCTCAGATTGTTGATGTTTCTCCCAGCAATCTAAATTCCAGTTTGTGCTCTATCCAGCTCTGCATTACACATGATGTACTCAGTATATAAGCTGAATAAGCAGGATGCCAGTAAAAATTAGTAATGATTCATTTCAAATATTTATTTTTCGCCTTTTTCTGAGATAGAGTTGCCATAATTTTCTCCCACAAAACTGGGACAGAAGTATAATAGACAAAAATGGGCGAGTGTGTTTCCCCAGGTGGGTCTCCTTACAAGTGAAGGAAGGGAAAAGCTCCCCCTCAGCACCATTTCTTCCCACATCTGTCGAAGAGAGAAGAATTTACCTCAGACTCAAAAGTATTGGCTCTCCCGTTGTGACGACTCTGAAACTGTCAGAGGAAGAGCGAGAGAATGGAGAGGAGAGGATGATGGATGAGGCAGGGGCACATACATGCATGAGGAGGAAGATGCTGCTGCTCCAAAAGCACACAGCCCCGTGAGGGGGAACCTGGTCTGTCTCACTCGGCGCACCTTCCCCTGTGAATGGGGCAGGATTGGCCTCTTAATTGGACTCTTGGAAGGGCTGGGGATGGCGTTGGCTGAAGTGGGTGCTGCTTCCTGGTTCCCCCCGGGAGCCTCAGCAGAGGAGCAGTGGTGGAGGATGGGTGGGTTAAAGACTAACTGCTATAAGTGAGTCTGTAAGGTGGCACAACATTGTTTTAATGCTGTGTTATAATACAAAATCAGTAAGTTTTAAAAATCCGGGACTTTAACATGAATTTTATTGAACTGGCCAGGACAATTTTTGAGACCTTGAATCCGGGACAATCCTGGTTTTCTGAGACCTATGGCAGCCCTATTCTGAGGTGCACTGAAAACTACTGTGTGATACTAAATAATGCCATACTTTATAACATGTGTTTTTAGTACAGTAATTTAAATGGAACAAAAGCCAACAATTTAAAGCACTTTAAAGTTTAAGTAATACAGTATCAACTTTAGCTTTTAGAATGTGCATAGTCCTGTTGAGGTGAAACGCAATGGGATTTGACAGAGTTTACTTGAGGCAGGGCTGTGGGCCAAATTAGATGACTCATTAAAAAATGAAGGCAGGTATCTGATTTTTGTTATTTTAAAAAAGCAACCACAATGGAATGTTACCAAGACTGCTAGAAATCAAGTCTGGAGGGCCATTGTTTGCTCCTTCATTAATCCTGATGCAGCTGCAGAAAATTACCTAAGATTGACTAATAAATTGTATGTATATTGTTACTATGCTGTAAATCACCTTGGGTCCCCATTTGGGCCAAAGGTGATGAAATAGAGCAGAGAAGAGAAGAAAAATTGGTCAAACAATGTCGTTACCCTGTATTTGAGGCCAAAAACAAAACAAAACAGAAAGAAACATCAAAACACTATCTAGTTTTGGATCCGTCTTGACATGCTCAACACACTGAACGTCACAACCAGAAGGTTGGCAGGTTATCTAAAGCAAAAGAAGGATATTGAAGGGAAAATAACACAATACAACAAATTGAACTTATCATGGTTCGGCCGGGTAGCCTTAAGCAAAATGATGTTATTACCCAAATTAAATTTTTTATTCGATGTTTTACCAATAAAACATAGTAATAAAGAATTGGAAGAATATCAAAAAATTATAAATAATTTCTGTAATGGGAAACGAAGAGCAAGAATATCTAAGCAATTGTGGTACATACCTCAAAAAGAAGGGGGACTGGGAATTCCAAGTACTGTATACATAATTATTATAGAGCTTTTCAAGTAAGAAATGTAAAAATTTTAATGAGGGAAGAATCGATATGGGAAAAAATTGAAAAGAGAGATTTCTTGCAAGTGGGTAAAGCAATATTTTTAAGCAAAATTGATGGTAAAAAAAATATAAAGAGGTACAGAATAGGATGATAAAAACAACCATAGAAGAATGGAATGGAGTAAGAGAAGATCTTACTCCAGGGATTTCACCAATTGCAGAACTAGAAGACTTTAATAACTTCCCAATTAAAATAGATAGGGATATCAAGGCAATATTATTAGAAAATGGGGTTTCGCTGTTAAAGGATTGGCTGAAGATTTGCAGAGGTTTGGAGAAAAGAAAGGCACTTTTTTTACAATTGAAATTAAATTGGTTTCAGACTCTCCAGATAAATAATTGGAATAAGAGATTCTCATCTTATAATAGTTTAGATAGGCAACTTACAACCTTTGAAGAACTCTTGGCTAAAATAAGAAAAGGAAATAGGGGAATTAAAGGGATAGTTAGTAAAATTTACAGGATAATGAATAAACGAGGGAAAATACAGGAAGTTTTAAAGAATATCTGGGAACAAGATTTGAATACGACAATCTTGGAAGAGAGTTGGCATAGAAAATGGAAAAAAAGAATTATGAGAACTATGTCTGTAAGAGTAAAAGAACATAATTTCAAGATGCTTTGGAGATGGTATCTGACCCCAATTAGACTGCATCAAATAAACAAGGAAATAAGCAATAAATGCTGGAGATGTAAGCTTTCAACTGGGACATATGTACATATGTGGTGGAATTGTAACGAGGTGTCAGAATTCTGGGGTAAGGTTGAAAAGGAAATTGAAAATATAATGGATATGCGGTTAGAATTGGGACCAGATACGGCACTATTAACAAATGTGGATAAATATAAAATGAGTAATGATGGTAAAGAGCTGATGGCTGTAATGCTGTCCGCAGCAAGACAATGTATAGCAAAAAATTGGAAAAGCATTGTGTCATTGAATATACAAGATTGGTATAAGGAAATGTGGGAATTAGCTCTTAATGACAAATTGACATGGGAATTAAATGTTAAGAAAGGCATAGTTCAAGTAAATGGATTCTGGGGAATCTGGAGGAAATTCGTGGAATATGTGATTGTTGAAAAGAAAGGAGTTTATCCTGTACCGGAACAAATCAATTTTTGGAAAATGTAAATGGATATAACCCTCCTGGACATTGTATATAGCACAGAGGTGAATTAAGCAATGAAGAATATATGTAGTAGAGATAATAGAGGTATTAGAATTGTTGGCTGAAGAGTGGTGATACAAAAGCTGAAAAATGTACTATTGTTTTTCTTGTATACAATATATATCAAGTGTATTATTCCCGAGAAATCTTTTTTGTATTGTATGTTTGCTTTCTTTATTGTTTTTTTATTGAAAATCTATAAAGAATTTAAAACAGAAGGTTGGCAGGTTGACAGTTCAAGACCCAAGTGATGCACGACGGAGTGAGCTTCCGTCTCTGTCTCAGCTCCTGCCAACCTAGCAGTTCAAAAGCAAGTAATTGCAAGTAGATAAATAGGTACCATTTTGGTGGGAAGGTAAACAGCATTCTGTGTCTTGTCATGCCTGCCACATGTCCATAGAAACATCTGCAGATGGAGACAGCACTGGCTCTTTGGCTGTAAATAGAGACAAGCACTGAACCCTAGAGTCGGACATGACTGGCTTTCGAGCAAGGGCGACCTTTACCTAACATGCTCACATTGTTTCTTTAAGACAAAGACAGGAAAATAGCCATTTTTCTTGCTTTGATTGTGATTATAATTAGCATTTATGAACTAAGGCAGGGATTCTGAACCTGTGGCCCGTGGGCCGGATGTGGCCTGTGGCACCATTTCATGTGGCCCCACACAGCCTCCACCACACCAGGAAGTGCCATGTGGTGGAGGAAGGGCAAAATGGCCGTTCGGCCCCTGAAGCTGTCTGAGGGAGCGTGACCTGGTCTCCGGCTTAAAAAGGTTGAAAACTCCTGAGGTAAGGCCTGTATTTCTCTTAACACTCTACACAAGTTTGAAGTGTTGTGACCTCTCAGACAGCAATTGTGTTAGACAAAGCCAATGGAATTTTGAACGATATAGCATTTTATTCTTCTTTACAGTTAGTTTTAATTCATCAAGGTTTTTAAAGAAAATTAATACATGGGGGGAAAGGGCAATTGGTGACAGTAACATCACGTGGATTTCAGCCGCCTGGGGCTTAAGCCAAATTTGCTGCCCCCTGGTGGACGCTGGCACTTGTTCCCGCTAGGGCTTCTGGGAATTGTAGTCCAAGAATACCCTTAGCTCAAAAAGTGCCCCCAGAACAGGCTGCCCCTTTGCCCCCCTGCCCTACGCCACTGATTGGTGGTCATGAATAAATGGCTATTGAACACTTGAGATTGTCTAGTACAGAAACATATTTTGTCACAATAGGCAAGTATTCTATCCAGTCTGTGCTGTGAGCACTGCTGATTGGAGAAGAACTCCTGCATTGAGCAGGGGGTTGGACTGGATGGCATTTCTCTCACCTGGTATAAAATGGGAACAATAATACTGACATGTCTACATCAAGGTGCCCAAACTAAGGCCCGGGGGGCGGATGTGGCCCTCAACACAAATTCATACGGCCCGCAAAACCCTCTTCGCTCCTGGAAGCAGGAGTAAAACACGCCCAGATGAATTGATGTCGGGGTTGCATCCGGCCCCTGGGCCTTAGTGACTGGCTCCCTGAACCACATGATCGGCCATCGGCCCGAAAAGTATGGGCACCCCAGGTCTACATTACAGGGTTGTTGTTACACAGGAAAAACTTGGAGCACCTATAGTATGTTCTGTAAATTGGGAGTATGAAAAAGTTGGGGTTTACTTCTTATTCTGAACAACAAATCTGTTTCCAGTGTGTGTGTGGGAATACTCTTTTGTAAAAAAATATTTTTTATTAAATTTTACTGACATAAAACATAAAACCAATAAACATATATCATTACATTACAATACAATATATAAATGAAACAAACAAAAATTACATAAAAATAACAAAATAAGAAACATAAAAAAGAAAGAATTAGGGTATTACTGTCTTCTATCATATTATTATGTTTCTCCCATTCTAATACATAATTAAATCTATTACTACTTTATTTGCCAATAACTCATTCATTTACCCATATGTTAAAAATAAAATTAATATGCTCAATTTTTCCATCTGTTACTCTGTCTATTTATGCATTTATCTACAAACAAATATGGGGGGGGGGAATCTAGTTTTGGCACAAAGAAAACAGATTACAATCCAGAGTAAGCTCTGTCACGAAAACAAAACAGAGGGAGTCCTCGCGACTGCCCCTAGAAGTAGTTTCAAATATTGGGTTGGACCTGAGCCCAGATAGGAGGCTGATGGTCTTATTCCTTGCTGAGATCCTCCTGGCAAAGGTTCAGAGTTTTACCTCACTGTTAAAATCGGGGGTCCTACCAGCTAAAAAGAAATAGTCGTCCATTCTGGCTTTCAAAGCATTTTTGGAGCAGAAGGTACAGATTTTAACCAAAAAAAGGCACAGAAAATGTCCTGACAAGAAACAGAAATATCTTCTTATACAAAGGGATCGTTGTTCCTGTTTCTGCTTTGGTTGGTAGTCCCAGTTCCCCAGTTACGATCTTCGATATTTCTTTGGCTGTTGTTCTGGAGCACTTGTTGCCTGCTGTAGTCTCTGAAACTCTGGAGCATACTGTGGGTTCTGTATACCTCATTGGTTGATGCAGGAGTCTTCAGGCAGTGGAGGAGCTACAGGATGTTTCAAGGAAAGGAAGACAGAGTTAGGCAGAATTAGTAACCAAGAACCCTGATTGAGCTGTAGCTGTTGTACAAGACTACTGATATACCTTGTTGGATTGTAGCAACAGAAATAACAATTACACTTCTATACTACCCTATGGTGTTTAGAGCATTCTCTGGGCGTTTCACAAGGCAATTAGCATTTTGCCCCAACCATGATGCATACTCATTTTACCCACTTTGAAAGAATGGAAGGCTGAGTCAACCTGGATCCCTGTTAGGATCAAACTCAAATCATGAGCAGAGTTTTGGCCTGCAGAATTGCAATTTAACCGGTATCCCAAAAGGGCTCTTAGCTAGGGTTCATTTGGTTCTCTGTTATTAGTAGGAACCAGCTTCTTTAATTGTGAACTCAGGGGAATGGGATGTCCTTGGACTTTGTACAGGGTGGCCTATTAGTCCCTAATTTGCTACTTATTGTATCCAGGGTGTTACAGTATTCTTGTGCTCATGTACCCATGTACTTGTCACAATATGCTCTTCAAGTGTACTTGAGCTTAAACTGGGCATATTTCTCGGGGGGGGGGGGAGAAAAGATTATAATACATATGGACGGGTAAGGACTTGCGGGCCACCCTGTAGAAGGGATTCCTCCCTGCTTCTCCAAAGAGTCAGTCATGATCAGTGGTGGGCTTCAGCAGGTTCGTACCAGTTCACCAGAACCGGCAGCAGAAATTCTGGCTAGCCCTGCACATCCAAATTTTGAAATGAAGTAATCCTAAGTGGCTAAGACGCTGACTGGGAGACAGAAGGCCAGCAGTTCGATTCCCAAGTACTGCAGGACGGAATGAGCTCCCATCTTTGTCCCTGCTCCTGCCAACCTAGCAGTTCGAATGCAAGAAATTGCAAGTAGATAAATAGGGATGACTTCGGTGGGAAAGGTAACAGTGTTCCATGCACTCCGGTGTCTAGTTATGCCTGCCACATGACCACAGAAACATCTGCAGAAGCAGACAGCGTTGGCTCTTCGGCTTTGAAACAAAGATGTGCACTGAACCCTAGAGTCAGATATGACTGGCTTTCGAGCAAGGGAATCTTTACCTTTACTTTAATTCCGGTGCAACACAGGGCTTTCCCCTGGCCATGCCCACCATATCATGCCCATAGTGTGGTAATAATTTTTTTTGGAGCCCACCGGTTGTGATCTTCATAACAATCTCAACACCCCTGATTTCAGCCAATTCTAGAAGTGAGGCCAGATCTGATCAATAATAGTTGAATAGGAGACCATCAGAGATTAGCAAGGATGTATCGTTAGGGCTAAGAAAATCTGGAAGAGTCTCTGCTAGTCATAGTTGACAATAGTGTATTAGTGAGCTAAATTAATGAAATGGCTTCCTAGCTTCCTTTCTTGGGTGTTTAAAGACTGCTCTCTGGTGGTGGAAACAGAAATTTCACAGTTTAAGATGCAAGTAGGACTAGGGCAGTGTTTCCCAAATGCTGGTGTTTGGACTTCATGGATGATGAACCTTGACACTTCCAGGAGTTCTTGGACTGTAGTTCCCAGAAGCCCAAGTCAACACTTCTGCTGATCAGGGCTTCTGGGATTTGAAGTCCAATAACATATGGAATGCCAAGTTTCCCCATCACTGGTCTTGGACCTGCAAAAAAGTAGGGACAGCAGTGCGATAAAGTCAGAAGGAGGGGTTGTAGACATCAGTGGGTTGGAGCATGAGGGCCAGCCAACTTCATTCCAAGCCTGTGTGATGGATGGGTTTATGTGCCTGGCCACCTTCATGACCTTGAAAAAGCTTCATGGTTCCAAAGTAGAACTAGGAAATATGGAACAGAAGTAACCACTTCTGATATTTTGTATTAGAAAACATCTGGGAAAGATTTCATTCATCTATAATTGACTTAATGGCATATCATTATTATAACTGAAGATGGTAATAAAATAGATTGATAGCAGGGGGGACGATAACAGAATTATGGACATATAGAGTTGGAAGTGGAAGAGATTGCGCAGGACATCTAGTCCAAAACTGGCCAATGTGGGAAATCCACAGCTATATCATACCTGACATCTGGTTATTTAGCATCCAATAACCAAGATCCCACCACCTTCTAAGGCAGAATCTGCTAGTGAGCTCTTATTATCAGCTCGTTCCTCCTATCCTAATATTTGGTCAAAATCTTTCTTTTCTGAGATTCGAAAACATTATCTCCTTGTATCACAACCTGAATGGCAAACTCTCTGCCCAGCAGGTGACTTTATTCTTGAAAATAAAAAAGATTTCCTACATTTTGTGTTCAGTTGGCACAGGAGACTTGGGAGCAACCCACTGCAAAAATAGAGTGGATGTACCCACAGTTTACAGACTCTTGAATCTAAATCACGCCCACACTTTTAACATCTGCAAGCAGCAGCTTTTTTGGTCCTTACCAAACAGCCAAGGCACATCAAAAGCACAAATGCTGCTGCAATGCTCACACCAATGATGAGGATAAAAGCCCATTGTGGCAATGCTCCTCCTG
This sequence comes from Furcifer pardalis, assembly GCA_030440675.1. Lineage (NCBI taxonomy): Eukaryota > Metazoa > Chordata > Lepidosauria > Squamata > Chamaeleonidae > Furcifer > Furcifer pardalis. The sequence goes on from CP126893.1 coordinate 156,393,627, forward strand.
TGAAATCTGAAGGAAAAAAAGAAGAAATGAAAAGCATGTTTTTAATATTTTGTCCGGTAGTTATGGTGTTCAAAAGTGTGAGGCTAGACCAGGTTGTACCGTGACGGAGAGACTGGAGGATATTTTGATCCTCTCCAATAACCTAGGGAGACTGAACATTTCCTTCAACATGGCTTCCCCCTAAAATGTTTACTTGTGTGTGTGTTTCTTTGCCATCACTATACAAATCAGATCCCTCTGGGAAGGAGCAATTTGCTATGTTAGTATAACTCCCATCAGATTGTTTTAGGGTTTAGAACTTTTCTAAGAAAAGACCTTTTAAGCCTTAAACAACTCCTCTGTATATGTGTGCAATTATGTGCACATGGCAAATCACACACTGAGAAACTGAGAGTTGCAGTACAACAATATTCACAGAGACACCTGATCCCTCAACACTTGGAAAGGTTATGCTTGTTTTGACTACAACTCCCAGGATTGCCCAGTCAGTGTGGTCAGTCACCAAGGTGTCTGAAGTATTCTGGGAGATGTAGTCCAAGCTGTGCCTGATTTAAGTCTATAACCCTGCATTCCAATAGTGTCCAGTGAACCTGTTCCATAACTGAACAATAACTTTTAATTATTGGCTGAAGTCCTACTGCTGCTGGTAAGGCACATATTCTACAAAGGTTAGGGAGATTATGTGTGTTTTAGGAAAACTATAAAATACCAAATATAAATTTCTCTTGCTAGTTCCGCCCACAAATGTGCAGGATTGCTTTGCTTGATAAAAAGAGTTCTTTACAACAAGTTTCACCATAGAGAAATGTGCTTTGCTTGTAAGGCAATAATATGAGAGAGAGAGAGAGAGAGAGAGAACAGTAGAATAACAAGAGAGTATAACTGGAACAAACACAATGAGTAACAAAAAACACTGAAGCGAACAGACCGAAGTAACAAGCAGCTTAATATACATCAGGTGAATCTAGAGATGGAAAAATAGAAGTCTTTCCCACTGACTAGTGAAAGACAGTCTGCACTAACAACCCATTGCATGGTGCTGTTGCTTTAATATATTCAACACAAACAAACTTACCACTAGCTGTGGTGGAGGTCTGAGTTGCTGTGGTTGATATAATGACATTAGATTCAGATGCAGCCTTGCTGGTCACACTGGATATTGTGCTTGTGGCCTCAGCTTCAGTTCCAGCACTCACAGAAGTGGTGTTAGATGTGGAGTTAGCAGTGGCCTCTGTGGTTCTAGAGGGTGTGGCTCTGCTTGTGGTCTCAATGGTTGCGAGTCCATTTTCAGATGTAGCAGTGAGAGATTTTGAGCCGTTGGGTGAAAAGGGTGAATTGCTACTGGCTGTACTGATAGAAGCAGTGCTGGTCTTGGATGTCTCAGTGGCGGTGGTAGTAGTAGCACCTGCTAGGCAAAGTTTTTGTAAATTTAATGTGTTTTGATTTGTTATAGATACTTTGTCATACAGGTCTCACATGGATAAGAAGGTCTAAGGCTCCATTGAAAAATTAGAAATGACAGATAGCAGGACATGGAAAATGCTGGAAGCAAAGCCTGTTACAGCAAGCAAGGAAGGAGTGGATGATCTGATTTGCTAGAGGGCAGCATAATGCAATGTTCATCCATTTAAATGAAGCAAGGGTTCACTCTTGATAAGATGAAGGCTTCCCTTGCTTGAAAGCCAGTTGTCTCCAATTCTAGGGGGTGATGCTCATCTCCGTTTACAGCCAAAGAGCAGCATTCTCTATGTCTGCAGATGTTTCTATGATGTGGCAGGCATAACTAGATGCCAACATGGATTGCTGTTACCTCTCCTGCTGAAGCAGTATCTTTTTATCTACTTGCAATTTCTTGCATTTGAACTGTTAGGTTGGCAGGAGCTGTGGCAAACAACAGGAGCTCAGTCGGTTGTGTAACACTCAGGACTCGAACTGCTGACCTGCCTCCAACCTTCTGATCATCATGCTCAGCATCTTAACCACTAACCCACTGTGGCCCTCTTCACTATGGGTACTCATTCATAAATGTGTAACAACATCCATGTGTAACAACAGCTATGAAAAAGAAGGCACTCCTCTTTTGAGGTGATAATCTCTTCAAATGGCATGTGAGGGATTGTTTATTCAGTGCTGTCTGAAAAGAATTCCCCTGAAAGTACCATGCCAGGGAGAAGGCTAGAGGACCTTTCGTCATCACATACAGTACTAGCTGTTTCCAGTCAGAGAATTCCTTCGTGTAATGCCCTGGTTCCTCTACTTGTCCAGTAAAGTGATAAAGTCACAAGGGTGATTGTACTCAAGAGGATGTCTCTGTAGAGTTGCTCATTTCAACTAATACAGCCAGCAACGTTCTTAACATACCATGTAATGTAGGGTCAGCCGATGTACTGAGCTACCTGGACTACATGGTCTGGCTGTTGCAAAATACCATCCAGGAAAGGATTTTGGATCTGGCTAAGAGAGACAGGAAAAACCTAGGGGAGACTTCTATATTCCTAACTTTCTGTGCACCTTGAGGCATCAAGGGCCTTAGGCCAGCTTTGGGAGGAAGGTGGTGGAGGTTGATGGGTGGGTCCTTCCCTTGTTGAGTTCAGAGGATTGACTCCTTGGGATCATTACAAATTTCTCAATATCTTGTCCTTTTATTTTGTGTTCTGGATGAATTAAAACAGGGGTGCCCAACCTACAGCCCACATCGGCAAGTAATTTAGCCCACATCTCCCACACTGCTCCTGGAAACACAAGTAAAACATGTATGTATGGGCACGCCGTGCACCAGCACATACACATTTTACTTCTGGTGGGAGGAACCATGTGATCAGCCCACATCCTGAAAAGTCTGGACACCCCGAATTGAAAGCGTTTTAGGACAAGCTTCAGACCTGGAATTCACTTAGAAAGGCTGCTCTTTTGGATTACAACGTTCCAATTCCATGAGCCAGCATGGACACTGACTGTGATCCAGAAAACCCATCTTTCAGAAGCTTTAAGAGATAGATATTTCCTGCCAGAGTTTCAGTGACAGGCTAGGTTTGTAAGGTATGTAGGGGGAAAAGGGTTCTGGAGTATAAAGACTGGTGAGCAGTCTTTTTGTGTGAAACAAAAAAAAATCTATGTACTGTAGTTGGTTTTCTTGTGTATTAGAAATACTGAAGGTATTTCAGTTTTGAAACAGGAAAGGTGACTGCAGCAGCAACAAAAACAGTAATAAAAATAGGTGCTATTGGGAACTCACCATAATCTACTTTTTGTGGCTAAGAGGCTGAGCTTGGAGACTGGAAGGTTGCATTTTGATACCCGAGGGCTGCACTTGGGGACATGAAAGGAACCTCATTTGAGCATCCCCTGAGTGGAGTTTCTCCTGCAAAAATCCTTTCAACCCAGAATTTCGTGTGTGTGTGTGTGTGTGTGTGTGTGTGTGTGTGTGTGTGTGTGTGTGTGTGTGTGCGCGCGTGCGTGCGTGCGCGTGCGTGCGTGTGTCAAATGTATGTCAGTTTTTAATGTATGAGTTTGTGCTATGAGCCACCCAGAGTAGGAAAATATCCTATATGTTTATTTTATTTATTTATTTAAGTTATATCCTGCCCCTCTAGGAAAAAAACTTTCCTACTCAGGGCAACTAACGGCATAAAACTCAACAGATACAAACAAACACAAATATTAAAAATTTCATATAAAAACATCAAAACCCAAGACATCCTAAAAAGAAAGCCTATTTGTGGCGCAGAGAGACAGAATAAAAATGCCTAATGATCAGCTGTTGCTAAGATATTCCCAAAGGCCTCTTTAAAAAGAGATGTTTTAAATTGTTTTTTAAACATTTGGAGAGATGGTACCAGGCACAGCTGCAAAGGGAGAGAGTTCCACAACATTGGTGCTGCTACTGAGAAGGCCCTCCTCCTAGTCACAACCTTCCTAGCTAATGTCAGGGTCAGTACCTGGAGATGCATTGTCATGGAGGAATGAGTGATGTGGGCTGTTGTCCTGTGGGGAAGATGTTCCACCAGGTAGGATGGTCCCAAACTATTTAGGGCTTTGAATGTTAGAACTAACACCTTGTACCTGATATGGAAAGAAACTGGGAGCCAGTGCCGCTTTGCCAAGCCTGGGGAGATATGATCAAAGTTTCTCATTCCCATAACCAGCCAGGCTGCTGCATTCCAAACTTGTTGGAGCCTCCGTAACAGGTACAGGGGAAGCCCCACATGAAGAGCAATACAGTAATCAATAAGTGAGACTACCAATGAGTTAACTAGTGTTATGAGAGACCGTCTGTACAGGTAGGGATGCAACTGAGCAATCCGGTGCAGTTGGAAGAAAGCAGCTCTGCTTACTGGCACGATTTGGACAGGGTGTAAGTTTGATAAATAAATAAATAATCTATGACATGAAAGTATTATTATTATTATTATTATTATTATTATTATTATTATTATTATTATTATTATTATTATTATTATTATTATTATTATTATTATTATTATTGATGTGGTGTGAAATTAGATAATGTTATTGTTTCTAGAAGGAATGATGCATGAAAAATCTCATTCCCTATATTGAGTAAGTTGCATAAAGTTGCCTTTAAAGTTGCTTTTATATTTCAAAACTACAGTAATACCTCGGATAACGCTAAGACTTGGTTTCACAAGTCTTGGTGTTATCCGATTTTTAGTGTTATCCGATGCATGTTAAAATCCTATGGGATGGATCGGATAACGTTAAAGCTCCATAGAGATACATTGTTAACCGCACAGGCTTTAGTAGTTGTTATCTGATCCATCCCATAGGACTTTAACGTTATTCGATCCAATTCTTCTCCCCAGATTACTAAACGTTATGCGATTTTAGCGTTATCCGAGGTATTACTGTATGATTAACTGTATCTACGCACACTAATCAAAGTACAAATTATTTTCTTTCCATATGAAAAAAATGGAAGCAATCAAGAGAATAACTAAAAATTTGCTTCCTTTGCTATGCATTGTTCTCTTCAAGCCAGTGCAAAAACAAGTAATATTTTGAACATTTCAGAGAAAAGGAGAAATCTCAGATGCTGTTTGCGTGTAAGATTGAGGAGGAACTGTAATGAAATTCTAAGAAATGGAGCTTACACATACCTGTTACCATAGCTGGTACCAATGAACTTCTTATGCCCAAAGTGGAGGCTGTTTTGAGAACGGTGGTGGATTCATATGTCACATGTTTTGAACTTAGTTCTGCTTCAGGTGTACTGCCCACTGGTGAGCTCATTGTGGTGGCTGTTATTTCCGTAGTATATTCTGTGGCATCTGGTAGTCTTGTGGCTTCACTTGTGCTGAGGGTCAATAGATCTGTTGTGCTTGAAATGTTCATTGAAGATAATGTTGGTTCTGTGAGGCTCACTGTGGTTAGGGTTGTTGCTTCCAACACGTTTGGTGTGGCTTGTGTCATTTTTGTGACATCATTTGTGCTGTGGGTCAATATCTCCATTATCACATGAGGGCTTGTTCTTATGGATGATGTTTCCATAGGGTTTTCTGTGGCTGATGGTGTTGTTATGGCTTCAGTCATGGAAACAGTCGATGCCCCCATGGTGGTAGGAGAATTTGTGGTAGTTATTGTTTCTGTGGTGGTTTCTGCTGTTTTGGTGTTTTGGGTCATGGTGAAGTTTGAAAGGTCCATTGTGTTTAGGGAAGAAGGCTGTGTTGTCATTGGGGCGCTTGCTTTTGTGGATGCTGTTTCTGTTGCAACAGCTGTGTCTGCTGGTGTTGTTATTGCTTTAGTCGTGGAAATAGTCAATATCTCTTTGGTAGTAGAGGAGCTTGCAGTAATTGTTTTTTGTGTGGTGCTTTCCATGGCTTTTGGTGTTTTAGTGTTTTTAGTCATGATGATGGTCGAAATTTCTGTTGTGGGAGAAGCTTTTGGTGTTGTGGGTGCTGTTCTAGTAGTAGCTGCTGGGGTTGTTGTGGAATCCTTTGTTGTGAGTGTCAACATTTTTGCTGTGGTTGAAATGTTTGGTGTTGAGGATGATGATTTTGTGATGATTGCTGTGGTTTGGGTTGATATATCTGTTGTCAAAGGCAGGATTGTCATCGTGGTTGCTTCCATGGTGCTTGTTGATGTTTCTGTTATTGTAGTTGCTTCAGTTGTGTTTAAAGTCAAGAGTTGTGTTGTCTTTGGGGTTCTTGTTTTTGTGGATGATGTTTCTGTGGTGCTCGCTATTGCTGTAGGTGTTGTTGTGTTGTCACTCGTGGAAACGGTAGACATCCCTGTGGTGACAGAGTAGTTTGTATTAGTTGTTTCTTTGGTGCTTTCTGTGCCTTCTGCTATTGTAGTGTTTTTAGGGGTAGTGAGGGTTGAAAGGTCTGTTGTGGGAGGAGTGTTTAGAGTTGTAGATGTTGTGCTTGCAGTGGCTGCTGGTGTTCTTGTGGCCTCTTTCATTGCGAGGGTTGATAGTTCTACTGTGGTTGAAATGTTTGTTATTGAGAATTCTGATTCTGATGTGATATGCTTTGATGTTGTGTCTTCATCTATGGTTTGGGTAGATATACCCATTATCAATGGAGTTATTGTAATGGTGGTGGTTGATTCTGTGATGCTTGTTGATGTTTCTGGTCTTGCAGTTGCTTCAGTTGAGTTTAAGGTTGATGGCTGTGTTGTCATTGGGGAGCTTGTTTTTGTGGATGCTGTTTCTGTGGTACCAGATGTGTGTTCTGGTGTTGCTATTGCTTTAGCCGAGGAAATAGTCAATATCCCTTTGGTGGTAGAGAAGCCTGTGGTAATTGTTTTTTCTGTAGTGCTTTCTGTGGCTTCTGCTATTGTAGTGTTTTCAGTCATGTTGAGGGTTGAACGGTCTGTTGTGGGAGGAGGGTTTGGTTTTGTAGGTCTTGTGTTACCAGAGGCTGCTGGGGATGTTGTGGCTTCCTTCATTGTGAATGTCAATAGCTCTTCTAGGGTTGAAATGTTTGTTGTTGAGAATGATGGATCTGTTGTGATTGCTGTGGTATGCATTGAAGTTGTGAATCCATCTGTGTTGTGGGTAGATGTACCAATCATTAGAGGAGTTGTTGTCAGTGAGGTGGTTGTTTGTGTGATGCTTGTTGAGTTTTCTGGGGTTGCAGGTGCTTCAGTTTTGTTTAGGGTGGAGGGCTGTGTTGTCATTGGGGAGCTTGTTTTTGTGGATGCTTTTTCTTTGGTAGCAGCTGTGTCTTCTGGTGTTGTTATTGGTGTAGTCGTGGAAATGGTCAATATACCTGTCTTGGTAGAGAAGCTTGTGGTAGTTGTTTTTTCTGTAGTGCTTTCTGTGGCTTCTGGTATAGTAGTGTTTTTAGTCATGTTGATGGTCAAAAGTTCGGGTATGAGAGGAGCTTTTGTTGTTGTGGGTGCTGTTCTAGCAGTAGCTGCTGGGGATGTTGTGGCCTCCTTCATAGTGACTGTCAATACCTCTACTGTGGTTGAAATGTTGGTTGTTGAGGATGATGATTCTGTGATGATTTCTGTGTTTTGGGTTGATATATCTGTTGTCAAAAGAGGGATTTTCACAGTGGTGGTTGTTTCTGTGATGCTTGTTGAGGTGTCTGGTGTTGCAGTTGCTTTAGTTGTATTTAGGGCCAATATTTGTGTTGTCATTGGGACGCTTGTTTTTGTGGATGGTGTTTCTGTGGTACCAGCTGGTGTTGCTATTGCTTTAGTAGTGGAAATAGTCAATTTCCCTTTGGTGGCAGAAAAGCTTGTGGTCATTGTTTTTTCTGTGGTGCTTTCTGTGGCTTCTGGTATTGTAGTGTTTTCAGTCTTGTTGAAGGTTGAATGGTCTGTTTTGGATGGAGAGTTTGTTGTTGCAGATGTTGTGTTACCAGAGGCTGCTGGGGATGTTGTGGCCTTCTTCATCGTAAGTGTCAATAGTTCTGTGGTGGTTGAAATGTTTGTTGTTGAGGATGATGAGTCTGTGGTGATTGCTGTGGTTTGCATTGATGTTGTGACTTCATCTGTGGTGTGGGTAGATATACCCATCATCAAAGGAGAACTTGTCCCTGTGGTTGTTGTTTCTGTGATGCTTGTTGAGCTTTCTGGGGTTGCAGTTGATTCGGTTGAATTTAGGGTTGAGGGCCATGTTGTCATTTGTGAGCTTGTTTTTGTGGATGTTGTTTCTGTTGTACCAGCTGTGTCTGCTGGTGTTGCTATTGCTTTAGTCGCAGAAATAGGCATTATCCCTTTGGTGGTAGAGTAGCTTACAGTAATTGTTTTCTCTGTGGTGCTTTCTGTGGCTTTTGTTATTTTATTCTTTTTAGTCATGATGATGGTTGTAAGTTCTGTTGTGGGAGGAGCTTTTGGTGTTGTGGGTGCTCTTCTAGTAGAGGCTGCTGGGGTTGTTGTGGCATCCTTTGTTGTGAGTGTTAACTTTTTTGCTGTGGTTGAAATGTTTGGTGTCGAAGATGATGATTTTGTGATGATTGCTGTGGTTTGGGTTGATATATCTGTTGTCAAAGGCAGGATTATCGTGGTTACTTCTGTGATGCTTGTTGATGTTTCTGCTGCTGCTGTTGCTTCAGTTGTGTTTAAGGTCAAGAGTTGTGTTGTCTTTGGGGGTCTTGTTTTTGTGGATGATGTTTCCGTGGTGCTTGCTGTTGCTGTAGGTGTTGTTGTGTTTTCACTCGTGGAAACGGTAGATATGCCTGTGGTGACAGAGTAGTTTGTATTAGTTGTTTCTTTGGTGCTTTCTGTGCCTTCTGCTATTGTAGTGTTTTTAGGGGTAGTGAGGGTTGAAAGATCTGTTGTCGGTGGAGTGTTTAGAGCTGTAAATATTGTGCTTGCAGTGGCTGTTGGTTTGGTTGTAGCCTCTTTCATTGTGAGGGTTGATAGCTCTACTGTGGTTGAAATGTTTTCTGTTGAGGATGCTGATTCTGTTGTGATTGCTGTGGTATGCTTTGATGTTGTGACTTCATCTGTGGTATGGGTAGATATACCCACCATCAAAGGAGCACTTGTCACTTTGTCCTTTGTTTCTATGATGCTTGTTGATCTTTCTGGCGTAGCAGTTGCTTTAGTTGGGTTTATGGTCGAAGGCTGTGTTGTCATTGGGGAGCTTGTTTTTGTGGGTGCTCTATCTGTGGTACCAGTTGTGTCTGCTGGTGTTCTTATTGGTGTAGTCATGGAAATGGTTGACACATCTGTGTTGGCAGAAATGCTTGTCCTAGTTGTTTTTTCTGTGGTGCTCTCTGTGGTTTCTGGAATTGTCGTGTTTTTAGCCATGTTGAAGGTTATGTTGAGGGTCAAAAGGTCAGTTTTCGGAGGAGAGTTTGGTGTTGTGGTTGTTGTGCTACCAGTGGTTGCTGGGATTGTTGTGGCCACCCTTGTTGTTAAGGTCAGTAGTTTTGCTGTGGTTGAAATGTCTTTTGTTGAGGAGGATGATTCTGTTGTGACTGCTGTAGTTTTGGTTGATGTTGTGACTTTACCTGTGGTTTGGATTGATATATCTGTTGTCAATGGAGGACTTGTCATGGTGGCATTTGCTTCTGTGAATTTTGTTGAGTTTTCTGGTGTTGCAGTTTCTTTAGGTGTATTTACGGTCGAGAATAGTGTTGTCATTGGGGAGTTTGTTTTAATAGATGGTGTTTCTGTGGTGCTTGCTGTGTCTGCTGGTGTTATTGTTTTAGTCATGGAAATGGTTGATATGTCTGTGTTGGCAGAAATGCTCATTGCAGTTGTTTTTTCTGTGGTGCTTTCTGTGGCCTCTGGAATTGTCGTGTTTTGAGTCATATTGAGGGTCGAAAGGTCAGTTTTCGGATGAGAGTTTGGTCTTGTGGGTGTTGTGTAACCAGTGGTTGCTTGGGTTGTGTTGGCCTCCTTCGTTGTGAGTGTCAGTAGCTCTCCTGTGGTTGAAATGTCTTTTGTTGACGATGATGATTCTGTTGTGACTGCTGTGGTTTTGGTTGATGCTGTGACTCCATCAGTGGTGTGTGTAGATATGCCAGTTGTCAAAGGAGGACTTGTCACTGTGGTGGTTGTTTGTGTGATGCTTGTTTTGCTTTCCGGGGATGCAGTTGTTGTTTCGGTCGATGGCTGTGTTGTCATTGGGGAGGCTGTTTTTGTGGATGTTGTTTCTGTGGTATCAGCAATTTCTGCTGGTGTTGTTATTCTCTCCGTGTTGGAAACTGACAACATATCTGTGTTGGTAGAGGAACTTGTGGCAGTTGTTTTTCCTGTAGTGCTTTCCGTGGCTTTAGGAATTGTGGTGTTTTTAGTCAGGTTGATGGTGGAAAGGTCAATTGTGGGAATAGCTTTTGGTGTTGTTGCTGTTTTTCTAGCAGTTGTTGCTGGGGTTGTTGTGGCCTCCCTTGTTGTGAATGTCAATAGTTTTGCTGTGGTTGAAATGTTTTTTGTTGTGGATGATGATTCTGTTGTGACTGCTGTGGTTTGAGTTGGTGTTGTGACCTTATCTGTGGTTTGTATGGATATATCTGTTGTCAGATGAGGGCTTCTCACTGTGGTGGTTCCTTCTGTGATGCTTGTTGAGTGTTCTGGTGTAGTTTTTTCAGTTGTTCTCAGGGTTGAGAGCAATTTTGTTAATGGGTAGCTAGTTTTTGTGGATGGTGTTTCTGTGGTGCTTGCTGTCGTTACTGTTGTTCTATTCTCACTCGTGGAACCGGTCGATATCGCTGTGGTGATGGAGTAGCTTGTGTTAGTTGTTGTTTCTGTGTTGCTTTCTATTTCTTCTGCTATTGTAGTGTTTCTAGTGGTGGTGAGAGTTGATAGGTCTGTTATAACAGGAGTTTTTAGAATTGTTGATGTTTTGCTTGAAATGGCTGCTAGTGTTGTTGTAGCCTCCTTCATTGTGAGGGTTGATAGCTCTAGTGTGGTTGAAATGTTTGTTATTGAGGATGCTGATTCTGTTGTGATTGTTGTGGTATGCTTTGATGTTGTGACTTCATCTGTGGTCTGGGTAGATATACCCATCATCAAAAGGGGTTTTGTCATTGTAGTTGTTGTTTCTGTAATGCTTGTGGTGTTTTCTGGGGTTGCAGTTGCTTCAGTTGCATTTAGGATTAATGGATCTGTTGTCATTGGGGAGCTTGTTTTTGTGGATATGGTTTCTATGGCGCCAGCTGTGACCGCTGTTGTTTTTATGGCTACAGTGTTTGAAAAGGTTGATATCCCTGTGCTGGTATTGTAGCTTGGGGCAGTTGTTGTTTCTGTTGTGGTATCTGTGACTTCTGGTATTTTCTTGTTTTCAGTCATAATGAGGGTTGAAATAACTGTTGATGTAGGCGTGCCTGTTGTGGATGATATCTCTGCAGTGGTGTATTTTGAGATATCCGTCGTCAAAGGTCGCCTTGTGAGTGTAGTGGTAGTGGTTTTCATGGTGCTTGTCAATCTTTCTGGAGTCACAGAGACATCCGTTGTGTTTAAGATCAATAGCTGTGTTATCATTGGGGAGCTAGTTTTTGTGGATGACGTTTCCAAGGTGCTTGCTGTAGTTACTGTTGTTGTGTTGTCACTCATTGTTGTTGTGTTGTCACTCATTGATATCCCTGTGGTGGTAGAGTAGGTTGTGTTAGTTGTTTCTTTTTAAAAAATGATTGATTAAATACAAAACGAAGTACAATTAAAAATGTGGAAAAAATCAATACAATGTCAACTCTCTAATTATATTGTAGGTGACATTGTTTTTGTTATCAACCCGTATCTAAATATATATTTCTCTTTTCCACTTTAAAAAAATATAGTAAATCATAATGCATAGTAACAATCAACTCGTGAAACCTCACCTGTGATGATGGGGGTATCTACACTCTTTCATTAGTTACTATACAATAAATTCTTATTAACTCACAACTTTCCAAAAAGACATAGCTTCTTGGGGTGTGTGTGTGTTATTGCCTTTATTATCAAAAAATACATATTCTACAAAAGGTCTCTGTATTTCCCAAAAACAATTAGTTTTTGTGAACCTTTTTAATACTTGTTAATTTATCATTCAATGCAATTTCCCACAGTTTCTTATACCATTCCTCAATTTTATAAGCATGATTAGATTTCCAATTCCTTGCTATTAACAGTTTTGAGGCAGTCAGGAAAATTGATAATAAATCATACATATATTTATCTAATTTTGCTACTTCCATTTCCATAATTAATGCTTCCTTAGGTGTAATATTTATATGCATGCCCATTATTTTATTAATTTTTAATTCTACATTTAACTAGAAATCTCATACTTGTTTACATTCCCCCACATATGAATATAAGTCCCTATCTTTTTCTGACAGCACCATCACTTATCAGATACTCTCTGATTTATTAGTTTTAATCTAACTGGTCTTAAATAATACTTCCATAACAACTTACAATTATGTTCTTTAATTCTTACAGATACATTCTTCATTATTCTAAGTTTCCATTTCTGACACCACACAGCTTTTGTTATTTTTATTCACAAGTCTGTCTCCCGTGCTTCTCGTAGTATTTTCTGTGCCTCAATTTCTTTATTTTGTATCTTATATAGCTTGCCTACCATACCTTTCTGTGATACTCTATCCATAAGTAACTGAGCCATCGACTCTTCAAAGCTAGTTAAGCATCTACCTGCACCAAAGTTCTTCCTGTACTGTTTATCCCAGTTTTTGTTTTTATTTGTTCAAACCAGTTTAGCTTTAATTTCTAATAAACTGCTCTTCTGCTTTCTTTATCCTTACATTTTACTATCCAATCCTCTATTGTTTTCACCTGCCTACTGTCTAGTTCTTCTTTTACTCCCTTTTTACCATGTAGGGGGAATGAGTTAATTTCTTCTAACTCCAACAAGGCGGAAATATCGTGCACCATCTTCTCTTTCATCTCCCTCCACACCAACAACATACAGTAATACGTTTGCATCAGATAACGCTAAAACCACATAACGTTAAGCAATCTGGGAAAAAAATTGCATCGCATAATGTTAAAATCCTATGGGATGCATTGGATAACGTTTGCTAAAGCCTGTGCCTGTTACAATGTATCTCTATGGAGTATTAATGTTATTGGATGCATCCCATAGGATTTTAACGTTATCCGGTGCATGCATCGGATAACATTAAAATTGGATAACATTAAGACTTGTGGAACCATGTTTTAGTGTTATCCGAGGTTTTACTGTATTTCTACAAAGACCATTACTACTCCTACTCCTACTCCTACCACTACTACTACTACTACTACTTTTAATATAATTATACATGAAGACTCCCCTGCCCTCTCCTGCAATCTCCTTTAACCCAATTTCTTTCCACATTACTTTTTCCTTTACCAGTACAGTGGTACCTAGGATAACGTTATGACTTGGTTTCACAAGTCTTAACATTATCCGGTTTTTAATGTTGCGTGATGCATTGATCGCACAATGTTAAAACAAAAATTCCTGTTCCCTTTCCAAAGAGGAAAGGGATCAGGGGGTTGATCCAGTTTGCTTGGGGGGAGAAAGTGCCCCCCCCAAGCAAATCAGCACTTAGGTTGCAGCATGCGACCGGCACTTGGGGGGGGGGGCTGGCACCCACGCCTGTTCGTCCTCCCAACCCAAGTGCTGATCACACACAGAGTGAATGTTCGCTGGGATCACCCTTTGCGTGCAATTGGCCCTTGGGTTTGGAGGATGAATGGGCATGCGTGCTGGTGTCTCCCCCCCCCTCCAGTACCGATCGCAAAGCAAAGGCAAACCAGTGCTGTTAGCAGAGAGATTTGCCCTATCCCCCTGCTTCTCCGGCCAAAGGCAAACCTAACAACGAGAGAGATCCCTCGCTGTTAGGCCTTTGTGCAGGCTCTCAGCCCAAGGAAGCCGGAGGCCCCAGGCTCAGACCTGAATCTTGGGTGGGTGGCTTCCTTGGGCTGAGAGGTACACATTCTCCACCGAAGGTAGTAGGCGGCCCCAGGCTCATATCTGAGTCTTAGGCGGCCGGCTTCCCTTGGGCTGAGAGGTGCATGTTCTCCAGCGAAGGAAGCCAGTGGCCCTAGGCTCAGATCCGAGTCTTGGGTGGCCAGCTTCCTTGGGCTGAGAGAGTGCAAGCCTTCAGCCCTAGGAAGCTGGCAGTCTGAGCCTCAGGCTGCCAGTTAGTGAGAGGGATGCTCACTGGTCCTCATGCTGTTTCCGCAAGGGGACCAGCGAGAATCAATTTCGCTAACAGCGCTGAGCTACTTTTTCCCTGGGAACATACTTTCCAGGAGAAAAGCAGCTCAGTGCTGCCAGTTCACAAAGGGTCTTTGGGGGGTGGGAGTGGGGGAAGGCTCCCTCACACCACTCCAAGCCACCCGGTTTTTCACTTGGGTTGGGGGCACCCATTCAATTCCCCCAAACGAATAGGCGATCGTACCCTGTGATTGGCGCTTGGGTTGGGGGGGAGAGAACGGGTGTGCATGCCGGTCCCCCCTCCAAGCGCTGATTGCAGTATTGGATAACATCAGATAACATGTTGGATAACGTTGGGGAATTTGAGGCAAACATTTGCATCGCACAACGTTAACATTGTGCGATGCAAATGTTAGCCTCAAATTCCCCAACATCCGATTTTATCGTTATTTGAGGTAAATGTTATCTCAGGTACCACTGTATTTTCATTATCCCATTTAACTGGAAAGCCATGTAATAATTCCTTATCCTGGGAATTCCTAGTCTACCTTTTTGTATGTACCAAGGAGATTTCAATATCCTAGGTTTCCTTCCACTATTAAAAAATGTTTTTATTAAACTCTGTCAACTATTTATCTCCTTCTTTGTCAATTTTATTGGCATCATGTCAAACATAAAATTTATCAAGGGAATTATTTTCATTTTACATAAAATGATCCTTCCAAACCAGGAAGGTTTCAATCTCTGTTTTTTCCCTAATTTTTTCTAGCTTTTCTTTTTCTATAAAAATTTAACTTTGTTTTATCTTCAGCTGGAACAATTTCTCAAATTGTTCCACTTCTCCTTTAACTTTATTACACAAAATCATTTCTGTCCCCCCCCCCCCATTTACCTGTAATTCTGATAGCTCTTGAATTTATTTAATTCTGGAATCCTTCTGAATTGTGTTAGCTAATAATTCAATTACCGTTACAAACAGAATTGGCAACAATGGACAACCTTGCTGGGTTTCTGCCATTAATGAGACCTTTTCTGAGATTACTGAATTAATTTTAACTTTAGCATAACTATCCTTATACAGTAATACCTCGGATAATGTTTACCTCGGATAACGCTAAAATCGAATAACGTTAAGTCATCTGGGGAGGAGAATTGGATTGAATAACGTTAAGGTCCTATGGGATGTATCAGATAACAACCGCTAAAGCCTGGGGGGTTACAATGTATCTCTATGGAGCTTTAACGTTATCCGACCCATCCCATAGGATTTTAACATGCACCGGATAACACTAAAAATCGGATAACACCAAGACTTGTGGAACCAAGTCTTAGCGTTATCCGAGGTATTACTGTATAGCTGATCAACAATGCCTCGAAATCTGTCTCAAAATCCCATTTCTTTAACCAGTACTTTTATTGTATCCCATTGCACTGAATCAAAAGCTTTATACCAATGACATAATACCTACTTTGTTTCTTTCTCAATTTGCTTTTACAGTCATACCGGTACTTAGCATAACGAATTTAATTCGTTCAGCGAGGTTGCTCGCCATGCGAAAAATTCACTATGCGAGTCTGACTCGCATAACGAATTTTTTGCTATGTGAGTCGGACTTTCCCTATGGAAAAGCTTGCATAACGAGCATTTCTATGGGGAAAACTTGCATAGTGAAAAAAATTCGCTATGTGAGTTTTCCCCATAGAAACGCTTGTTATGCGAGTTTTTCCATAGGGAAAAGTCTGACTCGCATAGCGAAAAATTCGTTATGTGAATCAGACTGGTTAGCAAAATGCTCATTATGCGAGGTTTGACTGTATTATTAAGTTTACTGTTCCTTCTCATTAGATCTGACATATTTCTGTTTTTCATAAATCTTCATGTATATATTCCCCTATAAATATGTACATTCTTTTAGCTAAAATTACAATAAATATCTTGGCATCCTGATTTATTAAAGAGATGGGACTATACGAGTCTACATATTCTGCTTTTTTTGCCCTGTTTTAAAATTAATACAATTATTGATTTGGCCAAGATTGAGGCAATGCCCCTCTATTCCAAAATATAATTGTACAGTATGGTTAACTTAGGAATTATTATTTTTTAGAGCCTTTATAAAACTCTGTAGTAAATTCATCCTGTCCTGAAGGTTTCCAGCTTTTAATTTTTTAAGAGCCTCTTCAACTTCTGCATCCTCAATACCTTTTCCCAAGATTTCTTTATGATTCTCACTTATCATTTATGATATTTATCACTTTATGATTCTCACTTCATTCCTCTTTTATTCCTTTTTATGTATTCCTTTATCTTGTGCCATACAGTTTCCCCCCTTCATATAATTTTATTTTATAAAATTCCTCAACCACCTGGACTTATCACTAGTTTTATAAGAGGCATTCATTTTGTGAAATAATTTGTTGGGTGTTTTGAAATACCCGTCATCGAAGGTGGCCTTGTCAATGTATTGGTGGTTTCCGTGGTGCCTGTTAATCCATCTGGAGTCACAGTGGCTTCAGTTGTGTTGAGAGTTAATAGCTGTGTTGTCATTGGGGAGCTTGATTTTGTGGATGCTGTACCCGTGGTGCTTGCTGTCACTACTGGTGTTGTATCGTCACTCGTGGAAACAGTCGATATCCATGTGGTGGTAGAGTAGCTTGTGTTAGTTGTTTTTGTGGTGCTTTCTGTGGCTGCTGGTATTGTACTGCTTTCAGGCATGTTAAGGATCGAACGGTCTGTTGTGGGATGAGAGTTTTGTCTTGGGGGTTTTGTGCTATCAGTGGTTGCTGGGTTTGTGTTGGCCTCCTTCGTTGTGAGTGTCAAAAGCTCTCCTGTGGTTAAAAAATTTGTTGTTGAGGATGATGATTCTGCTGTGATTGCTGTTGTTCGCATTGATCTTATGACTCCATCAGTGGTGTGTGTAGATATGCCCATTGTTAAAGGAGGACTTGTCACTGTGGTGGTTGTTTTTGTGATGCTTGTTTTGCTTTCCGGGGATGCAGTTAATTCAGTTGTTGTTTGGGTCGATGGCTGTGTTGTCATTGGGGAGGCTGTTATTGTGGATGCTGTTTTAGTGGTAGCAGCAGTGTCTTCTGGTGTTGTTATTCTTTCCATTGTGTATGGTGTTTCTGTAGTGATTTTTGTTGTTACTGCTGTTGTTCTGTTCTCACTCATGGAATCGGTCGATATCCCTGTGGTGATAGAGTAACTTGTGTTAGTTGTTGTTTCTGTGGTGCTCTCTGTGGCTTCTGCTATTGTAGTGTTTCCAGTGGAGGTGAGCGTCAACAGGTCTGTTATATCAGGAGTTTTTAGAATTGTGGATGTTTTGCTTGAAATGGCTGCTGGTATTTTTGTGGCCTCCTTCATTGTGAGAGTTGATAGCTCTAGTGTGGTTGAAATGTTTGTTATTGAGGATGCTGATTTCGTTGTGATTGCTGTGGTATGCTTTGATGTTGTAACTCCATCTGTGGTGTGGGTAGATATACCCATCGTGATAGGAGGACTTGTCACTGTGGTGGTTGTTTCTG
This sequence comes from Furcifer pardalis, assembly GCA_030440675.1. Classification (NCBI taxonomy): domain Eukaryota; kingdom Metazoa; phylum Chordata; class Lepidosauria; order Squamata; family Chamaeleonidae; genus Furcifer; species Furcifer pardalis. The sequence continues at coordinate 156,411,226 of CP126893.1, forward strand.
TGATGCTTGTTTCTCGGGTTGCATTTGCTTCAGTTGTGTTTTGGGTTGATGGCTGTGTTGTCATTGGGGAGGCTGTTTTTGTGGATGCTGTTTCAGTGGCAGGAGCAGTGTCTGCTGGTGTTGTTATTCTTTCCATTGTGGAAACTGTCAACATATCTGTGTTTGTAGAGAAACTTGTGGTAGTTGTTTTTCCTGTAGTGCTTTCTGGTGTGCGTGTTTTTCCAGCAGTGGTTGCTGGGGTTGTTGTGTCCTCTACTGGCAGTGTCAATAGTTTTGCTGTGGTTGAAATGTATGCTATTGAGGATGATGATTCTGTTGTGATTGTTGTGGTTTGGCTTGATGATGTGACTTTATCTGTGGTTTGAATTATATCTGTTTCCAGAGGAGTGCTTGTCACAGTGGTCAATGCTTCTGTGACACTTGCTGAGCTTTCTGGTGTTGTAGTATCTTCAGTTGTTATCAGGATCGAGAGCAGTGCCGTCGTTGGGGAGCTTGTTTTAGTAGATGGTGTTTCTGTGGTGCTTGCTGTGACTGCTGGTGTTGTTCTATTCTCACTTGTTGAACTAGTTGATATCCCTGTGGTGATAGAGTAGTTTGTGTTAGTTATTGTTCCTGTGGTGCTCTCTGTGCCTTCTGCTATTGTAGTGTTTCCAGTGGGGGTGAGCGTCGATAGGTCTATTATAGGAGGAGTGTTTAGAGTTGTCGACGTTGTGCTTGTAGTGGTTGCTGGTGTTTTGGTGGCCTCCTTCAGTGTAAGGGTTGATAGCTCTACTGTGGTTGAAATGTTTGTTATTGAGGATGCTGATTCTTTTGCGATTGCTGTGGTATGCTTTGATGTTGTGACTCCACCTGCGGTGTGGGTCGATATACCCATCGTCAAAGGAGGACTTGTACATGTGGTGGTTCTTTCTGTGATGCTTGTTGAGCTTTCTGGGGTTGCAGTTGTTTTAGTTGTGTTTAGGGTCAAAGGCTGTGTTGACATTTGGGAGCTTGTTTTTGTTACTGCTATTTCTGTGGTACCAACTGTGTCTTCTGGTGTTATTGTTTTAGTTGTGGAAATGGTCACTAGATCTGTGTTGGAAGGGAAGCTTGTGGTAGCTGTTTTTTCAGTGGGATTTTCTGTAGCCTCTGGTAGTGTTGTGTTTCCACTAATTTTTAGGGTAGAAATGTCTGTTGAATGAGCAGACTTTGGTCTTGTAGGTTTCGTGCTACCAATGGTTGCTGGGGTTGTTGTAGCCTCCTTCATCGTCAGTGTCAATACTTTTGCTGTGGTTGAAATGTTTGTTGTTGAGGATGATGATTCTGTTGTGATTGTTGTGGTTTGGCTAGATGATGGGACTTTATCTATGGTTTGGATTGATACCTCTGTTGTCAGATGAGGGCTTGTCATGGAGGTGGTTCCTTCTGTGATCCTTGTTGAGCATTCTGGTGTTGTAGTTTCTTCAGTTGTTATCACGGACGAGAGCAACGTTGTCGATGGGTAGCTAGTTTTTGTGGATGGTGTTTCTGTGGCTTCTGGAATGGTGGTGTTTTTAGTCAGGTTGATGGTCGAAACGTCTGTTGTGGGAATAGCTTTTGGTGTTGTTGTTTCTCTAGCAGTTGTTGCTGGGGTTGTTGAGGCCTCCTTTGTTGTGAACGTCAATAGTTTTGCTGTGGTTGAAATGTTTTTTGTTGAGGATGATGATTCTGTTGTGATTGCTGTGGTTTGGGTGGTTGTCACTTTATCTGTGGTTTGGTTTGGTATATCTTTTGTCAGATGAGGGTTTGTCACGGTGGCGGTTGCTTCTGTGATAATTGTTGAGCCTTCTGGTGTTGTAGTTTCTTCAGTTGTTCTCAGGGTTGAGAGCAATGTTGACGATGGGTAGGTAGTTTTTGTGGATGGTGTTTCTGTGGTGCTTGCTGTGACTACTGGTGTTCTATTCTCCATCGTTGATCCGGTCGATATCCCTGTGGTGACAGAGGTGCTTGTGTCAGTTGTTGTTTGTGTGGTGCTCTCTGTGGCTTCAGCTATTGTAGTGTTTCCAGTGGTGGTGAGTGTCGATAGGTCTGTTGCAGGAGGTGTGTTTAGAGTAGTGGATGTCGTGCTTGTAGTGGTTGCTGGTGATGTTGTGGCCTCCTTCACTGTAAGGGTTGATAGTTCTACTGTGGTTGAAATGTATGCTGCTGAGGGTGCTGATTCTTTTGTTATTGCTTTGTTATGCTTTGATGTTGTGACTTCATGTGTAGTGTGGGTAGATACACCCATCGTGAAAGGAGGACTTTTCACTGTGGTGGTGGTTTCTGTGATCCTTGTTGAGTTTTCTGGTGTAGCACTTGCTTTAGTTGGGTTTACAGTCGCAGGCTGTGTTGTAATTTGGGAGCTTGTTTTGGTGGGGGCTGTATCTGTGGTACCAGCTGTGTCTGCTGGTGTTGTTATTGTTTTAGTCATGGAAATGGTCGAGACATGTGTGTTGGCAGAAATGCTTGTCGCAGTTGATTTTTCTGTTGTGCTCTCTGTGGCTTCTGGAATTGTCGTGTTTGGAGCCATGATGAGGGTCGAAAGGTCAGTTTTCAGAGGAGAGTTTGGTGTTGTGGGTGTTTTGCTACCAGTGGTTGCTGGGGTTGTGTTGGCATCCTTCGTTGTGAGTGTCAATAGCTCTCCTCTGGTTGAAAACTTTGCTGTTGAGAATGAGGATTCTGCTGTGATTGCTGTTGTTCTTATTGATCTTGTGACTCCATCAGTGGTGTGTGTAGATATGCCCGTTGTCAAAGGACGACTTCTCACTGTGGTGCTTGTTTGTGTGATGTTTGTTTTGCTTTCCGGGGATGCAGTTACTTCAGTTGTTCTTTGGGTCGATGGCTGCGTTGTCAATGGGGAGGCTGTTTTTGTGCCTGTTGTTTCAGTGGTAGCAGCAATTGCAGCTGATGTTGGTATTCTTTCCGTTTTGGAAGCTGTCAACATATCTGTGTTGTTAGAGAAACTTGTGGTAAGTATTTGTCCTGTAGTGCTTTCTGTGGTTTCTGGAATGGTGGTGTTTTTAGTCAGGTTGGTGGTGGAAAGGTCAGTTGTGGGCATAGCTTTTGGTGTTGTTGTTTTTCTAGCAGTTGTTGCTGGGGTTGTTGAGGCCTCCTTTGTTGAGAATGTCAATAGTTTTGCTGTGGTTGAAATGTTTTTTGTTGAGGATGATGATTCTGTTGTGACTGCTGTGGTTTGGGTTGAGGTTGTCACTTTATGTGTGGCTTGGGTTGATATATCTTTTGTCAGATGAGGGCTTGTCACGGTGGCGGTTGCTTCTGTGATAATTGTTGAACGTTGTGGTGTTGTAGTTTCTTCAGTTGTTCTCAGCGTTGAGAGCAATGTTGCCGATGGGTAGGTAGTTTTTGTGAATGGTGTTTCTGTGGTGCGTGCTGTGACTACTGGTGTTCTATTCTCCCTCGTTGATCCGGTCGATATCCCTGTGGTGACAGAGGTGCTTGTGTTAGTTGTTGTTTGCGTGGTGCTCTCTGTGGCTTCAGCTATTGTAGTGTTTCCAGTGGTGGTGAGTGTCGATAGGTCTGTTGTAGGAGGAGTGTTTAGAGTAGTGGATGTCGTGCTTGTAGTGGTTGCTGGTGATGTTGTGGCCTCCTTCACTGTAAGGTTTGATAGTTCTCCTGTGGTTGAAATGTATGCTGCTGAGGGTGCTGATTCTTTTGTTATTGCTTTGTTATGCTTTGATGTTGTGACTTCATGTGTAGTGTGGGTAGATACACCCATCGTGAAAGGAGGACTTTTCACTGTGGTGGTGGTTTCTGTGATCCTTGTTGAATTTTCTGGTGTAGCACTTGCTTTAGTTGGGTTTACAGTCGCAGGCTGTGTTGTAATTTGGGAGCTTGTTTTGGTGGGGGCTGTATCTGTGGTACCAGCTGTGTCTGCTGGTGTTATTGTTTTAGTCATGGAAATGGTCGAGACATGTGTGTTGGCAGAAATGCTTGTTGCAGTTGATTTTTCTGTTGTGCTTTCTGTGGCTTCTGGAATTGTCGTGTTTGGAGCCATGATGAGGGTCGAAAGGTCAGTTTTCAGAGGAGAGTATGGTGTTGTGGGTGTTTTGCTACCAGTGGTTGCTGGGGTTGTGTTGGCATCCTTCGTTGTGAGTGTCAATAGCTCTCCTCTGGTTGAAAACTTTGCTGTTGAGAATGAGGATTCTGCTGTGATTGCTGTTGTTCTTATTGATCTTGTGACTCCATCAGTGGTGTGTGTAGATATGCCCGTTGTCAAAGGACGACTTCTCACTGTGGTGGTTGTTTGTGTGATGTTTGTTTTGCTTTCCGGGGATGCAGTTACTTCAGTTGTTCTTTGGGTCGATGGCTGCGTTGTCAATGGGGAGGCTGTTTTTGTGCCTGTTGTTTCAGTGGTAGCAGCAATTTCTGCTGATGTTGGTATTCTTTCCGTTTTGGAAGCTGTCAACATATCTGTGTTGTTAGAGAAACTTGTGGTAAGTATTTGTCCTGTAGTGCTTTCTGTGGCTTCTGGAATGGTGGTGTTTTTAGTCAGGTTGGTGGTGGAAAGGTCAGTTGTGGGCATAGCTTTTGGTGTTGTTGTTTTTCTAGCAGTTGTTGCTGGGGTTGTTGAGGCCTCCTTTGTTGAGAATGTCAATAGTTTTGCTGTGGTTGAAATGTTTTTTGTTGAGGATGATGATTCTGTTGTGACTGCTGTGGTTTGGGTTGAGGTTGTCACTTTATGTGTGGCTTGGGTTGATATATCTTTTGTCAGATGAGGGCTTGTCACGGTGGCGGTTGCTTCTGTGATAATTGTTGAACGTTGTGGTGTTGTAGTTTCCTCAGTTGTTCTCAGTGTTGAGAGCAATGTTGCCGATGGGTAGGTAGTTTTTGCGAATGGTGTTTCTGTGGTGCGTGCTGTGACTACTGGTGTTCTATTCTCCCTCGTTGATCCGGTCGATATCCCTGTGGTGACAGAGGTGCTTGTGTTAGTTGTTGTTTGCGTGGTGCTCTCTGTGGCTTCAGCTATTGTAGTGTTTCTAGTGGTGGTGAGTGTCGATAGGTCTGTTGTAGGAGGAGTGTTTAGAGTAGTGGATGTCGTGCTTGTAGTGGTTGCTGGTGTGGTGGGGGCCTCCTTCATTGTAAGGGTTGATAGTTCTCCTGTGGTTGAAATGTATGCTGCTGAGGGTGCTGATTCTTTTGTTATTGCTTTGGTATGCTTTGATGTTGTGACTTCATGTATAGTGTGGGTAGATACACCCATCGTGAAAAGAGGACTTTTCGCTGTGGTGGAGGTTTCTGTGATTCTTGTTGAGTGTTCTGGTGTAGCACTTGCTTTAGTTGGGTTTACAGTCGCAGGCTGTGTTGTAATTTGGGAGCTTGTTTTGGTGGGGGCTCTATCTGTGGTACCAGCTGTGTCTGTTGGTGTTGTTATTGGTTTACTCGTGGAAATGGTCGACATATGTGTGTTGGCAGAAATGCTTGTCGCAGTTGATTTTTCTGTTGTGCTCTCTGTGGCTTCTGGAATTGTCGTGTTTGAAGCCATGATGAGGGCCGAAAGGTCAGTTTTCAGAGGAAAGTTTGTTGTTGTGGGTGCTTTGCTACCAGTGGTTGCTGGGGTTGTGTTGGAATCCTTCGTTGTGAATGTCAATAGCTGTCCTGTGGTTGAAATCTTTGTTGTTGAGGATGAGGATTCTGCTGTGATTGCTGTTGTTCGCATTGATCTTGTGACTCCATCAGTGGTGTGTGTAGATATGCCCGTTGTCAAAGGAGGACTTGTCACAGTGGTGGTTGTTTGTGTGATGCTTGTTTTGCTTTCTGGGGATGCAGTTACTTCAGTTGTTGTTTGGCTCGATGGCTGTGTTGTCATTGGGGAGGCTGTTTTTGTGGCTGTTGTTTCAGTGGTAGCAGCAATTTCTGCTGATGTTGGTATTCTTTCCGTTTTGGAAGCTGTCAACATATCTGTGTTGTTAGAGAAGCTTGTGATAGATATTTGTCCTGTAGTGCTTTCTGTGGTTTCTGGAATGGTGGTGTTTTTAGTCAGGTTGGTGGTGGAAAGGTCAGTTGTGGGCATAGCTTTTGGTGTTGTTGTTTTTCTAGCAGTTGTTGCTGGGGTTGTTGAGGCCTCCTTTGTTGAGAACGTCAATAGTTTTGCTGTGGTTGAAATGTTTTTTGTTGAGGATGATGATTCTGTTGTGATTGCTGTGGTTTGGGTGGTTGTCACTTTATCTGTGGTTTGGTTTGGTATATCTTTTGTCAGATGAGGGTTTGTCACGGTGGCGGTTGCTTCTGTGATAATTGTTGAGCCTTCTGGTGTTGTAGTTTCTTCAGTTGTTCTCAGGGTTGAGAGCAATGTTGACGATGGGTAGGTAGTTTTTGTGGATGGTGTTTCTGTGGTGCTTGCTGTGACTACTGGTGTTCTATTCTCCATCGTTGATCCGGTCGATATCCCTGTGGTGACAGAGGTGCTTGTGTCAGTTGTTGTTTGTGTGGTGCTCTCTGTGGCTTCAGCTATTGTAGTGTTTCCAGTGGTGGTGAGTGTCGATAGGTCTGTTGCAGGAGGAGTGTTTAGAGTAGTGGATGTCGTGCTTGTAGTGGTTGCTGGTGATGTTGTGGCCTCCTTCACTGTAAGGGTTGATAGTTCTCCTGTGGTTGAAATGTATGCTGCTGAGGGTGCTGATTCTTTTGTTATTGCTTTGTTATGCTTTGATGTTGTGACTTCATGTGTAGAGTGGGTAGATACACCCATCGTGAAAGGAGGACTTTTCGCTGTGGTGGTGGTTTCTGTGATGCTTGTTGAGTGTTCTGGTGTAGCACTTGCTTTAGTTGGGTTTACAGTCGCAGGCTGTGTTGTAAGTTGGGAGCTTGTTTTGGTGGGGGCTCTATCTGTGGTACCAGCTGTGTCTGCTGTTGTTGTTATTGTTTTAGTCGTGGAAATGGTCGAGACATGTGTGTTGGCAGAAATGCTTGTCGCAGTTGATTTTTCTGTTGTGCTCTCTGTGACTTCTGGAATTGTCGTGTTTGGAGCCATGAAGAGGGTCGAAAGGTCAGTTTTCAGAGGAGAGTTTGGTGTTGGGGGTGTTTTGCTACTGGTGGTTGCTGGGGTTGTGTTGGCATCCTTCGTTCTGAATGTCAATATCTCTCCTGTGGTTGGAATCTTTGTTCTTGAAGATGAGGATTCTGCTGTGATTGCTGTTGTTCGCATTGATCTTGTGAGTCCATCAGTGGTGTGTGTAGATATGCCCATTGTCAAAGGAGGACTTGTCACTGTGGTGGTTGTTTGTGTGATGCTTGTTTTGCTTTCCGGGGATGTAGTTACTTCAGTTGTTGTTTGGGTCGATGGCTGTGTTGTCATTGGGGAGGCTGTTTTTGTGGCTGTTGTTTCAGTGGTAGCAGCAATTGCAGCTGATGTTGGTATTCTTTCTCTTTTGGAAGCTGTCAACATATCTGTGTTGTTAGAGAAACTTGTGGTAGATATTTGTCCTGTAGTGCTTTCTGTGGCTTCTGGAATGGTGGTGTTTTTAGTCAGGTTGATGGTGGGAAGGTCAGTTGTGGGCATAGCTTTTGGTGTTGTTGTTTTTCTAGCAGTTGTTGCTGGGGTTTTTGAGGCCTCCTTTGTTGAGAATGTCAATAGTTTTGCTGTGGTTGAAATGATTTTTTTTGAGGATGATGATTCTGTTGTGACTGCTGTGGTTTGGGTTGAGGATGTCACTTTATCTGTGGTTTGGTTTAATATATCTTTTGTCAGATGAGGGCTTGTCACGGTGGCGGTTGCTTCTGTGATAACTGGTGAACGTTCTGGTGTTGTAGTTTCCTCAGTTATTCTAAGGATTGAGAGCAGTGTTGCCGATGGGTAGGTAGTTTTTGTGGATGGTGTTTCTGTGGTGCTTGCTGTGACTACTGGTGTTCTATTCTCCATCGTTGATCTGGTCGATATCCCTGTGGTGACAGAGGTGCTTGATTCAGTTGTTGTTTGTGTGGTGCTCTCTGTGGCTTCAGCTATTGTAGTGTTTCCAGTGGTGGTGAGTGTCGATAGGTCTGTTGTAGGAGGAGTGTTTAGAGTAGTGGATGTCGTGCTTGTAGTGGTTGCTGGTGATGTTGTGGCCTCCTTCACTGTAAGGTTTGATAGTTCTCCTGTGGTTGAAATGTATGCTGCTGAGGGTGCTGATTCTTTTGTTATTGCTTTGTTATGCTTTGATGTTGTGACTTCATGTGTAGTGTGGGTAGATACACCCATCGTGAAAGGAGGACTTTTCACTGTGGTGGTGGTTTCTGTGATCCTTGTTGAATTTTCTGGTGTAGCACTTGCTTTAGTTGGGTTTACAGTCGCAGGCTGCGTTGTAATTTGGGAGCTTGTTTTGGTGGGGGCTGTATCTGTGGTACCAGCTGTGTCTGCTGGTGTTATTGTTTTAGTCATGGAAATGGTCGAGACATGTGTGTTGGCAGAAATGCTTGTCGCATTTGATTTTTCTGTTGTGCTCTCTGTGGCTTCTGGAATTGTCGTGTTTGGAGCCATGATGAGGGTCGAAAGGTCAGTTTTCAGAGGAGAGTATGGTGTTGTGGGTGTTTTGCTACCAGTGGTTGCTGGGGTTGTGTTGGCATCCTTCGTTGTGAGTGTCAATAGCTCTCCTCTGGTTGAAAACTTTGCTGTTGAGAATGAGGATTCTGCTGTGATTGCTGTTGTTCTTATTGATCTTGTGACTCCATCAGTGGTGTGTGTAGATATGCCCATTGTCAAAGGACGACTTCTCACTGTGGTGGTTGTTTGTGTGATGTTTGTTTTGCTTTCCGGGGATGCAGTTACTTCAGTTGTTCTTTGGGTCGATGGCTGCGTTGTCAATGGGGAGGCTGTTTTTGTGCCTGTTGTTTCAGTGGTAGCAGCAATTTCTGCTGATGTTGGTATTCTTTCCGTTTTGGAAGCTGTCAACATATCTGTGTTGTTAGAGAAACTTGTGGTAAGTATTTGTCCTGTAGTGCTTTCTGTGGTTTCTGGAATGGTGGTGTTTTTAGTCAGGTTGGTGGTGGAAAGGTCAGTTGTGGGCATAGCTTTTGGTGTTGTTGTTTTTCTAGCAGTTGTTGCTGGGGTTGTTGAGGCCTCCTTTGTTGAGAATGTCAATAGTTTTGCTGTGGTTGAAATGTTTTTTGTTGAGGATGATGATTCTGTTGTGACTGCTGTGGTTTGGGTTGAGGTTGTCACTTTATGTGTGGCTTGGGTTGATATATCTTTTGTCAGATGAGGGCTTGTCACGGTGGCGGTTGCTTCTGTGATAATTGTTGAACGTTGTGGTGTTGTAGTTTCTTCAGTTGTTCTCAGCGTTGAGAGCAATGTTGCCGATGGGTAGGTAGTTTTTGTGAATGGTGTTTCTGTGGTGCGTGCTGTGACTACTGGTGTTCTATTCTCCCTCGTTGATCCGGTCGATATCCCTGTGGTGACAGAGGTGCTTGTGTTAGTTGTTGTTTGCGTGGTGCTCTCTGTGGCTTCAGCTATTGTAGTGTTTCCAGTGGTGGTGAGTGTCGATAGGTCTGTTGTAGGAGGAGTGTTTAGAGTAGTGGATGTCGTGCTTGTAGTGGTTGCTGGTGTGGTGGGGGCCTCCTTCATTGTAAGGGTTGATAGTTCTCCTGTGGTTGAAATGTATGCTGCTGAGGGTGCTGATTCTTTTGTTATTGCTTTGGTATGCTTTGATGTTGTGACTTCATGTATAGTGTGGGTAGATACACCCATCGTGAAAAGAGGACTTTTCGCTGTGGTGGAGGTTTCTATGATGCTTGTTGAGTGTTCTGGTGTAGCACTTGCTTTAGTTGGGTTTACAGTCGCAGGCTGTGTTGTAATTTGGGAGCTTGTTTTGGTGGGGGCTGTATCTGTGATACCAGTTGTGTTTGCTGGTGTTGTTATTGTTTTAGTCGTGGAAATGGTCGAGATATGTGTGTTGGCAGAAATGCTTGTCGCAGTTGATTTTTCTGTTGTGCTCTCTGTGGCTTCTGGAATTGTCGTGTTTGGAGCCATGATGAGGGTCGAAAGGTCAGTTTTCAGAGGAAAGTTTGTTGTTGTGGGTGCTTTGCTACCAGTGGTTGCTGGGGTTGTGTTGGCATCCTTCGTTGTGAGTGTCAATAGCTCTCCTTTGATTGAAATCTTTGTTGTTGAAGATGAGGATTCTGCTGTGATTGCTGTTTTTCGCATTGATCTTGTGACTCTGTCAGTGGTGTGTGTAGATATGCCCGTTGTGAAAGGAGGACTTGTCACAGTGGTGGTTGTTTGTGTGATGCTTGTTTTGCTTTCTGGGGATGCAGTTACTTCAGTTGTTGTTTGGGTCGATGGCTGCGTTGCCATTGGGGAGGTTGTTTTTGTGGCTGTTGTTTCAGTGGTAGCAGCCATTTCTGCTGATGTTGGTATTCTTTCCGTTTTGGAAGCTGTCAACATATCTATGTTGTTTGAGAAACTTGTGGTAGATATTTGTCCTGTAGTGCTTTCTGTGGTTTCTGGAATGGTGGTGTTTTTTGTCAGGTTGGTGGTGGAAAGGTCAGTTGTGGGCATAGCTTTTGGTGTTGTTGTTTTTCTAGCAGTTGTTGCTGGGGTTGTTGAGGCCTCCTTTGTTGAGAATGTCAATAGTTTTGCTGTGGTTGAAATGTTTTTTGTTGAGGATGATGATTCTGTTGTGACTGCTGTGGTTTGGGTTGAGGTTGTCACTTTATGTGTGGCTTGGGTTGATATATCTTTTGTCAGATGAGGGCTTGTCACGGTGGCGGTTGCTTCTGTGATAATTGTTGAATGTCGTGGTGTTGTAGTTTCTTCAGTTGTTCTCAGCGTTGAGAGCAATGTTGCCGATGGGTAGGTAGTTTTTGTGAATGGTGTTTCTGTGGTGCGTGCTGTGACTACTGGTGTTCTATTCTCCCTCGTTGATCCGGTCGATATCCCTGTGGTGACAGAGGTGCTTGTGTTAGTTGTTGTTTGCGTGGTGCTCTCTGTGGCTTCAGCTATTGTAGTGTTTCCAGTGGTGGTGAGTGTCGATAGGTCTGTTGTAGGAGGAGTGTTTAGAGTAGTGGATGTCGTGCTTGTAGTGGTTGCTGGTGATGTTGTGGCCTCCTTCATTGTAAGGGTTGATAGTTCTCCTGTGGTTGAAATGTATGCTGCTGAGGGTGCTGATTCTTTTGTTATTGCTTTGTTATGCTTTGATGTTGTGACTTCATGTGTAGTGTGGGTAGATACACCCATCGTGAAAAGATGACTTTTCGCTGTGGTGGTGGTTTCTGTGATCCATGTTGAGTGTTCTGGTGTAGCACTTGCTTTAGTTGGGTTTACAGTCGCAGGCTGTGTTGTAATTTGGGAGCTTGTTTTGGTGGGGGCTCTATCTGTGATACCAGTTGTGTTTGCTGGTGTTGTTATTGTTTTAGTCGTGGAAATGGTCGAGATATGTGTGTTGGCAGAAATCCTTGTCGCAGTTGATTTTTCTGTTGTGCTCTCTGTGGCTTCTGGAATTGTTGTGCTTGGAGCCATGATGAGGGTTGAAAGGTCAGTTTTCAGAGGAGAGTTTGGTGTTGTGGGTGCTGTGCTACCAGTTGTTGCTGGGGTTGTGTTGGCATCCTTCGTTGTGAGTGTCAATAGCTCTCCTCTGGTTGAAAACTTTGTTGTTGAGAATGAGGATTCTGCTGTGATTGCTGTTGTTCGCATTGATCTTGTGACTCCATCAGTGGTGTGTGTAGATACGCCCATTGTCAAAGGAGGACTTGTCACTGTGGTGGTTGTTTGTGTGATGCTTGTTTTGCTTTCCGGGGATGCAGTTACTTCAGTTGTTGTTTGTGTCGATGGCTGTGTTGTCATTGGGGAGGCCGTTTTTGTGGATGTTGTTTCAGTGGTAGCAGCAATTTCTGCTGATGTTGGTATTCTTTCCGTTTTGGAAGCTGTCAACATATCTGTGTTGTTAGAGAAACTTGTGGTAGATATTTGTCCTGTAGTGCTTTCTGTGGCTTCTGGAATGGTGGTGTTTTTAGTCAGGTTGATGGTGGGAAGGTCAGTTGTGGGCATAGCTTTTGGTGTTGTTGTTTTTCTAGCAGTTGTTGCTGGGGTTGTTGAGGCCTCTTTTGTTGAGAATGTCAATATTTTTGCTGTGGTTGAAATGATTTTTGTTGAGGATGATGATTGTGTTGTGACTGCTGTGGTTTGGATTGTGGATGTCACTTTATCTGTGTTTTGGTTTGATATATCTCTCGTCAGATGAGGGCTTGTCACGGTGGCGGTTGCTTCTGGGATAATTGTTGAGCGTTCTGGTGTTGTAGTTTCTCCAGTTGTTCTCGGGGTTGAGAGCAATGTTGCCGATGGGTAGGTAGTTTTTGTGGATGGTGTTTCTGTGGTGCTTGCTGTGACTACTGGTGTTCTATTCTCCCTCGTTGATCCGGTCGATATCCCTCTGGTGATAGAGGTGCTTGTGCCAGTCGTTGTTTGCGTGGTGCTCTCTGTGGCTTCAGCTATTGTAGTGTTTCCAGTGGTGGTGAGTGTCGATAGGTCTGTTGTAGGAGGAGTGTTTAGAGTAGTGGATGTCGTGCTTGTAGTGGTTGCTGGTGTTGTGGGGACGTCCTTCATTGTTAGGGTTGATAGTTCTCCTGTGTTTGAAATGTATGCTGCTGAGGGTGCTGATTCTTTTGTTTTTGCTTTGGTATGCTTTGATGTTGTGACTTCATGTGTAGTGTGGGTAGATACACCCATCGTGAAAGGAGGACTTTTCACTGTGGTGGTGGTTTCTGTGATCCTTGTTGAATTTTCTGGTGTAGCACTTGCTTTAGTTGGGTTTACTGTCGCAGGCTGTGTTGTAATTTGGGAGCTTGTTTTGGTGGGGGCTCTATCTGTGATACCAGTTGTGTCTGCTGGTGTTGTTATTGTTTTAGTCGTGGAAATGGTCGAGATATGTGTGTTGGCAGAAATGGTTGTCACAGTTGATTTTTCTGTTGTGCTCTCTGTGGCTTCTGGAATTGTCGTGTTTGGAGCCATGATGAGGGTCGAAAGGTCAGTTTTCAGAGGAAAGTTTGTTGTTGTGGGTGCTTTGCTACCAGTGGTTGCTGGGGTTGTGTTGGCATCCTTCGTTGTGAGTGTCAATAGCTCTCCTGTGGTTGAAATCTTTGTTGTTGAGGATGAGGATTCTGCTGTGATTGCTGTTGTTCGCATTGATCTTGTGACTCCGTCAGTGGTGTGTGTAGATATGCCCGTTGTGAAAGGAGGACTTGTCACTGTGGTGGTTGTTTGTGTGATGCTTGTTTTGCTTTCCGGGGATGCAGTTACTTCAGTTGTTGTTTGGGTCAATGGCTGTGTTTTCATTGGGGAGGCTGTTTTTGTGGATGTTGTTTCAGTGGTAGCAGCCATTTCTGCTGATGTTGGTATTCTTTCCGTTTTTGAAGCTGTCAACATATCTGTGTTGTTAGAGAAACTTGTGGTAGATATTTGTCTTGTACTGCTTTCTGTGGCTTCTGGAATGGTGGTGTTTTTAGTCAGGTTGATGGTGGGAAGGTCAGTTGTGGGCATAGCTTTTGGTGTTGTTGTTTTTCTAGCAGTTGTTGCTGGGGTTGTTGAGGCCTCTTTTGTTGAGAATGTCAATATTTTTGCTGTGGTTGAAATGATTTTTGTTGAGGATGATGATTCTGTTGTGATTGCTGTGGTTTGGGTTGTGGATGTCACTTTATCTGTGGTTTGGTTTGATATATCTCTTGTCAGATGAGGACTTGTCACGGTGGCATTTGCTTCTGTGATAATTGTTGAGCGTTCTGGTGTTGTAGTTTCTCCAGTTGTTCTCGGGGTTGAGAGCAATGTTGCCGATGGGTAGGTAGTTTTTGTGGATGGTGTTTCTGTGGTGCTTGCTGTGACTACTGGTGTTCTATTCTCCCTCGTTGATCTGGTCGATATCCCTCCGGTGATAGAGGTGCTTGTGCCAGTCGTTGTTTGCGTGGTGCTCTCTGTGGCTTCAGCTATTGTAGTGTTTCCAGTGGTGGTGAGTGTCGATAGGTCTGTTGTAGGAGGAGTTTTTAGAGTAGTGGATGTCGTGCTTGTAGTGGTTGCTGGTGTTGTGGGGGCCTCCTCCATTGTTAGGGTTGATAGTTCTCCTGTGTTTGAAATGTATGCTGTGGATGGGTAGGTAGTTTTTGTGGATGGTGTTTCCGTGGTGCTGATAGTGTAGCTTGTGCTAGCTGTTGTGAGATTCAATTGGTGTGTTGTAGGAGGAGTGTTATAAATTGTGGATGTTGTGCTTGCAGTGGCAGCTGGTCTTGTGGTATCCTCCTTTATTGTCAGGGGTGATAGCTCCCTTGTGGTTGAAATATTTGTTGTTGAGGATACTGATTCTATTGTGATTGGCGTGGTATCTTTTGATGTTGTGACTACATCTGTGATGTCAGTGGATATACTCATCTTCAAAGGAGCACTTGTCACTGTGTTGTTTGTTCCTGTGATTTTTGTTGAGTTTTTTGCTGTTTCAGTTGTTTTAGTTGTGTTTAGGGTCGAAGGGTGTGTTGACATTTTGGAGCTTGTTTTTGTGGGTACTGTTTCTGTAGTACCAGTTGTTTCTGCTGGTTTTGTTATTGGTTTCGGTGTGGAAATGGTCGATATATCTGTGTTGGTAGAGAAGCTTGTGGTATTTGTTTTCTCTGGGGTACTTTTTGTGGCTTCTGGTAATGCAGTGTTTTCACTCATTTTGAGGGTCGAACTGTCTGTTGTGGGAGGAGAAATTCTTGTTGCAGATGTGCTTACTGGGGATGTCGTGGCCTCCTTTGTTATGAGTGTCAGTAGCTCTCTTGAGGTTGAAATATTTGTTGTTGAGGATGATGATTCTGTTTTGTTTGCTTTGGTTTGCATTGATGTGACTCCATTTATGGCGTTGGTAGATAAACCAATCATCAAAGGAGGATTTGCAACTGTGGTGGTTGTTTCCATGATGCTTGTTGAGCTTTCTGGGGTTCCAGTTTCTTTAGTTGCGTTTATGGTTGAGGGTTGTGCTGTTTTTGGGGAGCTTGTTTTTGTGGATGCTGTTAGCGTTGTGCTTGCTGTGGCTACTATTCGTGTTGTGTTGTCACTCAGTGAAAAGTTCATTATCCCTGTTGTAGTAGAGTACCTTGTGTTAGTTGTTTCTTTTGTGCTTTCTGTGGCTTCTAGTATTTTAGTGTTTTCAATTGTGGTGAAGGTCGGAAGGTCTGTTGTGGTACGAGAGTCTGGTGTTGTGGATGTTTTGCTTGCAGTGGCTGCAGGGGTTGTTGTGGCATTTTTCTTTATGAGGGTCAATAGGTATGCTCTAGTTGAAATATTTGTTATTGAGGATGATGTTTCTGTGCTGGTTTCTGTGGTATGTGTTGATATTGTAGTTTCATTTGTGGTTTGGGTCAATATACCCCTTGTTAGAGGAGGGCTTCTCACTGTGGTTGTTATATCTGTGCTGGTTGTTGTGCTTTCTAGTGTTGGAGTGGTTTCAGTTTTACTCAGTGTGGAGAGCAGTGATTTTGTTAGGAACCTTGTTTTGGGGCATGCTGTTTCTGTGGTACTTACTGTGGGTACTGGTGTTTTAATGGCTTCACTTGCGGAAACTGATGATATTCCTGTCGTGTTAGAAGAACTTGTGGTAGTTATTATTTCTGTGATGCTTCCTGTTACTTCTGGTATTGCAGTGCTTCCAGTTGTGGAGAGGTTCAAATGGCCTGTTGTGGGAGGAGATTTTGTTGTTGTTCTTGTGCTCGCAGGGGCTGCTGGGGTGGTTGTGGCCTCCTTTGTTATGAGTGTCGATAGCTCTACTGTGGTTGAAATGTTTGTTATTGTGGATGATGATTTTGTTGTGTTTGCTGTGGTTTGGGTTGATTTGTCATTATTTGTGGTTTGGTCTGATATTTCTTTGTTGATTTCTGTAGTTTGCATCAATATTGTGATTTCATTTGTCGTACTGGTTGATATACCTGTTGTTGATGGTGGGCTTGTGCTTGCATTGGTTGCTGTGGTTGGTGTGAATATAATGTAGTCATTGTCAATGGCAAAGTATAAGAAGTAAAAACAATCAAAACCAGGATATAACATGACCAACCACAAGTAAAATTGACACAGTATGATTAATACATACAGTATTGAGATTACATGTAGAATAAGTAAAACCGTATAAAACAGTTTAGTTATTTTAAAATGTAAATATCAGTGTTAGGGTGGCTGTGGTGACTTTTGTCAGCCTCCTGTTGCACTGTAGTAGTTTCAAAACAATACTAATTTGAAAGTACAGAGTCCTTATAGTTTCCCCTGTGTCTCGCATGCTTACCTGTAAATTGAGTAATATTTTTTCCACAAACAGTATGTGTTTGTGCCTTGGAGCAGAAGGGCCATCTTTTCTTTTGCTTCCCAATGCTTCCTTCTCATTAACAAGGGGACAATATTATATTCTCAAGAGTCAGTATATAACTGACAGCACATAATGCAATGATCTAAATCTTTCACATTTGGTGATCCATAAATACGCAGTCTGCCTTGGACTGGCATGCCATGGAATATCACCAATTTCATCTATTTATTCCAGGGATTCTCAACCTACGACCCATGGATCAGATTCAGCCTATGGCACCATTTCATGTGCCCCACCCCACCCCCTCCACCACACCTGGAAGTGCCCTGTGGTGGAGGAAGGGCAAAATTGCTCTTTAGCCCCGAAGCTGTCTGAAGGAGGGTGACCCGCTTTCAAAGGTTGAGAACGCTAAACTTTGAAAGGTTGAGAACTCCTTATTTATTCCATTTATTTCAAGCACAGTCTGGTAAGACTTTCCAGTATTCCATTTTCATGGGATATGTCAGGTACCTTCATATTGGTGTTGACATTTTGTGCCTACTAATCATTTGACAAAAATTAACACTGGTATTATCTTTATGTGCCTGGGTATGTAATGTGCACAATGTGCCTGGGCATGTAAAGTTCAGCAGTCTGTTTAAAGGTTGTAGACAAGTAATTGCATTGTAATGATTTCAGTTGTGGTGAGGAACGAAAAGTTTGTTGTGGGAGGAAGGCTTTTTTGGTGGATGTTGTTTCCTTTGTTGCTGTTGGGATTGTTGTGGCTTTGCTTGTTGTGAGGGTTGATAGCTCTGTTGTGGTTGAAATGTTTGTTGTTGAGGATGTTGATTTTGTGATGCTTGATGTGGTTTGCCTCACTGTTATGACTTCACTTGCGGTGACAGCCGATATACTCAATGTTGAAGGAGGGCTTTTGACTGTGGTTGTTGGTTTCCTGGTGCTTGTTGAGACTTCTGTTTGATATTGTTCTGACGTTAGTTTGGCTTGATTGCTTTCTTGTGTTAGCAAGGTTTGTCTTGTGAGTTTTGCTTATGTCAATTGCTGTTCTGTGTACAGGAGAAGTCAGACTTTTCTAATAGACAACTTCACATACTAATATACTACTTCCTGCATGTGTCCCATCTCTTCATGGAACAATCCAACACCAGTAGGGGATTTCTCCAGTGCTGGGCATGGAACGGTTTGCACCAGTTCTCCCGAACCGGTAGTAACAATTCCAGGTGGTCTCCCGAGGGGTGTGTGTGATAGTAACTTTCCCAGGAGACCACCTGGAATTGTTACCTTTTTTTAAAAAGAGATGGTCGGTTTGGCTGCCTCCCCAGCTGCCTGATACTGCAGCCCAAAATGGCTGGTTTGTCAGTGCGCATGCGTTAAAATACCAATTGACGCATGCATGCCTCCAGTGCTCAGCATGCATGCATCAACTGATATTTTAACCAGTGATGGGATGTCCCTGGTTCCATACGGTTCCCCGGAACCGGTAAGAACAATCTCGGAGGGTTCTCCGAGAGGGTAACCCATTTTTAAGGCGTCCCTCACCGAAAGAAATTAAAAAAAAAAAAAATCGGAGCCAAAATGGCTCCAATTTAGTGCGCATGCGCAGAAACTCAATCTGATGCATTGCGCATGCGTCAGATTGAGTTTCTGCACATGTGCACTAAATTGGAGCCATTTTGGCTCCAATTTTAAATGTTTTTCTTTCAGAGCCGGAGCTGCAACTTTTCGGAGCGGCTCCGGTGGCGGCGGCGGCACCAGCCACCAGAGGAGGGTACCTCCCTCGGGGCCGCTGAGCCCCCACCGGAATGGGGGTGATGGTAGGTTGGTCCCATGGTTCCCCAGCCAGCGCCCCTTCCGAAGGCCCCGCACCAGCCTGCCTGCCCCCCTCGGGTGGCCCTGCCTGGGCGCAGCGTCATCGTCACTCACCGCAGTAGCGCTCCACCCCCACGGAGCTCACGGCCTGGGGCAGATCGGCCAGCTTGGAGATCAGCTAGCTTGGAGATCCCCATAGCTGGACTGGGCTGGCTGGACCGGGCACCCGTTGGGAGGAAGGATGGAGCGGAAAGACTGGCTGGGCAGGAGCCAGGAGCGCACCTGCACGCGCGCGCCCACCCACACCCAGGCAGAGCCTCGCAGCCGCTCCCCTGCGGGAAGGTGCAGGCAGGCAAGGCTGCCTCTGAGCCTGTGCAAAGTGCCGATCGCTCCCAGGGCCACGACTGGATCGGGCGCCCGTTGGAAAGACGGAGCGGAAGGACTGGCTGGGCAGGAGCCGGGAGCGCGCCCGCACGCACACGCCCACCCACACCCAGGCAGAGCCTTGCAGCCGTTCCCCTGCGGGGAGGCGCAGGCAGGCAAGGCTGCCTCTGAGCCTGTGCAAAGTGCCGATCGCTCCCAGGGCCAGGACTGGACCGGGCACCCGTTGGGAGGAAAGACAGCGCAAGGACTGGCTGGGCAGGAGCCTTTTCGGCCCGGCTGCGGCCACAGCCAGGGGCTGCAGGTGGTGGCGGTGGGGGGCAGCGGCTGCAGGTGGGGGCTCCTACAGCCGCAGCCTTCGGAGGAGGAGGCAGGTAAGTGAAGGTTTTGTATTTGGTGTGGGTGGGTGAGTGATTTATTTGTGTTTTGGGTGGGTGGTTGTATTTTCGTTTATTTTTTATTTATTTATTTATTTAAGTTATTTAAATTAATAACGGGTTTGTGTTGTAGCTGTCTGGTTGGGTGGGTGGGTTGAGTGTGTATTTTTATTTTATTTTTTTATTATTTTTTTATTTTTGGCCCCACCCACAACGTCATGACGTCATGACATTGGCCACGCCCATGACGTCCGTGACGTCATGGCGTGGTAGTAGAATTTTTGTCATCCCATCACTGATTTTAACACATGCACACTGACAAAGCAGCCATTTTGGACTGCAGTGTCGGGCACCTCCTCAGACCCTCAGTAGCCTCCTTGGAGGTAGAGCCATGGCAGTCCTCACTCAAGTTGCCCTGCACCACCCCGCACACTGCCATGCCACCGCCCTGCACTGCAACGCCACTGCCACTTGCTGTCGCCGCATGCCGCTGCCGCACACCACTGCCGCATGCTGCCCTGTTGCACCAGGCTGCAGTGCATTGTCACACCGCTGGGCCATGCCGAGCCATGCAGTGCTGCTGGGCCAGGCTGCACCTACGCGCAGTGCTGTGCCAGGCTGTGCTGCCATGCTAGGCCACACCGCCCCACTGCCATGCTGTGCCACCATGCCAGGCCACCGTGCCAGGCCATGCTGCACCGCCAGGCCAGGCCGTGCTGTGCTGCCGTGCCACACCATGCCCTGCGCCAAAAAGCTGGGAGGAGGAGAAAACGCAGCTGGGAGGAGGAGAAAACGCAGCTGGGCCCAGTTGCCTGCTCCCCAGAGTAAGTGACTCGCCTTTAGGTGTAGAGTGGGTGGGTGGATGGAATGTGCATTTAATGTTTGTTTTTATGTGTATTTTTAACTTTTTATGTGTATTTTATGTGTATTTTTGTGTGTGTTTTTACGTGTATTCAATTTGTATCTTTATGTTTTTTATGTTGTTTGCTCCGCCCATGACATTGGCTCTACCCATGAAATTTGCTCCACCCATGATGTTGGCTCCGCCCATGACATTGGCTCCGCCCACAATGTGGTAGTAAAAATTTTGGCTGCCCATCACTGGATTCCTCCCAACAAATCAGCTCTACCTTTCAGGTGTCAAGCCAATGAAGGAATATATCATTTATCGGTAAATGGGGAAAAAATCCTAGCTTTCTCCTACTCCCCAAAGAGAGACTGACAGAAAAGATCACAGAGGGCAATCTCTTTCTTTTCAGTCTAGTCCTGTTTCTAGAAGATGTAGGGCCATGTTACTATCAATAAAAATCAAATAATTTTAGAACCCCAGTTTTCCCCAGTGATCAGGGAGAAGGAGATACAGTAAAAGGGAGGGAGAAAGAGAGACTGAACAGTGAAGGAGTTTTTGCTTTTGTTTTTCTTCTCCTTTTTCTTTACAATTCAGAATCTCTGGACCAGGGACTCTCAACCTGAGACCTGTGGGCCTAATGTGGCCCCTGAAGCCATTTCATCCAGGGGCCCACCACCTTCACCACACCCAGAAGTACCATGTGCTGAAGGAAGGGCAAAATGGCCACCCCACCCCTGGCTTAAAAAGGTTGTCTGAGGGAAGTTGTCTGAGGGCGCATGACCCGGGCCCCGGCTTTAAAAGGTTGAGAACTCCTGGGTCTCTGGTAAGGAATTCTAAGGGCTGTAATCCAAAAAAATAAAAAAATAAAAAAAATAAAAATCTACATTTCTCCACCTGCTGCTTGATCATTTCAACCAAACATGTCAGATCCTGAGTCTGGGTCTCTTCTATTTAAAAGTACTGTGTCCCCTACCCCATTCCTTCTGGCTCTTCATGTCAAACAAAAGTTTGGAAAGGTTACTGGTGGGGAGGGGATTATAATTCCCAGAATCCCTCAAGTAAAAATGAGCTCCCTTCCTTCAAATGTAAAGCCAAGTGATTTATTCACCTACTCTGAGATTGCAGCTATGTTTATTTTAAGCCACTTCCCTCCTACCACGAAGAGCAGATCCTGGAAGAGTTCCCTGGACATCTCAGCAGTTTAGTTATCCCACTGTGGAGTCAGAGTCTGGGAGTTTGAGTCTCCACTGTGACTCATGGGAGAAGAGCCATCCTGTGTAGTCACAGGCAAGCTGCACAGTCCCAGAAGAAGGAAATGGATGCGAACAATACTATTTTTGGACAACAATCACGTTTTATAGGGGGCGAAATCTCATCAAACACCATATCCCACCTCCAACATACGGCAGACTAATGTGAATTATAAAAACTTATTTTTACTGGTGTTAAGTACCATTGCCATATTGCTTGATAACAATTTTCTCTATTCCTTACAGCTGTATTCTTTAATATTCTTTTCTTCCATAAACATATCTATTCTTGTTCAGTTATTTCCCTACATAAATCCATTTCCTAAATCAGTCTCAAACCTCTACTGTTGACCCTCTGTTTCTACTAATATTCTACAAATTTTTCTTATGGATCCTTTCCTTATTTTCTTCATTCATATCCCTCTGCACTATACTTCAAACGTTGTCAGCTCTCTACGTTTTTCATTTTTTTACCCATCTTTTAGTCCCTTGATCCAGCTGAATTACATTATGCTCTTTCATGATAACAGATTCACAGCCTAAGGCCTTTGTCTTGTAGAGATAAAATTTATACTTGAAAATGTAGGAAGCAATAAGAAATTGCAAGTACAGTAAAACCTTGCATAAAGAGAACCTCGCTTAGAGAGTAACTCGCTCAAAGAGCAGAATTTTCTCTGAATGGTCACCTCGCTTAACAACTAAAACCAACCAAAAACTTACTTAACAACTAAATCGAGGTTCACAATCCTCCCCACCAGAAGTCACAATTGGTCACTTACAATGATGTTTCACTTAAAGAGCAAACTTGCTTAAAGAGCAATCCCATGGAACACATTATGCTCTTTAAGCGAGGTACCACTGAACATAAATAGGTACCACTTTAGTGGGAAGGTAACCAGGGTCTGTGCACTGCAGTGTCATGCCTGCCACACATTCGTGGAATCATATTTTGATGCAGACAGTATGGCTCTTTGCCTATAAATAGAGATGAGCACAGAACTGTAGAGTTGGATGTGACTGGCTTTCATGCAAGGGAGACCTTTACCTTTATACCATAGAGATGACTAATCCAGTTTCTTTTCCCCAAATACCACTAAAGTAGTGGGGCTGCGGTGGCTCAGTGGTGAAGAAGCAGCTCCTCCAGTGCCTTAGTGGTACCTGACAACTGTAGTTGGGGACATGAAAGGAGCCTCATTTGGGCGTCCCCTAAAAAACCCTTTCAATCCAGAATAATTTCTGGCATGAAAACACACAGTGGTTAAGAAGCTTGCCTTGTTAGATGGAAGGCTGACAAGTCAGCAGTTCGAGACCCGGGTACTGCAAGATGGATTGAGTGCCTGTCTCTGTCCCAGCTCTTGGGAATGAAAGGAGTTTCATTTGGGTGTTCTCTGAACTGAGTTTCTCCTACAAAAAATCTTTCAACCCAGAATGCTTTCTGACATGAAATTATTATTATACTAAAGTAGCAATCCTAACATCCTTTTTTAAAAAAAATCATAGTGTCCAGAAACAAAACCTTCCCAAGACTTGCCCTTCAAATTTTCCCTGTTATTGGTGCTGTTTAAATAAAAAGACTTTTGCTTCTGTAGCATTTTCATCCATCAGTATTCCGTTTGTGTTCCTTTCTTTTCTCCCTGATGTAACCAGGGCTTTATACAGTCAAACCTTGCATAAAGAGCGCTTCGCTTAAAAAGTAACTCGCTTAAAGAGCAGAATTTTCTCTAAATGTTTGCTTCACTTAACAAATAAAACCAACCAAAAACTCGCTTAACAAATAAATCGGGGTTCCCAAAGCCCCCCACAATTGGTCACTTACAATGGTGTTTCACTTAAAGAGCAAACTCGCTTAAAGATTAATCCTGTGGAACGCATTATGCACTTTAAGCGAGGAACAACTGTAGTGGGGATAGGCTTATAGTAGGGTCTGACTATCCGTGGCAAGAAACACTGTTAGGGGGCATTTCAGACCACCCAAATAATAGTTATACAGTTAGATATAAAGAGAAACATCCTGACCAAAATGTGCATAATTTCACTCAATCCTATAATTTGTATTTTTTTTTAAACCACACTGCTTCCTATTCAGGTTTTTAAAATGCTTTATTGCTTGTACAGATTGGCATCAATAACAAACATAGTTTCAGGGCTAGGAAAAGTTACTTTCTAGGATACCATTCACAAATTCTCCAAGCCAGTCAAAATTGTCAAATGTTTGTCAAAGTTTTGTCAAAAGTGTCAAATGATCAAAAACGAACTTTTCCAAACCCTGTTTAGCTTATGATACAAGATAGTGATGGCTGCTGACCCAGAATTGTTCTTAGTACAGAATCCTCTTAGTAAAAATATTACAGTATTCATTTGAAGCAACTCACAAGCCTTAGGGGCTCTTTTCGTCTCATTCATGATTGGCATGACCAAAACATGGATAATACCTATTCTCAGTTTATACATCCTTTCTGTTGGGCACAAAAATACAGCTCTTCAGAAGTGAAGAGTTCCAAAAACAGGACAAAACAAAACAAAATCCTTACCTAATATCACTGGCCACGCACTGCAAGCAAATATAATCCACAGAGTCATCCTGGATGCTTTTTGGAGTTTGCCCATTGCAGCTTTAGCTGGACATAGATGGTTCTAAGAACACCCAACATGCCCTTTTATATAGCTTCTGTGGAACTTGAAATCTATCTTACTTGGTAGGTAGAGGTCTCGTTTCTCAAGCGGCAACATCTTATTTTGAACAGAAGGCGTGGCCTTCTTCATTCATGTCGTATATCTTGTGCTCGGTGCTAGTGTACATAAGGGGCAGGGCTTTAAAAGGAAGATTAATGCACCTTGCATAACTTAACTGCCTCATCACAGCTCCTCAGGCTGATTAGTTTTAAATGTGTCTTCCATGGACTTTAACTTGGGTATTTCCTAACCAGTAACAGGCAGAGGGAAAGTTCTTGCCAATAAGAGAGAGAGAAGAGAGAGAGGTCTTGTGGGAAAAACCTGAAGGAGGAAATATCTTCTTCTTCTGCCATATCTGAATCTGATAGGTGATTATCATGATCAGCCATGAAGACTCTTGAGAATATAATGCTGCACTACATCAAAATGGATTCAAGTGCAATTGGGGACCATCACCTTTCCCTGTGGACTTTGGAACCCAAGGCTATTAGTCCTCTGGGTTGTTAGGTTAGTTAACTGCCCCTTGACACTTGGCGTTGAGTTTCTGGCACTATGGTCTACTCTTTTACCATAGCAGGATAAACTGGCCAGACTCCCTAACCTGGCCAGGCTGATTATTGTAGATACTGTACAATGGTTTTAATGGTGGCCAGAGAGGTACAGTAATTAGAAGAGAATTGGTGATGACTGCTTTACAAAGAAGAGGTTCCATTTTATTTTGATTACATAAACATTAGAGGAAACAGATGAATGGTGAATCACAGACCTCACCTAGAATGTGAATTCATTTCTGGACACTACTATTTAAGAGGGATATTGAGAGGCTGGAATGTGTTCAGAGGAGGTTCCAAGCTTACCAGGAAAGTTTGAGAGAATGTTGCATGTTTAGTCTGGAGAAGAGAAGATGCTGTGGCAGGCATCTTCAAGCATCTGAAGGGCTTGCACATGGGAAATTGAAGTTAAGGACTCAAGTTGCACAAAGGAGATTTCAACTAAACATTAGGAAAAACTTTATAGCTGTTTAGATCCATTTCAACAGTGGAACTAACTGCCTTGTAGTGCTGTTGACTCCCCTTCATGAAAGGTTCTTAAATGGAGATTGGATGACCACTTGTAAAGTGGATTTCCTGCATTAGTAGAGGGCTGGATTTGATTATCCTTAGCGTCCCAGCCAGCTCTACAATTCCAGTGGTGGGATTCAGCAGGCTCGCCCCAGTTCGCCAGAACTGGTAGCAGAAATTCTGGCTGGCCTCACCCACCCAAGTTTTAAAATAACACAGGGCTTTCCCCCTAGCCACTCCACCATGCCACACCCACCGAGTGGGTAGTAAAAAATTTTGAATCCCACCACTGCACAGTTCTATATGACAATGTAACAGAAGTCATAGGAGAAACAGCATTTATGTCAATGAAGTTTCCATCACTACTGATTTTTTAAAAGTCACTTTCCACACATCCAAGAAGGACTCGTGTTCTGAAGCCTGTTGTCATGTATGGAGGTCAAGGAGATTTATCTTGATTCACAGTGGTACCTAACTTAAAGAGCATACTGTGTTCCATGAGATTGCTCATTAATCGAGTTTGCTCTTTAAGCAAAACACCATTGTAAGTGACCAATTGTGACTTCTGGTGGGGGGGATTGCGGACCCCGATTTAGTTGTTAAGTGAATTTTTGGTTGGTTTTAGTTGTTAAGCGAGGTAATCATTCAGAGAAAATTCTGCTCTTTAAGTGAGTTAGTCTCTAAGTGAGGTGATCTTTATGTGAGGTTTTACTGTACGTATTTGTATCTGAATATTCTGCCATTTAAAATTCTGGCCATATATTAAATCTAGGTAAAATTCAAAATTAAAATCTTAAAATATTTAGGCTGTTTTTGAACAGAAGTGGGCTGCTTCAGTAGCATTATCTTGGACATTTACTAAATCTTTTGTAAATGTAAAGTAAAGGCAAAGGTTTCCCTTGCTCGAAAGCCAGTCTAGGGTTCAGTGCTCATCTCTGTTTCAAAGCTGAAGAGCCAATGCTGTTTGAAATTGCATGCACATGAATGTCTGCTTAATCACATTACCCCACTTTCACAGAAAATTTGTCCTGTAACTAAGTACTGTACTGTATCCCAATTTTACTTGATTATTCTTTGATCTTCTTACTTCACTTTAAAGTCTATGACGTGACTTACAGAAAGTCCAGCCAGAATCTTGTCCTGGAGGGAGATATTCTTTGACATTTGGAAAATTGTGTTATTTTTGCTCTGTATAGTTTTAATTTAGTCTGTCCTGGTTTAATATTTAGAGCAATTTCAGCGATCATCTTCTAGGCTAGGGGCTGGATGTCCATGAAATTTGGTGCGGCATTACCTTTTTAAAAATTTGCTAGCACCTCTTGACATATTTCTTCTTCTTTAGGTGCCATATCCGTTCTAGATATTGCCTATCATCATGGTAGTCTTCCTGTTCTTAACTCCTTGGAACAGTTCTTCCAAGGACATGACACACCAGTCTCTCAGGTTCTTCAGCCATGAATCCTATTATATTTGACATATTTATAGAGGTAATGTCAGCCAAACAGACTTTTTCAGTGGTTTTAGCCAGACAGTAATAATTCTGCATGATTTTGAAAAAGAGCTACACCCACTTGTTTGACATGTCCTGCTTTATAGTATATGGCACTAGTATATTCTGCTTTGGCATGCCTGGCCAGGTTATCCTGCTATGGTAATAGAGTAGACCACTCAGCCAGGGACTCAATGTCAAGTGTCAGTCAGCAGTTAACTAACCTGACTCCCTAAATGGGCCAACAGCTATGGGCAGATGATTCCCTTTAGGTGGGGTGATGGCCCCCCTCAGTGGAGGAAATGCCACTGGAAACTATCATATCGGGCCCAATGGCAAAATGAGCAAATGTGAAATTCTGATTCCCAATGGTCATGGAGGTGGACGAGGCAATGGCAGATGGACTGTCTGTGAAGACGTGCCTTATTAATATCCTCAAGGCTGCAGCAGTCCATTGCAGTCCCAGGGTTGAATCTTGCATGACTCATTTCATGTGTGGCGCAGGGAATCGCTCTGTGATCATAATGTGTGGGTCACTTCATGGCAAGCTGGGATCCACCTTAAATGAATTCATTCCAATGGTATTTTCCTGTTTCAGGCGGGAAAAAATGTATTCTCGGATATGAGTTATAGTCAATGACAATGATGACAATTCTGCTCTGGAGTAGTTCAGGGACAAAGTTGTTGTTCTTATTATTTGTGGATGTGCACCTCAGTGTGACCCATCCAGTTTCCTAAATGTGTTATGTCTGGCAGCAACTTTCTGTTTAGTGCAGGGGTACCCAAACTATGGCCTGTGGGCTGGATTTGGCTTATATCACCAAATCATCCGGCCTGCACCACTCCCGGAAGCGGAAGTAAAACGTTCATGCACTGGCACGTGATGCACATGCGCATGCATATTTTAATTCCACTTCCGTTGGGAGGAACCATGTGACCTGCCCAAAGCTCGCAAAGGTTGGGTACCCATGGTTTAGTGTTTAGACAGCGCTTTCATAGATCTAAGTTCCATCCAAAGTGATGTCCAAATATTTTGGAGTACGGCAACATTCCAAAATATTGTCTTCCCAACTAACTCTCTGCTTCTTTGTTCTACAAGTGGAAGACACAGACCTGCATTATTAAAGGGTTCGGTTTTGACTAGTTAGTTTTATAATCTAAAGAAACATGCATGATGGACTCAAATTTCAGCTGGACTGTCAAGGCAAGATCTTCAGCATAGACAAAACTCCTACCATATGACCATTACTGTAAATGTTAAGAACTAGTGGTTCAGGTATGCTACCCTGCGGAAGACTTCCTTTGTTTTCTCCAGTGACTGTACTTCCCTTAAAGTTCAACAAATATTCCTTGATTTTGAAGTTGAACAGCTACTATTTTTTTTTGTTATTCTATGATGTTTAGTAAGAAGGTAGAACTTTTGACATGAATGCTATGAATGTCTTACGTTTCGGTTGGGTGGTCTGGCAGCTTTTGCAATGTAACAAAAATCATGTACTTTTGACAAGCTGCAACACCAAAACTAAGGCACCCATGAAAATAAGGGTTATGTCATCGTCTCTGTGACTTTAAGAATTGGTAGAACCCAAAAGTCAAAAATGCAAAGTGATGATGTCATCGCTTTCGGAAGTAGCATTGGAAAAGTGACAGTTTTTCGGGGGGGGGGGTGTTGCGGTTGTTGGGGGGAGCGAAAAAACAACCCAACCAATTCAGATGATCAAAAGTCTGTTTGAAAGAGGAAAGATTAACCTTTGTGGGGACACTTTAAGATTTGGACTCAAACAAGGTCACAAAAAAAAAACAACCCAAAAAGGAGGGGAAACCAATTTAGAAAATGAATATGACAACTTCCTGAGTTGGATACCGTTCGCATACAGCATGTGGATAAAAATGAAGCAGGAATCCACAAAAAAGATATTGAGGAAAACGTGACTAGTTAAAATGACATTTCTGTGGTGTGTGTGTGTGTGTGTTTTGTGATGATCCAATTTTAAAAAACCAATCGACTGGTCTAAGTGATCCAAAGTGAAATTGAAAGAGGACACAATAGCCTTTCTTTTGACACGTATACAATTTGGATTGGACTTCAGAAACATTTTCTATGAAGGTTTAAAACAACAACAACAACAACAACAACAACACTTTCTTTCAAACCTTTCCTTTTAAAAAAGTATCTCTCCACACCAGAAGAGATATATTATTGTGAAAATGGATACACTGTACCAAGTTTCTCCTTTGAAGTCATAACTACATTCCATTTTGGCTTTCACTCTTATCGAAGAACTGCTTTCAAGGAATCATGAAGGAAAAATTATTTTTCTTTGTGGTTTGACTATTGAAATATTTATTAAAAATAGATCCTTTGCAGTTATTCACCTGTGGTGGATTGTTTTGTGTACAGTGGGTTGCTTATGGACACGTGTGCATAGTGGGTAGAGTCGGGGAAAATGGAAAATAAAGGTTAAAAGCATCTTTATTGAAAAATAAAATATAAAAAATTAATAAACAAAAATAAAATTAAGATTTCTGGTTTTGGGTTAACATAATGTAGCAGTTCAAAAGCAAGAAATTGCAAGAAGATATATAGGGACCACTTTGGTGGGAAGGTAAACAGCGTTCCATGTCTGCCACATGTCCATGGAAATGTCTGCAGACACAGACAGTGCTGGCTCTTTGGCAATAAATAGAGATGAGCACTGAAACCTACAGTCAGATATGACTGTCTTTTGATCAAGGGTGACCTTTACCTTAGCTCAGAAAATCTTATATTTTGTGAACATTTTATGAAACCTTAATTTTATGAACATAATGTCTTTATTTTCCCCCATTTTAAATATCACCCTTAACTAATGAATGAAATAAAAGAAATAAATGAACTACTGAACATAATTCAACACATCAAATTCGCGCACTAAATCCCTGGCGGTAGCGTCCTTAGACTCTACCTGCCACTTTTTTAAAAGCAGGAATTGAGGGTGGGAAGTGTCAAATACCACTGTAAGGTTAACAAATGCTGTTACGGTTATTTTATATGTTCCAAAACCACCTTTGTTCTTTCTTTCATACCCATTTGGGATATATTCCCACTCTCAGACTTCAGTTCCCAGAAGCCCTAATCACCAGATATGCTGATTTGGGCTTCTGGGTAATTGAAGTCCAAGAACACCTGGAGAGCCAAGTTTGGGGACCCCTGGTCTAGAATTCCCTGGGTACAGTAGCTGAGAAGGACTGGAACCACAACTACACAGTGACCTGATACCTAACCCCAACAACTAGCCCAGGAGGATACTGTTGTTGATGTGTCTATGTTTGTGCAGGTGCTAACTCAAGATACTATACTGTACATGTGAATCTGGGTAAGTCCCTTGCTTGTGCAAAACAATCCAGGAGATGGAGAAGAGACACCTTCTTTCCATCTGGAGCAACCAAATAAAGGTAGCTCTATGATACATGTGTGTAACTACAGGCTAATAGTTGCTGCTCCTTTACAGTTTGCCCATGCAAAGGAGAAAGAGTGTGGGTGGGGTGGGGGAAAGACAGTTTAACTCTTCTCCTGTCATCTTATTTTCTTCTGAAATCCCAATTTAGCTCTCATGCTCTGAGTTAATATCTACATTCCTAATAAGAGTCAGAAACTGGCGGCAGATATTTATTTATTTATTTATTTATTTAGATTTATTATCCTGCCTCAATCAGGCGAACCTGACTCTAGGTGGCTTACAGAAAAAGAGAAAGATTATACATAATGAGTGCAAAACAAACTAAACAATCCCACTATACCTCTAAAAATTCAGAAATTAAAACCTTAAGGTTCAAAATTAATTAAAAAAAATAAACTATAAATTTACAACAACAACAACAAAAAGATTTAAAAGGTTTAAAAAGTTTAAAAGAGGAAGAGAGGGGTGGCTGTCCCATCAGATCAACCATCCAGCATGGGACCCCGTATTACTGGAGCCCCACACCTGCCCTGCCAGCCAGGTTTTTAGGCCCTTCCGAAAGGGCAGGAGCTCTGTCTGTAGGCGTAAGTCAGTTGGCAGGAGGTTCGATAGGGCCGGGACGGACACGGAGAAGGCCCTCCTTCTGGTGCTAGAGAGATGCGCCTCTCTAGCTGATGGGATGATAAGAGAGCCTCTCCGATCTGCCCTGGTGAGACAGACAGATGTTCTTGGGGTGACGCGGTCTCTTAAGTATCCTGGCCCACTACCATGTAAGGCTTAAAAAGGTAATGACCAGCACCTTGAATTACACCCAGAGACATACTGGCAACCAGTGCAGCTCCCGAAGTAGTGGTGAGGCATGAGCATAACACCCGCACCCCACCACTACCCGAGCAGCTGCATTCTGGACCAGCTGCAGCCTCCAAATAGTCATCAAGGGCAGCCCCATGTAGAGCGCATTACAGTAATCAAGTCTGGATGAAAGGAGATGAAGGGAGTTTTAGAGGGTAAGACAATTACAGGGGAAGGTACAGAATTCTTCTCACCTTTGAAATTTCTCTGCTTCAAAGCACAGTTTGTGGTAGGCGTGTTACAAAAGGAAAAAAGTGTTGGTGGGTCTTCATTCCATATCATTGTACA
Source organism: Furcifer pardalis (assembly GCA_030440675.1). Classification (NCBI taxonomy): domain Eukaryota; kingdom Metazoa; phylum Chordata; class Lepidosauria; order Squamata; family Chamaeleonidae; genus Furcifer; species Furcifer pardalis. Next base: position 156,441,937 of record CP126893.1, read on the forward strand.
TATCATGTGGCTTGCCTTTCACAGCATGCCCCTAGAATCAACAGTCCCACTTCTGAGATATTTCATCAGTGATGACCTGTTCTCCCATCATCTTACGAAATGTGTTGTTCTTTCATGCTCTCAAGTTGTTTCTGACTTACAGTGACCCTCTAAGAATGAGAGACCTCCAGAATGCCCTGTCCTCAACAGACCAGACTAGCTCCTGTAAGTTATAGCCCAGTGATGGCCAACCTTGGCACTCCAGGTGTTCTTGGGCTTCAATTACTAGAAGCCCAGGTCAGGATTCCTGCTGATCTGGGCTTCTGGGAATTGGAGTTCAAGAACACCTGGAGTGCTAAGGTTTGCCATCACTGTTATAGCCTATGCATTCCCTTAGCAAACCAATGCATCTCACATTTGGTCTTACTCTTTTCCTGTTGGCTTTCATCTTTTCCAGCATTATTGCCTTTCCCAGACAACCTTGCCTTCTCTTGATGTGCTCAAAGCAGACCACCTCAATTTACTGTAGCATGAAAATGTGATGCCTTCCCCCATTAAAAAAAAACAAGTTACTTTAATTGTCAATGCTTTTCTTTCATTATTGTACAGCCACACACCTTACAAGCAAAGTTATAAATTTATAAGTTGCATTGATGTTCCATTTTTGCCATAAATAAAGTGTTGAGTTATCCCTCATCTCAGTCCAGCTAGGCACTCTAGATCAGGCTTAGATATAGTGACTGGCCTGTAGCTACCAAGTGACTTTCATGGCTCAGAAGAAACTTGAACTTGAATGTCCAACCCTAGATCTTATTAGGTCTGAAATGAGGTAGGGATTATCTAGGTAGCAATTTAATGTACAGTGGTGCCTTGCTTAAAGAGCATAATGTGTTCCACGGGATTGCTCTTTAAGTGAGTTTGCTCTTTAAGTGAAACATCATTGTAAATGACCAATTGGGGGTGGGGGTAATTGCAAACCCCGATTTATTTGTTAAGCAAGTTTTTGGTTGGTTTTATTTGTTAAGCGAAGCAAACATTCAGAGAAAATGCTGCTCTTTAAGCAAGTTACTCTTTAAGTGAAACTCTCTTTATGCGAGGTTTGACTGTACAGTCATCAGGCAATATTGAGTAATAAATAAACAAATAGGCACAGATTATATACCTTTTTCAATTGTGCAAAGACATTCCTGGCCACTGCTGAGACTTGTGCATCCAAGCTTAGGGTTGAATCCAGGATCAATCCCAAGATGCAAACCTGACTTTTCAGAGAGAGTGTGACTCCATCCAGTAAAGATTGGATCCCTATCCTTCACAGCAACTTGTTGAGAGAATCTTTTGGATCCAACTGTGCAGGTTTCCTGGTTTCTTCCTCCTCTCTGTCCTTATCTCTTCCTATCCTATTCATTTCATGGTTCTTGACTTCAGTCCCTCAAATATATTTCCCAAGTTCCATTGTTGGAGGGTGGCCGAGTGGTGTGTATCACTGTGCTTGTCCTGTACCATGTCCAAATTGTATCAGTGGTGTGGAGGAAGACCCGCCCTATCCCATTACTAATGCTGAAGTAAGATTCAACTTCTGCTCTAGGAAGGCGTGTTCTTTCCCTCTAGGAACAACATGTTTTGTGAAGGCCTGGAATCAGCTTTTGCATTTCCCCTGAGCAACTACTATGACAAAGGTTTAGGAAAGAATACACCACATGCCAATTATGGCTGGTAATAGCAGACCATTTTATATTAAATGTCCAATGATCCCTGAGCCAGCATGGTTTCCTGCCAGGCAAATAATGATAGTACCCCAAAATCAGTTCCCCCCCCAAGCACTGGGTAATAGCATTACTGCATCCAATGAAGTCAGGAAAGGGTAAATGGACACATATAATAATAAGTAATCTAGATTAATTATATATGCAGGTGTGGCTGTACATGAATAGCAAAGAAGTGAATAGGCACAATGTGTAGGTGATATAGTAGCTAACCATTGTCCATCTAACCCACCTTCTTACCAGTTTTAGGTCTCCCAGTAACGTGGTGAATTGCTGGATTTTGATGGAACATTTGTGAACATTTTGTCTCTTAAACTGAAGGCATCAAAAACAGAATGCTAACTGGTGATTTAACTACTGACCGCAGGGGTGGTTGAAATGAATGAAACTATTTACTCCCCTACTTATCAGAAAAAAGAGACATAGAAGAAGCAGAAATGCTACACCTGCAACCAAAAGGATTAAGATTAGTGGTGTGCTTTCCCACTGCTCCCTGTGTTAGAAAAAAATTCCCCTAGGCCACACCCACTTGGCTGGTCACGCCCACTTGCCAACCCCATTGGTCAGTGCGCATGCTCCATTGCTCAGCAGCCGAAGTGGCAGCAGTGGAAGAGTTGGAGGTGGCAGCAGCGGTGCCTGCCTGGGAGCTAAATGAGGTGGTAGGCAGAGCGGAGCATGGAGACCTAGAGGTGGCGGCTTTGGGGATGGCAACACCGGTGGAGGCAGAGCAGCGCCTGAGCGGCTCAGCTCTTGACCCTCTGCCTGCCCGCCCGGTGCGAACTACAGGCGCTGCTGCTGCCTGGAGTGGGATCCACAAGGCCTCTGACCCAGCTGCCACTGCTTTGGTACCCCCCCCCCCGCCCCCCTGGCTTGGCTATCTCCACAGTGGCCAGCTCGAGGCCTGTGGAGATGTCCAAGGCTCTGTTTGATTCTCAAGTACTGCATCTCAGAGTGAGCTCCCATCTCTGTCCCAGCTCCTGCCAACCTAGCAGTTTGAAAACAAGAAATTGCAAGTAGATAAACAGGTAGTTTGGTGGAAAGGTAAACAGTGTTCCATGCACTCTGTTGTTGAGGCATGCCTGCCACATATCCATGGAAATGTCTGCAAATGCAGATAGCACTGGCTCTTTGGATATAAACAAAGATGAGCACTAAATCCTAGAGTTGGATACGACTAGCTTCTGAGCAAGGGTAACCTTTAGCTTACACTTATGGTAGCTTACAACTGGTCCTTAGTGAAAGTGTTTACAAATTGTGTTTTGATTTTTTAATGTTTTTGTTCATTTTGTATAGATCTGCACCATTTTATTTTGAGCTGCTTTAACTCCAATTGACATTTTGAAAAGTGGGTTGTAAACACCTGCTGTTTTTAATTTTAAATGTTTTATCAGGTCCTGTGGAATTTGAATAATTGTGCTCTTATTTGGATTCAAATGACTCCCAAAGTATGGCTGGGGGGCGGGGGAGAGGAATCCAGCACTACTAAAGAAAGAAAACACGGGTTAAGCTGGCTCTGGAGTAGGTGGTAGAATCCTATTAGGACTGGAACCTCTGTTGGAACAGTTACAGTTTTAAATCCTTTCCCCTGTTTAATTTCTACTCTGCCTTTGTCCCTGTAGAGATATTCAATGGCACTTTAAGGTAAAGGTAAAAGTAACCCTTGCTTGAAAGCCAGTTGTATCTGACTCTAGGGTTCAGTGCTCATCTCTGTTTATAGCTGAAGAGCCAGCACTGTCTGCATTTGCAGACGTTTTTGTGGACATGAGGCAGGCATGCCTAGACATCGAAGTGCACGGAATGCTGTTTACTGACTTTGTACAAGGTAGTTTCCTGATTTCTACATTTTAGGTACTCAAAGAGAGCTTTGTGAATACCCTGGACTGCTAGAAAGATGACCAAGTGGGTCCTGGAACAAAGCAGGCCTGAATTGTCTCTGGAGAGAAAAAATGATGAAACACAGGATGTCCTACTTTGGACATCATGAGAAGGCATGACTCATTTTGGAAAAGACAATAATGCTAAGCAAAGTAGAAGGCTACAAAGGAAAAAGAGGACCAAATAGGAAATGAGTTGTCTTCTTAAAGAAAACCACAGGCTGAGTTTACAAGAGTTGAGCAGGGGTTGCAAAGAACAGGAGATTTTGGAAATTACTCATTCATAGGATCACCATCGGTTGGAATCAACGTTATGGTACATAACAACATATCTTTAGGTTCATGCAAGACACAAACCATTCCCAATTAACAAGATAATGCTACAAAAATGATGCAAACTATCCCCTGTTACCTTTCAGCAGTTCTTAGACTGGAGCTCCTATGAAATGTTTTGCTGTATGACAGAGTGAGCTCCTGTCTCCATCTCAGCTCCTGCCAACCTAGCATTTCCCATTTCTGTCCCAGCTTCTGCCAACCTAGCAGTTCGAAAGCAAGAAATTGCAAGTAGATTAATAGATACCACTTCGGTGGGAAGGTAAACAGTATTCTGTGCACTCTGGTGTTTAGTCATGCCTGTCACATGTCCATGGAAACGTCTGCAGGCACAGACAGTGCTGGCTCTTTGGCTATCAACCCTGAATCCTAGAGTCAGATACAACTGGCTTTCAAGCAAAGGCAACCTTTACCTTTACCTATACAAGTAATACCTCGGATAACGTTTACCTCGGATAATGCTAAAATCGCATAACGTTAAGTAATCTGAGGAGGAGAATTGGATTGAATAACGTTAAGGTCCTATGGGATGGATCAGATAACAACCGCTAAAGCCTGTGCGGTTACAATGTATCTCTATGGAGCTTTAACGTTATCCAATGCATCCCATAGGATTTTAACATGCATCGGATAACACTAAAAATCGGATAACACCAAGACTTGTGGAACCAAGTCTTAGCGTTAGCCGAGGTATTACTCGTAGTTTCTTATATCAGCATGGGCTTGGGCTACATGACCTTTGAGGGCTACTCCAACTCTGTAATTCTGAAATTGTCAAGAAAACAAGAGAGGACTTGACCTGGGGATAAAAGGACTTAACCGCTACTTCCAGGACTGGGGATAACATTCAAGGGATGGGTATCACAGTGGTAGGAGTCTGGTCAGTTTCTGCTGTCTACCCTACTTTGGAAGTAAATATAAAGCTGAAGGAGTTTGTTTAGATTTGAGGAGGCCAGGCACCACATCTCAACATACTTATTAGAAGACATGGGTTTGTTGTCATATTTGTGAGCAAACCACAAATGAGTCAGACTTTCAAGAATGCTTCCTCCAAGGCAACTGTTTATAGGGACAGCCCCGCCAAAAATAGACTAAGAGGTGGTAACAGACCATGTCATATCATAACAAAGAGATTAAGCAGAGTGCCAGGTTCAGCCGGGAGGGAGATGTTGCACTGTGGATCATCTTTGGTATTCCTTTTAACACCAAACTAGAGTTTCTGCATGCCAGCCTGCCTTGTGGCTATACTGGACCTATGAAAGAACAAGGGAGAGATGTGCAATGAAGGGAAGAAATACATTAACGTTTGAAAGGGTGATAGTTCTCTTGGTAGCTTTTAGTGCCTTTCCCCTTCAGGTCACTAAGTGGCAGCATCTCCCTTGCATCATGTAATCCAGTCACTGATTGTTTTCAACAGCATTTCCCCAATCTCTTTTGTACAAGGCAGTGATGGTGAACCTATGGCATGGTGACACTTGGAGCCCTCTCTGTGGGCACTCATGAAGTCATACCAGCACAAAGTTCGCCCTACTCCTCTGCCCACAGCCCAATGGGAGTGCTTCCTCCCTCCAGCACAGAGTTCACCCGCCTCTCTGCCCACAGCCCAATGGGAGCGCTTCCTCCCTCCCCCCAGCACAGAGTTTGCCCTACCCAGCGGCCCAATGGGAGCATTTTCTTCCTACCCTATTGCTATGTTGGCACCTTGCAATAAATAAGTGAGTTTTGGGTTGCATTTTGTCTACTCTGTCTCTAAAAAGTTCACCATCACTGGTATAAGGTGTCCTAAATCTCCTTCTTTCACCTTTAATCTGCTTTCTGTAAGTGTATCTGTAATATCCTCTTGGTTACCGGTTCTTTTCTGATACAAATCAATTTTAGCTTCTCATCCCATCCCCCCCCCAACACATGATCCGCCAGACTTCATTGCTTCTTCCTCATAACTGAAGTTGGTCTACTTGTCCTTGTCAAATCCTGTCCAAGATTACATCATTAATTTAATTTAGCGGGATTCATACCCTGATTTTGTGGTACATAGGTAAAGGGAGACCTTGCTCAAAAGCAAGTTGTATCTGACTTTAGGGTTTCATTTTTAAAATTTTTTAAAAATTAAAAAGTAGAGACATCACCAACAAAAGTCTGCATAGTTAAAGCAATGGTCTTCCCAGTCGTAATGTATGGCTGTGACAGCTGGGTCCATAAGGAAGGCTGAGAGAATAAGAATAGATGCCTTTGAAATGTTGTGCTGGAGGAGAATTTTGAGAGTCCCCTGGACAGCAAAGAGATCAAATCAGTCAATCCTGAAGGAAATCAACCCTGATTCCTCCTTGAAAGGACAAATCCTGAAGCTGAAGCTCAAGTACTTTGGCCACCAAATGAAAAGAGAGCAGTTGTGGGCTCCAAAAATTTTTACTACCACACTGTGGGCGGGGTATGGTAGGCGTGGCCAGGGGAAAAACCTTGCGTTGCTCCCGAATTAGGACTACTTTATTTCAAAACTTGAATGGGTGGGGCCAGCCTGATTTTCTGCTGCTGGTTCTGGCAAACTGGTGTGAACCTACTGATGCCCACCACTGGAAGCGAGGACTCACTGGAGAAGGCCTTGATGTTAGGAAAGATCGAAGACAAAAAGGAGAAGGGGATGGGAGAGGACGAGATGGCTAAATGGAATTGTTGATGCAATGGACGTAGTTCTGGCCGGGCTACAGAGGACGGCAAATGACAGAGGAGCCTGGTGAGCAGTGGTCTATGGGGTTGCAAAGGTTGGACTCGACTGTGTGACTGAACAACAACAAAAACTCTTCTCTTATAGCCACAGAGCCAGAGCTGTCTGTGTCTGCTGATGTTTCTGTGGACATGTAGCAGGCATAACTAGACACCGGAGGGCACAGAATGCTGTTTACCTTCCACCGAAGTGGTCCCTATTTATCTACTTGCAATTTTTTGCTTTCAGTCTGCTAGGTTGGCAGGAGCTGGGACAGAGATGGGCGTTCACTCTATTATGCAGCTCTCAGGTCTTGAACTGCTGACCTGCTGACTTTCCAGTTAACATTCAGCATCTTAACCACTAAGCCACTGCAGTTCTCTTACGATACGTACAAAGACACAAAAACAGTTTTCATTTTGTACCAACTCAGGGCACAACTACTCAAATGAGAGAAATGCAAATTCAATTGCTGATGAGTCACACCAGAGAATTCAGGTTTTCTTGGGTCTATTCACATCATCTGGCCACACAGGGAGAAGAAAACTGGCCAAACTGTTTGCAGCTTATTAATATAGCTTTCTTTGCAGCTTGGACATGTAGCTGGCTTGTAGCTTTGCAGGAGACACAGTTATAGGAGAACTGTCCTAATCAGCTGTAAGCAAGATTGTTTGACCTATTCCCTCTTCTATTTTCTTTCTCTTTTCTGCATTGGTTGAAGTGATTACACCATCTGAGGTAATGTAAATGGACCTGCTGTGGGGGGGGGGGGAGTAGAAGCCCCAGAGGCAGAGGGAAAACTTCAAAACTGGAGGGGGAAACTCCGGGTTGATTCACATTTTCTATATGTGATCAATGAATAAAATGTGACTCTTATTAGATCAATAAATGCTAAGTAAACAAATGTTTAACCCTCCTATCGGTTTTTAAATTGTACACATAACCTCCCTGGTTCATTATTTCCTAAAGCCAAACGGATCCTCATGTATATATCCACATATAATTTTATTCTATTTTTGCTTTCAATCTTTCATTAATATGTTTACATTAGTATGTGTTCATGGATGAATAAGCTCAGCTGAAGAAGATCTATGCAGTTTGTGTTTTATTGTACAGTATTTGCCTGACAGGGTGCTGCTGCTGTAATATGACTTATTTATTCCCTAAAATCACCTGGCACATTATTGCACTTGTTATGTTTCTTATGATGGGTTAAATATCTTCTTCTTTTATGTAGCTTTTGACCGGGAAGTTGCACGCACAGTTCAGTCTCATCGTATTGTGACGTGTAGACGATTTAGCTGTGACTATGTCATTTTGCCTGGGATCAGTGGTGGGATGTCAAAAATTTTACTACCCCACCGTGATGTCATAACAGTGTGGGTGGAGCTAATGACATGATGTCATGGGCGGAGCCAAAGGAAAAAAATAAAGTAAAAAGAAGCACACACACACACACACACCTCAACCAAGCCACAACACAAACCTGTAAATAAAATAAATAAAAATAAAAAATACATGCGCAGTGGGGAAACCAGTGAAAAGGTAAGCCCCGAAGATGGTTCCCCCCCAAAAGCTGCTACTGGTTCTCCGGGACACTGGGAAAAGTTGCTACTGGTTCTAGAGAACTGGTGAGAACCTGTTACATCCCATCACTGCCTGGGATGTGCCATGTGAAGGCTACTCTACTCTTGCACTATTATTAAACCTAAGGATAAAAATAGTAAACAACCCTCTCCTCCCAATCCATGCTGATATAACAGCATGTCCCCTTTTCCTCTTTGCCCAATGATTAAAATCTAGACACTTTACTTGGCGCAATGCAATTAACCTATAGAATAATCATTTCAAAATCTCAGATGCCTGGATGGAACTCTGGCAGCATCTATCCATGATTCCCCACCATCACATAGCCAAGAATCCCTGAGAGTGGCCAGCCAGATTTTCCCTTCCCAGATGACAGTGGAGGATGCGGAACAGAGTGGGGACAGGCTATGGTAGATGCAAATCCACTTTGTTTACATGGGGTTGGAAGTCCTCTCCCCAATGTGACTGTGGAAAACAAGACCATTCCATGGGCCACATTATATTTAAGTGTCCCTTACGTGTGCTTAGAGGCACATTGGAGGATTTGCATAGTGCCAAAGATGAAGTGCTCCAATGGCTTTCAATCCTAGATGTGGAACTCTAGTTAGGAAGTTGAGATGGACAGTTTGTGCTCACTGTATATATCAGCATTAATGTAGACAACTGAAGCTCATCATACGATAAATAAATAAATGCTTTAAATAAGCATGCTTTGAATTCATTCCCTGCTGGTTACAAAGGCTCACCAGCATTGAGTGTTCATGTCAAATCCTAAGAAGCACAGAACACTGTTACCTTTCCTGTCAAAGGGATGCCTATTTATCAACTTGTAATTTCTTGCTTTCAAACTGCTAGATTGGCAGGAGCTGGGAAAGACAACATGAGACAACAGGTCTCAAACCAGGGCCATAGCCAGAGGGGGGGGGGCAGGGTGTTCTTGGTCTACCATGAGTTAGCAGTTTGCCCACCCTGGCAAGGCATGGCTTCCTGTAGGAATGCATTGAAAAGTGGCTTTGTTGACCACCCTGAAAAAATATTCACCCACCCACATCTAGAATCCTGGCTACGGCCCTGTCTCAAACTGCTGACCTGGCAACCTTCTGGTTGTCGTTAGTGTCTTATCCACTAAGAAAAACCACTTGGAGAAAGTGTACATCAAGGCAAATGAAGTGCTGCTGGAACACCTTAACCTTGCATGCAGGGTTGTGGCACCACTGTAGACCTTTTGCATCTGGCTTGCTTGGGTTACGGTTCAGGTAAAAGCAGCACATCATCATATCCATATTTCAAAGTAGGTTGAAGAATACTTCACTGTGTGGCTATAACTTTGAGATCAGTTTAATGGTCCGGCTTTCTGTCAGTAAAAACTACAGGGAAGATTTGCCGTTCAAATACACTTTTGATGCAATTGGTTGTATTGGCTTTGGAGCGTTCTTCCATGACTGGGTGTGTGCAGCGATGCTTGGAGGAATGGATGAATTTGGCTGTGAAGCGGGACCTGACATTTCTTGCATTTCCCTCCATCCTGGTGGCCGTATCTTTGGAATAGGGATCAGCAGTTTTTGTTCTGGTGTGTCAACAAGGTGGGTTGTAAGGATGGCGAGTAAGCAAATATCTGGCTCATGCAGTATGGCGAGGCTAATATTTTGCTATCAATTGGCAATAAAAAGAGGGAAATGGAGAACAAGTGTTTTTACCCTCCAGTCTAGTGCTAGGACAATGGTGGCAAACCTATGGCATGCATGCCAGAGGAGGCACTCAGAGCCCTCTCTGTGGGCAAACTATCCAGCAGCCTAGTGGGAGTGCTTCCTCCCTCCCCTGTCTGGGGCATGGCAGGCAGCTCACATGCGGTGTGAGGGTGTGGCACAGATGGCAACCTGTTGAGTCTGTGGCAAAGGTGAGTTTGGATACCAATCTCTAAAAGATTCGCCATCACTGGGCTAGGAAGTGGTGGTGGAGAAATAATCAAACTGATCCCATTCCCCTCTGCAGAGGAGCAATGGAACTGTTTCATGTGCATATATGAAGCTTTCATGCTTTCATTTTGGGAGGGGCACTGGGGGTGAAGGAGGTGGCTGCAAACTCAAAATGATGGGGGTTGTGGGCAACCAGGGCTTTGCTGGTATAGGGATACTGTATCTCCCTTCTCAGAACAGACCATGCAAGGGTTCTCCTTTGCAGGTCATAGACTTACCAGAAGGGACACAGACACACCATTTCTTTGGACAGAGTCGCCATCCAGATGTTGCACCCAATCTGAGTTAAAGAGGCAGTTTTAGATATCTGTCCAGCTTGTGGGGTGGGTGTGTTCCTTTTTATTCATGAAAATAGGGTCCCACTGCTGGTTCACTGCTAGTTTGAGGGCAGGATTGAAAAGGATGGGACTGGAACTCATTCCCTTCCGATCATGGCAGCTACAAGAGCTGTCTTACAACAATTGTGACCTGGGGAAAAATACAAGCTGTGGAAAGATGAAGCTTTGGGTTGTATGTCAGTTGGGTCATTCGATACCTGGATCCTCTCCTGCCTTCTTGCTGCAACTAGTACAAGCTAGGGCTGTGATGGTGAACTGTGGCACTCCAGGTGGTCTTGGACTTCAATTACCAGAAGCCCAAGTCAGCGCTGCTGCTGATCAGTGCTTCTGGGAATTGAAGTTCAAAAACACCTGGAGCGCCAAGTTTGGCCACCACTGAGCTAGGACCTAACTGTATCTACTTGCATTTACTGTATTCATTTACATTTCTTTCTGCAAATAGAGCTCTAAATCTGATAATGGTGGTGTGTTATTGGGGGCCACAGGATACACAGGAAGGGTTATTCCACCTGAGTCCACCATACTCTTCTGTTATTTCCACCTCTTCTGAGGAGATGGCTGCAGCCCGTTGAGAACCCCTACTTTTTAGATGCTCCTGTTTTCTGTGAATACAATATAGCCAACGTTCACTAGATCTCCCCCAAATCTTGCTTTATAGTATCTTCTATTTGTTTTATTTACATTTACATTTATAACCTGCCCTTTTGATGCAAGCACCACTCAGGGTGGTTTATAATATATAACACATACAATGGGGTCCTGTAATGCAGTGTTTTGAAAACATGAAGTATTCTACAACCAGTTTTGTCATTTTTTAAAATGCTAGGTTTATGTCTATTTATTCTGTTACATAGAAATGAAAGCACTAGTAATGTTCTATTATATATATGTATGCTGCAACAGACTAATTTAGCAAGGACTATGACATTTAGATTGTGTATTGGGGTGCAATCTTTAATCTAAAGTATTTATCCTCTGAGCCTACTAAGAGTAGAAAGTAATATGTCCTGTGTATCTATTAGTTCAAACAAAAGCTGCTCTTGTTGGCCTTGGAGAACAGCAGCCACTGAGAAGATCTTGGTTAACATGCTCTGTGTTTTGGGGTGCCATTTCCATGGTTTGGCTGCTGCTGCTGCTCAGCATCTTCCACACTGTACAGAATGGGGACAATAACTTCCTTTTCCCACACATGTATTCTGCTGTAATGATCTTCCTCGCTTCAAACAGTAGCAGACCTGGGATAAACAACAGAGATACTATAAACATGAAGTCAAATTAAATTCTTTTCCCTGCCTCCATATTTGTAAAGCAAAGCAGTCACACTTCTGTACCACCCAATAGTGCTTAGTGCATTCTCTAGGCAGTTCAGAAGTTAATTAGCATTTTGCCCCTACTCATTGTACCAACCTTGGAAGGATGGAAGGTTGAGTCAACCTGGTGTACTTGTCAGGATGGAATGCACAGCCTTTGGGCTGCAGTACAACAATTTAACCACTGCACCACCAGGGGTGTTCACTCAAGTGATGAAAGATGTCTATCATGACATCTGACTTTCTTCACTTTCCTACATTGCTTTTAACACCTCTGTTTGTGAGGGATTATTGGATAGCTTTGCAAGTCCGATTGGTAAGGTACATATCTCTAAGGAAATCCTGTAGTTGGAGGGGGAAATAGTTAACCAGTGAAAATACACGTTTCTTTCATGTGTAGTATGACTCTGTGTCAGATTGCAACTACAAAGTGGGGAAAGTGCAATTTTCTCAGTTGCTTATTCATAGTTTATCAAATCAAGTTTTTCTGGCCACATTGCTCTAGCTGTCCAGACAATTTGCAGGAATGAGCAGGGCAGAGGCAGAGAGCACCATTTGCACAGATCAACAACAGCAGAAGCTGCCTTAAGGTATTTACTGACAATTTCCACCTTTCTCTTTGTGTTTATTTCATTCTCCTAAGTGTTCCTAATGAAATGCTGTTCCAGTTCTGAGTCAAAACTCTGCCTTACTGCATGAAGATCAGGGCTGCTCCACTGAGGAGAACTGATACCCCTGCAAGCATCCCTCTACATAAGAACAGACAATCACATTGGCAGAAGGTGGGCAAAAGTAGATTCCATCCAGTTGAAACCAATTTAAACCAGTGCTACAGGGTGAACTCAAAAGATATGGTTCAACAACTGGCTTCTCCACATTGAGCTTTATGATGTGTGGTTGTCAGGCTTTAATTTGAATTCATCTAATGCAAATTGTGGGGTGTGTGTGTCATGAAACGACATCTTTTCTAACGTTCTCAAAGCTTGGAGAGGACCTGGTTTAAACTAGGCCTCAAAAATCCTTTCCTCTCTGTCTCACAAGACTACGTGTCATGAGACAGCTTGTTTTTGGTTCAGTGTTCCCAGTACTCTTATCTGAGTTCCTATGTTTTGGCTATTAGAGAGCACTCTCCTTTCACGTGTGTAAACTTCTTCTCTTGTTATGAGAAAGTTTTCTCTGTACCCTGATTGGTTAAAAGGTACCCCACTAGACTGCAGAATCCCCATCTTGGGGAGAGCAGAAAGAGTTCATTTTTGGATGGCTATAGATTAACATCTTGGCCTGTGGGACTATGCCTTTTCGTCTCTTCAAAATGATCACCTAGACTAGAGTGATTGGACTGTTTCTTTGGACTGACTAATTGCTTACTGGACTTAATCATGCTTTTCTGGATTATCCTTTAAGAAACCTTTAAGAAACCTACTACTACAATAAAGCTACTGTTTTTGCTTGAAGATCGTCTCTTTCCTTAACAGATGCTGACACCACACACACAAGGCTTAACTACCAGACCTCCCTTATTTGCTTCATTGCCTGAGCATGGTAAGAGTTCTGTTAATGCAGACCGGCTCTCCCATAGAGCTACAAGGGCTAAAGTTCCCGTAAAGAGACCGGGTCTCTGGAACTAAAAGGGAGGGGCCCTTGCATGGGACGGCCAGATTCTGACAGTGTGGTCAAATCATTTGCCCCTTCACTTTTGTCTTATGATAAGTAAATGTACCAGAAATTACTCTCTTGAGCGATTAAGAGTGTCCATGCCAAAAGGAACACCTTTAACCTCAGCTTTTTCTGTTCCAGTTTTTCCTGTGCTAGTCAACGCAGTGAGGAGACAAGAGCAGACAATGAAGCCCATACTTACCGCAACAAGTGCTCCAACCAACAACATGCCTGCAAGGATACAGCCCAGAACGATGAGGGAAAGGGCCCAGGGTGCGAGCAATAGATATTCTGGAGCAACTGTACAACACAATAAAAGCAAAAGGAGAGCTTAAAGCCAATGCTCTGGGGTAACATTTCTAGGCTTTGAGTGAGGGCAAGGGCAGTACCAGGAGATCCTGGCCTGAGAGGGGCCGATCTTTCAGGAAGTCAGATTGTCAATGGTTTAATCAGCAAAACAACAAAAAGACCTTTTCCAGCTGAAATGCAGAATGCTTGGAGAAGCAGAGTGTAAGGAGTCAGAAGTTGATTTTTCTGCAACACTCATCATCATCATCATTTCATGTCAGAAATTATTCTGGGTTGAAAGGATTTTTGCTGGAGAAACTCCACTCAGTGGATCCCCAAATGAAGCTCCTTTCATGTCCCCAAGATCTTTTCCCACTGAAGTGGTCCCTATTTATCTACTTGCAATTTCTTGCTTTCAAATTGCTAGGTTGGCAGGAGCTGGGACAGAGACGGGTGCTCAAACCATCACGCAGTACCCGGGTCTTGAACTGCCAACTTGCTGGCCTTCCAGCTAGCAAGGTGAGCTTCCTAACCACTAAGCCAGTGTTTCCCAAATGCTGGTGTTTGGACTTCAATTCCCAGAAGCCTAAGTCATTTCCCCAAAGCACTGATCAGCCAATGTACTGACTTAGGCTTCTGGGAATTGAAGTCCACTAGTGGGCTGTGTACCCCTTGTTGGGAACCACTGCACTAAGCCACTGGAGCCCCACTAATCATCATGAAACTGATAAATACATCTAACACAGGTGCATGGTTGTTTGTTTGTTAGGACTCACTTCCCGTTGTGGAACTCCTTGGAGTGTTTCCAACTGGTGGAAGACAGACCAAGAGACTTTTTTTTAAAAAAAAAATCAATCTGATTTGCTGATGTTTTTTATGATATGTCAAACTGCCCTGGATCGCCTTGGTGAGGAGGGCGGTATACAAATACAAATAAACAAACAAACAAAGGTGGGTGGGAAGGGGAGATACAACTGATATGTGTCTCATTTCAGTAGCAACTTGAGAGGTATATGAGTTGTGCCTGTACCATTCTCCCTTTGTTTGGCAAGCTCTCAGGAGAGTAAAAAACAGAGGAAATACAGTACTGTACTAAAGTTGCAATTCTATATTATTATTCTTTCATGTCTCGGTCAGACTTTAAACTGCCAAAATAAAACCATCTTTGGGGAGTTCATTCCATTGTTCCTTTTTCCTGACTCAGTGTGAGAAATATCAGGCGTCACGACAAAGTGGCCATTGCCTGGGGTACCACTGACAGCATTAGATCTAAGGCAGTATAAGATCTTATAGATATTCCTGTCACAACTGCAGGTCATTGCTCATCTATTTGCTAAACATAGGACTTTCAGATTTCTTTTTCTTTCTTATTTTTAAAATAACTTGACATAAAACATAAATCAATGTGTACAAAATACAAACATTATAATATAAACAATGTGATCCCCATAACCTTTGGGAGCCTGAACGTATTTCTATTTCTTTTCCTTCATCTTCTTTAATTATTACACCCCATTTCTCTCAAAAAATTATGAATCCTCACATATGAATCCTCACATAAATGACAATAGATACAAACCTTTTGATTAACTTCCAAAATATTGCAGAACATTTCAAATTAAAACTACAGGTACAGTATCATTTTTGCTACTGTTGAACACTATCATCCTATTATCCAACAATTCCCTTGACTCCTTACAGATATTCTTTAGAATTATTTTATTCCAAAGAATTCCCCAGTCAAAATTCTGGAGGCTTTCACAAAGACATCAAAGTCCTCATAGGAATTCTCAGTTATTCACAGGTGGGTAAATAAAGTCCCATCAGCCATTTTGTTCCTGTGAAAAAGTGATTAAATGGGCGTAAATTAGGTTCTTGGGAATGGCAAGAGATTAGGGAACTAGTATTTTTGAGAGGTATTCTCTACAGACCTTAATAGACAGGGAGTCAAGTAGTCCCTTCAGTCCTTACAGCTCCCATGGTATTTAGTTATATGTAACAATTTCTTCTTTCATCCTTACAGGAACAAAATAGTTAACAGTGCCTGCAAGGACTTTGATTTCTTGGCTAAAGGCCTGGAGAAATTTCTGGGGAATTCAGGTGGCTAAAGTCCAAAAAACTCAGAAGTCCAAGGCCTACAATTTAGCATGTTGGCCAATAATTTTTTCTTACCAGTTGTCATGGCAGGTGTGGTTTTAGTGGGTATCACTGGAATGGTTGGTGTTGTCGTAGTATGGAGGGGCCATATAACTTTTGACGTAGTGCTGCTGGGAGGAGCTGCTGTAGTTGTCTTCTTGGGGATAGTGGTAGCTTCAGGATGTGACACTGTCAGCCATGGTAGAGATAGGGAAACAGAAGGATGTGGTGCTGTGGCCCCAGGGAGGCCGAGTGAAATGGAACCAGAAGGTGATGCAGATGTACCCCCTGATACAGAGAGGGAACCAGAATGGCCTGATCCTGACAATCCCGGCAGGGAGAGAGAGCCAGAAGGGACTGACACAGTTGCGCCTGAGTGGGATCCAGAATGGCCTGATCCTGGCAGGGAAAGGGAGCCAGAAGGGACTGACACAGTTGCTCCTGAGTGGGATCCAGAATGGCCTGATCCTGAAAACCCTGGCAGGGAAAGGGAGCCAGAAGGGACTGACACAGTTGCTCCTGAGTGGGATCCAGAATGGCCTGATCCTGAAAACCCTGGCAGGGAAAGGGAGCCAGAAGGGACTGACACAGTTGCTCCTGAGTGGGATCCAGAATGGCCTGATCCTGAAAACCCTGGCAGGGAAAGGGAGCCAGAAGGGACTGACACAGCTGCTCCTGAGTGGGAACCAGAATGGCCTGAACCTGAAAACCCTGGCAGGAACAAAGAGCCAGCAGGCACTGACACAGTTGCTTCAGAGAGGGAGCCAGAAGGGCCTGATCCTGACAGTCCTGGCAGGAACAAAGAGCCAGCAGGCACTGACACAGTTGCTTCAGAGAGGGAGCCAGAAGGGCCTGATCCTGACAGTCCTGGCAGGGAGAGGGAGCCAGCAGGCACTGACACAGCTGCTTCAGAGAGGGAACCAGAAGGGCCTAATCCTGAAAAGCCTGGCAAGGAGAGGATGCCAGCAGGCACTGACACAGTTGCTTCAGAGAGGGAGCCAGATGGGCCTGATAATCCTCCAAGGGCTGAGTCAAGCAGCTCTCCAACACTGAGGACCCCACCAGAGTCTCCATCTTGTGCAGCTATTGAGAGAGGGGGAAAACAGAGGGCGGTAAATTTCTGTGACCGCGTACAGTGGCTAGCAAGTCACTGTCTCACTCCCTTCAAGTCACACAAACCCATTCCCCTCCCCCCGGCTGCTTGGAAATTCATGGCTAAAGTTGGCCTTCCATTTGTTTTCTGATTTTCAGAAGTTCTCCAGCAACAAAGCATTGTTCCTCGTCAACTTTCTTATGTAGGGTTACAGCTGGGGAAGGGCAACGGGACCTTTGGCTGAAAATGCGAAAGCTTAGAAATACTGAAAAAGAGAATGTTCCAGTGGGTGTTAGGCAAATAAGCAACATCTTCCTGTACTGTTCATGTGCCGTTGTTGTTGTTGTTGTTGTTGTTGTTGTTGTTGTTGTTGTTGTTGTTGATGATGATGATGATGATGATGATGATGATGATGATGATGATGATGATGATGATGATATCCTACCTTTTTTGTGTATGGGAAGAACACACATATTATTTTCCTTTTGTTAGGGAGAGGGAGTCAGGATTCTTGTCCCTGCCAAAACTCCTCTGTTTTTGTGGTAAACCAAAGTTCTAAGCTAGATTCTAAGTAAAAATCACTAAAGCAAGAAGCAACCAAAAAAAGGACTAGCTGATTAATGTCCCATTTAACGTATGGACATATAGCAAACACTAAACCAGGGGTTCTCAACCTACGGCCCAGGGGCCAGATGTGGCCCATGACACCATTTCATGTGACCCCCACTGCCTCCACCCTACCTGGAAGTGCCATATGTGGCAGGTAGGGTAAATTGGCTGTTCAGCCCCTGAAGCTATTTGAAGGAGCATGACCCAGTCCTTGGCTTGAAAAGGTTAAGAACCCCTACACTAAACTATGGAGCAAAGAGAAAACAGGAACAAGCAAGCCCCGTTTCTGGCAATCCTTGGGAAGATTGCTTTGAGTTTATCTTTCAAAATTTCCTAAGTTGAACTGCTTGTGTGAAGAAATGTAGCTCCAAAATCTCTTAAGTTCATAGGCTTTATTATAGAACACTCCTCCAAAGGACTCATCTCTCATATCCTCAGTTCCTAGCTGCAGATGCCAAGAGAACGAAGCAACAGAAGGACCTTTGACATCTTCTGAATGGATATCTGCCTCAACTCCATCAGCTACTTTTGTAGCTCCAGGAGGAGCTTTATGGCAAGAACAAACATTCTTGAGGCTACACAAGAGGAAAATTTAATTAGAAGATGGAAGAAGGAGCTCACTGAACAAGGAACATTATTAAAGGAGGACATGGCTGAGGAACTCAACCTCCCCTGGAGGATCCTATATAGCCGTGATGACTAACCTTGGCACTCCAGGTGTTCTTGAACTTCAATTCCCAGAAGCCCTGGTCAGCAGGAGTGCGGACTTGGGCTTCTGGTAATTGAAATTCAAGAACAGCTGGAGTGCCAAGGTTCACCATCACTGCTATATAGGCTGAGGGGTTCTTCTTTCATATTCTGATCAAACCCTGGCCTGCCAAAATGAAGCCACTTTCTTTGCTTTGTTGTTTCCCAAATTTAAGTCCTAATTGGTGCATGTTTCTGGCTGAGTGGGGAGTCTCTAAAAGTAAGACCAACATGCTCAAGTGGGGCTACTGGTGGACAACAACACACTGTGTGAAAGTGGAGAGATACAGAATCCAGCTCATTTGCTGGTCTGCCGATTACTACCAGAAACATGTACCAATGAAGATTTCATTATGTCCAATGACAAAAAAGGCAGTCAAAAGTGTGATCTGGACATGAAACAAGAAGAAGCCCAGGTTCCTATCTAGCCCTATCCTGTTGTTCTGAAAAAGTGAAGTAGACACAGTCTTCTTCTTCTTGTGCCATATCCAATTCCAGATACTGATTATCATCATGGCGATCAGCCATGAAGACTGTCCTGTGAATATAATGTTGTGGCCTTTCATCTGCCTTCCGCATCACAGCATGACACCTGTACCACTGACACAGCTTCATGAGTCACTTTCTGGTCCTGACCCCTTTTGGCACGCAAAGTCCTCATTGACCCCAGGCCAGGACTGATGAAGCAGCCGCCCTTTATCCAGATGGATTCAAGTGGGATTTAATCCACTTGGGGACCACCACCCTTCTTCCCTGTGGACTTCATCACCCAAGCTGTTAGTCCTCAGGGTTGCCATATTAGTTAGCTGTCTGATGCTTGATGTTGAGTCGCTGGCAGTATGGTCTACTCTATTACCATAGCAGGATAAACTGGCCAGATTCTGAGACACAGGCAGTAGTACATAATGGCAGAAGGGGCAGATTAAGGCTCAGGCTGCTGTATCTGTGCCAGCTTGCTACAAGAATTGGAAGCCTGCTTTTTTCCCTTCTTGTTTTGCTGTATCTGTAGCCTATATGGATGTAAAATTCTCCCCCTCATCATGCTGTCACTTTTAGGTGTTGAATTCAATGGCAGAGGGGCTTGGTCTAGTGCCTTCTTCTCACCTCATATGCTTTCCACACCCCTGCAGAACCACCGTCTTCATTGTAACATTGTTCCTAAATGATTCAGCCCTCACTCACCCCAAAGCATTCCAGCACCTCCCTCATATATTTCAGCTAGTCACCACCCATGAGCAAATGCACACCCTTGGTTAAAAATTCTCCACTTGTCAATCACTCTTCACACCTGGGATTGGCATGATTACCACATGACATAAGTACAGAGAGATTGAAAATGTGGTACAACTCATGCCAATGTTACAGACTCTTCAGCAGTGAGCTGTTGGAGTCTTTGCACTCATATCTTTCAAATCTTGCAAACAACAACAACCCTTTAGGATGGGGGTCAAGACCTGGCTGGTAGAGCATGTGTGAGGTATGGGCCAGACAGTTGCCCCAGTCTGTTGGCTCATTTGATCCCCCTCTCTCTGTTTGTCTTGTTTTAGCTTTTTAAATTTTTAATCTTTTAATCTTGATTTTATATTATGTTTTATTGTATTTTAGGTGTTAAGAGTTGTGTCAGCTCCCCTGGGTCTTTTTGAGGAGGGCAGCATAAAAGTTTGCTTAAATAAATAAACCCACAACCAACTTAAGAAAAAATAGAAAAATTATATAAATTATATATTTGAGTAAGAAATATAATCCATAATGACAACTTAAACATACTTAACTATAGTAGCACACCCAACACTGGGACTATTAAGACATATAATCATTTTATATCATATTACAGAGCCCCATACACTTTCCAAAAATACATTATTTCTTGTGTGGATAACTAACAGATCCTTTAATAACACACATTCTAAAAATAAATAAATATCCCTGTATAAGATTAACATGATTCTCCTTTAACAATCTCTTTTTTATTTTAACATCACATATCAATTTATCATTGCTAGCCAAATCCCATACTTTATTGCACCATTCAGATAACTGAAACTCATACTGAATTTTCCAGGGTGGAGGGCTTTTTTTTTTTTTTTGCTATTAAAAACATATTAAAACACATATTAAAAATACAAAAATACAAAAACGCTATTGGTGGTGGGGAGAGGCCAAATAAGAAACCTAGTGCTGAGCCATTGTTGACACCTTCTCAAAGGCCTCTTTGAGCTGCTTTCTGAATGTAGACAGGGATGGTATCTGGTACAATTCAACTGGGAGGGAGTTCCATAAAGTTGGTGCGACCTCTAATATAATGAAGAACATTAGGAATCCACACTATTGAATTTCACCAGCATTAAATACCATTTCCAGGTTAATTTATAAAAGTTTCACTGTGGTGTGAGTAGCTGGATGTTCAGTTCATCACTGTGTATCCCAGGAGAGAAGCCAGCTTGCTTCACCTCAGGCAAGCTGCTTAGGCTCAAAGAATTCCCAGAAGATGGGAGTGACCAACCATTTTCTTAGTCCTCTACAGCAGAAAAACCCTGGAGAGGATCACTGTAAGTCAGAATTGACTTGGTGGTGAATAGTTATTGCTAACACAGGGACAGGCGGAGAGGTACAGTGGTAGTACGCCTCTGTATATACCAGCCGGCATGTGTCTGTTGCTTTGGATCAAAAGTAGGAGGATTGTGGTGCACTCATGTCATCCCTGTAGGCTTCCCACAGACAGTTGTGTGAAGAGAAGATTGCATTAGAGATGCCTTTGGTTTGATCCATATCATGTCCATGCTGGCTTGAAGATTCTGTGAGTCATATTGTTTTCCAGAAGCAACTTTTTCAAGCTCTGCTATCTTGACATTTTTCCAGTCACCTTACACTGGAATACATAGCTTGGAACTTTCCAGAATCTATCTATCAAGGCCAGGTTCACACACCTTCTCTTTGTCTACATTATTGTTCATTTTGAACCATTTTGTGTTTGTGTCAGGGTTGTTGTTTTTTTGGCTGCAGACTTAAGTAAGGTACCCTCCATAGAGTTCTTTAATGTGGCCATGGTGGATATAACGAATTTTCTAAAGTTGCCTCTGATCTTTCTGGACAGTTTTTGGACTTCAATTCCCAAAAGCCTAAGTCAGTACATTGGGTGATCAGTGCTATGGGGAAATTATTTAGGCTTCTGGGACTTGAAATACAAAAACCAAAGGTTGGGGACCACTGGCCTAAAGGAATTCACAGGCTTGAGTTTACCAGGGCTGTTTAAGACAGGACACATTTGAGATAATACTTTTGCAGGTCACCATAAGTTGGAGGCAACTTGATGGCTCATAACAAAAACACCAACAGCTGTCCAAGATAGTAGTCTTCATTACTGTGAATACAGGGTTTATCCCTGATAATTCATTGTTTTTTCTTCTTCTTTCTTGTCCTGATCAAACACTGGACTGTCAAGATGAAGCCACTTTCTTGGTTTTGTCGTTGGCCAAACTTAAGTCCTCATTTGTACATATTTCTGGCTGTAATCAGCATACCAGTCAATGAGCTAGACTCTGTATCTCTCCACATCTGCACAGCTGTGTTGATGTCTGCCAGTCTTGCATTTAGGGATTTCAACCCTCTGCCTATTCAGGGTCCTCCAACTGATGTAGAGGAGGCTGAGTTCCTCAGCTATATCCTCCTTTAATGTTGTTCCTTGTCTAGTGAGCTCCTTCCTCCATCTAATTCGTTGTTGTTCTGTTTACATTCACATTTCTATCTGCTGGCTACATGCCTATATTTTCCAGGTACACCTGGACAGTAATTGTGGGAAGCAGGGCATAGTGAGTGAACCAGCATCTTGAATGCATTCCATAAATCCCTTCAATGGGTTTGAAGGTAGGGACATTTAAAAGTACAAAACACTCATGTTTCACTCCTACAGTGGTTAATCAGACTTCCTGGGAAGGTCCATAAATAGGGCATTGTCCCATTTAGGATACCCAGCACCTGATATACAGACATGTCTGTGGTACCAGAAAGAATGTATCTCCATCATGACTGTCATACGTCCAATAATCTACTTCTTCAAATCTGACCAACATTGATAGGCAATGAAAAGAGAAAAGCTTACCTGTTCCTTGGAAGCACAGAACAACACAGAAGAAGAGGTTTCTTGAAAGGAACATAAATGATGTTTTGTGGTGGCCCATGGCTGACAAGTAGAAAGAGAGGGAAGTCACCTATCTTTCCGAGATTTTTGGCTAGTAGTTTCAGATTGACAAGTTTCTTCCAAATTTATACTGTTTAAATATGCCCAAACAAAGTGACTCCACATCCATCTAACCAGTTCCGGCTGTCAGTATAAGATACATTGTTGACATACATTTTGCCCAACTGGATTACCTTTGAGGTGTTTTCCTAAGGAAAACAACAAGGAGGCATAATTTCTGTCCAGTCACTGCATATGTAGATCTCACAGGAGGCTGACACATTCTTCCACTCAGGTATTAGGATGAAAGGAAGGACAGGGTGAATTTAGGGGACAGCTAAAGGTATGTCGGCACACCCAGTGGTACACACAAAACATGTAAAAATTAATCATTTTTACTTCAGCCAATATCAACAGGGTAAAGTGCTTTGGAAATATACGAGACCTTGAGGTATGTTACGGAGGGAAGAATTTGGGTTGAATACATGGTGCCGATTTTGTCACTCATCACTAGGGGCTGCCTTCTAATTCTTGACCTCAATGTCAACCAGGCAACTGGTCCCAGGGCAAAGTAAGGAAAGTTTGTTAACACTTATGGTGGTTGTTGTTCTGTGTCCAAATAGATTTCTCCTCTCAAGAAGATACTGGCCTTCCTGCAGAGACACATGTTTCTAATTTTCTTTCTTTCATCTCCAGCAATATTTAATGACTGCCTATATTTTACTATGGAGGACTAAAAATCCTGGCTCAATGAAAAACTACAACATATGACCTGTTGCTCCCACCACATCTCTGACCACTCAAGTTATCTGCTTTCTGTTGTTTTAATTCATTTTGAAAAGACATTAAATTTTAGTATAATGAAGCACATTTTCTCAAGTTGTTTAGAGAAGAGAACATAAGGAAATAAATAGCTTAGTTGCCAAAATATTGGTACATTTAAAAAATCACCACTACTGGGATGATATTATTTTTGTTGGTGATTTTTCAGTATTTAAAGACATCTTCCTCCCAACCCAGAGCTCCCATGACTTCCACACAGTGGAAGAGAGTTCAAAAGTGTTATGGCTCTGGAAAGATGACTATGTCAGTAAGAGCTTGTGTGGGTTACAGGTATTTTTTTTAAGAGAAATGAAGTGTACTAGATAGACTCTTATTCTTATTATAGGTCTGGTGAAGTGGCTTACAATCCATGAAAGGTCATGCTGTAATAAATCTCTTAGTTTGTTGTTGTTCTGTTTGTTAAATAGGCAGTCATCTCCATTATTTCCCTCTTTGCACTTTCCCCCTGGTATTAGCCATGTCCCCATGGAGTGATGCTATGGTTGTTCCCACGTTGTGCGTATACAGAGGATTCCAAAAAAGTATACAAATTTTAAGAAAGGAAAAGTTGTATTAAAACTGTAATACTCAATATATACCAATAACAAAAGATGAATACAAGCCATGTTTGACTTCTGCAATTAGAAGAGGTGTTCAAAGTGGTTATCATCAATGTTCAGACTCCTCTGGTTATGATGAACTACTCCTTGAGCAATATTGACCAAAGTGTCCCAGATCTTCTCTTGTGTACATCGCACACAGTACAATGCGTCTTAAACTTATCATGAATGTGTGGAATTGTTAGGTGTATTGGAGGTTCTGTTGCATACTCAGTCCTCCATTGTCATTCTTGAATTTCAAATTCCACTTCTAAATGGTCTTGTGCTCTTCAAATGACAACTGAGTTTCCTCCATTTCTTTGACTGTCCTGCTTGTCCCACAGTGATGCTAGCATTAATTCTTTTGAATAAACATAGTACTACACATTGCTACCGTAATTCAATTAATCTTTGAAAAGTAAGACATAGATAACATCTCTTAAGCTGTGTATACATTTTTTGGCACCCAGTCTATAGCATGAAATGTCCATGTTTCTTTTGTTGCTTTTGATATTGATATCTTTTCAGGCTTAATGGGTTTGTAGAAGTAAAGCCTGTCTATATGTGGCACTGGACCAGGCTAAATAATAAATAATGCCATTTGGGCTCTTCTTTACATCCAAATGGCACACAGATTTCAAGCAACACTATTTGGTTTGTAGCAACCTACTGTAAATTTGGCAATGTTGTGAAGTGGCTCACTTCACACTAAGACACTGAGCTGGAGACTGGAAGGCTGGGTTTTGATACCCAAGAGCTGCACTTGGGGACATGAAAGGAGCCTCTTTCAGGCGTCCCCTGAGCAGAGTTTCTCCAGCAAAAATCCTTTCAACCCAGAGTAATCACTGACATGAAATAATAATAATAATAATAATAATAATAATAATAATAATAATAATAATAATAATAATAATAATAATAATAATAATAATAATAATAATAATAATAATAATAATAATAATTATTATTATTATTATTATTATTATTATTATTATTATTATTATTATTATTATTATTATTATTATTAGTGGAGGAGTCACTTTGATCATGATCCTACAAGCATCAAAAAAGTAGAAGTCTCTTGCAGAAGTTAGAAAGATACAGGTCGGACTGCTCTGGTTAGTTCCAGCAAATATGTCATCTGATCATCATCTTTAGGAGCCAACCTGGTGTGCAGCAACCAAACAGTGAATTAAATGCCTGTGTAGTCATCCTTGGATTTAACTATAGACCTTGTCCTACTTTATTCCTCAGTCTCACCTACAACCCAGGCTGATAACCTTTGGGCTATTAGAGTATCCAATGCTATAGTCGTAGCAACTGTGTGTGTGTGTGTGTGTGTGTGTGTGTGTGTGTGTGTGTGTGTGTGTGTGTGCGCGTGCGCGTGCGTGCGTGCGTGCGTGCGTGCGCGTGCGCGTGCGTGCGTGTGTATGTTTCTCTCCACTGGAGGACTCTGAATAAGTCCAAGGTAAAGCCATTCATAGGACTGTGGTGGCTTAGTGGCTGAACTTGACGCTGAACTTGACAACTGGAAGGTTGGCAGTTGAGACCCAAGTGCTGCACAACAGAGTGAGCTCCCGTTGTCTGTCCAAGCTCCTGCCAACCTAGCAGTTCAAAAGCAAGAAATTGCAAGGAGATAAATAGGTACCACTTTCGTGGGAAGGTAATCAGTGTTCTGTGGACTCTGGTGTCTAGTCATGCCTGCCACATGACCATAGAAATGTCTGAAGATGCAGACAATTCTGGCTCTTTGGATATAAACAGAAATGAGCACTGGACCCTAGAGTTGGAGACAGCTGGATTGTGATTAAGGATGACCAAGAACCTTTCCTGTGTGAAGTAATTGTATTAGAATTATAGATACGGTATTATCGTTATGCTATTATGTGCTCTGAATTTGGCTCCAGCCTACAGTGATGCTTTCAAGAGTTTCTAGGTATAGAGTACACAGAAGTGGTTCATCACTTCCTTCTCCCATGAGATGTTCTACATGCTGATGAATTGCAGTGCACAACAATTTTGTTGCTGAGAATAACACATGTGATTTACATGGTATTGAGTGTGCTGATTCCAAATCTTGCTTTTGCCTATCATGTGCAGTTTTAAAGGCATGCTATAGCTGTTCAAATGGTCGGTAATTGGGTAACATTGTAACATTATAAAATTTGCAACTACCACTATGCCTGCTGCCACATCCTCTGAATCATGTCCCCTGGTGGCATGCATGTTCCAGCAGCGGCTAGGCATGTCTGTGCAAGTCAGTGAGCTGACATCAGAAATAGCTATATAAGGTGAGATGCCCCAGGGCTTGTCTCTAGTGTGTAACCATCTTATTGGATAGTACAGCTAGGCCATAGTGAGTCTTTATTGAGCTGAAGATGAGTAGGCACAGCTGTGTTAATAAACTGGTCAATTTTTGCTACATTTGTGGCAAATATACCCTGGGTGATCAACACAAGAACCTAACCAAGAAGGTGAGATTTGCTTCCTTAAGAGCCTGATGTCTTAGGCCAGTGATGGCAAACCTTGGCACTCCAGATGTTCTTGAACTTCAATTCCCAGAAGCCCTGATTAGCAGGAGTGCTGACTTGGGCTTCTGGGAATTGAAGTCCAAGAACGCCTGCAGTGCCAAGGTTCACCATCACTGTCCTAGGCAGAATTGGAACTTAGATTTGGATTCAGTGCACTTGATTTAGTATAGGACACATGGATTAGACCTAATCCAAGTAGCAGACAATATTTGTGTGTGTGTGATGAATGCATGGAGGTAAGGTAGAGGAATTGTCAGCATTTATTTTTGCCTAAAGTTTGGATGGTCTGCTGACTGCTTACTCAGGAATGATTGCTCACAGATGTGATTAAATGGAGACACATTGGCTCCTGTGGTGAGGCACTTGGAGTGAGCAAGTGTCAAAGAGAGGGAGTTGAAAGGTCCAAATTCAGGTTGTCATTACTAAAACCAAATCCAATTGTTAGATGGTGTCAGGATTCCTCTTGTCATGAAGGAAAGATATGTTAGGTGTCAAACTCCTCAAACATAATAAAATGTTACTCAAGCATAACAAAACATCACTCAAGCATAACAAAAGATTACTTCCTGGCTTTGAATTCAGTTCTGAATTACTTTTTCTGTAAAAGAGGTTTTTACTGTACTGTATATGCAAATTTTAAAACCTCAATCAGCACTTCAGGCAAGTCTGTTCTGGATCCCAGAAGAATCTGGTTAATCTGACGCATATACTGTGCTCATTAGAGTGATAATTTTTTCCATGTCTGCTGCTTTTAGCTGCTCTGATGTGAATTAAATGTTGTTGTAGCTTGTACTGTCAATCTATCTGAATAAGGCTTTATGGCCAATCCATCTGAGTAGCTGTTATATCTATCTATGCTCTAGGAAAGTACAGGTACAGAAAGGACAGAAATACTCTGCATGAGTGTTACCCCAAACTGATATACTGTATATTCATTTCTTTACTGGGGCTGTGGTATTTCAGTGGTTAACAAATTCACCTTGTTAACTGGAATGCTGGCACATCAGAAGTTCAAGACTCAGGTACTGCATGATGGACTGAGCTCCCATCTCTGTCCCAGCTCTTGGGGACATCAAAGGAGCCTCATTTGGGCATTCCCTGAATGGAGTTTCTTCCGCAAAAATCCTTTCAACCCAGAATAATTTCTGACATAAAATTAGTATTATTATTTCTTTACTAGAGCATGTGAAAAATAATATAGAACATAGATCAGTTTATAGAAAATGTAACATACATTGCTGAGTAAAATATCTATCCCTTCCTTACCAGATCTACTCGGAGCATGTCCAGACAGCATGTTTAGTCCACTCGTTGGAGCTTTCGGGAGTTGCTTTTACCTCTAGCATCCACATTCCATGTACCCTCGGGAGCCCCAATCTCCCTGCAAGCCCTCTCTTTTGTGGGACTCTGGTATTTTCTGTTCCCAACAGCTGTGGACACTGGGTTCAGTGTATATGGGAGATTTGCAGCTGGTCTCTTTGTAGTCATTTCTGCTCAAAAGAGGTGCTTCTGGGTTGAAAGGATCAGCTGTTGACAATCACCGTTGCCACCATTGCTCAGGGGATGCCTGGTCACTGAAATAGCAGTCCTCCGGGAGGCTCCTTTCATGTCCCGCTTTGCCGCTGTGCTCATATTTATATATTGAAGGGGCTAACAAGGGAGCATATTGTCACTAATAATTGGATATGTCATTAAACACTTTCTCTGCTCCTTTATGGAGAAGCAGGGAAAGTTTAATTACCCACCCCCTCTATTATTACAGTGCTGGATTGTTTAAGGTAAAGGTAAAGGTTTCCCTTGCTCGAAAGCCAGTCGTATCCGACTCTAGGGGTCAGTGCTCATCTCTGTTTCTAAGCTGAAGATTAGGAAGGTTTAAAAATGCCTTTATTTGTCTGTGTAACATTGATCAATAAACTGCTTACATAGATTTTACTCTTTACTCTCTAGCACTACAACAATCAATTAGGAGAGGGGAAAATAATTACCCTTTCTCTGCCCCTTTGTAAAGCTGCTGACATAATGGAACAAAGTCTCCAAATACATTCCGAGACTAAGGATCTTCCCTCTTTTTCAAACCTAGATAAAGCTCAACAAGGACTGGTGGCTACAAGAAGAAAAATGTGCTTTGGGTATGTGACCTTGTAACCTAAATTTGTACCACTTACAGAAATGAAAACATTAATGGATGCCAACTACTGTATAAAACATGTCAAGTACTCTGAGTGCCAGGATTCATCCTAAGCCATCTCAATTGACTCAATAGGCAGGACGTGACAGGCATAGGTTGGACCTTTGCTGTCAAGCATGTACAGAATGAGAAGGCATGATCCTGAAGGGTAGATGGTGATCAGAACATTGGTAAAGGGACAGAGAAAGTGTTTCATTTGCCCATAATGTACAGCAGCATATTAGCCACTACACCATAAAGGCAAAGGTCAGTTGCATGGTTTGGATGGGGGATTTAGCCCCTCTTCTGTCCTGAAGGAACCATAAAAACAGCAACCCCAGACCACCACAGAAGGAACAGCCTGGACATGACACATTTCCCACTATTTATTTATTTTATTTATTTACTCAAATTTGTATACCACCCTCCTTACCAGGGCAAGTCAGGAAAGTTCAATATATCATATAAAAACATCAACAACAAATTCAGATCAAACATTTTTAAAGATTTAAAACATAGACAGGTTAATAACAGATTAAAAAGTTAAAAACTAACTCTTAAAAATTAAAAAAGAAGTTGAGGGAGAGAGGGAGCTCACCCAATCAGCAGGCTGGGGTCATTGTGCAAATTGTACCCCATACTGCCCCGTCCACCATGTTTTTAGGTTCTTCCTAAAGGACAGCAACTCCATCTAGAGACGCAGCTCCGTTGGCAGGAGGTTCCATAGAGCCGGAGCGGACACAGAGAAGGCCCTCCTTCTGGTGCCAGAGAGATGCGCGTCTCTGGAAGATGGAACAACTAGAGATCCTCTCCGATCCGCTCTGGTTGGACGGACAGATGTTCTTGGGGTGAGGCAGTCTCTTAAGTATCCTGGCCCACTACCAAGTAGGGCTTTAAAGATGATTACCAGCACCTTGAATTGCACCTGGAGAGATACTGGCAACCAGTGCAGCTCCTGAAGCAGTGGTGAGGTACATGCATAATAGCCATATCCCATCACCACCCAGGCAGCCATATTCTGGACCAGTTCCAGCCGCCGAATGGTCACCAAGGGCAGCCCCATGTAGAGCGCAATACAATAATCAAGTCTGGAGGTGACCAGAGCATGTGTGATCATGAGCAAAGAGTCCCAATCTAGGAGCAGGCAAAACTGGCATATGACCCGAAGCTGTGCAAAAGCCCTCCTAGCCACGACTGCCACCTGATCTTCAAGTAGGAGTCATGAGTCCAGGAGGAACCCCAGATTATGCACCGGGTCTGTATGGGGCAAGACTTCCCCATCCAGGACCAAATATGGTAGCTCCTGATATAACGCAGGACCCCTGACCCGCAACCACTCAGTCTTGCCAGGATTCAGCTGTAGCCCATTGTCCCCCATCCAGACCCTGACAGCTTCCAGGCACCTGGAAAGGACTTCCACTGCATCGCTTGGATTCCCATAGGCCGAGATATATAACTGGGCATCATCTGCATATTGATGATACCTCACCCTGTGGGAATGAATTATCTCACCCAGCGGTTTCATGTAGATATTAAATAGAAGAGGCGAGAGGACCAAGCCCTGAGGCATCCCATATTGAAGGGGCCTCAGGCTAGACCTCTCGCTCTCCAGCCACACTGACTGGGTCCAGTCCTTCAGAAATGAGGAAAACCAGGACCACACAGTGCCCTGGATCCAGTGGTGGGCTGCTCCCGGTTCAGACCGGTTTGACCAAACTGGTAGCAGCAATCCGGAGGGGATCACCAGGGGGGTAGTAAACCCCTGGGTGACCGGTTTGGTCGCCTCTTTGACCGCCCTCCGGATGACTTTTCTGGGCAGCCCAAAATGGCTGCTCGGAAGTGCGCATGCGTCAAAACTCCATTTGATGCATGCACACTGAAAAATAGAAGTGTGCATGCATCAAATGGAGTTTTGACGCATGCACACTTCTATTTTTCAGTGTGCATGCATCAAATGGAGTTTTGATGCATGCACACTTCCAAGCAGCCATTTTGGGCTGCTTGGAAAGGACACAGCAGCGGTGGTGACTGCCAACACTGCTCCCACGGCAGCAGCACTGGGCCGGGCCGGGCTGCACTGCTGGGCCTTGCTGTGCTACCAGGCCAGGCTATGCTGCGCCACTGCACCACTGCCACCACCTACCTGCTGCTCCCTGAGTCCCCGATGGCCCGACCTCAGCAAAGGTAAGGAACTAGGGTTTGTTTTCTTTGTGTTTCGGATGGGGGGTATTTTATGTAGTGTGTGTTTATGTTATTTTTATGTGTACTGTGTCTTTATTTTATTTTTATTTTTTCTTTGGCTCTGCCCACAATGTCATGAAGTCATGACGTTGGCGCCGCCCATGATGTTGGCTCTGCCCATGACATCAAGATGTTGGCTTCGCCCATAATGTAGGCCCCGCCCAGAGTGTGGTAGTAAAATTTTTGGCAGCCCACCACTGCCTGGATCCCCAATCCTTGGAGCCTTTCCAGAAGGATACCGTGGCCGACGGTATTGAAAGCCGCTGAGAGGTCATGAAGAGCCTGGACAGACGGATAACCTCCGTCACGCTCTCGACAGAGATCATCCACCAATGTGACCAATGTAGTTTCCGTATCATATCCGGGCCTGAATCCTGACTGAAAAGGGTCCATATAATCCGCTTCATCCAAGACCTCCTGCAACTGCCATGCCATTGCCTTCTCCAAAACCTTGCCCAAAAAGGGCAAGTTGGACACAGGCCAGTAGTTAGCAAGCACCGTAGGGCCAAGTAATGGTTTTTTTCAGGAGGGGGCGCACCAAAGTGTGTTTCAAGATTGCTGGGGAAAAAACCCTCCCACAATGATTAATTTATGATTGCTTCGACCCAACCGCCTGTCACCACACTGGATGTTTTAACTAGCCAGGCGGGGCATGAGTCTAATGCACAGGCAGTGGCATGAACAGATCCAAGGAGCCTGTCCACTTCCTCTGGGACAACTAGTTAAAACCAATTCCAGATAACATAGCCAGACTGCACTCTGGTCAACCCAAGCTCTATATTTTCCATGCTAGGGTCAAACTTCAAGCGAATCTGAGCGATTTTCTCCATCAGATAATCAGAGAAGCCTCAGCAGATCTCTGCCAACTGGGGCTCAAACACCCCCCCCCCTCTACCTAGGAGGGATCTGGTCACCCAAAACAGGGTCACTGGGCGATTATCTGTGGAGGCAATAAAAGTGGTGAAATATTGACGTTTCACTGCTCCCATTGCCACAAGGTAGGCTTTAATAGCAGCTTTTACCAGTGTTCGATTGGACTCACTCTGTGTCTTCACCCAGCGGCGCTTTCTGCGTCTCTTTGCCCGTTTAAGCTCCCTCAGTTCTTCTGTAAACCATGGGGAGGCTCGTTAGGGTGGTCACCACCACTGCTGCCACCAGCGGTGGCACTGGCACCACCAGTACAGCCCCTCAACAGTCTGGAAAGGCTTTAAAAGGTTGAGGACCCATGGGTTAAAGAGTTAATGACACAGGAGTTGGGTGAGTGAGTAGATGTCAGAATGAAAAAGCATGAGCCTGTGGCTCTCCTCCAGTACTTTTGATTCTGACTAGCATAAGCTCTCCAATGACTTGGACAGAGAGACTAAATCAGGGGCTTTCCAATTATAGCCAGCACCACTTCCGTTCCTTCTATGGACCCTTGGTTTCCTAAGACAGAAGCATACATTGTTTATTATATTATCAAATCAATCTTTATTATGGTCCAAGACCAGCACAGAACAGCAAAAGGTAGAGGCTAAGATAAGGATATTTAAAATATATTTTAAGAGAAACATATCTGCCCAAAGTAAGTAAAGGTTTCCCTTGCTCAAAAGCCGACTCTAAGGTTCAGTGTAAAGGAGTAATAAAATTAATATTTAAGATTAATGTTGCTGCTTCTCGGCAGACTTTTGGCTAAAATCAAGTCTGTGATTATAACAATCTCTATAGTGATTAGACTGAGAGCTCTAGTAATATGTGCTGCCACCAGTTTGGAGGCAGTGGGACCCATGGCATCAAAATCTGGAGAGTACTGAAATCTGGAGATGGAACCACAGTTCAGAAAAAAACAATTATCTCTTTATCCTTTTAACTTCTCTTCCTTCCTTCCTGACTTAAATTTTATTTGTAGAGGAGAGGATCCTACATTCTCCTCTCTTTTTTCCTGAGTAGATGGGTGGGGGACAGTGATTTTGCTCATGCCTCACATGCAGTGTGTTGGAAACAGTGCTGTTGGCCCCAGAGGCCCAAATGGCTAGTTACAATTTTGTGTATAACAAAATAAAAGGAAACATATTGTGTCACCTGAACACTAACACACATCAAAAAGGTAGCCATGCCATCTTGTTTTAGCATCTATATTTGGGAGGTGGAGGTGGGATGGGGTGGAGGAAGATGTGCTTAAGTTCTGAGGATCAGCTACACAAGCTAATTTGCAGATTTTGTGAAGTGAGAGAAGCTTCTGGTGTCCAGATAGCTTCAGCAGTTAAAGAATACAGTACCCTGTTCTAATGATTATTGGAAATGACTTTTTTACACATAGAGATGGGAAATGATCCTCAAAGCAGTCAAAGTCTGTAGTGTAGATCTACTCATGTTATGTGTTATATACTGTCAAATTGGAACCAACTTAATAATCATCATAATTGTGTTCCATCAAATCAATTCTGACTTATGGTGGTCTGTTACCAGATCTTCTAAATAGGGAATACACAGAAGAGGGTTAACATCCCCTTTTTCTGTGGGCATCCTGATAGTGTGCAGCTTGCCCATAGCTCTTCTCCCAAGAGGCCCAGTGGAGAATTGAATTTCCAACCTCTGGCTCTGCAGCCAGAAATCTAAACTGTTGAACTACTCAGCCAGTTTAGAACCAATTTACAGTGACCTTAATAGGGCTTTCAAGGTAAGACATTAAAGGAATAATTTTACCAATCGGCTGTACTGAAATTCCTGCTCCCACTATCAATAAATACAGAAAATGTTGGAGAGCTGTTCTTTAAAATCCTATTTTTTCTGAGAAGACAAAAGTTATTTCTTGATTTTATTCATCAGTTAGATTTATACCCCCACCCACTTTCCTCCAAATAGGTTATAGGCGCAAGACATGGCTTTTTCCAACATTATTCTTACAATAGCTTAATGAAATAATTCAGGCTGAGAGAAAGACAAAGAGAGAGAAAGAGAAAGTAACTGAGGGTCATCCAAAAATTCAAATATAGGATTTTTCAGATTTCATTCTAGCACTCTAACCACTATACCACGCTGGCTCATCTCATAAATTACAACACAGACCTGTCACTGGCCCATCTAGTTTAGTCTGGCCACCTCTGTCTGGCAGCACCTCCTCCTGGTTTTGGACAGGATTCTCTCCTATCCCTACTCAGTGATCCTTGGTACTAACCAGACCTGAACCTGTTTAGATGCCTATTTAGATTGTGTCTGGGGTGGGGTGGATCACTGATGATCACAGATAGATCATGGGTCACATAAAGGATTCCTGTGGACTGTTTGATCTTGTTAAGATTAGCAGCAACTGGCAACAGGGAGAACTGGTGGTTACAGAACATATTTCAATTTCATGTTTTGCTTTCTGATTTTTTTTAAAAAAGTTTTTCTTGCTAAAATAAGAGCGA
Source organism: Furcifer pardalis (assembly GCA_030440675.1). NCBI lineage: Eukaryota > Metazoa > Chordata > Lepidosauria > Squamata > Chamaeleonidae > Furcifer > Furcifer pardalis. The sequence continues at coordinate 156,476,253 of CP126893.1, forward strand.
TCATCACCCATTTCTTTTGCAGCTGCATTGCAAATAATACATTAAAAGTAATGTCCCATCAACACAGAGAATGATAGGGAGCGTTGATGATTAGGGTCCAAATATTCTGGTCTGGACCACCACCATTCTTTCTAGTTTGCTTCTCATTTTAGCTGTAGAGCATGTTCCTCTGGAGGCACGTAGACTTTACGGTTATACTGGGAACACCCGTGTGGCTCTACGACACGACAATAGAGGAAACAATACACCTGCAGAGAAGCACATAGGGACACATAGTTAGCATTATCATAGTAGAAATCTTTGAGATATTAGCCATGTTAGTTTGTGTTTTAAGCATATCAGAGGGTAAACACAAAAATGTTGTGACACTTTAAAGCAGGGGTGAACAACCTATGGCCCACAGGCCAGCCTGGCCCGTGGTGCCAAATCATCCAGCCTGCACTGCTGCTGCCAGAAGTGCAGGAGTGCATGCAGTTACAACAGCTGTAAATGCACCCATGGCTGTTGTAAATGTGTTTGTGACAGCCACGGATGCATTTTATGGCAGCGTTTACAGCGGGGGAACCACCAGTCTGGTTCACTCAACTGTCTGAAGGAGCACAACCCAGACTCTGACTTTAAAAGGTTGGCAAGCCCTGCTTTAAAGACTAACTGCTGTATTTAAATGTTAGCTTTCATGGATTAGGTCCATTTCATCAGACTTGGGAGTGAGACTTTATGACATAAATTTATACACACCAGATACAGGGGTTGAGAATGGTTAGCATAACAGATGCAACTCAATGAGTCTGAGCCAGACTTTTAAAACAGTCATTATAAGGAATTGAACCTAATTTAGTGTAAATGGACTGGCCCATGCACTGGCCCATAGCTGGACATCTTCCCTGCCACTCTGAGCTCCCATCTGAAGGTCAAGGAGGGCTTTCTTTTCCAGGCCACTATCTAGGAGTGTTAGTGGCAAAGGTGTTGAACCAAAGGGCACAAGAAGCTGGAAGGATGGGGAAATGCAGGTAAATTCCTATGCAAGGAGCTTCCTGACCAGCTGGAACTATAAAAGAGAGATTGACCGGAGGGCAGGGGAAGCCTACATGGAAGGTGGATGGAGGGAGAGTGGGAAGGACTAAGCTGGAGAGGAAGAGTTCAATGGAAGCAGAAGAAGAAGAAGAGAGTGGAGCCAAGGAGTAGGCGGGTGCTCTGGAATAGGCAAGTGTGATCAGACATCCAATGGTCTCTACACCTCATTTCCTCCAACTCTCCCTAAGAAGGGAACATTCCCAAAGGAACCTACTGTTCCCCAAGATAGAAAGGGTCGAGGACTTTAGTGCCTGTCAAAAGGATACAGGCCTATTGTAGAATGAAAGGAGGCTTTGCAAGCAGCACAAATTTAGACACACACCCCAACTGCAAGGGTCACACTGACCCCAACTCAATTCAGAAGGTTGAGAAAATTTAAGAAAACTTCACCAGATGGCCCAAAACTTGGAATAAGGAAAAATTATACCATGAGCTATTCTCCTTTCTGATGTGTGTTCAAGGACTAACACCAGCAGGGGTGTTCAAGGACTAGCACCAGCCTAGGGATGGGGGACTGCAGGGTGGAGAAGGGTTGGGAAGGGTACCATGGATCCAATAACCCTCTAGTAGATATGTCTATAGTAAAGGTTTGGTTGGCTGCAAAACTGGTTGGCCTTCCTCTGTGATGACTAGCACAGTGGTGGGCTAGAGGTTGGGAGTTCAGTCCCCCACTGTGCATTCACAGTGCCAACCTGTGTGGCATGGGGCAGGTTGCATGGACCCACAATACCCCTAGAAGAAAGCAAACCATTTCTCAGTAATCTTTACTTAGAAAAGCCTGTAAAGTGTTGCCATAAGTTAGAATTGATTTAATAGCACACAATTATTATGATTAGGGCTGAGCAGCCTCACATTAATCATGACTAGATATATTCTTAGTAGTCTGTGTTTGTCTGGAAGACTTACCATCATTGGGATTCCAGCCAGCAGGAATACTGTCATTATAGCACCTAAGCAGAGGAGGAAGATGGCCCATCCCTGCAAACAGGGAGGGTGTGATTGCGTAGTACTATCTATAAGGAACAAGGACAGCAATGACAGACTATGTTTAATAATTTGTTTTTAACATCTTTATCCTGATTTTTTTCTCCAAAGAAAACCAAGTGGGCAAACAATGAAAGTTTAACTACAGTTCTGGTAGAAGTGTGTGCCTATTGGGGCTTGTGGGATGGCAAGGGTTGGGGGAACAGAAATGAAATGAAATCTAGCACATAAGGGCAACCCATAGTCACATTAAGATGTGCCATGGGGTCTATATTCTTCTGTTCTAGCAAGAACTTCCATTGCACAGACGATCAAGTGATATTAAGTTGATGGACAGAAATTTGGAGAAGGAGCTTCACAGCTGTACTAAGTGAACGAATTAATTTACAAAAGGACACTGAAGGAGTTTGCCAGCATGTTTCCTCAGAAACAATAATAAAATGCAGCACAAACACTTCACTTCGTGTGATAAAATGGACAATAGACTAAGACACTAAAACATCATCTGATGGATCCCTTGAGCAAGGTGAAAGTGGACGGCACACGTCATGGTCCACCTAGCCAGTGGGGGATGTGATATACAAATGGCTATAAAACCCCGCATGCAAGTGGACTTGATTTCCCAGGTCCATTTGCAGGTGCAAAATGTCATCACGGAGATGTCTACCAATACGCAGACTCCTCACTGAGTAATGACTCCAAGTTATCCAAGGCAAGATAGTCCACTAACATAGAAGTACAGTATAGTAAAAGTGTTAGCCACAAGACTCTTCAGCCAGGGTCCCATTGAGGTCACATAGTGTGTACTTGCAATCTTACAAGCAGTGTGTTCCACCTTGCTGACTAGCCATCTCACTCTAAAACAAGACCAGTTTGGCACAGAGAGATGACAAAATACAAAAGCTGTGTGTGTGTATGTATTGAACGTTTTCTAAGAGGGATTTTAGTCTTTACTAGTTTCTTAATAAAAAAAAGTTTCCATCACTATTTGGTTTCTTAATTGTAGTGTTGGTTTTTTTTTTGAGGCTGGTGGAAAATGGAAAAGGAAAAAAAATTGAGACTAGAGCAGTGTTACCCAATGTTTAGGTTTTGGACTTCAATTCCTAGGAGCCTATGTCCTTCCCCCAAGGCACTGATCAGCCAATGTATTGACTTAGGCTTCTGGGAATTGAAGTCCAAAACCCAAAGGTTGGAGAACACTGCTTTAGAAAAGGGAGTAGAATGGTAATAGCCAGCTGATTCAAATTAGATAACATCTCAAATTTCATGGCATGTTCACCATATCCAGCAATGTAAAGAGAAGAAAGCCGTGAGCAGCAAAACATTATTTAACACAAAGACATACATGCCATACAGTATATCACTTGTAGAAGTACCATAGCTCTGTAGGATTTTAAAATAATTCTGCCAGTCACCCTCTCCCAGTCCCGGTGACTTACCAGTGTTGTTGGGTGAAGGTTGGATTTCTGGATCAGTTATATTAGATGTACTTTCTGTAGCATTTAAGGCTTCTATTGCGGCAGTCTTAATAACACAAGCTGTAGATTTAGGGACAGCATGAAGAGTTGCACGAACCACAGGAATGGGAGTGCTTGTCTGAATGTTCACAGTGTCTGAAGAGGTGTTGTCATCACAGTATATTATAGAGCGATGTCTGTGAGACTCTGGAACCAAATGACAAGTGATGGTGGGGGACAAAATGGGTAGTTTGATTGTCACAATTATATCCCACCCATCTGGGATATTTTTCCTCTCTGAGCGGCTTACAACATGTTAAAAAATTTTTACAATCAAAAATTAGAAATAAAGAATAATCAACTAGCTAAATTGTAAATATCAACAAAAAATAATCCCCCCACAATTTAAAACAAAAACCCATCAACAAAGGACTAGTCAGTTTAAACTCCACAGTAAACTTCCGCAAACTTTAAGGTTTTATTTGGTTGTGTTTTATCTTTTTTCCTAAGCATTGTCACTTGCCGTTCTCTTAAAAGATGATAATTTTTTTTTGCAACATAAAATGGTGCCGCTGACACACATTTTTGCAAAAATTTTAAGCAACAGTTTTGACAAATAAATGCATTTTAAGTGCACTTTCACAGAATATAAAGGACCCCTAATTTTATGGGGTCAAGGGGTGTTTGTCCTGATGTCTGTATTGAAAATGCCCCTCAAAGACTGTTTCAAGTCTAGGAGTGAATGAAGGCAAATTTCTGAAGACCTGAACATTGGCCATGTTGGGTAGACTGAAAAGAAGTTATAATCTCAAAATCATCAGGGTGGTGTATCATGTGGCATATGGGAATTATGGCCATTTTTTTCTTACTGATGTGTGCATGTGTGTTTGGATTATCTTAATAAATATGCATTAGCATGTCTAGGTCCTTATGGGATCTTGAATGTGTAGGTGTTAATCATACACATAATGGGGTCAAATAGATATATCCTGTCCTAACTCCTTGACACATACATTTCTACATGCTTTGACTGTCTTCAAGGGATTAATATAATCCATGATTAATAGTTTTGTCAACACAATTTAAATTAATAAATTATCCATCAATTTTTAAGTTGTTCAACTGTATTTTAAGGAATGCATTGATTAATTGCATTGATTAAATAGCAATGAGTTTGGATACAGTGCGGAGTAATTTACAACTGAAAAAATAACTGCTATAAGTCTTTAATGGAAGAAAAATAATTTTGTACTCCTTTCATTGCTTATTATTATAGCATATCACAACCAAAATGTCTTTTAAAACAAAGACATGTTTTATTTCCATTCCATTAATTAAACTTTGTTATGAATTAACATTTGCCTGATGCATTAATCAAATGAACCTTTAATTTAATTTATTTATTTACTCTCTGTCTAAACATTTGAAATTACATTAACCCCAACCCTTCTAATTTATCTTGACTTATTCTGCCCAGCATTGAACAATGAGCAATGCCGGGCAGAATGAATCAATCAATGTTCACAATCAACAAATTAATTTGGATTGTTTATTTATTTATTTATTTATTTATTTATTTCTCACATTTGCTAACCCGCCCCAAGCAGGCAAGCCCGACTCTGGGCGGCTTACAGCACAGAATAAAACACATCAATATAAAAATTTAAAATTCATACACTAAAAACAGTATCTGGGGGTGTCGTCAAGGGTAGTATCCCTAGACTAACCACCCCACATGGGATCCCCCATCCCTGGAACCCCACACTTGTCCTGCCAGCCAGGTCTTTAAGTTCTTCTGGAAGGACAGGAGCTCTGTCTGCATGCGCAGCTCAGTTGGAAGGAGGTTCCAGAGGGCCGGGGTGAACACAGAGAAGGCCCTCTTCCTGGTGCTAGCGAGGCGAGCCTCCCTAGCCGATGGAACAACAAGAGAGCCCCTCCGATCCGCCCTGGTGGGACGGACAGATGTTCTTAGGGTGACGCGGTCTCTTAGGTATCCTGGCCCACTACCATATAGGGCTTTAAAGGTAATAACCAGCACCTTGAATTGCACCCGGAGACAAACTGGCAACCAGTGCAGCTCCCGAAGCAGTGGCGAGGCCCGAGCATAACGCCCGCATCCCACCACTACCCGGGCTGCCGCATTTTGGACCAGCTGCAGTCTCCGAATGGTCACCAAGGGCAGCCCCATGTAGAGCGCATTACAGTAATCAAGTCTGGAGGTGACCAAAGCGTGCATGACCATAAGCAAGGCGTCCCGGTCTAGGAGCGGGCGTAACTGGCGTATTACACGAAGTTGTGCAAAAGCCCTCCTGGCCACGGCTGCCACCTGCTCATTGAACAGTAGCCGTGAGTCCAGGAGGACCCCCAGATTACGCACCGGGTCTGTTTGGGGCAAAACTGCCCCATCCAGAACCAAAGCTGGTAACTCCCGTGTTAGCGCAGGGCCCCTTACCCATAGCCACTCAGTCTTGCCGGGATTCAGCTGTAGCCCGTTTTCCCCCATCCAGACCTTAACAGCCTCCAGGCACCTGGAAAGGACTTCCACTGCACCGCCTGGGTCCCCACGGGCTGAGATGTACAACTGGGTATCATCAGCATACTGATGATACCTTACCCCGTGGGAACGGATGATCTCACCCAGCGGCTCCAGAATTAGTCCCAATTAGAGCCACTGAAGCATGTTAATTATGTAACTAATAACTCATTCATTTCAGAGGGTTTGTACCAGTGGGAACCACACTGCATTTCCCCACTGGTCAAAATCCTTCCTGCATAATGTAAGGTTAGTGTAACTTCTTCAGCTATTTATGGCTAATTGATGAGGTATTGTGTTGTGTCTCAGTCATGTGCCTGATTGTCAACCTACCCAATTAACCACATTTAGCCAAAGGCAAACCTTCAGCAAACACCAACAGAACTTCAGCCATTGTCTCCTTTATGATTTTTAGGACAAGCCAAATGCTAGCTATTTTGACTTGTCTTATCTCAATCATATTAGTGCTGCTAATTCAACCTAAGGTAAAAATGCATGAATATAGAAATCCAACTGAGTGGTTCTTCCTTCTCCATCAATATGAAGACAGAAACATGGCAAATGTGCTCGTTTTCCTTACGCATTTAGGTTTGCAGTCTCCAGAACACCTGACTAGGATTCTTGAAACAAAAACATTTCCCTGAATATTGAGTTTCAAAATGACAGACCCAAATGGCACCAGAAGAACCTCACCTGATGTACCCATGGACAGGAACACAAATGTAAAGACAATCCTTATTGACTCTTTACGGAACATCTTTTTCTTCTCCATCATAGCACAGCTGTGCAGGAACAGCAGGTCCACAAACTTCTTCCTGGCTAGCTTCCTATCATTTTTGCGCTTCTTTTATATATGCTATCTTGAGACCCAACTGTTTCCTAATAAGGCAACAATTCCACAAGAATAGAAATATCCTAAAAACTTGACAGTTGTCTTGTTTTTCCTTCCAAAAATAATACATATTTTCTGCATGATTTTTTTTAAAAAATGCAACAAGGCAGGGGAGGGCTTTGAAACGTAGTCATAAAACTAGTTGTTTGTTGTCTCACTTACATAAACATATTTTGTCATTGGGGAAGGGAGGTCATGGAAGAGCAAGATTTTTGAAAACATAAACATTGCCCAGAATCATGGAATAGCTGAGCAATATGATCCTGAATGCCATTAATTACCAGGACAAAAAAATTAATGTTTCTGCAAAAATGAGCAATCAGGTGCTAGAATGAGCCTAAATGGAATTTAGTCATGGGTGGATGACAAAACAGGTTCTTGAGCTCTCCTGTCATTATTTTTCTCTATATAGCCCCTGCCTTTATAATAACTCACCACTTACTACCTTATTACTTGTTTCTTGAAGAATGACTATGACAACAAAGGCATGAAACAGTCTCTTGGGTTGTTGGTGGATGTCATTTTAAAGGAGCCAGAGCTGGACTGGCCAGTGATGAGGAGGACCTAAAGTTTGCCAAACTTGCTCTGATGTTCTGTGTCATCAAAGTGCATCTGACATATGGTGCACCTCCAGTTGTTGTTGTTGTTGTTGTTGAGTTGCACAGTCGATTCCGACCCTTTGCGACCCCATGGACCACTGTCTGCCAGGCACTTCTGTCCTCCACCATCCTCCTCAACTCACTCAGCTCTGTGCCCATTGTGTCTACAATACCATCTAGCCATGTCATTTTTGGCTGCCCCCTTCTACTTTTGCCCTCCACCCTTCCCAGCATCAAGGCTTTCTCAAGCAAATCCTCTCTTCTCATTTGATGTCCAAAGTACTTTAGCTTCATCTTTATGATTTGATCTTCTAAGGAGCAGTCAGGGTTAATTTCTTCTAAGATTGACCTATTTATTCTCCTCGCTATCTCAAAACTCTCCTCCAACACCACATCTCAAAGGCATCTATTCTTCTGCACTCAGCTTTCCTAATGGTCCAGCTCTCACAACCATACATTGCCACTGGGAATACCATTGCTTTGACTAGGCGAATTTTTGTTTGCAATGTGATGTCTCTACTTTTCACTATGTTCCCCAGGTTTCTCATCGCTTGCCTCCCGAGAATCAGTTGCCTTTTTATTTCATGGCTGCAATCTCCATCTGCAGTGAGCTTTGATCCTAGGAAAGTAAAATCTGTCACTGCTTCTACTTTTTCCCCATCTATTTTCCAGGGACTGATAGGGCCTGTCGCCATTATCTTGGTTTTCTTGATATTGAGTCTCAAGCCAGCTTTTGCACTTTCTTCTTTCAACCTAATCAGGAGCTTTTTAAAGTCCTCACTTTCTGCCATTAGGGTGGTATCATCTGCATATCTCAAATTGTTGATGTTTCTCCCAGCAATTTTGATCCCAAATTGTGATTCCTCCATCCCTTCATTGTGCCTTATGTGCTCTGTGTATAAGTTGAATAAGCAGGGTGACAAAATACGGGATTTTTTTTACTCCTTTTCCTATTCCAAACCACTCTGTCCTTCCGTATTCTGTCCTAACTGTTGCTTCTTGATTCATGTACAGATTTCTCATGAGGTATGGTATATAAGGTGCTCTGGTATTCCCATCTCTTTAATTACTTGCCACACAGTAAAAGGCCTTAGTGTACAAAACATTTAGAAATTAGTGGGAGGGACTAGAGATGTGAAGGCCAAGGGGGGGGGGGAAGAAAAATTGAGGGGATAACCCACTGCCCCCCCCCATTTTTCCTGAGGCATATTTGTTTTTCCCCCTTAAAATTAAAAATCAAAGCAGTTCTGTTCATACAGTTCAGGAGATTGTTGCTCCATTTGTTAAATTACACATTTTTAAAAAGTAAATTTCCTTTGTAATAATTGTTTGAATACACTGTATTTTTAATATGCCAATTGCACATAGTCATATTTTATGTTCCTAAAATGACAAAAGTTACTTTAAATTTGTTTTTTTAAAGGACTAATGTTGCAACCTTTTCAATTTTCTGAAAATTTCTGGGGGGTTTTCCTGGGAGAAAACCCCACTCCCCCTCCCCCGCATCAAAATTTCTGGAAATTTTACATTTCTTATTTATTTACATTTATATCCCACCGTTTTGGTGCAAACACCACTCAGAGTGGCTTACAATATGAAAAACATTTCTAGGAAGGAAAGAAGGGTCAGTCTGGTTGGGTGTAGGCACAACAGCCTGAGCTTTAGCAATCACACTTATATACCACTCCCATTCTTGGGATGCAAGGTATGAGAACTCTAGGGAACATAATAAAAAGCAGAGACATCACTCTGCCAACAAAAGTTCGTATAGTCAAAGCAATGGTATTCCCAGTAGTAATGTGTAGTTGTGAGAGCTGGACCATAAGGAAGGCGGAGCAAAGAAGAATAGACACCTTTGAAATGTGGTGTGGAGGAGAATTTTGAGTCCCTTGGACAGCAAAGAGATCAAACAAGTCGACCCTGAAGGAAATCAACCCTGACTGCTCCTTAGAAGGACAAATATTGAAGATGAAGCTAAAGTACTTTGGCCACCAGTTGAGAAGAGAAGACTCACTGGAGAAGGCCCTGATGCTGGGAAAGATTAAAGGCAAAAGGAGAAGGGGGAGGCAGAGGATGAGATGGCTAGATGGCATTATTGATGCAATGGGCATAGAGCTGAGCAGGCTGTGGAGGATGGTGGAGGATAGGTGTACCTGGCATATAGTGGTCCATGGGGTCGCAAAGGGCTGGACTCAACTATGCGACTGAAAAACAACAACCCCATAGCGGTTCACAAAGCAATTAGCATTTTGCTTCCAATGTGCTGGGTTCTCATTTACCAACCTCAGAAGGTTGAGCCAAACTTGATCAGAATCAAACTCTCACCCTCTTAGCTATAGTACAGCAGACCATGGCTCTTGCAGCCACCAGGGCTCTTGCAGCCTTGTAGGCAAGAGTGACATGAGGTGCCACATTGTGAGTGATTTGTTTAACATTGAAATTGAGGAATTGATGACACATACCTGGGAAGTGTGGCCTAGATCTCCATTCCCTGAAATAGTCTTCCATTGTGATCCAGTCCTCATCGGACTCTGAGGATGACCTGGATCAGGGGGTACTCCCTATACCTAGCCCAGTTCTGCCTGCACCCGAACCTGAGAATGTCCTGAGCCAGGGATTTCAGCCTGTGTCTGGTCCAAGTCTGTTTCCCCTGGCAGATTATCTGTCAGATTAGAGGTCTGACTCTGACAGCGATCAGCCCACAGTCAGGGCAAAATACAGAAGGCAGCTATACATACAGAGATGCAGGCAAGCTAGAGCCAAGTACCAGAGGAGACTCCAGGGGATAGTGATTAGCTGGGAGGCTTATAAGCAAACTTGTTACAGTCTTTCAGTGTCTTCAGTACAATTCTTCAGTGCATAGACTGACACCCTGCTTGACTTCGGATAGCCTGCCTAGACCTTGACCTGCCTGCCATGACCCTGACTTCTCTGCCAACCCTGATGATGCCCCTGGACATCCTTCGGACTAGAAACTTGCTTGAACTACTGGTAACCAGACCTCAGCTTGCTCTTTGGACTTTTCTATCTGGACTGTCCTCAAATAGACTGTGTAGTGCTGCTGTGCAGCAATCATGCCTGCTGGGGTGGGTCAGCACACCCATGCTGCTTCTTTATGCATTTGCGTGCTTACATTGATAATTAATTAATTGATAATTGCCCCATCTTCCTCCTCTTAGAGGGACTCTGGGTGGCTTGGCATTTAGTTGAAAACATGCACATTAAAACAATTGCACATATAAATCAACCCATTAAGACAATTAAACATATCACTTATTGAAAGGCACTGAATTAAATTATTTTAAAACAATTTTAAAATACTGTATATTTAAAAAGAGAAAGCATCCCTTAAATTCCCTTCCTCAGGCACAATGGGCATAATTAAAAGCCTGCTTAAAAGAAGGGCTTTTGCCTGTTGGCAAAGAATAGCAGGGAAGGACCAGGCTGGTCTTCCATGGGAACTGCCATCAAAAATGCCATGTCTACATCATGTTTGTGAGAATGATGAAACAGGTAAAAAGGCCTCCCTTGAAGATCTTAGGGTTCTATTAAGCTAATATGTTTGTACTGAGGCTTCTTGGTGTGTATCCATGCTAGACTGATTCTTTCCATTTAAAAAAGAATCTTGCACTTAGATTTGTCCCTACAATTTTTCCTAAGCCAACTTTGGCAGGGTCCAGAAGTTTGAGTATGAATGTTAAGCCACCACAGTCTCTCTAAGATTGCATCAGTTGCCCAAAAACAAAGCCAGAAGAGGCCAGAAGCCTATTTTTGGTTTTATAACATGTGGAAGTGGTGGAACAAATGGATTCCTGCCTGTGACCTTAACCCTACATCTGAGCAGGAGTTTCTCCTGAGGTGAAACAGATAAGGAAATTCTGAAGGCAACTCAAATGAATTTTGGGAAGACAGCATTTATCTGTGATATTCTTCTTCTTCCTTCACGTCCCAATTAAAGCCTTGACTGCCAAAATGATGGTACCTATGCATCCCCACAGTTTCTTCACAAAATGTAGGCTGACATACATTGGGTAATCCCAGTGTACTGCAACTGGCACAGCACCCACTGATTATAAAATTCAATCTCTTTTTTTGAACACAGTTGCCACAGCATCTCCCTCGGTAGGTGAGGATTTCAGGGTGGTGATGGTGGTCTGTCTTCCACAAAAGTAACTTTTCCAAGTTCTGACAAAGCCTTATGAGCAGCAACATAATATTGACTCACCTGCCTTCACAATTTCACAATCTTTCCTCCTGAGAGGGCACACATACTTGGTTTGACTCTGCTACAATTAGAAAGCCAGTTCAGCCGGGGGCAAGCAGGCAGGCAGGCAACACCTGCCTCAACAAATGCCCTAATTATCGGAACAACTACTAATTAAGACATTCCCTGTGGTGGTTACTCCTTCAAAACAATACTAATTTTTATTTTGAACAAGATGCCAATGGCTACATTAAAACATGTCTGTTGATCAGGAACAGGTAAACAGCCAACTTTGAACATTGCCCTTCTTTATTTGTATCAGGTGCACCACCAGCATATAATAACATGCAAAGCTAAAATTAGCATGTTTTTTTTTTTTTAAAAAAAATAGAATGGAAAAGGGCTAGATGGAATTAAGAGAATGAAAAAGGGGGACATGAAAGGAACCTCCCCGAAGATTGCTACTTCAGTGATCAGGCATCCCCTGGGCAATGGAGATTTATCACCTGCAACGCTAATCTTTTCAACCCAGAAGCACCAGAAGTAGAAATATTGTCATTTTACAAGGTTATATAAATATATATGGTGGCTTAAGTGAGTGATGTGTGAAGTGGGAGGGAAACCTTCTCCTTTGCCTGCCTTCATCTTCCATTGGTAAGGATGACCACAGTGAGGCAATGTTGAATGATGATGATGATGATGCAGTGATTAAACTGCTGTACTGCAGCCAATATGTTGTGAGTTTGATCCTGATGAGACCAAAGGTTGACTCAGCCTTCCATCCTCCCTTCCAAGGTTGGTAAAATGAGGACCCAGCATGTTGGGGGCAAAATGCTAATTAACTTGTGAACTGCCCAGAGAGTGCACTAAATGCTATAGGGTGGTACAGAAGTGTAATTGCTATTGCTATTTTTATCTGAATTCATAGTCAGCATACATCAATTTTTTATTTTTAGTTTCTCTCTCTCTTTTTTTCCCCTTTCATATTTATCTTACCTGCTTTCCTGAGCTTCTACTACAGGAGTGAGCATCCTGTGGTCTATGGGTACAAATGCATCACTCCAACAGTAAACTCATCGTCACCGGCTAATTAGTACAAAAGTGAATCTAACTCTTAATTTAACCCTCTATTAAATTAATAGTTTCTATTTCTGTTTTAGTCATTAGTGTTATTTCATCCCAATCTGAGTCTTGTTGGTTTTGTTTATTTTGTTGCATTCTCCTGCTTTTCAACCTGGCTATGGTTTATTAGCAGAGAGTAAGAGAAGATGGGACAAGGGGTTAACAGCCCAAAACGTTAATCTCACCTTCCTTTATTGTTCCTTTCTCCTCAGTCTGCTTTTAGGAGGAGATGACACAGTTGTCATCACTGCTGAGTGTGTGCTCCAACACTATTGTCTCTAGGACCGTAGTGGTGAATCTTGGCACTCCAGGTGTTCTTGGACTTCAGTTCCTAGAAGCCCAAGTCAGCACTCCTGCTGATCTGAGCTTCTGGGAATTGAAGTTCCAGAACACCTAGAGTGCCACAGACTGTGGTGGCTCAGTGGTTAAGAAGCTCACCTTGATAGCTGGAAGGTCAGCAGTTTGAGACCTGGGTACTGCATGATGGTTTGAGCACCCATCATCTTTTTCAGCTCCTGCCAACCTAGCAGTTCAAAAACAAGGAATTGCAAGTAGATAAATAGGGACCATTTTGGTGGGAAAAGATCCTGGGGACATGAAAGGAGCCTCATTCGAGCATTCCTTTAGTGGAGTTTTCCCAGCAAAAATACTTCCAGCCCAGAATAATTTCTGACACAAAATTATTATTACCTGGAGTGCCAAAGTTTGCCATTACTGTTCTAGGACATCTGAGGGCCGTTCCACATGTCTATGAAAAACCAAGGGCCTTCATTTCCTCCAAAGCTTGCCTATGTCTTTATGATATTTATGATACTGCCTCCAGAGAAATTAATCTCTGCCTACAATCTCATTTTTTTAAAAAAACTTCATTGTAAGAAATATTTTCAGTGCTTTTTATATCTTAGCTTTCTGTTCTCTAGGTAGTTGTTTTATTTGGGTTTTAGGTCAATGAAATATGTCATCCCACCCCACCACCCCCACCCACCCCAGCTATTCCCAGGTGCTGCTGGCGATATGATCTCCTCTGCTGTTTCTTTGAGGTCTTCTGGATGCTTTGAGCTCTTTGTGAGAAAGTGAGCTAAAATGAGTAAATGATTGGAAAGTCTTCATTGCTCCACAGGACCCAACCTTCTTTTCTCTTTGTGGGTAAAATATCAAATTGGAATTAGATAGACTTGGAAGGCTGGAAAAGGTTCAGAATAAAATATGTAATTTAAATGAATTGAGCCATTTGTTCCAGCTTTCTGGCATATGGTCCCATTACAAGTGGTCCTTTCTTTCAAGGAAAAATAAGTATATCTTCAAGTGCCAAGAAACACAATGTGTCTGTTCCTGTTATGAGCCATTACTATAATACTCAAGCAGTCCTTGTCACAATAGAATAAAAATTATTGGAGGTCAAATAATATCTCATGGTCCCTTCTTGAACATCTGGGGTTCACCCAAAGGAAGTTTTATGGAAGGAGGAGGAGGAGGTGGTGGTGGTGGTGTGGAGTTTCTTTGCCTGTACAATTATTGGGAAGTTAATGCAAAATTTAAGTTGAGACCCACTTATCCACTCCTGCATGTTTAGAAGATGTTATTGTCATCATCGTCATCTTCATCACCAATAAATCATTGTCATCTTCATCACCATCACTGCTCCAATATGGAGGGCATCTGCACATGCAAAACAGGTTGACAACGCCATTAATGAAACAATGTGCATAGTGACAGGATGCTTCACACCTACCCCAATTGAGAAAATATACACTATTGATGGTATTGCTCCACCTAAGATAAGAAAAGAAGCAGCAGTGGACCCTTGACATCCTTTGAATGGATATGCACCTCAAGTCCATTACTTCAGATCCAGGAAGAGCTTTATGGCAAGAACAAACATGTACCAATTCATTGTTTTCTAGGTAGACAAGACAGAGAAGTGGTTTGCCATCCCCTGGGACTCTGCAGGTTGATCAAGGCTTCATAGGCTGGCTCTTCTCCCATGAAGAACAGCTGGGAATTGAACTCCCAACATCTGACTCTGCAGACAGAAACTCAACTCATGGAAAGTTATAGTCTGATTTAAATCAAAGGGATCTGAGTTACTTATGTCTGAGTTCAGTCTCACTTATCTCAGTAAGTATTCTGTTCAAACACATACAAGCTTTCTTCTTTCTCTTACAACAGCTCTCTCCTCTTGATCTAGAATGTTCCCAATAGCCTTTTCTTCCTTTCCTAGGCCACATGACATGATTGATAGGGTTCACAGAGACAAAATTCAGGATGCCTGAGATAATTGGTTTGTAATTCCTTTGAGGAACAGCTGCTATTTTAGGAGAGATAAGGTTGCTCCTCAAAAATATCTAGGTGACTCACTGCAGAAACTCTTCTCTTTCATACTCCTGCTTTCAGACTGAGTGCCATCTGGAATGTGAAAAACAGGTACATTTCTTTCTCTCTTTTGTTGTATGATGTATGACGCATAGTAATATCTTTGATTAATATCAACTTATTTATAAAATTCCAGTTGAACTCATCATCACCATCACCACATTGCAAATCTTATTTCACAACATTGCTAGTGCATGTGATAGTTATTACTATTATTATTACTACCACTATCACTCTTAATATTATTATTAAACATTCCATAGCCATTTGTAATATTTTTTAAAATTCATCAATATCAATATATTTACACCAATGTCTCTATTTGTTTCAATATTTTTTTCATGCTGATGTTCAAGTTTTTCCTTTTATTATACTTAAGAGACAATTTGGATATTCCTATCAATTAATTAACTGGTGTGTTGGTTTATGATTTGTCCTACCAGCAAACCTTTAATCAAACTTCATGGATTTTTTTACATTCCAAACTGATCTATTCATTTGTTCTCCTCCATAAACTATTGATCAAATGCTTATTATGGTTGGTTTTTTTTTAATTTGCTGTGTGTTCTATTATGTTATTTTGTTATTTGTATGTGCACTGCCCAGCGTGGGAAATATCCCAAATGGGCAGTCTAAAAATGCAATCAATCAATCAATATTAAGAACATACTATTTTCCAGTTTCTTGCAAATGTTACCAATATTCACCCTGTTGCCATTTTGTCTCATTCTTTCTCCCCCTTCTGACACCTTCCACACTTTTAATGAAGGGCTTGTTATAGTGAAGTGTATGCATATTATATATACACAATCATTTATCAATACAATACAATACAATACATCCAGAAGGATTGAGAAGGCTTCTGATTCCTTACACCCCTGTAGTTAAGATATAGAAGGGCATGGTTAAATTGTAGAACTCACTGTCATAGGAACATAGGAAATCAGATTCAAGCCCAGAGTTGTCAACTAATTGGCTTTGGATCTCCAGAGTTTCAGGCAGGATTCTTTCTTTGCCTTGTCTAGATATGCTAGAGATTGAAGCTGCTACCTCCAGCATGAAAAAAATGTCTGCTTCCCCCTTTAATATGGGCTGCATGGCTAATCTAAGTTACAATGTTTTAACAAGTAAGGGCATTTGAATCAAGGAAACATATGGGGAATTTGACTCACCAAATCCCTACTGATTCAATTTTTGTTGTTGTTCAGTTACACAGTTGGGCCTGACACTTTACAACGCCATGGACCACAACACGCCATTACACTAATTCACTAGCTAGTCTGTTACTTGCTATTTAGTTTCATCCATTACAGCTTTACACACTGCCAAGAAACACAGAAGCAAACAGAATCATACAATAAAATAATGATGCAACCCTAAAATTAAAGAATGACAAAACACTATCTTCCAATAGCAGTTATATACCACCCCATTGAGCAGAGAGGACGCTTAGAGTGATTTACAACAAACTGAGGAAGGCGAGTGTATTGCAAAAACATTGCTGGCCATTATAATAATAATTTTGTGTCAGAAATTATTCTGGGTTAAAAGGATTTTTGCAGGACAAACTCTGCTCAGGGTACGCCCAAATGAGGCTCCTTTCATGTCCCCAAAAGCTGGGACAGAGACAGGCACTCAATCCATAATGCAGTACCAGGGTCTCAAACTGCAGACTTGCCAGCCTTCCAGCTTACAAGGTGAGCTTCTTAACCACTGAGCCCCCACAGCCCTGCTGCTGGCCATTAAAAGATCTTGGGCTTAGTCAGAGACGTGGCCTCTCAAGGGGTGGGGCATTAAACACAGGAGCAGAACATTTAATCGAGTCATTGATCTATTTGACTCAATATTGCAGATCTTGACCACGACTGTTCAGGGTTTTAGGAAAGACTGTGTCCTATCACTACCTGGAACACTGGGAACTGGACGGCCAACAATGATAGTAAATTGAAGCCAGGTTTATAGAAAGCATATAGTCCTTTCAGATACTGTACTGAGGCTTCCAGCTATTTAGCTAAGTGGATCTTCCATGATTAGAGACAATATATAACTGAATCCCAGATGTTGCTAAGCTCCTACACACCTGTGAGTTTCCTATGAGCTTCCTCTGGTATGTTAATGGAAGTTTTCAGTGTGTGGTGAGGTCTTGAATACTAGAGGTATAAAATTACTAGATAAACTATAATACAGTCTGGGATCAACTGAGGTTTATAAATAGTGACCACAATCTTGCTGATGTTTGTGTAAGGTTTATGTAACTTGCTACAATTAAGTGAGGCTAATTGATGAGGTGTCACAGCATGTCTTGATCACATGGCTATTCACATGCCCAGTTGTACAACCAAAATGTGCCCTAACACCTCATCAGCTAGCTGAAATAAGCTATGAAACCCTTATTTATTCTGGTTAATAAATAGAAAAAGAGTAAAGTAAAATTGCTGTTCTGATAATAAAAAAAATAATTGCTGATGTTTTGAGTTTTTCGTACACACTTGTAGGTTTTATTTTTGATTTTATTATTGAAGACATATCGGTCTCTACTCTACACTTGGCTCCACCATGGAATTTACAAGTATCAATAACTCAGAAGATACAAATGAAATTACCCAATATGGGGTAGCCAGCCTACAACTGAAGTTAAAGGATACAACTGAGATCAATACAATGGAAGAACAGGAGGCATCTGAGGCAATTGAAAGAGCCATAATCACAGCTTCATTGCAGAGCACAGAGGACAGAGATGAGGATACCAATACAACTGAAGCTGCATTTGCCACAGTGACTGAAAATGTTGCCACAAACCACTGTATACCTCAGATCCGCATTAGTATTCCCCTTGAGAACAGCACCACTGCCTTGAGAGAAACGCCTACTATGGTCATCTATGAAGACAGTGTCACTTCTGGAAATAACCACATCTCTGCTTCTACAGAGGATAGCAAAGTTGCCTTGGATGATCCTGAAAATATTGATTCTACCAACACTTCTGGACATCTGTCTAATGAGGGAATTGATATCAGCACAAGCTCTGGTGACAATGCCACCTCTACAGTTCAACAGACCGCTACAGTTGTTGGTGATGTTAGCATAATCAGTCCCAATCCTGGTATTAGCAATTCTCCTGCAGTTGTTGAAAGAGATATTTACAGTGACTCTGCCTTAAAGAAAGTTGTTTCGGTTTCCACAGGTAACAGTCATATCATATCTGGAGAAAAGTTACACAGCTCATTTCTTGGAGATATCACCAGCCCTCTCTGTACTGAAGAAATATCAGTCAGTGATCCAATTGCTGGCTCCTCCATGGACTTTATAGATATTGATGATCCTCAAGAAAACACAAGTCATGGGGACTACATCTCTCAAGAGAGTGATACCACAGTATTTTCAGGAGATTTCACCAACAATGCTAGCCCTGTCTTTGACCCTGGAAAGATTCCCCACAGGATCTTAAAAGATACATCCTTCTCTACTCCTGAGAATGCCGTTTCTTTCCAAGAGAGTGGCACCGACACCCTCTTCAATGCCAATTCTTCAATCATTGCTATAACACAATCAGGTGCTTTTCAACTGTCTTCAACTGTAATCCTAGGAAGTATCTCTAGTCTCTCCTCTGATGACAACAATGCATTCACTGAGGCAAAACATACAGTTACTGATTCTGGAGGGAGCTCTACCAGTGGAAACAGAATGGACATGACAGTTAGCTACAGTTCTACCTCTCCTCAATCAACTGTTGCATCTGCAAACAAGTGTGATGATTCAGCAGATGGCAGTGTTTATACTTTGGGAAATACAGCCAACACTATTTTTCCAGGGAATTCCAGATATGCTGCAGCAATAGATTCTGGAACTCCAGAATCTGATGAGAATACAACAACCTTGGGAAACATCTCGGCCCCTGATGAGCATATTACAACGTATGAAAACCCCTCAACCATTGCCACTGTTGATGAGCCTTTCCCTATTACTGCTGGCAATGTAGACCCCATGGTTTGTTCCACAGATGTGACAACTGATAAAATAAAAAACATGGCCCCAGCTATAGATGAGATGACAACCACTGCCACAGTAGAGAATATAAACAAACACAGTCTTTCTGCAAAAGCTACCACTTTGTCATCTTCTGAAGCTGATAGGAAGACTAACATTCCCAGAGGAGAGGCAATCATTCTTTCTGAAAAATCCACTATTATACCTAGTTCTGACAATGTCATTATGTACACAACTGCCACTGGATATATGGGATCAGGAGATGACCTAACTGGAGAAGATGCTATTGCTGCTTTTCCAGCAAGTGGAAACTGTAAGAAACTCACATCTTCTCCTAGAAAGGGTACTGATGTGGTTTCCAGTGAGATCCATACTTCTATTGAAAAGATCTTTGGAGATACCACTACTATTACCTCCTTCCAAGAATGTACTGTTGATCCTACTTGTGCAGGTATTAAAGGTATTGCCACTCAAGAAAATACATTTACAGACATTGTCCCCCACAAATATATTGCCATCACTGAAGATGTCAGAGAAACTAGCACTAAACTTACAAATTCCATTTCAGAAGACAGTAACATCAGCAATGAAACAAGAGCTGTTTGGAGCATTGGTGGTACAACCTCTGAACATAGTACAACTTCTGAAGAAGATGTTGCCACAATAAGTTCTGGTGATGTTACCAACTCTATGACATCTAATGGAACAGCTTCAATTAATTTTGCAAATGCTGTTGTCACAGAGACCTTCACTACTGGGGTAGATAACACTGCTGTCATATCAGGCCCTGGTACTTCCTCTACTGGAGAAGATGGTGTGAACACTGGGTCTGGACAGGTCATCATTTCTGGTGAGGGAGGGCTTCCTACCACTGTCCATAGCAAGATTCCCATTGATCTGGGCAAAGCTAATATCCACAATGGAAAGAACACTATTAACTTCATCTATAAAGACTCTGAAACCAAGGTTGCTTTTGGAAATACCACAGATACCACAGACAGCAATATCACGGACTTCACTAATGCTTCTGCAATTGTCACTAGGCCAAAAGATGCTAATAACACTGTGAACTTTGTACAAGGAGACATCATCACAACTGTAACTGGCAAGCAATGGTCCTCTGAATATCCCAGTAGCTCTGACTCTGTGACTAAGGGAACTGATCATGGCATTAATTCACCTCTGAAAGAATTAATAACCCCAGCCGCAATTTCTGTGTCATCAATTGATATTGTATTTCCAGAATCCCTTTTCTCCAGAGATCATTCAATCCTTCAGTCCAGTAGCACCCAGGGAGACACCCATAGTGAGGTTGTCAGTTCTGACTTGACCTTTCCCCACTGTATAGCAGAGGGCAGAAATGTGTATGCTCCTTTGATTGATGGTGATGACAATCCACTTTCAAATATTGTCACAGATGCTACTACAATTGTCACACCAAGCCACAGGCCTGTTGATAACTATTCTTTGCTTTCAAGAGAAACAAACACTGGTGATGTCAAAGACACTATCACCAGTTCAGCTGGCACTTTATTCATCCACCTAGGTAACAGTAGAAAAATATCTATTGATACTCCACAAATGAATCACTATGGAGAGGGAGTGATTTCTCTGAGTGGTGAAAGTGCCACAATCCTACAGCATCCTGAGTCTTCAAGAAGTGTTCAAGAAGATAGCACATGTCAGATAGACACTGCCACTACCTTTGGTTATACCTCCAATATTTCAGAGGGTGCCCACATTGGAGAAACATTTGTGTCTGTCACTACTGAGCAGAAATCCAACTTTAGCAGAAGAAACAGCAAAGAATGTGCCACTGCTGAAGCCACTGCACTAAGCAGGAGATCCCTGGTAGAAAATGCTAGTAGTCCCTCTAGAGGTGATACCTTCATGACTTCTGTGGATGTAGAAACTGAGTGTGGTGGCAGCCATAGGGACACTCAATCTTTGGATGAATATGTAATAGCAGATGCCACTGTAGCTTCAGTGACTCTCAGAATATCAGAAGTGGTTTCTACTTCTGACAATACTACAAATGCCAATGGTAGTGGAGATACCTGTGTCATTGGGTATACCACTGCCCTTACACCTTCTGCAGGTACTGATGGCTCCCTCATCAATAAATCCAGAGAGATTATTTCTGCCTCAGGCAATCATTCCAAAACTTCTTCCTTTTTGGGAGATGCAGTCACTATTGCTGACGTTGCTACAGAGGCTACATCCACAGTTACTGCCATCACTACTCAAGCATTCTCTGGAGATGTTATCACTGCTGAAGTGCAGGCTGTGCCTGGAGATCCTACCTTGGCTAATAGCCCAAAATATATAGTTACTAGTAGTGCTAACATTATCAGTAGTCATGAACCTGTTATGAAACCCTCTGATCTCTGTGTCAGTCGCAGAGATCCACGTGAAGATGGTTTTCTTCCCTTGGACACAACCACTTCACCACTAGCTCTAGGACAGACAATGCCCTCCAGGGAGATGTTTTTCTCTGGAAATGCTGCTAAAGTGGCAACACCTCTAGAAGTCAGTCTTCAGTCAGACAGCTGCAAGTCTACTGAGGCATTCAGCACCCTGACCAGCACTCTCAACAGTCCTGAAGAATACCCATTACCTTCAAGCCAGGACATAATTTCCTTGTTATGCAATACCTCTAAGGTACCTGAAACAAATATTACCTTTGTAAATTTCACCACCCCTATCCTGTCTGTTGAAGATGGTGATGATTTGTCCACAGCTTCAGGCTCCACTTCACCTGCAGCTACCACTGGGATTACTTCTGAAGCTATCACTGTTCCTGGAAGGAGGAGCCCAAGTGCATCTAAGGCCACTGTCTCTACCAGTGATTCTGAATACACCCCAAGTGCTTCTGAAGAAACTGACTTAGCCGGAGACTGTACTGTTGAACCCATGTTCACCACCATGACATCCTATGGAGATGTTAGTGTCCCTGGAGAAAACTCCACAGACATCTCTCCTCCAAAAGATACAGAAATAACCACTACCCTTGGAGATATTCATGCTAGCACTGTGGCTACCTCTGTAGATGTTAGTGACACAATCAGGGACACCAACTCAGATATTCTTGAAGATACCACCAGTATCCAATATGAAGCTTCTTCACCAATTAACAGAAAAGTCTGTGAAGAAGCACACATTTCTGAAAGCTCCTGCATAACCATAGTTCATTTGACCTCCAAAGACACAGCTGATACTCATGAGGCAAAAACTGATATTGATGAGGCAGAAATAGCTCCTGCTGTTTTAACTGACCATGTGGATGATACCATCACAGTCAATACAGAAACCCCTCTTGGAGATATTGTTTCTGTTTCTGAGGGTTTCACTGTTACCAGAGGGATGGATACCTCTAGCAATGTCATTAGGTCTATTACTGAAGACAGGAAACAAGAGAATGAGATGTCCACCTGTGAAACAATCATTTCTCTCACAGAGACACCTGTAACAGTTGTGAATTCTATGACTGAAATGAACCTTACTTATAGAGAAGTTGAAAATATCATTCCAGAGTCCACTATGTTTAAGGAAGATACTACATTATTCCCTATTTCTCCTTCTGTTGTCTCTATCACTACATCCAGTGATGCTCCCATGTCTCATAGTGAGAGGACATCTCTAGGGAAGCCAACAGAGCTAAGTTTGAATAGTAGTGTTTCTTCAACAGACTTTGTCCTCACAACTTTGCCTCATCCAAGAGAGACTTTCCCTGTGGCCTCCAGTGTAATGACCGCCTCCTGCTCTGAAGATGCCTTAAAAGAGACCTCCATTATAGGAACCATTTTTGGAGTTGCTGATGCTTGTACTTCTCCAGCCACTGCTCCTGTTGAAGAAACTCTTGATGCCACTACAGTTCCTGAAGATCCCAGCCTTGGGATAACTACAGGTGACATGGAAGAAGCTCCCTCCTCTGAGGCTAACATTGTCTCGGGAAAATATCCCACCTCAGAAACCACAACTGTCCTTGGAGAATTTACTTCATCTGAAAACAGTATTGTCCCTAGAGGGACCTTATCTCACAAAGGCTTTAGAGAAACCTCTATATCACAGTCTGACAGTGACTCTTCATTAAATTCCACCTCTGAGTCTCCTAATTTCTCTTTTGAATCATCTACTCATCAATCTGAATCTTCCTCTGAACAGATGAGTACATCTATAAATGCTTCTTTGAGCAAAACAGCTATTATTGCAGACATCACTGCTACGGCCACCACTATCAACTGTATGATATCCTCAGGAAGTGACACCTTCATGTCTTGCAGTGGTAGTAAATTTGATGAAACACATACTACTGGAAGGGTCATCATCATTGACATCCATGATAAGACACATGATCCAAGAGCGAGCACTCCCCCAACTGAGGCTGTCACATTTGAAGATGGTGTTCTTGTTGTTTCTGGCCACCCAAAGGTCATTAAAAATACTGCTGAATACCCAATCCTCTTTGAAAATACTCATGAATATCCAAACACTACAGAAAATAGCACAGGTGAACCTGAAACTTTAAGCATCACAGTTCCTGAAGACACCGCCATTGTGTCTGGAAACAAGAACATTGACTCTGATGATGTTCTCAGCAGCTCTCTGGACAAACTCAATGATACCCTTGCTATTACCCTAGAAAAATCCCTCACTATTGATAGTGGAGAACGACTCTCTCCCAAACCCAAAGAGTCTACTAAAGAGAGTCAGGCTAGTGTTCTTAAAGAAATTAGCATCGTTCCAGGAGAAGCTTATATCATCACACCAGAAGAAATAACTACTGCCATGTCAAAAGAAACACCTGATATTGATGTAGAGACTCCCAACTTGTCGGAAGAAATTTTTGAGGAATTCTCCATAGATACTCCAGGAAATACACTTGTTACTAACTTTGGAAAAATTGAGGAATGCACTTCTGTAAAGTCATCTATGACTCCATGTGAGACTGTTGCCACCAGTCCTGCAAAGACATTTGCTGCTGCCATTTTTAAAGACAACATTGATAATACTGAGGATGCTCCTGAACATACCTTTACTATTTCTGAAGACTTACTTATTGACAATCCAAGGGAAATATCTATTGCCCAATCTGCAAATATCACAGAAGGCACCACCAATACAGATAAGGCAACCAACATCATTCATAGAAAATCATCAACCACACTCCCAAGCCAAATCCCTCTCAAGAATACCTCTGGAGAATATCCTGCTTTCCCTCCTAGTGAGGATCCATCTACTGTTTCTGTAGAAGTTTCCACCATCCATAAAGAGGCCTTTCCTGATAAACCTGAAGATTATGTTCTAATTGCTCGTACCTCTAAAAAGACACCTGTGTCTGCTCCAAAAGGGATTGCTTCCACTTTCCAAGGAAAATGCAACACCATTGATCAGGGTGAGTTCAATTCTACCTATTTGTCTGTCTGATTTCTTGATTGCCTCATAGTTTAAATTAAGGGCTGAACTACATAAGACACCATCTTCAGAATTAGAAAGTCATAAAACCTTTCCCTTTCAGAGTCCTTTCTCTGCTTCATTGTTTTCTTTCACATCCCAATTAAACCCTGGACTGCCAAAATGAAGCAACTTTCTCGGTTTTGTCATTGGCTAAACTTCAGTCCTCATCGGTGTATATTTCTGGCAGTCATCAGAACACCAGTAAATGAGCTGGATTCTGTATTTCTGCTAATACTGGTACTTCTCTTATTGAGCAATCAGACTAGCAGATTAAACCTTTGCTTGCCTCCTTTTGGCTGGCCATGAAATCCACAAATCTTTGCACAAGGACAAACAAATGTCTTTTATCTCATAAGGAAGCTCTAATGCTATGCTAGCTGTATTGTCTGTGTGGAGAAGTTAGATTGATACTTATCAGTGGATTGTACTGCAGTGTTTCCTAATCTTTGGTTTTTGGACTTCAGTTCCCAGAAGCCTAAATCAATCCCCCAAAACATTGATCAGCCAAAATACTGATTTAGGTTTCTGGGAATTGAAATCCACCATAGTTTGGGAAATGTTGGATTATAGAATGATTTACTGATTGATATCTAATACAGTTGTACCTCACTTAAAGAGCATAATGCGTTCCACAGGATTGCTCTTTAAGTGAGTTTGCTTTTTAAGCGAAACACCATTGTAAATGACCAGTTTGGGGGGGGGGGGATTGCGAACCCTGATTTATTTGTTAAGCGAGTTTTTGGTTGGTTTTATTTGTTAAACAAAGCGAACATTCAGAGAAAATTCTGCTCTTTAAGCGAGTTACTCTTTAAGCGAGGCGCTCTTTATGCGAGGTTTGACTGTAGTTAATAACTGGGTGGTTTACTATAAATTGCCAAATATCTCAGAATCACCCTTTGACTGGTTTGCATAAGCTTTACTTCAAAAGTTGTAATTGTCCAAAGGATGTATTCACAGTACTCATAGGATGCAGTTCGATCCACTTACTCTTGAGAATAGCTGGAGAAAACTGCATTTCTCAGGCAAGCTCTATAAAATCACAGGCACTTCTCCCAGTATGTATTCAATACTGAACCTCTGCTGATTACTATTAATTTGAACCATAGGGAATCAAGTAGACATAAATCCAGAATATGGCCTGAAGTACAACATTCTCCAAGAAAGCTGGTACAGTACTTCATATCCCCCCCACACACACACTTCTAGTCCTAAAGGTTTCAGCCCCAGATGAAGTTATTTGCTGGACACAGCCTTGCAGCTGATTTGTACTTGATAACTGAAAGGGACTCTGCCTAGACAGCCACTGGGCATAGCTCTAAATGGAACACTGACAGACCATCAGACACTAAACAAAGCAGTCATTCTCTTCTTCTCTCCCACAGTCATGCCTCTGTCCTGTTGGTCCATCATGCTCATCGACATCATGATCGCTCTTTTCTTGGCTGTAGGACTGTGCGTGGTAAGAGTGAATTGTTCTATACAAACTAATATTGTTTATGTTGTTGGGAGCAGTGGGTGTTGGGATGAAGGAATAAGAGGCAGGAAGGCCAAATTTGAATTAACGGGATGGAGTTCCATTGGGATAGGCAGAATATAGGAAAATAAAAGCAGAAGATGAGAACAATCATTGTCAGCCACAAATGAATATTGGTGCTAGGAGCTAAAACAGAAGGAATTATAGATATTAGCTATCAAGAATTTTTGGTAAATGGTATTTTTAATATTAGGAAGTTTTATTCCTTTTGTTAACAAAACATAAGACACGAGAGAGAGAGAGAGAGAGAGAGAGAGAGAGAGAGAGGTGACTTCCAACAATCCTCGATTAGCAAACAGATCTAGCCCTTTATATAGTTAAGAAGTCATCCTAGATTCATCTTTAATCAGAAAAAATAAGTTTGATCACCTTTATTATCTTATAATCAGAAGGAAAAAGGGGTGAAAATGGAATTTTCAATATACAGGAGCTCCATAATGGCTGCTTTCCTAATTAAGGTCAGAGAAGAAGGTGGAAATCAAATATTTTTTTAAAAAAAATCCCAGATGTAAAGGAGGAAGAGATTGGTCTTAAATGTCATAGGTGGGAGAATTTTATCATTAAATCAGTGGCACAGAACAATCACTTTAGGCTGTAAAACCTTTTCCAGGATATCCAGTGTTAGTGCATGCAAGATTGCTATTTTTCTAACAGTAGTACTTGAGAGTTTTGTTTAGTTTACAACAGATCACATTGCTACCCTGAAAACTCAGTACTATTTATCTCTCTTTGTCTTCTCCAGGTAATCTACTATGTGAGTGGCTTCATTTTGGTCATCTACTCAACATCATAATTTTCTTTGAATTCATTTTTGACATGGGGGCACTGCCAAGTTTCAAAGTCAAAGTATTAGTTGTTTATAGATGGTGTTATAAAGGGTGACTGTGGTTGACTTTGGACTAGAAATTAAGGCAATGAAAAAAAAATTCTTTTGGATGATCCTTGTGGATAGGCCACAAAGTTGGTGGGTCACAGAGAGAATAGAGTGAGTTTGGTTGTGAATTATGTACAAGTGGGTTTAGTTGTTAAGCAATGCTTTTGCAGTAGCATTCACTACTTTAAAGCTGTAACTTTTTTTTCACATCATGTGGCAGTCCCCCAGCATTCTGATGCAATGTAATTAGAAGACCAGCTACTTCTAGGCCCATGAAAATCCCTGACATTTCTGCTTCCCTTGCTGTAGGAAGCTATCCATTTTTGCAGGTACAGTATGTGGAACTTTTAGACAAAAGCCTATTAAGACTAAACATACCTGCTAACCTCTGTCTATCCTCTTATTTCACCTCAGAGCAGAGAGTATGAACTTCCCCTTCTTCCTTGTTTAGGTGCAGTGAAAATTTAAAAACTAAGTACAGCATGAATGACATGCTGTGTGTGTGTGTGTGTGTGTGTGTGTGTGTGTGTGTGTGTGTGTGTGTGTGTGTGTGTGTGTGTGTGTGTGTGTGTGTGTGTGTGTGTGTGTGTGAGAGAGAGAGAGAGAGAGAGAGAGAGAGAGAGTTTATGTGCATGCATGCACATGTACTCAGTGATGGGCATGGGCTGGTTTGCCCTGGTTCGGGGTGGTTACCTTTATTTCTGGTCGCCTCTCCAGCTCCCCGACACTGCAGCCGAAAATGGCTGCTGGTGAGTGCGCAGCATTAAAATACCAATTAATGCATGTGTGCCTCCAGTACTCAGCATGCATGCATCAATTGATATTTTAACGCATGCTCACTCACCAGCAGCCATTTTAGGCTGCAGTGTCAGGCAGCCTGAGAGGCCCTCAGTGGTCTCCTTAGAGGTACGGCAGCAGCGGCGACAGAGGCTGAGGTGGTGGCCCTTGCTCAAGTTGGTGTGCTCTGCCGCCGTGTGCCGCCATTGCGCCAGGCCACACTGCACCACTAGGCCAGGCCACGCCACCGGGCCAGGTCGCACAGCGCTGCTGCACCACTGGGCTGCACCACCGTGCCAGGCTGCACCACCATGCCAGGCCACACCGCTGCACCACCACACTGCACCGCTGTGCCGCGCCAGGCTGCACCGCACCACTGGGCTGGGGCAGGCCATGCTGCCAGGCCATGCCGTGCCTGGCTTCACCGCCACACCATGCCATGCCAGGCCGCGCCAGGCCAGGCCAAGCCATGCCAGTGCGCTAGGCCATGCCATGCTGCCACACCACCCCGTGTCCCATGCCAACAAGCTTGGAGGGGGAGGGGGAGAAAATGCCGTGCTGCCTGTTCCCCAGGGTAAGTGACTGGGTTTGGTGTGTGTGTGTGGGATGTGGAATGTGAATTTAATGTGCATGTTTATGTGTTGTAATGTGTATTTTAATGTGTTTAATGTGTATTTTTATGTGTTTCTATGTGCATTTTATGTGTATTTAATGTGTATTTTAATGTATTTTAATGTGTTTTTAATTTGTATTTTTATGTGTTTTTAATTTGTATTTTTATGTGGTTTTTATGTGTGTGTGTATTTACTTTGGCTCCGCCCACGATATTGGCTCTGCCCATGACATCGGCTCCGCCCATGATGTTATGACATTGGCTCCGCCCATGACATTGGCTCCCCCCACAGTGTGGTAGTAAAATTTTTGGCTCCCCATCACTGCCTGTACTTGTGTGCATATTGCTAAAGAAGGGCAGGGTTAAACTTCAAATATTGCACGTCTGTCCTCATCACCCTTCCCTGACCTCGGCTACTTCAGTTAGGCTTTTTATTTATTAGTTTATTTTGTTTTTTTCCAGCTTCTTGAATTATTACTATTTATTCATATTATTTATATATTGCTTTTCTCGCTATAAAATACCTTAGCTGGCTCACAACAATTAAAAAAAACCCTATACAGTACGAATAAGTTTTAAAATACTATTCAAATACTATTATTACAAACTATGTAATTGTAAAACACTATTAAACATTAGTTGAGATTAAAGTCTAAATTAAAAATAGTGTTAAAATATTTAATAACCATTAAAATATCTATATTTAATAAATGTGGCATTCCCTGGATTCTCACTTACTGCCCCAAAGTCTGTGTACAGAGGAAAGTCATGTGTATCGATTGTAAAAAGTCCACACTGATTTTCCTGCCATGTTTGTCTTGTCCACACAACTGATATAACTGATAGGTTTATATGGCATGTAACTTACTGCTTCATTAACATATGACATATTTAGAGCAGTCATTATTATTGCTATCCAGAGAAGAGGAAGCAAAATACTAATACTGTACTGTAATTAAACATAGGAAGCCACCTTACATTCTAGTCCGGTATAGTCAATTCTGTTGCAGGGGTCAGGGACCCACTTTCCTAACTTTCTGTGGTCTTACTTGGTGGACTCCCATGTAAGTACTTAACCTGTCAAGACCCTGCTTTGCTTGTAAAATTAAATGAGGCCAGATCTGTTCCAGATGTGGTAGCTATGCTGCTCTCCCTCAAAACATCACTTTCAGGTGGAAATGATCCATGATAGAATTCCTTTTGGATCAAGGGATGAACTGAGCACCACTCTGAGCCATTGTTTAGTTTTCTGCCTTACCTGCCACCCATTGAAAACATACAATTTCATCTCCCAGGCTATTTGGTTAGGGTTGCTGTCAAGTGATCAAAGCCACCAGCTAGCATGGGTGCTGAAATTAGCGTTTGGAGAAGAATAAACTACATTTTGAATGTAGCAATGAAAGGAGAAAGAAATGCAGATTATTTGCAAATAGTTGGCTGAAGCAAGCTTTGATATTTTGCAAAATGTGTGTTGTTGATTTTGGGAGAATTGATGTGGAAAGCTATCACCATCCTGTAAGGTTGCTAGCTGGCTTGTTCCTTACTGCTCAGCATGAATAAACAAACAACTACAACAATAATGTTACTCCTCTAGTATTTTCTTCAGTAGTTGGGAGTATTAAATTCCTAGTGCTTTTCACCAAAAGGCACACGGCTGCTTTTCTCAAGCAGCACATTGTTCTCAATGGCAGATGTTGATTTCCTACATGATTTATCAAGAGTTTAAAAAGTTTAGACTAGAGATTGAGAAAGGTGTCGCCTTCCAGGTGTTAAATTCTACTTCCAGATTTCTTCACCACTGGCTTTGCTGGCTTGACTTAATGTGAGTTAAAGTCTGAAAGGAGCTGAAAAGCCGCATGTTCCAAATTACTGGTGGGAACTGAGAAGAACAATTGTCACTGTACAATTGTTTGGTAATTAAGAAAAAACTCCAAAGATGCTATGTGCCACCAAGTCACTTCTGGTATAAAGTGACCATCTGAATAAATGACCTCCAAAATGTCCTATCAGTAACAGCTCTGCTCAGATTCTGTGAACCAACAGCATCTCGTGTTAGGTTGTTCTTTCTTCCTATACTCTCACCCCAACAATATTCTTTTTCATTAAGTTCTGCTCAGGTCTTGCAAACTAACAGCTGTGGCTTCCTTTATTGAATCAATTCATTCCATATTAGGTCTTCATCTTTTTCAACTATCTCCCCCCCTCCCCGTGTTTTCCAGCAATAGTGTCTTTTCTGGTCAATTCTGTATCTTCATTATACTGTATGTGCATAACTCCATTTTAGTCATTTTTGCCCCAACATCCAACCATCCATCTCTCTCTCTCTCTCTTTCTTTCTCGTAGTATGGATGGTTTTGACCTTGGTTTCCAGTAACAATCTTTGCTAACTCTCAGCTCTACCCTTTATATTAAGAATTTTCATTAAAAAACACCATGCACACAATATGTTCATACCACAGCTGTTTAGTCCAGTATAATTTATCTTCCTCAGGTTGCCTAGCTCAAGAAAAGGGTTTGTAAATGGGAACATTTTTCATTAGCACAAATATTGTATCATCTTGGTATGGATTTTGGAATTTAACCTCTGAGGACACTCTTTTATTGCCCTTAACATAGTTATTGTGGAAAACAGCTCTCATTCCGCAAGAGACCACTGTGAGAGATTGTCAGGCTAACAATTCATTAGAAGATTCCAGGACACCATTAGAGGTTATTCCATTAATCAGGTTAATGGATTCTTCTCACACTGCAATTGTTATTTGGCTTCCCCTAGAAGTGATGGCAAACCTTTTAGAGACTGAGTGTCCAAGCTCAAGAGGTTGTCGTCTGGCTGCAGAGGGGCGGGACAAACTATGTGCTGGGGGAGGGAGGAAGTGCTTCTATTGGGCTGTGGGGCAGAGGGGCGGGATGAACTCTGTGCTGGGGGAGGGAGGAAGTGCTTCTATTGGGCTGTGGGGCAGAGGGGCGGGATGAACTCTGTGCTGGGGCAACAGCACACATTGCCCACAGAGAGGGTTATGAGTGTCCCTCTGCCACACGTGCCATGGGTTTGCCACCACTGCCCTAGAATGTGTTGTCAATGACAGTTTGGTGAATGACAGCTGTTAATAACTCAATTTAATTGTTACTCTCAGCACTTTCTGAATTTAAGTTTCTTCTGACCTCAATGTCTATAATCTCACACCACCCCCACCCCCAACCACTTGAAATTCTGGATTATTCCTCATGCATTTGGTGATGTGGACTATAGCCTATGAAAGCTTAAACAGAAATAAATAACCTTTAAAACACAGGTACATAACTCTTTATTTTACAATTTCATGCATTTCAGACTCAGCTGTCTGGTACTGGAGACAGATTCTGATACTTGAGCACAAAGAAGGCTGAAAAGTCTTTGCTATTTTATTCCAATGTTAAAAAAAACACCCTTTGCTTAGATTTTTAATTTTTATTTTAAAGCAAATGTTCAACAGCAACTTAAACAAAGGAACAAAAGTCCTAATAAGTTTATTAAAAACTTAGCTACAAAGCCAACTAAGGTTTAAACTTCATGGAGGTGGCTACTCCGGGGTGGGGGTGAGGTGGGGAGAATTAAGTGGAATATCAAGGGGATGAACTGTACAGCATGATTGTAGGTTTTCTGACCTTGATGCAGTAAGGAACCTGGAAAAGGAAAAAAAGAGAGAGGATATACATAAACAAATAAAGATACTGTACATGGGTTCTGCATCCAGAGCTTTCTAAATATTCCATGGATGATATTAAGCATGGGCTTGTGTCTAACTAATTCTGCCTCCATGCAGTGGCGTAGGGCGGGTTTCAGTCGCCCGGGGCCCCAGGCCTAACTCCCCCCCCAGGCTCCCCACCCCCCCCGGTAGGAAAGTCCTACCTTCAGGCTTCACCAGGCTAGGAGGCAGGGTGGCCACGTGCCTGGGACTCCGACGGCACAGGCGAGGCCCAAGGTTTGGGGCGGTGCGACATGGGCCCAGTGGGGAGCCCACTGTCAAGGTCCCAGGCACGCAGCCGCCCCACCTCCTAGCCTGGTGGCGGCAGCTCATCCACCTTTGGCGGCAGCGGCACCTGGGAAGCAAGGCTGGCGGTCACCGCGGCCCAGCGTGCGTGGCCAGAGGACCTCCCCCTGCAAGGCCTGGCCGGTGCTGCTCCAGCCACGGGCACTGGGCTGTGAAGACCACCGGCCTCGCTCCTCTGGGTGCTGCTGCTGCCGAAGGTGGACGAGCTGCCGCCGCTGGGTTTGAAGGCGGGGCGGCCGCACACCTGAGATGCCGACAGTGGGTGCACCGCCCCCGACCTTCACCCGTGCTGTCAGGGTCCTAGGCATGTGGCCACCCTGCCTCCTAGCCCAGCGGCACCAGCAGCGACCAGGAAGGCAGGAAACGAGACCGGCGGTCATTGCAGCCCAATGGCCGGAGCAGCACCAGACAGGCATTGCGGGGGGAGGGGGTTCTCAGCCTGGCAGGTGCTGGGCCGCGGCAACAGCTGGCCTCACTTCCCGCCTTCCTGGGTGCCGCTGCCGCCAAAGGCGGACGTGCTGCCGCCGCGGGCTCAGAGGCGGGCGGCCGCATACCTGGGACCCTGACAGTGGTCTCCCCGCTGGGGCTGCGCTGTGCCACACCAGCCCGGCAGGGACAGAGAAGGGGGAGAGAGATTTTTCCTCTAGTTCTCCAGACTCCACATCTCATAGCAATAGCAGTTCCACTTATATACTGCCTTGTCCGGTTCGTGCATTCTTTGGGCGGTTCACAAGATAATTAGCATTTTGCTCCTAACATACTGGATACTCAATTTACCGACCTCAAAAGGCTGGAAGGCTGAGTCAAGCTTGAGCCCTAATCAGGATCAAACTTACATCATGTCATCAGCAGTTTTGGCTGCAGTACAGCTGTTTCACCACAAGGGATCTGACTTGCTACTGAATGAAATATACAGTACTGTACAGTATCTGTATTTATTACATCTCTAGTTGTCGCTTCAAATCTCTGAACATTCTGCTATGTTAGATACCATTAGGTTGCATCTGATTGATAGAGACTCTAACAAGGTACGGGAGATATCATAGGAGTGGGTTTACCAATGAAACCCCCCTCACCCACCCGCCCCTAATTTCTGCTGCTGGAGCAGCAATTTGAATCAAGGTCTCCTGCGTTCTAGTCTTCCACTCTATCTGCAACACCATATTCCCTTTCTAGCACTTACCAAAAATAGGAAGCCAACCAGCATGAAAATTAAAAAAGCTACTACCAAGCACAGGAGAACAGTCGCCCATCCTGGGAAAGCATCACAGTCTGGATAGCAGGTTGCATAGTTTCCTGAAAATAACAAGATTAAAAATACACAAGGACTGATTGAACAGCATTTATAAGATCCATATTACAAATGCACATTTATAGTTTTGTTAAATGTCCTCCAGTTTTTAAGAGTTTCTGGGCTTCTAAGTCCTCATTGCTAGGAAGATTATATTGCTCTCAGATTCAGCTACAGCTGTGATGGCGAACCTGGGCATGCCAGATGTTCTTGGACCTCAATTCCCAGAAGCCCAACTCCTGTATGGACGCGTTTTACTTCCGCTTCCAGGAGCGACAAGGGCAGTTTGGGCCGGATGAATTGCAGTAAACCCATTCGTGTGGATTCACAGGGGCTTGGGCTTCTGTGAGCTGAAGTCCAAGAACATCTGGAGTGCCAAGGTTTGCTATCACGGAGTTAGAGGATTTCCTGGAAATATTTTTATACATAAGATGGAGGGAGAAAAGGGCACAATTGGGTTAGGAAGATGGATGTATAACCTTCTCCATGGCCATTCCTTCACAGCCAGGTTAAGAGCAGGTAACTCAGTTGAACCTGGGCAGGGATGAAATAGCCTTAGAATAAATGCTTTTGTGAAGGAGAATCCCAGGGACAGGAAGGGACACCTCAACCTATCTACCAATTCTCCTTTACAATTGCCCCCATCTCTCATTTTCATTGCCAGAGCAAACACAGGATTTCTGTCACCACAGTGAGCAACCCTGGGCACTTGGATGTTCATTACCTTGAATGCCTTCAGAAGATTCTTTATTTGAAGTGCTCTTTTGAAAATCTGTAGCCATGGCATTGGCAGTTGTTTCTCTGTAGGCTGAAGAGTACATGCCAGTAACATTTTCTGTGGTAAGATAGGTGACGTTTTGCGGTTTTACTGTTGAGTTGACATCTTCTGTGTCTGGGTAGAGTTCCTGAAGCAAGTTAACACCTCCTTTTGAATCAGCAACTGAGAAGACAGTTTGGATTGTAACCCTCTCAGGATCAGCAGAAGTTGTGTATGTAGCAGAAGGGGTCTTTGCGGAAAGAGTGCCCATAATGTTTTGGACACTACTTTTTGTAACATCTTCACAAGCACTTGAAGGAACACCAGGACTAGCTGTGGGGACGGCAGAAGCATCTCCTGAAATGGCATCTTCAGGTCCAGTTGAGGACATAGCCTCACCAATGATGATTTTAAGAGTGAGGGTGGAACATGCTTCCACTGTTCTTATGGTTATATCAGAAGCTTTATCAAGTGCTACAGTAAGTGTGACTGAATATTCCCTAGCATTGTTGCATGACATGGTATTGGAATTTGTAGAAGTCTCATCATCAGCATTGGCTGGGAGGGTTGTCTTCATTTTTAAAGACTGTAGCTGTTGCATTAGTAATTGTATCTTGGTAGTTTCCTTGGTGGTTATGGGACCTGCAGACAACCAATATACATACACATATATTATCCTGTTAAACTATAACACTGGGATACATCTGCTCAGATATGTGCATAGACTTCTGGCTTGAACAACAAAAGACAACAAAAAACTGAGGGAATATATCACATGAGAGTTTGTGAATATTTATGGTCTGGACATTGTGCTGTCTTACTGAAGACAGACAATAGTTTGTAACAATGGTGAGAGAAGCTCAGAATATTATTTAAATGAGCCAGATGGCCAAACAGAGGTTTATTTAAAGGTTATATCAACTTCCTTAATAGTTCTGACCAAATAGAATTAGTCAATTATTTTAGCAAACTCAGAAAAGTTGTCAAATTGGGAATGTGTATTGGAGATAAAGGACTAGACAGAGAGACTGCTTCTTAATCACTGGTGCAGAATTCCACAACTATAATATTAATAATTGTGTGCCATCAGGTCAATTCTGACTTTGCTGTTGTTTTTATGTGCTGTCTAGTGACCTGACTTAGGGGGGCTCCCTGGGACTGTTTAGCTTGCCCAGGCCGACAAGTTACACAGGCTGGT
This sequence comes from Furcifer pardalis, assembly GCA_030440675.1. NCBI lineage: Eukaryota > Metazoa > Chordata > Lepidosauria > Squamata > Chamaeleonidae > Furcifer > Furcifer pardalis. The sequence continues at coordinate 156,512,010 of CP126893.1, forward strand.
TCATATCCCAGAGGGGCTGCAATGGCTCAGTGGTTAAGAAGCTCGCCTTGTTAGCTGGAAGGCTGGCAAGTTGGCAGTTTGAGACCCAGGTACTGCATGACAGATTGAGCACCAGTCTCTGTCCCAGCTTTTGGAGATGTGAAAGGAGCTTCATTTGGACATTCCCTGGGTGGAGTTTTCCCTGCAAAAATCCTTTTAACCCAGAATAATTTCTGACACAAAATTATTATCCCAGGAGGAATGGTGGGACAGCCCAAGGACCTCACTCACTAGGCTATCTGGCCAGCTGCCCCAAACGACAAGTGCACTTTTCTAGCTGCCTGATTGTGACCTAAGAGATAGGGAATAAAGCAGGAGTTACATCTGAGAGCACAACTACAGAATTAGGCTATAAGTCAGTGGTGCAGAACACAGTGCACTTTAGATGTTCCCAGAGAGTAACCCCTAACATCCTCCAGTGTTAACTAGGCTAGCTAAGACCCGCTGGAGTTGCTGTCCAGCATCAGAAGAGTGACAGGGACTTCCCCACCCACATCCTGCTGAAAATCTAAGCAATCTTACCTGTTTCTGCAAGGCACAGGACTGAGAAGATGATCCCACAAACAGCAGCCAGGACTGGATCCATTGTAACTGCTCCTCCACAACTCCATCACCAGCAGATCATAGCAGTTCCTGTGACCAGACTGGATAGTTTTATGGGCTGGAGAATGCATGGTTGCCAATGAAACTGAAGAGTGTTCCCATTAAAATGGAGATTTTGCTGCCTAACGACATGGAGTGTGTCAAGTGGTGATAGAGACCGAGAGAAAATATACTTAGTGCAGTGTCATAAACAACCACTCACCTCACATCCTTGTTTCTGATAAGGCTAAAAGCTTTTCAAGCCAGGCATCTCCTGTTCCCTCCTGTATCTCTCCATCTTTTCCTTTTTATCTTGTAAAAGCAATGGGTAGACTAGAGTCTCCATCATTAGAGGTTTCCAAGCAGAGGCTAGTTGGCCACTTAAGAGTTAGATGGACATTTTAGCTTTGATTTCCCTCTTCTGCAGGAGATTGGGCTCTGTGATCCATGGGGTTCCTTCCAGCTGTACTAGGATATGATTCTACAGTATCTTCTTTAAGAAGATAGAATCATATCATGGACATGTGACAGGCATGCCTCGACACTTGAGTGCACAGAACACCAATAATAATTACCATCTATTTGTTTCACTGGAGTTAAGTACCATCTCCACAATAACTTATAATGTTTTTCTTTTATCCTTATACCCATGGATTTCAGTATTCTAATGTCCCATGTTAGTCTAGGAATTAGTACTTATTTCTTCTCCCATATCAAAATTCCTTAACAATTTAAGCAAGTCCTCTTAACTTTCTGCTTTCAACAATAAATTATAACTTTTATTTATACCTTTCATTACATTGTTTTCACCTTCACTTTTCTTTTGTAATATTTCTTCGTATTTCATAAACTGTCAATATTTGCCATTTCTTTTTGCCTAGTTCTTTGCCCTCTGTCTTAAATATAGTTTCCCTTCACAATTTTCATATTATTAGGATTTGCTTGTAAGATGATCCTATGCCATATTACAATCCAACATGCTCCAAAGAGCAAAGAATAACTTTGCTTATGGGTTACAGTTCTTATGGGCCCAATGGCAAAATGAACAGAAGACGAACCTCTTCACTGTTCTGATTCCCAATGGTCATGGAGGCAGAAGAGGCCATGCCAGATGGACTGGCTGTGAAGGCCCACCTTGATAATATCTTCAAGGCTGCTGCAGTCCATTGCAGTCTCGGTGTCAAATCCTGCATGTCTCATTTCATACGTGCCGCAGGAGGTGGCTCCGTGATCATAGTGTTTGGGTCACTTCATGGAAAGATGAGATCAACCTTAAGCAAATTCACACCAATGACATTTTTCCTGTTTGAAAATGATCTTTGGGCGAGGGGGGGGGGAATGTATACTCAGGCACAAGTAGCTGCCAATGCTGCCAGTTCTTATGAAACAGACAGCCCAACCCAACAAAGGCCTTAAGAGACAAATACATTTCTAAGAATGAAGAAAATTCATCATTTCAGCCACATTTCACTCCAGGCGATTCCCTCAGGGCGTCTTAAGCTGTACTCTTCCCTTGATTTGTGTGAATCATTGGAGATGCCGTGAACTCCATGAGACCGACATGTGATTTGACTGAAAACCATTCATTTGAATATAATTGGAAACACTCACATGGATGCCTCCCTGAATAGACACCCTGCCAGTAGCTAGCAAGTGCAGCATTGAGTTGGGGCTAGGGATTCACCTGTCTGGGCGGGGATGGGTGGAAGATTAGCTTCCCTTGCTCTGGTACTAGGTTATGCACTACCATCCCCTCCATAGGCCTTGGAAATGTAAATTTAAATCAACATGGCCTGAGTTTTTAACTACATTTGTATTTTGCCTCTTTATTTCATGGTGGTGGGCGCAGCGTCGGGTGAAGGTGTGTGTTGAATTAATTAAATAACATTGATTATATAAAAGGGTGAAACTTCACAACTAATCTGAATACCAACTAGGGATCTTCTGCTATTTCCAGTTGTAAAAAGCCAGATTGATTTGTATACTTATCTATTATGCTAACCAACCATTCTGTACCTCTGTACCTGGTGTGTATAAATTGATGCCATGAAGTCTCACGCTTCTGTCTGATGAAGTTGACTTAATCCAAGAAAGTTAACATTAAAATACAAGCAGTTAGTCTTTAAAGTGCCACAGTGATTTTTGTCTTTTTGTTTTGCTTTATTTACTCCGCAATTATATAACACTCTTCTGCTATTATTCTTTTGACTTACTGATCTCAGAGGAACTTGACATCAACAACTCTGTTCTGCTCTTGCAATCACAGGCCTATGGATGCCTTTAAGGAGTCATTCCATATCATATTTGATTTTCCTCTTTCTCTGCTGCCTTCCATCTTTTCCAACAAACTGAAATTAGCATCAACCAAAGTCAAAGTGGGGCCTAAAAGCTGCTGGTACAAAACAGCCACCCGCACCCCCATCATGCAGGATTGGAAAAATGGTGTCTGGCCTTTGAAGCTGAGAGAAGGTGACCTGGCCCCCAGCTTGAAAAGGTTGGGAATCTCTGCATTAAACTGACAAAACATAGACACCTTTGGGTGAATTCTTTCTGTAGTTCCTCCTGCCTGATCTAGTGTGAGAAAGATAAGTCAGCAAAACAAGGTTGCTGTTGCACAGGGTATGCCCGACTGGGGTTTAAAAATCCCACAATCTTCAAGGAAGCGCTTTGCAACCCCATGGACCACTGCACGCCAGGCACCCTTATCCTCCACCATCCTTCACAGCCCGCTCAGCTCTACGCCCATTGCGTCAACAATTCCATCTAGCCATCCTCTGCTGCCTTTTCCTTTTGCCTTCAATCCGTCCCAGCATCAAGCCCTTCTCGAATGAGTCCTCTCTTCTCATTTGGTGCCCAAAGTACTTTAGCTAGATATTTCCACAAGTATCCATAGAACTGTGGGAGGCTAATGCCAATTTGAACTTGATGTCTTTAGAAAATATGATTAAGCTTTTGTCTCCCCACTGGTCTATTTGTTGCGGCTTCCTTAAAAAAGCGACTAGAAGGGTTTCCATCAGATTAGAAAGTCAGTTTAAGGAACGTGTGAGCAGAAATACAGGATTTGGCCAGACTGAAAAATTCAAATCAAATGGCTGCTTACCTGTTCAGTATGTTTTTAGCATCCTAAGAAACATGGGAAGGAAGAAAGGGGGGAGGCAATTTATGAATATGGCATTCTAAAAGGAAAAGTAGGCAGGCTTAAGAGCCAAGGTGGTGAGCTGGAAAATAACTCCTATAAGCTGTAAAACAGATACAAGCTGTAGTCCAAAACACCAAAGGTTTCTACTCCTTCTTGAAAAATAATGGCTTCATACCACCGCAATACATACTTAACAATTTTGTAGGGATGTTTTGTATTGGTTAGATACAGTATTTATGTTAAACCAATTTTGGGATGGACTGTGATGAATGCTTTTTATTGTAATAAACTCTCTCCCAGTTCATATTTCCCGACTAAGTTGAAGTAGGGAAATTAATGGCTGAACTGAAATCTCCACAGATAGGTGGAGGAATGGCATTTGGGTTTCCTTTGCAAAGAATATGCAAGACCAGAGTGGTGACTTGGAAAGAGGTTACACTGCACACAACTAGTTTACATTCTTTTAATGCGAGTTGTACATTTTGAACAGCAAAATTCTATGCATCACGTTCTGGCCCAGAGGCCTCTTTCAACTGTAAAGGTTACTAGTGGAGGAGATGACTATGAACTTTGTGCCAACATCAGCTGCAAACAGTTCCTAGGGATGGGTATTCATGAGGAAAACTTGGATGTAAATTTTTTTTAAAAAGCAATGGCAGAGCTTTGTGACAGCTTTACTCACACTCACACAGAAGCATAAGTTCACCACCCATGATTATGCCAGGTTCTGAAGAACTGTGGATGATCTCTCCATAGATCAGGATTTCTCAAGGTTTTCACGCCATGGGCCCGACAAATCCTTAGACAGCTGAGTGGGCCGGACATGTGATTTTCCCTCTGCTGCAAATGTGCGGGCATTTGCGCATACCTGGGCATGCCTGCTTTCAGTGTTGTCGCCACAGGCCGGATGGAATTGCGTCGGGGTCTGGCCCACAGGCTGTAGGTTGTGAACCCCTGACATAAATGATCAAGGTCACTTCCTTGTATATACATTAGGGATAGGATTTTGGGGATTAACAAATTCCCCAGTCCTATAATTTGGCAGGAACTCCCTCACCCAAGCAAAATTATGGGACTGGGAGCCATCAAATTAGCAGGAGAAACCTTACAATGATTTTCCTTAATAAACACCTAAACCTGAGACAGTTTTCAAGAAGCATGGTGGATGCTATGTGACCCTTGGTGGGGGCAGGTGGGTGTTCTTAACCGTTCATAGCTCACGGTGAAAGCTGCCACTGAATCTTTCCTGGAAACTCAATTAACTTTCAAGGAACATCCATCAGCCCAGTCAAGTTCCTGGAATTTGACTGCTGACCTCTGGTGTCCAAATGGAGGTCGTGCATTGAGGATGACAGATCAGTTGTCACAGAATTTGGTGTCAGAATTTTAGGAACTGTCCCATATCTTGGTCAGTGTCTGCTCTCCTCAGACTTGTAGTTAATCCATCAGATGGGTGCAAGGTCAATTCTACCATTTCTCATCAAGCAGCCCTATTAGGAGGCAATCCTTGTGTCCTAGTCATCTTCTGGAAGGTTGACGTGGCCAGTTCTATCCGTTCCAACTCTGAGCGAAGCAAAGAAATCTGCATGGAAAAATAATAAGTTAAGGAGATGGGCTATCTATCACTGTAGATCAGGGGTTTCCAACCTAAGGTGTCCACGGTGCCATTTCATGTGCCCCCACTGCCCCTCCAAAATGCCTGTCCCTTTGAAGCTGTTGGGAGAAAATGGTCACCCCATCGTGCAGGCAGGGCAAAATGGCCATCCGGCCCTAGAAGCTAACTGAGAGAGCATGACCCGGCCCCTGACTTGAAAAGGTTGGGAACCCCTGCTGTAGATGACGCATTATCGCTATGATTATTTGACCTATTTAGGGAATAAATAGACAAACTCCTGCTGTGGAACTTGTGATAGTTTGTTTGTTTATTTTATTTGATGCATTTCTTTTGATTACTATTAGTGAATTACAAATTTATATTTAATGCATTTTGTATATCACCCATCTGGGAGACTTTTACCACTTCATGCTATCTATGAAGTATTATTGCCAGCAGACAACATAATTCCAGTTCTTCTTGCATTATATGACTGACTGATTGCCCAACTGACTACGGCAATTCGTCGTTGCCAGGTATAATGCCCACCACATTTACACCAGCATAATATAAACATGCTGGCATAAACAGGATTTTGCCCAATATTTTGGAAACATTCCTTTAATGTTTGGTGGCACTTAAATTGAACTGTCTCCCAACCCATCCACTTCCACAAAGTCATAAATCAGGGGCTCGGTCACGCTCCTTCAGGCAGTTGAGCAGGCTGGACTTGTAGTCCCCCCCCCCCCCCAATAGATGCTGCCGTAAAATGCCTCTGCAGCTGTCATAAACGTGTTTACAGAGCTGTGGGCATGATTACAGCTGTTGTAAATGCATCTGCATCCACTTTCAGTGGTTCAGGCCAGATGATTTGGCACCGTGGGCCGGATCCCAAGGGTTACCCACCCGCCATAAATAATTGCTACCTTATGCTGATGGGCTGCTTTGGCTTTTGGGGAGACCCGCTCCTGGTATCTGACCCCTTCAACCTGTTCTATGAGGTCCGACAGCTGCTGATCCAATTTCTGTTGCCGAGATGCTAATCTGAGGAGCTCCTTTTCGGGGTCAACCCACCCCTATAAGTGAGAGAAACATCACAGGCTTGATTTAATGCACAGTGCAGCTGAACGATACCAGCCTTTTCCTTTCTTCACTGCCACATCTAGGGCTGGCCTAGGAGAGTTGCTGCCTGAGCTGAAGAACAAGATAGTGTCCCACCCAGGGGATGATGGGCTTTGTGGAAGACCACCATATGGTGAGGAACTTAGTTTGATATCTCCCATTTGCCCCTCCAAGCTATAGAAATGGTTAAAATCATTCTAAGTGTCTCTGTGTTAAGATACTGAAATATGCTTATGCTTGGGGAAGCACACGTTGACTGAACAAAGGTGCTTTTCCATGGAATGAATAAGACAAACCAGGCCCCGGGGGGGGGGGGTAGCATTTGGCAGGACATCTTATGTTCTTAGGTATGATGTCCTGGAAACAGCTGTTAGACAGAGTGGGTGGCAGTAAGTGAGGTATTTACCAAGCCTTGTGACAGAACATCTTTAACCTTGACTAGAGATAGAGTGGAGAGTATCCTCCAAGTCTTGGCTATGATGTCTGGAATGCAGCTCAGAGGGTAAACAAAGTAAAAGAGCAAAAAAAAAAAATGTTGTGGCACCTTAAAGACTAACCCCTGTACTTAAATAGGAGCTTTCGTGGATCAAGTCCACTTCGTAAGAGATAATAGTGAGGTCTCGTGGCATCCATTTTTACAACTGACAATAATGGGAAATCCCCGGTTGTTATTCAAACCTGCTGCAAACCCTGGTTGCAAAACAAACTTTTCTTGCAAGCTGATGCATCACATCCAAAGGATGGATGCAACAAACATTGTGGCATTACACCAGGGGCTCCCAAACTTTTTGCACCATAGGCTGGTCACGTTGTTCCTCCCACCGAAAGCGGAAGTAAAACGTGCCCATGCATGCTCGAAACACTGCCATAAATGCACCCACGGCTGTTTTAAACAGTATCCAGTTTATGACAGTTGTGGGTGCATTTACAGCAGTGTTTTGCGCATGTGCAGGTGCATTTTACTTCCACTTCCGGGAGTGGCAAGGACACCACGGGCCAGTTAGGTCAGCCAGGGTTGGCAACACAGAGGGAAGCCCCTTTCCTTCCATAGGTGAAAGATGACTGGCAGCTAACTATTTCTTCAGGACTGGCCATGGGCCGGTACTCTTGACCACACCTGAAGGCAGCAAAGCTAGCTGAGGAACCACAGAGCTCCTTTTTCTTTATTGCCACCCTCCTGCATCTGCAGGCTCAGACATTTTCATTAATCCTAGCACTGCCCGTGCATCCATCCCATAGCAACACTATCCTATTCATTTTATTATTTATTTATTATTTAAATTTGTAAGGCCACCCACTCACCGAAGTGACTCAGGGCAGCTCACAATGCAACTTCACTTCATTTTACACAAAAGACCTGACATACCATTAAAAATCCTACGTAAAACACATTATAAAATCTATTATAAAATCTTTGTAATAAAATAGACAAATAAACATATAAAACCTGTTACCTAAGAGTTGGCTAGCAATAGCAATCACACTTTTAGACCACTCCATAGCAGTTAGTGCACTTGGTTCCAAATTTAATCAGCATTGTGCTCCAACATGCTAGGTGCTCATTTTACTGACCTTGGAAGGCTGAGTCAACCTTGAGCCCTGGTCAGGATCAAAATCACAACCTTTTGGTTGCAGGACAGCAGTTTAACCACTGTGCCACCAGGGCTCCTACTGCGCCACCAGAGCTTCATGTATCACCTTTCCACCTGAAACTGGCCAAAGACTTCCCATTGTCCATTTCACCTATTCATAACTTTTTCTTGTCTTTATTAAGGAACTTGATGCTTAGAGGTGCTCTGGTTTAGTCCTTACCTGCAGATCCACATAGACATCAGTGTGATTGTTTGCCCTCTGAACAACACAGCTTTCCAGCAGCTCTGCTCCCCCCACTTCAGGAAGCAACTTCAGAGACCCAGCCAAGGACAGAGTCTTCAAGGCTTCTTGATAGTTCTCATATATGGCAAGAGGAGCCGCCTCCGGGCAGACCACATACACTAAGAGACAGGGGGGGAAATTTCAAATGCAAATTCTGGTCTCGGACAGTCAGTAAAAGGGCCAGGATTAAATATATCCTATGTGGCGTATGATGGAAATGGGCTATGATAACAATATATTCACACAGAGAGCACAATATATATGCAAGCAAATGTCTCTGTTTGGACCTGCTGGTATTATGGCAACTGCTAATAAAAAAACACGTTTATCCTCTGAAAAAGTAAACTGTTCCTTAAATGGGAAAAAATAATATATATCTTCTTGTTTTCAATATTGTTTCTTCTCGCAGTGCTAGTCACTGATGAAGACGGGAATGAAAGAGAGAACTAGACACCATTACAATAACTGTTCTGTCTTAAGGCTGAAAGATCTTTTTAATTCTTCTGTGATGATACCTTGGGAAAGCGCTCCTTATGTGGTTCAACAGATGCCCATTTGTTATACACACTCTCTGTGCATGTTCTACAGTGAGGACACATTTTTACCCTAGGAGACACACTCCTAGGAATAGGAGGAGGAGAATGTAGTGGAGATGCTTCTCCATCAAACCAACAGACAGACGTGTTCCAAATCTACAGAGAGACCATAGAAGATAGTGGTCTTTTAACCATAGCAAAAATTGTGCCTCTCTCTCTCTCTCTCTCTCTGTATAACACAATTACAGTAAATGGGACACGTTCCCTAAATAAGAAGAGCCCTGGTGGTGGAGTGGGTGAACTGCTGGCGTTGTAAGTTCGATCCCAACAGGGACCAGGTTGACTTAGCCTTCCATCCTTCTGAGGTCAGCTGGGGACAAAATGCTAATTACCTTGTGAACTGCCCAGAGATTGCACTAAATGCTGTGGGGCGGTATAGAAGTGTCACTGCTATTGCCAAACGCCTTCCAAGGGCTCTCACTGAATAAACCAGGAGGAGATCCCTATTGGCTCTGTTCACTAACCAATTTGTAGTTGGGGGAAGGTCTGAATGGAAAATGGCCTCCTCTCAGGACCTCAAATCACACGGGTGATTGAAGGAGGGGCTGGGGGGGGGGGTGTATTTGGACCACAGCTTGCAGGAGTGAAAGAGTCCGGAAGTTGTAAGTCTCAGTAAGTAATTTTTCTCCGCAGAGCCATACAAGTTTCTAGTTCCATGATAAACACTGTATCTGTCCTGTTGTAGTCATGGATGACACTTATGAAAAGAATTCAAATTTGCTCTTCTTCTTCTGACATATCTGATTTCGAATATAGGCGATCCTCATGGCAATCAGTCATGAAGACTATTCTGAGAATATAATACAGTGGCCTCCCGTCTGCCTTCTGCATTGCAGCATGGCCCCCGTGCTACAGATCCAGTTCTGCGAGTCTCTTTCTGGGCCTGAACCCTTTTGGCATGTGAAGTTCTCATCAGCTCCAGGCCAGTATTGATGAAGCTTCTGCCCTCCGTCAAGTGGATTCAAGTAGGATTTAATCCACTTGGAGATCATCACCCTTCCCTGTGGACTTTGCCAATGCCGCAAGTCCTCAGGGTTCTTACACTAGTTAACTGCCACCCAATGCTCGGCGCTGAGTCACTGGCAGTATGGTCTACTCTATAACCATTGCAGGATAACCTGACCAGACTTTGAAGAGCCACTATCTAAGCCATTTGCTATGGGTTTGGGTCCAAACTTTCCTTGGCTCACATGTTCAGCATGGAAGGGAACTACTCAAACCCAGTAAGAAATAAGTAGCTGCCTGCAAGGGGTATTTAAAATGACCTCACCTGTCGCCCTTGCTTTACCCAGCTGGTATGTTCCCTTCAGGAAACGCACAATTCGGACAACTTCTTGCACCAACAGGAAGTTAGCCTCTTCCTCAGGATGACACCAGTGAGCCTGGAAAGCAGAAGAATGGTGGAAGAGAAGGACATACAGCACAGCACTTCAAACACAATGAGAGAAGAGAGACCAGTACTGGAACTCACTGAACGCTACTGACTATCAGAAAGGAGGAACGGAGCTATGAAGACAGAGCTGTGTTTGCAATAGCAATTACACTTCTCTCCCGCCCCATAGCGCTTAGTGCACTCTCTGGGTGGTTTACAAGTTAATTAGCAGTTTTGTCCCAACATGCTGGGTGCTCATTTTACCAACCTGGGAAGGTTGAGACAACCTTGGGCCCTGCTCAGATTGAATTCACAATGCTTTGGCTGCAGCGCAGCAGTTAACCACTGCACCACTAGGGCTCCTGTTTGCCATGATATCAGACTGTAAACCAAACCAAACAAAAAGACAACTAAAGTTGTGACACCTTAAAGGTTAACTGAAGAGCAGGCATTTAGGAAGTCAGCCTCACATGGGCATGACATGCAGGGAGAGGAGTGAGCCCCAATTCACTCGGAAATCTCTCCCCTCCCCTTCTGTTGGAGCCCCTTCTTTTTCTTTTTAACTTCAGAGAAAAGGTCTTACCAGGTGGTCTTTGCTTGGGTATCTGGCCAGACAGATGCTGGGAGGTGCCTGGGGCCCTGTCCTGGGCAGGCGCTGCCACAGCTCTTCCGTCAAGAATGGCATGAAAGGAGACAGGAGACGCAGGGCCAGGTCTGCACAGCTATACAATGCCTGGCGGGTGGAGACGACCTGGGCTGGATCCTCACTCCTCAGGACTGGCTTTGTGCACTCCTAGGTAGGGAGCAAATTATTATTATTATCATTAACTCACATTTACTACCCCGCCCCAATCGGGTAAACCCGACTCTGGGCGGCCTACAACATGAATTTAAAATCACAAGTAAATATAATATAGTAATAGTATTTAAAATCTCAAAACCTTAAAATTTATAAAAGATTAAAATGGTGCAGCAAATAAAACAAAAGCATGAGGGGTGGCTGTCCCTTAAATAAGCCAACCTATGTGGGATCCCGTGTTACTAGGCCCCCATACATGCTCTGCCAGCCAGGTCTTTAAGCCTTTTCGGAAAGGTAAGAGCTCTGCCTGTAGGCGCAGTTCCGTTGGGAGAAGGTTCCACAGGGCCGGGGCAAACACAGAGAAGGCCCTCTTCCTAGTGCTAGAGAGATGAGCCTCCCTAGCCGATGGGATAACAAGAGAGCCCCTCCGATCCGCCCTGGTGGGACGGACAGACGTTCTTAGGGTGACGCGGTCTCTTAAGTATCCTGGCCCACTACCATATAGGGCTTTAAAGGTAATGACCAGCACCTTGAATTGCACCTGGAGACATACTGGTAACCAATGCAGCTCCCAGAGCAGTGGTGTGGCACGAGCATAACGCCCGCACCCCATCACTACCCGGGCCACCGCATTTTGGACCAGCTGCAGTCTCCGAATGGTCACCAAGGGCAGCCCCATGTAGAGCGCATTACAGTAATCAAGTCTGGAGGTGACCAGAGCATGTGTGACCATGAGCAAGGCGTCCCGGTCTAGGAGGGGGCGTAACTGGCGTATTACATGAAGTTGTGCAAAAGCCCTCCTGGCCACGGCTGCCACCTGTTCTCCGAACAGTAGTCGTGAGTCCAGGAGGACCCCCAGATTACGCACCGGGTCTGTCTGGGGCAGAGCTGCCCCATCCAGAACCAAAGCTGGTAACTCCCGAGATAACACAGGGCCCCTCACCCATAGCCACTCAGTTTTGCCGGGATTCAGCTGTAGCCCGTTGTCCCCCATCCAGATCCTAACAGCCTCCAGGCACCTGGAAAGGACTTCCACCGCACCGCTTGGGTCCCCACGGGCCGAGATGTACAACTGGGTATCATCTGCATACTGATGATACCTCACTCCGTGGGAACGGATGATCTCTCCCAGCGGCTTCATGTAGATGTTAAATAGGAGGGGAGAGAGTACCGAGCCCTGAGGCACCCCATATTGTAGGGGCCTAGGGCTGGACTTCTCACCCTCCAACCATACAGACTGGGTCCGGCCCCTCAGAAATGAGGAAAACCAGGACAACACAGTGCCCTGGATCCCCAATCCTTGGAGCCTTCCCAGCAGGATACCATGGTCAGATACAATCTTGGCATAGTTTGGAGAGAATAATAATGCCCTTTGTAGACAGAACTCTGAGGGATTCAACTTCGCCTCCGGACTTTCCACCGGGCAGAGAGGCTACCATAGGCTACCGCAGCTGTGGGATGCCAGGGCCATTCCATCGCCAGCTCCTCACCCTGCCCTGGCCAGCTTAAACGGATGCTGTGGGGACTGGATTCTTTCTTTTTTGGACTTCTCTTGGACTTTTCCCAGCTGCCTTCTGTAGGATTTTGCTTATAATCATTGTGGGACTCAGTATATGTGATTTTTTTTGCTGTTGTTTTTTTGTAATACTTTCTTGTAACATTTTATTGTGATATTAATACTTTTGGATTGTTACTGTGTTATTGATATTTACATATTTTGTCTGATACTGTGATGATTGTGATTATAATAATGTGAAATTTGTGACTGTTGTGTTTTTTTTTATACTTTGTAAGCCGCCTAGAGTCAGGTTTACCTGAGTAGGGCGAGGTATAAATTTGAAATGAAATGAAAAAATGAAACTTTGTTTTAAGCATATCAGAGAATAAACAAAACAAAAATGCTGTAGCACTTTGAAGACTAACTGTTGTATTCTAATGTTAATGTAAGAGAACTTTATCTCCTCAGTCTTGCCTCCACTGAAAGTCTCACAGAAATACAGAATTTCTCCATTGCCTGATGAATCTTGACTTAAATTCTTTTGTATCTACAGATAGGGTGGGTAAGAATTTTTTTTTTTTTGGGGGGGGGGGAGCAAATCTTCCCAATGACAACTTCCACAATCGCTTACCGTTGGTTGTACCAGTGCAGGAGTTCTCAACCTTTTAAAGCTGCGGGCTGGGTCATGCTCCCTCAGATAGCTTCTGGGGCCAGACGGCCATTTTGCCTTTCCTCCATCACATGGCACTTCCTGGTGTGGTGGAGGCGGGGGGGGGGGACATGAAATGGTGTTGTGGGCTGCATCCAGCCCACAGGCCACAGGTTGAGAATCCCTGTACTGGTGTGAATGTGACAGCTTCCACAATCCCTTGCCGTTGGTTGTACGTACGTACGTGTATGTGTTCGTGCGTTGCTACTGAGAGTAGCCAGCCAGATCATACACACAGACAAAGTTTTCCCGACCTCTGTCATAGGCAAAAGTCCAGTCAGAGGCAGCTGGGATCTGAAATTGTAGGAAACTCACCAAGAAGACATCACAAAAATCATGCAGCCAGAAAAGATGGACTGAAGAGGCAACAGAATGCAGCTCGTACTTCTCAAACCCCTGGGCGCAGTCATCTGCTGTGTGATAGAGCCTGCTGAGGATCCACTTCTCCATCGAGGAGCGGGGAAAGACCTGGAGGAAGGAAGGGAGAAATGTTTTGATTTTGTAGGATTTCTCTCTCCTCTTTCTTTTGTCATGAAACTCAAGGCAGCACATGGGTGTTTTTCCCACCCAGGAAATGACCAAACTGCAAAACTATTTAGTTTCAGCAAAGTTCCTGCATCACGTTATCTCAGACTATGCCCTGATCATCACTCAGTTGCTACTCTTATTATTTAGTTGTGACATTTACTTCCTACCTTTCTTGCAGAGAACTTAGGACAATGTAACAGGGCTCTCCTCTTCTCAACTCTTTAAACTCACAATACCCTGGTGACTGGCCCAGTAGATTTCCAAGGGGCACTAGAGACTTGAACCAAGCTCTCCCATGTGGTTACCCAACACTCTAACCCAGGGGTTCCCAAACTTTTTGTGCCACAGGCCAGTCACGTTGTTCCTCCCAACAGAAGCAGAAGTAAAATGTGCCTGTGCAAAACACTGCCATAAATGTACTCGCAGCTGTTGTAAATGTGTTTATGACAGCCAAGGGTGCATTTACAGCAGTGTTTTGCACATGCACAAGTGCATTTTACTTCTGCTTCTGGAAGTGGTGAGGGCAGCATGGGCTGGATGATTTGGTGGCATGGGCCAGATCCGGCCTGCAGGCCATAGTTTGGTCACCCCTGCTCTAGCCCCACACCACACCTTCATCCAAAACCTACTTCCTCCCAAGAGACACATAGGCTGCACGGTACCCATCCCTGCTCTTCCATCGGCACCAGTAAGTGGCCTTCCTCCCACTTACCTCTTCTGGATCCAGAGGGACAAATCCTTCACCCAAGGCAGCCAAAATAAACTTCAGGGCATTCCACACTTTGTTGCAGAAGCGATTGGCATGCTCCACTGTGGCCACATCCAGGTTAATGCCTTTGCCTAAGGTGTTGTGCATTTATTGGTGTAATGAAAACAGTTATATAACAAAGAGTGGAAGAGAATCTTCAAGCACAGTTAAGGGCACGCTACATACTCAACAAACTATAAATGTATTGTTTAAAGTCACAAATTGTTATTGTCTGAAAACAATAAATGTATGTCCCAGAGTAATGCCTGTTTAAACGAATAAGTTTCTAGAAGGCATTTGGTGCTTTCCCTGGTTGGAGAGCGTGCCTCCATTTTCAAACCACTAGCTCTGTCGCAAGATTGAACCTGAGAAATGTACGGAGCCCTTCTTTCTCTTTATGCTGGGCAATACTTCACTTTCAAGTTATCTGTGTTTTATGTGCCATCATGTTGCTTCCATTCTATGACAGCTTTATGTGTTAGTGGTTGAAAACCAACAGTAAGTCACAATTAGAGTATGTCCACTGAATCAATGGAACTAAAAAAGGAGTTAACTCATCAAATCCTAACTGATCCAATTGGTCTCGTCTAGCAGTGACTTTCCTCCATACTTCAGCCAAAGACTTTAAAAAGACACACAACGATTTTCTCAGGTGTTGAAGACTAAGGGCCATTGTTTTGTTTACCAAGTCAATATTTTTCAGGTCAGATCTTGCCCTTTTCCCATTATTTTCAACTTTTGTTAATATTATCTATCTTTTCTACTGAGTTTTGTCTTCTTGTGATATGCCTGCCAAGAATTACACATAAATTAAACCACAGATTTATTAATGTTTCCTACCAGAGAAGCATAAAACTGTCTCCCCAGATTTCATCACTATTGTGATTTGGTTTCCCTTTATTTTCTTTACAGTATTTTGTACAAAATATGTTATTTTTGAAAGAACCTCCCCTAGATAACTAAAAAAATGTGCAAATGAGCACAAATGAGTATTCTGGAATCTCCTTTCAAGGATCATAAGGCAAACAACACCAAACTAGAGCCAGGATGGTTGAAACCGAGAGACCCAAGAGAATGCCAAAGCCTTAAAGGCAGGGGTCCCCAACCTTTTTTGCACTACGGACCAGTTTCATGCTAAACAATATTTCCACAGACCAGTAAGTGGTGGTGGTGGGACTGAATGGTGCATTCACACTGCCCGCAGGGGGGAGGCAGAGCCCTGCCATAGTTATGCAATGTGGAGGAGGGGCCACCTGCCTCTCTGCTGTGTCTGAAGCCAGTGCTCTCGTTCTGTTCACCAGGCAGTCCCGGAGGAGCACGTTGACAGCAGAAGGCTGCCATCAGGGAGATTGGAGGAGAAAGGCCCTGCTTCTTACCTAGTACAGAGTATGAGCAGAGAGCGAACCTGAGAGCATCCGTGCCACATTCGGGAATTCCTTGAGGGAAATTGCGCTGCTGAGGAGGAGCAGAAACAGGAGGGAATGAGAACATCCAACTGGTGCCACGAAAAATATTGACAGCAAGCCTTGGGAGATGGGAGGGAAATGAATTTACCTGGCCTTCCATAGCAATGGTGATCTCTCTAGGATCCAAATTACTATTCTGAAGCTTCTCCTGAAGGAGCTGAAGCAGGAGAGAAAATAGATGACAAGTAACAGCCGGTAGTAATGGGCCTGAAACACCAAATAAGTAAATAAATAAACTCCTCAAAAGCTATGCTACCATCATGGTCAGAGATGGCTGTAGCTTCCGGGTGTATCTACAGGACTACCATATGCTCCACTCAAAGAACCTGAGACTAAGCTGAGAATCATGAAAACCCCAGCTATGGAGGCAAATTGTGGGAACTTTGTTTTTCTCCTGTAAGAATGATTGGTAATGCAGCAGAGATATACAATGTTACTTTTCATGGACAATGTCACATCAGGTCGCACAGGAATCATGTAAGTGCCAAAGTAAAAACTACAGTAAAACCCCGAGTTACAAAGAAAATCGGTTCCACGGCCTCCTTCGTAACTCGGGTTTTTTTCCCGTAACTTGAGGCATCCCCATAGGGGGAGCTACGGCGTGAGTTGGAGCCCAGTCCCACACTTGGGACTGGGAAGGCACCAGGGGTGAAGTCCAAAGAGCAGAAAGGCTTTTCCGTTCTTCGGACTGGCTCATTTCACCCCTGCAGTGCCATCCCAGCCAGATTGGAGGCTGGGAAGGCACCGGGTGTGAAGGAGAAACCAGTCCGAAGAGCGGAAACATCTTTCCACTCTTCGGACTTCAAGCCCGGTGCTGTCCCAGCCTCCGATCCAGGGATCCAGGTGCTTGCCTTGCAGAGGGGCAAGGGAAACCCTCCCGCCCTTCACAAGGCAAGCGCCTAGAGTGCTGGGATCCAGGTGCTTGCCTTGCGGAGGGCGGGAGGGCTTCCCTCCTGCCCTCTGCAAGGCAAGCACCTGGATTGTTAAGGGCTTAGTGACTCAGGCAGCTGTCTTACGGAGGAGGCAGGGGGTCTTCCTAGCCCCTTCGCAAGGCAGCTGCCTGGGTCACTAGGCTCTTAGCGAAGGGGCTGGGAAGATGCCCGCCTCCTCCTCAAAACAACCAGCTGGATCTCTCCCCCCCCCCCCCCCGGTACTTTTCCAGCCTCCAATCTGGCTGGGAAGGAACTGTGGGAGTGAAACAAGCAAGTCCAAGGAACAGAAAAATCTTTCCGCTCCTCAGACTTCACCCCCTTCCCATGCCTTCCCAGCCTCCTATCTGGCTCGGAAAGCACCATGCGGGTGAAACAAGTCCAGTCCGAAGAGCAGAAAGGCTTTTCCACTCTTCGTGCTGGGCTCAACTTTACAGAAAACCCCTTTTGTAAGTTGGGTTTTTTTTCGTAAATCAGTACACCAATTTACAAAAAAAAAAAAAAAAACCACACCATTCGTAACTTGAGGCATTTGTAGCTCAAGGCATTAGTAAATCAGGGTTTTACTGTATTCTGTTCATAAAACGCTAATGTGTGTGTGTGTGCGGGGGGGGGGGGATTAGCCTCCCTTGAGATTCTAAGGCAGGGGTGCCCAAACTACGGCTCGTGGATCCACTTACAGTGGCAGCAGTCGCACTTTCTCCCTGTTGTCCTGAACGTGGCTGTGCATGTCCCCAAGGCAGCAGAAACCCCTGCCAAAGTGGATCGCTACCTTGTAAAAAAATTTTTTGCTGCATCCCCTCTTTGAAATCCACTACGTTAGGGACCTCGTGGCAATGACTACATTTCCCAGACTCCCTCAGTGCTGCGGGCCAAGGGAGTCTGGGAAATGTAGTCATTGCCATGAGGTCCCTAATGCCTAAGATTTCAAAGAGGGGACACGGCAAAAAATGTTTTTCAAGGCAGTGATCCACTTTGACAGGGGTTTCTGTTGCATTGGAATTAGCAGATCCACGTTCAGGACAACAGAAAGTATGACCGCCACCATGGGCGACGCCAAAAATGTAAGCAATTGGAGCAACCTGCCTCCGACCCCCACACCTGTGTGTTGGGGGCAGGACCAGACTGGCTAAAAAAAGTTTGGGCACCCATGTTCTAAGGAAAGGGCAGTGGAAGTACTTTTGGAACTCCCAAGATAAGGCTATAGCAAGCACTCAGTGAAGATTTATGCTACCTGAAGAAAGCATAGTAAAACAAATTGGGTGCTCAGCGTTTAAAAAAAATTCTTGGTAAATTCTGACATTTTGACCCACTCAGGGATCCTTCTGGGAGCCTCAAAGAGATTGAGCATTTTCCTGAGGTAGACCAGGAAGAAATGTTGAGCATTGCTTTCTCTCTTCTCACAGATTTTCAGTAAGTGACTGAGTTTAATGATCCTCTGCTGATTATGCTTGCATTACATTCTCACAAGATATACTGCACTACGTCAAATCAAAGAAGCTAGAAAATGGTATTGAACGCAGAGACATTATTCTAGGGTTTGGTCTGGTCCTGTCTTTAATCCACTGAACAGGAAGTACCTGCAAGGGGGCACCATGAATAACATCAAGAGGGTTGATAACATTTCCAAGAGATTTACTCATCTTTCTGCCATGAGCATCACGGACCATCGTGTGAAGAAACACCTGAGTGAGGCAGCAAGAAAGAGAGAGTAAGAAATGGGCTTTCAAAGCATTCTGGCTGACCCCTAATCATATCCCAAATTTACCAAACACAACATTGGTTGACTAAAAATAACATTCAAGCTAAACTGTAATTATTCCTCTCAGCTGTGTGTTGATAAGGGGCCATTCAAATACCACATGACCATTTTGGTGGGGGGAAGGGCTTGACCAAGTCACAGAAAGTCATGGGGGGGGGGGTTTCGGAATGAAGTCACATGACTCCAAAAGGGGAGCGAATACCTTTCTACTTTTGGATTTCCCTGGGAGTTTGCAAGTAAGAAATGTGCTGGACAAAGCTAATTTTCCATGCTATTTCTCTTATTTAGCTGAGAAACCGCGTGATTTGGGGGGGGGGGGAGGTTGTCAGTCAAAGGTCACGGAAAGTCACAAAGGAGGATCAAAAGTGGCCAATTTTAGGTCATGTGGTATTTGAAAGATCCCTAATCTAGCCACAATTAGGCAATGATCAAGAAGTGTTGATCCAGAAGTATGCTACAAGATTTATCAGCATTTTGCTTAACTGTTTCTGTGGGATCTTCTCATCTTGCTTTGGGGAAAACAAAGTACAAGATTTCTCATGACCAGCTGGTACCTGAGGGAAAGGTAGTTCTCCAGTTAGTTGTTTTCCCAGCATCACCATCCGGGCTACCCAGAAGAATAGAAGGTCACTTCCTGTCTCTAGAAGGCTGTTGGGGTAGAACTGCTTGAAGTCTCCCATCTATGAGGAAAACAAAGGTGCACCTTTCATTATTACCACTCAACCGAAACCTCTCACTTAATAGGAGCTCCTTGAATATCTCCCTTCTTGCATACCAACCACATGATCATTTATGCAGGAAAAAAGTGTGTGGCCTTCGACTGCAAACAGTGCTGGACTTTTGCAGCACCCAAGGAAGATACAGGATCAATGCATGACCTTAAAAAGTCACCTACACTACAATTCCCAGAATTGAAACTGAACTTATGACAGGAACCTGGGAGATCTGGATTGAAGAACCTCTTTGAGCTTTATCTCAAAGCATAGTTTCAAGACAGCCACCTGGCCCCAATGTCCAATCTGTAAAATGGGCATAATATTAATCCTATATGAGGAAGCCATGAAAGTGGGAAGAAAAAAACAACCCTTCCTGGCAGGAAGGTTAAAGAGAAAGTACGCATGAGGAGAGTTTAGTGAGTGTTAAGACTGTGTCTGTGAAGAGTAAACTAGAAATTACACTTCCACATGTACATGCATATACATAAGTCAGTGGACATACATTCTAAGTGCAGAGTCCATTAATGGCTCCACATTTGGTGGGTTGGAAAAACTATGTTTTGGATTACATTTCCCAGAATCTGGCTCAAAAACCAGTCATGTCTGACTCTAAGGGGCGCTGCTCATCTTTGTTTACAGCCAAAGTGCCAGCGCTGTCTGACCTGCAGATATTTCCAAGGTCATGTGGCAGACATGACTAGACACAGGAGCACACGGAATGCTGTTACCTTTCCCACCAAAGTGGTACCTATTTATCTACTTGCAATTTCATCTTTTCGACCTGGTAGATTGGCAGGAGCTGGGCAGAGACAGGAGCTCACTCCGTTGTGCAGCACTCAGGCCTCAAACTAATGACCTGCTAACCTTCCAATTCTCAAGTTCAGTGTCTTAATCACTAAACCACCATAGTCTGGTTCCCAGAATCTACTAGCAGACAAATGGCCTCAGGGATTCCAGAAGCTATAGTCCAAAAATGTAACTTTCCCAAGCCCTAACCTCAAGATCTCTTAGCGGCCCCTTTCACTCAAGACTGCAGCCACGGACTCTGTGCTGATCCTATTTTACTCACCCTACCAAGAGGAATGCAGTCAAGGGAATAGCAGCTTCCTCTTCCCATTGCTCCCGTCAAACCACTTAGAGAGGGCAGGCAGGCAGACAGTGCCAGAGAAGACAAAGAGTAGCATGAGGAGAAACAGTGTGAATAGAGCGATGCCATGGCATGGCTTTCACCCAGCCTCAGAAAGGCCAACCCAAAGCAAGATATGAAGTCTGTTCATTCTGGAAACATCCACTACAACCTAGTTAACCAATACAGCAAGCTGCTTTGTCCTTCATGAGGCTCACTCATTCACTCACCTCCTGGGGCCAGCCCAGTGCAGCAAAAGGAAAGATGCCGGAGGAGAACCAAGTGTCTAAGACATCAGCATCTAAGGGGGGGAAAGAGCAAATGAACATTTGATGCTGTTTATGTGTTTTTGAAATGCTTTGTATGAAATGCATTTTGTAATTTTTTTGTTATCTGATATTTTGTTATCTGATATTTGTAGCTGTGATAAATTGTTTTGTTGTGACTCCCGCTCATTTTGTAACTTTGACTGGGGATTCCTTGAAATGTTCTTGTTTTTGATACTTTGTTATTTGATATTGTAACTGTGATGTATTGTTTCATTGTGAGTCGCCCAGAGTTGCTATAAGCAATTGGGGCGGCATATAAATCGAACAACAACAACAAATAATAATAATTTTACAGAAAAATGCAGGTTCACGTATTAGCACTCAAGAGTGATAACATGACTAGGAAGAGGTAGAGATTAGGAATGTTGGTTTTATGGACTACCACTTCCTGACTTTCCAGCTAGCATAGCCACATCCATGGGAATGGCTTCCCAACAGACAGAAAAGGTGTGGTGGGTAGCCTCTGAGCCGAGCCAGAGGGATCGGCTAGTGTTGCTTATCAGTATGGTGAAATCAGGGGTGGAGAATATACACTTACTTGGCTTTTAAAAAAACCCACTGTATTCCAGTGTATCCACATTAAAGATAGAAGGCCCATGTGAAACATCTCAGAAGAAGTATTATTTTGAAGACTACAGCAAGCAGTGGCTAAAACACTGAGCTTGACGACTGGAAGGTAAGCAGTTTGAGACCCAAGTGCTGTGCGATGGAATGAGCTCCCACTGTCTGTCCCAGTTCCTGCCAACCTATCAGTTCAAAAGCAAGACACTGAAAGTAGATAAATAGGTACTGTTTTAACTGGAAAGGTAAACAGTGTTCCATGCTCCAGCATCTAGTCATGCCAGCCACATGACCACAGAAACATCTGCAGACACAGACAGTGCTGGCTTTTTGTCTGTAAACGGCAACAAACACCACCACCCTAGAATTGGGTATGACTAGCTTTCAAGCAAGGGCAACCTTTACCTTTACTAAGTATAAGAATGCCTCTGCTGCTGTGGCCAATGACAGCGGTAGGCCAAAGCAGCAGCAGCAAAAATAACAACATTTCCAGGCTCTGCTTTCTCATGCTAAGCCAGGCAGGGGAATGCCTTCTTCCCCATCCCAGAATGCTGGGGCTGTTAGTTTACCTCTCGCTAACTCCAGAGACTCTTCTGATCTTCCCAGCATTCCTGCGGCTTTCCTCCGAGCTTCAGTTTCTGTTCTAGCCACTACCCAGAATCCATCACTCTCTTTCTCCTGCATTACCAAAATTAAATTAAATTAAATTAAATTAAATTAAATTAAATTAAATTAAATTAAATTAAATTAAATTAAATTATGATTAAGTACCACTGCAACTGGGGTGAGAACAGACAAAGATTCCTCCTACATAACCAACCCTATGAATAGTTGGCTTGGACTCTTGATAGGTTAAGACTCACCTCCCCAAGGTCACATGACCCAGAAATTGTAACTCGATAGGCTGGAATCTGATGACCCCACCATAACTGGCGAGAAATGCACCAGTCCCTAGGAAGCCAACAAAAAAATTGACAATCATTAGAATTTAAAACAGGGATTCTCAACCTGCAGCTTGTGACACCATTTCATGTCCCCCCCCCCCCCGTCTCCACCACACCAGGAAGTGCCGTGTGATGGAGGAAGGGCAAAATGGCCATCTGGCCCGTGAAGCTATCTGAGGGAGTGTGATCCAGCCACTGGCTTAAAAAGGTTGAGAACTCCTGATTTAAAATAGGCAACCACTATTCTACCACTATCAGACTGATCTAGAAAGCTGATACCATAAAACGGTTGGTCAGAGTCTTGGGAGACTGAGAGATTTCTCAGGCCAAAAGTAGATGCTGCACTGAGGGAGCTTTTCCCACAACAGTTTTTTAAACAAGTTATTCATTACGGACATCCTCATCGACCAATCACAAGACACAGTCAGGTGAAAAACAAAGGCAGTAAAAAGCTGAATTGGCCCTCATCTTACCCAATACTCAACAGCCAGGTCCTCCAAGTTTTCTCATGAAATTTAGGAGTGAATTTCAAGTGCCCAGATTCCACTGCCTTAAAAGAAAAATGAATAAATCAGATTAATTCAAAACAGGCAGGTGAAAATCTTTCCAAGAGCAATGAAATCTTTCTACCCCAACTGGAGTTAATCATCTAGCCATTATACCAATATCAGCATCAGAACCATAACCGTGGGGGGGGGGGGGGCTCCAGAGCTAACAGCCCCCCCCCCAAACCCCACCCTGTGATGCCAATGTTATATATGTGAGTGCATGCATCGGATAACATTAAAAACGGATAACACTAAGACTTGTGGAACCAAGTTTTAGCGTTATCTGAGCTTTTACTGTATTACTGTACAATATAAACAAATCTATTGATAAATCTGTGAGGAAAATGAAGACCTCCAGCAAAGATGGGGGGGGGGGGGATAGAAAAATGTAAATGTTTGACTAATACTGTGATATAATAAAGGCATACATTTCCCAAGCCCCCTCCTTCCTGACAATGTTTTATAAGTTTGGTTCTTAGAACTGTGGCATCAACTGGAGTTGCATCAGAATGTGATAGAAAAAATGTTACCTCCAAGGCCTCACGTGCCATTGCTTCACATCGGACAAACCACTGGTGCTTCAAGAGGGTTTCAACCACATCCCCGGAGCGGCTGCAAGTGACAGAGAAGCAAAGATAAAGGGTCACTGCAGGTTTCTTCTCACCTCACAGAAGCCTCAATCTGAAGTGGTGACGTCTCAGAGAGTTATGGTTTTGGGGGTTGTTTTTTTAGCAAAACATCATCAATGTAATGGTGACATTCAGCGATGTAAAATAAATCATGGGGCCCTGCCTCAAAAAGTTCACAGTCAGCTTCTTCAGATTTTTTTATCCCACATTTTCTCAACTGGGTTCTAACCCATGTCTAACTGAATCTTTCATTTAAAGAGTTGAAATGTTCCAAATTATATTGTAAGGAAAATAATCAACAGAAACAGGAAGAGAAAACCTAGGTGGGACACCTAAGGGAATTGCCACTAAGGATACCAGCAAGAATATAGGCCCCAATGGGAGAAAGCAGTCCTTCTCCATCTACTCAACTGTCTTGGTTTTCAAGCCAGGCTGGGGAATGCGGAAAAACTGAATTAATTTGATTTATTCATTTTTCTCTTAAGGTCATGGAATCTGGACATTTGAAATTCACACCTAAATTTCATGAGAAAAATCCCCATTCACAAAGCCTCATTGACAGAGAGTAGGGAAGCTCATAAAACCTCAACTCATGGCCAAGTTCACCCAGAAGATGGCGTGTGGGCCATAAAATAACTGGTCACATAGCATGGCTATTACTAGCACTAAAGTTGGCAAAGTGCAGCTCTTCCTACAAATGAGTCACACATTCCTTGTATATGACCCCCTTTTAACCGTTAGCCCAATCCTGTTGTTATTTACACCAGTAGGAGACAAGCAGTGTAACTTGCAATAACTCATTGTTTGGCAAGTACTGTAACAAGTTTCCACTTTGCATTTTGGGCACCCACCAAAACAGCAGGCAGGCAGGAGCCTACAAATCCAAAGCAGCCATTTCTTAATCGCCCATAAGAAATTGCTGCATGTTACACTATCTTCTGTAGGTATAAATAGGATTTCAGCTACTGCATCCTGGACCAAATCCTATGGCACTGAAGTCTACAAGTTGTATGGTGTAGACAAGAAGCTTGATTGTAACCCTAAGATGAAACTTGGAGGGCAGCTGTGGAGAAAGAGCAAGTGTTATGTGATAGTTAAGATAAATGCTTGGCTGTTACCTGCAAAGAGGAAGCAACATGGCGTGTTCTTTTGTACTCCGATGGAGGCTTCTCTCCTTCAAAGCAGCCATCACCTTCTCCCGCGCAAGGAACCTATTCAGCCCCTGTCAGAAGCACATCTGTATGATTACACAGACTCCTGGTGGCACCATAAGGCAGCTAGCAGTTTTATGATGATATACATCCCGGGATAGATTTCAAAAACAATTTAAAGCTTTCCTGTTCAAGGATGCCTTTAATGATCAGTTGACCCTGTGTGCCCACAGACGCAGGCATTTTATTTTACTTTTCTTTCTGATGTACTTATTTGGTCATTTTATTGTATTTTGTTCTTGTTTTATTCTGTTATTTGTATGTGCACCATCCAGAATGGGAAATATCCCAGATGGACAGTATAAAAAAATGCAATACATATATAAATTTTCATAGGCTTGAATATACTTTTATTACACACATATGTCTAACACAAATGTGAGCATAGTGTGGCCCTCCAGATGTTGTTGAACTAATCCAATGAGCCCTGGTGGTTAAATGGCTGTACTGTAGCTAAAACGTTGTGAGTTCAGTTCTGACAGAGATCCAGGTTGACTTTGCTTTCTATCATTCCAAAGTCAGCAAAATGAGTACACAACATTTTGTAGGGCAAAATGCTAATTACACTGTGAACCGCCCAGAGAGTGTACTAAGTGCTATGGGGTGGTATAGAAGTGTGATTGCTATTGTTAATTGCTATAATCTCCCATCATCCCTCACCACCGACTCTGCTGAGAAGTGCTAAGACCCGAGTTTGCCCACCCTAATCTAACAGCACCAGCTCAACATGAATAAGACAGTCTGATAGCAGGTATGATGAAAAGACTGTCATAACAATTACACATGAATTCACTTCCTTTCCTTTAGTGCCACTGTTGAATCTGCCAAATTATTTGGCTGCATCCCTCAGGCAGGCCCTGAGCTAAGGAAGGTAACAGATATGTTCTGTTTCACATTTTGTGATTCAGTACATGTTGCATCTATATAGACTGAAAGAACAATGCTAATATTAACAGGCTTCTTTTATGCCTCCGAAGTACCTATGCTAACTCAACAATGCAGTTAATCACTGCAACAAGATTCCTTCAAAGTAAAGGTGCCCCTTGCTTAAAAGCCAGTCATACCCAACTCTACGGTGCGGTGCTCATCTCCAATTATAGCCAAAGAGCCAGGTTTATCTGCACATGCAGACATTCATGTGGTCATGTGGTAGACATGACTAGACACCAGGGTGCACAGAACTCACAGAAGGTTGTCAGGAGCTGGGACAGAGACAGGAGCTCTCTCCATCATTCAGCACTCAGGGTCTCAAACTGCTGACCTGCCAACTTTCCAGTTGCCAAGTTCAGCGTCTTAACTACTAAGCCACCGCAGCCTCTAAGAAGACTCCTTGCACACTACTAAATGCAAACCTACCAGCCAGAACGGATGCTCTTCCAAAGGCTATTCTTACCTGAAGCCATTCTCCACATTCTGCCGTCATTGTTCCGTCTTCTGCAATAACTGAAATAAATGGTAGGCCGTGTGCGCGAACCATTTCATAGTCTGCATGGCTGTGCCCTGGTGTGACCTTCACAGCTCCTGAAAGATGGTGTAAAATCATGAGGAAAAGCATATGTATACCATGACACCCCCTGGCTCCAGAGAGGGAGGGAGGGGGCCTTCTCTTACCTGTGCCCATCTCCCGTTCCACCGAAGGGTCAGTAATAACAGGAAGGAGGCGCCCGGTGAATGGGTGGCAAATTCTCCTGCCATGGAGATGCTGGGGGATGGGGTGGGGTGGGAAATCAAGTAAGATAAAGATCAATCAGGATAGTTGCAATCAGCACTCTCTATTCATTAGAGAAAGAAATAATAATACTTAAAAAAAATATTATTAGAAGCACTCACTGCCAGTAATATTCTATTACTGAAGAGGCTCCTAGCCAACTGACATAGGAATCCACCTAATGCTTAGTCACGAATCGATTTCACCCAGAATTTCTGAGGCTGGGTAGCTCAGGTAGCAACAGCACTTACACTTGTATACCATCCCATAGTGGTTAATGCACTCTCTGGGCGGTTCACAAGTTAATTAGCATTTTGCCCCCAACATGCTGGGTACTCATTTTACCGAGTTTGGAAGGATGGAAGGATAAAATCATAAATCGGGACTCCTTGCTCATGATCACACACGCTCTGGTCACCTCCAGACTTGATTACTGTAATGCGCTCTACATGGGGCTGCCCTTGACGACCATTCGGAGGCTTCAACTGGTCCAGAATGTGGCTGCCTGGGTTGTGATGGGGTGTGGGCGGTATGCACATGCCTCGCCTCTGCTTTGGGAGCTGCACTGGTTGACGGTTTGCCTCCGGGTGCAATTCAAGGTGCTGGTTATTACCTTTAAAGCCCTACATGGTAGTGGGCCAGGATACTTAAGAGACTGTCTCACCCCAAGAACATCTGCCCGTCCCACCAGAGCGGACCAGAGAGGCTCCCTAGTTGTTCCATCGGCCAGGGAGGCACATTGCTCTGGCACTAGAAGGAGGGCCTTCTCTGTGTCTGCTCCAGTCCTATGGAACCTCCTGCCTACGGAGCTACATCTCCAGACAGAGTTGTTGCCCTTTAGGAAGAATCTAAAAACATGGCTGGCAGGACAGATATGAGGTATGGAAGGTATAATGACCCCA
The DNA here is from genome assembly GCA_030440675.1 of Furcifer pardalis. Taxonomy (NCBI): domain Eukaryota; kingdom Metazoa; phylum Chordata; class Lepidosauria; order Squamata; family Chamaeleonidae; genus Furcifer; species Furcifer pardalis. Next base: position 156,539,442 of record CP126893.1, read on the forward strand.
GCACATTGGATGAGCTAAGCCCCTCTCTTTCTCTACTTTTAAATTAGTAGTTGTAGCACCTGGTGTGTTTTTAATCTGTTTTTAATCTTTTTCAGATTTTAATTTTAAAAGTTTTAAGGTTTTTAGATGGAAGCTTCCACTTCCTAATCCTGGGCCCTATCTGCCCAGGAAGGAAAAGACTAACGTCCTCTGGCCGAAAGGAAGAATGGATTTTAGCTGTTTGTGTTGTGTGTGTTTTGTTGTTGTTTTGTTTGTTTGTTTTTTCCTAATTGTAAACCGCCCTGAGTCGCCACGGCGAGTGGGCAGTGATAGAAATCTAAATAAATAAAATAAATAAATAATAAGTTAATCTTGCGGCCCTGGTCAGGCTCAAACTCACAATGTTTTGGTTTTAGTATAGAAGTTTAACCACTGTGCCACCAGACCTCACTGGTAGGTAGAAGTCTCTAGAGCTTTTATGGTGCAGTGGCACCTTCAACTTTGTTCTGTTTGAATGTTTCTTATAGTACCTTTACTGCTTTCCCATAAAACAAAATAGCAAGCAAATCAGGCCTCCTCAGAAGAGAACGTCAAACCCAACATGTGATGTGAAAAATTGATGTTGAAACGTAGCTCTCAGAATCTCCCAGCCAGCAAGTCCAAGTGTAGCTTTACAAACCCACAAGTGACTTGTTCAGACTCTGAGTGTGACTACTAAGAAGGCCCTTGTCTTAGCAAAGGCAAATCATTAGGCTAGATGGGACAACCAAGGGAGCTGGAAAAAGTTACTTGTGGAACAAAATTATCCAGAATCCCTGCATCTGAATTGTCAGAGAAGATACTATGACAGTTCAATCCAAAAGGTCACTGTTCAAAGCTACATCTCCACACCAGGATTTATGTTTCTCTCTACAGACAGGTCTCTTCTAGATTCCAAGACTTTGGCAAGCCAAGATCTTTTTGTAACTGGAGTTGCTCTGCTTTGAGCCCAAACTGTCTCCATGCCCAGAGCATGTGGCCTACCACTAAGCAACAATCTCTTCTCCATAGGAATCAAGAATAGGGCAGAAGTGCCTTACCGTGTACCGTGGGTCATCCGGATGAACAGCCACAGCCACATCTCCCAACATGGTCTCCAGACGGGTTGTGGCAACAGGAAGCTCCTCGCCTGCCCTCGGGCAAGAGATGCAGCATCCAGGGAGGAAAATGTTGATCAAAAGGTTGTTTTAGTCAGAAAGACAGCTTACTTCTGAGAGACTGGAGAACACTTAAAACCAGTATAAACAAGGATAACAAATAGAGGAAGTATTGCTGGCAATATACAGTAGGTGGCTTCATTCTGTGTGTTGCTGTTAAGTGCCATCAAGTTGAAATTGACTTTCAGTGACCCTATTTGGGTTTTCAAGTTAAGTGAGATTATGTAAGGAGTGAATTTTATTTATTTATTACACTTATACCCTACCCATCCAGGAGATTTTCCTACTGTGGGCAGCTAACAACACAAAACTCACACTTTAAAAACAGTTACACATTTTAGAAAATACATACAGTCAAACCTCGCATAAAGAGCATTTTGCTTAAAGAGTAACTCGCTTAAAGAGCAGAATTTTCTCTGAATGTTTGCTTCGCTTAACAAATAAAACCAACCAAAAATTCGCTTAACAAATAAATTGGGGTTTGCAGTACCCCCCACAATTGGTCATTTACAATGGTGTTTCACTTAAAGAGCAAACTCGCTTAAAGAGCAATCCTGTGGAACGCATTATGCTCTTTAAGCAAGGCACCACTGTATATAAATATACAGTACCAAAAACACACACACACAAAACTATTGATGATGGAAAAAGACAAAATGAAATATCTAAAGCTCAGCCATTGGCAGAACATTCTCAAAAACCTCTTTAAAAAGGAATGATTTCAACTGTTTCTTTAAGCATAGGCAGAGATGGGACCTGGCAACATTTAAGAACATATTCCCTGCTATTTTGAATGTGTTGTTTTAAAATTTAAGTTCTCTTTTATTTTAAGGGAGTTGGTCACTACCGTATTGTCTGTTCTTTGTACATGGGTGGTGTTTCGGGTTTGGGTAGGAGTTGAATGGTCTGTTCCATATACCCACCCAGAGTAGTGGCTGCCACTGCTGGGGTAAGTAGACAGACAGACAGATAGACAGACAGAGACAAACATTTGTTTCAGCTCAAACTTGCTTGATATTGTAAACTCACCCTCCTCTCCTTCTACCATGTAGGCAAAGGTTTCCAAGACCCCAAAGGGTACCTTGCCCTGGACGCCAGGCACCGAGAGCAATGTCCGTCCCTTAAGTGGCCTGTTCTCCACCTGCCAGAAACACACTTTGAAAACAACTTAGCTGAGACGGGGGTTTTCCCACCCTCCACCCCCCAGCGTGATCTCTTGCCTGCCCCACTCACCTCAATGTCCGAAATGGCTGATCGCAAGGCACACGACCAGTTCACCAGGCGTTTGTCCCGATACACCAGGCCTTGCTCGTGCAATCGCACAAAGGCCTCAATCACTGCTTGGGAAAAGCCCTGCAGAAGGAATGGAAAGTTTTCCAGTAAAATGCTTTCTAGATGCCAATAAGTGCTTATAATATTACGACTCTTGAGGACTGCAGTGGCTTAGTAGTTAAGACGCTGAACTTGATGACTGGCAGGTCGGTAGGTCAACAGTTTGAGCCCTGAGTGCTGCATGACTGAGTGAGCTACTGTCTCTGTCCCAACTCCTGCCAACCTAGCAGTTGAAAGCAAGAAATTACAAATAGCTAAATAGGTATCATTTTGGTAGGAAGGTAAACAGCATTCCATATCTAGTCATGCCTGCCACATGTCCACTGGGATGCCTGCAGACGCAGACAGCGCTAGTTTTTTGGCTGTAAATGGAGATAAGCACTGAACCCTAGAGTTGGATTCGACTGTTTTTGAGACTTGATTACTGTAATGTGCTCTTCATGGGGCTGCCCTTGGTGACCATTCGGAGGCTGCAGCTGGTCCAGAATGCAGCTGCTCAGGTAGTGATGGGGTGCGGGCGTTATGCTCGTGCCTCGCCACTCCTTCGGGAACTGCACTGGTTGCCAGTATGTCTCTGGATGCAATTCAAGGTTCTGGTAATTCCCTTTAAAGCCCTACATGGTAGTGGGCCAGGATACTTAACAGACCGCATCACCCCAAGAACATCTGCCTGTCCCACCAGGGCAGATTGGAGAGGCTCTCTTATCATTCCATCAGCTAGAGAGGCGCATCTCTCTAGTAACAGAAGGCAGGCCTTCTCTGTGTCTGTCCCGGCCCTTTGGAACCTCCTGCCAACTGAGTTACGCCTACAGACAGAGCTCCTGCCCTTTCGGAAGGGCCTAAAAACCTGGCTGGCACGCCAGGTGGGGCTCCAGTAATACGGGGTCCCATTTTGGGTGGCTGATCTGATGGAATAGCCACCCCCCTCTCTCTTACTCTTTTAAACTTTTAAAAACCTTTTTAACCTTTTAAATCTTTGAGGGGTGTTGTTGTTGGTTTTTTTTTTTTGCAAATGTATAGTTTAATTATTATTTTTTAAAGTTGATTTGGTTTCTGGGTTTGTGGGGGTGTGGTGGGATTGTTTGGAATTTTTTATTTTGATTTGTAATTATGATTGGGGTTTTTTGATATGTTTTTGATTGAATTACATTTGAAGTGTTGCTGAAATGTTTTAATAATGTCTTGATTTTGTAATTGTGATGGGGAATTTTTTGATATATATGTGTTATGTGACACTTTGACATGTGATACCTTAATATGTTTTGTCATGTGATACTGTATTGTATTTTTTATGTTGTTAGCCATTCTGAGTCGCTTTGGCGAATAGAGCAGCATACAAATCCAAAATACAAATACTGTACAAATCTATACCTGTACTAAATGAATTAATGTTGATATTTTTTGATATTGTCACAAACAGAGGTACAAGCAGCAGGCCTCTGCACCTCTTATACCTGGTTGCACCTCTCAAGGCATTGACACCACAAAGGTACTTTAGATATACTCCCTTTGAGGCACAAAAAAGAACTGAACCCATGACTAACTGGCTTCCAGATGAGTGCTCCAGGCCCAAGTGGTACAGCCCTACTGCTCTTCTTCTAACAATATGTAGAACAGGGAAGTAAGTCTTATTTCATTCTCATAGACATGACTTCACAAGAGTTTTTGTGCACGTTTTTACATCTTGGGACTGGGAGATATAGAAGGAGCCTCCCTAAAGAATGTGATGGCATCAGCTGAACAACCTTAGGAACTATATAGGCGAGTGCCCCGCGCGCGCGCGCTGCTCACCTCCGCCCAGCTAGCTGTTTGACGGCTAGCTGGGTGGGTGGCTGGGCGGGCGGAGGTGAGCAGCGTGCGCGCGCACGCGGGGCACTCGTCAGGGGTAGGGGGCGGAGAGCCCCTGACGGCTAGCTGGGTGGGTGGAGGTGAGCAGCGCGCACGCGCTTGCGGGGCGCTCGTCAGGGGTAGGTGGCGGAGAGCCCCTGACGGCTAGCTGGGTGGGTGGGCAAGCAGAGGTGAGCAGCGCACACATGTGCGCGCACGCGGGGCACTCATCAGCAAAAAGGCCGCCTTCTGCCTGGGAAGTCCTGCTTCCTAAGCCCAGGCAGAGAGAGGCCAAAGTGGTGGGGACATTTTGCCGCCCCCTGAAAGCCGCTGCCCGGGGCAGTAGATCTTGGGTCTAATTAAGTTGGCCACCCCTGCAGTATAACAATATAATGACAAGATATAACAACATAATAAGAAGAAAATTCAATCCTAGCAGTACAAAACAATATATATGTCTGTTAATCTAATTCTTCCAATAGTCCAGTGATGACAAACCTTGGAACTCAATCTAGTTTTTATATGTGCATTTTTCTCACTTAATTGTAGCTTTATGCAGACCAGTAATGTTAACATCTAATGAATAAAATGATGACATTTCAAAGGGAGGAAGAACTTAGGAGGGAATTAGTAAGTTGGATAGGAGATATTGGCAGTAACCTTTCTTCTTTTTACAATGCTGGATCAGACTGGGATTGTTTCTCAATGCTTCCTCTCAGATAGATGTCACCTAGTCTCACAGAAAATGTGGTTAAATAGGGCTCAAAATACATGGACTCACACAGCTGGATTCTAGGATGCCACAGTGTCAACTTGACTTCCTAATCCAAGATAGGTTTAAGAATGAAAAGGCAACTGGCTTCCACCACATTCTTTGAAGAGAGATTGGGAGATTACTACTGTTCTAAGGCAGTTATCATGCCTTTGAAGAATGTGCCTCAAAGGATTTAAATGTAATAGTAAAAGATGCAAAGAGTAGTAACCTAATGGCCTTGAGGTGTTAAAATGGCAGCCAGTTGAGAGTGCTGGAAGTAGGTCCATAGAATCAATGGATATATTGAGAGTCAATTCCTCTATAAATTCAATTGATTCAAAGAGGCCTACTCTAACAGCAATTTACTTTACCATAGTAAATTGCAATTAAAGTAAGTGGCTCAAATGGCTAAGATGCTGACTGGAAGGCCGGAGGTCAGCAGTTCAATTCCTGAGTACTGCAAGATGGAATGAGCTCTTGTCTTTGACCTAGCTCCTGTCAACCTAGCAGTTTGAAACTAAGAAATTGCAAGTAGAAAAATAGGTACCACTTCAGTGGGATGGTAAACAGCGTTCCGTGTGCTCCGGTGTCTAGTCATGCCTGCCATATGACCACGGAAACATCTACAGAAGCAGACAGCGCTGGCTCTTCAGCTTTGAAACAGAGATGAGGACTGAACCCTAGAGTCAGATATAACTGGCTTTTAAGCAAGGGAAACCTTTACTTTACTTTTATGAATCAATTGACTTTTCAGAGAAGTTGACTCCCCAGACTTTAAAAATTCCATGGTTCTGTACTAGTGCAATTTACAACAGTAATCAACTAAACTCTGGCCAATGTTTATGATTTTTTAACTTAAGAAATTCAATTCCAAAAACTAAGTCATCCATGTTACTCCAGCTTTATCCTTTCCAGTTGAAAAAGATCATGTATACAGTACAATCATTTTCAAGCTATAAACTTCTCCATAGAGTTTCCCCGCAAGTCTGGGGTTTATCACAAGGGCTGCAGTGGCTTTAGTGGTTCAGATCGCTGAACTTGATGACCAGAAGGTTGGCTGGTCAACTTTTTGAGAGCCAATCCCTGCATGACAGAGTGAGCTCCCATCTCTGTCCAGGTCCTGCCAACCTAACAGTTTGAAAGGAAGAAATTGCAAGTAGATCAAATTCCCCTTTTGGCAGGAAAGGTGAAAGTGTTCCTTGCACTCTGGTATCTATTCATGCCTGCGACATGACCACGGAAATGTATGCAAATGAAGACAGTGTTGGCTCTTTGCCTGTAAACAGAGATGAGCACCGAACCCTTTAGTCGGATACGACTGGCTTTCGAGCAAGGGCAACTTTGGCCTTACCTTTCTTCACACTATAACAAATCTAGATGGGAAAATATGTGATATGACCTATGCCTTTGTAGTAGGGACAAGCCTTGTTTTTCTCTCCCTAAAACTTAGGGCTGAGACAGCATAACTTAGCAAATGAGCTTGGGCCACTCATATTTCAGTATTTGTTGAGTGGGTTGCAATACAAATGTGACTAATAAATAAATAAATAAATAATGTTATGTTTTACTCACAGAGTCCATGGTGAAACAGGCTCGGTCCCAATCTAATGATGCACCCATCACCTTCAGCTGATGGAATATTTCATCTCCTTTTCTGATCTCGGGGGGAAATCAAAGAAAAGCTCTCATATACAGACATGTACACAAAAAACTATCATGTAAGTTTCCCACTTAGGTAGAACTGAACTGACTAAGGCAGTGTTTCCCAATCTTTGGTTTTTGGGCATAGGGCAATTCCCAGAGGCCTAAGTCAAATCTCCAAAGCACTCATCAGCCAATGTACTGACTTATTAGGCTTCTGGGAATTGACGTCTCCCTGTGGGGCCTGGGCCCCAGGTTGGGAAACACTGGACTAAAGCACTTAAGAAAAACATCTCAAGTTATTTTATTAGGAGTTGCCCTTTCCCCAAACCCTCAACCTGTCCTTCTCAGAGGAGGACCGGTTTTGGCTTCAGCCCTAGAACTTAACATACTCACTCCTCTTTCCACTTCCAGACTTCTTGAAGGAATTCCTCTCGTGTGAGGTCTTGTCGTAGGGTTTGCCTTTCCTTCCAGACCTTTTTTTCTACCATAGCCTAAGCAAACCCAAGAAAAATAGATCAGGATTTCAAAAGCAGGGTAAGCAGAAGACTTGAGGAAAAACCTCAACTTCGCATCATTATGTTCTGAGGCTGCAGTCATAAACACGTGGAACTAGGGAGTCCTATAAGTCATGGTGGAACCTGCTTCGGAGTAAACATCAGATCATATTTTGTGTTTTAGAGTCTACAGCTATGGAAAATGAGGCAACTACTCTCGGAAAGGCTTCATGCGGTTGTAAAAATGAATCCTGGCGGCGCAGGGGCTAGACTGCTGTACTGCAACCCAAAGGTTTGATCCCGACCAGGGCTCAAGGTTGACTCAGCTTTCCAACCTGACACTGGTAACGTGAGTACCCAGCATGTTGGGGCCAAAATGCTAATTAACTTGCGAACCACCCAGATAGTGCACTAAGTGCTATGGGGCAGTAGAGACGTGTGATGGAACAGAGTTTCTGCCACAAAAATCCTTTCAACCCAGAATAATTTCTGACACAAAATTATTATTATATACAGCAACACCTCAGATAACGTTTGCACCACACAATGCTAAAACCGTATAATGTTAAGGAATCTGGGGGGGAAATTGCATCACACAACATTAAAATCCTATGAGATGTATCACATAACATTCACTGAAGTCTGTGCCAGCTACAATGTATCTCTATGGAGTTTTAACATTATGCGATTCATCCCATAGGAATTTAATGTCATGCGATACATGTATCGCATAACGTTAAAAATCAGATAACGCTAAGACTCGTGGAACCAAGTTTTAGCATTATCTGGCGTATTACTGTATTTGCAATTTCAAATATACTATTATGAAAGTACTGTTGCTATTAGAAACAGTGATATAGCTTTAGCATCTGACAACTTCTTACGAGTCCTATTGGTTATTTGTTCAGCCTCTCAATCAATGGAAATAATCTGCATATCAAAAACCCTATTTAAGCTCTGTGATTCCCTAATAAAGATGGACACCTTCTTTGGACGCTGTTCCGGTGTATGAAAACCCTCAGTTTGTCCAAACCTTGCTGGTATCTTTCTTTTGTGCTTGAGATCACAACCTGAACCCTGGAAAATAGTGGGGAAAATTATTTGCTCTCACCTGTGTGGCAATTCCCGCATGATCCGAACCCGGAACCCACAGAACCTTATAGCCTTGCATCCTTTTCCTGTAATATTAAGAATTAAGACAAAAACACACTCAGATCTCAGCAGGTGGAAGAGATAACAGAAATGTTGGTGCTAAAAATAGAAAGGAAGGAAAACACAATCCAATGTAGTAGCACTTTTCTATTTCAGTATAATATTTTAATTCTGTTCCCTCCCCCCCCCCCTTATGAACTGGATTTTGAAAGCATCAATCAACACTCTAATTAAGAATTTGAGGCTATTCAAATGATGTTGGACTGCAGTTTCTCTCAGTGGTAGCCAAAATATCCGATGGGGATAGCCACAGGAGTTGCAGTCAATAAGTGGATGACTATGCCTTCTCCGTTTCTACTTTATAGGATTCGGCTATCTTTACTGTGAAATTGAGGGAAACAGAAGAAGGGGGCGGCAGAGGATGAGATGGCTAGATGGCATTGTTGACGCAATGGACACAAAGCTGGGTGGGTTGAGGAGGATGGTGGATCGGGGTCTCTGGTGTGCGGTGGTCCATGGGGTCACAAAAGGTCAAAATTGACTGTGTGACTGAACAACAATAACAACAACTCTTTGGTGTAAACCACAGACTATGACTTTACAATGTTTCACAGCTACAAATCTATGACTAAATACATTAATAATGCCTCAAAAGAAAAGGAAATTTTCGATCTAAAGCAGATTATGGTTGAAGCTATACAGTCAAACCTCGCATAAAGAGTGCCTCGCTTAAAGAGTAACTCACTTAAAGAGCAGAATTTTCTCTGAATGTTCTCTTTGCTTAACAAATAAATCGGGGTTCGCAATCCCCCCCCCCAGAAGTCATAATTGGTCACTTACAATGGTGTTTCACTTAAACACATTATGCTCTTTAAGCGACGTACAACTGTACTTTAAGAAACAAGAAAGCTGAGAACATTGATCTGCTTCTGTGTGAGAGAGATACAGCTCAAATTAATATACAGTATTCTTCTTGTCTGTAACATACCACAGAAACCTCTCGACAACCTAAAATACAGCTATTAGAACCACTGTATAAGTAACTGAAAGTGCGTGGCAAGTTATCATTCCTTGGCGGTGAAGGACCACATAATCATTTCCTACACTCTAAAATGTCACTTACCACCGTACCAAAGCATCTTCAAGAGCAACAGTCAAGGCATGGCCCAGGTGCAAGGACCCCGTGACGTTAGGTGGGGGGATAGAAAGAGAAAAGATTTCTCGTTTCCGATGAGGTAAACATTGCTGCAGGAAGAAGTAACAAGAGAAAATCACAATGGGAGGTCAGGAAACTCAAATAACCATTGGCTTCATTGCTTTCTCTAAGGTTTGAGAGAGAGAGAGAGATCTGCCCTCAACAGGCAGGTTGATGGACCTCAGTAATTAAGCCAATGTTGCTGGGAAACTGGCAACAGCATTAGAACCATGAATCTTCTCCTGTTCCACCCCAAGATCATGGCAAATGGTTTATCCTCCATGAACTTTACAGAACTGGAAGAGACAATTAGATGTCATCTAGTCTGAATTTCTCACATTACCACCGGGTCCTCAAACTACAGAATTCCATCCACCCACCCAATGGCTCTTCATCCATTACTTAAATGTTTCACAGTGAAAGAGACTCTATCAGCTCCTGAAGCATCCTGTACCACTATCAAAAGGCCAGTCATTACAGTGGACATCAAGAGGTCTTCCAGATACTGCTTGACTGCAATTTCTAAACTCTGTAACCAGCAATTCAATGGCAAGAACTAGTGAGAATCAGTTACTTGCTCATCTACCCATGTATTTCTTTGGAGAAAGGCTCTGCAGTTGTCCTACCTGGAGTTCTGGCTTAAAAAAGCCCTCCTTCACCCACCAAGAATACCAAGCCGCTTCAACATAACGTGGGCTATAGGAGGCAGGCAGCGTCCCTGAGATATCTGTGGAGGGAAACACAGCATAGAAAAGCTTCACTTAGAAGAAGTGAGGCAGAGCTTAATCTAGAACAACAAAAATGTCAGCATTTAGGAATTTACAGCATTTAGTTTTTAAGAGCCAATTTTTAGTTTTTACACTTGATAAAAATAATATTGACAACAATGTCGTATCTCAACCATAAGAAGATGGCATTAAATTTAGAATACAAAATATAACATGTCGTAGCGAAGTGGTTAAGCTGTTGTCCTGCAATTAAAATACTGTGAGTTTGATCCTGACCAGGAATCAAAGTTTACTCAGCCTTGCATCCTTCAGAGATCGGTAAAATGAGTACCCAGTATGTTTGGGGCAAAATGCTAATTAACTTCTGAGCCACCTGGAGGGTGAACTAAGCTATGGGGCAGTATATAAGTGTGATTGCTTTTGCTTTGTTTGTAGTTGTATAACTAAGACTGTAATGTGGAGTTAAAAATGCTGCTTACCTACATAGTTAAAGATAAATTGAAGAAAGGGGGGCTAGAAGAAGAAAACACCTGCTAATGAACAATCATTTCACCAGTTTAGGGATCACCCTGCTTAGGCAGGAGGGCATCTGGGTAGCCAAAACTAAAAAATTATATGAAACACATCATCCTTTCAAGGTATAAATATGACTCTTTCCCATAGGTGAGGAGCGGTGTGCTGCCATGCTCAAAGATCTACAAAAGGCTGAACATCGAGCCATGGCAGAAACTTTCTCATCACATAGGCACAGTGTGTCCAACAAAAAAATATCAGATACTTTTCTATTTTAGCTTCTTGTAAGATTATTTTGGATTAAATATAATAGCCAAAATGGGTAAGTCTAGCTGAAATGGATGAGCAAAATGCCCAATGTATTCTATTTGTGAACACAATATGTAAGATGGATTTAAACATGATTTCTTTCTCAGCTTTAAATGCCTATTGAAGATGTATATTTACGTATGTGCTTCCTAGTTAGTAATAATTGTGATTATCTGTTTGTATTAGTGTTTGAATTCTTTTTAAGTATGAAGTCTACCTGTCATACCTTTTTTTTGCCCAGGCACAGTTGGGATATTGTACAGGACTGTATTTTTCAAGGCCCTTCCCTTCCCTTGGCTTGGAGGTTCTTCCTGTGAAAAGTGAAAACAAAAGGCTGCTTTAAAAAGGAGAAAAGACATGATGCACATCAAAAAATATCTGAAAGGCAACAACACCAGGAAGGCAAAGGCCTACTGTTTAGAAGCTGAACACATAGTTTGTATACAGACTGTCTAGGACCATTTCCTGGCATCTTGCAACTAGGCCCTTGCTTATCAAGTACGGGACCGCAGTGGCTTAGCAGTTAAGAAGCTGAACTTGACGGCTGGAAGGCTGGCAGTTCAGCAGTTTGAAATCCAAGTGCTGCGCAACAGAGTGAGATCCTGTAACTTCTCTCAGCTCCTGCCAAACAAGCAGTTCAAAAGCAAGACACTGCAAGTAGATAAATAGGGACTGCTTCACTGGGAAGGTAACAGTGTTCCATGTACTCCATTGTCAAGACATGTCTGTCACATGACTGCAGAAACATCTACAGACACAGACAGTGCTGGCTCTTTGGCTGTAAACAGAGATGAGCAAGGGTGACCTTTACCTTATTAAGTATAACCTCTCACCCACCCATCCATCTAAACAAAAAGTTAAATTTACAATTTTAAATTGAAAACACAAAAACATATTAAAATATTTAAAATTTAAAAATAAGCGCAAAGGTGTTTTTCTCAAATCTTAAATTTTAGGAGCAACACCTAGGACAGAAGTTTGTTGAAAATGATAATAAAAACTGTTTTTCTTATACAGGTACAGTAATACCTCATATAACATTAGTATCGAATAACACGAAAATCGCATAACATCAAGGAATCTGGGGGGAAGAATTGCATCAGATAACATTAAGATCCTATGGGATGCTTCAGATAACAACCGCGAAAGCCTGTGTGGTTACAATGTATCTCTATGGATCCCATAGAGGATCAGATAACACGAAAAATCATATAACACGAAGACTTGTGGAACCAGGTTTTAGCGTTATATGAGGTTTTACTGTATTTGTATTCAAACACTTTTCTGCAGTGTGCATGTGTTATGAAAACTAGATGTGCATCAGACCGAACCTGCATGCTTGACTCTGAAATGTGCTTAAAGACAGTTCAATCCAAAAATGCAAAAGCTGGGGCAGCCAACAGGTAGTCAAAATGTCAGATTAGGACCAGGGAGACTCAGGTTCAACACTGACTTCTCCAGAAAGCCTCCTGGCTGATTTTATCTAATATCTCTCACAGCAGTGTAAGGAACCTTCCCCCCCCCCCAACTTCTGTAATCCCTTCCAGCTGTAATGAGTGGGGCCCTTACTGGTCACCTGACTCACCTTCCACCCAGCTGACACCTGGGCTTCAATGGACTCCAGCTTCTGCCACTGCCTCTGCTGCTTCTCTGTCTTGTTTTTGAGATGGGCCATTCTTCCTGCAAGATCATGGGGGTCACGCTTACTTGCTTGAGAGTAACATCTCCATCCTCCAGATACATCCTGGCCCTTCTTCTGTGCGTGGAGAATTAGACGGCAGAGAGAACAGAGATTCCAACCAGAGCTGGAACTAACTTGGGTTGATCTCATGCTCAAAAGTGGAGGTGCTCAATTCTTACACAGCTGTGGAAGGAAAGGCACGGTGCCCTTTTCACAACTATCCAAATCACACTTTTTTCCCAGATGTCCATTCCCTTTTTTAGCCAGCAGGAGTCTGCATAAAGACAATACAGCACAAGCAAACTGAATTATTACACAGGCAGTAGATTCTGTTTCAGAATCTTTGTTCTCTTACGCTCTGCTATTCCAATATATTTGAGAAAAGCATAACACATATCCCAACATTAGGAGTTCTATCCCTTCCCTCTCTGTGCCCTCAGGGAGAAGATCCTTGGGCAACTTGGACAGAAGAAGGAAAAGGTATTAAAGCACTTCTATGTACTCTACGGTGACTTAGTGGTTATGATACTGAACTTGATGGCTGGAAGGTCTGCAAGTCAGCAGTTTGGGACCTGTGTGCTGCACGACAGAGTGAGCTCCCATCTTGGTCCCAGCTCCTGCCAACCTATCAGTTCGAAAGCAAGGGGATGCAGTGGCTCAGAGGTTAAGAAGGTCACCTTGTAAGCTGGAAGGCTGGCAAGTTGGTAGTTCGAGACTGCGCTAATGCATGACAGTTTCAGCGTCTGTCTGTGTCCCAGCTCCTGCCCATCTAGCAGTTCAAAAGCAAGAAAATGCAAGTAAATAATGAGCGACCACTTTGGTGCGGAAAGAACTTGGGGACATGAAAGGAGCCTCATTCGGGCATCCCGTGAGTGGAGTTTCTCAAGCAAAAATCCTTACAACCCAGAATAATTTCTTACATATAATAATAATAATAATAATAATAATAATAATAATAATAATAATAATAATAATAATAATAATAATAATAATAATAATAATAATAATAATAGTTTGAAAGCAAGAAATTAAAGGTAATGGTAAAGGTTTCCCTTGCTTGAGAGCCAGTCATATCCGACTCTAGGGTTCAGTGCTCATCTCTGTTTATAGCCAAAGAGGCAGCGCTGTCTGTGTCTGCAGATGTTTACGTGGTCACAAGCATGACTAGACACCGGAGTGCATGGAACGCTGTTTACTTTCCCACCGAAGTGGTCCCTATTTATCTACTTGCAATTTCTTGCTTTCGAACTGTTAGGTGCAAGTAGATAAATAGGGAACACTTGCTTCGGTGGGAAGGTAAACAGCCGTTCCATGCACTCCAGTGTCTAGTCATGCTTGCCAGGTGACCACGTAAACGTCTGCAGACACAGACAGCGCTGGCTCTTTGGCTGTTAACGGAGATGAGGAACGGCACCCTAGAGTTAGATACGACTGGCTTTCGAGCAAGGCGCAAGGGCGACCTTGACCTATGCATTCTTTACCAGGGTCACCCAATTTCAAAGCTGACCGGATCATGAATCAAGAAAGGGCTTGCTTACTGTGCCGCCATGTACCCCGGAAGCCGCCGCCGGAGACTCGCTGGAAACCTTTCCTCCCGTTGGCAGCGGGGAGGAAGAACCTGAACCCTCCGAGCGGAAGGAGTCGCCGCTCCTCTCGTCACCACCGCCTTTTATCCTGCCTGGGCAAGCAAGGCATGATGGGAAGGGAGAGGGAGAGAGAGAGGGAGAGAGACCCGGGCAGGAGGAAGGGAAGGGAAGGGGCGCGAGCTGGTGCCTCCTTTTTCTGCCGGGGGCCCCGCAGGTAAAGCGCCATTGCAGAGCCGCCATCAGAGCCGTGAGTGTTGGGAAAGCAGCGCTTGTTAAGGGCTGCATTTAGACCGGGGGAGCTTTTTTTGAGCAGGAGCGAAGGAGGAGGCATGTGTGATGCTGAAACTAATTAACTCTTGCCAATTTTAAAGATACTGAAGCTCAAAAAACAAAAAAGGCCCCATTCAGGCATACGAGCCCTTGGATCCCCAAATGGGTTTTGCATTGGGAAGGTAAAGATCGCCCTTGCTCGAAAACCAGTCGTATCCGACTCTAGGGTTCAGTGCTCATCTCTGTTTATAGCCAAAGGAGCCAGCGCAGTCTGCGTCTGCAGACGTTTCCGTGGACATGTGGCAGGCATGCCTAGACACCGGAGTGCACGGAACGCTGTTTTACCTACCTTCCCACCAAATGGTACGTATTGATTTACTTGTAATTTCTAACTGCGCAGGAGCTGGGACAGAGGCGGGAGCTCACCCCGTCCTGCAGTAATCGGGTCTCAAACTGCTGACCTTCCCGTTGTCAAGTTCAGTGTCTTAACCACCAAGCTACTGCAGTCCCTTTTTGCATTGTACTGAAGTTACATACCGTCCCGTAGCATTTAGTGTACTCTGGGCGGTTTACAGGTAATTAACGTTTTGCCCCCAACGTGCTGGGTACTCACCTCCGAAGGATGGAAGGCTGTGACAATCTTGGGCCCCATCAGGATCTAACTCACAATGCTTTGGCTGCAATGCACCTCCAGGGCTCCTGGATCCCAAAATGGGTTTTGCATTGTACTTTCACATAACTTTGAGGAGGGAGAGGCAAAGAGGCTTTCCCTTTCACCATCAACAGTTTTCTCAATTAGTCTGTGAACGGATTGGAACTGTCCTCTGAATCTGGAGTGGTTTGAACATCCTGTGGAGATATGTAGGATCACACCTAATCCACACTCACATTGCTTGGCCATCTCCAGCAAAGAGTGACGGGGGGGGGGGGAGCCATTGAGATTGGACAGCCTGCTTCCTTTACTCACCCCCCCGTGTCCTTTTCTCACCCTCCTGCCCCAATTCCCATTCTAACTATCTAGTGCAGATGAGAAGCTTTCATGGAAATTCTGTGCTGCAGGCAGGCCAGTGTGTAGTGTGTAGCATTTTCAACATTTGCAAGTGTTATTTCCTCCAGTTCTGAAACCTATCTTGTGAGGGTTGTGTTGGTGGGATGGTTTTAGTCCAGGGGTTCCCATCTTATGGTCCGGCCACGGGCCGTGGCACCATATCATGTGGTCTGCTGCCACCACATCCAGAAGCGGAAGCAGATGTGTTTACATCAGCCATAAAATGAGCCCGCACCTTTTGTAAATGTACCCACGCCTGTCGTAAACATGGAAGTAGGTGCATTTACAGCTGTCATAAACATGCCTGCTTCTGGGGGTCATGGTAAGGCCCACTCAGCTGTCCGAGTGTGTGGTAAGGCCCACAATGTAAAAAGATTGAGAACTCCTGGTTTAGTCACATAATATGTAATATATTTTGAGACCATACAAATGCTTTTCCCCTCTCAGCTAACATTGATACTGTGGGAATTGTCTCAGTTATAAAGTGCAATTCTTGTTATGGAGTCTGTGATGAAGCTTCAACGGGTACAGCTGAAGTGCAAGAACCTTCATGAGTTCCTACGGGGCCTCACCCCTGGCATCCTAGACCGCCTCTACAATCATCCTGCCACTTGCCTAGCAGTTTTTCGGTGAGTTGAAAACCCCATTTTGACCCTAAATATCAGGATGCTATTTTCTTACTATTTGTGGAGCACAGGGTAGTGGAGGAAATAAAAACACCCGCATATCGCTTAAGGGGACAGTTTTTCCTCAGTTTCAATTCAGTTTTGCATTATACCTCTCTGGTGTTTGAATTGGAGAGACAACATACTTTAAAGATACTGAATGCCTTATACCAGTGATGGTGAACCTTGGCACTCCAGATGTTCTTGTACTTCAATTCCCAGAAGCACCTGATCAGCAGGAGTGCTGACTTGGGCTTCTGGTAATTGAAGTCCAAGAACACCTGGAGTGCCAAGGTTAGCCATCATGGCCTTATACTGAATCAGATCCTTGGACCAGTATATTGTCAGCTGTGATTAGCAGTGACTCACCTAGATTTCAGTTGCATTTCATCCAGTCCTAGTTGGAAATATCAGTAGTAGATCCGCATGTAAACCATATGTTCTGCTACTTAACTAAACTCTATTCCTGTTGTGCACATATTTTTTCCCTAAGCTTCTCAGTATCCCATTAAGCCAGGCTTTAACATGTGATTGCATCTGCGCATGGGAAAATATATACCCACTGTTCAGATCCAATGACTGTAGGTCATGAAATGCATGCCCAAAATCATCTTGCGTGCTCACACTGGTAGACGGGAAATGGTGTAACCTGTAGCAATAAATTGCCAATAATTAATAAGTCATAGCTTGGATTTCTGCTCATCCACCAAGCTGTCTGAGAAATCAAAGCAGGAACTCAATGATTGGCAGCAAATTGTTGCTGTAAGTTATGCCTTTTCCCTTCCACCAGTGTAACGACAATGGATTTTGGCCATTGCCTTTTAAGACAACATGTCTGTTTCCTAAATTCAACATATTATTTATCTTGCATTATTAGAAAAAGTCAGGACCTTGATAAGTTGCTTTTTGTCCATAATGTGTAGAACCTGTCAGCTAGCATAGCCCCCCCCCCCCAAAAAAAAAAAACCTCCTCTGGATTGTGCCCCTAATTACTGTACCATTCACAAATATGTTGATGTGCTTAAAATTTATTCTAAGCCACCCCGCCCCAAGATCCTAGAATTCATTGGATATTCATGTGGTTGTCAATTTCATGCCCTACAGATGTTTTGAATTGCAACTCCCTTGCGCCCAAGTAGCGTGTCCTTTTATTGTAGTCTTAAACATCTGGAGGCTGATAGTATTCTTATTCCTGCTTTAGGTAACTACTGTACAGTGGTGTCAGTAGGAAAATAGTCCTGAGTGACAATTGGTCCCATTTCTGGTAACTTGAGCATAAAGTGTATAGAGAGGTCTTGTTGAACCTTCACACTGTCTGTTGAGTCTTGATCAAGGTTTGTGAGACTGTGCTTGTGTTCTTGTGTCTTCAGGGAACTGCCAGGGTTGGCCAAGAACTATGTGATGCGGATGTTGTTTCTGGAACAGCCCCTCCCTCGGGCAGCTGTGGCATCATGGGTAAAGAAGGAATATGCCAAGTAAGATAGGTTTATTTCCATTTTTAATTCACAAAGGTTTGATGTAATAAAGTGTGAAATCCACAGTCAACATGGCTCATGTTTGACTCTTTCTTTTTCAGGGAACAGGAAGAAAGCTCAGACATTTTAATGGGGCTGCGCCTTTGGCACACCCAGTTGCTCCCCGGCGGTCTCCAAGGAATCTTCTTGAACCCCATCTTCAAGGAGAACCTGCGCATTGCTCTCCTGGGAGGGTAAGGTTGCTCCACTAAGATGCCCATTTTGTGCCTGTCAGGGCACATGCCTTCAAAGCCTTTAGTGCATTAACAAGATGTCTAAAACAGATGTACAGTCAAACCTCGCATACAGAGTCTATCGCTTAAAGATTAACTCGCTTAAAGAACAGAATTTTCTCTGAACATTCGCTTCGCTTAACAAATAAAATCAACCGAAAACTCACTTAACAAATAAATCAGGGTTCGCAATCCCCACACACACACACACACACACAATTGGTCACAGTAGTTTGGTTGCAGCGTACTAAACAGCTATACAGTACCCCTTTTGATTGTGGACCAACAGGAATAGGGAGGGCTAAAGTGGTCTCTCTTCCTTCTTTTGGGTGCACATTTCTCTTTTAGTTCACAGTCATCATAGTATTGGCTCAGGCATCATGACAAGCAGAGGAAGCCATGACTTCCGGCTGCCTGGGGAATTGTGTATTCTAAACATCACCAGTCTGCACACCTGTTTACAAGCAGACCTCCATATCTCACTGTTCCTCTTCCCTTTACAGGGGCAAGGCTTGGTCTGATGACACCAGCCAGCTGGGCCCAGACAAACATGCCCGGGATGTCCCATCTCTAGACAAGTATGCTGAGGAGAGGTGGGAGGTGCGTGCTCTTATTTGTGTGTTTATTTTTGCCATTATGAAGCACTGGGCTCCCAGCTGCTGATTGACTCATAAGCCCAGCCAAGGTTTGTTCTTTGCTGCAGGTCTAGGAATGACAGGACTCTGTTGGGGGTGGGGGGGAACCATGCCTCCTCTTTCTCTTTTAGGTGGTGGCAGAATCGTTTGCTAATGAACCATTTGGCAATGCGTTTGGCATACTTGCCCTTTGTCTGTCTTGCCTCTTTTCAGGTCATCTTGCACTTCATGGTGGGCTCGCCAAGTGCAGCCGTGAGCCAAGACTTAGCTCAGCTGCTCATTGAAGCTGGCCTCATGAAAAGGTAAGAGCCTAAAGAACAGAGCAGGAAACTCAAACAAGATAACACAAGTGTCTGGTATATATACAGTTGGTTACAGAGTTTTACTCACAGAGTTCTTATTGATGATGACTCTTCAAGCTGGGAGGGAATAGCAAGAGGAGTACCACACAAGGCTCATTCCTGGACCCAGTGCTCTCCCAACATTTTCATTAATGACTTGGATGAAGGACTACAGGAAATACTTATGCCGATAACACAAAATTGGGTAGAATAACTAATACCTTTGGAAGACAGGAACAATGAAAAAAGATCTCAATAGGCTTGAACACCTGGCTGAAAACAACATGAAATTTAATAGGAATAAGAGCAAAGTTCTGCACCTATGAAAATAAACGTGTAGTTACAAGATGGGACATACTTGGTTCTGCAATACTACAAGCAAGAAGGATCTTGGAATTGTAGATCAGAGGCTGAATATGAATCAAAATACAGTAGTACCCCATAGAATGAAATTAATGCATTCCATGGGACCTTTCATTCTATGAAATTTTCATAGTACGAAGCACAATTTCCCATAGGAATGCATTAAAAACCCAAACTTCTGTTCCAGACCAAAAAAAATGCAGTAAAAAAAATCCCCAAACCCCTAGAGCACATATTAAAATGTTAAAAACATCTACCTACCTTGCCACCAAAACGCGAAGTGCTCAAATGCAGTGGCAGTGGAATTGTGCACTTTTTTCAGATGCATTTTCAACCCTGATTTCAGCGGCAGGGTGGGGGAGCATTTTCAGTTTCTCTTAGGCCCAAAAAAATGTGCCGAAATAGGCACTTCCGGATTTGCGGACTCATTTCTGGTTTGTTTGTTTGTTTTTGGTCCTCCAAGGCCTAGGCCTGAGATCTAGGCCTTGGAGGATCAAAGAAAAAAAAGTGGGGGGAACCAGAAGTGAGTCCACAAAACTGGAAGTGCCTATTTCTGCACTTTTTTGGGCCGAAGAGAAGGCGAAAATGCTCCCCCACCCCACCACCGCCATCAAGGCTGAAAATGCAGCTGGAAAAAGTGCACAATTCCGCCTCCCCCACCAAGGTAAGCATTGGGAACAACCTTTCTCTGTACGGAAAAAAATGTACTACAAAGCACAATTTTTCCTTGATTTCCTTTCATTGTATGATTTTTTTCATTGTAATAACCCTTCGTTGTAAGTGGTTTTACTGTATCATCTCTAGTGAATGTCCAGAGTGCAGGACACAAAATAACAGGCTGAAACTATGGGAAATCAGATACTGTACTGTTTAGGCTTAATACCAGGAAAAACTTCATAACTGTGAGAGCAGTATGTCAGTGGAACCAGTTGCTTCAGGAGGTACTGAGAAATTGAAGAGAAAGTTGGACAAGCGTCTGTCAGATCTACTTTGATTCGGGTTCCTACACTGAGCAGGGGGCTGGTCATAATGGCCTCTTAGGCTCCTTTCAATTCCATTACTCTGAGTCTGTGAAAACCTAAAGGAACAAAGAAGCCCGTTTCTCTGAATGCATCATGAAGTAGGCTGCATTTCATGCAAGGGTCTGCCAAATGAAACTTTACCACAAGACTCCCTGTTTTGACTGCAAAGGGCTGATATTTGCTTAACACCCCCTCCCTGCTAATCTAATTTAACATGGTTTTCCATCACATGGAAAATGTACTTCTGTACAGTAAGATGAGATAAACAAAGTGGAACTATATCATAATCTCTTTCCTTAATCCTCTCCAAAGATGCCAAACCTTCTGTTGTCTTTAAGCTTTCTGTGTTTCTCTTCAGTAGTGAACCTGGAGAACCCCCTTGCATTACATCTTCTGGCTTCCAGTTCTTGTTGCTGGATACGTCTTCTCAGCTCTGGTATTTCATGCTACAGTATCTGCAGTCGGCTGAGGTGAGGAAAAGCTGATTACTACCAACCCTAGCAGTTCTCTTTGTCTCCTGGAAGGATTTAACCTCCCTCCTTTGTCTGCATCATATCCTACAGACCCGGGGAATGGACCTAGTGGAGATCCTATCTTTCTTGTTCCAGCTCAGCTTCTCCACACTCGGCAAGGTGAGAAAAGAAAAAAGCACATTGTTTGGTGCCAGTCTGTGAAAACAACCAAGTTTTGAGTGTACAGGCAGTTCATGTCAAGAATGAGAGGGTTTCTTTCTCCTAGCAGTATGGCATAGGGTAGTGATAGAAAACCTTGGCACTCCAGCTGTTCTTGAACTTCAATTCCCAGAAACCCTGATCAGCAGGAGTGTTGACTTGGGCTTCTGGTAATTAAAGTCCAAGAACACCTGGAGTGCCAAGGTTAGCCATCACGGGGCTAGGTGTTTTCTCCTTCCCTGTCCATAAAGATAAAGCAAATTGTCTCCCTTGCTAGAAAGCCAGTTGTATTCTACTCTAGGGTGCAGTGCTCATCTTCATTTACAGCCAAAGAGCCAGTGCTGTCTGCCTCTGCAGACGTTTTCCATGGTAATGTGGCAGGCATGACTAGATGCTGGAGTGCATGGAATGCTGTTACCTTTTCTGCTGAAGCGGCACCTATTTATCTACTTGCAATCTTTTGCTTTCAAACTGCTACGTTGGCAGGAGCTGGGACAGACTACAGGAGCTCACTCCATTGTGCAACACTCAGGTCTCAAACTGTTGACCTGCCTATCTCCAGGCTATCAAGCTCAGCATCTTAACCACTAAGCCCATGATGGCAAACCTTGGCACTCCAGATGTTCTTGGACTTCAATTCCCAGAAGCCCAAGTCCCTGTGAATCCAGACGAATGGGTTTACTGCGATTCATCTGGCCTGCACTGCCCTCGTTGCTCCCGGAAGCGGAAGTAAAAGACACCCGTAAATTTTATTTCCGCTTCCGGGAGCAACGAGGGCGGCACAGGCTGGATGAATCACAGTAAACCCATTCCTGTGGATTCATGGGGGCTTGGGCTTCTGGGAATTGAAGTCCAATAACATCTGGAGTGCCAAGGTTCACCATCATGGCACTAAGCCATCGTGGCCTCTCCCTGTCCACAAGCAGTCTCAAATAAAATTGTATATACAGTGGGTCATGGTTGATAGGTTCACATGACTGTATCTCTTCAGTTGGTAACTGATTATCATGATTATGTCCTTCTGAATTAATCAAACTATGACTGTATTTGGTGTATATAAGCTCATGCCTGCTATTTCACGCCTATGTCTGAAGAAGTGGTCTTGATCCATGAAAGCTCACATTAAAAATATAGCAGTTAGTCTTTAAAGTGCTGCAGCATTGTAGGGTTTTTTAAAAAACTTTCTGATGTGCCTGAAACACAGACTAACATGGCTGCTATTCCAAAAAAAATTTCTATGAAAGAGTCAATGAGTAATCACAAATAAATCTGCAGAACTTCCAGCTGTATTCTAATGCTTTTCAGGAGAGTCAGTTCACACCGACTCAGTTGTCATTTACTAAAGAATGAATAATCAAAAATTATGTAGGTCTGTGTTTGAATTTGTCCTGTTCCAATTTATCTATTCCCAGGATTATTCTGTGGAAGGAATGAGTGATTCTCTGCTGAATTTCCTTCAACATCTCCGGGAGTTTGGCCTAGTCTTTCAGAGGAAGGTGAGCCATGAAAGTCCATAAGAGCTTTGTTTGAATTAGATTATATTGGAATTTGGGAGACTGAGGTAGATGCAGGATTTAAAAAATAGATCAGCACAAATTAGGAAATGGAGGCTACTAGAGGCAGCAACCAGGAAGTGGTCTTGTTGAGTTGATGGTCTTAGGTTTGTATTGAGAATTATGAACAAAGCAAGGGCTTACAACAGGGGTCCCCAACCTTTTCAAGCTGGGGGCCAGGTCATGCTCTCTAAGTCAGCTTGAGGGCCAGATGGCCATTTTGCCCTCCCTGCATGATGGGGTGGCCATTTTGTTCCAACAGCTTCAAAGGGGCAACCATTTTGTTTCTGAAAATGCCCTTGGAGGGGTGGGGGCCACATGAAATGGTGCTGTGGGCCAGATCTGGCCTGTGGACCTTAGCTTGGGAACCTCTGGCTTAAAACTTGCAGGGATAGCTCTGCCACTGTCTATTCTTCTCCCTTTGCAGAGGAAATCCAGGAGGTACTATCCCACCCGCCTAGCCATCAACCTTTCCTCTGGCATCGCAGGCACCACAGTGGATACCCACAACCAGGGTTTTATCATTGTGGAGACAAACTACAGGATCTACGCGTATACAGGTGGGGGGCTGGAGCCCACGCCATGTTAGGGGTGTGCATTTCAGATACAGTAATATCTCAAATAACGCTAAAATCGGATAACATCAGGGAATTTGAGGCAAACATTTGCATTGCACAATGTTAAGATAACATTGTGCGATGCAATTGTTTGCCTCAAATTCCCCAACGTTGATCTCTGCCCCAAAGCCCGCAGGGCTAGAGACCAGCCCTGTGGGCTTTGGGGCAGAGAGCTACCGATGCTTAGACCTGCTGGTTTGGTTGGGGGGAGATCGGGCATGCCTGTCCTGTCCTATCCCCACCACCAAACCAGCCCTATGGGCTCTCTGCTTTGGGATCGGGATGGCTGGGGGTGGAAGGCACCTCCAGCCACCCCAATCCCAAACCAGAGAGCTAGAGCAGGCTGCCTGCTTTGGGATTGGGGTGGGTGGGGGTGGAAGGCACCTCCAGCCACCCTGATCCTAAAGCAGAGAGCCTAGGTGGGCTGCCTGTTTTGGGAACGTGGTGGCTGGAGGTGCCTCCCGAAGCAAACTGGATCGCCCCCATGTTCCCTTTCCTCTTCCGAAAGGGAACGGCTCTTTTTTTAACGTTGTGCGATCAATGCATCGCACAGCGTTAAAAACCGGATAATGTTATGACTTGTGGAATCAAGTCATAACGTTATTGGAGGTACTAGTGTATGTATTTTTGGACTCAAGGTAAAAGATGCCCTTGCTTGGAAGCCAGTTATATCTGACTCTAGGGTTCAGTGTTCATCTCCGTTTTCAGCCAGCTTTGTCTGTATCTGCAGATGTTTTCTTGGTCATGTGGCAGGCATGACTAGATGCCAGAACAAACGAAACACTGGTATCTTTCTTACTAAAGTAGTACCTATTTACTTGTAATTTCTTGCTTTCGAACTGCTAGGTTGGCAGGAACTGGGACAGATGACAGGAGCTCACTCCGTCACGCAGCACTCTTAACCGCTAAGCCACTGCAGCCTGTTTTTGGACTGCAGAGCTCATAATTCTCCTTTTTGGAGAGTTCCACCTGCAAGACCCAAGCACCTAAATTGTGTTGGCTGGCTTATGTTTGGAAGGGCCTTACACTCGTAGAAACTGACCAGTGGTTCTGGGGAAGATTCTTTTAGGCCTATCCAAAGCATGAAACCTGCCAGCATGGCCTTCTTTCCAGGAGAGCTCAGTATAAGTGTCTGTAAGATTTGAGACTTCCAAAAAATGAGAATTATGAAGTTTGTAGTCCAAGAAACAAAAATGCACATTCCCTTGTAGTCCTTGCCAAGACAGTTTGCCCTGTGCATGAGATCCTTGGTCACTATCTTCTGTCATTTAAGATACTGAGCAAAGTTTTACTTTTTGACCTTCCTTGTCCACCCATTTCTGCACGTCTTTAAGAGCAACCTGGATGAAACCGAGGTTATCTCTAAAGCTCCCAGATATCCAGAGTCTTCTCTCTTTAAGGTGGCTTTTCTTTAACCCTAGAAAGGCAAATACTGAACTTGGAACTTTCCATATAAAAAGCAGTTCTGTCATCAAGCTGTAGTCTCTCCTGTTTTGTGTTTGTTTGTTGTTGTTGTTTTGAAACTTCATTTATGGAAGATCACCAAGGAAACATGTGAAACAACAATAAAAGAGTTTTTTGGAATATTATTATTATTATTATTATTATTATTATTATTATTATTATTATTATTATTATTATTATTATTATTATTATTATTATTATTATTATTATTATTATTATTATTATTATTATTATTATTATTAAATTAGATTTATATGCCCCTCTACTCACCTCACTGAGGCGACTCAGAGGGGCTCACATAACATAAACAACATATACAGTATCACAATCTCAAATATAAATACAGCAAAATATAAAAATATAACAACAGATGCAGCACAGATAATACAATCAATAAATTTTACATAAAAAGAAAAACAATACAATAAAATACAATGTAAAAATACAATACAGTCAAGAGAGACAGCAAGGTCTTTATGGCTGGGCTAGCTGGTCCACACAGTTGGCCCTCATTCCCCCTCTCCAACAGGCAGGGAGAGTTCTGTGATGTTCCTGCAGTGGTCATGAAGACAGCAACAGCAACAAGGTCTTTATGGCTGGGCTAGCTGGTCCACACAGCTGGCCCTCATTCCCCCTCTCCAACAGGCAGGAAGAGTTCTGTGATGTTCCTGCAGTGGTCATGAAGGCAGCAACAGCAGCAAGGTCTTTATGGCTGGGCTAGCTTGTCCACACAGCTGGCCCTCATTCCCCCTCTCCAACAGGCAGGGAGAGTTCTGTGATGTTCCTGCAGTGGTCATGAAGGCAGCAACAGCAACAAGGTCTTTATGGCTGGGCTAGCTGGTCCACACAGTTGGCCCTCATTCCCCCTCTCCAACAGGCAGGGAGAGTTCTGTGATGTTCTTGCAGTGGTCATGAAGGCAGCAACAGCAACAGCAGCAAGGTCTTTATGGCTGGGCTAGCTGGCCCTCATTCCCCCTCTCCAACAGTAGCTGTGTTAGTCGGTCGTTCAGGCATATCAGAAAACAAAATAAAAAAACACTTAACTGCAGTTAGTCTTTAAAGTGCTACAGTGTTTTTTTATTTTGTTTTCTGATAAACAATAAAAGAGGAGCATGCTTGAACGTGTATAGAGTTTCTTCCTGACACCGCCACTACTCTTTCAATTCCAAACCTCCCCTCTTTTTTTTAGCTTTAGTGGGTGTGCTTTCTACAGAAGATTGAGTTATCATACTTTCTTGTTCAGAAAAAATAAGCTTATGCTTTTTCTCTTTCTTCCAGATTCTGAGCTGCAGATTGCACTCATTGCCCTGTTTTCTGAGATGCTCTATCGCTTTCCCAACTTGGTAGTAGCTCAGGTCACCCGGGAGAGTGTGCAGCAGGCCATTGCCAATGGCATTACTGCAGATCAGGTGAGAAGCTGGGAAAGGCCTTAAGCATGGGCACGTCTTTCATAAATGTCTTTTTATGCAGATGTGATTCATGGCAGCATTTATGGCGGGGGAACCACCAGTCTGGCCTGCTCAACTGTCTGAGAGAGCATGACCCAGCCCGTGGCTGTAAAAGGTTGAGAACCCCTGCTTTAAGCTCAGAGAAGCCTTCGCCATTGGCTGTGCTGGCCAAGATTTCTAGGAGCTGTGGTCCAAGAACACCTGGCGGCTCATGGTTGGAAACCACTGTTTTAAAAGAATGTTTCATTGGCCAAAGAAAGCTGCCATTGGAAATAGCTGTCAAAGCATCATGAGGCCTGGTCCAACTGATTCTCTTTTATCTCCTTTTTTCAACAGATCATTCACTTCCTACGTACTAGAGCCCATCCTGTGATGCTGAAACAGGTAAGATGGTGGGGGAGCTCTCTGAATTAGAGCATATGGTGCCAGGGCTGCTTTCAAGACTGTCACTTAACAGCGGCATAAGATTATGGACTAAAACGTTCTCAGTAAACAGTGGCAGCTAGATGATAAAACAAGGTGCAACTGCTCCAGTGAGCCGTTGAAAGGATTTTTGCTGGATAAACTCCACTCAGGGAATGCCTGCATGAGGCTTCTTTCATGTCCTCAAGATCTTTTCCCACTGAAATGGCTCCTATTGATCTACCTGCAATTTCTTGGTTTCCAACTGCTAGGTTGGCAGGAGCTGGGACAGAGACAGGCGCTCATACTGTCATGACAAAAGAAATAGCTATGGATGTCTGTTTGTTTATATTTTGAGTTCACTCATCAGCAAGCAGACGTTGGGTCAAAGTCCTGTTGAGCAAGTGCGCAAAAGCTGTAACTTTTAGCAGAAAATTGCTATCAAATTAAGGAAAAGTAGGTACAGTAGTACCCCGGATAACGTTATGACTTGGTTCCACAAGTCCCGTCGTTATCCGGTTTTTAACATTGTGCGATACATTGATCACACAATGTTAAAAAAATTCGTTTTTTTTACCAATTTTGGGGTCTCTGACCCCCCCCCCCCGGCCGGGTCCAGGGAGGTGGGGAGACCCGATCCAAGCTGTTTCCAAAGTTCCCCCACCTCCCTGGAGGCTGCAGCAAGCCAAAATGTCAGGATTCAAATCCCGACATTCTGGCTTGCTGCAGCCTCAAAGAGGGTGGGGGAACTTCAAAAATAGCGCGCATTGGCTCTAGGGAGGTTGGGAGACCCAATGCGCGCTAATTTTGAAGTTCCCCCACCCTCTTTGAGGCTGCAGCAAGCCAGAATGTCGGGATTCGAACCCTGACATTTTTGCTTGCTGCACTGGCTGAGGACGTCAGGGAAGCCCAGAAACAGCTTGGATCGGGTCTCCACACCTCCCTGGCCCCGGCGGGGGGGGGGGGTCAGAGACCCCAAAATTGGTTAAAAAAACACTTTTTAAAAACCAATTTTGGGGTCTCTGACACCCCCACCCCCCCGGCCGGGTACAGGGAGGTGGGGAGACCCGATCCAAGCTGTTTCTGGGCTTCCCTGACGTCCTCAGCCAGTGCAGCAAGCCAGAATGTCAGGGTTCGAATCCTGACATACTGGCTGAGGACGTCGGGGAAGCCCAGAAACAGCTTGTATCGGGTCCCCTGCCTGCTCCAGAGAGATCAGAGGACCCGATCTACAGCTGCAGGGTGGCTGGGGAAGCTGACGGGGGCTCCTTGTCGGCTTCCCTAGCCACCCGCCCTTGCCTCTGCAGCTGTGGGGTGGCTGGGGAAGCCGACGGGGGAGCCCCTCATCAGCTTTCCAGCCTCCCTGCCTCGGTAGCTGCAGGGTGGCTGGGAAGCTGAATGGAGAACCCCGTTCAGCTTTCCAGCCACCCTGCTACTAAAAACGACTGTATCGGATAACATTAAAAATCGCGTTATTCAATACAAGATTTTTCCGAAAATCTTGTAACGTTATGCGGTTTTCACGCTATACGGTACTCACGTTATCCGGGGTATTACTGTATTCTCTGTTACATGCCATTCTGTCGCGCATGACACAGAAGGCTGTTCTACTATGTTTACAGAGAATTCTTAACTTACTGTAATTTGAAGTAAGTTTTTGCATAACTGTGCAACGTGATTTCTGCCGTTTTCTGGACTGGATATCTAAAAACTAAGAAATGTTGCACAATAGAACGCAATGTAATTTTTCTAAAAACTCATGGATTAAGGCAGGGGTGCCCAAACCTTTTGGGCCGTGGGCCAATCATGTGGTTCAGGAAGCCGGTCACTAAGGCCCGGGGGCCGGGTGCGGCCCCTGACCCCCGGGCCTTATTTTGGGCACCACTGGATTAAAGTAACAGTGTAGGTTCCAAGCTCGCCTCTTGGGGGAGCTAATTTCATTTGAGGGATGACACAACAGGGGAGTCCTCTCTTTTATAAAACCTTACTGGACTTTCTTCAGTGGGACACCTGGACCAGTTGCTCTGTTGATAGTCTAATTGTCAGGCAGATGCATAGGAGAGAGGATGCTATTTTAGATGCTCTTCCTCCAAGCCATTTAGGGCTTTAAAATTCAAGCCAACAGGACTTTAAATTGGACTGGGATAGATTAGAACCGGACAAGTGCTGGAGTCCTGCAGCCATATTGGAAAGGCCACTGACTGGTTTTGCATGGGCAGCTACCCACTCTAGATTTGTTTTCCCCTTCAGATATTACAGGAGGTGCTTAGGATGCTGTACATACCGTATGTACAATTCCTAAATAGTTTCACCAACCAGGGTAACACTTTTAAAGTTTGCATACAAATCAGGGACAATAAATATCAGGTAGCAGGTTACTAACTGCACCTGCATCTAATTGGAGTAGGCTATGGTTCACAGTGATTGCAGGGGCTTAGTGGTTAGGATGGTGAACTTGACAGCCAGAAGGTCAGCAGTTTGAGACCCGAGTACTGCACGACAGTGAGTTCCCATCATCTATCCTAGCTTCTGCCAACCTAGCAGTTTGAAAGCAAGAAATTGCAAGTAGATAAATAGGTACCACTTCGGCAGGAAAAGTAACAGTGTTCCTTGTACTTCAGGATCTAGACATGCCTGTCAAATTACCATGGAAATATCTGTAGATGCAGACAGCACTGTCTGGCCATTAATGGAGATGAGCACCGCACCCTAGTGTTGAATACAACTGGCTTTCAAGCAAGGGAGACCTTTACTATGGTTTACAAAATGTACAGTATGTCATCCTTGCAAATTCAGAGTTATCAGATTACACTGGAAAATACCAGTCAGTGCCAGTCAGTAACTTGGCAGTTCTGTTTTGAAATAGCTGAAGTTTCCAAAGCTGTTTTTTTTTTAAAGGTAACCCCATGTATAAAACACTAGCCAACATCTGTTTCCGTTGCTTCATAAAAATTGTATGTTTTGGGAGGCAAATTGCCTCAAGTTATGAAATCTCTTAGTTGTTGCATGCTGAGTTGTGCAACTCAGTATTGAACAGATGTCTATAGATATTTCATAATTTGAGGCAATTCTACTCCAAAAGGAGGAGGAGGAGGAAGAAGACGACGAGGTAGTGGTAGTAATGGCGTACTATCAAGTCAGTTCTGACTTGTGGTGACCTTATCCAGGTCTTTCTAGGTCAGGGGTTCTCAACCTAAAGGGCTAGCTTCCGCCTGTGCGCCATTTCATGTGCCCCCCAATGCCTCCAAAGGCATTTGAGAAACAAAATGGCCACCCACGTCATGCAGACAGGGCAGAATGGTTGTCTTCCCCTCAAAGCTAACTGAGAGAGAGCATGACCCGGTCCCCGGCTTGAAAAGGTTGGAAACCCCTGGTCTAGGTAAAAAGTACCCACATGTGGTCTACCCTTCCTTTTTTTTGGGGGGGGGGGGTTGTTATCCTTGGACTATGCATCGTGTCCAGGGCCACACAGGCTGACTTCATTGGGCTGCAAAATGGAGGAAATAAACTCTCAACCGTGAAGGTCACCTTTCTTTCTAGTGATAATGAAGGATTTGGGGGCACCCTCAAATTTCACACTTGAATCTTCAAGGGAAGGAAACACCATTCAACACCACTGATGACCCAACCAAAACATCGAATCTCTGCCTTTGTCCAAACTGAGCTTTAGTTGGTTGTGTCAGAAATAAGGGAGAATGCTGCAAATGGAAAAAAAAAGGTTGTAAATTGTTATGGTATAAGTATTTGTGGACTGAAGCCCCACTCCATTAGATACATTTTGAGAAATGGTTGTTTTGTTGTTACATCTTCGTTCTCACCAACAGACTCCAGTGTTGCCACCCACAATCACAGACCAGATCCGGTTGTGGGAGCTGGAGCGGGACCGTCTGCGCTTCTCTGAAGGTGAGGCGCCTTCTCAGTAGGAAAGAGCAGAGCAGATTTCTATCCAACTGAGAAGCCTTAGTGTTATGAGAAGACTCTCTCATTGCTTCTTTGCCCTTGGCCAATGGTGGTGAACCTGTGGCACATGTGCCAGAGGGGGCACTCAGAGCCCTCTGTGGGCACCTGCGCAGTCACCCCAGCACAAAGTTCACCCCACCCCTTTGCCCAGCAGCCCAATGGGAGCACTTCCCCCCCTCCCCCAGCACAGAGTTAACCCTTCTGCATCATGGATGGCAGCCTGGTGGGTTTGGGCAGTCAGTCTCGAAAAGGTTCACCATCATTGTCCTTGGCTGTTTTTCCTTCCTACGTCCTTTCCACCTTCCTTGGTTTTTATGATTCCCCTGTTTGTCTTTTCCTTATACTATGGCAGGGGTTCTCAACTTTTTCAACCCGGGGGCTGGGTCACACTCTCTCAGCTTAGAGGGCCAGCCAGCCATTTTGCCCTGCTGTTCCAACAACTTCAAAGGGGTAGCCATTTTGTTTCTCAAGTGCCCTTTGAGGGGGGACATGAAATAGTGCTTGGGGCCAGATCCAGCCCACAGGCTTTAGGTTGGGAACCCCCATACAGTGGTATATCTCCATTACATTTTTTCTGTTGACTGCTTCTCTTCCCAGTTGTTTGTCTGTTTTTGTTTTCTTGCCTTCTCTGAACTTCTGTTGCTTTTTGCTCCTCTGTTTTCTCTTTTATTTTTAATTATTGCTCATCTTATCTCTTGATCAGCTAACTGGATAGCTCAGTGGTTTAGGTATCTGGCTGTGGAGCCAGAGGCTGGGAGTTCAATTCCCTGTTGTGCTTCCCAGAGCCATCCTGTGTGGCCTTGGGCAAGCTGTACATTACCTGCAGAAGAAGGGAATGATATTCTGTATATCCTCTCCCTGGAACATTTGGAATGAATCACCATAAGTCAGAATTGACTTGATGGCATGCAATTATTATTACCATTATTGATTCCGGTGTATCTCCTTAGCCCATCCAGCCTTTTAGTCATTGTTCTCTGCTTTTCATCACCTGTGTTTTTTTAAACCTTTTCTCTTGTTGTATTTCAATTTTCATCCCATCTCCTTGGGTTTATTTTCATCCCGGTCCTTGTAGCTCTGATTTTGTGAATGAAGTTTTGCATCATTCTCCCCGCCCCCCGCCCCCTCTGCATTTAGTTATGGTCTGTTTTTGTGCTTATTTTTCATTCTGGACTGTAGTGGGTTAATGGTTAAGATGCTGAACTTGACAACTGGAAGGTCTGCAAGTCAGCAGTTCAAGACCCGAGTGCTACGTGACAGAGTCAGCTTCTGTCTCTGTCCTAGCTCCTGCCACCCTAGCAGTTTGAAGGCAAGAATTTACAAGTAAATAAATAGGTATTGTTTGACAGGAAAGGTAAACAGCGTTCCATGCAACCCAGTGTCTAGTCATGCCTGCCACATGACCATGGAAACGTCTGCTGATGCAGACAGTGCTGGCTCTTTGGCTGTAACACATGAGCACTGAACCCTAGAGTTGGATACGACAGGCTTTTGAGCAAAAGTGACCTTTACCTTTCATCCTACTTCTTCTATTCCTGGTTGTCTCTCTGCCAGCTTTTGCCTTTCTCATAACTGTCACTGCTTGCTTTTCCTTCTGCTTCAGGCTTCACTTCTTCTTTCATTTGTCTTCCGCCCTTTTTGATCACAATCTTCCCCTCCCCTAGGCGTCCTCTACAACCAGTTCCTCTCCCAGGTGGATTTTGAGCTGCTGCGTGATCATGCCAGGGAGTTGGGGGTCCTTGTCTTTGAGAACCCTGCCAAGCGCCTCATGGTGGTGACCCCTGCCGGCCACTCTGATGTCAAGCGCTTCTGGAAGCGACAGAAACACAGTTCCTGAGGACAGCGGCTCTACTCAGGATTGACACTGAAAAGTGATCCTTCCATCTGTAACTGAAGATGGACTGTGATGACAGAGAAAAAGAAAACTTCATGGGGATTGCCTAGTGTGACCTCTCTTGACCCCAGAAAAGTTGAAGTTAAGCAAAAGTTTTCTGAAGTTGCGGCTCAAGGGAGAAAATGGTCAAACTCCTGCCATCTTCCAGCAGCAATCAGCCCTGGAAGAAAAGGCAACTGGGTTACTGTTGGCACGGGATAAGATGCTCCCAAATGCTTCCGAAAACTCGAGATGGGTGGGAAAGCATTGGCTGCATCTCTACTGGGTCTCACTGAATTTTTTTTGGAGACAAATGCTGTTAATATATTGCTTGAAGCCAGAACAGTTGTGTGAACAGGAAGCCGCTCCTTTGATGTATGAAATATATATAGCAGGAGTTCTCAACCATTTTAAGCTGGGGGCCATTGGGTCATGCTCCCCGAGACAGCTTCAGCAGCCGGACACCCATTTTGCCCTTCCCCCACCACATGGCACTTCCAGGTGTGGTGGAGGTGGTGGGGGCCCACATGAAATGGCACCATGGGCTGCAGGTTAAAAATCTCTGGTATATAGGAAAGGCTTCTTTCCTCTGGCCTCTCCATGCTTTCTCCTTCAAGTATGCCTAACAGAGAATGTTTGGAAAGGAGGGGTTGTTTTACACCTCTTCACATTTTCCCTCCTTCATTGTGAATGGTGGCTCCAGTGAACATGCAATATAAATTTGCTACAGTGCACAATTGTCATTGTAAGTTCACATTTGGGGGGAACAGGATGCTTCAGCAATGGAAGAACTTGTTTTATGGATGGAAGGCAACCAACCATGCAGTCTGGAAGATTTTTGGATTTCTAATTGAAAAAAAGGATCTTTTGCAAGCTCTGATCTTTGTTGGTATCAAAGGTGTCTAGGACTGGCAATGATGGCAAAGCAAGGATAGGATACCCTCGTTTCAAATAAAGAAATACAAAATGACTGCTGACAAACATACGCTCCAGTCCAGTTTGATGTTATTAGAACTCTTTTTTCTGCTCCAAACTTAAATGGAATTTGTGCTATCTGCTGTTAAGTCAGAACCAACTTAGAGTGACAATACTAGATCTTCAAGATACAGTAATACCTCGGATAACGCTAAGACTTGGTTCCACAAGTCTTGGTGTTATCCGATTTTTAGTGTTATCCGATGCATGTTAAAATCCTATGGGATGTATCAGATAACGTTAAAGCTCCATAGAGATACATTGTGACCGCACAGGCTTTAACGGTTGTTATCCGATACATCCCATAGGACCTTAACGTTATTCAATCCAATTCTCCACCCCAGATTACTTAACGTTATGCAATTTTAGCGTTATCCAATGGCTATGGGCAGATAAGCCCCTTTAGGTGGGGTGATGCTCCCCTCAGTGGAAGAAATGCCACTAGAAATCATTACATTGGGTCCAATGGCAAAATGACCGAAGGAGGAACTCTGATTCCCAAGGGTCATGGAGGCGGAAGAGGCCATGCCAGTTGGACTGGCTGTGAATGTGCACCTTGTCTATATCAAAGTTGTGGCAGTCCATGCAGTCCTGGTGTTAAATTCTTTATGTCTCATTTCATATGTGCTACAGGAGATGGCGCCATGATCATAGTGTGTGGGTCACTCCTTGGCAAACTGGGATCCACCTTAAATTCACACCAATGGCATTTTTCCTGCTTCAGAGAAAAATGCATTCTCAGATATAAAGTTGCAGCTGACAAATGCTGTCATGGATGGTTCAGGTGTTTGTAAAATGCTCTCCCAAAGTTACCTGCCTCATGGTGGTTTCCTCCACAACCTCTGGAGGCAAAGTACAAGAGAAAAACTTTCTCCTTATTTGAAGTTTCTTCACCTTCGCCTTTCTCTTGCTGCAAATCTTAGTCCCTTCCTGACTCCTTTGAGTCAGGGTGTGGAGATGGAGGAGTGATCGTCTCATCTGACCCAAGATTCTTCACCTTGGAAAACAGGGAGCTAGTGGCAATGTCAACCTAGCAGTTTGAAAGCAAGAAATTGCAAGTAGATAAATAGGTACTGCTTTAATGAGAAAGGTAACAGCATTCCATGCACTCCAGCATGCGCACTAAATGGCCCACTAACAAACATCACTAAGTGGTCTTAGTCCGCAAAGGTTCACATTTAAATACAGGAGTTAGTCTTTAAGTTGCCACAACATTTTTGTCTTTGTTGCTGTTTTGTTTACTCTCTGATATATTTGCACTGACTAACACAGCTACCACTTCAAACATTTCAGCTTGTCCTGATATTACTTCAATTAGGTTTTCTGTCATTTTGCTCTGCTGAAAAGCATGAGGAAGAGGTGACTGAGTAAGAGCAGTCAGGTCAATGTGGAGGCTGGCTGAGCAAAGAACTAAACTAAACTTTATTATAAACAGCACAGGAGGAGGGTCATGAGTCTGGAAAATGTCCAGATAAACTTTGGTTGGCCTGGAACTCTTTCATGGTCTCCAGCCTTAGGCTTGGTTCTGAGGAAAATGTTTGTTTCCTCCCTCCCTTCTTTTCTAGTAAGACTGAATGCTATACTTTTGTAAACTATCTTGCTCATCTGCCACCTGGTTCATTTACTGGTCTGCCAATTACTGCGAGAAACATGTACCAAAGAGGACTAAAGTTTGTTTGGCCACACTGTGGGCATGGCCAGGGGGAAGCCCTACGTTGCACCCAAATTAGGACTACTGTATTGTACTTTATTTCAAAACTTGGATGAGCGGGGCCAGCCAGAATGTCTGCTACTGGGTCTGGTGAACTGGTGCAAACCTGTTGATGTCCACCACTGGTTTCAGTGCTCATCTCTGTCCCAGCTCCTGCCAACCTAGCAGTTCGAAAGCAGAATATTGCAAGTTGATAAATAGGGTCCACTTTGGTGGGAAAAAATCTTGGGGATATGAAAGGAGCCTCAAATGGGCTTACCCTAAGTGGCGTTCCTCCATCAAAAATCCTTTCAACCCAAAATAATTTTTGACACGAAATTATTATTAGTACAATCCTAAGGAGTAAAACTCTTGTCAACCTAGCAGTTTGAAAGCAAGAAATTGCAAGTACAGTACAGTAGATAAATAGGGACCACTTCGGTGGAAAGGTAAACTCTTCTGTGCGTTCTGGTGTTTAGTCATGTCTGCCACATGACCACGGAAACGTCTGCAGAAGCAGACAGCATAGGGTCTTCGGCTTTGAAACATGAGCACTGAACCCTAGAGTCGAATACGACTGGCTTTCGCGAGCAAGGGTGACCTTTACCTAAAAACCAAAAGCTCGTGGGCTTCAGAAATAGTGTTATAGAATTGTTGTTGCCCAGATCTTTTTCTAGAGAGTTAATGTTAGTGCCGGCAGCTTAACCTGACTAACCACTTTACTATACGGAATAGAGCCAAGTTGATAATCTAGTCTCCTCCTGCTCGTCCCAACCGCAGCAGACCTCTCGAGTCAACCGCTGAACAGTAACGCCCCAAGCCGTTTCTGCTCCAACCCGGGGGTGGGGGTGGGGGGAGAGAGACTTGGCGGGTTTTGTGTTTGCAAAGTAAGATAACCCAACAAGGAAATGTTTCGTCCCACTCCTTCGTGCACCCTGCCCTCTACAGCTGTCAGGGACGGGAAAATAGTGCGCGCGGGGTGGGTGAGTGGGATTGTCGTCAAAGAATCGCAAGCGTTAAACAAGATTCGGGACGAGAATGGGCGACTTGGACTCCGCGAAACGCGTTAGAGTGAGTGAGTACAAGAACTTGACTCTTCTGGACCCGAGCTGGGGCACATTTGCGCTTCGCTCCCAGAGTCAGCGTGTGAGTCTCTCTTTTCTTGCTATGGATTCCGCCAGGAAAGTGAGCTCCAACAAAGTCAGACGGGAAATGGTGCTCCAGTCTCAGGAATCACTTTGCCGCCTTAGAAAAGCAATCACATGTCTACACAGCCCCCTAGCGCGGCTTAGTACATTCTTGGGGGGAGGGGGGGTTTCTACAAATTAATTAGCATTTTCCCCACCGCCCCCAACATGCTTGGTACTCATTTCACTGACTTCGGAAAGAGGGAAGGCTGAGTCGACTTGGCGTTCTAGTAAGGAGCGAACTCACAACCTTTGGGTTGCAGGAGAGCAACTTACTCACTGCCCCACCAGGGCTCAAGAGATTGAAAAAAGGGTGTCTGTGGTTTTGTACGTGTGGCGGAGGAAGGGTGGACTCCGCCATCTGCCTTTGGCCCGCTAGTTGTGTGGCAGTTAGCAATTACACAAGGCCGGAAGGTCAGCAGTTCGAGACTCGAGTGCTGCGCCCACCTCTGTCCCAGCTCCTGACAACCTATCAAAAAATTGCAAGCCTCTAGTCATGCCTGCCACATGATCATGGAAACGTCTGCAGGGGCAGACAGCGCTGGCTCTTTGGCTATAAGAACGGAGATTATCCCCAACTCTAGAGTCGGATACGACTGGCTTTCGAGCAAGGGAGACTTTTACCTTTTCCTTATTGCCCTATACAGCGCTGAGTGCACCCTCTGGGCGGTTCACAAGTTGATTACAGTACCATAATTTGCTGGCTCCTCATTTTCCCGAGTTCGGAAGGATGAAAGGCCGATTCATCAACCTTGTATTGTACCCCGTCAGGATCGAACTCACAAGGTTTCGGCTGTAGTACAGCAGTTTAACCACTGCACCACCAGGGCTCCTAAACATGTTCCCTAACCGGGAATCGAACGGGCGGTGAGAACGTCAGACCGCCAGGGAAGCTGCTTAGTTGGTTATTTACTCGGTTTGCCTCTGTAGTACAAGGGGCGGGAAATACACGTCCAAATTACGGGGCACCCCTGCCCCAATTCACGAGGAGCCCTTTAGTCACAACTATCTTTATGCATTTCTAGTCCTTCTTTTATTTACGAATTGCTCTCTGTCCTATTTTGAACCGCCTTTTTACCTGTTGCTTCAGACAAGGGAGTTGATGTGCTGTTGAAATGCCAGAGAAAGTGGGGAAGATCGGATTGTGGGACTGCTCTTTCCTGGAGATCGAAAAAGGGACATTTGGCTTCTCCTCCTCTGTGATGGTCTGTGGAGAAGGAACCATCCAGACTCACCCAAGCAGTTGCCTCTAACTTACTGGCAGCTTTTCTACCTTTCTGCCAAGTTCCTCCTTTCTCTAGCTAGGCTGGGAGGAGCTTGTGGAATACAGTATGCCTGTTAAACTAAACCGACTGTGCGACTGAACAACAACGACAAAAGCCACTCCCCCTGCCTGAACTGGGCAATGAGAGGAATTAACGGATTCCTGGATATAGTAGACCAGAATAGACCTTCGCAGAAGCAAGCCAATATCCCATTCTAACTTTGCAACCAAAACTGCCTTTTGGAATACTTTGGCAAAACCAGTTCAAATTTGCTCCTTTAGATAACACACATGCAATCCTGCATTTACATGCCCCAACGTGAGTTATCTGAAATACTCTTGAGGGGCTTCACTATTTATTTCAAACAATATTTGTGTCACAGTAAATTTATCTATTTTGAGTGTGTGTTCAGGTAAATCATTGTAATGTATAGACAGAAGGGGATTTGGAGTGGTGACAAGGTGTCATCTTCTAGCGAAAGCAGTTGCTTTATTAACCAGGTCCTTAAAGGATACTCCAGAAAAGCGTAAATAAGTTCTGTAACAATAGTCAGTCCAAAAACAGTCCAATCACTCTAGGTGATCATTTTGAAGAAGCAAAAAGGCATAGTCCCCTAGGCAAAGATGTTAAACCATAGACATCCAAAAGCAAACTCTCCCTGCTCTCCCCCAAGATGGAGATTCTGCAGTCAGGTGGGGTACCTTCTAACCAATCAGGGTATGCTCCTATTGAAACAGAGTTTCTCAAAACATGGGAACATGTGGAGACAGTGTCTCTGTGGTAGCCACAATAAGGCTAACTACAGATAAGGAATGGGAACACTGAACTGAAAACAAGCTATCTCATGAGAAGCAGTCTTGTGAGACAGAGAGGAAAGGATTTTTGAGGCCTAGTTTAAACCAGGTCCTCTCCAAGCTTTGAGAACGTTAGAAAATATGTCGTTTCATGTCACAAGGGGAAGTTGATGACAACTTAGGATGCTATAATAATAATAATAATAATAATAATAATAATAATAATAATAATAATAATAATAATAATAATAATAATAATAATAATAATAATAATAATGTGTCAGATTACTCTGGGTTGACAGGATTCTTTGCTGGAGAGGCCCTGCTTTAAGGGATGCCTGAATGAGGCTCCTTTCTTGTCCCCAAGTGCAGCCCTCGTACAGTAATACCCCAGATAATGCTAGTACCGGATAGCGCTAAAACCGTATAACGTTACAAGATTTTCGGAAAAAATCTTGTATCGAATAACGCGGTTTTTAGTGTTATCCGGTACAAGCATATCCGGGGGGGGGGGGGAGTTGGATTGGGTAGAACATCTACCCAATCCAACCCCCCCCCCCCAGTGCCTGCCCCCACGATGTTTGGAAAGGGTACGGGGATCCTTGACCCTTTCGAAACATCGGGCGGGCAGCGCGCATCAGTCGGGGTTAGGGCAGGATATGGGGGAGACCTCCATATCCTGCCCTAACCCCCACCGATGTACGCACGCCTGCAAGCCGCCCGATGTTCCGAAAGGGTAAGGATCCTTACCCTTTCAACATCGGGCGAGCGGCGCGCGTCGGTGGGGGTTAGGGCAGGATACGGAGGAGA
This sequence comes from Furcifer pardalis, assembly GCA_030440675.1. Taxonomy (NCBI): domain Eukaryota; kingdom Metazoa; phylum Chordata; class Lepidosauria; order Squamata; family Chamaeleonidae; genus Furcifer; species Furcifer pardalis. The sequence continues at coordinate 156,578,632 of CP126893.1, forward strand.
CCTCCGTATCCGGCCCTAACCCCCACTGATGCGCACCGCTCACCCGATGTTTTGAAAGGGTAAGGATCCTTATCCTTTCAAAATGTCGGGCGGCGTGCGGGCGCACGCGCGTCAGTTTGGGTTAGGGCAGGATATGGAGGTCTCCCCCGTAGCCTGCCCTAACCCCTACCGACGTGCACGCGCACGCCCGATGTTTCAAAAGGGTAAGGGTAAGATCCTTACCCTTTCGAAACATCGGGCGCGCGCGTTGTTCGGGGTTAGGGCAGGATACGGAGGTCTTCCCCGTATCTTGCCCTAACCTTGAACGACACGCGCGATCGCGTGCCTACCCAGGGCTCGGCTTGTCTGAAATTCCCCCCCCCCCGGGGGCGGGGGAATTTCGGACAAGCCAAGCCTTGCCTCAGCGTGGTTTGTCCCTGACGTCAGACCTTTTTTTTTTTTTTTAGCGTTGTTCGATCAATGTATCGGACAACGCTAAAAACCGGATAACAGCAGGACTTGTGGAACCAAGTCATAACGTTATCCGGGGTACTAGTGTATACTGAAACCTGACCTTCCAGTCTCCAAGCTCAGTGTCTTAACAGCTGTAATTGCTGTTGATAAAGCAGGGAACCAGGCTCAGGATAAGGCAAGCAGGTGGTTAGATTGCAAGAATAGGAACACTCCCTCTGCAACTTTACTCAAATCCCATAATCAAGGACAATTGCTGCTACAGAAAACTCAGAAAAATACAGCTAGAAACTGCAACTGGCAGCCATTTTGGTGCTGAAACTCCAGACAGAACTCCTCTCTAAGCACTCTACTGCCACCTACACGGCTCTGAAAGGCTGCATGTGTATAAAATATAAACCCATAGGGGAAATGGCATTTTTTGCTTCACTCAAGGCAACACAGAGGGGGGAAATTCATTTGTAAATCGGGGCATGTTCGTAACTCGAGACATGGATTTCAGTGCAGAACCAATTCATAAGTCGAATTATTCGTAAGTAGGGGCATTTGTAAGTAGGGGTTTTACTGTATTTTGGATTTTGGCAAAGCATTTCTTACTGTATCTGGTTTTTTAAGGATAGAGAAAAAGTGTGCATTGTACATAGGGGGTGGTAGTTCTGTCTGGTTCCATTTTGGCCATGGCAAAATCTGTTATCACAGTGGAAGTATAAAATGGAACAGTCGACTTCAAGGGATGATGAAATATTACATTTAACTCTATCACCACCAGTATTTCTTCAGATAAGAGGATTACAGTATGCCATTGACCATTACCTCAGTTTTAGAACTGAGAAAATGGGGACAGCTGCTAAACTGTAAATGCACAGGACACCATGGCAGCTCTTCTCTCACTAATAATATATAATAAAATAAGGCAATTAAAAGCCACTTTCTTTCTTCTTTATTCCTGTCAGATGCACCACCAGCATATAATAACATAAGCTAAAATTAACACATCTAAAGACAAAATATAATTTAAAAGGGCTAGATGACATTTGCTCAATACCGCGCCACATCAATAGCATTTCCTCTTGCCAACATAAGGTCCTCCTCAGAGCATGTTGAGGGGCATCATGTGCATTGTATAATATGGGAGGTAGTTTGTACTTCTCTGCATTCACACTGTCATCTACAGGGTAGTCATCTACACTAAAAATGTCCAAATAAAAGCCTTATTTGCATGATAAGCTAAAAGCTAGTTTAAACCAATAGGTAAAGATAAAAACAGAACAGTTGCAATGTTGTGGGTCATACTCATGAGGTCTGTAATGGTTATATCATAGCTTATTGTATCTAATTTACCGCATTTGTTAACCGAGCTGTTAATTGAGGTTCCACCGTAGTAAAATTATAAACCATGAGCGATAAATGACAACAATATCCATCAGATGACAAACCCTGGAAATGGTAGGTGAACAGTTTTTTAAACCACTTCTTCTGGTGAGGACTTTGAAGAGGCATTACATCTATATCAATGTGCTTTCTTCTTGATGCACTTAGTGCACATGCCTACAGAAAGCAGAATGATGGGCACAGCAACAATCACAAAGACAGTGTAACTGGCTGTATCTGAAGTAAAATGAGAAAGACAAACAGTTTCAACATTTCAGAGAAATGACAAACAGTTTCAACATTTCAGAGAAATGACAAACAGATGGTTTTCTTTTTTGCATTCATAACCTGTATCATCAGCACACAAAATGCTAAGAAACACAGTAACATTCTCAATGTTACAGTACTGTGTATTTGGCGGGAGCAATTCAAACTACAGGTATTTTCCAATTTCAGCAAGCAGGACATATCTCACAATTCAGATGTTTTTATACATTTATATTGCAGGATTCTGGGAGCATCCAGTGTAAACCACAGGCTTGGTCCAGCATAACACCTATGCCTACTTTTTTAGCACTTACAAGGAAAGGGGTGGACAAATACTAATGTAGTTATTATTTCAGAACAATATTGTCTACTGATCAGTAGACAGTTTTAAGTTTAACTCCCTTATTTTTCACACACAAGAGTGATCTTGTTTTCACTCACAACTCTAGCAAGTGAGCTAATCTGTTCTATTTTCAAAATTTCATGGAAAATTTATTTTCCCTGGCGTGAATTATTTTATTGAATCAATATTTGCCAATACTTTTTTTTTACCAATATTTACCAATATTTACCAATACTTACTGTTCCTTCCTACAGGAAACCACGTAGGTGTAACAGATGTGCTTATATTAGGCAAATTTGTTATATCTGGAGAGGTGGGAAGATCTAGAAAACAAAATCAAGGAGTTCAGCTTGCTTTGTATACTCCAGTGGTGGTAAACCTATGGGACGCATGCCAGAAAGGGCACTCATAACCCTCTCTGTGGGCATGTGCACTGTTCCCCAGCAATGTGAGGCGACCAACACCCCACATCCCTGCCTATATAGTAATACCCCAGTTTAGCGTTTATACAAGACAATGCTAAAACTGGATAACATTGGGGAATTTGAGGCAAACATTTGCACCACACAACACTAACATAACGTTGTGCTATGCAAACATTTGCCTTAGATTCCCCAATGTTGATCTCCGCCCCGAAGCCTGCAGGGCTGGAGACTAGCCCTGTAGGCTTTGGCACAGAGATCTCCACTCAGAGCTGTGGTTGTGGGGAGGGTGCATGTGCCATTCTTCCCCCAACCAAACTGCCACTCTGAGCGTGTGATTGCTGGCTTGGTTGGGGAGAGAACTGGTGCATGCATACGTTCTTTCCCCAACCCAACCAGTGGTAACAGAGTGCAATCGCCGACTGGATTGGGGACAGAACACACTCTTTGCCCCAAACAAACAAGATCCCAGCTTCTGACCACCTGTTTGTTTGGGGAAAGAATGCGCTCTTTGCCCCAAACAAATGGGTGATCCCAGTGTACGATCCCCCATTTGTTTGGGGAGAGAATTATTATTATTATTATTATTATTATTATTATTATTATTATTATTATTATTATTATTATTATTATTATTATTATTATATTTTGATTTCTATACCGGCCTACTCGGTAGGACCGACTCAGGGCCGTTCACAACACATACAAAATTACAAAATTACACTCTTCACCCCAAAGCACATGGCGGTGTGTTTGGGGAGGAGGGGGAGCCCTTCCCAACAATGCAGCTGCTGTGAAGTGTGCAGTGTTGGCGTGATTGGGCAGGAGAATGGGGAGCCCCTGGTCTCCTTCTCAACCACGCCACCACTGCGCACTTCATAGCACCAGTTTGGTTGGGAGGAGAAAAGGCGCACCTGGTCTCCCCCCAACCAAACTGGCGGTCCAATGCTCAGAGCACTGGTTTGATCCGCCTGGCTCTTTGAAAAGGGCAGCGGGGATTCCATGCATGGAATCCCCGCTGCCCTTTCCAAAGAGCCAGGCAGATCGAACCCCAGTTCCCTTTCCTCTTAAGAAAGGGAACAGGGCGCTTTTTTTAAACGTTGTGCAATGTATGCATCACACAGCATTAAAAACCAGATAACACTGAGACTTGTGGAACCAAGTCTTAGCGTTATCCAGGGTATTAGTGTTCTTCCAATTGTGTGTGTGAGTGGGCACATGTATGTTGCCCTGCCCGTGTACTGATCAAGGCACACTGGTGATGTTACTTGGGTGTGTGAACACATTTAATTTAATTTAATAGTCATATTTATGCTGCCACCCCCTAGCCAAGGCGACTCCGGATGGCTTACACATATAAAATCACAGCACAGATATACAGTGATACCTTGGATAATGTTTGCATCAGATAAGGCTAAAATCGGATAACGTTGGGGAATTTGAGGCAAACATTTGCATCAGATAACATTATGTTAACATTATCTGATGCAAATGTTTGCCTCAAATTCCCTGAGGCGTGGCTGTGACTCACCAGTTTGCCTTGGGAGAAGGGGGTCTGCCTGCTCTCTTTCTCCCAAGGTTACAGGATCTCAATAACAATCAGAGCATCTGATCCTCAGGTAAGCCCCTTAGCAAGCCAGGCAGGGGGCCTGATTCTGAAAAGAAGAAAAGTTTTTCCTAGCTTCTGTTCAGAAAGTCTCCGTCTGGCTTGCTAAGGGACTTAGCAATGGGGTGGGTGCTTCTTAAGAGAGGCTTGGGATCCTTTCCCCAGCCTCTCTTAAGAAGCCCCCCCCCCCCCCGAATAGCTAAGCCCCTTAGCAAGCCAGGAGAGGCTGATTCTTTACGGAAGCTAGAAAAACGTTTTCCTAGCTTCTGTTCAGAAAACCTCCATCTGGCTTGCTAAGGGACTTAGCGATGGGGAGGGCTTCTTAAGAGAGGCTTTGGCCCCCTTTCCCAGCCTCTCTTAAGAAGCCCCCCCCCCCGCCTGGATAGCTAAGTCCCTTAGCAAGCCGGGGGGGGGGGCTGATTCTTAAAACCTCCTGGCTTGCTAAGGGACTTAGTGATCTAGGCCGGGGGGGGGGAGGCTTCTTAAGAGAGGCTTGGGAGCACTTTATAAAGTTTTATAAAATAGCCCTTTATAAAGTTTTCAAAAGTTTAAAAATGCTGTATGGTTTTGTTCCCCTAAAGTCAGGGTGGTTTGTCATGTTTTTGCTATGTAGAGTTGTGTTTTTACCTTTTAAACAAGCACTTTAGAAAGATTTAAAAAGTTTAAAAATGCTGCTGTATGGCTTTGTTCCCCTAAAGTCAGGGTGGTCTGGCATGTTTTTGTAATGTATTTACCTTTTAAACAATTGTTTCTTAAAGATCTTTAAGGTTCCAGCATGTTTCCTTAACTTTCCCTTGAAGTCTGTGTTGTTTACAATGTATCTCTATGGAGTTGACGTTATCTGAGTCATCTGCATAGGATTTTAACGTTATCTGATGCATGCATCAGATAAGGCTAAAAATCGGATAACGTTAAGACTTGTGGAACCAAGTTTTAACGTTATCCGAGGTATTACTGTACTTAAACAATGAAGTGAAAGTATAAAATTGTTTTAAATTTAAAATTATATACCCTATTCCAGCAGCCACATCATAGGATTTCTTTTAAAACTAAAGCTGAAAATCCAGGTAGCCCTGAAATGAGCCACCCTAAAGTGGTTGTCGACCCAGCCCCCCCCCCCCCCCCGCTGTGCCAGTTAGGTTTTAAGGGTTTTTTTTTTTTTTGGAAGGGCAGAAGCTGCACCTGGAGATGCAGCTCAGTTGGCAGGAGGTTCCACAGGGCTGGAGCAGCCACAGAAAAGGCCCTCCTTCTCGTGCTACAGAGGCAAGCCTCTCTAGCCAATGGGACTATCAGGAAGCCCCTCCAGTCCACTCTAGTGTGACGGGCAAATGTCCTTGGGGCGATGCGGTCTCTTAAGTACGCTGGCCCACTACCACATAGGGCTTTAAAGATCAGCACCAGCACCTTGCATTGCACCCAGAGACACTCCAGCAGCCAATTCAGCTCCTGCAACAGGGGTGAGGCATGGGCCTATGGAGAGAACGTGCAAATACACCCATGTGATATCACCAGTGCACCTTGAGTGGCACATGTGCAGTGCCTGCCCACACACCTATTCTTACTCCATCTCCTTGGGCACTCGGTTTCTAAAAGGTTCACCATCACTGCTCTGTATGCAGCTGAGGATTTTTAATGCAGGTCCTGATTTAATTGGAGGAAAGTTCTGTACAAACCAATGAACTGCGCATGGGAGGTATATTTTTCCTGTTTGTAGAATTGTTGGCAAGTAGAGGCTAGGACACATAACCTAATAGAAGGGATGCAGTGTGTACCACTAAGACATTCCTAAGTGCTGTACTTTTGTCCAGGACTATTCTCAGGAGTACTGTTTTTTAAATGGATTACAGTACTGTATATCATTTGTAGCCCTGCAGTGGCTCAACTGACTAAGACACTGACTGGAAGGTGGGAGGTCAGCAGTTCGATACCCGAATACTGCAGGACAGAATGAGCTCCTGTCTTTGTCCCAGGTCCTGCCAACCTAGCCATATGAAAGCAAGAAATTGCAAGTAGATAAATAGGGACCACTTAGGTGGGAAGATAAACAGTGTTCTATGTGCTCCAGTGTCTAGTCATGCCTGCCACATGACCACGGAAAAGCCTGCAGAAGCAAACAGTGCTGGATCTTCAACTCTGAAATAGATAAGCACTGAACCCTAGAGTCGGATGCGACTGGCTTTCAAGCAAGGGTGACCTTTACTTTACTAATTTCCCACATTTTCAGTCTCCTCTTCATATTCCAGAAACATACAAATACAGTACTCAAAATATGGAAAGTAGACATTGACCAATAAAAATTGACCAATAAAAATAGCCACTGGTAGGGAGGACTCAGGTAGATGGCTTTAATAGCTAGCTAGCTAGTGAAAGATATACCGGTTTTCTATCATCTCTTCTCTTCATCTAACAATCCCCACTGGTTGGGGGTCCCGAGAGCAACACCAGAGACTTATGGAGCATCTTGGCCATCTGGGTACTATCGATCAGGTTAATAGCATGGATCCTACTGGGCACCAGCAGAGTGCAATGCTGCCCTGGCACAACCACATGAGATCTCCTGCTTGCATATGTGACGGTGTCAGGCACATAAAGATTCCCCCTTACTGAAAGCTAACTTGTGCTTGCACATGGAGGTCCTGGAGGTCTCCTCACACAAGGTATGTAAAAGACCAACTTCTTATGTACTGTGCAGTCCATTCATCTGAGCAACATCTTAGGCAGTGCTTCTGCATTGTCACCCTAGGTACATAGCTTCCAACTGAGTCATTGATCCTTTATGATGCCTAAGAGATAAGAAGCTAGGCTAAATACAACATGGTCCTGAATTGCTACATCAGGGTAGTTAATCTGGTATGTTACACTTAGTCTTGGATGGCATATGTATCAAGTAGACCTGGTAGGATCAGGCTGTTAACAAACCAACTCTTCATAGAAGAACAGACACCCACCTGCAACCTCTACAGCCAACCATACCCTAATGGTACTAGTAGTTTTACTTGGAGATAGGTCTCTTTCACAACTTACCTGTAACAGTTACATTTATTTGAGTCCAACATTTTCCTCCATTCAGCTCCTTGATTACATAGAGGCCTTCATCTGCTTTTTTCACATTCATCAAGGTGAAAGTTTGGTTGACTAGAGAAGCCCCTGTCTTGTTTTTGAAGCTGTGAAGTTCTTCACGACCAATCAGAAGTTCTGTCTCTTCATTTTTCTGGAGGCCACATCGAGAGACCATTTTCTGCTTTGTTATATCAACTGAAATATTTAGTGATTCCATCATACCTTGAGGTATGATCATAGAGAATTTCTGTGAGCAGCTTATTTGCCCTGTCAAAATAAAATATTGACATGGATGAATTTTGGAAACGATTAGCATTAAAGACATCAAGGAAGCTGGATTATCGAGATCAGAGGCGTAGCTACCGCCGTATCAGCCGTATCAATTATACGGGGGCCCCGGGCTACGGGGGGCCCCAACGGCAAAAAAAAAAAAAGAAAAGAAAAGAAAAGAAAAAGAGCAAAAATTTACTGCGCGTGCGCAGAAACTCAATCTGACGCATTGCGCATGCGTCAGATTGAGTTTCTGCGCATGCGCACTTTATTGGAGCCATTTTTGGCTCCAATTTTAAAAAATAAAAATTCAGAGTCGGAGCCGCAGCTTCTCAGAGCGGCTCCGATGGTGGCCCTCAGAGGAGGGCACCTCCCCTGGGGCTGCCCAGCTCCCACGGGCAGGTTGAGGCCTGCCCGGGCTGTCCGTTGCTGCCAAACCCCCATGGCCTGGGGACGCCTGCCTGGCAGAGTGCGCCACCGCCTCCTCCGGAGGATGTGATGGTGCCCGTCCTTTGTCCGCAGCGGGTCTGGAGAAGCTCAGCCCACTCGCGAGCAGCGGCAGTGGGCGGGGAAGGCGGGACCGCGCCCGGCGGGTCGGGAGCGCGCACCTTGCCCCCTCCCCCGGCCGGCTGCCGGGCTCTCCGCCTTCTTCCCTGCCCGCTCACACGCCTCCTGCCTCCCGGGAGCGCGGCTGCCTCGGAGCCCGGCGCCATCGGAGGGCACCGCGGTCAGGCTCGGCGGGGCAGGAAGGCGCGCCTCAGAGCCCGGGGCAGAGAGCGAGGATGGACCCGGGAGGGTAAGTGAGGGTTTTGTGTTTTGGGTGGGTGGGTGGGTGATTTATGTGTGTGTTGGGTGGGTGGGTGGATTTTTATTTTATTTCTTTATTTATTTTAATTATTTAAGTTATTTATGGGTTTGTGTTGTGGTTGTTTGGGTGGGTGGGTGGGTTGAGGTGTGTGTGTGTGTTTATTTTAATTCTATTCTATTTTATTTATTTATTTTATTTTATTTTTATTTTTGGCCCCGCCCACGACGTCATGACATCATGACGTTGGCTCCCCCCACGACGTCATGATGTCATGACGTTAGCTCTGCCCCGCAAATAAAGGGCCCCCAAACAATTTTTATACGGGGCCCCGCCAAGGTAAGCTATGCTTCTGATCGAGATCCAGGGTGGTTTAATGGTTAGGTTATCAGACTTGGACTCAGGAGACTAGGTTTCAAAGCCCTAATTTGGCATGGTGAGGGGAGTGCCAGGTACTAGGTAGAGCCTTTGACTAACAGTTTTAGTGCTCAGACTTCCACTGTCTTGATTGATTAATCTTGAGTTACATGAGTAAGGCCTAAACAAAATGAGGACCGGGAGGTGGGTGGGTGGAGGACAACTGAATTCAAGCATGTGACAATTGTATTAATTTCACTCTGAACGCAACAGTTCCGTGTTTCTTTTTGTCTGGAGAGAAGATTACAAGAAAAGGAAGTAATTGGAATAAAAATTTGGTTAGAAAAATGAAGAATAAAGAATAAAATATGTAATAGAAATACTTGGTGTGACTTTAGCCAAGGAGAATAATAGAATAAATGAGCTGAAAGGGTTTATGAGGCTATCTAGTCCAACCCCCCTGTCCTGGGACACTGGTGTGTGTGTGTGTGTGTTTTAAGGGCAGGTGGAAATCTTCAAAAGACACTGTGACCCCTTCATAGCGTGTGGGATTTTTACCCACTAAAACCACCTCCCATTATGGGGGGCAAAATGGCTATTAAAAACCCTCCTCCAATTTGGCTCCTTGCCCTCCTTCTCCTCTATCTCTCTGGCTGCCCTCTTTGCAGTCTCTCCACACGTCTAAGTTCCAAGATGACCCCGGCTGCATAATTGGACACCGCTACCCAGGTAGTCTCCCTACTCAACATCTCACTGATGATATCTTCTGGAGACAGCTGTTGTTGAAAATGTCTCTGTAGAATTTCCCATTCTGTATCAAAGCGTGGACAATGAAAAAACACGTGCTCTGCATCTTCCTGCACGGGCTGGCAGACGGGGCATGAAGCAGCAGCATCCAGCCTGAAGCAGTGTTGGTAAGCTCTGAAGCAGCCATGCCCTGTCAACAGCTGTGTGAGGTAGTGATCCACCTCTCCATGCTGTCTTGTCGTCCATGCACTGATGTCTGGGATAAGGCGATGAGTCCACCGTCCCTTGGTCGATTTATCCCATATCTGCTGCCATTGTGTTATCTTCTCTTTCCTGGCTTCTATAGCAATTGTGCATCGTTCCTTCTCCTGGTTTTCTCACCTCTGCCAGTAAATCTCTGCCCGTTCCTCTGCTATTAGATGGATTGGCATCATATCGGCAATGACACACATGGCATCGTACGAGACCGTTCGAAATGCCCGAGCCACCCGCAGGGCACTCCTACGGTATATCGAATTTATCTGATGCATGTACGATGTCTCTGCTGTGGCTTCAAACCAAATCGGGGCTGCATACAGTAACACAGAACTAACAACACTGGAGAGGAGTCTTCGGCAAGTCTGCCGCGGACCTCCAATATTTGGCATGATCCTTCTTAATGCATTGCATACTGCTCCAGCCCTTGCACTCACAATTTGCAAATGTTCATTAAAGCATAGCCTGGCGTCTATCTGGGCACCCAGATATCATAGTGACAGTTGCGAGAGAATACTGCAGCCTCCAACACAGTGATGGGATGTCAAAAATTCTACTACCACGCCATGACGTCATGGACGTCATGGGCGTGGCCAATGTCATGACGTCATGACGTCATGGGCGGAGCCAACGTCATGACGTCATGACGTTGTGGGCAAGGCCAAAAATAAAAAAAAATAAAAAAAATAAACATGCACACAGACCCGTAACTTAAAGAAATAAAATAAATAAATAAATAAAATAAAAATTAAATAAAAGTACACCCACCCACCCAAAACACCATAAACCACCCACCCACCCCAAACACAAAACCCTCACTTACCCTTCTTGGGGCCGACGACCCCCATGGCCCGGGGCCACACGGCAAGGCACGCCCCATCGCCGCCGGAACCGAGGAGGAGGCGGGGCGCTCCATGTCCATCTTGGCTCCAATTTTTAAAAAACCGGACCCGGAGCCACTGCCTGCTGCTGCTACTGTCGCCGCTGCTGCCGCCTCCCGCCATCGCCATCGCCGGGGGGGGGGGTGGAAGGAGGAGAGGGAGGGGACTGGAGTGCCGGACCCGGGAGCGTTTCTGTAATTGATCCGGGTAGATGCATTTGCTTTTTTCCCTCCTTCCTTTTCGTTCCGGAGCTGTCTTCCCCGCCTTGCCCGTTGATCGGCTCCCATCCCGTCTTCTTCGTTGCCGCCGCCGCTGCTGGAACCGGAGGAGGAGGAGGCGCGCTCCGCTGGCCTGGGGCGACGGCGGCAACGGCGGCGATGGCGATGGCGGGAGGCGGCAGCAGCCCCGCCTCCTCCTCGGTTCCGGCGGCGATGGGGACGGCAACGGCAGCAGCGATGGCAGGAGGTGGCAGTGGTGAGAGCACCAGGCAGCAGCAAACGGCGGCAAGCGGCTCCACAGGAGGCTCCAGTCAGGGGCGGCCGGATCCAATTTTTTTTAAATCGGAGAAAAAAATGGCTCCAATTTAGTGCGCATGTGTCAGATTGAGTTTCTGCGCATGCGCACTAAATTGGAGCCATTTTTGCTCCAAATTTTTTTTAAATTTTCCTCCCGGTGAGGCGTCCGATCCGGACGCCTCAAAAACGGTTTTACCCCCACGGAGAGCCCTCCGGAAATCCTTAAAACGGTTCTGTGGATCCGGTCAGAACCGGTGTCATCCCATCACTGCTCCAACAGTAAGGGTGATAGTCTCTCTGGCTTTCCTACTGGTCATGAGAACTGCCTCAGTCTTATGATCTGCTAGATGCAAACCAGCTAGTGAGAGCCACTGGCGGATTTTGGCAACACACTCGTTTGCAGTTTGGACAACCTCCTCCAGATGTTTAGCGACAACTACTACCGCCACATCATCTGCAAACCCAACTGTCCTTGTCCCCACTGGCATAGGCAACCGGAGCACCCCATCATACATGATATTCCATAATAAGGGTCCGAGCACTGAATCCTGTGGAACACCTCCTGTGATGTTATAGGTTTGAAGTCCAGCATCGGTGTTATACATCAGGGTTCGATCTGTGAAATAGCTTATGATTATGCTTCTGATGTACTCCGGAACCTCCATCAATCTCAGCGCATCCAGGATACGGTCCCAGTTTGCTGAATTGAATGCGTTCCTCACATCCAAGGTGATGATAGCACAGTACTTCTTGGTGCCTCTCTTCCAGCATTTGCCTTCTATAGCCTTGCGGGCAATGTCTACGACTATGTTGATGGCATCCACGGTACATCTCGCCTTCCGGAATCCATGCTGGCTATTGGACAATCCCTGAACTCCTTCGATGAACTCCTCCATCCGGTTACAAATAATCCTCTCGAGTACCTTACCTGCTGTATCCAGCAGGCATATTGGTCGATAAGATGATGGATCATCTGGTGGCTTTTTCCCTTTCGGAAGAAGGACCAATTTTTGCAGTTTCCACCGGCTTGGAAATATTTCCTTAGCGAGACACATGTTGTACATCTCTAGGAAGATTTCTGGTCGGGACCTGATGGCAGTTTTAAGGACAATGTTGGGGACACCATCTGGACCAGGGGCCTTCGCATCCCCTATCTTACTACAGGCCCTGATCAGCTCCTCCTCTGAGATAGTTGGTACGTAGAAGCAGTGATCAGCTGACACATCCTTGGTATAGGCGAGTCCCGGTTGACTTGAGAAGAGAGTAGTCACTATCTTTTTGAGAAGCACTGGGCAAGATGGTGGGACCACTGTACAGCTTTTTAACCTGGCCATTACTGTCTTATATGGCCTACCCCATGGGTCACTGTTGACCATATTGCACAACTCCTTCTACATGCAGTTCTTCTGTCCCTGATGGCTCTCTTCAGGGGGGCCCCGTGCCTCTCGATGTCGAAGCCTCAAAATCTCATAGTCCTCACTACCTTGGGCACACTGTGCCTTTCGCCGAGTGGTGGCACAGCCTCCGGAGTTCGGCTATCTCCTCATTCCACCAATAGACCGATTTTTCCTGGAACCTTTCTTCATGGCCGCATCACAGGCACTAGTATCCAGTGACATAAGCTGTGAGGACATATGCTCCACAGAGCCAGCTAACTGGATGTTCTCTTGCATCATGATGATGAAAGATTCGTGGTCAAAAGATCTGATGTTCCACTTGGCTTGAGCTGTCAGCTTGCTCACCCTTTGTCCTCCCTGTGAGGCAATTTCAAAAATGACGGCCTGATGGTCACTGTAGGTATAGTAGTCACTCACTTGCCACATCTTAACTCGTGAAAATAGACTCTCACTGGCAAAGGTCACGTCTATAATGGAGGTATTGCCATTCCGTATATATGTCGGAGTTGAACCATTATTAAGGAGGACTCCATCTAAAGAAGCCACAAAGTCCAGAAGTGTTGTACCCCTCCTATTGGTCTCTTTACTACCCCATTCTGTCGCCCATGCATTAAAGTCGCCTGCAATAAGGAGTGGCCATCGACCTCTCGCATCCTCAGCCAAATTGTCTAGCAGCGCTTGGTGGGGCATAAATACTGTATATGTAGATGTCATCCACTTTGACCCAAGTGAATCCTGTTCTTAGTACTTGCGGTGTTTCCTGGAGAAAATTGTGCCCACATACCCAGATAGCTGCACGGCCGGACGCATCAGAGATCCAGGCCCGTGAACTCTCAATGTTCCTATGGTGCTCGGACAGAATAGCAATGTCTATATCCAGCTCCTGCACAATTTGCTTCAGCAAGTCCTGTTCTGTCTCACAATGATTAAGGTTTAGCTAGAGGATCTTCATCTTCTGTCCATCACTGCCTTCACTGCTGCTTGGTAGGCTGCACACCTGAAGCTCCCTGTTGGGTGGTTCCTCTGAGCCTCACACAATACACACCGCCCCCTCGCTCTTACATGCCTCACGAGTGTGGCCAGCTTCACCACATCGGAGACAACACGTGGACCTATCCACTCCCTTGCAGTCGTGGGCCAAATGTCCAAAAGCCCAGCACTTAAAGCACTTCCAGACATCAACCTTCTCCCTAACTCGGCAGATCACCCAGCCGATGCGTACCTGGCCCTTCTCCATTGCTTTCCTGGCTAGATCTGTTGGTAAACGGACCACGGCAGTTTGCGTGCTCTTGCACGCCTTCCTAATAGACTTGATGGCCTTTGCTTCGATGGCTACCTCCAACTCCTTACCAAGTGCTTCACAAACTTCCTCTATCGTAGTCAGCTCATCTAGGTCTCGAATTTCAATTGTCTTCTCATCCTGTTGACTCACTACGCTCTCTGACTCGCCCAGCTTCTGGGTAATGGCCTTTACAACCTGGATAGTTGTGGCAGACTTCCTCAGCTCCAAGAGCAGATTTCCAGCCATGTTCCTCCTCACCTTCATCACATCCTCTCCCACCTCCTTCAAGGACGGGTCGTCCTTCAATTGTCACAGGATATTGGCATACGAAGGACCTCTCTCCTTCGCCTTCACAATTACTATGTCAGGATGAGAGGGTTGCGGCTTCTTAGGTCTTGGCTTCGACTTCGCTATCACTGTCCAATCATTTTGTGGGGCTGAACTTATATCCAGTGTGCTCGGTGCCTGGTTTATCCCCGCCAATGACAGTTTCTGATATTGGGTCTTCCCAACATCACCACTACACTCACCTCCACTTGATGTCATTGCAGTCAAATTCAGTGTCGAAGCATCTCTGGGCAGTGGGTTGTCCTTTCCGCATGATAACTTAGGTCGCTTTTGGCCCTTGTTCCTAGTTGCCTCATCATGTATATTGGCTCTCAAACCAGGTGACATCTGGGTATCTGCTGCTATGGTCTCGGGTCTCTCTGGTCTCTCCATTGTGGGCGCCTCATCTTCCATGTCAGCAAGCTGGTCATAACACGTACGAATCAGACTCACCATACGCTTTATTTCACTATGGACATTGTGCCTTGGCTTCACAAATTCCAAGAGTTCTGTGATCTTCTTTCCAAGCATCTTCAGCTTTCCTCTCCTCCTCTCCACCATGTTCGTCTTCATTGAATTTGAGTTTACTTGTTGGGCTGGTAACAGAGAGGTACTAGGAAGCTGCACACCTGTTTCTACTCCAGTGTTACAGGCAGCCATAGCAGACCGAGGCTGCAAACTGTAACCAAGCCAAGATCAAACCACAGCTGCACCCAAAGACCAGAAAGGGCCAATGGCAGAAAAGTCAGTTCAAAGACTCCAAGTTCAAAGACTCCAAAATAAATGCTACCTACTTGGGAGCCTGCTTCTTTATTGCCATCTTTGGCCTTCCATCAATTCGGACTGCTTTTCTTTTAAATCCGTATGGTGAGCTGGTTCCCCCATAGCCCCGGCAAACTCCTCAGATCTCAGTTGTTAAATCTCACTTATTTCTCAAGTTGGAATAGCTTCTTCAGAGTTGGAAAAAGTTCCTCAAAACCCACAACACTGGCATTTGGCTCCAAAGGAATCTGTTGCTCTTATCTTTGTTGCTCGTATCTTCAAGGCTTTGCTACTCCTATCTTCAGGCCGTTGGGGAGGAGGAGAAGGAGAGGAGTCTAACTCCAAAACTACAACACAGCAGAGCTAGAAGAGGGTCAGTCCCTGAACTTTAAACTATAAACTAAAACTATAAAACAAAACAAATAATGCAAATAAAACAAGATAAAACAAGGTAAAAAGCGGAGCCCTATAACGGAGCTCTGAAAGCTGCTAGCGGCTGGCTGCCGCACCCTACTGGAAGTCTCGTGTGTGTGTGTGTGTGTGTGTGTGTGTGTGTGTGTGTGTGTGTGTGTGTGTGTGTGTGTGTGTGTGTGTGTGTGTGTGTGTGTGTGTGTGTGTGTGTGTGTACCGGTAATTGAAATCTAAGCTAATTGTTTTAAAGGGATAAATGAAACAACTAGGCTACATTTAGAGTTATGATCTGTTGTCAATATATGATAAAGTGTAGTGTAATTCATCAATTAAAGAACTGACCATCATCACCACTGTTGTTACTTCAAGGGATGTTTTAGAAGACTTAGCATTCATTACTGGTTTTATTGTTAATTACACTAATAGCCCCCCTTTCCACTGAGAGGTGTGGCTCAAAGTCCTTTATAGTCATCCATCTGGACTAGATACTTTTGTAGAGTTACTGTTTTTTCCTATTTCACAAAGAAGCAGGGCTAAGGCATCAGTATCATGGCCTCTAGGTATTCACCAAAACATTGCATCTTTTTCAAAAATGTACATCATGGTGCTTGTCCTGTCCTTTTTCTTTTTTAAAAAGATATTTCACTCTACTGAACAGATTCCTAGTACTAACTCTATGTCCTGCTTCTGAGAAACACACTTAGAAATCTGCACTAGAATCCCAAAATATTGGCCAGAATCTTAAAAGCTGTTTACATCTGTGTAAGGAAATCACAAAGTCTTTTTGGCAAATTGCCACCCATCAATCCAGTGCTGGTTGTTGTTTTTTGAGCCTGATTGTGCAATTAGCAGCTCATTAATGAGCACCAATTTGCCACCAAAGCTAATACAGTAATACCTCAGATAACATTAATATCGAATAACACTAAAATTGCACAACATTAAGCAATCTGGGGGGAAGAATTGCATCGGATAACATTAAGATCCTATGGGATGCATCGGATAACAACCGCTAAAGCCTGTGTGGTTACAATGTATCTCTATGGATCCCATAGGATTTTAACATGCATCGAATAACACTAAAAATTGGATAACACCAAGACTTGTGGAACCAGGTTTTAGTGTTATCCGAGGTTTTACTGTACTGTACAATTTTCCCTTTTCAATTGTAACTCAACTATAGCCTTCTTGCCATTAACATACAAGTAAACTTAACTAGTGTCAGAAGAACCTACTTTCAATTTCTAAGTACTGTATCAGTTTTTAGGAAACTGATGGTTTGTCTGTGTTAACCACAATGGCACAAAGCTTTTGTTGTAACTGAACACCATTTTGCTCTTTTTGAAGTCAAGGCAAAGAAAGCACACCACAGGGCAGGCATTTTCAACCTATGGCCCATGGGCCAGACCTATCCCCTGAAGCCTTTTCATCCAGCCCCCAATGGCATCCTCATTCCCACCACTGCTGCCGCCACTGCCACCACCACCTTGAAGCACCAAAACCCAGCAAAAACATGCACTTTGGGAGACTTTTTGCATGAAAATGTGCATTTTCAGTGAGTTCTTGCATGATTTTGGTGAGTTCTTGCATGAAAATGTGTGATTTCAGCAAGTTCTCCCATCATTTTTCCAAAATTGCATGAGAAATCACCAAAATCATGTGAGAATTCACCGAAATTATGTGAGAACTTGACAAAATCACACGAGAACTCACCAAAATCATATGAGAACTGTCCTAACTGTTGCTTCTTGATTCATGTGTTGACCCCTGCAATTTCCCCAAATGCCGGAAACTCGACTGCATAATTTGTGGTAACAATAAAAATATAGCAGTTAGTCTTTAAAGTGCTACAGTGTTTTTTATTTTGTTTTGCTCTGGTATTCCCATCTCTTTATTAAACCTTTAGATTGTTTTAATCTGGTGGCTATTTTAATGTGATTATTTGTTTAATTACATTTTAATATTAAAAAGGGTGGTGTTTTAGGTGTCTTGTGTGGTGAGCTCCTTTGGCAGAGGCGTGGCTACCGCTGTATCTGCCGTATCAATTATATGGGGGCCCCCAACGTGCGTAAGCAAAACAAATCTTTACCCTTCCTAAGGGCCCCCAAACAAATTTTTATACGGGGCCCCGCCAAGGCACTAGTATCCTTTGGCTACTAGTATGGACAGGAAGGCAGGAGAGATATATGTGTATATAAAACAAAATCAAATGTAATTTGGGCATTGATTATACTTTTGGAGTGGGCAAAATCTGTATCTCAAAAGGGGCAACATTCTGTTCAGATTTGTCATCTCTAGGCCAGCTGACAGCCTTCACAAAACCCTAACCACTGCCATAGAGAGAGAAATAAGCCACAGCCCAGATCTTCCTTACCTTCCTGTATTTTCTGGCAAACAGAAATTGTTGTTCCAGATGCCAAGGAAATGTGCCAGGGTAGAATTACAAAAAACACATGTAGTACAATATACTGTCTTAGATCCATGATAGCCACCAAATGGGAAGTTCCCTGCAAAAGGAGGAGAAAGAGCTGATTTTGTAAAAAAAAAAAAAAAGAAGAAGAAGAATGCTTTCCTATGTCTCCTCTTTACTGGCACTTAGACGTTACCTTCACAGTTCTTAGGTTCTTGGTTAGGGCTCGAACTGTTAATTTTACACCAGCTTTTGACTGTGAATCAAATGGTAGATTTCTATGCATTAAGAAAAACACCCTCGCCCAGCCTTCAAGGACCGGCCATCTCTGAGTCAGCTTCGCTTCGTCGCCGTCGGGCCCCATCTTTTTTTTTTATCAGAGGAAAGTGGGAGGGTTTTTACCTCTGCCTGGGCTGGCTCTGAGGCGCACCAGTCGCGGCGCCACACTGGGATTAGGGACAGTATGGAAATGAGATTGCTTCGCTCTCTCTGTGTGTGTTTGTGGGTTGCATAGCATAGGATCCAACCCTCAAACCCAAGTGGAAGAGGAGGAGATGCAGGGCCGTAACCAGAGGGTGGCCAGAGGGTGGTATTAATCTCTCCCCTCCCCCCCCAGCTAACAGCCCACCCCCACCCTGGGCAAAGTTCCAGTGGGGTGTATCTGAGAGGGGGGGCAGGTGGAGATTTTCAAAAGACACTGTGGAGAGCCCTCGCTTCACAGTGTGTGGGATTTTTACCCACGAAAGCCACCTCCCATTACTCCCCGCCACCCTGCAAACTGGCGTCAGGGCGCCATTCCCTTCTGTGAGTGTGTGTGGGGAGGGAGCAGACTGGCTGTTAAAAACCCACATCCAATTTGGCTGCTCGCCCTCGCCCTCCTCCTCCTCTATGCAGTCTGGCTGTCCTTTTCTAAGTCTCTCCAAGATGACCCAAGGGGTGTGTGTGAGTGTGTGTGTGACACTGTTGCCCCTCCTGAAAAAATATTCCCTCCCCCCCCCCTAGAATCCTCCTGGCTCCGGCTCTGAGCAGAGGCCGGTCTTTCCCTGCCCCTCTCCCAACCCCACCCGGCTCACCTGCTTCTCTGTGCGCTGCCAACACCACGCCTTGTGGCAACGACCGAGGTGCGCGAAGCACACTGATGCCCACCCAAGCCCACGCAGCGCTTCCCTCTCTCCCGAGCACGCCCTCTTTCCATCAACCGGCTAAAACTCCTCCCTACTCTTATCTCAACTGGCTGCGAATGAGTGGTCCGAGGCGGCCGAGCCCAGACCACTCCCCCCCCCCTCTAGAATCGGAGAGCTCGGCTCCCCCTCCCTCCTCCTCCTGCTGCTGCCAGAGTCACCCACCTTGAGTTAGCAGTTAGGGGGAAGGGGGCTTATCCTCCCCTGCCTCCCCCCCCCTTTGGCTATGGCCCTGGCCCCTGAGTTCGTGCCTGCTCGTTCTCGCCTCCAGCCTTTTTGTCCGGCCAGCAAAGCCCTCGCGATGGGCAGCGTGTCGTTCCTTCTCTGGAGAAAGGCGCTCTGCGTCCCCTCCTTCGCTGTCCCTGAGATGAGCCCTCCAGCGTGGTTCTCCCTCCCGGAGGATGGCCGAAAGGAGGGAAGAAGAAGGTCTAGGGATGAAATACTGAAGCATCTTTTTTTAAAAAAGTCAAATACAGGACGGAACAATTCTAAGGAAGGAAGTCACAGCCTTAACTTTGCAAGAGCTGGCAGGGCGGGTGTGTGAATCTGAATACTAGTCTGGGATCTTGGGTCATTAGTAAAGGTCTCCGTTGCTCGAAAGCCAGTCGTATCCGACTCTAGGGGGCGCTGCTCATCTCTGTTTTACAGCCCAAGAGCCAGTGCAGTCTGTCTCTGCAGACGTTTCCGTGGTAATGTGGCAGGCAGGACTAGAGCGTATGGAACACTGTTACCTTCTCACTGAAGTGGTGCCTATTTATCTACTTGCAACTTCTTGCTTTCAAACTGCTAGGTTGGGAGGAACCAAGACAGAGACGGGAGCTCATTCCATCATGCACTACTCCGGTCTCGAACTGCTGACTTGCCTACCATCAAGTTCAATGTCGTAACTACTAGGCCACCTGTGTCTCAGGTTGAGAGGAACTACTGACCTTCCGGTCTTCAAGTTCAGCGTCTTAACCACTGAGCACCCCGTGTAGAACGCTACACTGATTCGCAACTGTCTCTGTTACCAACCATTGTGTGCCTCTGTGTCTCCGCCTGATACTGTATGTATAAATTAATGCCATGGAGTCTCACTCTTATATCTGAGGAAGTGGACTTGATCCACGAAAGCTCACACTAAAATATAGTAATTAGTCTTTTAAAAAAAAACCATACAATTTTAGCTTTACAAAATTATTTTCATGGTTCTTCTCATTTGTTTAAAACATACAAAATAACATGACCAACATCACCAAATAAAAATCACATACAATACAATACTAGTCCTAACAAAATACAATATATAAAAAAAGAAATTATAAACCCCCATGTGCTATTTACACTGTCAGCAATTAGTCTTTAAGGTGCCACAACATGTTCGTGTTTTATTTTAAATTTACTGTCCGGTATTGAAAAACAGCGGTTAGTCTTTGAGGTGTCTTTGATCGCATACAGCTAAATCTGTTCGCTACAGAAAAGGACACATACGGAGACAGCGCTCGAAACAAAGAATCCTGCGGGATCCTATTTATCAGAGCGATGTCTTCAGGAGCTCGTGCGGAGCAAACACATTTCAGGCGAAGATTAGTGAGACGGAATAGGCTTTTACAAAAATTTCACTACATCTTTTTGGTTAGTGTTTTTTAAAGAAAATTATCTGGAAATTTATTTGCTATAGAAGTAAATGGTGAGATTTTCTGGTCTAAATACTTTTTATTTTTATACCAAATTTCACAAGTATTCTTACAAAAGGGGTTTTCTATGTCTTTTATTATTTTAGCACTTTCCTGTTTTAAAAGCAGCCCTTATAAGTAATAGCCAAATTAGATGATTCAATATCTCCTCAAATAAAATCATTTGCTATTATCATACTAAAAAGCCATCTTAATCTAGTTGTCCAAATAATTATTTTTTAAATTTGGAATTCCTAATCCTTATTTCTGAGAAGCCACAATTTTTATTTATTCTTTAGGTATTTTATCCCCATTACAAAAAATTATTTATAATGGTCTGCCATTGTTTTAATTTCCCTTCTGTTAACTTTATTGGTAATATCCAAAACAAAATGTTTATTTTAGGTAATATTTTCGTTTACATAATACTGTCCTGTCAAACCATGACAATCTTAATTTTATACCTTTCCAAATTTAACAACATATATTCCCAAATATTTAAAACTTGGTTTTACTTTAAATTTAAATCTAGTTAGAATCATCTCTATTTCTTGTCTATCATTATTGAATAAAATCATCTCTGTTTTATTCTAATTTATTTTTAACCCTGTTACTTCTTTGAAGTTTTCCAAATGATTCTGAATTCTATTTAAAACTTTCATTGGCTCTTTTATAGTTAAAAAGGTGTCACCAGGAAACAGACTAATCTTTAATTTATCCTTATATCCTATGCCTTTTATATTATTATCTTGTCTTATCACATGCACCTGTCTCTGTCCCAGCTCCTGCCAACCTAGCAGTTCATCCCGAGTGGAGTTTCTCCAGCAAAAATCCTTTCAACCCAGAATCATTTCTGACACAAAATTATCATCATCATCACATTTCCCAGTATCACTGTCATTAATATAAACAGTGTTGAAGACAATAGGCAACCTTGTCTAGTTCCTCAGTTTAGGTTAATTTATTCTGTTAAATCATTAACCAATGCTGAAGCCTGCTTTTCAAATATAATTGTTTTATTACTTTTTGAAATCTATCTTCAATAACATAGTTTTATGTTGATTTTATATTTGTTTTTAGATAATGCCACAGCAGTGGGCAATATTGGCAAATGTTCTTAAGGGCTTTAAAACTGTTTTTATATTAGTTTTAACCTGTTTTATTGTATGGTCAGTGAGGTGCTCGCTGGCCTATGTACACCGCCCAGAGTCCACTGGATTAGGGCAGTATATAAATCAAATAAATAAATAAAACTTGGATTAATTTTTTTAAAGTTGGCCACACCACCAAATCAAAACCTTCAAATATATCCCATTTCAGAATTAGAAAGCTCTGGAGTAATAGAAATGAAGGATTGGGTAAGCAAGGTCTTTAAGAGAGATAATATAAAAACGATATTTGAGAAAGTTAAAGTACAGTATCTTGGTTTAACGTATTACAACTGGATAAATTGACTAAATATTGGTTAAAGCAATATGGTAAGGAGAGGAGTAAAGACAGAGCAAAGATGTGCTATTTTTGTGGAAAGAGGGACGAATATATATAAATTTAATAATACTGAACACAGTTAACCGAGAAGGTTTATAAATCCCATTGGTGGTGGATACATATAGTACAGTGGCTCTATTTTATTATACAGTATGTATTTTATTTGTTAAGATATTTATATGTTTTTCTTTGTTGTTATTTTGTTTGTTTATATTGTGGGGTTTTTGGTACTTCAGTAATAAAAGCTAAATTAAAAACCAAAAGTACTATATATCCCTTTTTTTTGTGTTCACACAGTACTCGACTGAAGTAAAAAGATATAACATGTATCACTAATACAATTGAACAGAATTACTAAATAGCAGCAATGTAAACTGCATTATAGAGAAGATGAGCAGATCGAATTTGAGATAAAATTCAGTTCAGCAAACGTCTCTCTAAACAGGAACCAAAACGTTTCTATCTTTATTTTTTCTCTTTTGTTTCTTGTGCGATATGTTAACATTGAATCAAATAATTGAGACACTGCTACTTTTCTAACTGCTTTTCTTAAATCAGTTGCTACAGAATTCTTGTTAGGTGTTCTCAATTAAGAACCGAATTTAATGATAATTTAAAAGTAATTAAAAAATTTGTACACTTCAGTCCCGGGAGTTTCTGTGGCTGAGGGAGGATTCGAACGTGCACCTTCGGAGCCCTAATCCGTTACTCTACCCACTACACCGTCCTGCGCTGCTTCTTACTACGGTCCGTTTCGCACCGCAGGCTGCAGCCCGGCGCAGAAACACGACTCTAAAATAAAGCCTTCATACTTCAAAGTGCTGCAATAATTGTTGCTTTGTTATTGATGTTGGTGTTGTTCGAACCGCCGCGGTGTTGTGTAAAGCCAATGAATACCTGCGGAGGATTTGGTTTCCGGACCCACACTTTTAGCAACAGGCTGGAACTCCGGATTAAAGCCCCCCCCCACACACACACACACACACTAGTACATTTATTTTCTACAGGGTCCGTGGTCGCTTTTATTTCACAGCAAGGGCGTTTTAGGGGCAACGTTTTGCTGACCTGAATTATACAGTACCTCAAACTAAGTCTGTTTGTTTTCTCTGCAATGCACAGCCTACGCTATACTGTTGCTATTCTGTAATTCTGTTGAATTGTTACTGATACAGTACTTTCTAATGGTTGTTAGTTTCGCCTAGTAGTGTGTGAACGTCAGTGTCTCCTACGCTATGTATCCCTTTCTTTAGCAAACAGAATTAGCTGTATCCAATAGTGGGAAGTGATGCTGTACTTTTTCTATCGATGAAAGAAAATTAAAAGAAATACTCCTAAAATTGAAATGTTGTTGTTGTTCAGTTGCACAGTCAATTCCGACCCTTTGCGACCTCATGGACCATTACCCTAAAGGCACCCCTGTCCTTCACCATCCTCCTCAGCCTGACCAGCTCTGTGCCAACTGCATCCATAATACCATATAGCCATCTCATTTTTGGCTGCCCCCTTCTTCTTTTGCCCTCCACCTTTCCCAGCATCAAGGCTTTCTCAAGTGAATCCTCTCTTCTCATTTGATGTCCAAAGTACTTAAACTTCATCTTTACTATTTGACCTTCTAGGGAGCAGTCAGGGTTGATTTCTTATAGAACCGATCTATTTGTTCTCCTCGCTGTCCAGGAGACTCTCAAAACTCTCCTCCAACACCACATCTCAAAAGGCATTTATTCTTCTGCACTCAGCTTTCCTAATGGTCCAGCTCTAACAGCCATCAATTGCCACCAAGAATAACATTGCTTTAACTATACAAATTTTTGTTTGCAAGGTGAATATGTTCCCCAGGTTTCTCATAGATTGCCTCCCAAGCATCAGTCGCCTTTTTATCTCATGGCTGTAATCACCATCTGCAGTAATCTTGGATCCTAGGAAAGTAAAACCTGTCACTGCTTCTACTTCTTCCCCACCTATTCTCCAGGGACTGATAGGGCCTGTTGCCATTATCTTGGTTTTCTTTATATTGTGTCTCAAGCCAGCTTTTGCACTCTCTTCTTTCAACCTAATCAGGAAATTCTTTAGGTCCTCCTCACTTTCTGCCATTAGGGTGGTATCATCTGCATATCTCAAATTGTTGATGTTTCTCCAGCAATTTTGATCCCAAATTGTGATTCCTCCATCCCTGCATCGTGCATTATGTGTTCTGTGTATAAGTTGAATAAGCAGGGAGACAAAATGCAGCCTTGTCTTATTCCTGTTCCTATTCCAAACCACTCCATCATTCCATATTCTGTCCTAACTTTCTAGCCTCAAATTATGCAGAATGTATGTATTTTTGAGTACTGAATCTCCCATTTCCTCCACCCAATTAAAAAACCCCACATATTTTCTAATTGTTGTTTCCACTTTCTTGAGCAAAAGACACTGCTAGAGTTTGCCTCCTTTCCTAATTCAGAAGGTAAGGGTGTGTGTTTCCTACACAGGAGCCCAGGAAAAGAGAGGAATGAATTTTCTTTACTATCTTTATTTTGAAAAAATAAGGAATATTTATCTTGGTATGATAGATGACAATTGGAGAAATGGACTACAAATTTGGTAAAACAACATGGCAATCATAGACAATTAATAAAACTTAGAGGAATTGATAGTACAGATGGAAAATAATGAAATAAATAAAACATAAAAGGTTCAAATTTTTATAAAACAATATGGAAATGGTATATGAATCCAGTAAGGTTAAGCCAGTATAATATAAAATATTCAAAAATTTGTTGGAGATGTCATAAAGAGTTTGGAATGTTTGTTTATGGTGAGCATGTAAGAAGACTGTGAATTAAATATTGAAAACATTTTTTGTGGAGACGAATGAAATATTGGAGAGTAAACAAAACAAGAGACTGCAGTGGCTCAAGTGGTTAAGATGCTGAGCTTGAAGGTTGGAGATTGATACACGAGTGTTGCATGAGTGCTGCACAACGGCGTGAGCTCTCATCTCTCTCCCAACTCTGGCCAATCTAGCGGTTCTAAAGCAAGAAATTGCGAGTACCGGTAGATAAATAGGTACCTCTTTGGTGAGAAGGTAAACATGCCTGCTACATGTCCATGGAAATGTCTACAAATGCAGACAGCACTGGCTCTTTGGCTATAGACAGAGATGAGCACTGAACCCTAGAGCCGGATATGACTGGCTTTTGAGCAAGGGTGAACTTTACCTTTACCTTAAAAAAACAAAAACAAAACAAAATGACAAAAAAACATTGTGGCACCTTAAAGATTAACTGTATTTTAATGTTAGCTTTTGTGGATCAAGTCCACTTAGTCAGACATAAGAGTAAGACTTCATGGCATTAATTTATACATATCAGATACTGAGGCACACAATGGTTGGTTAGTATATTAGTTAAGTTTACAAATCAGTGTGGCTTTTTACAACTGGAAATAACAGAAAATCCCTGATTGATATTCAGATTTGTTACTGTGAAGTTTGGTTCTGTTGAGTTGCAAATGGTTAGTAGTTGGATGCAAAACTAATGAAATATTTTTTTGATTTGGAAACATCTCTTAGAATAGCATTATTATCTAACTTTTGAAATATGTAATTAGAATGACAAACGAAAGAAAAATGATTACAATCTTAATTACATCAATAGGATTAATTATAAGTGGTACCTCACTTAAAGAGCATAATGTGTTCCACAGGATTGCTCTTTAAGAGAGTTTGCTCTTTAAGTGAAACACCATTGTCGGTGACCAACTGTGACTTCTGGTGGGGGGAATTGCGAACCTCGATTTAGTTGTTAAGTGAGTTTTTGGTTGGTTTTAGTTGTTAAGTGAGACGACCATTCAGAGAAAATTCTGCTCTTTAAGCAAATTAGTCTCTAAGCAGGGTGCTCTTTATGTGAGGTTTTACTGTACTCAAAATATGGACTTCTACATTAAATAGGCATTTAATGTAGAAGTCCAGTTCCTTGTTCCAACCCTCTGGAGGTATCCACGTAGAATTCTTCTTTCTGTGTTGCTGGGAGTAAGATCTTTGTGGATTTGTGCCTGGTTCCTCCTCATGTTTTAGTGAATGAGGAACAGCTTGTGAATTGTCATGCTGGTTGTTCTCAGAGTTGTGGAAATATTCTTTGAGTTGTATTTGGGGGAAGAAGGCTTCCAGGCCTCCACAGAATTCTCTCATTTGTGTGGGTTTGGTAGAACAGAAGGACAGGCCCTGTGATAGGACTGCTGCCTCGGCTCGGCTAAGTGAGTGGCTGGATAGGTTAATGATGTTCTGTAAGTCCATGTTGTTTTTGTTGTGAGGTAAGCATTTCTGTAGTAGACTGGATAGTTCCCCCCCTTTCTTCAGGGAGGAAAATTTCACATACTATAATAAGTTTTCCTTCTCATGGTGGGGAATGCTTGTATAATATCCAGTTCAGAGGGCTGGTTTTGTATAAATGGTTCAAGACCCACAATGTCCTTCTGCATTTTCCTTTGTTTGCTGCACAGGAGGATGATTAGGTCCTTTAGTAGTTTATTGGTGAGGGTGTTGCATAATCTCTCACTGTACTCAGTGGGGTATGTTGAGCGTAGAGGGTTTTTCACCGTAAGTCCTTTGGGGATGAAGTTCTCTGTCTTTTTGTTTTGTTTTACTCTTTGATAAGCTTGAAACACAGACTAACATGGCAACAATTGCAAAAATGAGAAAGACATTAATCCATGTCCTCATCAGACGTTTCAGTCTCTTGACTATACTACCTGGCCATTTCAGACTGCAATACTGATACCCAGACTTATACACCTTTCAGACTTATACACATTTCCCCTCCCTCTTCTGTTTTTCTCCTTAGGTAAAGGGATCCCTTGCTCAAAAGCCAGTTGGATCTGACTCTAGGGTTCAGTGCTCATCTCTGTTTCAAAGCCGAAGAGCCAACACTGTCTGCTTCTGCAGATATTTCCGTGGTCATGTGGCAGGCAGGCATGACTAGACACTGGAGCACACGGAACGCTGTTTACCTTCCCACCAAAGTGGTCCCTATTTATCTACTTGCAATTTATTGCTTTCAAACTACTAGGTTGGCAGGAGCTGGAACAAAGATGGGAGCTCATTCCATCCTGCAGTCCTTGGGAATCAAACTGCTGACCTGCCACCTTATTGTGTCAGCTAATCTTTCCAACACTAGGTCAGGCAAAAGGAACTATGGAATGAATTCACCAAAAGGTGGCTTCGTTTGGGCACTTTTACATCTAGCCTAGACACTGGAGAAGGACGATGCTGCTCAGCTCTTGCAAAGTTGAGCCTGTGGCTTTTTTCTGATTATTTTAACCCACTATTAAGCATTGTTCAGCACCAAAATACCTCAGCGTGATGCTTGACTGGACACTCTCTTTTAAGCAGCAGTGCCTGAATACCAAAGCCAAAGTTAGTACAAGGAACAATACCATCAGGAAACTCACAAACAATAAATGGGGAACTCAACCATCCACACTGCATACATGAGCTATGGTCCTGAGCATCTCTGCAGCAGAGCATGCTGCTCTAGTATGGAGCGCTTTGACATACTATTAATGAAGCCATGTGTATAGTGGCAGGATGCTTCAAACCTATACCAGTTGAAAAATATATATCCTCTTGCTATCACTCCTCTTAAGAGCAGGAGAGAAGTAGCAGCTGAGAGAACTAAGCAAGACCCTCAAAACCCTCTGAACAAAGATGAGCCTCAAGTCCACTGGCTCAGATCCAGGAAGAGCTTTATGACAAGAACAAATGTTCTTGAGGGTATAAAGAGCAAAACCAAATTAGAAGATGGAGGAAGGAGCTCACAGGACAAGGAACGATATTAAAGGAGGATATGGCTGAGGAACTCAGCCTCCCCTACATCATCTGGAGGACCCTGAATAGGCTTGAGGGTCAGAGTCCCTAAATGCAAGACCAACATGCTGAAGTGGGAGCTGCTGGTGGACAACAACATGCTTTGTGAATGTGGAGAGATACAGAATCAGGCTCATTTGTTGGTCTGCATACTGAGGATATCTCACCCCGTGGGATTGGATGATCTCACCAAGCGGCTTCATGTAGATGTTAAAGAGTAGGGGTGAGAGGACCGAACCCTGAGGCACCCCAAACGTGAGCTGTCTTGGACTTGACTCCATAACTTAATTTTAGACTAACTCAACAACATAAAGAAACGATAAGGATCAGTACTGATGAGAAACCCGCCCTCACGTTTGACTTAAAGAACAAATTAACATCATTTGTGAGAGAAGAAAATTTGAACCCATTGTGCTATGTGGCTTGTAAATATGACAATCTATGGTACTTTGGAATCATAACTGAAGTGAACAAAGAAGAAGGTGATGTGACCGTTCAGTTTTTACATCCTGCAGGGCCATCCCCATCATTTTATTGGCCTATGCGAGAGGACATTTGCACTGTGCCTATACCTCATGTACTCTCAATTGTTGATCCTCCTGACACTTCAACTGGAAGGACCTACAGGTTTTCTGAAAAATGTATGAGGTCAATTGAAGAGAAAATGTCAAACCTCCATTAAATTTGTTACTGTAGAAGTTGAAGAATGTAAATATTGGAAATATCAAATACATTGGTAAGTTTCCAGACCTTATCGTTTCTTTATGTTGTTGAGTTAGTCTAAAATTAAGTTATTGAAGAAGACAATTCTGGTTAAAATATTATGTTATCAACTGATGATAAAATAGGTAGTTGTCCAATCTTCATAATAGTCTAAAAACCTAGAGAATTTTAATCCCTTAAAATCCTTATTACTCAGTAAAATCAGTGAATAAAACAATTTGAAAAACTAATATATAACATAATGAAACACAACAAAGGTATCAAAACCCATCAATTTTTTTTCTGCATTTGATAGCCTATTTAGTAAGGATCATTTTGAAAAAAAAGATTTTGTGATTATCACATACCTTTCTGTGATATGGAATTTTACGCTGACCTATGTTTTGGTTTTTAAAAAATACAAAGATGTAAATGAAAATATTTTTTCACACTTAGTAGGTTTTCTTAGAGGTATTATGTATTTTTTTCTAGAATCCTCATTTTCTGAAGAAAAAGACTACAAACTTTCATCAAGATTGGATGGTAAATAAAAAAGTTATAAATTATTTTCAAAATGTCAGCGACCTTCATTTCGCGACATCTGTTGGTTACAATTGCCAAAAATACAAAACTTCAAAAGCCTATAAAATGGAAACGAAGTGAGCTAGAGTGTTAAAATTTGGCATGGGTACTTATCTTTATGGAAACGAAGTGAGCTAGAGTGTTAAAATTTGGCATGGGTACTTATCTTTCTGGGTAGAACAAATAAGCCAAGTTTCACCAAAATCTGAGATGTTGGGTGAGATAGCCTGGTTGAACTGACACGGAATTACCCACCTCCCTGGAGGCTGCAGCAAGCCAAAATGTCAGGGTTCGAATCCCGACATTCTGGCTTGCTGCAGCCTAAAGGAGGGTGGGGGAAGTTCAAAATTAGCGCGCATCGGGTCTCCCGACCTCCCTAGAGCCGATGCGCGCTAATTTTGAACTTCCCCCACCCTCTTTTAGGCTGCAGCAAGCCAGAATTTCGGGATTCGAATCCTGACATTTTGCCTTGCTTCAGCCTCCGGGGAGGTGGGAGAACTTTGGAAACAGCTTGGATCGGGTCTGCCCACCTCCCTGGACCCGGCGGGGGAGTCAGAGACCCCAAAATTGGTAAAAAAAAAGTCTGTTTTTTTTTTACCAATTTTGGGGTTTCTGACCCCCCCCCACTGGGTCCAGGGAGGTGTGGGGACCTGATCCAAGCTGTTTCTGGGCTTCCCCGACGTCCTGAGCCAGTGCAGCAAGCCAGAATGTCGGGATTCGAACTCTGACATTCTGGCTTGCTGCACTGGCTTAGGACATCAGGGAAGCCCAGAAACAGCTTGGATCGGGTCTGTCCACCTCCCTGGACCCGGGGGGGGGGGGGGTCAGAAACCCCAAAATTGGTAAAAAAAAATGGATGTTTTTTTTAACCAATTTTGGGGTTTCTGACCCCCCCGCAGGGTCCAGGGAGGTGGGCAGACCCAATCCAAGCTGTTTCTGGGCTTCCCCGATGTCCTCAACCAGTGCAGCAAGCCAGAATGTCGGGATTCGAACCCTGACATTCTGGCTTGTTGCACTGGCTCAGGACGTCGGGGAAGCCCAGAAACAGCTTGGATCGGGTCCCCTGCCTGCTCCAGAGAGATCAGAGGACCCGATCTACAGCTAAAGGGTGGCTGGGGAAGCTGACGGGGACTCCCTGTTGGCTTCCCTAGCCACCCGCCCTTGCCTCTGCAGCTGTGGGGTGGCTGGGGAAGCCGACGGGGGAGCCCCCCATCAGCTTTCCAGCCTCCCTACCCCTGCCTCCGTAGCTGCAGGGTGGCTGGGAAGCTGAACGGAGAACCCCGTTCAGCTTTCCACCCACCCTGCTGCTAAGAACGACTGTATCGGATAACGTTAAAATCGTGTTATTTGAAACAAGATTTTTCCGATCCCCCAACATTTCCACTCAAAATATAGATTTTGTTATATACTCGCTGTATAAGACTACCCCCTCTTCCGCACACCTTCCACACACCAAATAAAATGTAAAAAAACATCAGATTTGATTTCAATGTTAATTTATATTCAAATGCTTATGACATGCAGAAAAACTGTCACAAGGCTTTATGTTGTCAAACATGTACAGTAAATATAAAACAGTGCAAGTGCAAAGCGGTACTTATTTATCTACCATATATACATGAATATAAGCCGACCCGAATATAACCCAAGGTACCTAATTTTGACCTTGAAATCCAGGAAAATGGATTGACCTGAGTATAAGCCAAGAGTGGGAAATGTAGCAACTGCTAGTGAGTTTCAGTAATTAAAATACAGTAATATTAATTATTTTATTGATGTTTTAGAACTGTACTTGCACCACCCACCAGTGGTGGTGCTGCAGGTAAAGTGGGTGAGCAGGTCAATTGCACTGAGGCAGGAAGTGTTGCTCTAGCCTAGCCTCTTGCTTCCCCTTTAAGCATGGCTTTTTCCTCCATTTTGGGCAGAGCAAAAAATAAGGGCAGAAGGTACCAGTAAGTGAAACCCTTTCTTTTTCCCCACCAGTTTGAAAGGGAGACACAATTGTAATGTAGAGCTTCTTTCTTCATCTGGATGGTATGTAGAATGAGGTGGGCGAGCATCAGGAGACAGATTAGATGATATTTCTCCAAATAAAATTATTTTTGTTATAATATTAAGAACCATTTTAATTTGATTGGCTACATAATTTTGTTTTACAAAAGTTTGGGATTCCTGATCTTTTTTCCTTCTCTCAAGAACCTTTAAGGTTATCTGGTTGCAATCTTGGATTTGACAAGGATGAAGCAAAAGCAAAGCAAACACACTTAATTAGCATTTTGCCCCAACATGCTGGGTACTCATTTTACTGACCTCAGAAGGATGGAAGGCTGAGTCAACCTTGAGCCCTAGTCAGGATCAAACTCATAATCTTTTGGTTGCAGTACAGCAGTTTAACCACTGCGCTACCATGGCTCCTGGTGAAAAGATTAAAGATGAACCCAGATTATTTAGGGAAGCTTTTGGGAAGCATGGATCTGAACCAAGGTATCATGGAAATTCATGGGGCAAAATAACCTGAGTAAGACCCTAGACCCCAGGTTCAGAATGTAGAAGACTTTACATGGTAAAAAGCCACATCTGAAATGAGGACGTAAACAAACACCTAAGAAGGCAGCCACTGAGTCTGTCCTTTTCTTGTGCAGCTTAAGAACATAAATTACTGTAGTGCAATTAATATTATGCCTTAACATTATTCTAATGTTAATGTTAAGATTATTGCTTAAGTTAAGTTAAGGTTAGTATAACTTCACCATTTCCTTGTGTGCAGCTACAAATGTTTGCTACAAATCCAGTAAAGTTCTATACGGCAGCTTAAGGAACGAAAAGTGTCTTCGTTGTTGATAAATGCACACTCTCCATCTCCAAGGACCGTCAGCCTGCAATAGAAACATCAGAAAGCTCTGGGTCAAGCTAATATACCAGGCCTGCAAAGTGAGTGAACTGTAAACTATGTATTCTGTAAGGGTCTAGTGAGAGAAGGGGAGGCAAAAGGTAGCTTTCCAGGCAGTGTTGGACTCCAATGCCCATCAGCCCTAGCCAGCATGGCAAATGATGAAGAACCCCTGGGACTTGCAGTCTAACAATATCTCGAGGGCTGCACTTTGCTGACTAGTGTGACTCTATCTTCGCAGGCCATGCATGTTTTAAAACCCCCCACACATTGGCCATGTAGGTTGCAACAGCACATACATGTCTGCATGTGAGCATACGTGATCATGAACATACACACAGTTACACCCAATCTGCTGGATCAAGGTCACTGTACAAATGACTCAAATATTTATACCCTTAGAGCAGTGAGTTCTTAGGATGTTCGTTTCCTAATTTAGTTGCTTGCTAACTTACTTACTACAGTAGAACTCCATACAGTATAACAAAAAAGCTCTGTTCCACGGAGCTCTTCGTTAACCAGATTTTTTTTTGTTATGCGAATCACTATTGGTGATACCCCATATAATGAAAAGATTTTTTTTGTTGTGCCGGGTATTGCCAATAGCTCAAAAACGCTCCGTTATACAAATTTTTCATTACATCAAATGTTTGCTATACGGGATACCACTGTACAGTATTTCAATTTATATCTCACCCATCTAACTACAACCTTCCAACACACCAAGGGGTAGCAACAAACGCACTGGATAAAATCCTCTGAGAGAGAATCCAATGGGGCTCAGAAGGCATAGCCAGGAACTTGCTACTCCCACCTCCCAGCATTTGCTGCCTTAAGGCAATTGCCTGATGGCCTAAGGGTAGCTATTAGACCACTCTCCCAAAAAAACTTCAGAATGCAGAATGCTCTCAAGTGATAATGATATATTCCAAGGTTTCCTGATTTCTCATGATGAAATGCCTGGATCTGCTCACTGATCCCACCCAATGCAGGGATCCCAATGACTCGTTTCAAACTACCAGGACAGAAAAAAGAACTGGAAGCCTGGATTAAAATTACTTTTCCACATCCCATTCAGTTTGAAGACTTGCAGTCTACACAGAGGCGTAGCTACCGCCGTATCTGCCGTATCAATTATACGGGGGCCCCGGGCCACGGGGGCCCCCAACGTGCGTAAGCAAAACAAATATTTACCCTTCCTAGGGCCCCCCAAACAAATTTTTATATGGGGCCCTGCCAAGGCACGCTACTCTTCTGAGTCTACATTGTCTGTTCTTCTCCAAACCCCAAATACTGTACCTTTAAAACTAATTTCAGCTATCATAAATACCATCCTCCCAGGGATCCCCTTATGGAGTTCTGTTCTAGTGATAACTAGATCCAATTCAACCCATTAATATAAGACATTACCCCCTCTCATTCCAAATGTTTTCCCAAGTACAGTACATTTCCCTTCCCTGTAGAAATCCCAAGCATAGGCACAAGTCCCTGCTTCGCTCTCCCTTTTAAAAAAATCATCAGATAGGAGGTAAGTCTAAAGACATAACAAAAGAAAAGAGAAGGACCCACATTGATTTTT
The DNA here is from genome assembly GCA_030440675.1 of Furcifer pardalis. Lineage (NCBI taxonomy): Eukaryota > Metazoa > Chordata > Lepidosauria > Squamata > Chamaeleonidae > Furcifer > Furcifer pardalis. The sequence continues at coordinate 156,612,492 of CP126893.1, forward strand.
CACCATTTGTCCCTTTCCAGGGTTGATCACGTTCTCTCTTGAGGCCAGTCCAAAAATTGCCCTTGCCTTTGTGACGCAGAACAAAATCCTGTCAAAGACCAGAAAAGACTGGTGTCATATTCTTCACTGGTCTGATTTACATTATTTTAATTTTTCCCCTCATTCACCTCCCTCAAGACTTTTGGAACAGCAGACAAAGTTTCACCCATTCCTCGGTTAGGGAGGAAACTAATCCTAGATCTTTCTAATGCCTTCAGAATGGGCCACAATAGGTGTATCACTATGGAAACAATAGAGCAGTGTTTCCCAAATGCAGTCTGTGCATGTGCAGGCATGTTTTACTTCTGCTTCTGGTGGGAGGATTTTTTCCTTCAAAGAAGCCCAGCTAAGACCACAACCCAAGGAGAGAGACCAGGTCTGGGCTGCAGAAGGATCCTGCCTTTTCCCCTGTGTGCATCCAGGATGGGGAGGTAGGAGAGCTAGTAGGACAAAACATCTGGATGGTACCAGGTTCCCTCTCCTTGAAATGTGCCCTCCAACCTGCCCAGCTGCTCCCTTTCAAACAAGCTGCTCTGGAAAGCAAGCAAGTGGCTTGGAAGGTACACATCCTGTTGGTTGCCAGCTAAGTGTTTCCAAAGCTCTTTCAGATGCAACTTCCCTTGATAGCAGTGAGCTAGCATCTCCAAAGACACCTGGCAGATAAAGACTACCTAGGCTCCATCTTTTGTACTTTCTCTTAATGTGGAGAAATACAACCAATGTAAAATTTATGTATGGACATTTATGCCCTCCAATATGTAGGTCTAGGACAGGAGTTCTCAACCTTTTTAAGATGGGGGCCGGGTCATGCTCCCTCAGAAAAGTTTCAGGGGCAAGACGGCCATTTTGCCCTTACTCTACCACATGGCACTTCCTGGTGTGGTAGAGGCAGGATGGGGCACATGAAATGGTGCTGCGGACCACATCCGACCCATGGGCCACAAGTTGAAAATCCCTGGTCTAGGAAATGACTCAGATATTGCCAATGAAGTAGCCAAATTATGGTCAGAAATAGTTAATCATTTTGACATTTTTAGTTTTTTAAATTTATATTTCATATGCCTTATTCGCTATCCTATAAGACCCAATTTCCCCTCCCCCCTTAAAATACACTGAAAAAAATGGAGTGTGTCTTGTATGCAGGAAAATATAGTATTCACTGTATATAAAGCAAAGCAAAACAAAGCAATGACACTTAAGTGCACTCTCTGGGCAGTTCACCAGTTAAGTAGCATTTTGTCCCCAACATGCTAGGTACTCACATAGTGGCCTCTAGTGGGCTATTTTGGTAATAACAGGGTGTGTCTTATACTCCAATGTGTCCTATATGCTGGCAAATATGGGTAAATACATACAGTAAAACCCTGGGTTACAACTGCCTCAGTTTAAGTTTGCTGTGGTTTACAATGGAAAGAGTACACAGAGGAACTCTACAAAAAGGACCTCAACACTCCTGATAATCACAATGATGAGAATATTGAACTTGAGCCAGACATCCTAGAGAGTGAAGTCAGAAACGTCCTAAAAATCACTGCAAACAACAAAGCCAGTGGAAATGATGGTTTTCCAGTTGAATTTTTCAAAGCCCTAAAAGATGATGGAATCAAATTACAGTATTGCATTCTATATGCCAGCATATTTGGAAAACACAACAATGGGCACAGGATTGGAAAAGTTCAGTATACGTTCCACTCCCCAAAAAGGGTAATGCCAAAGAATATTCGAATTATCGAACCATTGCGCTCATCCCACACGCTAGCAAGGTGATGCTCAAGATAATACAGGATAGACTGCAACAGTATGTGGAGAGAGAATTACCAGAAGTGCAGGCGGGTTTCAGAAGAGGCAGGGGGACTAGAGACCACATCGCCAACATAAGATGGATCATGGAAAAAACAAAGGAATATCAGAAACAAGTCTACTTCTGTTTCATTGATTACACGAAGGCTTTTGATTGTGTTGACCACAACAAAATGTGGCAAGTAATTAAAGAGATGGGAATACCAGAACACCTCATATGCCTCATGAGAAACCTGTACATGAATCAAGAAGCAACAGTTAGGACAGAATACGGAAGGACAGAGTGGTTTGGAATAGGAAAAGGAGTAAGACAAGGCTGCATTTTGTCACCCTGCTTATTCAACTTATACACAGAGCACATAATGCACAATGCAGGGATGGAGGAATCACAATTTGGGATCAAAATTGCTGGGAGAAACACCAACAATTAGAGATATGCAGATGATACCACCCTAATGGCAGAAAGTGAGGAGAACTTTAAAAAGCTCCTGATTAGGTTGAAAGAAGAAAGTGAAAAAGCTGGCTTGAGACTCAATATCAAGAAAACAAAGATAATGGCAACAGGCCCTATCAGTCCCTGGAAAATAGATGGGGAAGAAGTAGAAGCAGTGACAGATTTTACTTTCTTAGGATCAAAGCTCACTGCAGATGGTGATTGCAGCCATGAAATAAAAAGGTGACTGATTCTTGGAAGGCAAGCGATGAGAAACCTGGGGAACATAGTGAAAAGAAGAGACGTCACATTGCAAACAAAAGTTCGTATAGTCAAAGCAATGGTATTTCCGGTGGCAATGTATGGTTGTGAGAGCTGGACCATTAGGAAAGCAGAGCGCTGAAGGATAGATGCCTTTGAGATGTGGTGTTGGAGGAGAGTTTTGAGAGTCTCCTGGACAGCAAGGAGAACAAATAGGCTGGTCTTAGAAGAAATTAACCCTGACTGCTCCCTAGAAGGTCAACTAGTAAAGATGAAGTTGAAGTACTTTGGACATCAAATGAGAAGAGAGGATTCACTTGAGAAGGCCTTGATGCTTGGAAAGGTGGAGGGCAAAAGAAGAAGGGGGCAACCAAAAATGAGATTTCTAGATGGTATTGTGGATGCAGTGGGCACAGAGCTGGGCAGGCTGAGCAGGATGTGGAGGACAGAGATGCCTGGTGGGCGGTGGTCCATGGGATGGCAAAGGGTCGGAACCGACTGTGCAACTGAACAACAAAGGAAGAAACTGATAGGAAGAAAGAAAAGCCTTCCACTTCAGTGGCAGCATGTTGCCATTCAAAAGAAGAGCACTTCTTGCTTCCTCTTCTCTATCTCATCTTTTTTGAACCACAATCTGGCATCCTCCGGCTAATGGCCACCTTGTGCCAGCTAATCTTTCTCACACCAGGTCAGGTGAAAGGAACTGCAGAATGAACTTGTCGAAAGGTGGCTTCATTTTGGCAGTTTCACACCTGGCCTAGAGATGGAAGAAGAAGGGGGGAAAGAATCCATTCTGGGTGGACAGGAGAAGGTGGTGACTAGCCCTTTCCTTATGCCCTGCTCCCTGGCAACACAAGATGCTGTCTTTCTACCAGACAGAGAAAGAAGCACCATCCAAGCAGCCTTTGAAGGGCTTGATTCTTAATGCTTGCCCGTCAGCCCTCCTTGACTGACAAGGCAGCTTCTCAGGCATAAAACAACATCTCAGCAAACAATGGCCCAGGATGGCATGACTACCTGTCTGAGCAGAATTGACAATGATATATAAAATTCTGGATGATTGTCTTACCTCTGCCTTTTTCTGGCTACCACTGAAAGTGATCAGGGAAGCATTATGCTGAGTGCAGAAATCCTGGCTGTTGGTCCAATTCTTTTTCTCTGTGGAGAAGTAATAGCACTTCTTCTGATATCCAATCCAGTCTTCAGGGCATGTTGTGGCAGAAAGTGAACTTGTACTATGAAAACCACATCTTTGCTCCGTATATTCTTTTGCTAGTAATACTGAGGAGGGAAAAACCGAAAAAGTTATATAATGTCCTGCCTAATCCTCTTCCCTGAGAAACACTGATGGAAGCAGAAATAGACTGGCTGGTTTAGAGCAGGACAAGTCTTTCTTAGTGAAAAGCTACTAAGAATCAGGGTGGCAAGTAAATAAAGACACAACTCACTGGGTCAAACTAAGTAACCACTTAGCAAGGATAGATACTCCTCTAGTTTCTTCCTTCGCTTTTTTGTAGGAGAAAAGTATCAGCCACATAAGCCAGGAATTCCTCAAGAGGGCCATATTTGGCAGAATTTGTCTCCCAATAAATATTTGGATACTTGAAACCTTCTGTTACTAATATGTCATGTATCTTTGATACTCCTGTAATTTGTTTTTCAAAGGTTTCATTCACACCATCTCTTTGATTTGGTGGTCACTGGTGGTCAATAGTAGATACCAAAAGGTGGGTTAGCAGTGAAGATGCTGAACTTGATGACTGGAAGGTTGGCAGGTCAGCAGTTCGAGAGCCGAGTGCTGCATGACAAAGTGAGCTCCTGCATCTGTCCTTGCTCCTGCCAACCTAGCAGTTCGAATCCAAGACATTGCAAGTAGATAAATGGGTACCACTTTGGTGGGAAGGTAGCAGCATTCTGTGCATGTCCAGTCATGCCTGCCACACATCCACAGGAAGGCAGGCAGAGGAACACAGAGCACTGGCTCTTTGGCTGTAAACGGAGATGAGTACCAAACCCCAGAGTCTGATACGACTTAGCTTCCAAGCAAGGGGAAACTTTACCTTTACTTAGTAGATTCCAAATATCCATTTATATTAATCTAGAAGCTATCAGCAAGAGATCCAAACCCACCCTCCTGTATTCCTATGCAGGAATGTGTGTTTTTTACATATACTGTGACTCTACTTCCCTTTCTTCTTTTTGACAAATTAATTCCCTTCAATTGTTATATTCCAATCCTGGGAATTTACCTGCCAAGTGTCAATTATTCCTATCAAGTCATGGCTATCCTTGTGAACTAAGATTTCTAATTCCTTGTTTGTTTTCTATACTCCTTGCATTTACATGTAGACACCAGAGATTGTGTAATCTGTGTGGCCTGCTTTTCTTCTTACGTTTTTGTAACAACGATTATTATTCTTATTCCCCATTTGAGGTGTGTGTTTTCGTGTCAGAGATTACTCTGGGCTGAAAGGATTTTTGCAAAGGATGCCCAAATGAGGCTCCTTTCATGTACCCTATTGTGCAGCTCTCGGGGAATTGAACCCTGTCTTTTTGGTCTCCAGGCACAGTGCTTTCACCCACTGAGCCACCAGGGAGCTGCCTCATTTGAGGTACTCAGCCTATTCCCCTTATTTCACTTTAGTCTTCATCTTTCTTTACCTTCCCCTTTCCATTTCAATTTAAAGCCCTCCTGATGAATTTATACATGCTGTGCCCAAATTCTTCCCAGTTCTTGTGAGGTGCGACCAATTCCTTGCCAGCAATCCATCTTCCAGGAAGCATCAGCCAATTTTCCAAAACACAAATCCCTCACATTGCCACCTCCTTCATAGCCAGTCATCCACCAACAGTACTGTATTTCCCTTTTATATTTCTCTTCCAAGCACGGGTAGGATGGATGGGAAGACTATCTAGGCCCCAAAGTCCTTGAGTTTCCTTCCCAGCACTTCAAAGTCTGCTGTAATTTCTTTGTAATTCCTCTTGGCTGTGTCATTTATGAGGAGAAAGGGATATACATCCATAGTGATGGTGAACCTTGGGACTCCAGGTGTTCTTAGACTACAGTTCCCAGAAGCCCCGATTAGCAGGTGTGCTGGCTTGGGCAACTGGGAACTGAAGTCCAAAAACAGCTGGAGTGCCAAGGTTGGCTACGAGGGAGCTATATCAATCCTTCTGTCTCATCCTTAATCTGTCCTCCAGAGAGAAAGTCTACCTAGCGGTTCCAGGGATCTTCTGTTTATTTCAGTTTCCATCCCACACAGTAGAGAATTTACTACAGCAGCCCGTCTCTTTTCTGTGTAGGGAATGGGTTCCGGGTCTCTGCTTTGCTGAAATTCATCTTCTCTCATGTCCTCCCACGGGGTCTCTTATTTGTCTTCTTCTGCATGCTGTCAGCCAGATTCCTCTTCAAGAACCAGAAAAGCAGTTTTATAGTTCCATTGGGGAAAGGATGTCTTCTCCTTCTTTTGCTCCTGTGACACTTTCCCCTAGTGGTTCCTCCACTGGGTTTGTTCTCTCATCAGTATTCTTCTCCTTTTATTTGCCTTGCTGTTCTTCTACCTCCTTTGACTCCATTGGCTGCTGCTGCTCAAATTCCCTGCCTATGCACTCTTTGTCACCTTTTAATGTGGCCACTCTCTTCTCCAGTTCCTTCACCTTTTTCTACTAACAGTGCTACCAGTTTGTAAAACATGTACATTTGTTACATGTGCATTCTGTGTTCTTCTCAGGCACACTAGACAAACATTGCTCACATCTTGCAGGTCTCCACCACTGAAGAGTCTCTTTCTTCCATAACCTCCTGTTATCTTTTTGCTTTCTTCTATTTGTCTCTAAGGGGACTGTGGTGGCTTCATGGTTAAGGTGCTGAACTTGAGGACTAGAAGGTCAGCAGGTCAAAATTAAGTCAAGTTTGGAGATCATGCTGCCCTCCAGATGTTGGACTGCAACTTCCCATGATCTTTAATTAACAATTGACAAGGGAACACAAGACCAGGGGCGTTCTGGCTATGCTAAAAAGGCTCTGCACAGGGAGTGATGAGGGCATCTGACCCTAACAAAATACATCCATTTCCACTCACCTTCTAATTTCAACTGCTCTCTGGGGATTGAAACAAACAACCTTCTGCTTACAAGGCAAAATTGCAACCTCTAAGCCACAGCAGCTCCACTGTCAATGGAGCTGCTTTTTAATCTTATTTTTGGCAGGACAGGAGGAGGAGGCACTCTGGGCTGAGTCCCGGTACCCCAATGGGCCAGCTCACCACTGCACAAGATTATAGAATAATTGAACATTTCAGTTGGAAACATCCAGTTCATTGCAGGAAGTATACAGCTAAGGCATCCTTAACCTATGATGAAAGGGAGCACACACACCCCTTCTAAATCTATATCTTCCACTGTTGACCATCAGGAAATCCAGGGGAAATCATTTTTCTTCTAATTTTAGATCAAATAATCTGTGGACAATTCACATCCCTAGTTTATGTTAACAGCCTGAACAAATTAAAACTTTCATCCACATCATGACAAGGAATGGGTGAATCAGCTCATAGATTTTGCAAGAATGATGAACATATTGAATGAACTAAAGCATGGCATAGTACTCTTGCTGAGCTTACTGGTAAGTACATTTCAGTCTGGTTAAAACCGAGTCAGGGTTGCCTTTGAGTTCTGTGTTGCAGAGCTCAAAGACAGAAAAGTGGGAGAGGGTTCTGTCCAAAGTGGTCAGAAAAGGAGATGGAGGGTTCAAAACCTTACCAGTTAGGATGATGATAACGAAGCTTAGGATGACAAATCGCTTGCCTGGCAATATGCACTTGCAGCTACTACGAGGTGCTAGATCAAAAAGGGAAGAATAGAAGAAGGGGGAATCAATATAATTTTGAACCTCTCTGTACCAATGAAGAAAACTATCACTATCAGCATAAAATAAAGAAATGCACATTTCAGCAATGTTTGAAAGTAAGCAAGTTTCAGCATTTAGCTGCCAAATGCAGAAGAGTACTCTCAAACAGCTCTAATTTTGAGTAATTTTAATGAAACGACGCTGTACTGTATTCACACATTAAGTGTTATTTTCTTCAAAGATGAAAGACTAGTCACAAAATCCCACTCCTCATTTTCCTATGATTGTCTTACAATGAGTCACTGATAGCTGTAGAGGCTAGGGCAGTGGTGGCAAACTTATGGCACACATGCCGGAGGGGGTACTCAGAGCCCTCTCTGTGGGCATGTGCACCATCACTCCAGCACAAAATTTGCCCTGTTCCTCTGCCCAGCAGCCTAATGGAAGCACTTCCCCCACCCCCCATCACATAGTTTTCCCCACCCTTCTGTGGCACAGATGGCAGCCTGTTGAGTTTGGGCACTCAGTCTCTAAAAGGTTCCCCATCACTGGACTAGGGCCTTCACTACCTAGTCTGTTCTACTCCAGCAGGTGGGGATTGTGGAGTCCTTTTACTTCTGTTTCTTACCTTGAGGCAATGAAGCAACCACTACTTGACATATTTCTGTCTTTGGGATGTCTGTTAAGGAAAGAAGAGATCCTTCAGAAGCTGAACGCCTTGCCATCTGCCCTTCAGGTGTACGATGTTAAGAGTTTGTCCAGTATATTCTCCAGTGGCTTGTGAGATGTGGGCACTTGGAAATGCACTCCAGAAGACTGGATAAATTCTGCACTTGGTTAACCTGGAATTGAAAGTAGAACACAGGGATTAGGAAACTGGGCACAGTAAGACTACAATGCTCTAGTTTCTGGAAGAACATCCTAATAGTCATAAGGGCAAATGGTGTGTTTGCCCATCCTCAGTCCTAGTATAAATATCCCCTCAGTCATCTCGCTCTATCAGCTTCCTTTTCTGTGTGAGTGTTTGCATATCTCTGTGTTTCCCCAGCTCTTCATAGATGTTAGGGCAGGGGTGGCCAACCTTGGTGGTCCAAGTGTTCTTGAATTTCAATTCCCAGAAGCCCTGATCAACAGGTGTGCTGACGTGGGCTTCTGGGAATTGAAGTTCAAGAATACCTCAGGCACCAAATTTGGCCACCCGTGTTAGGTCTTTGGGTGCCCACCACGAAGGAGACTTGGAAAGTTCTAATGAGGAACTGGGTCTTCTCAGTGGTGGCCCCAACAATCTCCCTCCAGGAGTTCTATAAGGCTCTCAAGGCCGAACCCTTTTGAGAGGCATTTCATGATATTTTGTCTCCCTTTGATCTACTGACCCATTTATTTTTAATGTATCTTTTTTGTCATATTGTTGTATGTTACTCAGTGTATTTAATTTTTTGTCATATTGTATTTTAATTGCTTTTCTATGTGCATATATGTATTTCTCCATATATGTTCACTCCAGTGAGTGGCCTGTTGGCCAGAAAAGTAGTATACAAATGTAATTAACCACAACAACAGCAACAAGAATACAGTGAGTATTCTAGTTACACTGGCACTTCTGATGCAGGCTGAATCACTTGAGGATCTTCAGCCTATGTCTCTCATCTACACAACCATACACTATTGATCAGGCTACTGCAGCTGATGGGCAACAGTGCAGTTAAAACAGCTATTTCATATCTGATGGGTGGCAATCCTAGGGCCAATCAGCTACAGTGACCAGATTGGTGGCGCCTGGACTTCCAGGATCACCAGCTGATCAGCAATCGTGCTGCTGCCAATCAGCTGGCAATCCTAGAAGCCCAGGTACTTTGCTCTATTGCATCCCATTCCTAGAGTGCACATAGGCTAGGAATTGGGTAAAATACAGTGGAGCCCTGATAGGGTTTCAAAATGGGGCCTGTTGGGGCTGACAGGTCTGCTCCAGCCACAACATGTATGCATACAATTTTTTTTACACTGAACTATCCCACTCCAAAGATTGGGCTATTCTATTTCTATAGAGGCCCTATGTCTCTGTGTATCTGTGTCTATGAACAGTCATTTTTGCCATTCCCTCAGTGTACCATTGGTTACTGTGCCTTTGATCTCGCTAGCTCTTTTTTAATAATATTTTTTTAATTAAATCTAAAACAATAAAATTACAAAACTCACAAAAAACTATTTATCTAACATCAACAGCAGATATAATCTAAACAATTTTTTATTTAAAAAAAACATCATTGTCGGCTGCAACTTGTATCCAAGAATGCATTTTCCCCCTGAAGCAGGAAAAATATCACTGGCATGAATTTGCTTAAGGTGGATCCCAACTTGCCATGAAGTGACCCACACACTGTGATCACGGAGCCATCTCCTGTGGCACATATGAAATGAGACATGCAGGATTTAACACTGGGACTGCAATGGACTGCCGCAGCCTTGAGGATATTATCAAGGCATGCCTTTATAGTCAGTCCATCTAGCATGACCTCTTCTTCTTCCCTGACCATTGGGAATCAGAGTTCCTCCCAGTGGCGTCGCGCAGTCTTCAGCTGCCTGGGGCGAAGAACAAACTCGCCGCCGCCGGCCCCCCCCCCCCAGCTCGCCGCTGCCGCCCCCCTCCCCCCGACCCAGGTAGAAGTCAGCCCCCTGCTGACTAGCGGTGCGCGCACGATCTCGCGCGCGCCACACATCTCCGTCCGCTCGCACCTCGGCAGATCGCTCGCCCGGCTGGGAGGGCTGCGCAGTGCTTGGGCGTTGAGCAGCCGGAGAGGCGAAGAAGGACTGGGCCGGCGGGTCCCGCCTTGGCACCGTGCGTAATGGCCCTGCCTGCGCGCCCTCAAGGGGAAGGCGAAGAGGCGGCTTGCTTTCGGAGGTAAGATGGGGGGAATCCCCGGGGGATGTTTGCCGCCCCCGGAGAGCCCCCGGGAATTCCCCCCCATCTTACCTCCGAAAGCAAGCCGCCTCTTCGCCTTCCCCTTGAGGGCGCGCAGGCAGGGCCATTACGCGCGGTGCCAGGGCGGGACCCGCCGGCCCAGTCCTTCTTCGCCTCTCCGGCTGCTCAACGCCCAAGCACTGCGCAGCCCTCCCAGGAAGCCCGAGGCGGAGGAGGAGGCGGAGGAGGCCCGGGCCGGGCCAGAGGTTAATGGGAGCCAGAGGAGCCCCACGCCTCCCCAAGGGACGGAGCGCGCCCGGGTGGAGTGGGCGAGGCGGCGGCGGCGGGCCTCCGGGGCGGCCTAGGCGAAGCCCAGAGGGCTAAACCGGGAAGCCCGCTCGGGTCCAAACAGCCGAGGGGAGCCCAGCGCCCCACCAGAGGCTTCGCGGCCTGCCAGCCGCCGTACAGCCGCGGCACCAACAGCCTATGGAGAAGGGTCGCCTTGGCTAGCGGGAGGTGGAGGAGGAGGAGGACCTGGGAGGAAGGCGCTTGGCCGGCAGCCCACAACGGGGCCCGGGTTGGGAGCGGGAAACCGGTGGGCGGCTGAATCCCTCCGTGGGGAAGGATCACCCCAGGTTGCCCTCAGCCCGCGAGGGCAGCAACCTGCGTGCGCTTCGCTGCTTGCAGGCGAGGAGGAGAAAAAGGGGTTTTTTTTAGGCGGACAATTCAAAGAGGGGCCCGCCCGCCCGGCTGGCCGTCGGGGGCTCTCCTGGCGGGCGGCCCGCGTGCGTGCGCACGCTGCCCACCTCCTCCTGCCCACCCACCCACCAGGGGCTCCCCACCACGGCGCCACCCACCCCCGACGAGCGCCCCATCTCACGGCAAGCTGGGTGGGTGGCTGGGCGGGCAGAGGCGAGCAGCCGGGCGGGCGGGCCCCTCCTTGAATTGTCCGCCTAAAAAAAACCCTTTTTCTCCTCCTCGCCTGCAAGCGGCGAAGCGCACGCGGGGCGCTCGCCAGCAAAAGGGTGGGGAGGGGACATTTTGCTGCCCCCTGAAAGCCGCTGCCCGGGGCATCTGCCCCCCACCCCCCCCACGCTACGCCACTGGTTCCTCCACCGCTCATTTTGCTGTTGCGCCCAATCTGATGGTTTCCAGTGGCATTTCCTCCACTGAGGGGGACCATCACCCCACCTAAAGGAGCTTATCCACCTATAGCCATTGGCCCCTTTAGGGAGTCAGGTTAGTTAACTGCCACCTGACAGTTGGCATTGAGTCGCTGGCTGTACGGTCTACTCCATTACTGTAGTGGGATGTCCGGCCTGACATATTAAAAAAGAATACATATTTAATAAACTCTACTCAAATCACTTTATAATAATGTTTTTTGTTATTCCTTTGCTTAATTTTAATTCACATGTCAGTCTATCATTTATTGCTACCTTCCATAATGCCGTGACCCAATCTATGAATTTTACAAGCACCAAACAGGTGAGTGAAGCAGTGGCGTTGATGTCCAAAGTACTTTAGCTTCATCTTTACTATTTGACCTTCTAAGGAGCAGTCAGGGTTAATTTCTTCTAAGATTGACCTATTTGTTCCCCTCGCTGTTCAGGGGACTCACAAAACTCTCCTCCAACACCACATCTCAAAGGCATCTATTCTTCTGCACTCAGCTTTCCTAATGGTCCAGCTCTCACAACCATACATTGCCACGGGAAATACCATTGCTTTCACTATACGAATTTTTGTTTGCAATGTGATGTCTCTACTTTTCACTATGTTCCCCAGTTTTCTCATCGCTTGCCTCCCAAGAATCAGTTGCCTTTTTATTTCATGGCTGCAATCCCCATCTGCAGTGAGCTTTGATCCTAAGAAAGTAAAATCTGTCACTGCTTCTACTTCTTCCTCATCTATTTTCCAGGGACTGAGAGGGCCTGTTGTCATGATCTTGGTTTTCTTTATATTGAGTCTCAAGCCAGCTTTTTCACTCTCTTCTTTCAACCTAATCAGGAGCTTCTTTAGGTCCTCCTCACTTTCTGCCATTAGGGTGGTATCATCTGCATATCTCAAATTGTTGATGTTTCTCCCAGCAATTTTGATCCCAAATTGTGATTCCTCCATCTCTGAATTGCGCATTATGTGCTCTCTGTATAAGTTGAATAAGCAGGGTGACAAAATGCAGCCTTGTCTTACTCCTTTTCCTATTCCAAACCACTCTGTCCTTCCGTATTCTGTCCTAACTGTTGCTTCTTGATTCATGTACAGGTTTCTCAAGAGGCCTATAAGGTGTTCTGGTATTCCCATCTCTTTAATTACTTGCCACATTTTGTTGTGGTCCACAGTCAAAGGCCTTAGTGTAGTCAATGAGCTTAATGCCTGGAAATTGAACAGGTAGCAGTTCGAGTCTAGTCATGCCTGCCACATGACCACGGAAATGTTTGCAAACACAGACAGCCTTGGCTCTTTAGTTGTAAACGGAGATGAACACTACCCCTAGAGTCAGATATAACTTGCTTTTGGGCAAGTGAGACCTTGCATTGGGCGATGGACCCGGTGAGGGCATTGCCTGCGCAAGAGAGCTTAGAGGAGGCGGCACACACAGCAAGCAACTTCGTTCACCATGAGGCCAGCTAAAGTGGGTTTCCAGGGGCTTTTTGTCATCTACAAGACCCCTGGCGTGGGTGTATTGGAAGCAGGTGCAGGACACGGTGGAGACCAACCTCCTAAAAAGTGAGGCTTTTGTTTTTGGGGCACCCTGATCCCTCCTTCACTCCCAAAAACAGTGGCTTGGTGGGGGGGCTCAGGTGGAATCTTTTGGGGATGGCAAAATTTGACGCCGTCATGGGTCCAGGGCAGAAGAGTAGCGTGCCTTGGCGGGGCCCCGTATAAAAATTTGTTTGGGGGCCCTTAGGAAGGGTAAAGATTTGTTTTGCTTACGCACGTTGGGGCCCCCCGGGGCCCCCGTATAATTGATACGGCAGATACGGCGGTAGCTACGCCTCTGGTCCAGGGGGTGGCAACTTGGCCTCCACCCTGGGCGGCTGAAACTCATGCTACGCCACTGGAGTGAAGTCTTAACGTTGTGTGTGTTCCCGATTGACTCAGCAAGCTGAGCTGAGTGCCGCTTGTGTTTTAGAAAGGTAAGGCGGCGTGCGGATCCTGTGCCTGTAGTCGGACTTGGAAATGGCAGAATGGCAGCAGGTCACTGCACTGAAGGAAAAGCAGGCTGCAGAAGACTCTGGTGGTCGCACAAACAAAGTGTTTGAAGAGGAGAACCGGCAAGACATTAAACCTGTTTCTTGAAACCCAACTTATTTTCTTGCCATGCTACTCTAAAGTCTTAGTTGTGTTGCTGCGATCGGAACTCCACCCCAGCCCCACCTTTAAAAATAGCGAGTGCACTAAGCGCTGTGGGGCGGTATAGCACGGTAATTGCTCTTGTTAAAAGCAAAAACCCGAGGGCAGCCCCAGTCTCTAAATCCACTTTCCCCCCCTTCTCTTACCCACAGCACGTCTTCTCCGGAAGCGTCTTCTCCTGAAGTATCACGTTAAGAGACTGGATTCAAATGGTAAAATACGCCACAGAGTAGACCCACTGGATACAGGCATTTACACCAGTGAAACAGAGGGGACAACGGACGTTGAATCTCTCCCGAGTTGCAACTGGAGTCTGGACGCAGCTTGACAAGCAAAAGTTACTAATTAAAAAAAATTTTCATGCAGAAAAGTTACCTTATTTATGTACACAGTACTGCTCAGGGATATATATCCCCCACTTCACTCCGCTCCGGGGCTGTCCATGTGGTTAGAAGGAACCGCCTCCAAGGGCAGCTGATGTCTCTTTGATCTTTTGATTGGAGCGCCGACTCCGGGCAGCCTCTTTGGCTGCCGGAGACTCGCAGGTCGCTCTTAGTAAAGGTAAAGGTTTCCCTTCAGTGGTGGGATGTCAAAATTTTTACTACCCCACCGTGATGTCATCACAGTGTGGGCGGAGCTAACATCATGATGTTATGATGTGGCTGGGGCCAAAGAAAAAATAAAATAAAATAAACATAAACACACACACACTCCTCAACCCATCCACCCACCCACAACACAAACCCGTAAATAAAATAAATAAATAAATAAATAAAATAAAAATGACATTAAAATACACCCACCCACCCCAAACATAAATCAACCCCACCCCCCACCCCAAACACAAACACGTCACTTACCTATTAGTATACGTGTCTGGACAGCACCACGTTGCAAGATGGATATGGTCATCTTACCAGTTCTCTAGGATAATATGCCTTAATGTAAACATAAAACAGCTGTACCTCCTTAAGGGTTTTCCAATTGGAACAGCAATCGGAACAGCACAGGTGTAGCTTATTGATCAGGTAACTCCAAGACTTTGCTTAAAAACCTCATCAGGCCTGCCAGCCACCAGGCCTGCCAGCCGCCAGGCCTTTTTAGGAACTGTGGTAGTACATCAATATAGGTAAAGGTATTAAATACACATTAAAATACACACAGACACACCACATCCAAAGGTGAGTCACTTACCCTGGGGAGCAGGCTATAGGGAGCTTCAGGCTAGCAGCTTCTCTTCCTCCTCCCCACTTGGGAGGACAGCAAGGAGGCCGTGCATACATGCCAAGCACTGTAGGCGTGCATGCACACCAAGTGCTTGGCGTGCATGTGCAGTGAAAAAGTAAGCCTCGAAGGTGGTTCTCCCCAAAAGCTGCTACCGGTTCTCCAGGACACTGGGAAAAGTTACTACTGGTTCTGGGTGAGAACCTGTTACATCCCATCACTGTTTCCCTTGCTCGAAAGCCAGTCATATCGGACTCTAAGATTTATTACTCCTCTGTGTTTCAAAGCCGAAGAGCCAGCGCTGTCTGCTTCACTCGTTTACCACTTTGCCTCCTCTACATTCACTTCCGTCTCTGAGACTTCAACTTTCCAATGTAACTTCCAACACCCCTGAGCTGGATTTTTACGAAGGTGGTTTGTAAACCAAGCAGGCGGAATAAACACTTCTATACCGCCCCATAGCGCTTACCGCCCCATAGCGCTTAGGGCTCATTTTGCCGAGCTCGGAAGGATGGCGCCACCCGTATTGCTGAATCAGCCTGGCGCTCTGGTGAGGAGCGAACTTGCTACCTTTGGGTTGCAGGACAGCCCTTGTAACTACCGCGCCACCCGATTATTCCGTTCCTGTCCATCTCCGCATTAGCTGGCAACGGAAGGGGCTGGGGGTGGGAGAGAGAGATCCGGTTTCCAGCAGACCAGCCTGTGCCCCAATCAAACGTTGGACTTCCAAAATGAAGCCACGTCCTGGTCTTGGTCGTTGGCCAAAATTAAATCTTCATAGGTGTATGTTTCAGGCAGCGATCTGCATACCAGTATGAGCGAAAGTCTATATTGCTCCACGTTCACAGCACCTGTTGTTGTCCACCAGCAGTCCCCACTTGAGCATCCTAGTTTTGCATTTAGAGACTCTCAGCGTATTCTGGGTCCTCCAAGTGACACTGGGGAGGTTGTGTTTCTCAACTGTACTGTATTCTCCTTGTGTAGCAGTTAAAAGCTGTTTCCACTTTAAACAATTGACTAGATCACCCATGACATAGGCTCCACCCATGATGTAGGCTCAGCCCATGACATAGGTTCTGCCAGGGTGTGGTAGCAAATTTTTTGGCTGCCCACCACTGCTGCTAAGGATATAATGGGTTGACCAATGTAGAAGTGTTGTACTGGATGGATTGACATGAAGTATATAATACTGTACCTGAATACTGCAAGACAGAATGAGCTCCTGTCTCTGTCCCAGCACCTGCCAACCTAACAGTTCAAAAGCAAGAAATTGCAAGTAGATAAATAGGGACCACTTCAGTGGGAAGGTAAACAGCATTCCATGTGCTCCAGTGTCTAGTCATGCCTGCCACTTGACCACAGAAACGTCTGCAAACACAGACAGCTCTGGCTCTTCAGCTATGAAACAGAGATGAACACTGAACCCTAGAGTCTGATACAACTGGCTTTCAAGCAAGGATGACCTTTAACTTTAGCTATATAATACTCGTTATGCAATGGAAGATCCTTGGGAAGAGATTCCCCGGATGTAGATGGACTTTGTGGGAGATAGTTTGTACTTCTCTGCATTCAGACAGGCTGTCATCTACAGGGAAACCCCACTTTCTCAGATTAGCCCTTGATCTTCCTACCCCTGCAAACAGACTATTTAAAGCTTTCCACAGAGGCCATGGTTGTTCTTGGCCAGGCGATAGTGAGTCATGTGGTTCTGCCCAGTTATCTGGTAGTTCCTTGCTTGCTTTCCATAGTTCTAAGGTGGTCTGTGGGGGCTGGTGGTTCAGAGGGGCAGAAGTTATGAGGAAACTGTGCCTTGATTTCAGTCTCTGCTTTGGTGGTTAGTGATCAAATAGCAGGTTTGTTTCCGAGGATCTTGCTTTGACTCACTCGTTCTGAGCAGCACTTTCTCAATGGAATTTTGGTGGAGGGATGCCAGCTATGTATTGGGGTTTGTTTTAGGTATCCTGTGACCAATCTCGCTGTTTCATTTAGGCCCACATCCACCTGCCCTGCATGCTTCATTTGTACCACATTGGACTAGCATACTCTCCTGCAGAGTAGCATAAAGTTAGCGCAGAAGATCTTAATGTGTGTGGTTGGGCACCCCAAGAAGACTATCACCATGATGAGAGCCAATATTCAGAACAGATACAGCAGAAGCAGCAGCAGAAGAAGAGGAGGAGGAGGAAGAAGAGCAGCTATCCTACCAGCCTTTTGTTCCACTCTTTTTCCTTCAGAAGAATAGTTAGGTTTATATTCCTGTGTTGAATTTTGCTCGGTAAGCTGTTTAGGACAGGAACTGGCCTGTTCCTTTCTATGAAGTTTCAGGAACATTGACAAAAGTTGTATAAATAATGTTTTTTTCTTTTGTGCTCAGATCAAGTTTAAACTGCCAAAATGAACCCCCCTTCTTGGCTTTGTTGTTGGTCAAAATTGAATCCTCCTTGGTAAAAGTTTCTGTAGTAATCAGCAGACCAGCCAATGAACTAAATTGAATGTTGTTTCTTCATTATTTCTCTGAGGGAAACCACTTAAATTAAATGAGTGCCTTGTCTGGGCTCTCCACCTTTCTTCTACCAGTGTATCAGATAAAGAGCATTTTGAGGGTTGACAGTGGCCTGTATTTCTGGGGGAATTTTGTTCACATTAGCAGCTTATTCTGAGGAAAATCTAACTAGGTCAGTGATGGCAAACATTGGCACTCCAGCTGTTCTTGGATTTCAATTCCTAGAAACCCTAATCAGCAGATGTACTGACTTGGGCTTCTGGTAACTGAAGTCCAAGAACACCTGGAGTGCCAAGGTTAGCCATTCACCAAACTAGATTGATGGAGTAAACTTTAAAATCTGCGTGTGTAGGAATACAATATGATACAGTTGTACCTCGCTGTACTAACATTCAAATTATGACTCATTCATTAATTCAGATATTATTACCCTGCCTTTTTCCATTAAAGGATCCAAGGTGACTTAAATCATTAAGACAAATAG
This sequence comes from Furcifer pardalis, assembly GCA_030440675.1. NCBI lineage: Eukaryota > Metazoa > Chordata > Lepidosauria > Squamata > Chamaeleonidae > Furcifer > Furcifer pardalis. The sequence continues at coordinate 156,630,341 of CP126893.1, forward strand.
TAAACGTTTGTTGTTGCTCAGTCGCACAATCGAGTCTGACTCTTTGCGACCCCATGGACCACAGCATGACAGCCTCATCTGTGCCTAGTAATATACATTATAGTAAAACATTAAATAAAAACATTATAAAAACAGATTCTTCTTCTTTGCTTCCTCTTTTTCCCCTTCGGATGTTGAGAGAAATACAAGGTTCTTGCTCTGGCATGTCTCATGGCCACCACTGCATTATTTGGCATTCTTGTAATGTAAAGAATGACAAAATACTAATCGTCTTGATTTTAAAACTCCACTTAGACAGCCAGTCATTAGGTTAAAGCCTGACAATTATAATACAGTTGTACCTTGCTTAAAGAGCATAATGTGTTCCACAGGATTGCTCTTTATTTATTTATTTATTTATTAAAATTTGATACCCCGCCCCAATCGGGAGGACCCGACTCTGGGCGGCTTACATTCCACTAAAAGCAAAACAAAACCCAAACACTCAATTAAAAACATCAAGATTAAAAATTATCAGAAATTTAAAAACAAAAACAGAACTACACCCCAGTATTCCCCCAATCCAACTCAGGAAGGCAGTCCTTATATAAGCCACTTGGTGTGGGAACCCACGCTCCCGGGTCCCCAAACCTGACCTGCCAGCCAGGTTTTCACGCCCTTCCGGAAGGGCAAGAGCTCTGTCTGCAGGCGCAGTTCGGTGGGCAGGAGGTTCCAGAGGGTCGGGGCGGATACGGAGAAGGCTCTCCTCCTCGTGCTGGCGAGGTGCGCCTCTCTCGCCGAAGGGACAGCAAGGGAGCCTCTCCGATCCGCCCTGGTGGGCCGGACAGATGTTCTTGGGGTGACGCGGTCTCTTAGGTATCCTGGCCCACTACCATGTAGGGCTTTAAAGGTAATAACCAGCACCTTGAATTGCACCCGGAGACATACTGGCAACCAGTGCAGCTCCCGAAGCAGCGGCGAAGCACGAGCATAGCGCCCACACCCCACCACTACCCGGGCCGCCGCATTCTGGACCAGCTGGAGTCTCCGGATGGTCATCAGGGGCAGCCCCATGTAGAGCGCATTACAATAATCAAGTCTGGAGGTGACCAACGCATGTGTGACCATAAGCAAGGCATCCCGGTCTAGGAGTGGGCGTAACTGGCGTATTACACGAAGTTGTGCAAAAGCCCTCCTGGCCACGGCTGCCACCTGCTCTTCGAACAGTAGCCGTGAGTCCAGGAGGACCCCCAGATTACGCACCGGGTCTGTTTGGGGCAGGACTGCCCCATCCAGAACCAAAGATGGCAGCTCCTTTGTTAACACAGGACCCCTTACCCACAGCCACTCAGTCTTGCCGGGATTCAGCTGTAGCGAATTTGCTCTTTAAGCGAGTTTGCTCTTCAAGTGAAACACCATTGTAAGTGACCAGTTGTGACTTGGGGGGGGGGATTGTAAACCCTGATTTATTTGTTAAGCGAAGTGAACATTCAGAGAAAATCCTGCTCTTTAAGCGAGTTACTCTTTAAGCGAGGTGCTCTTTATGCGAGGTTTGACTGTATGTTTTCTCCCAATAATTATAGAGACCAGCAATAGTAAGGCAAGCTACTTTTCTTGGAATGTATTGATGTAACCTATCAATCGATATCACGGTGTTATTATTTACTGTATTGTCAAGTTGCTTATGACTTACAGTTTTCAAGATGGGTGGGATGTTCAAGACGTAGTTAATTGTTGCCAATGGCCCATTCCTAATGAATTTCAATGAATGAGCAGGGATTTGGACTCCGGTCTCCTGTGTTTTAGTGTAACACTATATCTGCTGCAATTATATTGTGTAGAATGCTGAGTGTTGGGTGGTGATAAATAACCTGACTCCCTAAAAGGGCCAATAGCTATGGGCAGATGAGCCCCTTTAGGTGGGGTGATGGTCTCCCTCAGTAGAGTAAATGCCACTGGAAACTGTTATATTGGGTCCAATGGCAAAATGAGCAGAAGGAAGAACCACTTATTCAAATTCCCAGTGGTCATGGAGGCAAAGGAGGCCATGCCAGATGGACTGGCTGTGAAGGCACACCTTATCAGTATTCAAGGCTGAAGCAGTCCATTGCAGTCCTGGTGCTAAATCCTGCATGTCTCCTTTCATGTGTGCCATGGGAGATAGCTCCGTGATCATAATTTGTGGGTCACTGCTTGGCAAGCTGGGATCCACCTTATACAAATTCATGCCAGTGGCATATTTTCTGTTTATGTTAGTCATTCTTCTTTCAAAGCCCACCCTAGAAAATGTGGGCTAAACATCGTAAGTCACACACACTATCACACACACAAGATCGCCCACTTTGGCACCAAACCATCTCTGCTGCTACCAATCACTTCGAAGGGAAATGCCGCAGACATGAAAAGGCTAAGAGACAAGCACGGAAGCTTTGTCAAACCCAACCACGTCCTCCACCATCTATTCAGTGCACTGTGTGTGGTCACATGTTCCATGTCAGGATCGGTTTGTGGAGTCACCAGAGATACATCCACGACCTGAGAAAATGACCTCCAGGAAAAATGTGTGCTCGGATATGAGTAGCAGCTGACGACAACAACAATATCTGCTGCACCACACTGGCATCGCTTTACTTAATGTTTATTTCTAATTCTTCAGCTACAGTGCTGGTAACCATTAGCTTCTATACTTTTTACCTACCAAATGTACTTTCTCAGTGGGATTCTCTGACTTGGAGATACAATCCAGCATGTCTGGAAAACAAACTAGGTTGGAGAAGAGTAGCTTACAGATTAATGCACCATTTCAGTCATTGCTAAAGAAGGTCCTCCCTCCCAGCATTGAAATGAGGACTTGCCCAGGACTTTTTTGTACCTTGTGGTGGAGAACAAGATGTTGACCCCGCCTCCTTCCATTGCAATATAGGTAATAAAATTGTGTTTTCCACCATAGATGACAGCAGTTGGGTGGCTTAGCAGTGGCAGGTCAGCAGCTGCTAACTTTCTCCCAAGCTTCTGTCTCTCAGTATCTGCTGCCTGAGGCAGACAACTCACACTGGTTTGTGTAGAACGCTGAGTCTTGGGCGGTGATAAATAACCTGACACCCTAAAGGGGCCAGTGACTATGGGCAGATGAGCCCCTTTAGGTGGGGCGATGGTCTCCCACAGTGGAGGAAATGCCACTGGAAACCATTATAATGGGCCCAATGGCAAAATGAGCAGAGGAGGAAACACTTATTCTGGTTATGCTTTAACAGAAGCATTAACAGAAATATAGTCTCCAAAACCCATAAGGTACTAGTATTCCTCTCTTCAGCTCTGCTTCAAACGACTCAACTCTCCCCCCCCCCCCACTTTTTCTTCCAGTTTTCTTCAGGAATGCTTATATCTAGGTCTGTCCCTCACATTCTTTTAAGGACATGCTGGGATTCTTCAGTACAATTTATCATTTTATACAACTTACTCACTACTCCTTTTATCCCCATTAAGCCTTTTCTTATCTTATATATCATGTCCTCAAAATGTGTCAATTGCCTTACAGACTGTAGCTTCTCTTTATATCCTTTATTCCACTTGTCCTCCATTAGTATTTGAAGCCAGTACAACCTTAATTCTTTATACATTTCTGTTCTAATTTTTCATCCTCACACACCCTCAACCAATCTTTTAATAAAACTATATCATATTTATACAACATACCTTTTAATAACTCCATATTTTAATCGGAAATGTATTTATATCTTGCAACTTGATGATTGGTGAGATATTTGGTGCCATTCTTCCTTTTGATCTTACCCATACATTTATCATTGCTTTTTTTGTTGTTGTTCAGTTGCACAGTCGATTCCGACCCTTTGTGACCCCATGGACCACTGTCCGGCAGGCACTTCTGTCCTCCACTCTCCTCCTCAACTCGCTCAGCTTTGTGCCCATTGTGTCTACAATATCATCTAGTCATCTCATTTTTGGCCGCCCCCTTCTTCTTTTGCCCTCCACCCTTCCCAGCTTCAAGGCTTTCTCAAGCGAATCCTCTCTTCTCATTTGATGTCCAAAGTACTTTAGCTTCATCTTTACTATTTGACCTTCTAAGGAGCAGTCAGGGTTAATATCTTATAAGATTGACCTATTTGTTCTCCTCGCTGTTCAGGGGATGCTCAAAACTCTCCTCCAAGACCACATCTCAAAGGCATCTATTCTTCTGCACTCAGCTTTCCTAATGGTCCAGTTCTCACAACCATACATTGCCACAGGGAATACCATTGCTTTGACTATGCGAATTTTTGTTTGCAATGTGATGTCTCTACTTTTCACTATGTGCCCCAGGTTTCTCATTGCTTGCCTCCCAAGAATCAGTTGCCTTTTTATTTCATGGCTGCAAACATCATCTGCAGTGAGCTTTGATCCTAAGAAAGTAAAATCTGTCACTGCTTCTACTTCTTCCCCATCTATTTTCCAGGGACTGATAGGGCCTGTTGCCATCATCTTGGTTTTCTTTATATTGAGTCTCAAGCCAGCTTTTTGCACTTTCTTCTTTCAACATAATCAGGAGCTTTTCAAAGTCCTCCTCACTTTCTGCCATTAGGGTGGCATCATCTGCATATCTCAAACTGTTGATGTTTCTCCCAGCAGTTTTGATCCCAAACTGAGATTCCTCCATCCCTGCATTGCACATTATGTGCTCTGAGTATAAGTTGAATAGGCAGAGTGACAAAATGCAGCCTTGTCTTACTCCTTTTCCTATTCCAAACCACTCCGTCATTCCATTTTCTGTCCTAACTGTTGCCTCTTGATTCATGTACAGATTTCTCATGAGGCCTATAAGCTGTTCCGGTATTCCCATCTCTTTAATTACTTGCCACATTTGGTTGTGGTCCACACAATCAAAGGCCTTAGTGTAGTCAAAGAAACAGAAGTAGACTTGTTTCTGATATTCCTTTGTTTTTTCCACGATCCAACATAAGTTGGCAATGTGGTCTCTAGTCCTGCCTCTTCTGAACCCCACCTTCTGGTAATTTTGTCTCCATGTGCTGATGCAGTCTATCCTGTATTATCTTGAGCATCACCTTGCTAATGGGTAGGATGAGCGCAGTTGTACAATAATTTGAACATTCTTTGGCATTACCCTTTTTTTTTTTTTGGAATTGAAACGTATACTGTTTTTTTCCAATCCTGTGGCCATTGTTGTGTTTTCCAAATCTGCTGGCATATAGAATGCAATAATTTGATTCCATCATCTTTTAGGGCTTTGAAAAATTCAACTGGAATACAATACCATCATTTCCACTGGCTTTGTTGTTTGCAGTACTTTTTAAGTCCTTTCTGACTTCACTCTCTAGGATGTCGGGCTCAAGTTCAATGTTCTCATCATTGTGATTATCAGGGGTGTTGAGGTCCTTTTTGTAGAGTTCCTCTGTGTACTCTTTCCATTGTAAATCACAGCAAACTTAAACCAAGGCAGTTGTAACCCAGGGTTTTACTGTACAAATTTAAGGAAATAATAAATAAAAATAAATAAATGTATGTACCCATATTTGCCAGCATATAGGACACATTGGAGTATAAGACACACCCTGTTATTACCAAAATAGCCCACTAGAGGCCACTATGTGAGTACCTAGCATGTTGGGGACAAAATGCTACTTAACTGGTGAACTGCCCAGAGAGTGCACTTAGGTGTCATTGCTTTGTTTTGTTTTGCTTTGCTTTATATACAGTGAATACTGTATTTTCCTGCACACAAGAGACACTCCATTTTTTCCAGTGTATTTTAAGGGGGGAGGGGAAATTGGGTCTTATAGGATAGCGAATATGGCATATGAAATATAAATTTTAAAAACTAAAAATGTCAAAATGATTAACTATTTTTGACCATAATTTGGCTACTTCAATGGCAATATCTCAGTCATTTCCTAGACCAGGGATTTTCAACTTGTGGCCCATAAATTTTGATGTGGTCCGTCCGCAGCACCATTTCATGTGCCCCCCCCCCGCCTCCACCACACCAGGAAGTGCTATGTGGTAGAGTAAGGGCAAAATGGCCGTCTTGCCCCTGAAGCTTTTCTGAGGGAGCATGACCTGGCCCCCATCTTTAAAAGGTTGAGAACTCCTGTACTAGACCTACATATTGGAGGGCATAATGTCCATACATAAATTTTACATTGGTTGTATTTCTCCACATGAAGAGAAAATACAAAAGATGGAGCCTGGGTAGTCTTTATCTGCCAGGTGTCTTTGCAGATGTTAGCTCACTGCTATTCCTTTGTTTTTTCCATGATCCAACGTATGTTGGCAACATGGTCTCTAGTCTTCCTGCCTCTTCTGAAACCTGCCTGCACTTCTGGTAATCTTCTCTGCACATACTGTTGCAGTCTATTCTGTATTATCTTGAACATCACCTATTTAGCGTGTGGGATGAGAGCAATTGTTTGATAATTCGAACATTCTTTGGCATTACCCTTTTTGGGGATTGGAATGTATACTGATCTTTTCCAATCCTGTGCCCATTGTTGTGTTTTCCAAATCTGCTGGCATATAGAGTGCAATAATTTCCATCATCTTTTAGGGCTTTGAAAAGTTCAACTTGGATACCATCATCTCCACTGGCTTTGTTGTTTGCTGTGCTTTTTAGGGCTTTTCTGACTTCACTCTCTAGGATGTCTGGCTCAAGTTCAATTTCCTCATCATTGTTATTATCAGGAGTGTTGAGGTCCTTTCTGTAGAGTTCCTCTATTTACTCTTTCCATCTTTTCTTAATCTCTTCTGCATCAGCTATCTCCTTGCTGTCTTTGTCCCTTATCATGGTCATCTTTGTTTTAAATGTTCCCTTGATTTCCCCAATTTTTTTGAAAAGATCTCTAGTCCTGCCTCTTGTGTTGTTTTCTTCTTTTTCTTTGCATTGTTCATTCAGGTAGGTTTCCTTATCTCTCCTTGCTTTTCTTTGAAATTATGTATTCGATTGTATTTTTTCCTTTCTCCTTTGCCTTTTGCGTCCCTTCTTTCCTCTGCCAATTTAATAGCCTCATCGGACAACCACTTAAAGTCTCCTCTTGTGTTGCTGGAAGAGAGTGTTTGCTATGACCAGTGCCATATCTTGGCAGAACTCTATCCGTCTTTGGCCTGCTTCATTCTGTGTTCCAAGACCAAACTTGCCTGTTATTCCATTTACTTTTTTATTTCCTACTTTGGCATTCCAGTGTCCTATGATAATGTGTACATCGTTTCTTGGTGTCTGTTCTATGAGGTGTTCTAGGTCCTCATAGAACTGGTCAACTGTGGTTTCATCTACACTAGTGGTTTGCCTTGTATTCTGACTGACATCATTCTATCATTTTTGAGATTATATCCCATTACTGCTTTTCTCATTCTTTTATTAACAATTATGGCTACTCCATTTTTTCTGTGGTTTTCTTGTGCACAGTAGTAGATATGATGGTTTTCAGAGCTGAATTCGCCCATCCCTGTCCATTTTAACTCACTGATTCCCAAGATGTCAATGCTTATTCTTTCCATTTCATTTTTTTACCACTTCCAGTTTTCCTTGATTCATAGATCTTTTCTTACATTCCATGTCTCTATACAGTATTGTTCCTTACAACACTGTATTTCTCCTCCCCCTTTCCTGTTCCTCCCCTTCCTCTGATGTGATGTGCTGATCATCATGCTTCATCTAAATTGCCCTTTTGTTTTGCCTTTTGTTTTGGTCCATAGGGTTCTCTTTGCAAACTTCCTGATGTGGTTTGCCAGTTTCTACGATGTTATATTTTGTTTTTAAGTTTAACACATTATCTTCCAAAAAAATCTCCATTTCCACACACATTGCCATTTTTCAATTCTATATCTTTCTAAATAAGATCATTTATTGTCAATAATTTTACCATATAGTAATACCTTAGATAACGATTGTCTTGGATAACGCAAAAATTGGATAACGTCAAGGAATTTGAAGCAAACATTTGCATCACACAACGTTAAGATAATGTTGTGCAATTCAAATGTTTGCCTCAAATTCCCCGATGTTGATCTCTGCCCCAAAGCTCGCAGGGTTAGAGACCAGCTCTGTGGGCTTTGGGGCAGAGATCTACCAAGGCACTACGAAACTCGCAGTGACAGTGTGGCTGGGAAGCATTTTACTTCTCTTTTTATCCACATTTTGTGGCACCTCTTTATGCAGCTAACGGGAATCACAACCACTCAGTTCGCCATGTTGACATTTCCCCCCCTCTTTTTAAGTCATCCAGATGATAGAATTAGGCACCAGGTTTGAATTTTATGGTCATTGTCAGAGACAGTAGCATAGGGCGGGTTTCAGTCGCCTGGGGCCGCAGGCCAAACTTGCCCCTCCCCCAGGTAGGAAAGTCCTACCTTCAGACTTCACCAGGCTAGGAGGCAGGGTGGCCGCATGCCTGGGACCCCGACTGCGCTGGCGAGGCCCAGGGTCTGGGGCCCAGCAGGGAGCCCACCGTCAGGGTCCCAGGCATGTGGCTCTCCCACCTCCGAGCCCAGCGGCAGCAGCTTGTCCACCTTCAACGGCAGCAGCACCCCGGAACGTGGGAAGCAAGGTTGGAGGTTGCCGTGGAGCAGCACTGGCCGGGCCTTGTGGGGGGAGGTCCTTGGCCTGGCGGTGCTGCTCTGACCATGGGCACTGGGCTGCAATGACCACTGGCCTCACCCCACTGGGCGCTGCTGCTGCTGAATGTGGATGATCTGCTGCCATCGGGCTAGGAGGCAGGGCGGCCAGATGCCTGGGACGCCGATGGTGGGCTCACCGCTGGGCCTGTGCCACCCCATCCCAGACCCTCACCCATGCCATCGGGGTCCCAGGCACGTGGCCACCCTGCCTCCTACTCTGGCAGTGGCAGTGGCACCTATGAAGGCAGGAAGTGAGGCTGGCTGTCGCTGCGGCCTAGTAGCTGGAGCAACGCCGGCCAGGCGTTTCAGGGGTGGTGGTCCTCTGCCTGGCCAGAGTTGGGAGCAGTGACTGCTGGCATCACTTCCTGCCTTCCTGGGTGCCACTGCCAGGCTAGGAGGTGGGACGGCCATGCACCTGGGACCCGGATGATGGGCTCTCCGATGGGGCTGCGCCACGCTGCCCCAGCCTGGTAGGCAGTAAGGAGGGGGGTGCCTGAGGAGGAGAGGGAGTGGCGCTCCCTGGCCTCCACCATGCTGTGGGTCCTGCACCCTCCGGGATGGGGCCCAGGGTGGTGGCAGAGGGTTCTGGCGCCTGCCCCGGCTGCCACAAAGTCCAGGGCAGCAGTGGTGGTGCCCCCACAAAGTGCCTCCTGGGGTGGGCTGCCCCCTTGCCCCCCTCTCTACACCTCTAGTCAGAGAGTGACAATCAGTTCTAAAGTGTGTGTTCTGAGGGGAGAAAGATTACCCCTCCATTCATTTGTTCCCCACCATTCATTTTATTAATCTCTATCATATGCACTTCTCCCTCATTTATTTAATTGTAAGAAGCTGACTATATTCACACTCATCTACGTAGAGGAAGCTTCATGGAATACTTTCTTGAGGTGAGAAGTATAACACAGGAAACACAGGAAATACAGGCGCTGACTGTTGTCTATATATAAACTAGCAAACCTGTCACTGTTTTCATTATGTAGAGCTGGCCACATTCTGTTTCCAGATGTTCTTTGTCTGTCTTCAGAGTGTGGTCTTTTTGACCAGGGTTCCTTGAACTTGGCTCTCCAGGTGTTACTTGGACTTCAATTACCCAAATCCCAAATCAGCACACCTGCTGATCAGGGCTTTTGGGGACTGAAGTCCAAGAACATCTGGAGAGCAAAGTTTGAGGATCTCTGTTCTAAAGAATTTCATATCAGTGGGTACTCTCTAGCCAGATATAGTACAGTGGTACCCCGTATAATGAATGCCTTATACAATGAAAAAATCATACAATGAAGAGGATTTGAGAAAACCATTGTGCCCCATATAATGAAAATTTTTGTTGTACGAAGCAATGAATCTCTATGGGGAAAAAACTGTACAACGAAAATTTCTATGGGAAAAATTGTACAATGAAAATTTTATATTGTACGATTTTCCCCATAGAGATTTTTGTTATACAATGCATGCATCCTTTAACTTATTCTTCAGGTAATCGAACTCCAAGTATGCATCGTATAACGAAAAAATCGTAAAACAAAGTGATTTGCAGAATGGACTTTTTTTGTTTTACGGGGTTCTACTGTAGTAATAATAAATGTGTTCCTTCGGGTCAATTATGACTAATGGTGACTTTATCCAGCATACTCTTAGTAGGGAATACACAGAAGTGTTTACCATTCCCTTCTTCTGAGAGCATCCTGGAACTGTTCAATTTGCCAATAACTACACAGGCTGGTTGTTCTTGCCAGAAGCACAGAGAGGAATCAAACATTAAACCCTGACCTATCTTGCCAGTGCCAGAGGTACTGTACTGTATCCAATTTTAGGCATATGCAACTGAGCTTACCAAACATGCCTTTTCTCTCCTCTTTCCCCTTTATTAGACTGTCCATGTACCCCAAAAATAGCACACAAAGAATTGGGAGATGCTGGTGAATAGGTGAATGCTGAGAAAGATTAAAACAGCAGGACAAGAGGAAGACAAAATATGAGATGAATGTGATTCAATCAACAAAAGAAGCAATGGTCTTGGATTTGCAAGTTTTTGAACTACAGTAAAACCCCTACTTACTAAAAAGTCAGTCCTGTAGGCTTCTGCTAAAATCAGTTTTTTATGTAACTTGAAGCAAACCCATAGGAAAAATAAGATTTTTATGTAAATCGAAACAAACCCATAGGGAAATGAATTTTTATGTAACTTGAAGCAAGCCCATAGGAAAAAAAATTTTTTTATGTTACTCAAAGCAAACCCATAGGAAATTGTGTTATGTAAATTTATGTAAATCGGGGCATTTATGTAAATCAGGACATGGTTTTAGCATAAAATCATTATGTAAATTGAATTTTATGTAACTCGGGGATTATGTATTGTATGTTGTCAATAACAGGATATTCTAGAGGTCACTCATCCATAGGTTCACCATAGGTCAGCAGTAACTTGAGGGCACATAGCAAAGACAACATGCCCCCTCCCGCACTATGTCCCACTCCATTCACCAAGAATGAAACCTCCCCTGCTTTTGTTTAACGCAGAGGTTCATGTCCAGGTCAGAATCCATTCCAACCAAGGAAGGCAGTGATGGTGGTGAGAGATATATTCACTAGAGGAACAAGTAATCCAGCAAAATCCAGCAACCAGAATAGCCAGGATTCTAGTTCTTCCTGTTTGGAAAAAAAAGTTTTATGGCAAAAGTGAAAAGAGAAAAGAAAGAGAAAGATTGAGAGTGGGAAACCCTATGAGCTGTTGCCCATCTTTGGTGTAGCATTATTGGATGCATATGTATGTGGGGAGAGAGTATAATAGGATTGAAAAGAGAAATTCAATCCAGTCAGATCAATTGTGTTTGCCAAGACATGGATCCAATTTAGTGTTCTAAATAATACTGTTTGTCCTGCAGAGTTTGTGAGATCACTGTAAATCATTGTAGCAAAATTCACTTACCTTAGAACTTTATGAGCCTTTTGAACATAAGTTTGCAAAGACTAGAGGTGGAAAATAACATTCCTTAAATAAGTCTGTACTGCAAAGGGATTTGTGTCTATATGTTGGAGGATTTGTTTCACAGTATTTTATTGATGCATTTTCATTAACTGTTTATACAGTACAGTTGTACCTCACTTAAAGAGCATAATGTGTTCCACAGGATTGCTCTTTAAGCAAGTTTGCTCTTTAAATGAAACACCATTGTAAGTGACCAATTGTGACTTCTGGCGGGGGGGGGGAGTGCGAACCCCGATTTATTTGTTAAGCGAGTTTTTGGTTGGTTTTATTTGTTAAGCGAAGTGAACATTCAGAGAAAATTCTGCTCTTTAAGTGAGTTACTCTTTAAGTGAGACACTCTTTATGCAAGGTTTTACTGTACTATTATAAGCCTGTAATTCTCATTCTGCTTCTTTACTTCCTCTTTTACCCTTACAGGTAATTCTCCAATGACACTATTTTTTATGAGGAAGAAAAGGAAATACCTGATCCCTAATGTCCTTTACCACTTTTTAAAAAAGAAATGTGTATTTCAGGCTTTTGAAGGCAGGTGAATTCGTCCTGGCTGAGTTGAGTTGTTACAGTAGCGTTTCCTGAACATGAGCTGCTTTGGTTGGTCAGTTTGATTTATACATGCTACACTCTCTAGGCAGTTGAGTTGCACTTTTCAGAGAATGCACACAATCTCCTTGTCTTATTTCCTGCTACCAACATGGCAAATGAAATTACTTATGCTGACCTCGGCTTGTTTTCTGAACCCAACTCTGCAGGGATACTCCATCCATCTCAAGGTATCAGTAAGTATTTTCTTTCAAAAAAATCTGATTGAAGTCTCCAGCTTTATTAACTGATCATGTGTGTGAGAAACATGACTTTAGGATGATTCAGGTCTTAGTAGGATGTCTGAATGTTTTCTAAAATGTTAGCCAAGGGCAGGCTGGGATCTAAGCCTTGAAATTTTCTTCCCTTCATTTGTGTTGGCCTCCAGAAAACAGAAATAACTTTTCTTTACAAAGACATTATTTTGTCTAAAATTATTGGGAAGGCAGATGTAATGGGTGAGGAAACAGGTCTGGTGAAATAAAAGGATGAGGGAGATGGCGGCGGGGGAGCCTTCCTGTCAGAAAGTCATTCAGCAAATGGAATACAGCTACAGTACTCTGAAATTTCCTCCCAATGCAGCCTACTTCCATTTACAACGAATGAGTTCACAAAATCATCGTATTAGCTGTGCTTGATTTCCATCATCAGAGTGCACAGTAAGTAGCATTTTGATCAAAAATCCATAGGTTTCTGTTTTTTAACCAAAGTCTAAAAACAGACTTGTGTCACCCTAATGTGGAACATGTACAATATATTAATAGGATAAACTTGGCTGTTTGCAGAGGTTTTACCCAAGATGCAATTTCATGGTCTAAGAATTGTGATCAACAAAACTTAGTTGTAATGTGCTGTAAATATATGTCTAACTGAAATTAGCAGTGATTGAATGGCCAGAAAAATTTGCCTTTCACTGGGATATTAAAAAATACCTGTAGTGTGTAACCAAAAATAAAGATAATTATAGAGTGAAAATAAATTGTTGGAAAATTATAGAGTGAAAATAAATTGTTGTACTATTTTTGCTCTGAAAGAATAAAATTAAAATTTTTGAGTTCTATCCAAGTTTTAAAATTATTTCCCCCACAGATCAAAGAAATGAAGCATATAAAACATTTTTACCAGGACAGTCCCTAACATAAGACAGTGAGGCAGTCATCCCAGGCAATAGATTTTGAGTGTCAGGAAAATTATTAGCTCTATTATTGTGTTTTTACTTCTAGGTTTGTGAGGTAAGCAGGGAAAGCACTTTATGGGCTTTTCAGAAACTCGAAATATATCTTGTCTTATGGAGGCATTTTGTTGCTCTTTCTGAGGTGTCAAAATGTCAGCTCTGATATTTATTAATAGGCATTACAGACAATATTTTTGCAACATTTTCTTATCTGTATCCCTTTCTTGAAAATATCTTCCAAACATTGTTCTACTACTGTAAATTTTAATATCTTTTCATTCTATTTTACTTTTATTATTGTTCAACAGCCAGCTAGGCTTTATATATTGACAGAAAATAAGAGATCTTAAAAGCTGATAAAATAAAATAATCATCCTCAGACAGTAGATATTACATAGAAATCTGTGAAGCAGGCAACGAATTTGGTTTTTCCACAGCCCATTTAATAAATTTGACAGTCCTATAGAACAGATAATATTCTGTGCCACCTAGCAAAAATAAAGCTGTACATAGATGAGAATTGTTCCTAATGTCAATTGATTAGGTTTTAAGATACCGATCTCTCAAATCAGTATACAGATTTACTGTTGGAAAACCTACCATGTTCTCCATCTTAGAACACTCTGCTAGCCACAGGGTCATAGCCAGGATTCTAGATTTTGAGGGGTGAAATTTTTTTCAGGAGGGGGAAGAATGTCACACTCATATATATAACATTAGCGTCCTGGGTTTGGTGGCGGTGGGCTGTTAGCTCAGGAGGGTTTTTGCCCCCCTCCCCACATCCCCTAGCTACGGCCCTGGCTGGGCAAAACCTTCTTGCACCATCTTCACCCATATAACAGATTTTATATGGTGCTTGGTCAGAGCCTAGGAATTATCACTTTACAAGCCTTCTAGGTGTCATCAGCAAATTGTATCAAAGACATTTTGTGAACAAACTCAAAAACTGGTCTCTTCAGAGAAATTAGTTCTAGAGGAACTAGCAGGATTCTTTTGTGGCAGGTCTACAACTGAGCTCTGCTTTTTATTATACCTAGTGGGAAATATACATCTCTGTTGACAGGAGCTCATCCTACTGCAGTACTCGGGAATCGAACTGCTGACCTTCCGCCTCCCAGTCAGCGTCTTAGTGACTTGAGCCACTGCAGTCTACTATATCATTTATATGGGGCTGTTGGGGCTGTGGTGGCTAAGAGGTTAAGAAGCTCACCTTGTTAGCTGGAAGGCCAGCAAGTTGGCAGCTCAAGACCAGGGTATTGTATGACAGATTGAGCACCCATCTCTGTCCCAGCTCTTGGGGACATGAAAGGAGTCTCATTTGGGTGTTCCCTGAATGGAGTTTCTCCAGCAAAAATCCTCTCAACCCAGAATCATTTCTGACATGAAATTATTATTATTATTAGCTGGCTGTTGGTCCACAAGGATATATCAAGGCTTTTCTTTCAGTTCATTTTATAAATGATGGGAATATGGTGGGGTTCTGACCTAGAATGAGATACAATTGGACAGAATTGATTTTTATTTGTGACTCCTTATGCTGAATCACTTTAAAATCATCACAGAAGCCTCCCAAGAATCCCGCTGCTTACGTATTTTACTCTGGACAGGATGGGCTGGGAATGTTATCCTTGTGTTCTTTGTGATAGTGCCACTGGGTAAGTGCAAATCAGTGCATAGTTATTTAAAACAAATTGTTTGGTTAGTGAAATATACAGACGGTACCAGTTTCAGATGGTTTGGAAAACTGACTTTTTGGAAAATGAAGGCAAGATTCCATGGTTGTTTCTGTAGCAGGCATGGTATGGTATGTTTTCTTGACTCAAAATGAAAAAAAAAAGGCAAAAGAAAACCTTCAATACATTACAGTTTTTTAAAATAAGTATTATCAATCTGATGCATCTGAATTGGTGTCAAAAAACTTCTCCATAGTAATTTGTGACAATGTTCTTTAATTCTGATTGATAATTTTTTTATAATTCTCCCTGTCCATATATTATTCCACATTAATCCACCTATTTTAACTCCAATATCTGATTCCCATATATTCTCTCAATGTATTTTGGGTTGTTCCTTCTTTATTGTATAATCTACTTACTAATCATTTCTGTTTAGTATTTTCCTGCCTTAATTGCCCAACTATTTCTTCAAATCTCATTAATTCTCTTCCCTGAATGTAATTTTTCTCCAATCAAAACATTATTTCTATTGCATGAGATTTGAAAGTATTCCTGTCTCTGGGATGGCTTATGAGTAATAAGACTACTTGACAGGATCCCCAAAAGATTGGAAGGCCCAATCGTGAAAAGTTTTGGTCGAACCTGGAGAAGAAGTCTTGGACTTCAATTTCCAGAAGCCCTGATCAGGAAATAGTAATTGAAGAACAGCTGGAATGCCAAGATTCACCACCACTGGTCTACTCTATTACCATAGCACAAGTGTGCCCAAACTACAGCTTGAGGGCCAAATCCAGCCCCTGACACCAATTCATCCGGCCTGCGCCGCCTTTGTCACTCCCAGAAGCAAAAGTAAAAAGCACCCAGGCGTGCTTTCCTTCCGCTTCTGGGAGCGATGAGGGTGGCACAGGCTGGATGTATTGGCATTGTGGGCTGGATCAATCCCACGGGCTGTAGTTTGGGCATCCTTGCCATAGCAGGATAACCTGGCCGGACTAGCTTACACAGCCTATGGTCTAGGATGGCTAGCTTTAGCACTCCAGCTGCTCTTGGACTTTATTTAACCAGAAGTCCAAGTCAGAACTCCTGCTGATCATGGCTTCTGGGAATTGAAGTCAAAGAACAGCTGGAGTGCAGAGGTTAGCCATCACTGGCCTATGGTTTCATAAGCCTATCATTCACAATTTAGTCACCATTTTCTCTTCCCACCAAGTGCCCCAGTTAGAAATGATCCCTTTATAGTTAATATAGGGAAATTATTTCTCTTACTCTTTGTGAATGTTACATCTTTTGTTATTTTCATTGTTCCTCAGCTTATAGTACACTATGAGAAGCAAAAATAATGTCTGGCATTTCTATTTTATTTTTAATGACCTTGCTTAGTAAAACAGTCAAATAGCTGACTTGTAGAAGAGCATACAGGCTGCAGTTTGAAAATTCTGTTAATTTTCAAAAACTTTCCCCCTTATTTGTGTAAATTGTTTAAATTCTCTATGCATGCTCCATATTGATTATGTAATAAAGCTGTAACTATCATGAGTTTCAGAGCATTGCAAGACAGTCTTTTTGGTACATGAGAGCTATATGAGAAAAGGTGCTTTGCTTTCAGCTCCACCACTGATAATGTGCTCTTTGCTTAATTTCCTATTTATGTGTTGTTATGTGTAGTTTTTCTCATGTGGAGAGTGAGAAGAAAATAATCTGTGGCTAACTCCTCTGCTATTCAGTTGCTTTATAGCTGACCCTCTGTGCTGTGACTTTGGCCTCATGCGACCTAGATAACCACAGCCCTTCTTGAATTCTTGGCTGCTTATTTTAAGGTGGCAGTTGTGCTAGTCTGTCAGAGCAAAAACAAGGTATCTTTGCAGACTGATATTTTTTTTTTTTGGAACAGTAGCCATGTTAGCCTGTGTTTTAAGCATATCAGATAGTAAACAAACAAAACAACCCACACATTGTAGCACTTTAAAGAATAACTGTTGCATTTTAATGTTAGCTTTTGTGGATCAACTCCACTTCGTCAGACATAAGAATGAGACTTCATGGCATCAATTGATACATATCAGGTTCAGAGGTATAGAGTGATTGGTTAGTATAACAAATAAGTATACAAAGCAATTTTTTTTACAACTGGTAATAGCAGATGAGGGACTGCAGTGACTCAAGTGGCTAAGAAGACGCTGACTGGGAGGCGGAAGGTCAGCAGTTCAAGACATGAGTACTGCAGGACGGAATGAGATCCTGTCTTTGTCCCAGCTCCTGCCAACCTAGCAGTTCAAAAGGTGGGAAGGTAAACAGTGTTCCGTGCATTCCAGTGTCTAGTCATGCCTGCCATATGACCACAGAAATGTTTGCAGAAGCAGACAGCACTGGGTCTTTGGCTATGAAACAGAGATGAGCACTGAACCCTAGAGTTGGATACAACTGGCTTTCAAGCAAGGGTGACCTTTATCTTTAATAGCAGATGATCTCATATTCATATTAGTTGTGAATTTTCACCCTGTTGAATTACAAATAGTATGAGGATAGGAGTACACTACATAGTAGTTAAAATTCAGGAAGACAAAGAACTTAATATAAAACCTCCACTGTGTCAATATAGTGTCAAGCAAAACAGTAAGATATGGACTGAGACCCAAAAGACTAACATGCCACCACTTGGCACGCACACACGCACAGCAGGATTTTAGAGATGCTTAGAAGGAGCATGGACAAAAAAAGGTTGGGAACCACTGATCAAATCAATTCAAATGATGTCCTGAAGAAGGAGCTGGGTTTATTAACCAGGAATCAAAGAAATACAGAGAGCCAGTGTTAGATATTCAAAAGGTTTTTCGGCGCGAAAACCGCCAATTCCCATTGGTCGGTGGGTTGGGCTAGAAGGGCTATATATACCCCAGTCTCTCCGACCGTTGTTGTTGTTGTTATGTAGTGTTCACAGTAAATAAACGTGATACCTGTTTGGATCACTTATGGCTACTGAGTCCTCAATCCCCACGCATTGATCTCCGGATCTAACACTGGCGACGAAGGTGGGATACTGAGGAGCGAGCCACTCTTCACCGGAGCAAGAGAGCCATCTCAAGACGGCACAAACGCCATGGCTACCTACACCGCTCCGCCACCCTTCCAACCGAAGGAGGAAAAATGGAACGATTACATCAACCGGTTTGAATTTTCCCTGTTGGCTGCCGAGTTGGGGGACATCTCGGACGAGAGGAAGAAGGCGTTCTTCCTCACGCACTGCGGGCCGAAGGTGTATGAAGTAGCCCAGGCGCTGGTAGCCCCCACTCCACTCATGACGGTCTCGTGGGAGACGCTTCAAGCTGCCCTCAAGAGACATTTTTCGCCGGCTCCCTCCAAGTACGTCCATCGGATTAGCTTCCGAAACCGTTTCCAGAGGGAGGGAGAAACGGTGAACGAATTCGTAGCTGCCCTGCGCACAGCTGCCATTCCTGCAGAATTCAGACCGGGGCTGGAGGAGGCTATCATCGAACGAATCATCCGGGGGGTTATGGATTTGCGGCTCACAAGGCGCCTTTTAGCTCGCCAAGAACTATCCCTGTCCATCATCATGGACGAGGCGAGGGCGCATGAAGCTTCATCATCTGCCGCGACCTCCCTCCAGAGAGCCCAGTCGACCCCAAGACCTGCCGCCGTACACTATGAAGATACCGTCCCCGAAACAGAGGACGAGGAAGGAGAAGACGTGTACGCGATGGATGGGGAAAACCAGGACAGGAGCAGCCGCCGCTGTGCCAGTTGTGGCGGGCTCCATCAAAGAACACATTGCCGGTTTAAGGACGCCACTTGCCGCCATTGCGACAAAAGGGGGCACATTGCAAGAGCCTGCCGCGTAAGGCAAGCTGCGAGCCGAGCTGACTGGCACTTTCAAAATTTCCCGCCGAGCAAGATGGCCGCTGACCAACGGGCCAATCAGAGGCGCCAGTCAAACAGTGGCGCGAAATTCGAAAGGGCAGAGACACACACGGTCACCATCAGCAACGCTGATACCAACAAAGGGAAAAAGATCTACACTACAGTCCAGCTGAATGGGCAAGACGGTAAGATGGAAATCGACTCCGGTTCACCAGTCTCCATCGTCTCCTGGAACTGGATGAAGCAAGCATTCCCTACTCTCAAGGAGACCGATTTGGACAGCCAATAACTCAGATTACGGGATTGCCAAGGTAAATCCCTTCCCGTCGCGGGCCTGAGACAAGTCCGCGTGAAGTACGGCAGAAAAGAATCCACCCTGCCCATCACCGTGGTCTTCGGGAAGTTTCCAAGTCTCCTGGGAACGAACTGGTTCCCAGCCTTGGGACTGAGCATCGCTGGCGTCCACAGCACCTGCGGCGACCAGATCAGCGAGACCACCTTGCAGGACAACCTGCTCGCCGAGTTCCAGGATGTGTTCGGGGAGGAGCTGGGCAAGTACGTGGGGTCCCCTATTTCGTTTGCACTAAACCCTAATGTTGCCCCAATCCGCCTTAAGGCTCGTAGGGTTCCCTTAGCCCTCAAACCTAGGGTGGAAAGGGAACTAGACAAACTGGTGGCCCAGGGAATACTTGTCCCTGTAGATCATGCTAGGTGGGAGACCCCCATAGTTACCCCCATTAAGCCAGATGGGTCGGTGCGGATCTGTGCAGACTACAAATGCACAATTAACAAAGCCTTACAGCCGAGCGCCTACCCGGTCCCTGTAATCGACCATCTATTGCATTCGTTGGGACCTGGAAAAATCTTTGCCAAGTTAGACCTGGCCCAGGCGTATCAACAGTTGCCGGTGGACGAAGCCACAGCCGAGGCGGAAACCATTGTCACCCACAGAGGAGTGTTTAAATGTACCCGCCTACAATTTGGGGTCAGCATAGCACCGGGGTTGTTCCAAAGCACCATGGAAAGACTCCTCCACGGTCTCCCTGGGGTGGTGCCTTATTTTGATGACGTCCTGATCATCGCTGAGAACCCAGGACAACTCAAAGATCGAATGGCGGCCATCCTAGCGAAATTCAGAGCCGCTGGGCTGAGAGTAAAATGAGACAAGTGCCTGTTGGGGGTAACTTCAGTGGACTTTTTGGGGTTTAGAATAGATTGTGGAGGAATACACCCGACCGAAAGCAAAGTGAGGGCAATTCGGGATGTCCCTGCCCCAAGAAATAAACAGGAATTACAGGCCTACCTAGGACTATTGAACTTTTATGCTGCCTTCTTGAAGGGTAAGGCCATAGTCGCCGAACCTCTCCATAGGCTCCTAGCGGCCAAGGCGATTTGGAAGTGGGGCCCAGAACAGCAGTCATCTTTTAACACGGTCAAAAATCTCCTATCTCAGGACAGTTTCCTGATTCAGTACAATGCAACCCTGCCGCTCGTCCTAGCCTGCGACGCCTCTCCATACGGCGTGGGAGCTGTCCTCGCACACAGACTGCCCAACGGACTGGAGGCCCCCATCGCATATTATTCAAGGACTATGTCACCAACGGAGCGGAACTACGGGCAAATTGACAAGGAGGCACTGGCGGCCGTGGCTGGGGTAAGAAAATTCCACGATTATCTGTACGGACGGGACTTTGAACTTGTAATGGACCACAAGCCCCTACTGGGACTATTAGCAGGGGACCGCCAGACACCATCCGCACTTTCCCCCCGCATGCAACTCTGGGCCCTGTTCTTGTCGGGTTACTTGTACACGCTGACATATTGCCCCGGGAAACACATGGGCAATGCGGATGCCCTCAGCAGATGCCCCCGTCCCGACCAGGACGGCGCGGAGCAGGCGGAGGGGTCAGTCCTTTTGTTGGACGTGCTGGACTCTGCCCCCGTCACCTCGGCGGAGGTTGCCAGAGCTACGATGAAGGACGCCATGCTCCGGACTGTCACCAGCTGGGTACAGCGGGGTTGGCCGGCTAAGGGGGAAGGGGAGTTTAAGACGTTTTTTGACAAGCGGGACGATTTGAGCTGTGTGTGGGGATATCTACTTTGGGGTGATCGGGTGGTAATCCCAAAGAGCTTGCAGAAAACGGTCTTGGAAACGTTACATTCCAGTCATCCGGGGGTGGTAAAGATGAAAGGCTTAGCGAGAAGCTATGTTTGGTGGCCACAAATTGACAAGGACATAGAGGAATGGGTGGGCAGGTGTGACCCTTGCCAGCTATCCAGGCCCAATCCCCTGGCGGCACCAATTAGAGAGTGGGAGCAGCCCTCGGGCCCGTGGCAAAGACTACACATTGACCTGGCCAGCCCCTTCCACGGCCAAACATTCTTAATTGTAGTTGATGCCTACTCAAAATGGCTAGAGGTGAAGCTCATGAGGAGCACAACAGCCAGAGCCATAATTCTGGAACTCAGGCAACTGTTCGCGACGCACGGCATTCCGGACACCCTGGTTTCGGACAACGGCCCTCAGTTCACGGCCACAGAATTCGAGCAGTACCTGGCGTCCCTCAGAACCAGGCATGCTCTTACCGCCCCATTCAGAGCCCAAGGAAATGGGCAAGCCGAACGGTTTCTGCGCAGCACAAAGGAGGCTTTGAGTAGGTTGGGCCCCGGGGACTGGCAGGAGAGGGTTGACACGTTCTTGTTAGCCCAACACAACCTCCCCTGTGCTGCCACGGGAAAGGCTCCAGCGGAACTCCTAATGGGCAGGAGACTCTGTTGCCAACTGGATCGCCTACATCCCCGGTATTCCCCTGACAGGTTCCAGGAGGAGCCCAAACAATTCCGTGCATTTCCCATTGACAGCCCCGTCTATGCACGGAATTTTGCAGCTGGCCCAACCTGGGAAGAGGGAACCATCCTGGACACACTGGGCCCATACACGTACAGGGTCGTCCTCGCTGATGGTCGAATATGGAAACGCCATATCGACCAGCTCAGGGGACGAACACAACCCGACACGCACGAAGACATAATCACAGAAGGGCAACCAGCCATGAGCATAGCTGCGCCAAGCATACTAGAACGAGACACAGCCCCGGTTCCTCCCTGTAGCACCCCCTCTAGGTCAGACCTGGTGCCGGCGAGCTTACCTGGAAATCCAGAGCCATCTCCGCCGGCTGCTGAGTCCACCGCAGCGAATCCCGGACCGGAACCTCCCAGGGCAGAGCAGAGCGAAAGCAGCACGTCTGCTCCGCTCGATGCCCTGGCACCGACTGAACTGCGCAGGTCCAGTAGGGCTCGAACACGCCCTCGTCACCTGGATGATTTTGTATGCAAATAGGACAAAATCCATTCTGGGGGGAAGAGGTGTTAGATATTCAAAAGGTTTTTCGGCGGGAAAACCGCCGATTCCCATTGGTCAGTGGGTTGGGCTAGAAGGGGTATATATACCCCAGTCTCTCCGACCATTGTTGTTGTTGTTATGTAGTGTTCACAGTAAATAAACGTGATACCTGTTTGGATCACTTATGGCTACTGAGTCCTCAATCCCCACGCATTGATCTCCGGATCTAACAGCCAGCATCTTATGAACAATAGGCAAAGGTCTCTCTCATGGTATCCTGAAGTGAGTGCAAGATCTCAGAGTCACTCCACTGAAAAGTGGAAGAGAAATACAGGTACTCTGAAGATAAAATCCATCAATTCCATTCTTCATATTGGAACTTTGTTGTTTGGCCCTCTCAGGCTACATATACCATAATTCTGAATTAGTCAAAATTCTGGATAATCGTTTCAAGGGAAAGAGGATTTTTTAAAAACAATACAAAAGTACAGTACTGTATCTGGAAACAGAATTTTTCTATCTTGTATATGTGTGACTAAGTCATTCAATAAAGCATTGACCTTTTGTTCAATACTCTATCAGAATGCTATCTGTCTCCCTTATTTCTTAGTGGAAATCACTAAAATCTGCATGGGGGCCTATTATGCATATGCCTGGTTTCCTGTGTTTATGGAGCTATGTGATGCAGCTTTCTGTTTTCCCCAACTCACCTGTAAGAAACAAAGTCTGGCACAATATCTTGCCATGAGGTTTTGAGACTCTCATTGATAATTTTCATGCCTTATCCACAAGAAATTGGTGCCTGCCTGAAGAAGTGATCAGCAACAGATTCACATACATCCCCGGGAGGGGGGTTTAGCAAAATTGGGTGGCCTCTGGACAGGAGGTTGGCGAAATTGAGTGGCCTTCAGGCAGTCCGGGGGTGGGGGGCAGCGAAATTGGGTGGCCACGCCCAACTCCCTGCCCTGCCCCATCAGGTTTTGTCCCTGCAACGGGTTCAAGGTCTCCCTTGCTCAAAAGCAAGATCTGATTCTAGGGTGCAGTGCTCATCTCCATTTACAGCCAAAGAGCCAGTGCTGCCTGTTTGCAGATGTATACATGGCCATATGGTAGGCATGACTAGGTCACCCATGATGTAGGCTCTGCCCATGACATAGGCTCTGCCATGACATAGGCTCCACCTGTGATGTAGACTCTGCCCATGGTGTGGTAGCAATTTTTTTTTTTGCTGCCCACCACTGATCTTGAATCATGAAAACTCATGTAATGTCCAATTTTTTTAGTGATTCAATAAAGGCATCCCCTGGCACCTGAATCACTAACACTATTGCAAATGTTATACAGATGGCACTCCAGCTGTTCTTGGGCATTAATCACCAGAAGCCCAAGTCAGTACACCTACTGATCAGGACTCCTGGGCACTGAAGTCCAATACTGTACATTGAAGTCACCACCACAGTTTTATAAGAATGGAAATGATTAAGTGAATATTTCTACTGGCAGTTTTTCAGATGAAGCAACACAATCCATTGGATGATCCAGAGAAAGACTTGGGGAGTCAGAGATCCAGCAATGGAACAGAAGATAATCCATGCTTGGAGAATGTCAGTAAAATAAAGACATTTTTCTGTAGATCTCCTGGCAACACGGACTCAGGTAATTTCAGTGTTTTCTCATGGTGATGAGTTCTAATCCACACCTTGCATCCAGTGTTGGGCTCAAATTTTTTTTTTACTACCTACTCTGTGGGTGTGGTATGGTGGGCGTGGCCAGGGGGAAAGCTCTGTGTTGCATCTGAATTAGGACTACTTTATTTCAAAACTTGGATGGGTGGAGCCAGCCAGAATTCCTGCTGCCGGTTCTGGCAAACTGGTGTGAACTTGTTGATGCCCACCACTGCTTTTATTTGTTTCCTAACACTATTCTATATGAACTACAATGGCTTATATGAAATTTAAAGGTATCAAGTAGACCTGATGGTTATGGAAACACTAGAGAATCTAGTCACAAATTGAAACAATTGATATGAATGTAGAGTATTTACCTTTATCTGTGTTTATAGCCTGTGTGTTCTGAACACACATATTTTAGGGGGTGGTGGGTGGGGAAACAAAATATTTCTCTGGGTTCTGTCGTTCTCCAAGCAGTGAGAACGCCCAGATTCTTGGTCTCAGTTTTGATTGGAGGAGAGTCTACCCAAAGTTTATATCATCCCTACACACTCTAATTGCATGCTAGTCTCCTACTCACCTTAGTTGAAGGCATTGTTGCTTTGTGGGTATGTGAGTAGTGAAAGAGTAAATATGTTTATTTTGTACATTAGTAAAAAATATGCCACTCAATCCATTCTGACGTATGGTGACTTTTTTCAAGATTTTCTAGGTAGTGAGTATTCAGAAATTGTTTACAATTCCCTTCTGCTGGCAGCAAGCAGCACTAAATGCATTTTATTTGTAAAATTTTCTTATTTGGACTGATACAATTCCCACAGTTTGTTTGGTCCAGCTGGATTTGAGCTTTTCATTCTTTTTAACGCTCTCACCTTCATGAATAGGAAAGACTCTGAAACAGGTGTAGTAGGTGACTACACTATCAAGACACTTGTGAATCCCTCCTCTTAAACCATGGATGTCCAGTCTGGCCAGGTTATCCTGTTATGGTAAGAGAGTAGACGATACTGCCAGCAACTCAACACTGAGTTTCAGGTGGTGGTTAGTTAACCTGACAACCCTGAGGACTAGCAGCCTTGACAAAGTCCATAGGGAAGGGTGATGGTCCCCATGTGGATTAAATCCCACTTGAGTCCATCTTGATGGAGGGCAGCAGCTTCCTCAATACTGGCATGAGGCCAATGAGGACTCTGTTTGTCAAAAGGGCTCAGGACCAGAAAGTGACTCACGGAACTGGATCAGTGTTACTGGATCATACTGCAATCTGGAAGGCAAATGAAAGACTACTGCATTATATTCTCGGGACAGTCTTCATGACTGATCAGCATAATCACCATCTATATTCAGATTCGGATGTGACAGAAAAAGAAGATACCTTGGATGAATTTGAAGGGTTTTTCTTTTGTTCCCTTTGTGAGCAAAAGCTGAATCAAATCCTGCAATGAGGGTTTTTTCCCTCACCAAAACCAGTTTTTCCCATGTGTTGTTGCAGGACTTCACATTTTTCCATGTCAGTACATTTCAGTAGTTTCCTCCTCATGCTGATGATGCATTGGATGCACTATGGAAGAAGGGGAGGGGTGTGTCCATAGGTGGAGTTTTTATGATGTTAACTCTTGGGCATGATGTTCAGGACTCTGATAACCTAAGAGACCACATCGCCCTAAGAACATCTGTCCGTCCCACCAGAGCGGACCAGAGAGGCTCTCTGGTTGTACCATCGGCTAGAGAGGTGCACCTCTCTAGCACTAGGAGGAGGGCCTTCTCTGTGTCCACCCCAGCCCTATGGAACCTCCTGCCAATTGAGCTACATCTCCAGTCGGAGTTGCTGCCCTTTAGGAAGGGGGTTAAGACCTGGCTGGCGGGACAGGTATGGGGTTTGGGTCAGACAGTTGCATCGGTTTGTTGGCTCACCTGACCCCTCCCTCTCTCAATGTACGAATTTTTAATTTTTAATCTTTTAACTTGTTTAGTTTTAATCTCTTTTAATATTAATTTTAGACAGGATTTTATATTGTTTTATGTCTCTTTTGAAGCTTTGTTAGCTGCCCTGGGTCTGTTTGAGGAGGGCAGCATATAAGTCTGATTAAATAAATAAAGAAAGAAATGTATCCACAGTATTTCTTCTGCCCTGATTCTCCTCCTTAAAAATGTAATATATGAGAATAGCACTATAATACCATATCACCTTATTGCTAAGTCTTTGCTCTAGGTTATAGCTCTATTATCACCTTTTTAATAAAAAATAAATAAAACAATGATTGCATGAAAGAAAGACAGGAGGCAGAAAGAATCATGGGAAGGAAGGAAAGTAGGGGGGTTGCAGATTGGAATGCCAACCACATTGCAGTGTTGACAATGAACTTCCAATCCAACCTGCAAGCTCAATGTGCAGACTCACGATGATTTCCATCATAGTTGAAGCAACAAATCCAACCTGCTACAAACTGATGTAGACATACTCCTATGCAGCCTTTCTTTGAAGAGGTTCCTTGAAAAAGTGAACAAATAAAGACCCAAGGCATCTGATAGCTGAAGCTAAGGACCTGACCCAGTCCTTGAATAAAAGAGGAAATATATAATGAAGTATAAAACGAACATACCGTGTCAAACTGTGGAATTAGCTTACTAAATTATCTATACACTTGAAATGAAATTCTACATTATTTAGAGTCATAAATAAATTGAAATCCAAGTCAGAAAATTGTTGCTACTGTTCTTCTTTGCTTCCTCTTTTATCCCATTGGATGTTGAGGGAGATACAAGGTTCTTGCTCTAGCATTTCTAGTGGCCTCCACCAGTGTTATTTAGTGTTCCTGTAATATGTCTTTGATGTTGTCCCTCCACCTTTCTCTGGGTCTGCCTCATGGTCTTTATCCTTTTCCTCTTTCCTTGCATGGTACGGAATTCCAAGAGATTTTCTCCAAATGGGAAAACTATTTTGTCTGTTGTCTCAGTAGTTCCATGCCTCCCAACATGGGGCACACACCCCAGAGGGGGCCAAAAGTACCACAATCTTTAAAGAGGCTCTTTCTGTGTACCCCAGTAACAAATATTGCTAGTTATTTGGCAATATCCTGTTGTGTAACTTATGCTAGTGGATGGTAATGATGTCACTAATAGCCCAAGATGGATGCTAATTGAAAAAAATCCCTACTTTGAAGCCAGTTGTGCCCAGAATTGTCTCACTGTGTGTCAGTCATGTGCAACCAGAATTGAAGCAGGGTCATTTTAATTAATGGCAGTCTGCTAATAGGGGAGATATTATAACCCCTACTCCAGCATACTGTATGTTATAAAATCAAGATTTGGCCATTGTTAGAGGGGGAAACAACAACTTGTAGAATTGACTGGAAGAAACTGTATGTTGCCTAATAAAGAATGAAAATTAAAAGGAAGAGGATGGAAGAGCTAAACTTCTTCCTCACCAAACACTCTTAATGGAAAACTCTTTAAGCCATGTTTGCCTTGGGAGGAATACGTCCATTAGTGTGATTGAAAGCAATTAATCTAACACTGTGTTTTTTCCTGTTAATAGTATTATATAACAATCAAGGGTTTATTCAATATGGCTGCTCCCCCCCCCCCCCCAGCATTTGAACAGTGGGTTTCTTTTGAAACAAGCAGATACCAGTCTTTTAAAAGCAATGTATTTGACTTTAATCCCACTTGGTTCCAATTGTCCTCATTACTGCTTTCTCTGTTGCTTTCTTTGTGCCAGGGTGTAAACTCTGCCCTGAGCAGTGGCTTCGCCACAAGAATAAGTGTTACTGGATCTCCAAAGAAAAAGGAAGCTGGCAGAAAAGTAAGGAAGACTGTCAGGAGAAGGATGCTCAATTGTTGGTGATACAGAACCCAGAAGAACAGGTAAACTCGAAATAGCAAGTCCATCCCACTAATGTAAATGTACAGGCATGAGTACATTCCCTTTCTTGGCTGCACATCTGAATGTGGCAAAGTGATTTGAGTGTGTCAGTGATGCTGAGAGCAAGGCCATCAGGGTTACCCATGGTGGAATGGTTGTAGGTAAGGTACCAGACTAAGGCCATGTCTACACATGGAAATACTTCTATATTTGCCACTAGTTTGCCAGGTTCAAAGCTGACTCAAAGATCAGAGAGTAAACAAAACAAAACAGCCAAACAGAGATGAGCACTGAACCCTAGAGTTGGATATGACTGGCTTTCGAGCAAGGGAAACCTTTACCTTTACCTTACCTACTCCTATACCTGCCTCCCTGTAGGGTAGCAGATTCCCTGCCTGAGCTCCTTGAGGCGGTCTCGATGTTGGTGTTGGAGCTCCCCAGACTTATGGTTCTGGGGGACTTCAACTTGCCATCATTAGGGGCTGGCTCGGAGGCGGCTCGGGAGTTCATGGCTTCCATGGCAGCTGTGGGCCTGACCCAGGTAATTCAGGGCCCTACCAGGAGCAGTGGTCACACCCCGGATTTAATTTTCTTATCGGAGCTGTGGCAGAGTGATCTGAAACTACAGAAATTAGACATTACCCCTGTGCCATGGTCAGATCACTATCTGGTGACTCTAGACTTCCTGGGGGCGAGGCTTCACCGCAGGGAGGTAGGGCCAGTTAAATGGGCCCGCCCCCGGCGACTAATGGATCCGGAAGGATTCCAGAGGGAACTGGGGTGTTTTCCTCTTGACCTGCAATGCGATTCGTCTGAGGCTCTTGTCAACTCATGGAACGAGAGAGTAATGGCAGCCTTGGATGTGATCGCTCCACTACGGCCTCTCCTTGCCCGCGGGCATCGATCATCCCCTTGGTTCACAGAAGAGCTGAGGGAGCTCAAACGGGCAAAGAGACGCCGAGAGCGCCGCTGGGTGAAGACCCGGAGTGAGTCTGATAGAACACTTGTTAGAGCTGCCATTAAAGCCTATCTAGTGGCGATGGGGGCGGTGAAACAACAATATTTCACCGCCCTTATTGCCTCCGCAGATAATCGCCCAGCGACCTTGTTCCGGGTGACCAGGTCCCTCCTTGGAAGAGGGGGGTCTGGCCCTGGTTGGCAGGGATCGGCTGAGGCTTTTGCTGATTATCTGGCGGAGAAAATCGCTCAGATTCGCTTGAAGTTTAATCCCGGCGTGGAAGAGACAGAGCTGGGGTTGACCAGAGTACAGTCTGGCCATGTTATCTGGGATCAGTTCGATCCAGTTGGCCCTGAGGAAGTGGACAGGCTTCTTGGATCTGTTCGCGCCACTGCCTGTGAATTGGATCCATGCCCTGCCTGGCTAGTCAAGGCATCTAAGGCTGTGGCAGGCGGTTGGGTAGAGGCAATTATAAATTCATCTCTGCAGGAGGGGCTTTTTCCAGCACCCTTAAAACATGCTTTGGTGCGTCCCCTCCTGAAAAAGCCATCCCTCGACCCTACGGTACTTACCAACTACCGACCAGTATCCAACCTACCCTTTTTGGGTAAGGTCTTGGAGAAGGCAGTGGCGTGGCAGCTACAGGAAGTCCTGGATGAAGCGGATTATCTGGACCCTTTCCAGTCAGGATTCAGGCCCGGATATGGTACTGAAACTGCATTGGTCGCATTGGTGGATGATCTCTGGCGAGAACGGGATGGAGGTCATCCATCCGTCCTGGCTCTTCTTGACCTCTCAGCGGCTTTCGATACTGTCGACCATGGTATCCTTCTGGGAAGGCTCCAAGGATTGGGGATCCAGGGCACTGTGCTGGCCTGGTTCTCTTCATTTCTGAGGGGCCGGACCCAGTCGGTGTGGCTGGAAGGCGAGAGGTCCAGCCCTAGGCCCCTGCGATATGGGGTGCCTCAGGGCTCGGTACTCTCGCCTCTCCTATTTAACATCTACATGAAGCCACTGGGTGAGATCATCCGTTCCCACGGGGTGAGGTATCACCAATATGCAGATGACACCCAGCTGTATATCTCAGCCCGTGGAGATCCAATTGATGCAGTGGAAGTCCTATCCAGGTGCCTGGAGGCTGTCAGGGTCTGGATGGGGGACAACGGGCTACAACTGAATCCTGGCAAGACTGAGTGGCTATGGGTAAGGGGTCCTGCGCTATCTCGGGAGTTACCATCTTTGGTTCTGGATGGGGCAGTTTTGCCCCAAACAGACCTGGTGCGTAATCTGGGGGTCCTCTTGGACTCACGACTACTGCTCGAGGAGCAGGTGGCAGCCGTGGCCAGGAGGGCTTTTGCACAACTTCGTGTAATACGCCAGCTACGCCCACTCCTAGACCGGGATTCCTTGCTCATGATCACACATGCTTTGGTCACCTCCAGACTTGATTACTGTAATGCGCTCTAGATGGGGCTGCCCTTGGTGACCATTCGGAGGCTGCAGCTGGTCCAGAATGCGGCTGCTCGGGTAGTGATGGGGTGCGGGCGTTATGCTCGTGCCTCACCACTGCTTCGGGAGCTGCACTGGTTGCCAGTATGTCTCCGGGTGCAATTCAAGGTGCTGGTTATTACCTTTAAAGCCCTACATGGTAGTGGGCCAGGATACTTAAGAGACCGCATCGTCCCAAGGACATCTGTCCGTCCCACCAGGGCGGATCGGAGAGGCTCTCTTATCATTCCATCGGCTAGAGAGGCGCATCTCTCTAGCACCAGGAGGAGGGCCTTCTCCGTGGCCGCCCCGGCCCTTTGGAACCTCCTGCCAACTGAGTTATGTCTACAGACAGAGCTCCTGCCCTTTCGGAAGGGCCTAAAAACCTGGCTGGCAGGGCAGGTGTGGGGCTCCAGGAACATGGGGTCCCATGTTGGGTGGCTGATCTGATGGGACAGCCACCCCTCCCTCACTCTTTTAAACTTTTTAAATCTTTTTAAACCTTTTAACCTTTTTAAATCTTTTAGATTTTTGTAAATTCATGGTTTAATTCTTTTTTAATTGACTTTTAAGTAATTTATGCACCTCAAGATTTTAATTTATGAATTTTCTGTTAGCCGCCTAGAGTCAGGTTCGCCTGATTAGGGCGGGATAATAAATCTAAATAAATAAATAAATATAAATAAATAAAGACCATAATGCGTTCCACAGGATTGCTCTTTAAGCAAGTTGCTCTTTAAGCAAAACACTTGGAAAAAGTGCTGCCACCGCCATTGTAAGTGACCGATCGTGACTTCTGGTGGGTGGTGGGGAGATTGCAAGCCCTGATTTAATTGTTAAGTGAGTTTTTGGTTGTTTTTAGTTGTTAAGCGAGGGCGACCATTTGGAGAAAATGCTGCTCTTTAAGCGAGTTACTCTCTAAGTGAGGCGCTCCTTATGTGAAGTTTTACTGTATGAGCTTTCGTGTGCTGAGAAGGTAGAGATACTATGTTTATGTCATCCAACAACCTTGTTTTGCCCAAATACTCACAAAATATTCTGCTCTTGTTTATGGTGAATGCCTTGAATAGCTGTGAGATTCAGTGAGATTTAGTAAGCTGCCATTAGAAGAATACACTTGATGTTCAAGTCCATGTTATGTAGGATCACACCAACCATTAGAAAACTTCATAGTATTTCTGTGTTGGGTTTTTTTAAGCCAGGACAGGAGAGAGTCTTAGTGGCTACTAAGGCGTGGCATTCTATCTTTTTCTGATCTTTTTCATCACTTGCAGATGTTCATCTGGGAGAAGGTTAGCGAAGGAAAACCATTTCTATGGCTTGGAATCAAAACTATATCCCCTGAAGATAAATGGTCTTGGATAGATGGTTCTCCATTAAATGACACAATGTGAGTATTTCCCCTTTTAGTTAACAGCGATTTCCTCTGGAAATGTTTGTTTTGCACTGCTTCAGTGCTGCCTAACCAATATTTATAATCAAAGGTGCCTTCATTTTGGCAGTTTCATGTTTTTGATTTTGTTTGTTTGCCAATATGTCTTTCTTCTTAGGATTAGTCACTGCTGAGAACCATTTTGAGATTGCTCATGGATGTTACAATTCCCAAATAACTTTAATTAAACAGAAGGAAACTCTTTCTGACTGGCTTTTTGCTGTTCCATCTTCAGCACCAGGTCTTCCATCCATTTTCTGTTAGGAACCACAACCAATTCCACTCTTCCCTTTCATATTGTTACACCCACTACTTGTCGTGCCAACAGTTGTGTGCAAGCAACTGGCTCTGACTGCAGTGGCTCAAGTGGTTAAGATGCTAACTGGGAGGTGGAAGGTCAGCAGTTCAAAAACCAAGTACTGTACGACAGAATGAGCGCCTGTATCTTCCAGCTGCCACCAACCTAGCAGTTCAAAAGCAAGAAATTGCAAGTAGATAAATAGGTACCATTTCAATGGGAATGTAAACAGTGTTTTCTGCACTTTGGTGTCGAGGCATGCCTGCCACATGTCCATGGAAACATCTGCAAATGCAGGCAGCGCTGGCTCTTTGACTATAAACAGAGATGAGCACTTAACCCAAGAGTTGGATATGACTGGCTTTCGAGGAAGGGTGACCTTTACTTTTACCTAACTGCCTCTGTTTTAGAAGTCACTATAGATGCCCACAGAATATTTATACATAGATACACATGAGGAATGTAATATGTGACATGGCTTGCTTTTAGAAAACCTGTTCATATCACATATAAACCTCTGTGGAAAAGAGAAAGTAAATGATGCAACATATGAGGGTAGTTGTGTTACCAATACTTTCTCATTTATTTTGCAGGTTGCAATCGCTAGGGACTGCAGAACCAGAAAGCTGTGGGGTGCTGAGAAACAACCGGATTATTTCAGAAGCCTGCAATGCTTTCACTGAGTGGGTCTGTGAGACAGAAGCTCTTCTGGTGTAAAAAATAAAATGGAAAAATAAACTCTTGTGCCAGAACACCAATGCAATCTCAACATAAGTTCTGAAACAATTATAGAAAGTGTCCACTAGGGCTTTGTAGTCATTTTAGGATTGGATTTGGATCTCCATGTTTCCAAGAGGAAATGACAGGATGTATCTCTACACCATTCCTATTAAGTTTACATAGAAGATATGAATAACCCAGTCCAAGAGTCATTTCCCAGGATAGCCTTCTCACAGAGAGGCCATGCACTCAGAAGGGACCTCCACCTCCTTGGGTTTATTGTTCCTATATATGGCAAGATCTAAGCTCCATCCATTAAAGGGGTTAATGAAGAGTTTCTTTGACCTAAACAGACCTCACCTGGAAGTGAGGTTTATTTACTGGTAAGGTTATATAAAGCTTCATTCTTGTTTTGCTTGCTGATACAGTTGTGACCTCTTTTCTTGTACTTGTTATGCTTTTGTATTCTTTCTGTTTAAGTAGTTGGTTACTATGTTAAATATGTTTTGTTTACTATAGGCAAAATTGTTATTTAACTTCTTTTGTATTGTCTCCTTAATCCTGTTTTACAACAAGATGGAAACTTGGGCAATAGTCATTGTTGACAGCTGCTAATTGTGTCTGACTATACATTTCCCCCTGAAAATCATTTTCAGTTGATGGATGTGTGAAGAAAGAGAGACAAACAGGAAAATGCCATTGATGTGAATTTGTTTAAGGTGTATCCCAGCTTGCCATGAAGTGACACACACACTATGATCACAGAACCGTCTCCTGTGGCACATATGAAATGAGACGTGCAGGATTTGACTCTGGGACTGCAATGGACTGCCACAGCCTTGAAGTTATTAACAAGGTGCACCATCACTGCCAGTCCATCTCGCATGACCTCTTCTGCCCCCATGACTGTTGGAAATCAAAATAGTGAAGTGGTCCCTCCTCTGCTCATTTTGCCATTGGGTTTCCAGTGGCATCTCCTCCACTGATGAGGACCATCACCCCACCTAAAGGGGCTCATCTGCCCATAGTTGTTGGCTCCTTTAGGGTGTCAGGTTATTTACCACTGCCCAACACTCAGCATTGAGTCGCTGGCTGTACAGTCTACTCCAATACCATAGTGCAGGTATTCACAGCCTGCAGCCTGCAGGCCAACCTGCCCCCCCCCCATGCCAATTCATCCTCCCCACTCCTGGAAGTGAAAGTAAAACATACACACACATGCACAAAATGCATTTACGGCAGCATTCTGCTTCGAGGATGGTGGTGGAGAAGAACCACGTGACAAACCTGATCAGCTGTCGGGGGGGGGGGGGCGTAGTCAGGCCCATGACCTGAAAATGTTGAGAACTCCTGGTGTGGCAGGATGTCTGGCTAGACAATGGTAGGACAATAAGCAATCTAGAATAGGCTGGATTTTTGTAAACAGATTCTGCCTAATTTCTTCCTTTCCCTTTTCCCTGGACCATTAGATAGGATAAACCAGGTGGCAAAATAAGATCAGGGCAAAACAAGTTTAATGGACATATGACTAGCAAGGGCCCAGGTCATTTTGATCAGCCTAGACAGAAAACATGAAAGAACCACAATAGCTATATTTTTGTTTTGTGGTGAAAGGTCTAAGGTGAATTGTTTAGACATCTCCATTTCTGCTTGAACTCTGCTACTCTGGCTGAAGGTCATCTCCTGCTAATTCCTGCCAGGTATTTTTGGACTGATTCATTATTTCTGAGCTAGAATAATGTTTAGTCCACTCTGCTTTGGATCCAGGATATAGCTAGAGAATCCTACTTGCCTATGTTTCTCTTCTGAATTCCTGGTTTCTAGACTACGACTTCTATTAGTGCTAGGCTATTACATAGTAATATTTTCAAGGTAAAGGTGAGGAGGTATCTGAAATATTTTATTCTAAAGATTTGTGAGAAATTAATGTGTCTTTAATCTGCTCTTGTTTTTCTTTTAATAAAAGTATTATTTTAGTTAATACCGGTATTGTATTTCAGCTTGAGAGAGTGGTTTGAGGAACATAATTTTTTAATGCTACCAGTGTAGCACAGAAGAGTGTTATAGATATATTCTGAAGAGAGAGACCAGACTTGTGGGCTGTGTGTTTCTGTGTGGAAGATATGTTATAAATCAGTGGTGGTGAATCTATGGCATGCATGCCAGAGGTGGCACTCACAGCCCTGTCTGCGGGCACCTGTGCAGTCACCCCAGCACAGAGTTTGCCCTGCCCCTCTGCCTAGTAGCCCAATGGGAGTGCTTCTTCCCTTCCCCAGCACAGAGTTCACCCCGCCCTCTGCTCAGCAGCCCAATGGGAGCGTTTCCTTCCTTCCATGTTGCTATGTTGGCACTTTGCGATAAATAAATGGGTTTTGGGTTGCAGTT
Source organism: Furcifer pardalis (assembly GCA_030440675.1). Classification (NCBI taxonomy): domain Eukaryota; kingdom Metazoa; phylum Chordata; class Lepidosauria; order Squamata; family Chamaeleonidae; genus Furcifer; species Furcifer pardalis. The sequence continues at coordinate 156,665,392 of CP126893.1, forward strand.
TGGATACTCGGTCTCTAAAAAGTTTACCATCACTGTTATAAACTATAGCAATTGTTGTGGTGAAACCAAAATTCTGGAAAAGTCAATTATTTGCAGCATAGGTTTTCAATAAAATGAATTCCTAGGTACCCTGGAAGGAATGACAGATGAACCAGATGTCATTTATTGAAACCAGAAATCAATATATGAGACTTGTCTCAGTGATCATTTTCTAATGGTGATAAGACCCTTAGAATTGGGGTACAGATATATTTATACACTTGGGAAAGTTCTAAAGCTACTTTTCATGAAAAAGAAAGAAAATTCCCATATCTGAATAAGAAAATGGTTAGTAATTATACAATGAAACAAGAGGGAAGGGGTTGCCCTCACTCAAAAGCCAGTCATGTCTGACTTTAGGGTTGAGTACTCATCTTTGTTTATACCCAAAGAGGCAGTGCTGTCTGCATCTGCAGATGCTTCCGTGGATATGTGGCAGTATGACTAGAAGCCAGAGTGCACGGAATGCTGTTTACCTTCCCACCCAAGTGGTAGCTATTTATCTACTTGCAATTTCTTGTTTTTGAACTGCTAGGTTGGCAGGAGCTGGGACAGAGATGAGAACTCACTCCATTGTGCAGCACTCAGGTCTCGAACTGCCAACTTTCCAGTTGCCAAGTTCAGCATCTTATCCACTTGAGCCACTGCATTGCAGAGGGGAGAGTGCAAACTAAATATCCTTTTAAAAACTAGATTATACAGAGAGAAGCCCAAATTAGAAATAAGAAATTTGTGCCAAAAACATGTTTTCAGTATGGTCAACCCGGTCATTTAAAAAATTGTTTTGAAAAGTTGATTAAACCAGTAGATTCATCTGGAAAATCTGTGTATTTTATATCTAAAACAAATGACTCAAATTTAGGAGAACCACAGGAAAGAGAGAAGATCAAGTTAGTTGGCAGTTTATGAGGCTATCCCCACTCATTTGCTAATTGGCAATGATTTGGCAAGAATACCTAGAAATATTTGTTGGACCACAAGATCCCAAACACAAGAAAAGCCTTGGACAATTCCTCTTATGAAAATGGTCCCTGAGTATGGTAAAAGTAAAGTATAAAAGTAAAGAAGAGGGAAAGACTTTAACTTCTATATACCTGTGATGGCCTTGGACCCTGGATTTGGGGAGGAAAAGTCAACTCCCCAACTGGCTGTCAGATCAGAACTGATCAAAAAGACCAGGAAGTGACAGCAGCTCAGCCAGCCCATGCTGAGGCTCCAAATGTCAGTGAGGAAGAAGAGGAGGAGGAGCCAAGCACTTCAGAGAGATGTCATCATCTGAGACATGAGCTACACATGCAGAGGGTGTTATCCTGAATTTGAAATTACTCTTTTAATTAATTTTTATATATTTTATTTTTTTAGTAAAAATGCTTCTCTAGTTATTTTATTTTGCCACCCACTTTAAGGTTAGGCTTATGTGTGCACCAAGCACCACACTGACATGCACTAAGTCACAACACTTTGCAGGTAAATAACTGCAAAGATCTATTTTAAAAATCATTTTTCAAATACAGTACAGTCAAACCTCGCATAAAGAATTCCTCACTTAAAGAGTAACTCGCTTAAAGAGCAGAATTTTCTCTGAATGTTCGCTTTGCTTAACAAATAAAACCAACCTAAAACTTGCTTAACAAATAAATTGGGGTTCGCAATCCCCCCCACCAAAAGACACAATTGGTCACTTTCAATGGTGTTTCGCTTAAAGAGCAAACTCGCTTAAAGAGCAATCCCATGGAACGCAATATGCTCTTTAAGCGAGGTACAACTGTATCGCAAATTGCAATCTGAAAACCCCATTCACTTGAATGGGAGTAGATGCTACAATGATTCTCTATGAAAGTAGACTGTTACAGTATCCTCAATTGAACCCAGAGCTTATTTATGAATGAGAATCCAAATACGTATGGAACTTCAAAAGGCATCATAGGCTAGGCAGTCATAACAATGTATCAAGTATTGATACAAAGTAACCAATCTCAAACTTCAAAGGGATCAAAGGAAAGTGATGTTTTCCAATGATTCCTTGACAGCAGCACAACCAAAAAATATTAGAGAAAAATCAGAGTGATAGGAGAAGACAGTGGAGGGACTCAGACACAAAAAGTTAACACTTTGTTTGCTGAAAAAAAGTTTAAGATAATTTCTAAGAATCATGTCTTTACTCCCCAAGATGGACAAACCCAGGGATCAGTGGACCAGCAAAGGGCCGGTGGCAGAACCGATCGAGAAAGGTCTCCTCGAGAGTAAGACACAAAAATCAGCTTATTTCTGATTGGTTCATGGTTTTAAAGTGTGGGCTATTTGAAAATGGGTCTTTCCTTGCATCTTCTCCTGCCAAAAAGTCAAGCCATGGCTGCAGCAAAAGAGGGAAATTAGGCTTAAATTGACTTTGAACTATTCGTGGTTTGGGTTAAATTGCAGTTTCCCCATCTTTTGAGCCATGCCTGACCAGAGGCATGATGAACTTAACCAATTGGTCCCTTATTGATTATTAATTAATTAATGGTTGTAATTAAATGTTTCAAAAATTACTAAAAATATTGTAAAATGATTCTAACACATTCTGTTCTGTATTTTCAAAGTAGGAAAATGTTTAGAAGTATTTCTCTTCAATCTCAAAGCCTGCCTGACACTCCCAAGGGCAATATCACATTCTCACCTAGAAATAATTAATGCAATCCCCAGAGGACATCACTCTAATTCAAACTTCCTGAAAGACTGCAGCAAGAAGTCACACCTGATTATTTTAAGGTTTATTCCCTTACATGTATCTTTCACGTCCTTTTGTTTCTGAGATCTATATTTACCATATGTAAACTGTTAGTTAGTTTCATTGTTTGTAGTCAGAATGGATTAAGTGGATAGGTAAGACCAAAGGTTAGCAAGTAACCCCCAAAAGGAAATTCTCTAGAAGCTCCTCCAATACTGATTGGTCAAACACACTCCTTGCTTCGATGTGTCATTTCTGACTGGCTCCTGGCATCAAGTCAAACATGTCCATTGGAGAAGCTCTCAACCACGTTGCTGCCATTAATTGCTGTATTGACATGTATCCCCCACCTCTTCCTCTCTATCATTTCCTGAATTTGTAATCTTTTTTTGTAATGCCACTATTTACATGAAAACTTATAATTGTAACTTGAAGTTGATATAAAAAATTATCATCATACCCTAAAGGTAATTTATTTACCTATGAATAAGAGACAGCTTTGTAAATACAGTAATACCCCGGATAACGCGAGTACCGTATAGTGTGAAAACCACATAACGTTGCAAGATTTTCGGAAAAATCTTGTATCGAATAACGCAATTTTTAACGTTATCCGATACAGTCGTTCTTAGCAGCAGGTAGCTGGAAAACTGAATGGGGTTCTCCGTTCAGCTTCCCAGCCACCCTGCAGCTACGGAGGCAAGGGTGGGGAGGCTGGAAAGCTGCAGAGGCAAGGGCGGGTGGCTAGGGAAGCCGACAGGGAGTCCCCGTCAACTTCCCCAGCCACCCTGCGGCTGTAGATCGGGTCCTCTGATCTCTCTGGAGCAGGCAGGTGACACGATCCAAGCTGTTTCTGGACTTCCCCGACGTCCTCAGCCAGTGCAGCAAGCCAGAACGTTGGGATTCGAACCCTGACATTCTGGCTTGCTGCACTGGCTGAGGACGTTGGGGAAGCCCAGAAACAGCTTGGATCGGGTCTCCCCACCTCCCTAGACCCGGTGGGGGGGGGTCAGAGACCCCCAAAATGGTAAAAAAAAGGACGGTTTTTTACCAATTTGGGGGTCTCTCTCTCTTTTGCTCCTTCTGCAGTTAACCCACGCTGTGTCAGAAACAGTGGAGGGGGGCATAACAATACCAGACTTCCTTTTCTGGGTTTGTCACAGAACAAGAGGATGAGAATCTAAAATTGTTATTTGATTTGGGAAAAGAGAATCATTGTGAATTAAACTCCTGAGAGTAATTTATTTATTTATTTATTAGTTCAAATTTATATTGCCACCCACTCGCCATAGCGACTCAGGGCGGCTTACAAACAATACATTACATTACAATATGTTCATGGGGGTCAGGGGGAAAGGCGGTGAAGTCCTCAACCTACCCTGGCTCCTTCTTCCCTGGCTGTTGGTGTGGGCGCAGGGGGAGGGGTGGTGAAGTCCTCAACCTGCCCTGGCTGCTTCTTCCCTGGCTATTGGTGTGGGTGCAGGGGGAGGGGCGGCGAAGTCCTCAACCTGCCCTGGCTGTTTCTTCCCTGGCCATCATGAAAGATTTATTTTTGTTCATGACCCGTTGCATACACAGAGAAATCTTAAGCAACCACATAAATAGTGGGGAGGAATTCACAGACAGTTGTTTGTTACTTGAAAATATAAAAGCAAGATCTTGGAAATGGATCATAGAAGTTCTTTGGTGGTCATTTAGATATTTCAAAAACCACCCAAAGGGTTACTCAATTTTTTTTCTTGTCTGAAAATAAAACAATTTTGTAAAACTTGTGACAGATGTCAAATGGTGGTGAACAGACAGGATATGATGTAACGAAAGGAACCTTCCTCTCAGGTAGGCCCCATCGTTCTTCTGAGTTGTGGCTCCCTGCCTGGACAACCCAGGCCTCGGATATGTGTAGAAAAGGTAGCATTAGGCCAAATAACTTCTCCAAGTTTCTTCAAGAAATATATTGAAAGCATTGTAAAATACAGGATACTGTCCATCAAAAGATCAGCAAGCATTTCAAAGCAGAAATTACTTAACTATAGTATGGTTTTTTCTTCAGCTTTTTTAGATGCAGCTGGCTTGCTGCATAACCAAAAGAGTGTTGTTCTGCACCTGGATGAACTGGCTTGGAATTCATTGTTCAAATAAGCACAATCTCCTCCATCTCCAAGTATTTCCAACCTGAAGCCCAAGACAGAGGCAAGAAAGAATGTGGTGATTATGTCACATCAGAAAGCAGACACATTGACATCATAGAAGAGTATTGTTTACAAGGCAGAAAGCATGCGGATAGAGAGGAAAATTCCTCTCCCACCAACAGCTAGCATTCCCTGGCAATGAGGCATGTCCAGCCCCTTTATATTACCTGCTGCTAAGCATATTTTATACTACTTCAAACCTTGGGATCTCCCAATCCTCCTGATTCATAACACTTTTATGAACAGGCATTGTCATTTGGTCTACAAGTTTACCATTGCTATATTAATTACTAACGTTTAGAACCAAAAGAAAGAATTTAGCAATTTTGACAACATCAGCCTAAATGTACACCCAGTTGGCAATATGGAAATCGTGTAGGATTCCACCACAAAAGATTGCCTTACCGGGTTTGTTCTTTAAAGGAAAAGGTCACCCTTGCTCATAAGCCAGTTGTATCCGAATCATGGGTTTGGTGCTCATCTGTTTCATAGCCAAAGAGCCAGCATGCTATCTGCATCTGCAGATGTTTCCATGGTCATGTGGCAGGCATGACTAAACACTGGAGTGCATGGCATGCTGTTTACCTTCACACCAAAGTGGTACCTATTTATCTACAGTCAAACCTCTACACAAGAATTTAATTCATTCCTCAAAGTTGATTGTATCTTGAAAAATTCTTATCTTGAATTTCACACAGGAATGCAATGAATGCAATTTCCCATAGGAATGCATTGAATTTCATATATATAAAAAATCCTATGTGATAAAATGAGGCCCCAAGTTCTTCACATATCCAAAATGGAGTTTATTAGATTTTAGTCTGTCATGGAAAGATCCCCATTTCCTAAACATGCCCAAAAGAAATGGAGGAAATTTAGTTTTCTTAGGCCTCCAAAAATAATTTCTGTTCTCTGTGCTTAGAGAGATTGCTATTCTCTCGCCTGTAAAATTCCAGTAGCTTGCTATTCTACTAACAGGGATGTGTTTTGGCTCAGCTGATCCAGATAACACACAGCTGTGTAGAGGTTTAGATAAACTCCATTGTGGGAGTGAGAAAACTCAGTTTGTTTTCCAGATACCAAAGGAGCAGGATGCTATGGACTCTTTGTTTTGTTTAAAATGATTACTGGACTATGTTTTGCTTCTGAAGATTATCTATGTTTTTTATGGATGACTCTAATGGGACAATAAACTCTATTTTGCCTCAATGAAGACTCTTAATTGAATAAGAGGTAAGACAATACACACACAAGCCTTGGAAATGCTATCTAAAACCTCCTTGTTATGAAGAGAAGCAGATAAGAGTGTGTTGTTGTTTTTTTGCCGCCCAGTCCGCTCTCTGGGAGCTCCGGTTTAGTTCTGGTGGTCTTTTGGCATAAAGACCCCAATGTAAGGAATGCTGAGGAGGGCCGAAGCAGAGGGAGCTGGCTGGTAGCGTGACATAGTCTAGAGTAGAAATGTGGTTTCTTCACTCCCAGGGGCCTGGATGGGAAGACACTGACTGGGAGGCGCCAGGCCTCAACAATAAGACCAGAGTTGTTTACCCCAATTCTGGGATCTGATTGGATGTATCCTAATTACCCAGGTTCACCTGATAGCTGGCGAGGGTCCATCAAAGGGCCAGAAAGGAGTCAGAATCTGGTGTTCAACAAGGAAACACCAAAAATGGAGGAAGGCCAACCAAGCCAGGCCTTATCTCCTGAAGCCTTAATTATGGTAACTTAGAACAGATAGATAGATTCTTTTTATTTAGGGGAAGACATGTCTGAAAGCATCCTTTCTCTAAAACAAATTTTTTGATTAGGTTATTTTTCTATGCTGAGATCTGTAACCCAGTGGCGTCGCGCAGTCTTCAGCCGCCTGGGGCGAAAAGCAAACTCGCTGCCCCCCCAGCTCGCCGCTGCCGCCACCCCTCCCCCCTCCCAAGGCAGAAGGCGCCCCCCTGCTGACTAGCGGCGCGTGCGCGATCGCGCGCGCGCCACACACACTTCCGTCCGCTCGCCCGCCAGGCAGGGCCGTCCGCCACCACCCACCCCCGACGAGCGCACCTCCGGCAGATCGCTCGCCCGGCTGGCCGTCGGGGGCTCTCCGCGCGCTGCCTGCCGCTGGCAGCGGCTTTCAGGGGGCGGCAAATAATGTCCCCTCCCCACCCTTTTGCTGGCGAGCGTCCTGCGTGCGCTTCGCCGCTTGCAGGCGAGGAGGAGGAAAAGGGTTTTTTTTAAAGGCAGACAATTCAAGGAGGGGCCCGCCCCCCGCCCCGCCCGGCTGGCCGTCGGAGGCTCTCCTGGAGGGCGGCCCGCGTGCGCGCGCGCGCTGCCCACCTCCTCCTGCCCAGCCAGCCGCCAGGGGCTCCCCGCCACGGCGCCACCCACCCCAGACGAGCGCCCCGTCTCACGGCAAGTTGGGTGGGTGGCTGGGCGGGCAGAGGCGAGCAGCGTGCGCGCGCACGCGGGCCGCCCTCCAGGAGAGCCCCCGACGGCTAGCCGGGCCCCCTCCTTGAATTGTCCGCCTAAAAAAAAAACCTTTTTCTCCTCCTCGCCTGCAAGCGGCGAAGCGCACGCGGGGCGCTCGCCAGCAAAAGGGTGGGGGAGGGGACATTTTGCCGCCCCCTGAAAGCCGCTGCCCGGGGCATCCGCCCCCCCCGCCCCCCCCCACGCTACGCCACTGCTGTAACCTGATTCATCAAGAACTATGCCACAACTTAAATAAAACATGTTTTCTTCAATCAATGCATGTTCATTGGAAAATGGGGTCCCTGGGTAAAAGACAGTAAGTCCGTTTGCCTCTTTTTAAGCACTACCTTACCTCTCATAAAAGTAACTGAGCTGGGCTCTGTAGACAGAGAAGCCCCAGGTTTTAGTCAGCTGGGCGTGGCTGAGAACATACATTTCTTGCCGTGAGTTTTGGATGAGTTCTAGAGGGGATTGAGGAATAATCCACCTTGGAAAGAACGCTGAGAGGTCCCAGAGCAAGTGAGGAAGAGTGTGCATTCATCAAATCCTATTAAAAATTTGTATCTCAAACCCGATTTTTTTCTGAGATTTCCAGATGTATCTCAAGTTTTCTTAAGTCAAGTTTTTCTTATGTCAAGGTTTGACTGTACAATAAAACCTCTGATAACGCTAAAACCTGGTTCCACAAGTCTTAGTGTTATCGGATAATGTTAAAACTCCATAGAGATACATTGTAACCAGCACAGGCTTTAACGAACGTTATCTGATGTATCCCATAGGATTTAACATTATGTGATGCACTTTTTTCCCAGATTGCTTAAAATTATGCGGTTTTAGATTATCTGATGCAAACATTATCCGAGGTATTACTGTATTTGTAATTTCTTGCTTTCAAACTGCTAGGTTGGCAGGAGCTGGGACAGAGAAGGGGGCTCACTCCATTGTGTAGTTCAAAACATTACCCTTGGTAGCACATTAGTTAAACTGCACCCAAAAGATTGTGCGTTTGGTCCTGACCAGGGCTCAAGGTTGAATCCGCCTTCCATCTAGTATGTTGGGGGCAAAATGCTAACCAACTTGCCAACCACCCAGAGAGTGCACTAAGCACTATAGGGTGGTATTGAAGTGTAATTGCTTTTCTTTATTCTGATGAGTAAGAAAAATGACATGAAATGAAATCAATCCCACACAGTAGCACATCCAATACTTCTCTACTTTGACGTGAGGAAGTGGGTGCCTAATGAAAGACATTGGCTGCTTCATAGACCTCAGTGACCCAGCTCTTGAGTCTCCAATTTGGCCTTCCCTACAAAGAAACAAATTGAAAAGTACAAGGGACAGCCCTCCTTTGAAGGTGGAGACAAGACATGGACGAGGAGAGATCCCTTCCAGTCCAAATATCCAGCTCTATAAGCTCCATTTCCGTAACAACCAAAGCACAGAAGGAAAGGATTCACCTGATGCTTTCCCAGAAACAACAGACTGTGAAGATACATTGAACAGCACCATATAATGTGATGGAGAAAAGAGGAGGACTCACGTTGCGATGTCTCCATCTAACCATTTCCAGGACTGGCCTTGGGATCTTCTGAGGCCAATCCAAAAGGCCTCCCTCCCTTTGAGAAGCCTTATAAAATCCTGTAATGATGAGAGAAGGCTAATTTACAAGGCCAAGAGTACCATGCATAACATATGTTTGAAAACAGAGAATTGAGTGAAAACAACTCCAGGTTAGTCCTCCCTCCAATATTTGTGAGTTATGGTTTCAGTTATCCAGGGGTCTAAAACTATTCAATTAAAAATCCTATAATATATGATAGACTTCAGTGGCTCAAGTGGCTAAGATGCTGACTGGAAGGCAGAAGGTCAACAGTTTGGTACCTGAATATGTGTTAGTAACAGTGTCTGGGCATGGCACACATTGCATCATGGATAAATGTTTGTGTATACAGTAAAACATCGGATAACAATTGGATCGGATAATGCTAAAATCGCATAACGTTAAGTAATCTGGGGAGGAGAATTGGATCGAATAACGTTAAGGTCCTATGGGATGGATTGGATAACAATTGCTAAAGCCTGTGCGGTTACAATGTATCTCTATAGAGCTTTAACGTTATCCGATCCATCCCATAGGATTTTAACATGGATCGGATAACACTAAAAATTGGATAACACCTAGACTTGTGGAACAAAGTTTTAGCGTTATCCGGTGTTTTACTGTATCTTTAAGGACTATTCTAGAGAACGGTCAGCTGCTCAAGATCAGCAGCTAATGAAGAAGCCTATTGTGCATAAGAAAAGGCATACCCAAAGCCAAAGTTGCCTCGCTTTAATGGAGTGGTCATCTTGCTGGAGTACTCATCTTGGAGTACATTATGGGCCAGTGATTTTGTGACTTTGCCACTTCGTGGTAGTGACTTTTGTGTCAGTGGATACAAAACAGCTTGGATAGCTGGTGTTTTGTCTTGGAGCTTGCTTCTACCAAGGATTTTCCAAAGACATGCTGCAAAGGGGGAATTAGCATAACACTGTTCATCTCAAGGTCTGCAAGCGTCTGCAAGGAACCAGGAAAGACTCTGTGATAAGCTTACTGGGTAAGCAAAGAGAGTGAGAGCTGAAACTCTCTAAAGACTGTGAACTCTTGTATATATGTCGTTCCTGAATGCTGAAGCTAAGCTCGTTATTTTTGTCATCACTGTAAATATTTTCCCTGCACCTCACCTTGTGAGTAAAAGTTCTTCTGTTGCCTCACACGAAGTGTTTGCCTGTGTTTTTCTGGGCTCCCAAGCCACAATTCATCAACACTGAAGGCAGGGGTGTGGTAGGGGCAAATCCACTCTGGAATACTCTGTCACTATGGCTGGATGAAATGAGCTCCTGTCTTTGTCCCAGCTCCACCAACCTAGCAGTTCAAAAGCAAGAAATTGCAAGTAGATGAATAAAGACCGCTTCAGTGGGACGTTAAACAGCAGACAGCATTGGCTCTTCAGCTATGAAACAGAGATGAGCCCTGAACCCTAGAGTTAGATACATATTTTCATGTACAGTAATACCTCGGATAACGCTAAGACTTGGTTCCACAAGTCTTGGTGTTATCCGATTTTTAGTGTTATCCGATTCATGTTAAAATCCTATGGGATGGATCGGATAACGTTAAAGCTCCATAGAGATACATTGTAACCGCACAGGCTTTAGCGGTTGTTATCCAATCCATCCCATAGGACCTTCATATTATTCGATCAATTCTCCTCCCCAGATTACTTAACGTTATGTGATTTTAGTGTTATCCAAGGTAAACGTTATCGGAGGTATTACTGTATTTTGATTATTGTAACTCACTAGCAGCTGCTGCATTTCCCACCCTCGGCTTATACTTGGGTCAATCTATTTTCCTGGGCTTTCAGGTAAAAATTAGGTACCTCGGCTTATATTTAGGACACTTTATACTCGAGTATACAAAATACATGATGTATTACCAGGAATGGCCACTAGAGATGACTGCCTGCAACATAAAATCTTCTAGGGTTTGCTCAGTAAGCAAAAATAAGCAATGTGACCACATGTAAAATCAAACAAATGGAGGAGGAAGGTGATATCTTTATAGGTCACTTTTTAAAAATTCAAAACTTTGCAAGCTTTTGTAACTCAAAGGTTACTTCATCAGGCATTTTCAAGGCATACTATGCATGCCAGGCTCTTATTTCTTAGGTGTTCCAATGGAAAATAAACAGCAGATAGTCTCCTTTTCCAATCCAAAAATCAGGAAGCCAGGGATTTGTATATTACCCTCCCCAACATGGCCCTCTTTGAAGCTAGTAAGTTTTCTAGGATTAGCTGTTATCCATGGATGCAGATATCTCCAGTAGGTTTCAGAATGTATCCCCTGTGAATAAAGCCAGGGGGACAACCTGTATAACCTTTTCTGATGTCTAGTCATCCCTGCCACTTGTCCATGGAAACATCTGCAGAAGCAGACAGTGCTGGCTCTTCTGCTATGAAACAGTGATGAGCATTGAACCATAGAGTCAGATACAACTAGTTTTCAAGCAAGGGTGACTTTTACCTTTATCACCACAATATATGCAGGGCTTAAGGGACACATTTCTCAAACTAAATGAAAAGGACGTTCTTGCCAATACATGACAGTGTGCTAAAGCCTACTTTGAACTGGAAGCTTAACTTAGTTGTGTGCTGTTCAAAAATCCCATCATTGGCCAAACAGGAACAGCAAAGGAATATCCTTACAGTACACAGGGCCAGTCTATGCAGTACGAACATTCCCAATGTTTACCTTTTCTTCATTTGTAAGCGTTGCCAGTGAAGCATCGTGTAAAGAGCAGAATTTCTGGCAGAAGCTCCAGTTTCCTTCTTCCTTTGAAAAGTAATAGCACCTTCCCTGATACCAAATCCAATCAGGTGGACATGGAAGGGGAATTTCATCACAGGACCTGCTCTTATTTTGTCCATCTGTAAATTCAAAAGGAACGTCAACTTAGAGACTTCAAAGGTACTGGCAGAGGAGAGCAGGACTTGGGACTCAGAAGAAGGATCCCAGACTTCAGAATGAGCCCCTTTCCACAAAATAAAGCGGGGCTGGCTTATCACATCAGGATAAGGGCAAAAAATGCACATGGGAACCTAAGAGATAGTATAGTAGGTTGCTTAAAAGTCAGTAAAATTCACTTATTGCCAGGCATGCTTGGTAACCAGTCAACTGTATACAAATCTATCTGATTGTGATTACATCAAAGAAGTTGTCCCAAAGAGGTTATGACTGCTCTTCTGGAAAGCCAGCGGCCAGAATTGAGGCTGTTCACAGATATATGGAGGACAACCTGGTTTAATTGCAGAGAGCAGGTCAACTTTAGTGGAGTCTGTTCACTGCCCTCTTGCCTACCTCCATCAGTAAACAAGTTGCCCATTTTGTTAGCTTGTAATTTGTTTTCCTTTTGCCATAGGGAAGATTGCTTAGCCAGAATATCTGTTTGAGTTTGTTTTTCAGGAAATACTGTCAGTCTTTCTGATTGCTTGCTTGAGAAGGCTTTAAAATCAGATTTTAAAAGATCCAACTTTTTTTCAATGGACGCCAAGTTCTCAAAAACTGAAGTCACGGTCTGACATGTAGGAAGACATTGTTTTGCCATAAACTCGTTTGTGCTGTCAGCAGCCAGAAGCTTCTCCCATTCCTTGCCCTTGCTGTTTTCTTTAGGAGGAACTGGAAAGCTAACAGAGTGGGAGAGGTGGCAAGTCAACACAGGGTCAGTCCACTCTATTAAATCTGCTCCCAGCTGCTGCTTTCCCATTTCTGTTTGTGAGTCCCATGCAAGCGCTTCAAATATGTTAGAAGTAGGAATTTGGAAGGGCTTACTTTCTATCTCTTCTTTCACAAAGAGTTCATCAATTTTCTGTTGTTTGGCTGTCTTTAAAGAAAGCTGTGAACTCTGCCTGGCTCCTTGTTGCTTTCCCCTCTTTCCCATTTTCTGAGACACCAGTTCGCCCAGATTCCACCTTCACCCCCAGTTTGTTTGGCCTTGGTTGCTTCGGTCAGGGTCAGGAACACCTAGACAACAGCTTGCAGGTGAAATACAACGGTGGCAGTCCCAATGATAAGCTCAGCAATGTAAGTAGAGCAGCTCTCTGATAAAATCCCAGGAAGGCTAAAGACAGCAAGGGTAAAACCACCGAGAGTATAAAAAGAGCTTGAATTTAAACGTCCTTTAGGAATTTTTTTAAACTGGGATAAAACTGAGATAAAGCTTTAAAAGTATTATATATAGTAAAAATATTATAGAAAATTTAAACTATTATAAAGATAAAAAAGCCTGGGGCGGTGAGGAGAGAATAACAACATTACTGCCTCACCATGCCGGAACCGGAAGCTCCCTTGTATCCAACCCTCTTAGGTTGGCCCAGTGCCTAACCACATCACTGAATTCCCCACCACTTTTTCCTGCCCACACTGTCTTTGAGAAACATGAAGAGATACTGGGATTGTTAACAAGTAGGTGTCTCTCTATTATAAGGGGCCCAGAAAGCTATAGACACAATAGGAACTCTCCAGTATCAGATAAATAAAAGCTACACTACTCATACTACTGGGTGCTTCTTCAGAAGGATGGGATAAGGTACCTCTTGAGATCCCAACTCTCAGAATACCACAATGGCTCAGGTATTCTGAGACCGCCACCAATAAAACCTTTTGCCACCTCTCCTCCCACTGGTGTGATGAGAAGCAGTATCGTTTACACCTCTGTCAATGCTGTAATTCTGGATACCAGCAGATTCCAAAGTCCAGTGATTCTGGATATGGAAGGCGGGCATCTGCTCAGCCAGAACACAAGGCTGTCAAAGTGGCTGGGGCATCTGCCTTGCCCCTTGGCTTCTGCAGTAGCTGAAAGGACCAAGTCTAGCATCTGGCCTGTGGTCAGAGGCCACATGAGGCAAAAGTTGTTCAGTCGCACAGTTGATTCCGACCCTTTGCGATCCCATGGACCACTGTCTGCCAGGTGCTTCTGTCCTCCACCATCCTCCTCAACTCGCTCAGCTTTGTGCCCATTGTCTCTACAATACCATATTGCAAGGTAAAAAGCATAAAAACCTGGACTACTTACAACATACAGCAAGGATGATGGTGGTGATGATGAAAATAAGAAAAACCAGCACAGTTCCAATGCACCCTAAACCAAAAGAGGGGAAATTAAGCCACACGTGTCATTACAATACTAGGGAACTTCTGAGAAAGATGTGGATTTCAGGTGAAGCCTATGGTCTGAATGGGAAGGGATGCCTCACCCCATCATTGAAATTTCTCAATGAAACTTCTTTGTATTTTTAAAATAATATTGTCCTACAGCTAAGTCACTAAAGTAAACATAACACTACATTTCTATATATTCCTTTAAATAATCTGGCTTGGATCCAGGCCAAATTAACTAAATTTTGTTCTTGCTAGAATCGATGAGATATAAATAAACTTTCACAGTTATTTCAGGAGAAATGTGTGTCAAAAGTTAATTCTTTTAACAGGGGAATCCTTCAACTTCTTATCCTGAGGCATCCCCCACTGAGTTCAATGAGAAATTTTCCTAAACAATTTTATATACTGCAACTAAAGTTACATCTCCAGATAATTTATTCAAGGATTAGGAGTATGTCCAGCCAAGGACAGCTCCTTTGTGAGGGAGGACAAGAGGCTTCCTCTGATGCTTAGTTATCTCTTCCAGAAGTCCTCAACCACCAGGCCGCAGACTGGTACTGGGCCATGGGCTGTCCTAAGCTGGTCTGAGGGGATGGGTGTCACTGGGAGCCCTGATGGCAATCTTCTGCCTTCAACGTGCTCTGCCGGGTCTGCCTGGAAAAAGGAGTGAGAGCATGGGCTTCAAACAAGGCAGATAGGCATGTGGCTGGGCCCTTCCTCCACATTGCTTATCTACAGTGGGGCTCACCCCTCTGCCTGTGTGCTGTGTGATACCTCAATGCCCAAATTGAACAGTGCGGATGGCAGGTGGCTGGGGCCCTCATCCTTGTTTAGCATGAAGCAGGTCTGTGGTGCATAAAAGGTTGGGGACCCCTGATGTACTGCATGGAAAGATGCCTATGCTTCTGTTTTGTGACCATTGTAAGAAGTACTTGCTCACTTAATAATTATAGGCTATTTAACACAAGGGTTCTCTGGGATGCCCACTGGGCATAATTACCTTGCTTTTTTAGCACACAAAAGGCGCTCTGATGATCTTTGTTTGGGTTAGAAGGCCACATCTCTTGCTTTGCTATAGGTTTCAAAATGCCTTGATCTGCTTGATCCAATTTCAAAACCTCTGCATCTAAAGGAGAAAAAGATGGTGACAATAGACCAAATACAGTAATACCTCGGTTAGCATTTGCATCGCATTATGCTAAAATGGGATAATGTCGGGGAATTTGAGGCAAACATTTGCATTGCACAGCATTAACATAACATTGTGTGCTGCAAATGTTTGCCTCAAGTTCCTCGACGTTGATCTCTGTGACAAAGCCCGCAGGGCTGAAGATCAGCTCTGCAGGCTTTGGGGCAGAGATCTCTGCTCAGATCGGCAGTTTGGTTGGAGAGGGAGGTCACGCGTGCCCGTTCTCCCCCCAACCAAACGGGGGATCCGATAGCATGCTGGGACTGCCGAGATGTTAGGGGAGAGACCATGGACGCTCACGATCTCTCCCCCAACACCCCAGCTGTCCTAATCGCTGGGACTCCCAGGGTGTTGGAGGAGAGACCGTGCACTAAATGATAAGTTAACATGGGAATTAAACCATAACAAAGGGTTAATCAAAGAAAATAACTTTGCAAATATATTTATGTATTTATTATTTATTAGTTCAAATTTATATTGCCACCCACTCACCGTGGTGACTCAGGGCAGCTTACAAAAAATACATTACATTACATTACATTACAATATACTATGTTGGTGTGGGCTCAGGGGGATGGGCGGCAAAGCCCTCAACCTGCCCTGGCTTATTCCTCCCCTGGCAATTGGTTTAGGCACAGGGGGAGGGGTGGCAAGGTCCTCATCCTGCCCTGGCTTCTTTTCCCCCTGGCAGTTGGAATAGGCACAGGGGGAGGGGCGGCAAGGTCCTCATCCTGCCCTGGCTTCTTTTCCCCCTGGGGATCCTTTCTTAATTATACTTTGATTGAAGGCAAAGGGGGAAAGCCAGTACCAGATCAACTGAGATTTTGGAAATAAGATGGGAAGGCTGTGAATCACTGCATTCACCAAGGCATTGTAAATATCACTGACTGCTCCTTAGAAGGTCAAATAATAAAGATGAAGCTAAAGTACTTTGGACATCAAATGAGAAGAGAGGATTCACTTGAGAAAGCCTTGATGCTTGGAAGGGTCGAGGGCAAAAGAAGAAGGGGACGGCCCAAGATGAGATGGCTAGATGGTATTATAGAGACAATGGGTGCAGAGCTGAGCGAGTTGAGGGGGATGGTGGAGGACAGGAGTGCCTGGCGGACAGTGGTCTATGGGGTCGCAGAGGGTCGGAATCGACTGTGCGACTGAACAACAACAACAAAAAGAGAAACTATTATATATATAAGCAAATATAATTAAGATGTAGATTTTCATAGTAAGAATAATATATGTACAGTAATACCCCGGATAATGTTATGACTTGGTTCCATAAGTCATGACGTTATCCGATTTTTAGCGTTGTCCGATGCATGCATCGAACAACGCTTAAAAAAAAGCCCTGACTTCAGGGACAAACCGCTTTAAAGGCAGGCAGGGAAAGAAAGAGACCTCCCTGCCTTTAAAGCCACCCCCCACGCTCAGTGGTCTCTGTGACTGCAGTAGGGTCGGGGGAAAGCACCCGCCTTTCCCCCGACCCTACTGCAGTCGCAGAGACTGCTTGTCTCTTTCTTTCCCTCCCTGTATTTAAACTACAGGGAAGGGGGAAAGAGAGAGATGTGATTGGAACATGGGGGTGATCCGGTTTGCTTGGGGAAGCACCCCCAACCACCCTGTTCCCCGATCTGTCTCCGCCCTCCCCTGGACTCAAAACACCTGTCCGGGGGGATAGAAAAGGGCTGCTGGTAGGAGCCTCGGCTGAAGATGCTGCCACAGCTGTGCGAGTGGCCGCTTTCGCCTTGCCCCGTTGCTTAAACTTTTGTGTTTTCCCTTTCTTGGTGCCCTTATTCTGTGATTTTCTAGTTCTATATTTTATATGTGGCAAGTGGGCGGCTATATAAATTTGAATTATAAATAAATAATAATAAATAAATAAAATGGTAAAGGGGGAGGGAAGGTTCTCGCACAGACCCAAATTCCTTTGTACAACTGTACAGCAAATATATTTGAGTATACAGTATTTACATTTCCCTCACTATATAATTAGTAATTACACCCTTGATCTTCAAGGTGCAACTTTCTTAGTACTGTACAGAAGGAGGCAACGGTGGCAGCATAGCAAGGGGGGCAGGGAGGTGGGCTGCCCCAGGAGGCGCTTTCCAAGGGGTGGCAAAGCCTTGGTTCCTTTCCCTTCCTCTCACCTTGCTCCACCACCTGGACGAGCGGCAGGGCCAGCAGGAGGGCACCGAGGGTCAGGAGAGGCACTCCTTCATTCGATTTCACCACCATCCCTACCTCTCCCAGGGCTGCAGGGGAAAGGCAAGGTGGCGGGCGAAAATTGGGGGTGGAATAAGCAGAGCTCCCGGCGGCCTCAGCCAATGGGAAAAAGTCACAGGTGGCAAGTCATCTGTTGCTGGGTGAGGCTTCCTCAGGCTGTTTTTTGACAGACAAAGCGAGATGCCTTGGATTTATTTATTTACCCTCTGTGTCCCCTCCTCCTCCTGTTGCTTCTGCCTCTCCCCCAGTGATGGGATGTAACAGCTTCTCACCAGTTCGCCAGAACTGGTAGTAACTTTTCCCAGTGTCCTGGAGAACCGGTAGCAGCTTTTTTTTTTTTTTTGGGGGGGGGAGAAACCACCTTCAGGGCTTACCTTTTCACTGGTTCCCCCACTGTGCATGCGCACCAACCACTTGGTGTGCATGCACGCCTACAGTGCTTGCCGTGTACGCACGGCCTCCTTGCTGTCCTCCCAAGCGGGGAGGAGGAAGAGAAGCTGCTAGCCTGAAGCTCCCTATAGCCTGCTCCCCAAGGTAAGTGACTCACCTTTGGATGTGGTGTATCTGTGTGTATTTTAATGTGTATTTAATACCTTTACCTATATTGACGTACTACCACAGTTCCTAAAAAGACCTGGTGGCCTGGCTTGGGGTTTTTAAGCAAAGTCTTGGAGTTACTTCATCAATAAGCTACACCTGTGCTGTTCCAAGTGCTGTTCCAACTGGAGAACCCTTAAGGAGGTACAGCTGTTTTACATTTACATT
Organism: Furcifer pardalis; assembly: GCA_030440675.1. Lineage (NCBI taxonomy): Eukaryota > Metazoa > Chordata > Lepidosauria > Squamata > Chamaeleonidae > Furcifer > Furcifer pardalis. The sequence continues at coordinate 156,683,658 of CP126893.1, forward strand.
AAGGCATATTATCCTAGAGAACTGGTTAGGTAAAAACTTAGTATCTAACTTCTTTAACTGTTGAAAGTGCCAAAATGAAGCCATCTTGTGGTGAGTTCATTCTGTAGTTCCTTCCATCTGACCTAGTGTGAGAAAGATTAGCCAGAATAAGCTTTAAGCTGTTTTAAAAGCTCTGGTTGATTTGTTTGGGGTGGGTGGGTGGGTGGCTGTATTTTAATTTATTTATTTATTTATTTATTTATTTATTTACGGGTTTGTGTTGTGGGTGGGTGGGTGGGTTGAGGCATGTGTGTGTGTGTGCTTATTTTTATTTTATTTATTTTATTATTTTGTATTTTATTTTTTCTTTGGCCCCCGCCCATGAAATCATGACATCATGATGTTAGCTCTGCCCACACAGTGATGACATCATGGTGGGGTAGTAAAAAAATTGACATCCCACCACTGCTCTCCCCCCATGCCTCAAAGCACCACTGGGTGTGCATGGCCCCCCTGTCCTTCCCATCTGTCCCAGCTCCTGCCAACCTAGCAGTTTGAAGGCAAGACATTTTGTTGTTCAGTCGCACAGTCATTTCTGACCCTTTGTGACCCCATGGACCACTGCACTCCAGGCACTTCTGTCTTCCACCATCCTCCTCAACCCGCCCAGCTCTGTGCCCACTGCACCCACAATATCATCTAGCCATCTCATTTTTGGCCGCCCCCTTCTTCTTTTGCCCTCCCCCTTTCCCAGCATCAAGGCTTTCTCAAGTGAATCCTCTCTTCTAATTTGATGTCTGAAGTACTTTAGCTTCATCTTTATAATTTGACCTTCTAAGGAGCAGTCAGGGTTGATTTCTCCTAAGATTGACCTATTTGTTCTCCTCGCTGTCCAGGGGACTCTCAAAACTCTCCTCCAGCACCACATCTCAAAGGCATCTATTCTTCTGTGCTCTGCTTTCCTAATGATCCAGCTGTCACAACCATACATAGTCATGGGAAATACCATTGCTTTGACTATACGAATTTTTGTTTGCAATTTAATGTCTCTACTTTTCACTATGTTCCCCAGGTTTCTCATCGCTTGCCTCCCAAGAATCAGTCGCCTTTTTATTTCATGGCTGCAATCACCATCTGCAGTGAGTTTTGATCCCAAGAAAGTAAAATCTGTCACTGCTTCTACTTCTTCCCCATCTATTTTCCAGGGACTGATAGGACGTGTTGTCATGATCTTGGTTTTCTTGATTTTGAGTCTCAAGCCAGCTTTTGCACTCTCTTCTTATTTATTTATTTATTTATTTATTTATTTATTCAATTTATATGCCGCCCTACTCGGTGCAACTGACTCAGGGCAGCTCACAAAACTCAAAAATATGACATTCAACATTATAATCAACAATATATTACATAATCACAATAAATTTGAAATTAAATATAATAGAAAATACAATATGATACAATACAACAAAACAGAAAAATAACAACAAATACATCAATATTATCAGTGTATATCATAGAAACAATTACAAACCATCACTCCCCTCCAGGCAGGTAATTATAATTACAAAGCAGCAGAATAGCAGCAAATACATTAATATCATCTGTACATATCATAAAACAAATTGCAGTGCAAAACAATCACTTCCCTCTGAGCGGACAGATATAGTCACTTCTCTCCAAATAGACAGTTTTGGTCACTTCCATCTGAGTAGGCACTGGGCAAAGAGATCCTTCCCCAGCCCCAGGAGGGTGGGACCCAAGGCCAGCTTGGTGGTGATCTTTGGCCACCCAGCAAATTTCAACCCAAGCTTTCAACCTAAGCAGCAGCTTCTTTAGGTCTTCCTCACTTTCTGCCATTAGTGCGGTATCATCTGTGTATCTCAAATTGTTTCTGTTTCTCCCAGCAATTTTGATCCCAAATTGTGATTCCTCCATCCCTGCATTGTGCATTATGTGCTCTGTGTATAAGTTGAATAAGCATTCAACCCCGAGATTAGCTAGGAAGACTGTGACTAGGAGGAGGGCCTTCTCAGTGGCAGCACCAATGCTGTGGAACTCCCTCTCAGTGAAGCTGCGCCTGGTGCCATCTCTCCATATGTATATACTGTGGTCCCTTCCAACTCTATTATATGATGCTATCCTGTCCAGGGTAAATGTAAAGGCCGCCCTTCCTCAAAAGCCTTGTGTTACTCCTTTTCCTATTCCAAACCACTCCATCATTCCATATTCTGTCTTTGCTGTTGCTTCTTGACTCTTGTACAGATTTCTTATGAGGCATATATGGTTTTCTGGTATTACCATCTCTTTAATTACAGTAATACCTCAGATAACATTAGTATCGAATAACACTAAAATCGCATAACATTAAGCAATCTGGGGGGAAGAATTGCATCGGATAACATTAAGATCCTATGGGATGCATCAGATAACAACCGCTAAAGCCTGTGTGGTTACAATGTATCTCTATGGATCCCATAGGATTTTAACATGCATCGGATAACACTAAAAATCGTATAACACCAAGACTTGTGGAACCAGGTTTTAGTGTTATATGAGGTTTTACTGTACTTGCCACATTTTGTTGTGGTCCACACAATCAAAGGCCTTAGTGTAGTCAATGAAACAGAAGTAGACTTCTTTCAGATATTCCTTTGTTTTCTCCATTATCCAACATATGTTGGCAATGTGGTCTCTAGTTCCCCTGCCTCTTCTGAACCCAGCCTACACTTCTTGGTAATTCTCTCTCCACGTGCTGCTGCAGTCTATCCTGTATTATCTTGAGCATAACTTTGCTAGCATGTGGGATGAGTGCAATTGTTCAATAATTTGAACATTGTTTGGTGAGGTCCTTTTTGTATAGTTCCTCTGTGTACTCTTGCCATCTTTTCTTTATCTTTTCTGCATCAGCTAACTCCTTGCCATTTTTGTCCCTTATTATGGCCATTTTTGCTTTAAACATTGGCAAGAAATTGCAAGTTGATAAATAGGGGGCCATGGGGGGGGGGTGAGCCTGGGGGAGGGGAGCCTAGGAGTGGCAAGCCTAGAAGGGGGCGGTGAGTTTGGCCTGGGCCCCGGGCGGCAGAAACCCATGCTACGCCAGTGGGCAATGTTGAATTTTATTACCAAACTGGAAGGCTTGCTCATTGTCCTGCAAAGTCTTGTTCTTGGCAAGCTGTGTGTGCAGGCCATAGATTGTTTAAACTGGAAACAGGTTTTAACTGCTACGCAAGGGTCCTTTCGCACCCACAACTGTGGAGGGCGAGGGGGCTTTGCCATGCCTCAGCCCCTCCTTTGTGATGTTGGGGCTCCGGCATGGATATCCCTCATTGGTAGTTTTTACTTAGGGGTGTGGTTTTCTGAAAAGTCTGGAGAGTTGAGTTTGAGAACTTTCTGTTGGGTTTTGGGAGGCGAAGGAGTTAGAGTGACGTCTGTTTAGCTTGTTGTGATAAGTGAATATGTAATGTCTCCGAAAGGGCCTCAGGTTCCACTGGGGGGTGAGGAGCCGGCCCCTATTAAAAGAGGGGCAGGTAAAGAATCAGTCGGAGTCCTCTAATGAGGAACTTGTCTCCGATTTGGCTCCTTTGGTGGCCAGGCTGCAGGCCCTAGATGGGGGTGACAGCAGGCCGTTACCCTTGCCACAGACCCGGGAGCTGGGGCTGTTGGCACGAAGGAGAAGGGCAAAAAAAACCACCACCTTCTCTTAAAGGAATTTTGGCTGAGTTTGAGGCGCGGTTTACGCAATTGGAGGCTAACAGGGCTTTTGTTCCCACATCGGAAGAAGGAGGCCTGGCAGCCCAGTCGACGGAGGTTGACGACCTCGAGCTCATGGAGGCGGTCGCCGAGAATGGGGGAGCGGAGCTGACAGTTGGATCTCCGACCCTGTGTAGCGGGGCTGGCAGCGGAAGTGTGGTATCAGCTTCAGGGGAAGGGTCAGGATCGGCTGTGGGGCCTAGCAGCACATCTGCGGTGGCAGGCATTGAGAGGCCGATGGTTGTGGTAGCGCTCAATGAGTGTGGTGGAGAGCGGTCAAGTGACAAAAAGTCTGGGCTGCTGGCGTGGCCATGGCCATTCCCTTGGGGATGGCCTCAAGGGCAGGGAGGAGGGGGTTCACCCTCTCTGACCACAGGTTAGCATGGACAACAACAGGTGCTGTGAACGTGGAGCAATATAGACTTTAGCTCATACACTGGTATGCAGATCGCTGCCTGAAACATACACCTATGAAGATTTAATTTTGGCCAACGACCAAGACCAGGACGTGGCTTCATTTTGGAAGTCCAGCGTTTGATTGGGGCACAGGCTGGTCTGCTGGAAACCGGATCTCTCCCACCCCCAGCCCCTTCCGTTGCCAGCTAATGCGGAGAGATGGGCAGGAACGGAATAATCGGGTGGCGCAGTAGTTACAACGGCTGTCCTGCAGCCCAAAGGTTGCAAGTTCGCTCCTGACCAGAACGCCAGGCTGATTCAGCAATACGGGTGGCGCCATCCTTCCGAGCTCGGCAAAATGAGTAACCCAGCAAGTTTGGAGACCAAATGCTAATTAACTTGCGATCCGCCCAGAGAGTGCCGAAGCCACTCTTTGGCGAATCTCTCTTCTCAGCTTGGCTTGCCCTCGGCTGCCAAAACACCGCTCAGTTGGAGTGAAGTGGGTGAGTGTCGGGGGGGGGGGGATCTGCCGGCGGCTTTGGTCGAGGCTGCTGCTTGTCCCTCTGCGGCTCTCCCTGGCCCTCGGATTGCCCCCTCCAAACCTTCCCGCCTTTCCTTTGTTACGCCTACTCACCCACCCACCCATTCCGCCGCCCCTCTCCTACTTGCTGTGCAAAACGGACCGAGGCTGCTTGGTTGGCTGGGACGTCCCGTTGCCGGACTCGACACCCAGGGACCCAAGAAGAGGGCGAGCTCCACGCCTAGGCGCACTGTAGCTTTCACTATTGCTTCTGTTGTTCTCTTATTCCCCGTCACAACAAGGCGGGGTCCGGCCGGGGGCGGGTAGGAGGGACGGCCCAGAGAAAGAGTTTCCTCTCCAATTTGGAGTGTATCAGCTTTGTCAGCGCCACCCTAACGAGGAAAAGGTGCCGTTGGGTGACCCAGCAGAGACAGAAAAAGGCACATCTGGCCACAGCAGCAATCTGACATGGTTTTTTTTTTTTAAAAAAAACTAATATTGTGGAAATTTATTGTTTTTGGACTTTTCCCCTTTTGTTTTCTCTTGAGAAGTGCAGGCACTATTTTAAACAAATTATCACAGATATTTGCTCAGTGCTGATGCTTCTTCTTGCTGTGGGACAGAAAGTTCAGTTTGTTGGCTGTGATCTCCAGTATTCATTATTAACCGGTGTAGCTCAGGGGTCAAGAAGCTCACCTTGTTAGCTGGAAGGCTGGCAAGTTGGCAGTTCAAGACCTGGGTACTGCATGATGGATTGAGCACCCAGCTCTGTCTCAGCTCTTTGAGCTTCATCTGGGTGTTCCCTGAGCAGAGTTTCTTCTGCAAAAATCCTTTCAACCCAGAATAATTTCTGACACAAAATTTATTATTATTATAACTGATTAGTCATCTGACCATATCAGCTTAACATGTGATAAATTACAGTACATTTGATAAAATATAATTACATAGAACAGAATAAAAATGGGTTGAAAGTAGAATGATAGAATTACAGTACAGTACAATAAAATAAGATATAAGATTTACTCAAAATAATTTATCAATAAAATTCATCATCTTTACATACAACCCCTATCTGCTTAGTAAAACATCTTCTCTTTTGATTGATCCCAACTTGACAGTTCTAATATTTACATATTTATACTGTATGTGCCTGAAGGAAGTAGGTTAGTCTTTTATTAGAGTCCCAGTATTTCATTCTGTCCAAGAAATTGCAAGTAGATAAATAGGGACCACTTCGGTGGGAAGGAAACAGCATTCCTTGTGTCTAGTCATGCCTGCCACATGACCATGGAAATGTCTGCAGAAGCAGAGAGCGCTGGCTCTTCAGTTTTGAAACAGAGATGAGCATTGACCCCTAGAGTCAGATACAACTGGCTTTCGTGCAAGGAAAACCATTACTTTACTAATGCCTGAAGATATTGGGCTCTTATATGATCCACAGGCACATGTCCTCTTTGAATATGGGACATGGTTAAATCACCCATATTTAACCATAGAGACTAACTGCTCAAATCTTGCTCTAGTAAATGTTGTTCTATGAGACGGAGTCAGACCTACTGTCAAGTATTTTTATATTTGAAAATCCTTTTTGTTTTTCACCAACCATTTCAAGGAGCTAATCTTTGTGACTGACTGAATATACGTTTGAGAGTTATTGTCCAGGAGTCTTTGTTTAAAGTCAAAACTAGTTTAAATTATGCTCAGTAACATATCTGCAGCCAGTGAAATTGATGAAATTTCTGTTCTGGCCATGAGTTTAACATGCAGCTGGACATGCTAAAGTTTCCAAGTACAGTAGTTTCCAAAAGTATTCCCACATAGAGTGCATTACAGTAATCTCAACAGGGTTGTGTATGTATGTATTTACGGTACTTATTTATTTTATTGAATGTTTAGAATGGTTATAAGGTGTTTTAGCCATAAACTTTTATCTGATATCTTTAAAATGAAACAAACCACCCTCTGGAGAAAGAATGCTCTACTCTGAACATAATTCAACAGCCGTATCCCAAAATCATGTTATGTGTTTAAAAAAACCAGTCAGTCAAAGTCTTAATATGCTGTATACAAGCCAAAGAGGAAGGAGGAGGGGGGGAAGTAAATAGGGGACAGAAGGATGATCCACTTATAAAAGTATTAAGGCTGCTGCTGTTTTCTTCTTCAGATATGCGGGTTAATTATCTCTTCTCTGGGGAAATCTGACCATGTCTCATAATCCAAAAGTCATAAATCAGCCTCCATTCTCCAACAAAAGCGAAATCAGCCAGTGTCCTCCTTTAGTTCACCACGCTGCTGTTTTTAGTTTCGTTTCCGCCCACCAAGTTAAGTTTCGAATTACTCCGCCATTATTGTCATTCCCATTTCCCCTCGCCCTCTATCCCAAATCCTGCCACCAAACACAGATCTCTTTCACTCCCTCCAAATCACTGTCCAAGCAAAAAGGAAAAGACTTTTTTTTTAATTGAGAGTTATTAATAATAAAGCGCCAAAAAAGATCCAGAGGCAGGAACAGGGCTTTGCCTTGAATTACTCTCCAGCCGCACCACCACAAAGACCATCCGGTCTTCCCCTTTGTCCTTTCTTCTTCTCCTCTTCTTCAAGCCCCCGCCTTCACGTTTCTCCCGACCAGCTCTCTCTCATCTGTCCTCTTCTTCACTCGTCCCCCCGTCTCCCCTCTCGCCAAGAATAACGCCAGCCCAGTTCCACTCACATACAGTCGTATCGTGGGGTAGACTCCGGGGGACACGCTTTCCGCCAGCAACTTTTTCTCCTTTAACGGCACTCCCACCTTCGTCGTCAATCTTCCCTTGCGGCTTTTGCAAACCTCCACGGCACACTCCGACCTTTCCTCCGGCACTGGAGGCGGCTCAACGGACGACGCCGGGGTCCGAGACGCTCTTTCGAGCCCCCCAACCCCCCTCGCCGCCCGGAGCTCCACTCCCAGGCCCCGATCGCCCGGTCTGCCGATCCGCCGCTTTTCGCTGTTTTCGCCGCTTTTTTTTTTCCCCCAGTCCGGGATCACCTCTGAAAACGCCAGCAGCCCCTTTTCCGCCGAAATCGCCTTTTTTTTTATTTAAATCGCATTGGTAAACTCATTTAATGGCGGAGTAAGGACAAGCCGCTGAGATCCTGTTTTGTTATATACAAAGACTGATTCAAATATATACAAAGACTGATTCAAGAGTAATAGAACCCTCATTATATTTGAAGCAGGCATAATTGAAATAGAGTTGCATTAGTTGGAGAGATCACTATATATTTGCATTGTTGTATTAATCAGTTAGATTATGCAGGGAGGGGAGGAGACAGTCAAGCCAAAGGGGAGGAGAGAGAAAAAAGAGAAAGATCAAAAAGATAAGGAAAGGGACACACCATCGCCAACGATGGAGACTACAGCAGTACCAATGGAGCTTCAAGCAGCTATAGGAGGAAAACTAGCAGACCTACCGGAGAGAATGGACAATATGTGTGCGATTTTACAACAATTGGTTAAAAATGGAAATGATAATCAGGTAGCAATGCAAAAGTTGAATAAAATGGTGGAGAGTAATTGTGAAGAAATGAAAAAAGACAGAGAACTGGCCAGGCTACAACATGAGAGCCTGGCCAGGACTCTGACTGACGTGCAGAAGGAGGTTACTGAGAATACAAAAAAAATTAACATGATTACTGACACAATGCAAAAGGATTTAGAGCAAGCAAAGATTTCTATGAATGAGATGTTGATTCAAGAACATGTGATTGCTTCAAGAGTATCTGTTCAAGAGAAAAGGATGATGATGGTGGAGGAGGGGCAAAGAAAACAGAATATTGTGATACGCAAAATGGCCGAACGAACGCCAGACAAGCTTAGAGATAGAGTAGTGGATTGGCTGAACTCTTTGAAAATGGGAAAAGATTTTGTGGCAGAAGACATTGGAGCTGTGTATAGAGTGGGGGGAAGGCGAGATAGGAGATCATCAAGGAACGTTTTGGTTAAGTTTGCAAATTGGGCGGATAAGTTAAAAGTGATGGCTTACATCAAACAAGCGGGGTCTGGCGTTCTAAAAATTGAGGGGGCTGATGTGGAGATCTACAATGACATCGCGCCGGAGGAAAGAAAATGGAAATATATGATGAAACCTGTGACGAAATTTTTGGCCTCAAAAGACATTAAGTATAATTGGAGATTTCCACAACAGTTGAGATTTTTTTATGAAAAAAGATGGCATATTTTGGATGACAGAACAGACGTCTTGGAGTACTTGACTCAATTAGGGTTCATGAAGGTGGCTAGCTCAGAATGGATTGCTATGAGAACTGACCTGTACGCAGTTGGGGTGATGGGCCCGGTTTTGAATAAGGAGGGGGAGGTGGAGGGTGCAGTGGGAGGAGCGGAAGTGTCAGGGACATCGAGTGCGGAGCTTTTTGAATAAATAATTTGCAGAATAAATTAAGATGGTGGAGGGAGGGGGGCCTTAGAAGAACACAATGCTTTTTTCCCCCGGTCCCCCCTCCCCTCTTTGAAGGATAGAGGCGACATCTTGGAACAAGGTGTGGGGAGGGTTGCAGAAAATGGAAGAGTAGGTAAGTTTTTTTTTCTTTTCTTTTTTGTAGTAGTAGTAAGTAATTTCTTTCAAGTATTTTATTTTACTGAGTTATTTTGTACTGAGAATGCACTATTGTTTTTTTTGTCATTTTATTGTATTCTTTTTTTTGTATTTTTTCTTAGCTTTTTTTTTAGATTTCTAGTAGGGGATGGGGATAACACGTCCGGGGAGGAATGTAAAGGAGGGGAGGGATTAGTAAACATAAATGGTTAAGAATTTAAGGTTGATAACATGGAATGTGAAAGGGACAGGGAATGCCGTGAAGAGGAGGAGGTTGCAGATAGCGCTCAACAAATCTAAGTCTGATATCATCTTTCTACAGGAGACCCATCAAAAATCGGCAGATACTAATAAATTATTTGTGAGAGGAATTGACATTTATGAAATGGCTTATGGGACATCAAAAGCGAGAGGTGTTGCAACCCTTATTTCGGAAAAATTGGGTTTTACTGTGATAAAATCTATAGCTGACCCAGAGGGGAGATATCTAATAATTAAGGGGAGGATAGAAGATGAAGAGATAACTCTTGCAAATATATATGCTCCGAATACCAATCAGGCAGAATTTTTAGAAAAATTAAGAATAATTTTGCAGAAAGAAGGAACGAGGAATATGATTGTTGGGGGGGATTTTAACTTGTTAAGTTCCGAGATTGATACTACAAGTACCAAGAAGAGAAGTAATAAATATATTCTAAGTGATTGGGTAAAATTAATGAATATAAAAGATGTATGGAGGGAACTTAAAGGACAGGAAAGGGACTATACTTACTATTCCCAAGTTTATGATATGTATTCAAGGATTGATTACATATTTGTAACGCAAGGGTTACTGAAAAACACAGAGGATATTAAAATAGGGACATTTAGAGAATCAGATCATGCCAAGATAAGTATAGATATAAAATTGGATGAAGGCGATAGGAAAAGATATGTTTGGAGATATGACTCAAAATTATACAAAGAGGATAGTATGAAAAAACAAATTATGGAGAAATGGGATGAATATTGGACATGGAATGATAATAATGAGGTCAGCTCAGGAGGGGTATGGGACACAATGAAAGCGATTTTTAGAGGAGAATCAATAAAAATAAGTAGTTGGAAAAAGAAACGGAACATCAATAGAACCCAGGAATTGGAAACACAATTAAAACAACTTCACCGGGAGTATATAAAGGGTAAAGATCAGAAGGTATTACATCAGATACAGAAAGCAAAGAAAGAACTGGAAGCCCAGGACATGGAAAGGGTAAAAAAAGATTTGATATTTTTAAAAAGAGAATATTTTGAGTATAGTAACAGAAACTCTAAGTTATTAGCAAAAGCAGCGAGGGATAAAAAGAATAAAGGTCAGGTAGAAGTATTGGTAGATGAGAAGGGGAAGAGATGTAATAAAAGGAAAGAGAAAGCAGAAATAATAGAGGCCTTTTATAAAGAACTATACTCAAAGAAGCAGGTAAATTTGAACAAATTGGAGGATTATTTTAAAAAGTACAATATATCATCAATAACAGAAGAGCATAGAAATAGGATGGAGGAACAAATATCGGTAAAAGAAATTGAGGAAGTAATTAACAAATTAAAATTGAATAAAGCACCAGGAGAAGATGGGCTTCCTGCTGAATTTTATAAGGATTTTAAGCCCTGGATTGTTCCAAGACTACAGAAATTGTTTAATGGGATTTTAGAGGGAGAAACAACACCGGAATCTTGGAATAGATCTATTATTGCATTGATCCCTAAGCCGGGTAAGGATTTACAGAAAATTGAATCATATAGGCCGATATCTCTAATTAACCAAGATGCTAAAATTTTTTCTACAATAATGGTGACCAGGCTAAATAGTTTCATAGCCAAATACATAAGAGATGATCAAGCAGGGTTCGTAAAGGGTAGGTATATGTCAGATCTCACAAGGAGGGTAGTGGATTTATTGGACATAGCTGAAAAGCAAAAGGATAAAGTAGGTTTTTTAGCATTGGATATTTTTAAAGCATTTGATTCTTTGCAATGGGCAACAATACATGAGGTAATCAAACTGTATGGATTTGGAGATAAATTCCAAAAAGTTATTAAGAACTTATATAAACAGGGGATAGCGACAGTGAAATTTAATGATAGTTATACAGGAGAAATTAAATTGGAGGCTGGAACCCGACAGGGGTGCCCTTTGTCGCCCACATTGTTTGTATTGGCTATGGAACTATTGGCGAATTTAATACGGCAAGATAAAGAATTAATTGGAATAGAAGGGAATAAAATAAGTTTATATGCCGACGATACATTAATTACAATTAAACAACCAGTACGGGTAATACCAAAGATTAATGAACATTTGAAAACTTTCGAGGAAATGACAGGTTTAAGGGTGAACTGGGATAAATCCGAGATGATTTTAGTTAATGGGAGTAAGAAGGATGAAGAAGAAATAAAGCAAAAATTTAATATTCAAACTCCAAACAAATTAAGATATTTAGGGGTAATACTTGCTAAAAAAATTGGGGAACTTAAGGAACTGAATTATGGAAAACAAATGAAAGAGATAGACAAAAAAATACTACAGTATAACAAGTTGAATTTATCGTGGTTCGGCAGGGTCGCAATGTGTAAAATGATGTTGTTACCGAAATTAAATTTTTTATTCGATGCTCTGCCAATAAAACACACAGACAAAGAATTGGAAAAATATCAAAATATTATAAATAGATTTTGCAATGGGAACCGAAGAGCTAGAATATCTAAGTTTCTGTGGTACGTTTCGCAAAAAGAAGGGGGACTGGGTATCCCGAATGTTAGCAAGTATTATAGAGCTTTTCAATTACGAAATGTTATCAAATTACTAATTAGAGAAGAATCAATATGGGGAAAATTAGAATCAAAAGAGTTCTCGAGGAAAGGGAAGGCATTTTTTTTATGTGGGGATAAGGATAAAAAAATGAGAATTCAGGGTAAGATGATAGGAGCAACAATAGAGGAATGGAACAAAGCAAGAAAGGATCTTATTCCAGGGATCTCATTGGTTACAGAATTGGAAGATTTTAATAACTTTCCGATGAAAATAGACGGTAGGATTAGGGATATCTTATTAGAAAATGGGGTCTCTATGTTGAAAGATTAGATCAAAAGTTGTAGGGATCTAGAGAGGAGAAAGGAGCTTTATCGGCAATTGGAGTTGGATTGGTTCAAAATCATCCAGATGAATAATTGGAACAAGAGATTTTTTTTGGAATTGGGTTCAGACAGGGAGCTTACAGAATTTGAAAAATTGCTGGTCAAATTAAGAAAAGGAGACATAGGAATAAAAGGGATAGTTAGTAAAATATATAAAATATTAAATAAAGGGGGGAAAGCTCAACAAATATTGAAAGACAGCTGGGAACAGGAATTGAATACAAAAATTACTGAGAAAACATGGGGGAAAATGTGGAGAAGACGTATTATGAGATCTATGTCGGTAAGAGTGAAGGAACACAATTATAAATTAATCTGGAGATGGTATAGAACCCCAGTAAGGCTGCACTTAATGTATGAAACTGTGAGCGAGAAATGTTGGAGATGTAAAAAAGCTAGAGGTACATATGAGCATATGTGGTGGTCTTGCGATGTTTTGAAGAATTTTTGGGGAGACATTGAGGATGAAATTAAGAATATATTGGAATTGCAGGTTAAACTGGGGTCAAATTCAGTTTTGTTAACTGAGGTGGATGAATATAAAATGAGTGAGGATAACAATGAATTGATGGCAATAATGTTATCAGCGGCCAGACAATGTATAGCGAGAAACTGGAAAAATAATGAAAATTTACAAAGAAGGGATTGGTACAAGGAAATGTGGGATTTGGCACTCAATGAAAAGCTCACCTGGGAGTTAAATTTTAATAAGGGTAAAGCAACTGGTAATAAGTTCTGGAGGATTTGGAAACCTTTCATTGAATATGTAATAGATAAAAATAAAGGCATATTCCCTGCATCTGAGCAAAATGATTTTTGGAAAAAATAAGGAAACATTAATCTCCGGACAATGTATATATCACGAGGGTGTTTCTAAAGTAAAGAATGATAGTAGAGTTAGAGATTGAAATATATTGGTTTTGAGGTGAAATGGGGAGATATAATTTACAGTTTGAAGTTTTATTATGAGGTAATAATATTTGAATGACGATATAAATGTAGTCTTGTTAAGTATGAGAATTTGTATCTTCTTCTTGTTTTTTTTTCTCTATATACACTTGGATTTGTGTAATGTTTTTACTTTTCTTTTTTATTCTATGTATTTTTCTTGATTTGTAATTCTTTTTATACCTAAAAAAAAAAAAAAACAGCCGTAAATGCATCCGCTTCCGTGTTTACAACAGCTGTAAATGCATCCGCTCCCATGTTTATGACAACTGTAAATGCACCCATTTCTACATTTACGACAGCTGCGGGCACATTTATAGTGGTTGTAAATGTGTCTGCTTCCAGTGCAGTGATAGTGGTGACATGGGCCACATGAAATGCCACTGTGAGCTGGGGCCAGCCCATGGGCCATAGGTTGGGAAGCCCTGTTCTAACTCGATTCACCATCAACTGAAGATCTGCAATGTTTGTGGCCAACAGCACTGTGTTACCAGCTTATCGGATGTTATTCAGGTATTCCCCATTAATTTTAATGCCAATGTTTAAATCTGATAATGCTTCTGAAAAAAATATTATCTGGATATGAATTAAACAGTGTTAGGGACAACACACAGCCTTGTTGCACACACCTCTGTGAATTTGAATCTGCTCTGTCAGATGCTCTTCTTGGGAGATAAGAGTAGGAATTCAAGCATGCCAAGGTCTGATCTTGGTTTTGTATTCTCATCCGCCTGTGGGCACTGAGCAAGTGAAGCACCCGTAGAATGGAGGTACTGAGCCATATTAAGGATATTTTGTAGTTTTGTGGAACTTGGGGCTCCCTAAACCTGGGCATGCACCTTACTATTCAGGGGTGGGTTTGTGCAAGTGTATCTGTGGTGGCTTAGTGGTTAAGATGCTGAGCATGATGACTGGAATGTCAGCAGGTCAGCAGTTCAAGACCAGAGTGCTGCATGAGAGAGTGAGCTCCCTTCTCTGTCCTAGTTCCTGCCAACCTAGCAGTTCAAAAGCAAGAAATTGCTGTGGGAAATACCCAGGCCTTGCATTTGATTTCTGCTTTGTGAGGACACATCCTCCGAAGGGAATTGATCAAAGCATGACATCTTTCTTACATTCTCCAAGTCTCTCAGGCCAAAGAATAAGAGAAGGATTGTAAAGTTTATTGCCCCTCCACTTCATGACCAGTGACTTCCCTTGTTAGATAAGGATCATGGGGTCTGTCATGGCACCTATCCCTAAATCATGCACCCTTGAGATCTGAGAACATCCCTGCATTGGATCTATGTACTGATTCTTACTCTCATTAACCATTTGGCTGCTTCTCCTGAGGTACCAATAAAAAAGCTACTGGCAGTGGGAGAGGAGACAGATTTCCTTGGAAAGCCAGCAAGCAAAAAGATCTTTCATGTTCTCCTCACTTAAAATGGTCGCCTCACTTAACAACTAAAACCAACCAAAAACTCACTTAACAACTAAATCGGGATTCACAATCCCTCCACACTGTCAGAAGTCACAATTGGTCACTTACAATTATGTTTCACTTAAAGAGCAAAGTCGCTTAAAGAGCAATCTTGTGGAACACATCATACTCTTTAAGCGAGGTACCACTGTATACAATATTAACATTTTGGCAATTAGTTTTAAATGAAATTAAATAAACAACTTAAATCCAGTGGAATGTCATAAAGTAGTGCTTTTATTAACTTTTTTTCTCTTCTGACCCTGTCAGCTCATGACTGAGTTTAAACAGTCTCTGTCATGTTTTGGTTCCTTCCGAGTGTTCAACCTGGTTAAACATTTTTCTCATTCTTTGGCTTTTTAGGTGAATCTGGCTTGCTGCATAACCAAAAGAGTGCTGTTCTGCACCTGGATGAAATGGCTTGGAATTCATTGTTCAAATAAGCACACTCTCCTCCATCTCCAAGTATTTCCAACCTGAAGTGGCAAGAAAGAATGTGGTTATTATGTCGCATCAGAAAGTAGACACATTGACATCCTAGGAGAGTGTTGTTCACAAGGCAGAAAGCATTCAGATAGGAGAGAAAAAACCCATCTCCCACCAATAGCCACATTCCCTGGCAATGAGGCATGTCCAGCCCCTTTACATTACCTGTTGCTAAGCATATTCTACACTACTTCAAACCTTGGAATCTCCAAGGAGTAAAGTTAATGACATGAAATGAAATCAATGTCACACAGTAGCACATCCAATACTTCTCCACATTGACGTGAGGAAGTGGGTGCCTAATGAAAGACATTGGCTGCTTCATAGACCCCAGTGACCCAGCTCTTGAGTCTCCAGTTTGGCCTTCCCTATAAAGAAACAAATTGAAAAGTACAAGGGACAGCCCTTCTGTGAAGGTGG
This sequence comes from Furcifer pardalis, assembly GCA_030440675.1. Taxonomy (NCBI): domain Eukaryota; kingdom Metazoa; phylum Chordata; class Lepidosauria; order Squamata; family Chamaeleonidae; genus Furcifer; species Furcifer pardalis. The sequence continues at coordinate 156,699,382 of CP126893.1, forward strand.
AGACAAGACATGGACAAGGAGAGGTACCTTCCAGTCCAAATATCCAGCTCTATAAGCTCCATTTCCCTAACGACCATAGCATGGGAAGAAAGGATTAATCTGATGCTTTCCCAGAAACAACAGACTGCAAAGATACATTGAACAGCACCATATAATGTGATGGAGAAAAGAGAAGAGGAGGACTCACGTTGCGATGTCTCCATCTAACCATTTCCAGGACTGGCCTTGGGATCTTCTGAGGCCAATCCAAAAGGCCTCCCTCCCTTTGAGAAGCCTTATAAAATCCTGTAATGATGAGAGAAAGCTAATCTAAAAGGCCAAGAGTACCATGCATAACATATGTTTGAAAACAGGCTACCCCCCCTCCAAAATTTGTGAGTTCACTATGGTTTCAGTTACCCATGGGTCTAAAATTATTGAATTAAAAATCCTGAAATATATAATATACTTGATGTATTACCAGGACTGGCTGCAATGCATCTCCCTCAGTGGCTTAGTGGTTAAGACACTGAGCTGTGGAGACTGGAAGGTTGGGTTTTGATCCCCGAGGGCTGCACTTGGGGACATGAAAGGAGCCTCATCCGGGCGTCCCCTGAGCAGAATTTCTCCAGTAAAATATCCTTTCAACCCAGATTAATCTGACATGAAATTATTATTACTGTCTACAATGTAAAATCTAGTTTGCTGTTATCCATGGTTTCAGATATCTGCAGTAGGTCTCAGAACGTTACCCCTGTGGATAAGGAGGACAACCTGTGTAACCTTTTCCTGGCTCCCTGCTAATTGCATGTTTCTCCTTTATCACCACAATATATGCAGGGCTTAAGGGACACATTTCTCAAACTAAATGAAAAGGACGTTCTTGCCAATACATGACAGCGTGCTAAAGCCTACTTTGAACTGGGAGCTTAACTTAGGTGTGTGCTGTTCAAAAATCCCATCATTGGCCAAACAGGAACAGCAAAGGAATATCCTTACAGTACACAGGGCCAGTCTATGCAGTACGAACATTCACAATGTTTACCTTTTCTTCATTTGCAAGCGTTGCCAGTGAAGCATCGTGTAAAGAGCAGAATTTCTGGCAGAAGGTCCAGTTTCTTTCTTCCTTTGAAAAGTAATAGCACCTTCTCTGATACCAAATCCAATCAGGTGGACATGGAAGGGGAATATCATCACAGGACCTGCTCTTATTTTGTCCAACTGCAACTGCAAAAGTAACTTCAGCTTACAAAAGAAGGGCCCCAGACTTCAGAATGAGCCCCTTCCCACAAAATAAAGCAAGGCTAGCTCATCACATCAGGATAAGGGCAAAAATGCACATGGGAACCTAAGAGATAAGGCCCAGTGCCTAACCACATCACTGAATTCCCCACCACATTTTTCTGCCCATGCCCTCTTTGAGAAACATGAAGAGATACTGGCATCATTAACAAGTACACGTCTCTCAATTAAGGGGCCCAGGAAGATATAGACATGATAGGAACACTCCAGTAACAGATCAATAAATGCTGCACCACTCATACTACTGGGTGCTTCTTCAGAAGGATGGGATAAGGTACCTCTTGAGATCCCAACTCTCAGAATACCGTGATGGCTCAGGTATTCTGAGACCACCACCAATAAAACCTTTTGCCACCTCTGCTCCCTCCCACTGGTGTGATGAGAAGCAGTATCGTTTACATTTCTGTCAATGCTGTAATTCTGGACACCAGCAGATTCCAAAACCCAGTGATTCTGGATATGAAAAACAGGCATCCGCTCAACTAGAATACAAGGCTGTTAAAGCAACTGCCTCGTCCCCTGGTTTCTGCAGTAGCTCAAAGGACCAAGTCTAGGGTCTGGCCTGTGGTCAAAGGGCACATGAGGCAAAAAAGTGAAGTGAAATTGCAAGGGAAAAAGCATAAAAACCTGGACTACTTGCCAAGTACAACATGGATGATGATGGTGACCATCAATATAAGAAAAACCAGCACAGTTCCAATTTCCACCTTCCTGATGCACCCTAAACCAAAAGAGTGGAAATTAAGGCACATGTAGCATTACAATACTAGGGAACTTCTGAGAAAGATGTAGATTTCAGGTGAATCCTATGGTCTGAATGGGAAGGAACACTTTTTTGTATTTTAAAAATAATATTAACCTATAGACAAGTCACTAAAATTAACGTAACGCTGCATTTCTTAATTAAAGTAATCTGGTTTGAATCCAGGCTAAATTAACCAAACTTTGTTCTTGCTGGAATCAATGAGACCTAAATAGCCTTTCACAGTTGTTTCAGGGAGAGGTGTGTGTCAGGAGTTAATTCACTTAACAGTGGAATCTTACAACACCAATGGCCAGGAAAGAAGCAGCCAGAGCAGGTTGAGGACTTCACCGCCCCTCCCCCTGCACCCCCAACAACATATTGTAATGTAATGTATTGTTTGTAAGCCGCCCTGAGTTGCTACAGCGAGTGGGCGGCAATATAAATTTGAACTAATAAATAAATAAATACAACTTCTTATCCTGAGGAATCCTTCACTGAGTTCAATGAGAACTTTTCCTAAACAGTCATATATATTGTTACTTAAGTTATGTCTCTAGATTATCTCTTCAAGGATCAGGAGTACATCTGGCCAAGGACAGCTCCTTTGTGAGGCAGGACAAGAGACTTCCTCTGATGTTTAGTTATCTCTTGCAGGGGTCCCCAACCACTGGGCCACGGACTGGTACCCGGCTGCAGGCTGTCCCAAACTGTGCCATGCAGGCAGTTGGCACTGGTAGGTGACTAGGCCTGTCCTCCACATTGCTTAACTATGGTGGAGCTCTGCCCTCCACCTGTGTGCTGTGTGATACCTCACTGTCCAAGTTGAATGGTGTGGCTGGCATATGGCTGGGCCCCTCCTCGTTTAGGATGAAACTAGTCTGTGGTTCAAAAAAGATTGGGGACCCCTTATCTATTGCATGAAGAGATGCCTCTGTTTCTGTTTCATGGCCATTGTAAGAAGTGCTTGCCCACTTAATAATTACAGTGGTACCTCAAATTACAAATTTAATGTGTACCAAGGCATTTTTCATGTTATGAAAAATTTGTATCTCGAATTTCCCATAGCAAATGCACTGAAAACCAAAATTCATAACTTGAAACATGGTTGCCCATAGGAATGCATTGAAAACCAATTAATATGTTCCGGAAAAATCGTAACTCGAGCCATTATTTTCAATTGATTTTCATTCATATTGTGAAAATGTTGTAACTCAAACCATTTGTAACTCGAGGTACCACTGCATAAGCTATTTGCCACAGGGGTTCTTTGGGATGCCTACTGGTAACAATTACCTGGTTTTGGCTCAGTAAGGGCTCTCAGAGGATATATTTCATTTGGGTTAGAAGACCAAATTTCTTGCTCTGCCATAGGTTTCATAGTGCCTTGATCATTCTAGAGCTTTATAGAATTTGAAAAACTCTGCATACAAAGGAGAAAAAAAGAGGTGGGGACAAGGACAATAGAACAAACACAGTATGTTAAACCACAAAACAAAAAGCCCACCAGATCAATGATTTCAACTGGGGGCGGTGGGCGGTGGCAGTGATCCAGTATTCAGATACCGGTAAATAGCCACATAAATTTGACATCTGTCTGCTAAGCTTTCAAATCCTGAAAGGGATGCAAAAGGCCCTTAGTCCACTGAATAGGCATCTGTCTTTCTGGTTTTTTAGTTTAGTTCTTCTGGAACTACATAATTTAGATCAGGGTGGGCAATTTACAGCCCATGGGCTGAATCTGGCCCATGACACCAAATCATCCAGAAGCATTTACAACACCCAAAAACGTGCCAGTGGCTGTTGTAAACATGTTTAGGAGTCAACATGTTTACGACAGCCACGGACATGTTTTACAGCAGCGTTTATGAACCACCAGTCCGGCCCATTCAACTGTCTGAGGGAGCATGACCTGGCTCCCAGTTTTAAAAGGTTGGCAAACTGCTGATCTAGATTATGCCCTTGAAGACAAGGCCTATACAATTGCCTGGACTTTGTTTCAACAGATTGCTTGGCTGTAAAATGGGTTGGGGTTACTACACTCCTATCAGAATATATTAGAAGGCAGGCCAGCTTTACAAAATCTGCCCTGATCTAAAATCTAGAGTTATTTGGAATTACGCCAATCCTGGGTTAGGCTTCTTTCTTTTTCAGTATCCGAATATAGATGATCATCAGGTAGCTCAGCTTTACTGTGGGCTGAAGTTCATTTAAAGGTAAAGTCAATTTAAGAAAATATAAGCGCAAGCCTTTACAATTTCCTCTGCGCCAAATGTTAGTGGTAAAACAACCATTAGCCTTAGGATCCTCATCCTCCATTACATAAGAAAAATCTATTAGTCACCAGAAATGGCCAATATTCACAGTTGGGAGTCAGTGGATACAGTATATTTGTTTGTGTTTGTTTGCAGGAGAAACAGTATCCCACGGGTCTCCTTCATCCTATACCTTACTCACTAGGTCACAAAATATTTGCTGTTGCTTCATCATCTTCAATTGCTGAAGAACGTCATCATTTAAATAAGGAAAATCAAGTCCTGGGAGAGGAAAAAAGGTCAACTTCCACGGTGTTCATTCCGAGGTTGAAGCGAGAGACATTTAAAGATTCAGGAACCAATCAAATGCCTTCTTTCATCCGCAGCGGTTAAGAAACTTGCCTTGTTGAGCTCGAAAGCTGGCAAGTCGGAAGTTCGAGACCCCGGTACTGAAAGACGGATTGAGCGCCCGTCTCTGTCTCAGCTCTTGGGGACATGAAAGGAGCCTGATTTGGGCGTCCCATGAGCGGAGTTTCTCCTGCAAAAATATTTTCAACCCCAAATAATTTCTGACACAAGATTATTATTATTTTCTTACACATGAAAAAAAGGATCGGGGCTCTCCTAAGGAAATGGGCAGGCGAAGCGTCGTGAGTTCCCTTTGATCGCGGACTGGGGCGCCCCCTAGAGGGCTTCGTTTTCATCCCTTCAACTTTGAAGCGTTTGAGAAACGGGACCCAAATGGCCGTTTTTGCCTGTTCGTGCCTTCCGTTTGAATTCGGATCTGGCTGCTAGTCAGCCGTGCAAACAGAAAGAGCCTCTGTGAAGCTTGTGGTATTCTTGAACCACAATCGGGAAAACCCTGGACAACGGCAACCTTGTGTTGCTGGCTAATCTTTCTCACACTAGGACAGGCGAAAGGAAATGCAGAGTGAACTCACTAAAGGGTGCCTTCATTGTGGCCGTTTCACGTCTGGCCTAGACATGGAAGAAGAAGCTGTGCAAAATACTGTACCCATTTTCTGAGGAGTAGGGACACTTCTTTCATTCCTTTTAGAGAACAATTTTTGGTGTTGAACTGAAGAAGGAAAGACCAATGCCAATATGTAGATCATGATGATTACACAACGAGACAATTCTCTGATATATGTCATGTACCTGTCACAAGTTATACCTGGTTCTGTGTGGTATGGTTGAGTCTCAACAGCAGTCTTGTTCTCTCTATATGAGAGAAAAGGTTTATATTTTCTCACACATAGCGAAGCAATCACACTTATATAAGGTTCACAAGTTAATTAGCATTTTGCCCTCAACATGCTGGGTACTCATTTTACTGACTTCAGAAGGATGGAAGGCTGAATCAACCTTGATCCATGGTCAGGATCAAACTCAGAAACTTTTGGTTGCAGGACAGCAGTTTAACCACTGTGCCACCAGGGTTCCTACTTTTAAAATGCCCTTTAAAATTTAGGGGGTGGGTGGAGAGAGAGTTGCATTGGAATCTAAAGTTGTGAAATAGAAATAGAAATAAGTACAGTCTCTGTTTCAAGCATATAAAAGAGTAAATAAAACAAAACAAAAACATTGTGGCACTATAAATATTAACTGCTGTACAGTAAAACCTCTACATATGATTTTTTTTTCCTGTTCCACGAGGTTATTTGCACATACAGTACTGTACTGTACAGTATGTCAAAAAAATTGTACTGTATGTTGAAAACACATTGCATTACCAGAGGAGGCCACTAGATGCTGAATTTTTCCTATTAAATTTTTTTATGTCAATTTTTTAAAAGCCAGGATTTCTATTTGTATGTTGAATTTTTTGTAAGTAGAACCGTTTGTATGTCAGGGTTCCACTGAATTTTAATGTTAGCTTTCATGGATCAAGTCCACTTCATTAGACCACTTCTTATATATTTTCAATTACAGTACATGAAGTTCTTAATGATTTATATTTGTCATACATTTCTTTCTCTTTGAAATAGGACTTGAGGAAATTTGCAGTGACAGTACTGTAGATAGAAAGCATTGAAAACTATAACATTAAAATTATATTTAAAGCAATTACATGTAAACAATTGAATTTTCAAAAATTAAAATTATCTTACTCAAAAACTCTCATGCTGACTGTAATATCCGCTGAATCTTTTGTCTGAACTTGATACTTTATTACAATAATAGAACAATTGCTAGGTCCTCTCTTCACACGTCTCTCTTCCCAGAGCAATGTGAAGAAGAAGCAGGAGTTGCATAGATGAAAATGCACTTCATATTAATCTCTCACACTTTCTTTTCCCTACAAAATGAGATACTTTGAGGGTCTTCCTCCTGGTTTAACTCCTATCAGTGATGGCGAACCTTGGCACTCCAGGTGTTCTTGGACTTCAATTCTCAGAAGCCCTGATCAGCAAGAGTGCTAACTTGGACTTCTGATTAATTGAAGTCCAAGAAGACCTGGAGTGCCAAGGTTCACCATCACAGTATCCTGGTTGGGGCAAAAATGTTTGAGGAAAAGGCAGTCTCATTTGCTGCTTTAGTCTAATAGCGAAAGCAGGCAATAACCTCATGGGCTCTAAGATGCTGACTGACTGAGAGCAGGTAAATCCAGTATAATGTCCACATAAGTTATTTGCTCTGATTTTGTATGATCTTGGGGAGGGGAAAAGTTTTGGAAGATCTGAATTCCCTCTGTGAACTTCTTTGATTTCTGTGAGTTGTCTTGTAGCTCTTTGTGAGGCAGAATGGGAAACATATAGCTAAGCCATCCTTTTTGAAGAGGGGGAAAAACACTTTTAAAAAGTATGGCCAGGAGTGTAGAGACTGAAAGAGTTCCTGTGTCAAACCTTCACCTCACCTTTTGTTCACTTCAAATCTGCCTCAACCCTTGCTCCAGAGCAATATTAGCTCACTATTTTAGGAGCAGTAAATCGATCAAGTTGCTGTTGCATGTTGCTCTGTCTACTCCAGCTTATGACGATTGTATAAATGTTCAGTCTTCAAAATGTCCTGGCCTCAACAGCAACCCTTCTCAACTCTTGTAAACTCAAGCCTGTGGCTTCCTTTAGGGAGTCAACCCATCTCTTGTTTGGTCAATCCATTCCTATTGCATGATCAAATGTCCTTGGTAAAAAATAATCAGTTGAGGTAGGTAGAACACCAGCAGAGCATGTGGAGTTTGGAGTGACAATGAGCTGGAGGAGAATAGGGTGTGCTTTTTCATGGTTTTGGACTGTAATTCCAAATTCTTTGAGGATTTGGGGAATTGCCATTTGGAAACACAAATATTCACAATTGTAGGCTCATGGAGAAGGAAGTTGTTGACCTATGCCACTAGTTTCTTTGGCCATTGCTTTCTTAGTTGATGTGCCACACACATCACAATTGTAAAGTAATTTGCCACTGTGCTTCCTAGGAATTGTAGTTCTTGGGAGGTGCCATCCATAAAGCCTGATGAGCAACGAGACTACAGTGAGGGAATGAGATTTCTATTTTCTTGTTGAGTATGCCCTTTTGAACACTGGTGGCTTAGTGGTTAAACTGCTGTACTGCAGCCAAAAGGTTGTGAGTTCAATCCTGACCAAGACCCAAGGTAGACTCAGCCTTCCATCCTTTCTAGGTTGGTAAAATGAGTACCCAGGATGTTGTGGGCAAAATGCTAATTAACTTGTGAACTGGTCAGAGAGTACACTAAGTATTATGGGGCAGTATATAAGTGTAATTGCTATTGCTATCTTGCCATCTCTTCTTCATCACTATTTTTGGAAATAAGTACCATTGCTAGCTTTCAGATATCCATCCAGAGCAGAGGTACAGACAGATGGTCAGTTGGAGGCTAAGTGGGTCCCATCCTTTTTGACCAAGAAGAGGTCAGTGCTGCTGTTCTTGGAAACGGAGACTCAGAGAAATACTGTGCCTCTCTGAGAAATATCTTCTCTTTTCCAAAGGACCACTGATGTGTATCCTGAAAAATTGGAGATGAGGAAGGCTACACAGCACTTAATGCCCAACCAAAGAATGAGCACAGTCAAAGTCCTCAAAAGCAGGAACCAAGAAAGAGTTTCTTTACTGGATAGAAGTATACAAATATAACTGATAAAACAAGTCAATTAATCAATCATTATTGTTGTGACTCACCTTTGGATGTGGTGTGTCTGTGTGTATTTTAATGTGTATTTAATACCTTTACCTAGATTGACGTACTACCACAGTTCCTAAAAAGGCCTGGTGGCCTGGCGGCCTGGCTTGGGGTTTTTAAGCAAAGTCTTGGAGTTACCTCATCAGTAAGCTACACCTGTGCTGTTCCAATTCCTGTTCCAGTTGGAGAACCCTTAAGGAGGTACAGTACAGCTGTTTTACATTTACATCAAGGCATATTATCCTAGATAACTGGTTACGCAAAGACTTAGTACCTAACTTCTTTAACTGTTGAAAACTGCCAAAATGAAACCATCTTGTGGTGAGTTCATTCTGTAGTTCCTTCCATCTGACCTAGTGTGAGAAAGATTAGCCAGAATGAGTTTTAAGCTCTGGTTTAAAAGCTCTGGTTAATTTGTGTTTGTAGTGGATGGGTGGGTGTTTGGGTGTATTTTAATGTATTTTTTATTTTATTTATTTATTTAATTTATTTATTTACGGGTTTGTGTTGTGGGTGGGTTGAGGGGTATGTGTGTGTGTGTCTGCTTATTTATTTATTTATTTATTTATTTATTTATTTATTTATTTTATTTTTTATTTATTTGGTCCCGCCCACAACATCATGATGTTGGCTCCACCCATGATGCCATGATGTCATGACATTAGCTCCGCCCATGCTGTGATGACATCACGGTGGGGGTAGTAAAATTTTTGACATCCCACCACTGGGTAAAGGCCAAGGTTGCCCTTGCTCAAAAGCCAGTTGTATGCGACTCTAGGGTTCAGTGCTCATCTCTGTTTATAGCCAAAGAGCTCAGAAGCAGAAAACAATGACATTTTAAAAGCTCTATTATGTTGCCTGATGGATGGAAAACCTTCTTCTTGGCCTTGGGACATTATGACCCTGTTAATGTGTTGAAGCTTTGAAAGCCAGTGCTGTACTATGCCATGTAGGACTCACAATAGTCAATTAGATACATAGCATTTTATTGCTACTTTTAATATAATCAGAGCCTGAAACATTTTCTCCAAACATTGAATCTTATAGAGACTATAACACGTTATCGCCCATGGTATTGGATCATTGCTGGGGCTGGAGGAGTTGTGATCTTGCTTCTGGTTGGAGTATCAATCTCTTTTATTTGTGGTGAGTTCCTGACTGGGGGATATACTAGCACCAAATTCAGTCTTGGATTTCAGAATTATAGTCCTTTGGCTTTGGAATTTTAAATAGAATTTCCAGACATCTTGAAGTCTGCTACAGTCAATATGAATAGTATATAGCAGTGGTGGAGAACCTATGGCACGCATTCCAGAGGTGGCATTCAGAGCCCTCTCTGTGCCCCAACACAGAGTTTGCCCTGCCCCTCTGCCCAATGGGAGTGCTTCTTCCTTCTCATAGCACAGAGTTTGCCTCACCTCTTTTTCCAATGGAAAGAGTTTCCTCCCTCCTCTGTTGCCGTGTTGGCACTTTGCAATAAATAAGTGTTGTTTTGAGTTGCAGTTTAGGCATTTGGTCTCTAAAAGGTTCTCCATCACTGGTATATAGTCATTCTTTTCCCCTTTGAAAAAACACAAACAGGCACATGATTTCCCTGCGTCCTTTGACACCTTCCCAGAGATTATGCCAAACAAAAGGAGTGCACTCTAACAGCTGGCAGGGCCCAGGTATTAAGAAATGACTGCCATTGGCATATTGACTGAACCCTAAACAGTGGGAATGCCAGCAGCATTGGGGAAGCAGCACTCTAGCAAGGATGGCAAACCTTGGCACTCCAGCTGTTCTTGGCACTTCCATTCCCAGAAGCCTTGATCAACAGGAGCGCTGACTTGGGCTTCTGGAAATTGAAGTCCAAGAACACCTGGAGTGCCAAGATTCGCCATCACTGCCTAGGGCAGGGGTTCCCAACCTAAGGCTGGTGAGCCAGATCTGGCCCAAAGTGTCATTTTATGTGGCCACCCAACCCCAAGGGCATTCAAGAAACAAAATGGCCAACCCTTTGAAGCTGTTGGGACAAAATGGCCACCCACATCATGCAGGCAGGGCAAAATAGCCCTTCGGTCCTCGAAGATGACTGAGAGAGCATGACCAGGCCCCTGGCTTTAAAAGATTGGGAATCTTTGGCCTAGGGAGTGGGAGGTACTCTACACACCTCTGACAGGCAGATTGAATCAGCAGATAGCCTGTGATGGATGGGAATTGTACCAACAGCATGTGTCAAAGCGCAGTTGAGTGGGGGAGCACAGCCACAGAGTAACAGGCTGAAGGATGAAAGAGGCAAAAGGAGACAGCAGACTAAAGCCTGGCACACCTAGTATTGCAAGCAGAGTGTGTTCAAATTAATCTCCCCACTCTCCTCCTACCCACATCAGAAGTGTACATGCTTGCAGAGGATTTCCCACCAAACACAATGCTGCTTCGCAGAAGATAGATTTTTTTTTTGGAGGAATGAGGGTTGCAGGCAAATCCTTTCTTGAATATGATTAAGTTGTATAGTGTGGATATGGATGGCAATGTCTAGTGCTCTTCACAAATCTCTTTCTCAACAACAAAAGCAGCAATATTGCTTCTGCCCAAGCTGATAATGCTAGTCTGAGTGCTGATGCCAGCCTTGTCATTCTCTGGAATATTGGCTCTTTGAAAGAGAAAACGCCTTCCTCACCATCTTCTTTGGCCCCTCTGCCCTGGCTTGATTGCACAAAGACATGACAGGAGCATGTTTGAAGTTCACATACATTTGTCCCACTGTCTTGCATAGAGTTAGAACTGAATAAGTTAGCTAAGTGACATACAGTATTTTGTTTGGGGGACCTCATAACAGCTGCTGGAGGGTGTTATTTCCTCCTTCTTCCTCTTCTCAGTTGAAACTGCAGTGGTTTCAGGAAGCATTCCTTCAGCCTTCCCTGAATGCTGGGTTCTTCTATCACACCCATGTTTCATCCTACCTCCAGACTCTGCCTAAAGAATAATAATATCTGATTCTGTTACAGCACAAGACGAACCCATCCAATGAAAATCTCTCTTTCTCTCAGACACACACAGATGCAAAAATCTATTCACTCACTGTATCTGTCTAGAGATAACAAAATCCTTGGTTATACCCCAAAGGAGCCTAAACCTAATATAATATTCCTATTTTGGTTTTTAACATATTAATCTATGAATCCTCAATCTTATTCCTAACTATGCCTCAGATGGTGTAATTGTGAAATTTGAAATACTGTACAGTAAAATCTCAGTTAACATAATTAATGCATTCCCTGGGACTTTTCTTAAAGTGAAAATTACTTAAACCAAATTTCCCATAGGAATGCATTGCATGCAATTTCCCATGGGAATGTATTGAAAACCAAAATATGTTAACTGAAACTTTGTTTCCCATAGGAATGCATTGAAAACCAATTAATCTGTTCTGAAAAAATTCCTTACATTGAGCCACTATATTCTATGGATTTCCTTTTGTTATGTAATTTTTATGTTAACCAAGCTGTTTGTCAACCAAGGTTCCACTGTAGTCGGAATTTCCAGACGTGTTTGCATGTGTGCTCTAGAACAGTGATAGTGAACCATTTAGAGACTGAGTGTCCAAACTCAACAGGCTCCTGCCTGTGCTGCAGAGGGGCAGGGTGAACTCTATGCTGGGGGAAGGGAGGAAGCACTTCCATTGGGCTGCTGAGCAGATGGGTGGGGAGAACTCTGCTGGGGAGGCAGGAAGTGCTCCCATTGGGCTGCTGGCCAGAGGGGTGGGGCAAACTCTGTGCTGGGACATCAGCATGCATGACTGCAGAGGGCTTTGAGTGTCCCCTCTGGCACGTGTGCCATAGGTTCGACACCACTGTTCTACAATATGCGTAAGCCCTTCTTTGCATGTCTAAGTTCAGAGGTACCCATATAAAAAACAAAGCAAGTTGTGGGGATGAAAACATTGGAGGAGCAGGAAAAATTGCCATATGGTATAAATCAGCACATGACAAGTGGATATAGCTCTTAATGAATCATGCAGGAATATTATTGGCTGCCTTAAACTTAGTCTTATAGGGAAAGTGTGCTGTTTGGCTGGTGTTGCCCATCTGGAAGTATATTGAGATGCTAGCAAATACTGTAATGAATGAAATAAGATAAGGGAGAATCTGACACATCCACTTCATTGACATCAACCCCATAAAACTGAGGAAATTTTCTACTTACCAGTACTTTTCAAGTTCTAAATCAGGGGTTCTCAATGTTTTCAGGTTACGGGCCTGACCATGACCTCTGAACAGTTGATTGGGCAGGTCACGTGGTACCTCCCACCAGAAGTGGCAGGAAAACGTGCCCTGTGCATGTGTAGAACACATTTATGGCAGTGTTCTGTGCATGTGCTGGTGTGTTTTACTTCTGCTTCTGGGAGCAGCGCGGGCAGGCAGCGCATGTCAGATGAATTGGTGTTGGGGGGTCTGTCTGCAGGCCATAGGTTGTGAATGCCTGCTCTAAATGTTAAACCAGAATATGCTAGCCTAAATTTATAGAAAGCGAAAGTGAAACACTTTGCTAAATAGATGATAGCTGAAAAAATTTCCCCTACTAGGAGAAGATTTTGACTAGATCATCTGGAAGTCACTTAACAGAATTAGAAGCAAAGTATGAATATCAAAGTATAATCAAGTAAGGGCTATTTAGACACAGGACAATTTTTTGTGAAAGTGGAGAAACCCAATCAATGCAAGATGCAATTTATGCCCCACCACATGTACAAAAGATCAATAATAATAATAATAATAATAATAATAATAATAATAATAATAATAATAATAATAATAATAATAATAATAATAATAATAATAATAATAAATAAAAGCCTGATGTAAACAAAGAAAAGATTTGATACAGAACCCACTTATTTCTTCATGTTTCTTTTGTAACTGTTTCACTCTCTAATGTTTATTTTTTACATTTTATTTTTAACTTATTATTTATTACAAATATTTTCATTTTTATCATTTTATTGGATTGTATAAGGTTAACAGCATTCCGTGCGCTCCGGTGTCTAGTCATACCTGCCACATGACCACAGAAACGTCTGCAGAAGCAGACAGTGCTGGCTCTTTGGGTTTGAAACAGAGATGAGCACTGAACTCTAGAGTCGTATATGACTGGCTTTTGAGCAAGGCAGACCTTTACCTTTATTCTATTTTTATTTTTAATTTGTTTAACTTCTTAAATTTTACATTTTTAGTCTTGCAATTATTTATCACTACAGTATGTACTCATCCAATAGAACCCTCGACTGGGAATCATGTTCTTCTGGAATTAACATAATTTATCTCAAATATAATCTTGACTTTGACATGGAGCTGATCAATCTTCCCTTCTTAAAACTGATGAATCAGGAATGGCACTTTTTTAAAAAAAGACTACCAGAGGCTATCATGCTCTTTTGGGGAGGTGAGACTTTTGTTCCTGTGTACAATGAAGAAGTGAAGGAGAAGAATGCGCCTTCCTGAGTGCATACCCTGCAAGCTTTCCTCACCACCATTTTTGGAAACAAGCACCACTGCCAGCTTTCAGACATCAAGAGCAGAGCAGAGGTGCCGAGAGGTGGTCAAGGCAGAGGCCCTGTTTCCTGTGTGGTTTGCCTCCTTTCCACCAAGACGTGGCCAGAGCTGCTTCCTTTGCAAAGCTGAGCTTGACACTCGGAGAAACCCTTTGCCCCTTTGCCAAATATCTTCTTCCTTCTGAAGAGACACAAAATATACCTTGAGAAATGGAGGACGAGGAAGGCTATGCGGCACTTAACATTCAGTCAAGGAAAGAGCGCAGACAGGAACCTCAACACGATGAAACAGGTAAATAACAGCTGGTTTAGTTACCGTATTTGCATTTGTGACCAGATGTATTGTGGAGCTCTCTAAAACATGGGTCAGCCAGTTGGAGCATTTCAGGCAATTTGGACTACAATTTGCAGTTTCTGGGAATTGGCAATGTTTGCTCAGGATCTATGGGTCTTACAGTCCAAAACATCTGAGAAGCAGAAGGTTGTCTATTTTTACTTCCAAAATGGCCCTATCAAGTCTTCAACACTATTTTACATCCCTACCTGTCTAGTTTGCTGATATGGTTGCCATGTGTATCATGAAAGGAAATAAATGGTTTGTTTACTTGTATTTTAAGACTTATTTTACTGAAGTCAGTGGGATATAATACTTAAGAATGCTGGGTCTGGGTTTATTAATCCAAGAATCATAGTGCCACTCAGTCAATATATTTCCACCTGTCAACAGGATTGTTGCGAAGATCAAATGGGTTTTTATGGAAGGGTGTGTGTGAGAGAATCAGGGTAACTACATCGAGCTTTTTGGAGGAGAAGGAAGAGTAGATGATATTCTATGCCAGGAGTTCTCAACCTTTTAAAGCCGGGGGCCGGGCCACACTCCCTCAGACAGCTTCCTCCACCACATGACACTTACAGGTGTGGTGGAGGCTGTTCAGGGAGGGACACATGAAATGGCACCCTGGGGTGCATCCGGCCCACAGGCTGCAGATTGAGAATCCCTGTTGTATGCAGTCAAGTCACTTCCCTCTTATGACAGTTCTTATGGGGTTTTTGAAATATGTGGGACATTTTGGGAGGGATTTATCATTGCCACATACCCCAAGTGATTTTCCATGGCCCAATGGGGATTTTATCCCTAGTCTCACACTCTGCCCATTACAGTACACCAGCTTGAATACAAGAATATAAATGTAACTAAAACACTAAATAGTAGTGTTTTTTAAAAGGAGGGGGGATGTATTTAAACAAAAACAGCAAAATACACAGGGTGTATAAAAGAGAGAGAGAACACATGTACAAGTGTGATCTCAATATATTTCAATGCTCTGTCATCTATCTCATTGCTCAATATGTTGTAGTGACAGAGTTGTATTTGTATTTTCGACTTCTATGCCGCCCCACTCGCACTGCGACTCTGGGCGGCTTACAGAAGAAACAGCTACAATTACATAGCACATTCCATAACATAAAAACAATTACAGATATCACATAGTAAATTACAAATATCACATATACAGTATATATGTGCCACACAGCATGAGAAGGAACCAGTGGTGGGATGTCAAAAATTTTACTACCCCACCGTGATGTCATCAGTGTGGGCGGAGCTAACATCATGATGTCATGTCATGGGCGGGGCCAAAGAAAACTAAAAAATACAAAAAATTACAATAAAATAAAATAAAAATAAGTACACACACACACCCCTCAACCCACCCACCCACCCACAACACAAACCCGTAAATAAATTAAATAAATAAATAAATGAAATAAAAAATACATTAAAATACAGCCATCCACCCACCCCATACACAAATCAACCAGAGCTTTTAAACCAGAGCTTAAAGCTTATTCTGGCTAATCTTTCTCACACTAGGTCAGATGGAAGGAACTACAGAATGAATTCACCATGAGATGGCTTCATTTTGGCACTTTTCAACTTTTCAACAGTTAAAAGTTAGGTACTAAGTCTTTGCCTAACCAGTTCTCTAGGATAATATGCCTAAATTTAAATGTAAAACAGCTGTACCTCCTTAAGGTTTTCCAATTGGAACAGCACTTGGAACAGCACAGGTGTAGCTTATTGATGAGGTAACTCCAAGACTTTGCTTAAAAACCCCATGCCAGGCCTGCCAGCCACCAGGCCTTTTTAGGAACTGTGGTAGTACGTCAATATAGGGAAAAGTATTAAATACACATTAAAATACACACAGACATACCACATCCAAAGGTGAGTCATTTACCCTGGGGAGCAGGCTATAGGGAGCTTCAGGCTAGCAGCTTCTCTTCCTCCTCCCCGCTTGGGAGGACAGCAAGGAGGCCGTGCATACGCGCCAAGCACTGTAGGCGTGCATGCACACCAAGTGCTTGGCACGCATGAGCAGTGGGGGAACCAGTGAAAGGGTAAGCCCTGAAGGTGGTTCCCCCCAAAACCTGCTACCGGTTCTCTGGGACACTGGGGAAAGTTACTACCGGTACTGGCAAACTGGTGAGAACCTGTTACATCCCATCACTGGAAGGAACTACTACCACCACCACTACCACTACCACTACCACTACCACTACCACTACCACTTCGGCGAGTGGGTGGCAATATAAATCTGAATAAATAAATAAATAAATACTACTACTCTTTCTGATGAGGCTTTCTTTCTCCCTGGAGACTTACAAGGGGGGAGGGGGATGACATTCATGTTGCTTGGTACTAGTCAGAGGTAATACCTTCTTCCAAAAATTATTGTTAAGCAATTTGCTGTTGTAACTAACTGCCAAGTACCTCAAGCTATCCCCATGTGAGAAGTGGAAGGTGGGGCAGTTAAAGCCCATTTCAGACATTGTTAGGTCATCAGCGTGGCTGAGGAAGCAAAACAAAAAAAAAACATCATGCCATTGGCTACCTGACTGGTTTGTATGCATTGTCTACAAAAGGTACATCCAGTTCAGTCATAAGAAGTTGCCTGGGAGTTGAGCCACAGAGAGCACAGACAAATCTCACCTGAAAAGTTATCCTTTCACCACCTCTAGTCTCAATTTGGAGCCCAAAGTAAAGGCTGAAATCAATTCTGACTCTGAAGACAAAATCTTCATCACAAACATGAAGCATTGTCAGGTACAACTGAGTCACATGAGGGAAAATCCAAGATCTGTACCACTGTCTTATTATGGATTGGCCAGGACTAATCTGTGGGCTGCCTGGTAGATGGGAGGTCCTCTTCTTGGTGTTGAGACTTGAACATCCCCTTAATGCAGTGAAACTTTGAACACTACTGCTGTCCCATTTTGTATAGGACTCAAGCAAGTAGCCTTACAGTGATCTTTTATATACAACCAGAGGTTAAAGAGTTTTCTTGGAACCTTGACCTTTGTAGAAACCCGACCACGACGTCGCTATTGGTATCAGATCATAGCTGGGATTGGCGGCACTGTGATCCTGCTCCTGATTGGAGCTGCCATTGCTTTGCGTATTTATGGTGAGTAGCTGCTCTAAGGGGCTGTGGTGGTTTAGTGGTTAAGATGTTAAATCTGATGACTGGAAGGTTGGCAGGTCAGCAGTTTGAGACCCGAGTGCTGCATGATGGAATGAACTTCTGTCTCTGTCCCAGCTCCTGCCAACCTAGCAGTACAAAAGCAAGAAATTCCAAATAGATAAATAGGTACAACTTCGGTGGGAAGGTAAGCAGTGTTCCATGCACTCAGGTGTCTAGTCATGCCTGCCACATATCCACGGAAACGTCTGCAAATGCAGACAGCACTAGCTCTTTGGCTATAAGCAAAGATGAGCATTGAACCCTAGTCGGATTACTGGCTTTCAAGCAAAGGCAACCTTTACCTAGCTGTTCTAAGCCCCAACATCGCACAGTTTGAGCTAGGTGGCCAGTTGTTTGAATATCCTGATGTTTACGTGGATTATGGGCTATGATAGTAGGAGAGGATGGGGAGAATTCAGTAGGAGACTAAGGGCTTGTGTAGGCCAGAATCCTGTTTCTAAAACTATAATAATAATTGGTTGCTGTCAAGTCAATTCTGACTAATGGCAACCCTTCCCCAAAACTAGAGAAAGAAAACAATTGTGGGAAAGCGACATTTAAGAGATACAGGCAATTGTTTTCCTTGTTCTGACCCTTTACAGCAATTCTGTTTTTCTTCTTGCTGGAAAGGGCTTTAAAAGTAGTGCTGAAGATGGAGAGTCTTCCTCATGGCCTTTGGGTATCTTCTTTCTTATGATATTGAACACTTACACACACAAACATGCAATGTTTATGTCATTTAAAGTATTGAACACTTCTCTGCATCCCAGGAGTCTCAAAATGGTGTAAGTAAAATCGATTGAACAGTATATTAAAATCCATTTTAAAAGATAGTTATAAAGCCGGCTTTAAAGACCAAAGGCCTTTTGAAAGTGATTTGGCTGTCTGCAGTGCTGGGCAGCAAAAAATTTCGCTACCACACTGTGGGCTGAGCCTACGTTGTGGGCGATCTAGTCATGTTTGTCATATGGCCATGTATACATCTGCAAACACAGGCAGCACTGACTCTTTGGCTGTAAATGGAGATGAGCACTGCATCCTAGAGTCGGATATGACTGGCTTTTGAGCAAGGGTTTTGAAAATTGTTGGAAATCGCCCTGGGTCCCTTCGGGGAGGAGGGCGATAAACAAATACAAACAAACAAACAAACAAACAAATCACTTGCAGGGACAAAACTGACATCAAATTTGAATACCAATCAGGGATCTTATGTTATTAGGTAAAGGTTGCCTTTGCTTGAAAGCCAGTCGTTACCAACTCTAGGGCTCAGTGCTCATCTCTGTTTATAGCCAAAGAGCCAGTGGACTAGATCCACAAAAGCTCACGTTAAAATACAGCAGTTAGTCTTTAAGGTGCCACAACGTTTTTGTCTTTTTGTTTTGTTTACTCTCTGATATGCTTGCATAGAATATAACTTTTTAAATGGTAGCTGTGTTAGTCTGGGCAGGGCAGGGAGGTGGGCGTGGCCACCCAATTTTGCTACACACACACACACACACACACACACACACACAGCTGAAGGCCACCCAAATTTGCCACTCCCCTGCTCAAAGGTCACCCAATTTTGCTACACGTGACCCTTGCAGGCAGGCTCTTCGCATTGTGGGGCATACAAGTGGGTCCCTGCTGAAAAGCTCAAGTATGTGACTGGTTCATACTATGGAGGTGGTCTCCAGATAGCTTGGCCCCAAGCCTTTAAGGCAGGGATGCCCAAACTATGGCCCGTGGGCTGCATCTGGCCCACAGTGCTAAATCATCCAGCCCATATTGCCCTCGCTGCTCCCAGAATCAGAAGTAAAACATGCCTGCAGATGCACAAAATGCTGCTGTAAATGCACCTGTGGCTGTCATAAACATGTTTGCAACAGACGCGGGTACATTTACGACAACGTTTTGCACATGGGCGGGTGTGTTTTACTTCCATTTCTGATGGGAGGAACCATGTGACCGGCCCATGACCTGAAAAGCTTGGGCACCCCTGCTTTAAGGGCTTTGTAGGCCAAAGCCAATCCAAACACCTTGAATGGATTTATGAAGCAAATTGGAAGCCAGTGCAATTAGCTCAGGGCCAACATTCTGTGGTCTCTGAAGCACATATTAGACAGCAGGCTGCATAAAATTACTGCAAGAGGTGTTTTGGAGGTGTGAACTGCAGTGTCACCAGTATGTGATGAAACCCAGTCAGGCCTCTCCAGCAAAACCATCAGCCCCTTGTTCTATGGGCAATTTGAGACTGTACAGCTTTGCAGGGCCATACAAGCTGTTTCTATCTCATGGGAAGTCACAGCAGGGAATTGAACTCCCAATATCTATCCAGCCAAATATAGCACCGCAATCTGTTCACCAAGATGACGATTTCTGGAATCATACTCCAAAATAAAGATGTTTCCCATATCTGTTATTGATTTACCAGTACCACACAGGACAGCAGCAGAAAAGACATGTAGGAAATATATAAATGGCTTCTGGAGGAGGCAATGAACACGGGGTAGCTTTATCCCCATGTAAGAGATATTGATGGGATACTTTACTTTTCTTAATTTATTAGTCATTAAACTGATTTTGTCTTTCTTTTAAGCTTTTCAGAGGCGACACTATACAGATACTCTAGAAAAACCCTTTGTTCCTCAAGGACTTGGCAATGTTACAGATAAGTCCAGCCATGAGAACATAATATCCCGCTTGCAAAAGTTTATGTGTAAATCAACACAAATCAACTTAACAGGTGAGATGGATATTTCCCCTCAGTAACAAAGGGAAGGAATTCCTTTGGCATTTCAGACAGTTTATATTCTCATGTACCTTTAGGATCCTATTGGATCTCGCAGTTCTTGAGAAGGCACATGTAAATAGCACTGAAGCTTCCATCATAAGTATCAGGCATGTCCACCGTACGGCTGGTTACAGGCTTCCTTGTCAAATTATTTATGGGGAACTTAGTTCCGGTACAAGACCACATGGAGCTCCTTTGAAGCGTTATAAGGACCAGCTGCAAGAAACCATGAAGGTGTCAGGTATAAACCCACAAACCTGGGAGGCAGTGGTCATAGATCACCCACTTTGGTGCCAAACCATCTCTACTGCTACCGATCACTTCAAAGGAGAATGCTGCAGACATGAAGAGGCTAAGCGACAAGCACGGAAGCTTTGTCAAATTCAACTATGTCTTCCACCATCTATTCAGTGTACTATGTGTGGTCACATGTTTCATGCCAGGATTGGTTTATTGAGTCACCAGAGACAGATCAATCAACTGAGAAAATGACTTCCAGGAAAAATGTATGCTCGGATACGAGTAGCAGCCAATGATATTCTCATGTACCGTTAGGGCTCTATTGGACCTGAAATTAAATAAAGGGGGGGGGGAGAGTTTAAAGGTTCTGCAAAAGATTGTTATCAACAGATATTAGCAGTATTTTATTTTATTTTATTTTATTTAAACATTTATAGTAAATCTGGCCAGGTTATCCTGCTATGGTAATAGAGTAAACCCTACTGCCAGCGACTCAACACTGAGTGTCAGGCAGTGGTTAACTAATCTGACAAACTTGAGGACTCATGGTTTGGGTGCCAAAGTCCACAGAGAAGGGTGATGGTCCCCAAGTGGATTAAATCCCACTTGACTCCATCTTGATGGAGGGCAGCAGCTTCATCAATACTGGCTTGGGGCTGATAAGGACTTTGTATGCCAAAAGAGCTCAGGATCAGGAAGTGACTCTTGGAACTAGATCAGTGGTAGTATGGATGTCATGCTACAATGCGAAAGGAAGATGAAAAGCCACTGCATTATATTCACCTCTCTTCATGGCTGATTGCCATGATGATTACCAATATTCATATTTGGATACAGCAGAACAAGAAAAAGAAGAAGCATTTATAGCACATCCTATACCACAGGATCTCAGGGTGGGCTACAAAGCTGTTTAAAATAATTTAAAATCATAGGTTACAAATTGTGTGAGTCAATGTGGAATTTCCCACCTTGTGATGACTTAAGACCCCTGCTTGATATTCAGTCCTTTGCCAATGAAGATTAGTTTAGAAGCAATGATAGGTGGGTGCACATTATAAACCTCACATTATAGATAACAGTATTGCCCTTGCTTGAAAGCCAGCTATATCCAACTCAAGGGTTCAGTGCTCATCTCTGTTTATAGCCAAAGAACCAATGCTGTCTGCATTTGCAGATATTTCCATGGACATGTGGCAGGCATGTCTTGACATCAGAGTGCACAGAATGCTGATTACCTTCCCACTGAAGTGGTCCCTATTTATCTACTTGCAATTTCTTGCTTTCGAACTGATAGGTTGGCAGGAGTTGGGACAGAGATGGGAGCTCACTCCATCAGTACCCAGGAATCGAACTCTGACCTTCCAGTGGTTGAGTTCAGCATCTTAACCACTTGAGCCACCACAGTCCCTATAGATAACAAGACAGATGCAAATTCTGTGAGTCAATGCAGCATTTCTTATCTAGATGTATCTCAAGGCTCTAATATGATGTCCAGTTCTTTTCCAATGATGCTTTGTTCTTTCTTGGAAGGTTGTTAAGAAAAACAGGCAGTGATTAGTTGGGAAAGAACCTGGGTTGAGAAAAATAACAGCAGGCAATAGCAATCCGTAGGATTTTACATTTAGTAATGGCTTGAGAACCCTTGACTAATATTTAGTCCATTGAGCTGGGTATCAAGCATGTGTACATATATATTTTGTCTCTGCTGTCTCCCTCTGGGTCCTTGTTCTATAATGTTTCATCTCCATGACTGCAGTTTTTAAATCCTGTGAAGTTTATCCGAGTGAACAGAAATGATTTGAACCAGTTTTCTGAGTACACTAGAACATCGGATAACATTATGACTTGGTTCCACAAGTCATGACGTTATCTGATTTTTAGCATTGTCCGATGCATGCATCGAACAATGCTTTAAAAAATCCCTGATGTCAGGGACAAACCGCGCGGTTTATCCCTGAAGTCAAACTGACCCTAGGCTAGCAATTGCTAGCCTAGGGTCAGCTTGACTTTGGGGACAAACTGTGCGGTTTGTCCCTGAAGTAATTGCTGCGCTGGATCGAACACAGCCTGGGCGGTCTGCAGAAGAAGAGGCTTCGGACACAGCCCAGATGGGATTTGAAAGAAGCCTAGCGAGCACTAAGAGTCCAGTAGCGTGGGGAGAAGAGGTGCCCACTGGCGTGCCTTGTCATGCGCGAGCGGGCACCTCTTCTCCAGACACTACTGGACCCTTAGTGAGCACTAAGAGTCCAGTAGGGTTGGGAGAAAAGGCTCCCGCTCCCGCGCCTTTCCCCCGACCCTACTGCACTCTTAGGGATTGCTTTGGGTAGTGGTGGTGGTGGATTGTGTCCAATCCCCCCCCCCCCGCAGCAATGGATCACTAGGGGTGTGTGGATTGGGTAGATGTTCTACCCAATCCATCATCCCCCAGACAATTGCCTCGGATAACGCTAAAGGATCGTTATCCAGAATCGTCATCCAATGCAAGTTTTTTCCAAAAAACTTGCATTGTTATCCGATTCTAGCATTATCCGATGCAATCGTTATCCTAGGTATTACTATATTAAGATTCCTGATGTCTAATTCATTAAAATAATTCTTTTGTACAGAGATTGGCTTGTTTGCTCTATGTAAAGTGCAGATGGACAATGTTTGTAATTTTATATAAGTGTTTATTATGTTAACATTTTATTTATACCAAATGTCACTCTTTGCCATTACTGTTATGTGTGCCCTGGGGCTACACTGAAGTTTATCTACAAGGTGCTGAAAAGTGTCAGTGGCAAACACATAGCATTAAAATCTGCAAATGCCTAGGGAAAACACTGCTATGGTTCAAGTCCACAGGGACCCACATTTCCATGCTTTTCTCTCTAGAGAACCTTGGCTGCAAACTATGCCCTGAACATTGGCTTCGTCATGAGAACAAGTGTTACTGGATCTCTAAAGTACACGGAACCTGGGAAAGGAGCCAGGAAGACTGTAGAGCAAAAGGCTCTCGAATGCTGGTGATACAGAAACAGGAAGAAGTGGTAAGTCTAACCAGTTGATATTCTTTACAGCAACAGAGCAAAAAGTTAAGTCTGTTGGAAGATGATTGTGCAAAAAACTTGTCAAATGGAGAAGGTGGCAGATACATACACATTCTTCTTCTGTGTCTAGGCCAGACATGAAATTGGAAAATGAAGGCACTTACTGATGATTTCTGAGGTGGCTCAAGTGGTTAAGATGCTGAACTCGCTGACTGGAAGGTTGGAGTTTGATTTCTGGGTACTGCATGACGGAGTGAGCTCCTGCCTCTGTCCCAGCTCCTGCCAACCTAGCAGTTCGAAGGCAAGAAATTGCAAGTAGATAAATAGGGACCACTTCAGTGGGAAGGTAATCAGCGTTCTATGCCCTCTGATGCGAAGGCATGCCTGCCACATGTCCACAGAAATGTCTGTAGATGCAGCCAGTGCTGGCTCTTTGGCTATAAACCAAGATGAGCACTCAACCCTAGAGTTGGATACAACTGATTTTTGAGCAAGGGCCACCTTTACCTTTACCTTACTGATTATTTCATCCTGCAGTTGACAAATACTCTAAGACATGTACATTAAATGCCTCCCTCTCCCCTCCTTCAGAATGACTCCTTTATGAAGCATACATTGATACTAGGCTTTACTTCTATAGTATTGCCATGATCCAGCCTCTGGTAGGACAGGGCCAAGAAGAAAAATGGCCATTAATGGGCAACAGTATTGTGAGGTCCCAAAGGAGGAAAAAAGCATTTTAAATAAAATAAAAACAACGAAGAAGCCTGGGGTAGTTCTTGTACAAGCCTGCTTAAATGCCATCTTGTCATTAGACCTTTATTTTGCATGGTTGCATGAGTTACATTTGAGATAAGAACTTATGGTGACAAGATAAAAATAGACAATCCCAGCAAGTAAAAGCATTCCTGTTGTTGGACACTGCTCCTATCTTTTATCTAAACTATTTTTTCCTAAGTGGCTCACATCAATATAAATGTAATTTTGTTTTACTGCACAACATCTTGGGGACATGAAAGGAGCCTGATTTGGGCATCCCCTGAGTGGAGTTTCTCCAGTAAAAATCCTTTCAATCAAGAGTCATTTCTGACACAAAATTTATTTATTTACTTCTGTATAGTAGTTCTTCTGAATGAGAAAGCTGGGTTTATGTTTCACTGACCTATTTAGGGCAAGGAGATTACAATTGGCTCAAGTCCAGTGGTTCCCAACAAGGGGTACACAGCCCACTAGTGGACTTCAATTCCCAGAAGCCTAAGTCAGTACATTGGCTGATCAGTGCTTTGGGGAAATGACTTAGGCTTCTGGGAATTGAAGTCCAAAAACCAGCATTTGGGAAACACTGCACTAGTCTAACTACAATGTTCAGAAGTAGCTGAGCAAGTTGTTGCAAATTGCAATAGCAATAGTAAATACATTTATATACTGCCCCATAGAGTTTAGTGTGCTCTCTGGGCAGTTCACAAGGTAATTAGCATTTTGCCCCCAACATGCTGGGTATCCATTTTTCCAACTTCAGAAAGATGTAAGGCTGAGTCTACCTTGATCCCTGCCAGGATCAAATTTACACCAGCAGTTTGGACTACAATACAGCAGTTTAACCACTGCACCACCAGGGCTCTTGCAAATGATTCTTGTTGTAATGCAAGGTATCTGATAGCACTTAAGAGTCTTCAATGGACAGTTAAGAGCCATTAGCTTCATATCTCTGGACTGTCCACAAGATGATCACCTGTTCTTCCAGATTTGCCACTGCTGAGCTTCGTAATAACTTAAAAATAATAATAACTTGAACAAAGCATCTTATTACCTGCAGGCTTTCATCCAGAATATTAACGAAGAAATGCAGCTGCTGTGGATTGGCCTGAAGACTACATTCCCCGCCAGAAAATGGATCTGGGAAGATGGCTCCCTCTTTGATGACAACCAGTGAGTACTTTCCCCTAGAATCCTGCAAACTCAGAGGCAGGGATAAGAAAGCTATTGACAGCCATTCAGTTCTCTGCTGTTGTCCTAGAATGGACCTCGGCATGGACATAAATGCCACAGCTACACATATGACATAATGAACAGGGTGTTCATAGTGACATCAGTTTTTGCATGCAACACTGCCTTGGTGAGGTTTTTTACGGTGCACATTGGCACAATATTTAAGCTGCATCATAGCTTCTGTTGCTGTGAAGGTAACAGCTACTCTAGGTCCTGCTTTAGTGCAAGCAATCATATTAGAGCCCTGTTGGTACAGTGATTAAACTGCTGTACTGCAGCCAAAAGGTTGTGAGTTCAATCCTGACCAGGACTCAAGATTGACTCAATCTTACATCCTTCTGCGGTTGGTAAAATAGGTACCCAGCATGTTGGGGCAAAAGGCTAATTAATGTGTGAACCACCCAGAGTGCACTAAGCACTATGGGTGGCATATAAGTGTAATTACTATTGCTGCTATTGCTATTAAACCAGGACATATGAGATTAGTGCTCGCCTGTTTTCGGATAAGCCGTATTGAAAAATTTACTGTGGGTTACCTGATGCATGTAGCTTCTGCCTAAGTCAAAGCCTGTGGACAAATGCCTTCTTACCAAGGAGATACACAAGAAAATCAACACTGCATCTGAAGGAATTGTAGTTTAGTAAATTTAATTATCTGAATAAGTCCTTCAGTTACCATACTAAAATATAGCTTGTGTTGCATTGGGAAGCATATTGAGATGAATATAAAGAAAATGAAGGTCTAAAAAATTCTACTAAGAGAAAAATGAAGTTAAAGAAGTACTTGTTCAGCTTTTGATAAATGCAAGAATTTCTCCTTTTGTTGTTACAGATCAAAAGAATTAGGCCCAGCTGAAACAAACAACTGTGGTATGCTGAATGGCAACAAAGTTATTGCAGAAACCTGCAGCACAGTGACCTCATGGATCTGTGAGACAAAAGCTTTTGATATAAGTAGTAATTAGGACGGAAGTTCTATTTTCAATGGTTTTATTCAGAATTCAGTGATGGAATTTTGTATAAAAGTTTTAACTTTTGGGGGTAAATTGCCTTAAGTTAAGAAAACCCTTTAGGCGTTATCTGTTGTATGCTATATAGCATGATACTACATGCCAATAAATAATTCTTAAGAAAATTTCTTAACTGGAATCCATAATTTGTCTCATTGAGATTTTCTCTCTTCCCACCTATATACACACACTTGCTGAATTCCTATGGTAATGGTTGTAAGGATAAGGCCCACACTTATCCCACTATCATAGGCAGGTTCGCACCAGTTTGCCAGAACTGGTAGCAGAAATTCTGGCTGGCCCCGCCCATCAAAGTTTTAGTAATCCTAATTTGGGTGCAACACAGGGCTTCCCCCTGGTCATGGCCACCATACCACACCCACAGAGTAGGTAGTAATTCTTTTTGGAATCCCACCACTGGTCATAGTACTCATTTCACCTTCCAGAGACCTGTACCCCTTCCAGAAGCCCACACCAACCACTGTGCTGCTTCAAAGTACCTGTGGTCCTGCTCTAGGCTAGAGAAATCTATGACAGGTTTCAGTCACTCAATATAACTCAATGGTAGCATTACCAATAAAGGAACTTGATTTTCTCCCACCAGCTTAAGCTCTATAAGGGGAAAAAATACAACTTCTTTTGGTTACAATCATGTTTATTTAGAAGAACAAATAGAAAAGTTCAGGATCAGGCACAAAAGAGCAAAAAGGAACAGTTCATCAGACTTTCACAATAAGAAGGCTTGGATATTACTCATTTCCAATTTCAATCCCCCTCCCCCCAAATGTAAATACAGTAAAACCTCGGATAACGCTAAAACTTGGTTCCACAAGTCTTGGTGTTATCCGATTTTTAGTGTTGTCCGATGCATGTTAAAATCCTATGGGATGGATCGGATAACGTTAAAGTTCCATAGAGATACATTGTAACCGCACAGGCTTTAGCGGTTGTTATCTGATCCATCCCATAGGACCTTAACGCTATTCGATCCAATTCTCCTCCCCAGATTACTTAACGTTATGTGATTTTAGCGTTATCTGAGGTAAACGTTATCCGAGGTATTACTGTATTTTGAAAGGGATCCCGATACAAGGCATTGGGATCACAGTACGGGGATGCCTGTGAGCCAGCATTTGGTGTAACAAGCAGGCAAATTATTGGGAGCTGACAATTCTGTGGCAAGTAACTATTGCTTCAAAGCACAGGTTTGTGGGTGTGATCTAAAAATTGAGGCATGGCATCATCACAAAGGATTTAGAACAGTGTTTCCCAGCCTTTGGTTCTTGGACTTCAATTCCCAGTAGTCTAAGTCAGTACACTGATGGATCAGTGGTTTCGGGAACTGAAGTCCAAGGACCCAAGGTTGGGAAACACTGATTTATTGCTACAAACCAAATGAAAGATGGTCACCAAATCAGTGTTAGAATATGCTGTATGTCTTGAGATCATGTCCAAAAATCTGAACCACTCCAAAGAAGGTCAGCTTTGCAGCAGCATAAATCAGCGGTGCATTGAAGTAAACTGAGACAATGTAGAAACTTTTTTTTAACCCAGAATTCCTTCAAACCTTTTCCTCAATTTCCACCTTAACAAAGGAAGCCTTGTGTGTAGAGCAGAAATTTTGGCTAGGAGTCCAATTTAGTTTTTCCTTTGAGAGGTAGTAGCACTTTCCTTCATAACCAATCCAATGATGTGGGCAACCAGATCAAGGGCTACCTGATTAATTTTTTGCCTAGAAAAACTGAAAAGAAAGGGAATTAGATAAAATCTTATCCAATCATTTTCTCAAATGGCATAATTTGCCTATAAAAACCATGATTGTGGAAGTATACACAGTTGCTAAGTTTAGGTTGTTGCTTCAAATTCATCAATTAACCAAGAGAAAGAGAACAGGCTTTAGTTTAGTCTGTTACACCCTCTTTATATTTACTTCTGATAATGGGAGAAAAGATCAACAACAACAAACACAACAATAATAAAAATAAACAATACAATATAATAAGAAGGACCTTCTTCCTCCCGATACTAATTTCAGCAACCAGGGTCATTCAAAACTGCATTTTCAGCTAGTTAAAGCTTCCAGATTGTGTTACAGTAATCCAAGTGGGGTGTCACTAAATCATGTGTCAGTGCAGCCAGATCAGGCATCTGAAGGAACAGGTGCAGCTGGCACACCAGTTTTAACTGTGCAGAAGTACTCCTGCCCGCCACCACTGAAACCTGAGCATCTAGACTCAGGGTTGAGCCCATGAGTACACAAAAACCATAGACTTAAGTTTTGAGGAGGAGTGTTACCCCATCTAGCACAGTTCCCTCACCTGCCTTCTGATTAACCAGGACCACCTCTGTCTTGCCTGGATTAAGTTTCAGTTTCTTTGCCGCTGCAGCTGCCACGGAATACAGTTCAAGCAAACTCTAGCTCATGTTCAGTCAGGTTCACTCTGAGTTTTCTGCCATTGTTGCTCTAGTCTCCATCCTACTTGTTTCACTGCTGCCAGCTCCACCCACAGTGTGGTAGTAAAAAATTTGGCTGCCCACCACTGGGTAAAGGTAAAGGTTTCCCTTGCTTGAAAGCGAGTAGTATCCGACTCTAGGGTTCAGTGCTCATCTCTGTTTCAAAGCCAAAGAGCCAGCACTGTCTGCTTCTGTAGACATTTCTGTGGTCAAGTGGCAGGCATGACTAGACACCGGAGCACACGGAACAGTTTCCTTCCCACCGAAGTGTTCCCTATTTATCTACTTGCAATTTCTTGCTTTCAAAATGCTAGGTTGGCAGGAGCTGGGACAAAGATGGTAGGATATACTGTAGTGCAGTGATTCTCAAACTATGACCTGTGGGCCGAATCTGGTCTTCAGTAACTGGTGTAGCATGGGGGGCCAAGGCACGGCCCGCCCCAGGCGGCACTTTGTGGCGGGCACTGCTGCTGCCACCCTGGACTTCATGGCAACTGGGGTGGGAAGTCTGCTGTGGAGATGGGCGCCAGGACCCTCCACCACTGCCACCACTGGTGCCCTGGCCGCTGGCCCCCACCCTGTGCTGGAGGGCACCGGGAGGGTGTAGGCCTGATGGCACGGTGGGAACCAGGGGGGGTGCTTTTTCCTCCTCTGCTGCCTTCATCCTCCTCTTCTTCAGGCTTCCTCTTCCTTATGGACAGCTCATGGTGCCGGGCAGTGCTGCGCAGGGCCTGGGGCTGCCCTTGGTCCCGGGTCGAGACCCAGAGGCTGAGGTGGCATGGCACAAGCCCAGCAAAGAGCCCACCATTGGCACCCCAGGTGCGCAGCCGCCCCACGTCTGAGCCCGGCGGCAGCAGCTCCACCTTAGCATATTGAATAATTGAACAGTAGAATGAAGGCAGACTCTTCTTGCCACCCCCTCTGGATTTGCTTTAAGTCCCAGAATTAAACTGATCATATCCTGCTCTTCACCTCAGCATTTATGTTTGAAGAAGTTGCTTTCATGGTTGCTGTACTTGTTTACTTGTGAAAGCAATGTGAAAGCATAGAATTATTACTTACATGGATATATTGCCTATAAAACCCCATAGAAGAGGCAAAAGGAAAGCAAAATAAATACCTCATTTGAAAGCATCATATACAGAGAAAGAGGATCTGTGATGACCAAGATCAGCAGCAAAATGAGAGTAGGACATGTGCAGATGCACATATTAGTCCTGGCCCCAGTGCAGCGTCCTCAGCTATCTCATGGATCATTATGTATGAAGCATAACAAGGTCTTGAACAGATGTTATTTAAGTTAAGTGCATTTTGCCGAACATGGTCACAGAGCTCCTGCAATCAGCAACTCTTCCTTAGCTAGGTTTGGACTTGCAGGAGCCCACAAGAAGCACATTCAACAGAACAGCAGACAGGTTGCTTTGCGCAACCCTTGGAAATGATTCTGGAACAACAGGGTGGGGCAAACTATGTAACTTCTTTCCATTCACCCATTAGACAAGATAACCAGGGTAAGACCTGGATGGAGAGCACACCTGTTGCTGATTCTACCCTCTCATTTGGTTTTGATATGCTTTTAATTCAAAGTAGAAGAGCCCAGGTGACGCAGTGGTTAAACAGTGGTTATATTGCAGCCAAAAGGTTGTAAGTTCGATCCTGACCAGGTATCAAAGTTGACTCAGTTTTCCATCCTTCCAAGGTTGGTAAAATGAGTACCCAGCATGTTGGGGGCAAGATACTAATTAACCTGTGAACCACCCAGAGAGTGCACTAAGCACAATGGAGTGGTATAGAAGTGTAAATGGTACTGCTATAAAGAGAAGTAGATCACATTACCTGTGAATTGGGGTTTGGAAGCCAAATGGCTGGAGCTAGAGGGATGAATATACAAATGTGTATTACTATGACAATAACAGAAGCAAGAAATGAGAAAGTTCACCTATCCAGGCAATGACCAAGATGACTGCACCTAAGATGGCTATGGCAATCACGAGAAGAAGTGGGATTCTTCTAGAAATGGGTCCCCACTCAAGGGATTGATGGTATCATGCATAGAGAGAAAGAATGGGAATATATCTGTGCAACATGTTGCGTAAATTTGTTATATTATCTACTGGGCTGGTTGCTAAGCAGCTTGTTAGAGGTGCTCTTAGTGGATCAGCATCCATTATTAACACACTGATGTTCATGTAATTCCAAAACAATGTGTGCACTTAAAAAAAAGTTCAGAAATTATCCCTTAAATTGTCTGCTCCCAGAGAAGCAATTGCTACAACCTCCAAGAGAGCCCTAAAGCTAGAGCAGTTGAATGTATTTCCAGTAATCACATGATTATTATTTTGGAGAAGCATCCTGGAGTGCTGTGAGGCTGTGCCCTGGCTGCCAGAAGATTCCTCCAGCAAGCATGAATTTAAGCTCCCTGAATCAGCAAATAGTGAACAGCTGGAGAGAGAGAAAAATGAGAGGAAAATTCCCTCCACTATTTTTGCTGACAGCAGTTTGTTCTCTGACATTCTCCCTCACCCTCTCAACAAAAAAGAAAAAACAAAACAAGAAATGATTCATTCAACTCTGTAATTGCTAGTTCTAGAGAATTATCTGGAAAGTTCATTTTCATGTCAGAGATTACTCTGGGTTGAAAGGATTTTTGCAGGGGATGCCCAAATGAGAAATGAGGCTCCTTTCATGTGCCCCATAATGCAGCTCTCTGGAATCCGACCTGTATTTCCGGCCTTAACCACTATGCCACTGGGGGAGCTACTTTGGAGACTGAAAGCACTGGGTTCAATTCCCCAAGAGCTGCATGATGGGGGACATGAAAAGAGCCTCATTTGGGCATCCCCTGCAAAAATCCTTAAACCCAGAGGAATCTCTGACACAAAAACACACATCTGGAAAGTCCCCTTCCCACTGTATACAATTCTCAAATCAAACAGCTAGGCCATAGAGGAAATGAAGGATTAGTAGTTACCCTAGTGCTGCACTACAGATCTTGGGGACATGAAAGGAGCATCATTCGGACACCCCCCCGAGTGGAGTTTCTCTAGCAAAAATCCTTTCAACCCAGAATAATTTCTGACAAGAAATTTATTATTAGTAGTCACCAATGCAGAAGTTCAATATAAAAAGATAACATGTTATTAGATTATGTTAAAGCTTATATAGTAACTGCAGAAATGGATTTAGACTGAGTCAAGGAATATCACCCTTCGCAGTAACATCTGGAGTGAGGCAGGGATGCGTACTATCGCCATCACTGTATTCTTTATCACCTATAGACAGCATAAGCAAAAAAGATAAGCCCATGAATGGAAACAATATCAATATTTTTTTTGTTGTTTTCCACCTGTATTTCTTGTTGGAGTTGTTTGGAATTGTGCCTTTAGAATTTCCATTTTTAAAATCTCCCACCTGTCTTGGGCTCCTTTTCCTTTTAGGATCTCCTGCCTTGGGAATTTACAAAGATTGCTCTCAGATTATTAAAACTGGATTTCCTTACAATTCTATGAGAGTATATTAACTCTTATGAAACCTCATGTCATGTCACATAAAAACTTTGGCATGAGAACTATCAAATAGCAAAATATATGATGTATATGTAAGTCATATACTGTAATATCAAAAGTCACATTGTAAAAATATGTCCCACTCCACTAGCAGAGTTATCCTTCTCAAAACATAAATTGTGTTGGAGTTGTTGATAGAACATGATGCAGATCATGTTTCACTTTGTGTGTTGAATACATCAGGCTTGTAACAAATCCAGTGTAGTTCTGTAGTGCACTTTGAACCAATGGCATTGCCTTGGTTATTTAAATAAGCACAGTCTCCTTCTCCAGTCACTTCTGAATTGCTGTAAGAAAAAAACAAAGAAAGCCAGTCAAGCAAGGGATGGTGGTTTCCTAACTCCCTGGGGAAATGAAGTTGGTAAAGTATCCAGTCATTTGCAAAGGAAAGAGCACAACCCAGGTGACATCAAAATTGTTCAACCTAATCACACAGCTCTTCTGAGGTTTACTCAGTGAAGAACAGCCTGGATTAATGTTATCTTAAACCCAGATTGTGGGTTTTTAGAGAAAGATTCCAGTTTGAAAGCAAAAAATTGCAAGTAGATAAATAGGGACCACTTCAGTGGGAAGGTAAACAGTGTTCAGTGCACTCTGGTGTTGAGTCATGCTTGCAACATATCCATGGAAACATCTACAGACGCAGACAGTGCTGGCTCTTTGGCTATAAACAGAGATGAGCACTGAACTCTAGAGTCAGATATGACTGGCTTTCAAGCAAAGGCGACCTTTACCTTTACCTTACATGTTATAATTGTACTGTGATTTATTTATTATTGTTGTTTTGTATTTCATCATGTTGTAATATGTATATTTCTTGATATGATATGTATAATGTGAATTAGATGCTGTATTGTTTCCGTGAGCCGACCAGTCGCATTTTAGAGTGGGTGGCATACAAATCCAAATATAACAAATAAACAAACAAACAACACTATGACAGAGAATCATCTTCTGCTCTCATTCTATGAATCATGTGGAAAGGGTTAAAGTGGCTATTTGAAATATAATTATACTATTCCCTTCCCCAACAATGCTCAGTTGTTATCCAATAACATTCAGAGTGCCCCAAGATGCATTGTGCAAAATTGAATCAAATGCCTACAAATGTTTTCCTTATTGTGGCCAGTTCTCTAATGGCAAAGTGGATTGCGCAACAGACTAAGACTCAGGAGACTTGGTTCAAATCCCTGCTTGGAGAGAGGAACTCACCAGGCAGTGGCAATCGTAACCCATTCCTTAAATATCTCATATAACTTGCTTAAGTCTACTGTAATGCAAATGTGACTTAACAGTACTGTA
The DNA here is from genome assembly GCA_030440675.1 of Furcifer pardalis. Classification (NCBI taxonomy): domain Eukaryota; kingdom Metazoa; phylum Chordata; class Lepidosauria; order Squamata; family Chamaeleonidae; genus Furcifer; species Furcifer pardalis. The sequence continues at coordinate 156,733,221 of CP126893.1, forward strand.
TATAACAATAACCCTGCACTGAGCCCTGGTGGCACAGTGGTTAAACTGCTGTACTGCAGGCAAAACATTGTGAGTTTTATCCTGACAGAACACAAGGATGACTCAGCCTCCCATTCTTCCAAGGTCAGTAAAATGAGTGCTCAGCATGTTGGGGGCAAGCAAAGCAAAGCAATCACACCAATATACCACCTCACAGTGCTCAATGCACTCTCTAGTTGGTTCACAAGTTAATTAGCATTTTGCCCCCAACATACAGGGTATTCATTTTTACTGACCTCGGAAGGATGGAAGGCTGAGTCAGCCTTGAGCTCTGGTCAGAATCGAACTTCCAACCTTTTGGTTCAGGACAGCAGTTTACCCACTGTGCCACCAGGGTAAAATGCTAATGAACTTGTGAAGCACCTAGAGAGTACACTAAGCACTAAGGGGCAGTACAGTATATAACTGTGATTGCTATTGCTACACTGGGCTATATTACAATGGGTTCACTTTCATCTGGTACCAAAGACCACAGCATTGATCTGAAGAAGTGTGCTAAGATGTATGTAAAGTTATGGGAGATAATAATAATAATTTCATGTCAGAAATTATTCTGGGTTGAAAGGATCGTTGCTGGAGAAACTCTGCTCAGGTGGTGCCCGAAATAATTAGCCTTACAGGTGCTGTTTCTATTATAAATTCTTATTCCACACATCAATATGGCTAGCTTCTATCTTGTATGTATGTCAATTCTCTCAATAAGATGATACTAGCTACTTAAGTATGGTGTTATTCTGCTACATATAAAACAAAGATTGGTATTAGTACTGTATGTGTATAAAAGAGAAGTGGACTCACATTAACTTTTCTCCATTTGTCTGTATCCAGGACTGGCCTGGACCTTTTGAAATACCAAGCCAAACTGGGACTTTGCCATTATAACGCATCACAAAATTCTGTCATGATAACAAGGCATGGATGTTAGACAATAGGCTTGCAGCATACCCAGATCAGAAACATAGCAATTACAATCTATGTAGTGGGAGACCACTGCAAATCCCACCTCATGCCTCAATGTGGCACAGCGATGACCTTGGCTGCCCGACAGCTATGGTGGCAGGGGTGTATTTCCCTGACAGGTTCAACCATGCCATAAAGGTGTTGGCTAGCAGTCCAGAATGGTCCTCCATTCTGGAACTTCAGGTCAGGTAAATGGGACTCGGTACTTGGACATGCATGTTAGTGCATTGCTCTAACATGGTCATCTTTGACATGAGCCCAGCCAGCTGTGTCATCATATTTAAAATGGCTAAAAGAGCATTGAAAACAGGGAGTTCCCCATGTGCCATCGGACCCTGCTATGGTAGTGGTAGGACCTCCCGATGGTGAGAGGCTACTAAAATCTTGTGGAAGACGATGCTTCAATCTGCCACGTCAACCTGACGTGTGAAACATAGATCAACCAAGTAACCAAGTAAGCAGTGGGAGATGGTGAGTTCTCCAGTACAAGAGGCATTCAAGACCAGCATCTGTCAGATCTGCGTTGATTTGAATTTCTGGATTCAGCAGGCGCTGGAATCAATGGCCTTATTTCTCTCACACACATGCTCTCTGCTACATATGGTAAGCTACTCATTTATGATGCCAGGATATGCATCAAAACTGATGTTAAACAACTGGAAGAGTCTTATGTCACCTTTGTAGTGCAATAACATTGAGCGAAGTAGCCATGTTAGGCTGTAGCAGAAAATGTTGAAGTCTAATTATGGAATGCAAAACAACATTCTCTCTCTCTCTCTCTAATTTATATACTACCCATGCAACATACCCTTCCAACCACTGCTACATTTAGTGGGAACGAATGAGATTGCAGAAAATGAGCATTAACCTCTAAGCAGTGGTGGGCAGCAAAAATGTTCGCTACCACACAATGGGCAAAGCCTATGTTGTGGGTGGAGCCTACATTGTGGGTGGGGCCTAAATCATGGGCAGAATCTACATCACAGGTGGAGCCTACGTCATGGGCGATCTAGTCATGCCTGCCATATGACCATGTATACATCTGCAAACACAGGCAACACTGGCTCTTTGGCTGTAAATGGAGATGAGCACTGCACCCTAGAGTTGGATATGACTGGCTTTTGACCAAGGGAGACCTTGAACCACTTGCAGGGACAAAACCTGAAGCCAAATTTGAATACCAATCAGGGATATTCTGTTGTTAGGTAAAGGTTGCCCTTGCTCGAAAGCCAGTCATATCTGACTCTAGAGTTCAGTGCTCATCTCTGTTTATAGACAAAGAGCCAGTGGACTTGATCCACAAAAGCTCACATTTAAATACAGAAATTAGTCTTTAAGGTGCCACAACTTTTTTGTCTTTTTGTTTTGTTTACTCTCTGATATGCTTGCACAGAATAAAATTTTTTAAATGGTAGCTGTGTTAGTCTGGTCAGGGCAGGGAGGTGGGCGGGGCCACCCAATTTCACCACCACCCAGCCCGAAGGCTACCCAATTTTGCTACACACCACCACCACCGGGTGGGTGCGAACCTGTTACTGCCCACCATTGCCTAAATGGATCTCACCTGCCATTCTGGTTGAAATTGACAGGGCAACCTCAGAGCTGAACATCTGCCAGGAATGGTTCCAACCCCTCCAAGATCTTTAGAAGGGAGTCTCCTGGTACCTAGACAGTGGTGGGATTCAGCAGGTTCACCCCAGTTTGCCAGAACCGGTAGCAGAAATTCTGGCTGGCCCCTCTGCCCATCCAAGTTTTGAAATAACACAGGGCTTTTCCCCTGGCCATGCCCACCATGCCATGCCCACAGAGTAGGTAGTAAAAAAAATTGAATCCCACCACTGTACCTAGGCCTCCTCTGGTGCTATGTAGGTGTGTGTAAGTAGATTGTGAATGAAAAATAGGTTATCTGGAATAAATACCTCAAGAAAGACCCCAAACTAATCTAATGCTAGTTCATGAATAATAAAAGTTTATATGCATAAAAACAAACAAATAAAATTAAACCCTTCAGGGCTGCATTACATACATTTGTACGTAATAGGTGATCTGGACTTGAAATTAGCTCTTGCCCCAAGCAACATAGCAACACCAATGTAAATAACAAAGAATAATTATGTCTTACCTTTTCTCTGTTATGATGAAAAGTAAGCAATGAGGCATCGTGAGAAGTGCAAGAATTCTGGCTGAGGTGCCAATTCTGTTGTATTGTTGAAAAGTAGTAGCATTTTCCCTGATACCCAATCCAGTCATCTGGACAAGCTGGGCCAGAAGGCACAGGAGGGCAAGTGCATTGTTTTGTTTCTGGGGAAGGAAAACAACAACTGGAAAATTAGAGTTACTTACTTACTTGGTTACTTGGTTGATCTGTATTTCACATGTTTAGTTTGACATGGCGGATTGAAGCATTGTCTCCCACAAGATTTTAGCAGGCTCCTCTCATCAGGAGGTCCTACCACTATGGTAGCAGGGTCTGATGGCACACGGGAGGACTGAGGCCCATGTTTTTGGTGCTCCTTTAGCCATTTTAAATATGACAACACAGCTGGCTGGGCTCATGTCAAAGTTAGAGCAATGCACTGGACAGGTGCATTACCTGAGTGCCCAAGCCCACTTAGTTGACCTGCGGCTCCAGCAGTGATGGGATGTAACAGGTTCTCACCAGTGTGCCAGAACCGGTAGTAACTTTTTCCAGTGTCCCGGAGAACCGGTAGCAGCTTTTGGGGGGAACCACCTTCGGGGCTTACCTTTTCACTGGTTCCCCCACTGTGCATGCGCGCCAAGCACTTGGTTTGCATGCACACCTACAGTGCTTGGCACGTGTGCACAGCCTCCTTGCTGTCCTCCCAAGCGGGGAGGAGGAAGAGAAGCTGCTAGCCTGAAGCTCCCCAGGGTAAGTGACTCACCGTTGAATGTGGTGTGTCTGTGTGTATTTTAATGTGCATTTAATACCTTTACTACCACGTACTACCACAGTTCCTATAAAGGCCTGGTGGCCTGGCTTGGGGTTTTTAAGCAAAGTCTTGGAGTTCCCTCATCAATAAGCTACACCTGTGCTGTTCTAAGTGCTGTTCCAATTGGAGAACCCTTAAGGAGGTACAGCTGTTTTACATTTACATTAAGGCATATTATTATCCTAGAGAACTGGTTAGGCAAAGACTTAGTACTTAACTTCTTCAACTGTTGAAAAGTTGAAAAGTGCCAAAACGAAGCCATCTTAAGCTTTAGGCTCTGGTTTAAAAGCTCTGGTTGATTTGTGTTTGGGGGTGGGTGGGTGGGTGTATTTTAATGTATTTTTATTTATTTATTTTACATGTTTGTATTCTGGGTGGGTGGGTGGGTTGAGGGGTGTGTGTGTGTATGCGCGCACACTTATTTTAATTTTTTAATTATTATTTTGTATTTTTTTCTTTGGCCCCGTCCATGACCTCATGACCTCACGATGTTAGCTCCACCCACACTGTGATGACATCACGGTGGGGTAGTAAATATTTGACATCCCACCACTGGGCTCCAGAATGGAGAACCATTCTGGACCACTAGCTGACACCTTTGTGCCATGGTTGAACCTGCCAGGGGAATACACTCCTACCACTATAGCTGTTGGATGGCCAGGGTCACCCCTGCACCATGTTGAGGTGGTAGGTGGGAAAATTTGAGTAACATACACAAAAGAAGGAGCAAAACACTTTTTTTAAAAAAATGGGTACTCTTAAAGTGTTTCCATTTTGGGGATAACCAAAAAGGCACAAAAGGTGTGCCAAAGCACAGACTGTGCAAGCTTTTGTCATAACAGTTTTTGAGCATTGATCTGTTGAAAATTTAGGGAAAGGGTCTTTTGGAAAATTTAAAGCATTCTTTGGGGAGGAAGGTATAGAAATTACTGACTCCTTCCCATTTTGCTGAGTTGAAGGAAACAACCTCATTCTCAGCAAACCTATTTCTAAAAAGTAATAGCAGATGAAATTGGCAAATTGCTCACAAGACAATGAGCTATTAAAAGTTCATCAATTTTCAAAATTTTCACTGCTTTAGAGAGAGGTTGTGTTGAACTAGATTTCTGTCATTACTTTCCCATCTGTAGGTGAGTTCAGAGTCCCATTCTCCCACTCAAAAGACTAAACTGTTTAGTTATACCTGGTTGCAGCCTCTAGCCATCTGAAATCTTAGTCCACAAATACATTCTTAGTAGACAAGTAAAACCGATAAAAGTTTTGTTTACCCCCCGCCTCCGGTCATGTAATCATGCCAGCATGCTGCTTATTATTGTAGCTAATTCACCAAGTCCTTGGAGTTCAGCCAAAATAACAAAAACATACAAAAGAAGATTTCCTGGTTCTCTTATCTGGAATCCTATTCCATTAAAAAAGTATTAGCTAAAAGGATGTTTACTTAAATAGATATTTAACTGAATAGCTAAACAGCTTCACATTCTTCTTCCTCCATGTCAAGGCCAGATGTGAGAGCATTTTGTGAGAGCATTCTGCAGTTCCTTTTGCCCAACCTAGTGTGAGAAAGATTAGCCAGTACAACAAGGTTTCCATTGCTTGGGGTACACCCGGTTGTAGTTAAAAAATACGACAATTTATTTATTTATTTATTTTATTTGTTCTAACTTGTTATCCCGCCCCAATCGGGTAGTCCCAACTCTGGGCGGCTTACAAAACAGGTTTAAAAATACATAATTTAAAACCATCGTTATCAAAATTCACTTCACTATTAACAATTAGAAAATGTGGGTTAATACAATATTAAAAAAATTAGGCTAAGAAGAAATTGAACATTTTCAAATTACAAAATTACAGAAATTTTAAAAGAACAAGGGCAGGAGTAAGGAGGTAAGAACAGAGGGTGGCTGTCTCATCTGATCAGCCACCCAACATGAGATCCAGCATTCTTTGATCCCCAAGTTTGTCCTGCCACCAGCCAGGTTTTCAGGCCCTTCCGGAAGGGCAGGAGCTCTGTCTATTGTCGTAGCTCAATTGGCAGGAGGTTCCACAGGGCCGGGGCGGTCGCGGAGAAGGCCCTCCTCCTAGTGCTAGAGAAACGTGCCTCTCTAGCTGATGGAATTACAAGAGAGCCTCTCCGATCCGCCCTGGTGGGATGGACAGATGTTCTTGGGGTGACACGGTCTCTAAGGTATCCTGGCCCACTACCATATAGGGCTTTAAAGGTAATGACCAGCACCTTGAATTGCACCCGGAGACAGACTGGCAGCCAGTGCAGCTGCCGAAGCAGTGGTGAGGCATGAGCATAACGCCCGCACCCCATCACTACCCGAGCAGCCGCATTCTGGGCCAGCTGAAGTCTCCAAATGGTCACCAGGGGCAGCCCCATTTAGAGCACATTACAGTAATCAAGTCTGGAGGTGACCAGTGCATGTGTGACCGTGAGCAAGGAGTCCCGGTCTAGGAGAGGGCATAACTGGTATATCACACGAAGTTGTGCAAAAGCCCTCCTGGCCACGGCTGCCACCTGCTCTTCGAACAGTAGTCGTGAGTCCAGGAGGACCCCCAGATTATGCACCGGATCTGTTTGGGGCAGGACTGCCCCATCCAGAACCAAAGCTAGAAGCTCCCGGGATAACACAGGGCCCCTCACCCATAGCCACTCAGTCTTGCCGGGATTCAGTTGTAGCCCGTTTTCCCCCATCTTCAAGGAGGCTCTTTCTGTGTCCCCCTTCCCCATTGTGGCTGTGCTGAAACTAAGATATGAGCTAAATCATTATTATTTGGCTGCCAGTTGCAAAATATTTAGGATTACATTTTATATAAATGACTAGTTGTATTTAGGATCTGCTTTAGAATGACTCAGACCTGCAGTGGCTCAAGTGGTTAAGATACTGAATGGGAGGCGGAAGGTCAGCAGTTCAAAACCTGAGTAATGCATGACAGAAAGAGTGCCCGTCTCTGTCCCAGCTCCTGCCACCCTAGCAGTTCAAAAGCAAGAAATTGCAAATACTGTAGATTTAATAGGGACCACTTTAGTGGGAAGGTAAACAGCATTCCATGCACTTCAGTGTCTAGGCATGCCTGCCACATGTCCACAGAAACATCTGCAAATGCAGACAGTGCTGGCTCCTCAGCTACAAACAGAAATGAGCACTAAACCCTAGAGTTGGATATGACTGGCTTTTGAGCAAGGGTGACCTTTACCTTTACCTTAGAACAGGGATTCTCAACCTGCAGCCCACAGGTCAGATGCAGCCTATAGCACCATTTCATGTGGGCCCCCAATGCCTCCATTACCCCTGGAAGTGCCATGTGGTGGAGGAAGGGAAAAACAGAATGACACATTGCCAGAGCCAGCAAACACACTTCCCCTTTGAGGCTGAACTGCCTCCTCTCCCCTCAGTCATCCTACTGCACAGCAGTCAAGGCAGATTAAGTTATTCTGGCACCTAAAACAGATTCTCCACTACCACCCATCTCTTTTCCTAGCAATAGCCAACAAATAAAAAAGAGAGTAAGCTAAATAGCTGGCAGGTTGCTGACCTTTTCTGATTGCGCTGGACGCACCATGCACCTTACCAAACATTCCTCCTGGCCACAAGCCTAATCAGGGCCACACCTTATGCCACAACTCTGACTAGATCCAAAGACTGGGTGTGTCCCTTGTGTGATATATGTCATGACATGAGATCTTCTAAGACAAGCATCACAAACAATATAACTTACCTTTTAACTGGTAGTCTATAAAGAGGACGAAAATGGCAGCAACTGCAGCCACAATGGCAGCTGAACAAAATACTGCTTTTAACCATATTTGTTCTCTGTCCATTTTATTGTATACTAGACCAGAAGGAGAAAAGAGATGAAAGCAATTATTTCAGTCCAATAAACGAGATAAGTATATTTGCAATTCTTGCCATGGCAAAATACAAAAAATAAAATACAAAAATATTTTGCCAAGAGGGAGAAAGCATGACAATATTGTAGAATTTAAATCTCAAATTTGAGAGGTGTAGGTGAACTCTTTAAAGAAATCAGAAGGCTGTAATGTTAAGTATCAGTTTGGGGGTTAACGGAGTCCTATGGGCTACACTTAAGCCCCTGTGTGGTCTCCAGTTCACTCCAGATCCTCTAGCCCCCAATAATATGTTGGAAACCATCACTAGGGTACTTGTGGTCTGTGATCACCTCTCCCCTTGCCCCTCAAGGCTAGTTAAAGCAGTCAGTGAGGTAATGGTAGAATGAGTCACTCAGATCATAAACTTCTTTCTGTGGGAGGGCTGTTTGGCCCCCTCTCCCATCTGAAGGAGGTGATCATCTGGCCAGTTCAGAAGAAGCCTTGGTTAAGGGTCAACAACTTAACAGTTGGTTGTTAATATTTCATTCTCAAGCAAGATAGTTAAGAGGGTGGTGGCAGATTAGCTGTGGGTATCCCTGGAGAAAATGGGTCACCTCAATCCTTTCCAGTTGGGCTTCAGGCTGTTCCATGGCACTGAGACAGCACTGCTTGATGATCTCTTAATAGGATCTAACAGGGATAATGCTATCATGTTGGCATTCTCGAACCCTTTCACCACCCTTCAATACCATCAAACACAGTATGGCTGAAAACCTCTCTAGGTTGGGTGATACCATCTTATCACTTAGGGATCTGGGTGTCCTCCTGGACCCATCACTTGCTCTGCAGAGCAAGTATCAGCTGTGGCTTGCATTCTTCCAGGTTTAGTGGGTTGCTGAGCTTTGCTCATATCTTGATAGGAGATTCCTGACAATACTGATACAGGATATGCACTGTTGATATATCAAGTACTGCAACACTCTCTAAGTGGAGCTAGAAGCTGGTACAGAAGCTTCAACAGTGACCAGATTCATCACTGGAATGCCTCAATACAATCATATATCCCCTGTTCTGGCTCATGTCCCTCTGTTAGTCGATCCTCCTGGGCTGTACTACTCAGGGTGAGAGAAGCTAAAATAAGTGAGTTTTTTCAGTTGGGGTCCCTTTGCTGTGCAAAGACCTCTTTGTGGAAATTAATCAGGCCCCATTTGTTTAGGCATTTAGAAAGCTATTGAAAAACATTTTTTGTTCAGAGAAGGTTTTTTAAAGACATTGTTCCCCAGTAGAGGATTTATCTTCTTTTTATTTTATTTTTGTTTAATATTTTTGAAGTTAATTTGTTGTATTACTGCCATTTTTGCGTGTTCTGATTTGATGTTTGTATATTGTACAAGACCACAGAGAGTAGTGTTAACATAAAATGGACATGGATATAAATAAATGAACGAACAAGCAAATAAATTCTGCTTATTCTCAAAATAACAGCTTGTCTGGACATGGCATTTCCCTTGCCAAAGAGTCCTTAATTCACTAAATTGCTTTTCATCTTTGGAGTCAATTTTTAACTTTACCTCTGAGATAAAGTTGCCATTGATACCAAAAATTTTGAATAAAGCATCATAATTAATCACAGCGTTTATTAAATTACCACATGTCACAACATACACACACACAGACTCCATGAGATAGGGTGAAGGGGGAGAGAAATCAACAGAAACAGTGTTTTGTGCAGAATACAGGAGCCATGGAAATCATTATTGGAAAGGAAGGGGGGGGGGACAAGCAGAAAAGCTAAGAAAAAGTCTTGCGCAAACATAAACTGCCAGCGCAGGGCTGCAAGGGACAAGCGGACGTCCCATCTCTCATGTACGCAACAGAAAGGTTGTAAAAGGCTAATTAAAAATTAAATGTTGGTTTCTCCCATCAAGGATCCCTGGTTTGATTACCTAGCCGAAGAGACAAAAGAACTAAATTCTTTCTTTATTTTTGTACTTAAGAAACAGACAGGCAGTTACACTAATCCTTCCTGACCAGCAAAGCAGCTTTGCCCCAACTTGAGTGCAATCTTCGGCTGCAAAACGATGATTGGCTGAGGATCCTACTAGCCTACCTTTCATTGGAGAAGACGCACTGGCCGGTCCCGCCTTCCAGCAGCCTCTGTTTCATTCACAAAAGAACAAAAGCTCTTGTAATTGCCTGCCTATGCCTGTTGACACAATGTAAACTCTCTGTAACCGGTTTATCAGCAATAGCTGTAATCTGCTGTTTCTTTACATTCAAACCCCTTACCTCATACCCTGCTTTGTATTTTATGTTTACATGTAATTAAAATGTGTTAATTGCCCTACCTCCTTCCCAGTTTCAGTCCCCTCCCCCTGGCACGTAGAGTTAGTTTAGGAAAATAGATATAAGCCCTTTAGAGTGGGAGGTGGGTGTCTTTGGTTCACCAAATTTTGTGAACTGAGATCACGAGAGGGTTTTTCTTCAAAACGGTTGAGGGAAGGTAGCTATTTAGATTGTAGGCCTGGCCAGACTATAACCTTGAATAGCTTTCCTTTGCTTTTGCTCCCAATAAATCACTTTTGTTTTGATCGATTTACCTGTCTCGTTGTAAGTTCTTGGGATCTTCTGCACCTCAACCAGAGGACGTGCCTGGGCCCCAAAATTTTGGGTAACACCATAATTATCTCCCACAAAACTGGGACAGAAGTATACTTGGCAAATATGGGCGGGTTATCTACTAAATTGTCTTTTTTAAAGTAAACATCATACAATGAAAGCTATAAAACACTTTCACATTAAATATATCAACATATAAATGAATTTATTTGCAAAAGTTAATTCTTACTGTAAGATGATCTGTTGTACTTTTGAGAAGTCACGTCACAGTCAACTCTTAATGTCATCAATTCCAGGAAACACAGTGGTCACACTTATCAGGCAGTAGTATGAGGCTAGTATACTCCAACTCGAATGTGGCAGGAATTGCTCGTTTGATGGCGAGAGTTCTTAATGGTGTGTTATAATACACAATCAATAAGTTTTCAAAAACCAGGACTTTAACATTCTTTATTGAACTGGCCGGGACAATTTTTCCAACCTTGAATCTGGGATAATCCTGGTTTTCCAGGACGTATAGTAACCCTCCTCTGAGAAGAACTATAATTCAAAGCCATTGTACATTACCTTCTGGACAGGGGATTTCTATGATAAAAAAAGAAAGATTGACAACATTAATCAGTATTCCAAGGTCAACTTTGTTCTTATTTAGATCTGTAGGCAAGTCCCTGAGGGTGCTTTATTTATTTATTTATTTATTTATTTATTTATTTATATTTCAAATATATATGGCAGCACCCTCGACTCTTGGCGGCTCACAAAGATTATAAACACTAAAACTTGGGGATTTAAAAATACAAAGATTGAATTTAAAAACATTTAAAACCTAATGATTGCTATAAGATAAAAATTAAAATGGCCATCAATGGATAAGCCAGCGAAGGGGGGAGGAGCTATTGTGTCACAAGTGCCCCACACCTGCTTCGCCAGCCATTTTTTGAGGTCTTTCATGAAGGGCAGCAGCTCTGTCTGGAGACGTAATTCTGTTGGCAGGAGGTACCATATTGCCAGAGCAGACACTGAGAAGCCCCTCCTACTTGTGCCAGAGAGATGCGCCTCCCTGGCTGATGGAACTTTCAAGGTGCCTCTTCGGTTTGCTCTGGTTAGACGGGCAGATGTCCTAGAGATGATGCAGTCTCTTAAGTATCCTGGACCACTACCATGTAGGGCTTTAAAGCTCATCACCAGCACCTTGAATTGCACCTGAAGGCACACCGGAAACTAATGCATCTCCTGCAGCTGGGGTGAGGTGGGGCATAATGCCCACACCACATCACCATGCGGGCAGCTGCATTTTGGACCAGTTGCAGCCTCTGAATGGTAATCAAGGGCAGCCCCATGTAGAGCGCATTACAATCCAATCTGGAGGTGACCAGAGTGTGTGTAACCATGAGCAAGGAGTGACGGTCCAGGACCGGGCATAATTGGTGGATGACATGGAGTTGAACAAAAGCCCTCCTGGCCACGACTGCCACCTGCTCATTGAGCAGGAGTCATGAGTCCAGGAGGATCCCCAAATTACGCACTGGGTCTGTCTGAGGCAATAAAGCCCCATCCAGAACCAAATAACGTAGCTCCCGGGATAATGCAGGACCACTGACCCGTAGCCACCCAGTTTTGTCAGGATTCAGTTGTAGCCCATTGTCCCCCATCCAGACACCTGGCTAAGACATCAACTGTATCACTTGGGTCACCATGGGCTGAGATGTATAGTTGAGTACTGTATCATCTACGTATTGATGATACTTCACTCCATGGGAACAGATGATCTCACCCAGAGGTTTCATGTATACTACCTCAGATAACGACTGCATCATATAACGCTAAAATCGGATAACGATCTGTTAGTGTTATCTAATACAGTCGTTCGTAGCAGCAGGGTGGCTGGAAAGCTGAACGGGGTTCTCCGTTCAACTTCCCAGCCACCCTGCAGCTGCAGAGGCAGGGGTAGGGGTGGGGGCTGGAAAGCTGACTGGGGCTCCCCCGTCAACTTCCCCAGCCACCCAACAGCTGTGGAGGCAGGGGCAGGTGGCTAGGGAACCCGACTGGGAGTCCCTGTCAGCTTTCCCACCCATCCCGCAGCCATAGATCTGGTCACCCAACCTGCCCGGAGCCGGCAGGGGGTCAAAGAGCCCGAAATGGGTAAAGAAAACATCCAGGTTTTTTACCCATTTCAGGCTCTCTGACCCTCCTGCTGGCTCCAGGGTGGTGGTGGTGTCGGGGGACCTGATCAGCACTGTTTCCAAAGTTCCCCCACCTCCCTGGAGGCTGCAGAAAGCCAAAACATTGGGATTCAAATCAGGGCTTTTTTTTAATGTTGTGCAATCAATGCATCGCACAACGTTAAAAACTGGATAACAACGAGACTTATGGAACCAAGTCCCATCATTCCGAGGTACTAGTGTATGTTAAATAGGAGAGGTGAGAGCACCAAGCCCTGAGGCACCACATATTTGAGAGGCCTAGGGCTAGACTCCTTGCCTTCCAAGAACACTAACTGGGTCCAGCCCATCAGAAATGAGGAAAACCAGGACCACACAGTGCCCTGCATCCCCAATCCATGGAGCCGTACCAGAAGGATACCATGGTTGACGGTATCGAAAGCTGCTGAGAAGTCAAAAGCAAGGATGGACGGATTTCCTCCATCCCATTCATACCAGAGATCATCCAACAGTGCAACCAATGCAGTCTCTGTACCATATCTGGGTCTGAATCCTTGCTGAAAAGGGTCCAGATAATCCACATCATCCAGGACGCCCTGTAGCTTCGACCCAACCACCTGTCACCACCTTAGTCATATAGCCCACCTTTAAAAAAATAATCACACAGTAGACTGAAATTGCGCTCATCCCACATGCTAGCAAGGTGATGCTCAAGATAATACAGGATAGACTGCAGCAGCACGTGGAGAGAGAATTACCAGAAGTGCAGGCAGGGTTCAGAAGAGGCAGGGGGACTAGAGACCACATTGCCAACATATGTTGGATCATGGAAAAAACAAAGGAATATCAGAAACAAGTCTACTTCTGTTTCATTGACTGCACTAAGGCCTTTGACTGTGTGGACCACAACAAAATGTGGCAAGTAATTAAAGAGATGGGAATACCAGAACACCTTATATGTCTCATGAGAAACCTGTACATGAATCAAGAAGCAACAGTTAGGCCAGAATACAGAAGAACAGAGTGGTTTGGAATAGGAAAAGGTGTAAGACAAGGCTGCATTTTGTCACCCTGCTTATTCAACTTATGGTGGCCTCCATGACCACCTCAGGAACATCACAGAACTCTCTCTGCCTGCTGGAGAGGGGGAATGAGGGCCAGCTGTGTGGACCAGCTAGCTCAGCCATAAAGACCTTGCTGCTACTGCTATTGCTGCCTCCATGACCACCTCAGGAACATCACAGAACTCTCTTGCCTGCTGGAGAGGGGGAATGAGGGCCAACTGTGTGGACCAGCTAGCTCAGCCATAAAGACCTTGCTGCTACTGCTATTGCTGCCTCCATGACCACCTCAGGAACATCACAGAACTCTCTCTGCCTGCTGGAGAGGGGGAATGAGGGCCAGCTGTGTGGACCAGCTAGCTCAGCCATAAAGACCTTGCTGCTACTGCTATTGCTGCCTCCATGACCACCTCAGGAACATCACAGAACTCTCTCTGCCTGCTGGAGAGGGGGAATGAGGGCCAGCTGTGTGGACCAGCTAGCTCAGCCATAAAGACCTTGCTGCTACTGCTATTGCTGCCTCCATGACCACCTCAGGAACATCACAGAACTCTCTTGCCTGCTGGAGAGGGGGAATGAGGGCCAACTGTGTGGACCAGCTAGCTCAGCCATAAAGACCTTGCTGCTACTGCTATTGCTGCCTCCATGACCACCTCAGGAACATCACAGAACTCTCTCTGCCTGCTGGAGAGGGGGAATGAGGGCCAGCTGTGTGGACCAGCTAGCTCAGCCATAAAGACCTTGCTGCTACTGCTATTGCTGCCTCCATGACCACCTCAGGAACATCACAGAACTCTCTTTGCCTGCTGGAGAGGGGGAATGAGGGCCAGCTGTGTGGACCAGCTAGCTCAGCCATAAAGACCTTGCTGCTACTGCTATTGCTGCCTCCATGACCACCTCAGGAACATCACAGAACTCTCTCTGCCTGCTGGAGAGGGGGAATGAGGGCCAGCTGTGTGGACCAGCTAGCTCAGCCATAAAGACCTTGCTGTCTCTCTTGACTGTATTGTATTTTTACACTCTATTTTATTGTATTGTTTTTTTTTCTTTTATGTAAAATTTATTGTGTTATCTGTGCTGCATCTGTTGTTATATTTTTATATTATGCTGTATTTATATTTGAGATTGTGATACTGTATATGTTTGTGTTATGTGAGCCCCTCTGAGTCGCCTCGGTGAGGTGAGTAGAGGGGCATATAAATCTAATTTAATAATAATAATAATAATATACACAGAGCACATAATGCGCAATGCAGGGATGGAGGAATCACGATTTGGGATCAAAATTGCTGGGAGAAACATCAACAATTTGAGATATGGAGATGATACCACCCTAATGGCAGAAAGTGAGGAGGACTTTAAAAAGCTCCTGATTAGGTTGAAAGAAGAAAGTGAAAAAGCTGGCTTGAGACTCAATATAAAGAAAACCAAGATAATGACAACAGGCCCTATCAGTCCCTGGAAAATAGATGGGGAAGAAGTAGAAGCAGTGACAGATTTACTTTCTTAGAATCAAAGCTCACTGCAGATGGTGATTGCAGCCATGAAATAAAAAGGTGACTGATTCTTGGGAGGCAAGCGATGAGAAACCTGAGGAGAATAGTGAAAAGTAGACACATCACATTGCAAACAAAAATTCGTATAGTCAAAGCAATGGTATTTCCGGTGGTAATGTATGGTTGTGAGAGTTGGACCATTAGGAAAGCTGAGTGCAGAAGAATAGATGCCTTTGAGATGTGGTGCTGGAGGAGAGTTTTGAGAGTCCCCTGTACAGCGAGGAGAACAAATAGGTCAATCTTAGAACAAATCAAACCTGACTGCTCCTTAGAAGGTCAAAGAGTAAAGATGAAGCTAAAGTACTTTGGACATCCAATGAGAAGAGAGGATTCGCTTGAGAAGGCCTTGATGCTGGGAGGGGTGGAGGGCAGAAGAATGAGATGGCTGGATGGTGTTGTGGATGCAATGGGCACTGAGCTGAGCGAGTTGAGGAGGATGGTGGAGGACAGGAGTGCCTGGTGGACAGTGGTCCATGGGGTCGCAAAGGGTCAGAATCGACTGTGCGACTGAACAACAAAGACTGGAATGGATTGTTTGGAACCTCATTGTACAGTTCTATGTGGGTGGCAGGAATGACACCATCAACAGCAGCAAACTGCCACTCATTAATGATGTGCTTAGTGATTTAAGGATGCATATGACTTTGTTACATTGTATGCTAGCAACAAATCTGTGTTGTTGTGTATTTAACTTCTGCAGAGTGGTAGTGGCTGTGAAAGCTGGACACTAAAGAAAGCTGTCTGGAAAAAAGATGAGTTGTTTGAAATATGGTACTGGAGAAGAGCTCAGCAGATATCTTGGATGGCCAGAATAACAAACAAATGGGTCCCTAAGCAAAATCATATTTGTCCTCGTCAGCTGCTACTCGTATCTGAGTACTGTATACATTTTTCCCCTGGAAATCAGGAAGAATACCACTAGAGTGAATTTGTTTAAGGTGGATCCCAACTTGCTATGAAGTAACCCACACGCTGTGATCAAGGAGCCATCTCCTGTGGCATGTATGAAATGAGACATGCAGGATTTGACACCAGACTGCAATAGACTGCTGCTGCCTTGAGGATATTAAAAAGGTGTGCCCTCACTGCCAGTCCATCTGGCATGGCCTCTTCTGCCTCCAGGACCATTGGGAATCAGAATAGTGAAGTGGTTCCTCCTTTGCTCATTTTGCTGTTGGGTCCAATAGGATGGTTTCCAGTGGCATTTCCTCCACTTAGGAGAACCATTACCCCACCTAAAGGGGCTCATCGCCCATAGCCATTGGCCCCTTTAGGGAGTCAGGTTATTTACTGCTACCCAACACTCAGTCGCTGACTGTACAGTCTACTCCATTACTGTAATGGGATGTCCGGGCAGACACAAAGTAAGTTGAGGCTTACTGGACAAAGTAAGCCTGAACTATCTCTGGAGACAACATATGAAGCTGAGGCTGTCCTACTTTGGGCACATCATGAGAAACCAAGACTCCCTGGAAAAGACAATAATGTTGGGAAAGATGGATGGCAACAGGAAAAGAGGAAGGCGATACATGAGATGGATTGACTGATGGACTGAATGATACATGAGATGGCTTGAGTGTGCAATATCTGACCAAGGCTGTTGAAATCAAGACCTTTTGGAGATTGCTGGTCCATAGGGCAGGCACCATAGGGTAGAGATGACTTGATAGCAGGCAACAACAACAGAGTGGCAGCATTTGTTATTCTGCCTTGAGCAGTAAAATATTTGGGGCCAGTCCTGGCTGATATGTCTTCCCTCAAAAAGCTGTGGTAAAGGGAAATGAATCCGCAAGCAAATAGCCTGTGTTTTTTTAAACAGAGTTGCACTGTTTCTTCCTCTCATCAGCCATACAATTGAGCAAAACTCAGACTTCCAAGTTTGAATGATTTTTTTCCCTTCCCTCTCCTGACAGAGCTAACTGACCAGAAGCCTCCTTGCCCTTGCGAAGTACAGAGGAAAATACTGAGGCAAAACATATAGAGTGGTGATCAAGTTGAAACTTGTTCCTCCAGCTGTGAGACACAGACATCCCAATTGCCAAGAAATCAGCATTAAGACCAAAAAAACCACAATTATTATTATTATTATTATTACCTACCAGGCTGAAGAGGCTCTTGAAGACTGTGGTGGAGACCATTTGATTCTATTCCAGCTTGGGAAGGAAGATCTTTTCTGAAAGTGGCAAATGTAACTACAGTACAGTACTTGGAAAACACCCATTTGAGGAAATAAAATGGTACGCATGACTGTAATATGAGCATGCTGCTGCTTTGAACTTTTGTATTGCCATGTTTGTGTCTGATGCCACCTAGTGTTATACATAATTAGGGAAAATGTGATTAAAAATCAGAAAATTCCTTCCTTCCCAAAGTCCTGTAAAAGGAAACTTCATTGTCTGTCACTATGGAGGTTTCACTTTTTAAATACAGTACATGTTTGTACATGTTTCATGGAGACTGTGGTAGCTTAGTGGTTAAGACGCTGAACTTTATGACTGGAAGGTTGGAAGGTCAGCAGTTCAGAACCCGAGTACTGCATGATGGAGTGAGCTCCTGTCTCTGCCTCAGCTCCTACCAGCCTAGCAGTTCAAAAGCAAGAAACTGCAAGTGGATAAATAGGTACCACTTCGGTGGGAAGGTAAACAGTAGTCTGTGCACTACAGTGTCTAGGCATGCCTGCCGCATGTCCACACAGACAGCACTGGCTCTTTGGCTATACACAGAGATGAGCAACAAACCCTAGAGTCAGATATGACTGGCTTTCAAGCAAGGGCAACCTTTACATGTTTCACACTTCCAAATGTTTGCTCAAATTTGTGGCCATTTTGTTTCTTGAATGCCCTTGGCAGGTGGGGCCACATGAAATGGTGCCATGGGCCAAATCCAGCCCATGGACCTTAGGTTGGGAACCCTGTTCTAGGTAATGCAGAACATAAAATAAAATAATGCAAGTCTCAAACTCCTGACAGATCTCTCTGCCAGATAT
The DNA here is from genome assembly GCA_030440675.1 of Furcifer pardalis. Taxonomy (NCBI): domain Eukaryota; kingdom Metazoa; phylum Chordata; class Lepidosauria; order Squamata; family Chamaeleonidae; genus Furcifer; species Furcifer pardalis. The sequence goes on from CP126893.1 coordinate 156,751,390, forward strand.
GTTTCTTAAAAGAGAATTCCAAAATGCTGGGAGGAGACACAAGTCAGGAGAGGAGGTTTCCTCATTGGTTGTCCTGGCTCACAAGTCCATAGTGTCAATAATATTTCAACAAATGTTGTCATGTAAGGTTGTGTCTTGAATTAGCAAAAAGTAATAGGATACTTCATTGATGAAGTCAGCAGAATATGTCAAATTCAAATACTATAAGCACAAAACTAATAACAAGGCAACAATCAACATCCCCAAATATAAAATTACAAAAGTATAAAATAGTAACATTAAAATTATTAATGCAATTTAATTAGAGTCTTGGTCATAATAAAATAATAAAATATACTTCTATTACTCTAAAACCGTGATGGCGAACCTTTTATAGTCTGAGTGCTCAAACGGCAACCCAAAACCCACTTATTCATCGCAAGGTGCCAACACAGCAACAGGGAGGGAAGGAAACACTCCCATTGCGCTGCTGAGCAGAAGGGTGGGGTGAATTCTGTATGGGAGAGGGAGGAAGTGCTCCCATTGGGCTGCTGGGCAGAGGGGTGGGACAAACTCTGTTCTGGGGTGACTGCACAGGTGCCCACAGAGAGGGCTTCGAGTGCCACTTCTGGCATGCACATCATAGGTTTGCCAGCACTGCTCTGAAACCCCACTAGTAATAAAAAGCCTTATATAGATGATTTAAAGAGACAGTTCTTTTCTCCCCATGAGGCTAGCTGCTTTAACTGCAAAAAGATTTACCCAAGGTGTCACAAATTGATTGGTCATCAATATGCTGATGATACCCAGCTGTATATCTCGGCCCGTGGGGACCCAAGCGATGCAGTGGAAGTCCTTTCCAGGTGCCTGGAGGCTGTGAGGGTCTGGATGGGGGACAACGGGCTACAACTGAATCCCGACAAGACTGAGTGGTGGTGGGTCAGGGGCAGAGGCGTAGCTACCGCCGTATCTGCCGTATCAATTATACGGGGCCCCTGGGCCACGGGGGCCCCCAACGTGCGTAAGCAAAACAAATCTTTACCCTTCCTAAGGGCCCCCAAACAAATTTTTATACGGTGCCCCGCCAAGGCACGCTACTCTTCTGGTCAGGGGTGCTGCATTAACTCGGGAGCTACCATCTTTGGTTCTGGATGGGGCAGTCTTGCCCCAAACAGACCCGGTGCATAATCTGGAGGTCCTCTTGGACTCATGACTACTGCTCAAAGAGCAGTCATGGCCAGGAGGGCTTTTGCACAACTTCATGTTATATGCCAGTTACACCTGCTCCTAGACCGGGGCTCCTTGCTCATGATCACACACGCTTTGGACACCTCCAGACTTGATTATTGTAATGCACTCTTCATGGGGCTACCCTTGGTGACCATTCGGAGGTTGTAACTGGTGCAGAATGTGGCTGCTCAGGTTGTGATGAGGTGCGGGCATTATGCTTGCACCTCACCATTGCTGCGGGATCTGCACTGGTTGTCAGTGTGCCTCCGGGTGCAATTCAAGGTTCTGGTCCTTACCTTTAAAGCCCTATATGGTCGGGTCTACCCGATTGGGGCGGGGTACTAAATGTGAACAATAAATAAATAAAATAAATGGTAGTTGGCCAGGATGCCTAAGAGATCTCATCGCCCTAAGAACATCTGTCCGTCCCACCAGAGCAGACTGGAGATGCTCTCTGGTTGTAACATCAGCTAAAGAGGCACACCTCTCTAGCACTAGGAGGAGGGCCTTCTCTGTGTCCATCCCAGCCCTATGGAACCTCCTGCCAATTGAGCTACATCTCCAGTTGGAGTTGCTGCCCTTTAGGAAGGGGGTTAAGACCTGGCTGGCGGGACAGGTATGGGGTTTGGGTCAGACAGTAGCATTGACCTGTTGGCTCATCTGACCCCTCTCTCTCTCAAAGTATGAATTTTTAATCTTTTAACTTTGCTTGCTTTTAATATTTTAATATTAATTTTAAATTGGATTTTATGCTGTGTTTTATGTCTCTTTTTTAAACCTTTGTTAGCCGCCCTGGGTCTCTTTGAGGAGGGTGGCATATAAGTTTAAATAAATAAATAAGTAAATAAATAAATAATTGGTCACCTGTAACAAGAAATTCAGATCGTTCTCTTCCTCCCAGTCTCTCATATAGTCTAGAAATGGAGCTAAATAATATTCTCTAATGCTGGCTCTTCGGCTATGAAACAGAGATGAGTACTGAACCATAGAGTCAGACACGACTGGCTTTTGAGCAAGGGTGGCCTTTACCTTTTATGCTGGAATATAGATAGCAATACAATAAACAGTGGGCAAGACTATCTATTTTGGCTGCTCCACATATAGAAATTCTATCTTGAACACTGTTATATGTAGATCATGCAATACTAATACATTACAAGAAAAGAGTGAATGAGATGTGTGCAGTCATGTGATCTGAAGACACCAGCTTTAAAAAACTGAAAGGTCATGTTTCAGGTTCCTGATAATGAAGAAGAACATCTTGAGTGATAATGAAAAGGAGCATAATCTTGTTTGAAAGGAACATCCTGGTTCAAAGGAAAATGATAATAAGACAGATGAAGAATGAAGGAAGTAACACTCTATGTAGCTTTTAGTAAGATCAGCAGATGATGAAACTTTCTTGGCTTTGTCAGCAAAAGTGAAAACCCATGCAGGACAGTTAATATAAATTGGCTAACGGAAATGTTCCACAGTTCAACTCCGAGCTTGACATCAGGTTGTTCCAACACCCCTGTTATAATTTTATCACTTATAATCAGTGGTGGGCATCAGCAGGTTCACACCAGTTCACCAGAACCAGTAGCAGAAATTCTGGCTGGCCCTCCCATCCAAGTGCTCATGGTCACACATGTCTTAGTCACCTCCAGACTTGATTATTGTAATGCGCTCTACATGGGGCTGTCCTTGGTGACCATTCGGAGGCTGCAACTGGTATAGAATGGGATGCAGGCGTTATGCCCATGCCTCACCGCTGCTGAGGAAGCTGCACCGGCTTCCAGTTTGCCTCCAGGTGCAATTCAAGGTGCTGGTTATTACCTTTAAAGCCCTACATGGTAGTGGTCCAGGATACTTAAGAGACCACATCGTCCCAAGGACATCTGTCCATCTCACCAGAGTGGACCGGAGAGGCTCTCTGGTTGTGCCATCGGCCAGAGAGGCACACCTGGCACTAGAAGGAGGGCCTTCCCTGTGTCCGCTCCGGCCCTATGGAACCTCCTCCCAATAGAACTACGCCTGCAGACAGAGCTGCTGTCCTGCAGGAAAGGAGTGAAAACCTGGTTGGCAGGTCTGGTCTGGGGAATGGATGGATCAATTTCCCCAGCCGGCTGGATGGTTTGACCCCCAGTGCCTCCTAGCTAGAACGGCTAGTTTTTAATGTTAAGTTTTTAAGCTTCTTTTAAAACTTTTAATTTTTGAACTGGTTTTAAATTGTTGTTGATATGCTGATGTGTTGTGAATCGCCCTGGGTCCCTTCGGGTAGGAGGGTGATAAACAAATTTAAATAAAAATAAACAATAATAAATGAAGTAGTCCTAATTCAGATGCAATGCAGGACATTCCTCCTGGCCAGGCCCACCATACCATACCCACAGTGTGGTAGTAAATTTCTGGAGCCTGCCACTGACTAGATATATATGTCATATATACATATATAAGCAGCCAGGAGTTTGGGGTGGGCAAAGCACTCCCTGACTACCCCCTGGCTACAACCCTGCTGTGATCACAGAGCCATTTCCGTGTATGAAATGAAACATGCAGGATTTAATACCAGGACTGCAATTGGATGCCACAGCCTTGAGGGTATGGACAAAGTGTGTCTTCACAACCAGTCCATCTGGCATAGCCTCTTCAGGAGCATAACGAGGGGGGAGCAAGGGAGTGGCCCACCCTGGACGGCACTTTGCGGGGGTGGCAGTGGTGCTGCCCCAGACTTCCTGGCAGCTGGGGCAGGCACCGGGACCCTCTGTCACTGCTGGCGCCCTAGGCTCCGCCCCTGGCTGGAAGGTGGGCACCCAACAGCTCAGTGGAGACCGGGCACACACACCCCTTTTCTGTCCCCCTCCTCCCCAGGCACTCCCTCTGCATGGCCTACTGGGCTGGGGTGATGCAGTGCGGCCCCAGTGGGGAGCCCACTGTCGGGGTCCCAGGCACGCGGCCGCCTGCCTCTGAGCCTGGTGGCGGCAGCTCGTCCACCTTCGGTGGCAGCAGCGTCCAGGAAGGCAGGAAGCGAGGCCAACAGTTACCATAGCCTAGTGCCGGCCAGGCCAAGGAAACCCCCCCCCCCCAATGCCTGGCAGGCACTGCTCCAGCCGCTTGGCCACAACAACCACCAGCCTTGCTTCCTGCTTTCCTGGGTGCCACTGGTGCTGCCGGGTTCAGAGGTGGGGCAGCCGCGCACCTGGGACCCCGCCCGATGGCATGGGCGAGGGACTGGGCTGGTGAAGCGCAGGCCCAGCAGTGAGCCCACCATTGGTGTCCCAGGCACGTGGCCGCCCCGCCTCTGAATCTGGTGGCGGCAGCTTGTCCACCTTTGGTGGCAGCGGTGCCCAGAGGAGCGAGGCTGGTGGTCTTTGTGGCCCAGCACCTGTGGCCAGAGCAGCGCCGGCTAGGCCTTGCAGGGGGGAGTCCTCCAGCCGTGTGCGCTGGGCTGCGGCGACCGCTGGTCTTGCTTTCCGGGTGCCGCTGCCACTGCTGAGCTCAGAGGTTGCGTGCCTGGGACCCCGACGGTGAGCTCCCTGCTGGGCCTGCACTGCACCGTACCTCAGACCCTGGGCCTCACCCGCGCCGTCAGGATCCCAGGTGCGTGGCCGCCCCGCATCTGAGCCTGGCGAAGCCTGAAGGTAGGACTTCCCTACCTAGGTGGGGTGGGAGCCTGGAGGGGCAGCGAGTTTGGCCTGCAGCCCCGGGCGACTGAAACCCGCCCTACGCCACTGAGCCTCTTCCACCTCCATGACCATTGTGAATCAGAATTGGGAAATGTTCCTCCTTGGGATGAGCAGATCAGAGGGTTGACTGATAAAGCTACCTTGGTTATGCCAGCTGGAAGGAGAACCAGAACCTAGAACAGGTGATACACGTCTGGGGTGAGCTCCCCTCTATTGGCTTGTGTTCCTTCCAACACCATATCACCCACTACCTGTTATTACAGATGCAGCCTTGGTGTTTGTATCCTCCATGGTTGATTAATAACCAGTGTTTTACATCCCTCCCTCCAGCTGACAGAATTAGCAGCCTCTTGGTATGTAGGGGGAAAAGAACTCTGAGGTTTAAATAAAAATCAGAACATAAAACCATAGTTATCACCTCTTCCTCATTAACTAAACTATCCCACCCAGCTTTCCACACAAAGACAGGCCTCTAAAAAAGGCTTCTCAAAGCTTTTGGGTTGCGAGCCTGACCACACTTCCTGGGCATCTGATCAGGCCAGTCATGTGGTTCCACCCACACAGAAACGGAATTAAAATGCAGACTGAAGATGCACAGAATGCATTTAGCGGCATTCTGTGCATGCACGGCACTCAGTTTTTTCCACTTCTGGGTTTGGCAAGGGCATTGTGGGCCTGATGAAATGCGTTTGGGGCCTGGCCTGGCCCACAGGCCACAGGTTGAGAATGACTGTACTAAAACAAAATTGTATAAATAAACTAATTCCAATCAAATCAAATAACTTACATAATAATAATAATTTCATGTCAGAAGTTTGCCCACCCCGGATTAGACTGCCAGATCTTTGTCCCCTTCCCTGCAGCTTCTCATGTAACTTGGTGACTGACTGATAGTGGCAGCTAAATAACCTAGAAGTAGGATAGGTCATATTTTCCTAAATTTCCCCAAAGGCCGTTCAAATTTGCTCCTAGTTCATTAAGTGTACTATTTGCTGTGTGTCATTCATCTGTCACTGTACTGATGCTGAGGATCACACTGGGAAACTGGTTGTTTTTCACTGATTCCTCTGAGACCTGGAATCCAGGAAGAAGTAAATCAAACTCCTGGCAGCCTTGTCTCAGATTGTTAGGCTTCTTGCCAATAATAGAAAGGAGGAAAGAATTCACTTTGAGGCAGACCACAAATAAGCATCCTAACAGCAAAATAAAATCCCCAGAGCAGCAAACCACAAAAGCATCAGAATTGTGATTCTCTACAAAGCATGCCAAGTCTTTGCCATTCTATCAGATTAGAAAACTTAACAAACAAAACTTCAGCACAGAAAAAGACAAAGGCCAGGAGTGAAAGTAGGCTTGGCAGGAGTAGTCTTAACAGGCCACAAAGGAAATGAGTTAACAGGGCAAAGGGGAGAGGAAAAAATAATACGTCCAGAGAAGGACAACAAAGATGATAAATAAAGAGTCTGGGAACTAAGTCTTTGAGAAATGATTGAAGGGTTGGGTAGGTTTAGCTTGAAAAAGAGAAGACTAAGGTGATATGACAGTTATATTAAAATCTTTGAAAGACTGCAACGTAGAGCAGGGATTCTCAACCTGTGGCCTGCAGGCTGGATGCACCCCACAGCACCATTTCATGTGTCCTCATCACCACCACCACACCCGGAATGCCATGTGGTGGAGGAAGGGCAAAATGGCCATCCTGTCCCCAAAGCTGTCTGAGGGTGCAGAACCCAACCTCTAGCATTAAAAGATTGAGAACTCCTGACATAGAGAATCAGACAAGCTTGTTTCTCCAGCTCTAGCATTTAGGACCTGAAGTAAAGGATTCGAATTACAAGAAAGGATATTTTGACTGGTTGTTTGGAAGAACTTTGCCAGAGCAAGATTTGTTCAGTGTTGGAGTAGACTACTTCAAAAGGTGGTAAATGTTTTGAAGCCAAGTTGGAATGGCCATCTGTTAGGGACACTTTAGTTTTTAGATTTCCTGCTTCATCAACAGTTGGGACTCCATAACTCACAGGGTCCCTCCAACTCTACAATTTTACAATATTAACATTAATTAGGCAGAAAAGGAAGATGAGGTTCTTCATCCACTCAGGCAAGTGAATATAGCATGTCTGAAGTCTGCCTAAAGATATTTTTAATTAAGCTGTAATTTATGTTGACTGTAAGCCGCCCTGAGTCGCTGTGGCGAGAGGGCGGTGATATAAGTCTAATAAATAAATAAATGTTCTTCTTATGCTTAGATTATCCATTGGATCTGTACAGTACAAATAGGATTACATTCTGTTTTACATCTACTAACAGAAGTGATTTACAGCAAAATTCAATGTACAGTAAAACCTCGCATAAAAAGTGCCTCGCTTAGAGACTAACTCACTTAAAGAGCAGAATTTTATCTGAATGGTCGCTTTGCAACTAAAACCAACCAAAAAAATGCTTAACAAATAAATCGGAGTTCGCACTCCCCCCCCCCCAGAAGTCACAATTGGTCACTTACAATGGTTTTTCACTTAAAGAGCAATCCTGTGGAATGCATTATGCTCTTTAAGCAAGGTACCACTGTATTTATTACATGTAATGTAAAGAAAAATGACATTTCAGCTCCAAATATTTTATCCTCTCATGTTACTGGGAAAGAAACCAGAAGGATGGGAGAGGCAACACTTGAATGTGAGCTTCAAAAAGGCAGCTGCAAAAAGACAAGAGACATCAGCAAAGATGTTGGTAAATGGTCAATATTTCATGCACACCACATCCTGTAAGATTTTCACACTTGCCTACTTGAAAAGTTATTTTTTTTTCACCTGCAGAGCTAAATTAGACGATTAGAAGACAGCTCTTCTTTTCCATGTCTCATTTTGTCAGTCATGAAGGGCGAAGCACATCCACCTGAAGTCATCTTCAAAATGGAAGAGGCAACTTGCTACTGTAATTTCAGGCCAAGGGAAAAGCAACAAAGGCTAAAGAATGAATTTCAATTACAAGGTAAATAATGTTGTATTTTTAGGAATCAAATATTTCAAGATTGTAATCATCTTGTTGGTCCTGAAAACAACTGTCTTGATGGCTGCGATGTGTCAACACATCTGAGGATGAATCCAGGGTAGTTGACGTACTACATTAGATCCGATTCACAGAAGGAGCCTCCTTGAAGATTGTGGTATTTTTGAACCACAAACGGCCCCCTTGTGCTGGCAAATCTTTCTCACAGTAGGTCAGGCATAAGGAAGTGGCTTCATTTTGGCAGTTTCACATCTGCCTTAGACATGGAAGAAGAAAACTACAGTACGTTAGATGTTCTACATTTTGTTTCATGGTCATCTGCACAAATGTATATATGATGTTATACTTTATTACAGCATGAAGAGGCAAAAGCTGAGGATACCAACATTTTTCACACAGTTAAATTATCATCCATATAAAAACTCTGTGGCTGTTGATGATGTTAATGCAGGTGTGTCCTTAAGAGTTATTCAGCCTTTGTTTCACTTAACTTTGTCTTTTAGGTAATAACTCATGTTCACTGTGTTTTTACTATAGCTTTTAGAAACCACGATGCCAAGATAGCTGTAACTTTTTCAACTTTCAACGTTTTTTTTTTAAAAAGAATTATTTGTTTGAGTATGTTTTCTTTACTGAGAAACAATACTAGAATAGAAATTAAATTAGTTTTGGTGAAGAAGAACCTGGATGAAGTATGTGTAATGGTTACTTTTGCTTTTATTGTGCACAATTCACCTTTATGAGAGGTTTTGCTGACTTAATTTTTGGTTAGTTATTTTTGTACAACAAACTCCACTTGTAGAAATCAAAAGGCATTTTAAAAAGCACTATAATACTAAGAAAGCAAAGCCATTCCAGCCAGGAAAGAGGGTGAGTTCCATTCTGCTGTGTGGAACAAATTGTGCAAAGCCTGGCAAGGACAGACACATAAGCAGCCTTGGTACCGGGGGGGGGGGGGATCTACATGTTGATCTGTTCCCATGCACAAATTTAAACTTGGCTTGATAGTCAGTTTGGACTGGAACTATACATTTGCAGATAACCTGCAACAAGCTTTCTTTACTATGGGTTATCTGCAGACCAGAATGAAATCTCTCCCAATTTTAAGTGTGGTGAAGACGGAGCCATCGCTGGCAAGAAGAGTGCCAGTTAAGGTACCAAAGTGGTTGAGGAACTTTCCAGCATTGGGCACCCAGCTGCTTTGTTCTTGCCTAAAGCATTAATTCCAGAGGCTCCATTTTTGCTCCATACTGAGTGGGCAAGAACTGGACTGCCCTTCAGTCTCTATGGGGCTTAATGGTCCAGAGGGAGACCTTTTAAGAGGGGGTCTCCTCTTAAAGATATCCTTGTTACATCTCTTGTTGCTGCCACAACACAATCCTTCCAGAGGAGGAAGGGGTCTCTTGCCCATGCTGATCACAGGGAGAGTCCTACTGCAGTTTAAAATGAAGTCTGTTGGCCACCATTTTAAACTGCAGCAGGTTTGATGTCATACGAAGAAATGAGTGTCACTTTGCATACAACCTACTGTTTACCAGGCATGTAGTTTGAAAAGAGAGTGGAGGAAGACAAAGAGACTGGAAAGGTAGGGGAGAGATGCAAATAAAATACTGCATGTGTGTTAGATACTGTTTGAAATCATCATCATATGTTTTCCTGAAGCTGTTCTGCCATCAGGTCCAATGAGTAGGGAGTATACAAAGAGAGAGAGTGAGTGAGAGAGAGAACCAGCAGACGTTGCTTCATATATGTTAAACTGCACACTGTCAATAGAAAGACACATAGATGCTATTTAAACAGTGCCAAAAAGTGTGCCATACAGTAGAGTCTGTCTGTGAAATAAAAAAACCAGGGTTCAAATCATCACCCAGGCATATCCTCAAATCTTTGGGTGATGCTGGACAACTCATTCTCTTTCAGTCTGATCTTTGTCACAGACGTCTTGGGAGGATCAAACTTATTTATTTATTTAGTTGCAACCTGGCTGGCAGGTCAGGTCTGGGGAATGGATGGATCAATTTCCCCAGCCGGCTGGATGGTTTGACCCCCAGTGCCTCCTAGCTACAATGCCTAGTTTTTAATGTTAAGTTTTTAAGCTTCTTTTAAAACTTTTAATTTTTGAACTGGTTTTAAATTGTTGTCGATATGCTGATGTGTTGTGAATTTCCCTGGGTCCCTTTGGGGAGGAGGGCAATAAACAAATGTAAATAAATAAATACCCCACCCTCATCCGAAGACTCAGGAAGAAGTGTATGTTCAGCATCTCATGCTTGTTGGAATATATATATATGTAGTTCACTTGTGTGACCTTTAAGCACTTTTATTTATTTATTTATTTGGTTTATATTGCCATCCAACTCAGAAGACTCTGGGTGGCACACAAACAAACTGATCATAATCTTAAAACTATAAAACCTTTAAAAACCAATTAAAAGTTCATATCAAAAAATTAGCTCAACCCATTTTTTATCAATTATTTTAAACTTTATTCTAACATTTAAAGTGTTAACCCTTGCCTCTGGATCCCTCTGCTGTCATCCCCCTTAGCTCTGAATTTTTTTCTATTTTTTTCCAGTTGCGCTGCTGCCGAGGTATCATTGGAAAGCATCACATTCCTTTGATCCCTTTGAAATTTGATCAAATCATTGAGGCTGGTTACTTTGTAATAATAACTCGATACTTTGTTACAACTGCCTACCCTTTGATGCCATTTGAAGTGCCATTTTGGATTCTCATTCATAAATAAGCTGTGGGTTCAATTGAGGATACTGTAGCAGTCTCTCCCATACAGAATCATTGTAGCATCTATTCCCATTCAAGTGAATGGATTTAAAGTTCACAATTGCAATCTGTTGAAAAATGATTAAAAATAGATCTTTGCAGTTACGGTATTTACCTGCAAAGTGTTGTGAATGAATGTGTGTCAGTGTAGTGCTTGGTGTGAATGTAAGCCTAACTTTATTGTGGGTGGCAAATTAAAATAACAAGAGAAGTATTTTACTTGAAAATAAAGATACAGTATAAGAAAATAATAAAAATGGTAATTTCAGATTTAAGGTAACATCATACAGTAACTGTTTCTACTAGACGTGTGCAGACTTGTGTTTTTGCACTACATCGAAACTCATTCTTGAATTGTTGGTTCTTCTAGACATCCTGCTGCGGCATCCCCAATGGCTTCGCTGCCTTCTTCAATCTGGATGTGTCACCATCCTCCTGCTTGTGGGGGCCACAATAGCACTTGGTGTTCTGGGTGAGTTGATTGATTTTTATTTTTTTCTTATTTATTTATTTATTTATTAGATTTATATGCCACCCTCCTTGCAGAACAAACCTTCAGGTTTCCCAAATTGTCCCTCAGAAAATAATACTGCAACCATTTTCTTTATAATTAATTGCCATTTGCCCCCATGGCTTGTGCCTTTTGTGACTCATAACAATCCTGTGAGGTAGACTAGCTTGAGTGAACATGACTGGCTCAATGCCTGCCAGCGAGATCAACACCTAGGTGGGAATTGGAATACAGTTCTCCCTCAATCCTAACCCTCCATTCAAACCTCCCCTTTTTGCCTCTTCTCACTGTATTGGAAACTGAATTTGCAGACAGGCACACAGATTACAACAGATGGGCTCTAGAAAAAGATGAGGGAAACAGCTTCCCCGCCCAGTGAACAGTGGGAAAGAAGAGGTTAACAACAGATTGGCTGTGTTTCTCCATAATTAAAGAAGAATTCAATGTAAAAGAGCTAGTTTGGTAGTAAACTCTTTATATTTCCACAGAATGTAGGCCAATATCTGGTTAGTTATATCTAATGGCACAATAACAGTGGCTTTAAATTTTGGCAGCTAATTTTAACACAATTAAAGAAGTCAGTGTAGTCATTTGTTATCATACAATACTGATGTACAGCAGCAAATACCTACAGTAACTTCTCATGTATTATATGCTGCCAAGTTGAAACTGAAGGAGTGACTATTGATCTTGGATACGCTGGAGCCATTATTCAGCACATTGGTAAACATCCTGCAGTGACATTCTGCATATGCAAATAGCCTTGAAGATCTCAAATTGCTGCATTTATAAGATAATTAGCTCAACCCCTCCTTATGTACAAAGCATATTGTTATTCTAGATAACCACTATATTGTGTTGTGTTTTGTCCTTCTATAGATCCTTCTTACTGCTAGTCTAAATCACCTTTTAATTATATTTTTTTCAATTTTTAAACAAGTATGGTAAACCTGACACAAAACCAGGAGTGTTATGACATGTAATTAAACCCTGAGTTATTTATTTTATTTATTTATTACATTTTTATACTGCCCATTTGGGAAATTTACCACTCTGGGTAGTGTACATAGAAATATCAAATAACACAACAAAACACACAACAAATCAAAAACAGACCAACCAAATAAATACATCCTAAAACAAAACAAAATAACTGGCATCTGAGAGCACAGAGGATCAACTGACTGGTTAATTTATTGTAAAAGGGACAACATCCTGAAAGGCCTCCTTGAATAAGAAATGTTTTAATTGTTTTTTGAAGATAGCCAGTGATTTATACTGACTCTAACAGTGCTTCCAAGGTAAGTAAGATGTTTAAAGAGTTACACACACATCCAGTGAATTTCTATAGAAAATGGGGATTTATTCCACAATTTGCCACCAACATCATGATGATGTAAAACACAGGGATTCAGCCACCCTTTTAAAAATCTGAAGATTTTCTAAGGGCGAATCCTGGTGCAATCAAATATATAAATTGTTTAGGTGTTTGTTTGTTTATAAATTAATGCTTTCTTCATAAATATTAGTTTATATATGTTTTCTTTTGTTATATGTTGACTCAATGTGTACAAATGCCATATGCTAAATAAATAATAAATTTTGAAGTGACATGTGAATTGTTGGTTTGCTCATCACCAAAACCAAAACCTCATGTAAAGTATGGCAGACCCAAGAGGCTCTGGATGCCCTGAAGAAGACCCCAGGCTTCCAAGGACCTAGCAACAGTGGAGAAAATGACAAGGAGATTCAACATCACAGTCAGGATGATTGTCAGGATTTGCTACAGCATCTGTGCAAGTCATATGACCATCATCCATCAGGTAACTTTGGTGTTTCCAGTGTTGTTGGGTCAGTGAATATTAGAGTTCCATGGGTTTAGAAAAAGGTAGATGAGTGTCTTGCTTAACTGTCCCACTGAAATATAACCCATGAAAAACTTATGATTTGGGTCTGTAGTTTCCACAGTTGCCAACTAGCCATGCTGACTGGAAGATTCTGGGAACTAAAGTTAACCGGAAGTATCATTTCAATTCTACTGAAAATAGAAGGGCACATAAAGTGTCTGGTTTTCCACCCCCATTTTGTATTTTTACACACAAGTGTACTTCCAGATGAGGCAGTATGTACTTTGGTGCAGAAGACAGTCTGAGCATAGCTTTCTGATTTACTTTGTTTCTTTAATAGTAGGCTGTTAATTATGTTGATACATTTTAACCCTGCACTACCAAACAGGCATGAGAAAGCCAGGCTTCTTTATATGGCTGGAGTAAATAACAGTCTCTCTGTCACAAATCTAGCTTCTCTAAAGTGGATGCTAAAAGAGTAGTTCTTATACCAAAACTCAGGTCTGACTTACGCAAAAACTTTATCACATTGGATTTATATTATGATCTTATTTCAAGAGTGATCAAAGCTTCTTAAAAACTGCAAAAGAAACATAAGACCCAAACAAACAACATTTGTTACAGCTGCTTGCTGGCTCATAACAAGTGTAGAAAGCCCAGTTGCCATACTTGGGACCTCACTAGACAAGACACTGACTCTGCATCTAGAAAACAGTGTGTCATTAAGAGGAAAAGGCGGTCTGTTAATTCTAGCATGAGCTTTCCTTTTGGGCCTTGGCTTGCAAAGATCCCTGGAAGGAAACCAACGTTTCCCTTCACATGTGATCTGACCTTGTGCTGTGTAACTGGATGTGTCTGCATATAGCAATAGCAATTACACTTATATATCGTCTTATAGCAGGAGTTCTCAACCTTTTAAAGCTGGGGGCCAGGTCACACTCCCTCAGACAGCTTTGGGGGCTGGGTGGTCATTTTGCCTTTCCTCTACTACATGGCACTTTCTGGTGTGGTGGAGGTGGTGGTGGGACCACATGAAATGGTGCTGCAGGCTGCAGGTTGAGAATCCCTGGCCAAAAGCATTTAGTGCACTCTCTGCTGTTTAAACCCCAGCATGAAACTACATCAATTTCTTTTGGAAGACAAATTCAAATGGAGAACCAAATGGCCCATATATAATTTCACAGTTTTGTTTATAAGCCATTTAGTATCAGCGTGAGTATATGAAGTCAGTTATTGTGTCTGAGAAATCTGCAATATTTAGAACTTATGCAAGTAAACAAATATAGGTTTTATCTACTTATTTATTTTCTTCAAAGAGAGTTCAAGATGCAAACTCTGCCCTGAGAATTGGTTGCGCCATGAGGACAAATGCTACTGGATCTCCAAAGGAAAACAAGCATGGAACGAAAGTCAGGATGACTGTAAAGCAAAAATATCTCACCTTGCAATAATACAAAATAGGGAAGAGTTGGTAGGTAACTGACTAGCATTCCCAAGATGACAGTAGCAAAGATTGTTTGTTTGGTTTTTTTTTTTTTTTGCTCTGTAACATTAGAAATCCTATAAAATGAACATGATATTGATGCATATCAAGGATTGCCCATTGCCTTGTTACCACAGCTCCAAGGAACCCTCCAAAGCCCAGCTTGGAAGGCAGAATCTAAAGGTTGTGCAGCAGATTTTTGGGGTCTTTGGGAAACGGAAATGGTTTTATCATTGGCCAAACTCAAATCTTCATCAGTACAAGTTTCTGGTAGTAACCAGCAGCCCATCAAATGAGTTGGAACCTGTCTTTCTCTATGTTCACGCAACATGTTGTTGTCCACCAGGAACTCTCACTTGAACATGTTGGTCTTACATTTAGGGACTCCAACCCTCTCAGCCTATTCATGGTTCTCCAAGTGGTGTGGGTTGAATTCCTCAGCCATATCCTCCTTTAATGTTCTTCCTGGTCCAGTGAGCTACTTCTGCCATCTTCTAATTTATTTATTTATCAACTTATATCGCCACCCGACTCCTGAGACTCCAGGCAGCTCACAAGAGAGAACAGGAACAGATCAACAATCCCATCAAAACACACACAAGCAATAGATTAAGAAATTAAATTACATTAGATTGAGTTAGAAAATAAAAAGAGAAAGAGTGAGCATTTACTGGATTAACCAACAGGTTGGGGTTGCCCTATTGCTGGTACCCCATACCTGCCTTGCCAGCCATGTCTTTAAACCTTTCCTGAGGGGCAGCAACTCCATCAGGAGATGCAAATTAATTGGCAGGAGGTTCCAAAGGGCTGGAGCAGACACTGAGAGGGCTCTCCTTCTATTACTAGTGAGGTGTGCCTTCTTAGCCAATGGTACAGTTAGAGAGCCTCTCTGGTCCGCTCTGGTGGGACAGACAGATGTTATCGGGGTGATGTGGTATCTTAAGTATCCTGGCCCACTACCATATAGGCCTTTAAAGGTCACCAGCTCTTGTGTACCCTCAAAGATGTTTGCTCTTGACATAAAGTTCTTCCTGGGTCTGAACTGGTGGATTTGAGGCTCATATCCATTTAGAGAATGTCGAGGGTATAATAAATATGCATGAATTCTGCACACATGGAGACATATTTTAACATTTGTAGACTTATTACCATGTCACCAACAGGATTTCATACAACATATCACTGATGGAGCACAGCTTCTTTGGATTGGACTGAGAACCATACTCCATATGAACAAATGGTCCTGGGTAGATGGCTCCCTATTAAATGGCACACTGTGAGTATTTTCTTTTGCAGTTCATAAAAAGAAGGTACCTCCATGCAGAGCAGGGCTCCTGAGTCCTAGGCCAACACTCTGTCTACACTACCATGCTGGTTCTCCTCTTTTTAAATATGTTTTTAAAGCCACCTGCAGCAATGTCCAGCATCCTATTAGTGTTCATGTAAACTGGATAGCTGAATAAGTCAGGTAGCTGGTTGCAGAAGGAAAAGTTGGGAGTTCAGTTCCCCACTTTGGGTCCCAGGAGAAGCACCAACCTGTGCAGCTTTTTTAAAAAAAATAGATTTGTATGCCGCTCTATTTGCCAAAGCGACTCAGAGTAGCTAACAATGTCAAACACAAAATATCACATATTAAAACATATCAAAGTAACAAAGTAGCCTTGGGCTACTGCATAAGTCATAATTGCCTTGCTAGCACACAATTTTGTATAAGGTTTGAATAACCTGCTGTGGCTAACTGTGGCTACTTAATGAAGAGCTGGGGCAAACTTTAGTCATATGGCTAGTCATGTGCACAACTGCACAACTGGTCATGTGCACAACTGCACAACCTTGGCACCTATTTCAATTAGAGATTCTATTGGTACTGTAGGGGATGATGAGTTTCCACATTCCCCTCAAAACTGAACACTCAAAGCCTGTTCAAGATGGCAGAGTAGGATGTCACTGGAAGATAGGGATGTTGTGAGGGGGAGGGACATGTTATACTAGCAAATATCCTTCAGCTTAATAAAGGATATAGTAGGCCAATATTTTGCAATAGCAACCTTATTCAGCTGCCAAGCCTTAAGAGATGGGAAGCTTAGCGCGTGGTAGCCACATGAGGGCACATGTAAGTCTTCCTCCCTACCCCATGTTCCCATCACACTTGAAAGCAAGGGAGAACTCTACATGTCCACTGGGAAGGTGTGATCCTGAGCCCTGATACATCATGAAAGGCGTGAGCATGATCAGCTGAGTGAGTTTTAAAGCACCCCTGTGAGGAACATGTAAAGGCCTACCTTTTCCAGGTGAGGTGGAGTGTTTATCAAACAGCCTTCCACAGCTCCAACCATAACATCTGTATTTGCTGCTGCTGTTTCTTTCTTTGTTTTACACTTTGCATATTTCTATCTTTTCTGCCAATAACTGTAGTTATACTGTATGTCCACAATTAATTGCCTAGAGAGCACACAGTTATTATAAGGTTTGGATAACCTGCTGTAGCTAATTGTGGCTACTTAATGAACAGCTGGGCCAAATCAATCACAATTAATTGTGAGCATACTTAATTGGTGTTTTTCCACTATAGGCTTTTTGGTCTTTTCAAGTTTTTAGTGCCTTATCTTTCAAACTTTTTGGCCAACTTGCCTCTTCCCTTATGTTACTTAGCTTAAGGCTAAGATGGTATTTGGTTGTTTCTTCTTCACTCTTCTCTTCAGTTTGCCAATCTTATATGCAGGTTCCCTTGCTATTATTCATTCTGTGCTATACAGTATATCAATTGATTTGTACACAATAGTTCTTGCATAGATATTGTTGCAATAATGCAGTTTACACCAGCAATTGTTTCTCTGAACCATTTTCTTTTTCACTAGTTTCTTATTCTCTCTTCTCTATTCTTTATGTGGCCTCAAGTGAATTCTGACTTATGACAATTTGTTCCAGAAATATGCAGAATGCACAGAAGTGGTTTACCATTCTCTTCTTCTGGGGGCACCCTGGGACTGTGCTGCTTGTCCATGACTGCATGGACTGGCTCTTCTCCTAGGAGGCACAGTGAGGAATTGAACTCCCATTCTCAAACTCCATACTTAACTCACTGAGCTATCTAGCCATTGGCATCTCACTGCAGGGTTTTTCCTTATTATTATTCCATGTCTAGGCCAGATGTGAAAGTGCCAAAATGAAGGCATCTTTTGGTGAGTTAATTCTTCAGATCCTTTTGCCTGACCTAGTGTGAGAAAGATTAGCTGGCACCACAGGTTTGCCATTAGTGTAAAGCCATAGTACAAACCTTGGCACTCCAACTGTTCTTGGAATTTGATTCCTAGAAGCCCTGATCAGCAGGTGTACTTACTTGGGCTTCTGGGAACTGGTTTGATCCAGTTGTCCCTGAGGAAGTGGACAGGCTCCTGGGATTTGTTCATGCCACTGCCTGTTTATTGGATCCATGCCCCGCCTGGCTAGTGAAATCAGCCAGGGCGGTGACAAGCTGTTGGGTCGAGGCTATTATCAATTCTTTGTTGCAGACTACCTTAAAACACACTTTGGTGTGCCCCCTCCTGAAGAGAGTCTCTCTAGACCCCACTTTAATGACCAACTACTGACCTGTGTCCAATTTACCTTTCTTGGGTAAGGTCTTGGAGAAGGCAGTGGCGCAGCAGTTACAGGAGACCCTGGATGATGCGAATTATCTTGACACCTTTCAGTCAGGATTCAGGCCCAGATATGGTATGGAAACTGCATTGGTAGCACTTGTGGATGATCTCTGGAGAGAGCGGGATGCGGGTGATCCATCCATCCTTGCTCTTCTTGACCTCTCAGCGGCTTTTGATACCGTCAACCACGGTATCCTTCTGGGAAGGCTCCAAGGATTGGGGATCCAGGGCACTGTGTTGTCCTGGTTTTCCTCATTTCTGAGGGGCCAGACCCAGTCAGCGTGGCTGGAAGGTGAAAGATCCAGCCCTAGGCCCCAGCAATATGGGGTGCCTCAGGACTCGGTCCTTTCGGTTCTCCTATTCAATATCTACATGAAACCACTGGGTGAGATCATCCGTTCCCACGGGGTGAGGTATAACCAATACACAGATGACACCCAGCTGTATATCTCAGCCTGTGGGGACCCAAGTGATGTAGTGGAAGTCCTTTCCAGGTGCCTGGAGGCTGGAGGGTCCGGATGGGGGACAACGGGCTACAGCTGAATCCCAGCAAGACTGAGTGGTTGTGGGTCAGGGGTCCTGCATTATCATGGGAGTTACCATCTTTGGTTCTGGATGGGGCAGTCTTGCCCCAAACAGACCTGGTGCATAATCTAGGGGTCCTCTTGGACTCATGACTACTGCTCAAAGAGCAGGTGGCAGCTGTGGCCAGGAGGGCTTTTGCACAACTTTGTGTAATACGCCAGTTACACCCACTCCTAGACCAGGACTCCTTGCTCATGATCACACATGCTTTGGTCACCTCCAGACTTGATTACTGTAATGCACTCTACGTGGGGCTGCCCTTGGTGACCATTCGGAGGCTGCAACTGGTTCAGAATGTGGCTGCCCAGGTCGTGATGGGGTGCAGGCTTTATGCTGCCAGTGTGCCTCCAGGTGCAATACAAGGTGCTGGTTATTACCTTTAAAGCCCTACATGGTAGGGGGCCAGGATATTAAGAGACTGCATCATCCCAAGGACTTCTGTCCATCCCACCAGAGCAGACCGGAGAGGCTCTCTGGTTGTGCCATCAGCTAGAGAGGCCCATCTGTCTAGCACTAGAAGGAGGGCCTTCTCTGTGTCTGCTCCGGCCCTATCGAACCTCCTGCCAACTGAGCTGCACCTCCAGGCAGAGCTGCTGCCCTTTCGGAAGGGTGTAAAAACCAGGCTGGCAGGTCAGGTCTGGGGTACTGGAGGCACAACGACCTCACCCTGCTGGCTGATTTGACCTCCTCCCCTGCTCCCTTAGATTCTTAAGTTTTAAAATCATACAAAGTTTTAGTCATAGTTTTAATTGGTTTTAACTGTGGATTTTGAGAACTTTTAGAATTTTAGCCTGTACTGTTTTGATGTTTTTTAGGATGTGCTAAACCGCCCTGGGTCGCCTTCGGCGAGGAGGGCAGTATAGAAATTTAAATAATAATAATAATAAATAAAATAAAATAAATAAGTCCAAGAATAGCTGGAGTGTCAAAGTTCACCACAACTACGGTAGGGTAAGCCTATGGGAAGTGGTAGAAGATATTGGTCCAGTTATTATGGAGGCTCATTGAGGGATCTTGCTGTTACCCAAAATTTGCAATCATATTAATAATTTCTTGGTTACTTCTTGACAAGAAATCAGGCTTAAGCACTCTCTAGTTGTCGAACAGGCTTCCTTTATTGAAGAGAATTAGTTTTGAACCCACAGTAAAGGTCTATCCAAGATTGGCGGATAGTGTTCAGACTATTACAAGCTTATACAGTATACAGCAATTTCTTGTTTTTGAACTGCTGGGTTGGCAGAAGCTGGGACAGATGGCAGGCACTCACTCTGGCATGCAATACTTGGGTGTTGAGCTGTTGACCTGCTGACTTTTTGGTCATCACAATCAATGTTTTAAGGCTAAGCCACTGCAGTCCCCAGCTTCTCTGTGTAGAAACTGATATCCAGTCCAATTGCAGACAATGAGGCAATAATTACAGGGTTGCCTTTTCTTGGCTGTTTGCCCAGACCAATATTGTTACAATGCATCATTTCAGTTTCCTTTTGTTGTTGTTAAAACAAAATGGAAAGTTCAATCCATATGTATAATTCCAAGTGCAACCAAATATAGAGGAAATATAAACTAAATTCGAGAACAAATCCATTTAAAGTGAGCAAAGAACTTTGAACAACACACTCTTCGTTTTCTCCATTATCTGCAGGTTGCAAGTAGGAACGGCTCAAGCAAACAGCTGTGGAATGCTGAAAGGAAACAAAGTTATATCAGAAACTTGCAACGCTATAAGGAAGTGGGTCTGTGAGAAAGAGGCTCTTCTGGTGTAACCATGTAACAAGAAGCTGGCAGCAAACACAGTCTTTACTCAAAACTGACTATCTGAGTGTTACTTCTTTTCAGATGTGCAAAGAATCACCTATGCCAGTGATGGCTAACCTTGGCACTCCAGCTATTCTAGAACTTCAATTCCCAGAAGCCCTGGTCAGCAGGAGTGTTGACTTGGACTTCTGGTAATTGAAGTCCAAGAACGCCTGGAGTGCCAAGGTTAGCCACCAGGGAAGTCTTCATTTTCCTTTCCTAAACCCCAGTGTCTGGCCAGATTATCCTGCAATGGTAATAGAGTAGACCATACTGTCAGTGACTGAATGCCAAATGTCAGGTGGCAGTTAACTAACTTGATAATCCTGTGGACTAACACCTTGGACTAAGGACTAACACCTTGGGTGTCAAAGTCCCCAGGGAAGGGTAATGGTCTCAAAGTGGATTAAATCCCACTTGACTTCATCTTGATGGAGGGCAGCATCAGCTTCATCAAAACTGGGCTGGGGCTGATGAGGACTTTGTGTGCCAAAGGGGCTCAGGACTAGAAAGCTACTTGCAGAACTGGATCAGTGGTACAGGGGTCATGCTGTGATGTAGAAGGCAGATGAAAGGTTACTGCTTTATATTCTCAGGACAGTCTTCATAGTTGATCACCATGAGGATCGCCAACATTCGGATTCGAATGTGGCAGAACAATAATAATAAGAAACTCCAGGGATGTTGGGATTGCTTCCCAAAGGGCCACTGTATCAAAATGAAAAGAATGAACGATGATGGTGGGGACTAAGGGTCAAGTTCTAACTGAAGTGTGGTAATGTACTAGATAAATACATCTAGTATGGCCCATTATAATACATTTTATCTCCTTCAAAATAATAAATGGGATAAATAATTAGGTGAACATTCTGGAAAGTCCCCATGGTGCAGTGCTTCTTCTTCTTTCATGTCCAGAGAAAACACTGAACTGCCAAAATGAAGAGACTTCCTTGGCTTTGTCATCAAAGCTTTGTTTGACAAAGATCTTTCTGGTGGATTCATCCTTCAGGTCCTTCAGTTTGATCTTGTGTTTAAAAGGTTAGCCGGCAAGGTGGCTGCTCAGGGCATGCCTGATTCGACCCACACTCTTTGAGAAGGCTCTTTCTGTGTACCCCAGCGCAGTGGTTAAGTTGCAGGACTGCAACATTCCAGAGAGTGCTCTAAGTGTTATGAGGCAGTATATAAGGATAATTGATGTTGTTATTGCTAGTTTAAAAATGTATTTTATTAGTTATATAAAAATACATACAAATCAAATGGGTAACACAAAAATGTATTTGTATTTAAAACAATATTGTAACAAGCAATATATACAAACACTGACTCAGACTGTAGTACAGTTTCCTACATCCAGCGTTATCCCAGTTTTATGTTGCATTCCTAATCACAGCAGTTGAGCCACAGTCTGAGCAAATATATCTAGAATTCTTACAATCATTATCATAATTCGAAACGTTTTGCTTTTATATCTACTGGAAAAATAATGCTACTGAAACATGGCCATTTGTGATATGGGGTCAGGATCAATCACACCCTTCTAAACCAGCATTTGCTTGATGGCACACAATTTTTATCATTATTATACTGAAAATGTCAGCCTGCTCCATCAAGATATTTTTAAATTGAGATATTCTCTTACAAACACACATCATTTTGATATTTTAGACCTTTGAAGAGAGTGGAGCTGCAAGGCACTCATTGATGATATATCCAAATCTCAAAACTACTTCTTCAACATTAATTTTAAAATAAATAGCAATGAGGACACATTTATATGCTACATCTATTGAATATTGAAGACAGAACTTGGAAATGTTACTACAGTATATTATAAAGAGGGGGTTATTTAAAGAGGTAGTTCAAGGCCCCCCATAGAGTGGTTAGCTATTCTAAAAGCAGTTGATTATATTGCACATTAAAAGTAAAGGTAAATGTATTGAAAGCAATTTGTGTCCAACTCTAGGTGGGCAGTGCTTATCTCCATTTACAGCCAAAGAGCCAATGCTGTCTGCATCTGCATACATTCATGTGGTCATGTGGCAGGCATGACTAGACACCAGAATGTTATTACCTTTCCTGCCAAAGGGATACCTATTTATCTACTTGCAATTTCTTGCTTTTGAACTGCTAGGTTGGCAGGAGCTGGAACAGACAATGGGTGTTCACTCCATCATGCAGCACTTGGGTCTTAAACTGATAAACTGCTGACCTTCTGGTCATCAAGCTCAGCGTCTTAACTGTTAAGTGACTGCACATTACTGTAACCCCAATTACTGAGAGTAGGTGGCTAGGAGAGGAAGAAGGGCAGGCATTTGAAAAGAAGTTGGGACTGGAAGCAACCGGAAGCCCTTGGCTGAACTGGTGGCCCTTCATCTTCCTATAAGTATTTAAAGCAGGGATTCTCAACCTGTGGCCTGTGGGCTGGATGTGGCCCACAGTGCCATTTCATGTGCCCCCACCCCACCTCCACCACACCCAAAAGTGCCATGTGGTGGAGGGAGGGCAAAATGGCTATCTGGCTCCCAAAGCTATCTGAGGGAGCGTGACCCTGGCCCCAGCTTTAAAAGGTTGAGAAATCCTGATTCATTCATTCATTCATTCATTCAATTTGTATAGCTGCCCCAATCGACATGTGACTCTGGGTGGCGTACATAAAATCCCCAACGTTTAAACTATAGATACCCTTAAAACTCCTAAAAACACTGAAAAACTACTTCCCACCTGCACCAGAAGCCTTGCTAGAGGCAGCGCCTCAGTTTGTGCCTCTGTGTGGCATGAAGAATGATGCAAATTGCACACTTAGGATGGCCATAGGAGTTACAGGAAGAATCATAAGACAAGATGTGGGTACTGAGCTCCCAGAAGAACTCCAGCAGAACCTGACAATTCATAAACTCACAGCCTTCCTTAATCGTTCTCTCACATTCCATTTATCCCAATATTTTTGTCAATAAGCGCTAACTTCATTTTAAGCCCTGAGTAGAAATTATAAACTTAGGTCTTATGCAAGGATGCGGTTCATGGGAGGGAATGTTAAGAGGGGAGTCAGGAAGCAACCACTAGAACTAGCTCAGGGCAAGGAAATACATTCTGTGGCACAACATACACAGTGGTGCCTTATGTGGAATATGAAATACCCGATGCTCAAGCTGGATTCTGAAAAAGAAGAGGCACTTGAGATCATATTGCAAATATCCGTTGGATACTGGAAAGCACCCAAAATCACAGAAAGTAACTCTGTGTTTTAAAGACTATAGAAAAGTCTTTGATTGTTTGGCTCATGATAAATTATGGATTATTCTGAAAGAAATCAAGGTGCTTTATTTGGTTGTCTGACACTAACCTATGTTGTGGACAAGAAGCTACCATTAGTACAGGATATGGAAAAGTGGAATAGTTTCCTATATGGAAAGGTGTCAGACAAAGATGCATTTTATTCCCTTAACTGTTCAATCTGTATGCAGAACATATCACGTGGAAAGGCAAAGCACATTCAGATGGAAGAGGGGTGAAAGTTGGTGGAACTTTAATTTAAGATATGAAGATGAAACCATTTTACTGGTAGAAAGCAGCAATTACTTGAAACAATTTTTAATGTTCTCTGTTTCCTGCCAATCAGAGCTTGAGGAGAAAGTGCAAAAACAGGATTCAGTTGAACATGAGATGATATTACTGAGGAACTGTATGACTTACAATGTCAACAATAAAGAAACTGAGATAGTAAAAGTTTTTGTATACCTAAGTTCAATCATCAATCCAAATGCAGCCAAGAAATCAGAAGAAGGCTGAGTCTTGAAAGGGCAGAAATGAAGGTACCAGAAAAGATCATAATTGTAAAGATGTGTCATTGGAGGCCAAGACATTCCACAATATTATATTCCTAGTCACCACATATGTGTGTGAAAGCTGGACAATAGAGAAAGCTGACAAGGAAAAAACAGATTTGCTTGAAATATGGTGCTCAGCAAATATTGTGAAAAAAGACAAACAAGTGGATCACAGATCAAGTCAAGTCTGAACTGTCTTCAGAAGCAAAATGATGAAACTGAGGTTGTCCTACTTTGGGCAAATAGAGAGAGAATGTAAGGCATTGAGTAGATCTGTTGAAGACAAGCCATTTTGGAGATCTCACATTCATAAGGCTGGATATAACTTGATGGCACATCACCACCATCACAAATGACTTACTAAAAGACAACATTTTAAGTTGTGGTTTAAAAGTGCAACAGGATGTGTTTCAAAGTAAGACATAGAACACCTTGCCTTACAATGCCCATATTAAAAACATTATCTTCACTATAACAGCTATTAACTTTTTAAACTGCTATTTTAAAGTGCTTAGAGAAGATTGAAACAGATATAAAGGTTCTGTTAAATCAGAAACTGGGAAATAGTCAATGCCGATAACGATGACCATTGGAAGTCCTTCTGTAATCTCGAGGGTCAGAGGCCAGACCTTGTGGGCTGGATAATCATCTTTCTTGACCCCAAAGAAAGACTCTCCGCTTCCAGAGGTGGCAGAAAAGAAGGGTTGGGTATTCTCAACCATCCCCATGTGGTTCCAGTCTCAATGAGCTCTGATGCCAACTACAGGATCGCCCTGTCCGGACAAGTAAGCTCCATCCTCTTTCTGTGAAACAACTGGACCTTCAGCTGCAAGAGGTTTCTGGCAAATCCAACGATGTTCTGTGCTGCACCTGGAGATGCTGGCTTTGAAGTCATCTGTCAGGTATGCACAGTTGCCACCATTTCCAATTACTTCCAGCCTACAACACAAGCAGCATAAAGAGGGTTTCTCCTTAGCAGCTATTGCAATGGAATGATATATGAACAACATACTGCCATACAAAATTGTTCGCCTGCATTCACTCTTTCCTGCCAATAAATTTTATGAGGAGCTTTAGACCAGGGATTCCCAACCTAAGGCCCATGGTGCCATTTCATGTCGCTCTCCCACCCCTCCAAGGGCATTTGAGAAACAAAATGGCTATCCCTTTGAAGCTATTGGAACAAAATGGCCATCTCCATCTTGCAGGCATGGCAAAATGGCTGTCCGGCTCTCAAAGCTGACTGAGAGAGTGTGACCCAGACCCCCTGCTTTGGACACTTCCTTTGCAGGACTGGCTTTAGGAATCTTAGAGCCACACTCAATATATATACAGTAATACCCCGGATAACGCTAGTACCGGATAGCGCTAAAACCGCATAACATTAAAAGGTTTTCGGAAAAATCTTGTATCGAAAAACGCGATTTTTAGCGTTATCCGATACAGTCGTTCTTAGCAGCAGGGTGGCTGGAAAGCTAAATGGGGTTCTCCATTCAGCTTCCCAGCCGCCCTGCAGCTACGGAGGTAGGGGTGGGGAGGCTGGAAAGCTGACGGGGGGCTCCCCCATCGGCTTCCCCAGCCACCCCACAGCTGTGGAGGCAAGGGCGGGTGGCTAGGGAAGCCACCCTGCAGCTGTAGATCAGGTCCTCTGATCTCTCTGGAGAAGGCAGGGGACACGATCCAAGCTGTTTCTGGGCTTCCCCGACGTCCTCAGCCAGTGCAGCAAGCCAAAACGTCAGGGTGCGAATCCTGACATTCTGGCTTGCTGCACTGGCTGAGGATGTGGGGAAGCCCAGAAACAGCTTGGATCGGGTCTCCCCACCTCCCTGGACCCGGCGGGGGGGGGGGGGGTCAGAGACTCCAAAATTGGTAAAAAAAAGTCCAGTTTTTAAACCAATTTTGGGGTCTCTGACCCCCCCCCCGCCGGGACCAGGGAGGTGGGGAGACCCGATCCAAGCTGTTTCTGGGCTTCCCCGACGTCCTCAGCCAGTGCAGCAAGCCCAGTGGCGTCGCGCAGTCTTCAGCCGCCTGGGGCGAAGAACAAACTCGCCGCCCCCCCCCCCCAGCTCGCCGCTGCCGCCGCCCCCTCCCCCTGACCCAGGTAGAAGCCGGCCCCCTGGTGACTAGCGGCGTGCACGCGCACGCGCGCCACACACCTCCGTCCGCTCGCCCGCCACACACCTCCGTCCGCTCACACCTCCGTCCGCTTGCCCGCCCGGCTGGCTGTCGGGGGCTCTCCGCCGCCTGTTGCCCCTGGCAGCGGCTTTCAGGGGGCGGCAAAATGTCCCCTCCCCACCCTTTTGCTGGCGAGGAGGAGAAAAAGTGTTTTTTTTTAGGCGGACAATTCAAGGAGGGGCCCGCCCGCCGGGCTGGCTGTCGGTCGGGGGCTCTCCTGCCCACCTCCTCCTGCCCAGCCAGCCCCCAGGGGCTCCCCGCCACGGCGCCACCCACCCCCGACGAGCGCCCCGTCTCACGGCAAGTTGGGTGGGTGGCTGGGAGGGCGGAGGCGAGCAGCGTCCGCGCGCATGCGGGCCGCCCGCCAGGAGAGCCCCCGACGGCCAGCTGGGCGGGCGACTGGGCGTGCCCCTCCTTCCCTCCCCACCCTTTTGCTGGCGAGGAGGAGAAAAAGGGGTTTTTTTTAGGCGGACAATTCAAGGAGCCTCCTTGAATTGTCCGCCTAAAAAAACCCCCTTTTTCTCTTCCTCGCCAGCAAAAGGGTGGGGAGGGGACATTTTGCCTCCCCCTGAAAGCCGCTGCCAGGGGCAACAGGCGGCGGAGAGCCCCCGACGGCCAGCCGGGCGGGCGAGCGGACGGAGGTGTGAGCGGACGGAGGTGTGTGGCAAGCGGCGAAGCGCACGTGGGGCGCTCGCCAGCAAAAGGGTGGGGAGGGGACATTTTGCCGCCCCCTGAAAGGCGCTGCCCGGGGCATCCGCCCCCCCGCCCCCCCCACGCTACGCCACTGAGCAAGCCAAAACGTCACGGTTCAAATCCCGACATTCTGGCTTGCTGCAGCCTCCAGGGAAACAGGGCTTTTTTAAACGTTGTGTGATCAATGCATCGCATAACGTTAAAAACTGGATAATGACGAGACTTGTGGAACTAAGTCTCAACGTTATCCGGGATACTAGTGTATGCTGTATACTGTATATATTCCCTAAGTTCTTAGTGATATGAACTGTTGAAGCTGCCCAATATATGAGACCACTATTGCCCACAAGCCTTAAATCATTTTGCTCCACCTGACATCAGTTCTTAGGCAGACACGTTCCTCAATTTATTCTCTGAAGTGACTTTTCAATGATTTTGTACTGCTAATGGATCTTAGTTGCCCGTTCAAGACTAAATCACTTGCATTTCAATTGGAGTAGCTGGTAGCTGAAAATAAATATATAAGACCAAATTTTTTTTAGATCATCTTCATTTCCTGCAGGGGTTCCCAATCTTTTTAAACTGTGGGCCTGACCACCCCCCTGGAAGCAGAAGTGGCACATTTGCAACAGCCATAAATGCACCTACTTCTGCATTTATGAGAGATGTGGGTGCATTTACGCATGCAGAGGTATGTTTTATGGCTAACATAAATGTGTCCACTTCCACTTCCAGGAAAAGCGATGGTAGCTGTGAGACACATGAAATGGTGCCGTGGATAGGTTGGGAACCCCTGATCCACTGTGTGGATTGCTGGCAAGCTCAAAGAAAATTAGGAAGTGTGGCGGTTCCTGTTAATCAAACATTCTGATTTTGATCCATGAACTGGAATAGTTTCAGGTCTAGCTTCTTTAAAAAACTTATTGTGAAAGGGAAGGAAAACTCACGTTGAATTTTTCCCATTTGTCCATTTCCAGGACTTGTCTTGGTCCATTTTGAGGTCAATCCAGTAGGAATCTTTGCCTTTTAGCCACATGACAAGGTCCTGTGAAGACCAGAATAATATTAGAAAGCCGCGAGATGCAATTGTTAAAAGTGATAAACCCAGAACCAGCAAGCATTCACTAAAATGTATGTGAACCAAGGAACAATATTTATAGGTCATATAATGGTGTTGTGATGAGTACAGTACAGTACTTACAAAATTTCTCATTCTGGGTTACTTTTTTGAGTTGCACCCTGCTGAGGCCTCCAGACAAGCCTTTTGTCTACATAAGAAAAAGTGTCCACCAATTAATAGAAAACAAGACCCTTGCCTCCTTCTTCCTCCCTTCACCATTTCTAAGCCTTTCCCTGTTTTGTTTTGTTTTCCCTGTAGCAGAAATTGTCACATTGTGGCAAATCTGACACAGGGAAAATGCCCAGTTTTTCTCTGGAAGTGGCAATCTATAACAGGGTGCCAGTGGGCCTTATCTGGCCCATGATGTCATTCCAACTGGCTTATTGACATTGCTCCTGCAGCCGGAAGTAGAAGCAGGAGTGTTTACATCAGCTGTAAAACATACCTGCGCAAACATGTCCATGGCTGATGTAAATGCAGAATTGGGCACATTTACATCAGCATTAAATGTGTTCATTTCTGCTTCTGGGGGCATGGTCCGGCCTGCTCAGCTGTTCCAGGGGTGTGGTCAGGCCCTGGGTGCAAAAAGGTTGGCCACTCCTGATCTATAAGATTCACATCTCCACCATGAACCCAAACTTTAAAGCAGCTGACTAAGGAGACTGGGGCTTCCACCTCCACCTCCCCACAAATAAACCTTGACTCACAATTTCTAGGGTCCTCTATGCATTACTTATAATGTGCCTTTTGTCACACAGAATCATAGCCACCTATTTCCCTTTCTTTGAGCTGTTATCATTAAAGAAAAAACATCCTACATATTACTTATGCTGTTCTGTATTTATTAGCCTTATTAGTTACTCTGTATTTTCACAAAAGGATTGTGCTCAAGGCAGCTAATAAGCAGCATTAAAACAGCTCAACCCAGAAGGAAAAACAGATTAAATGTAGATTAAACTGTAACATCTTCAGCAACACCTATAAATCACACAGAACTGGTGAATGACAGGTGAAATAATTACACCTCCTACCTTATCCTTTTCTGCAATCCTAACCAGGGAAGCATTATATAAGGAGCAGAAGACTTGGCTAGAAGTCCAGTTTCTTTCTTCTTTGGAAAAGAAGTAGCATGTTTCTTCATACCCAATCCACAACTTGGGGCACAGGGGTCTACTCTGAGCAAGGGTGGGTAGCTTGGAATCACAACTTGGTTCAGAGCATTTTAGAAGGCACACTGAGGAAAAGAAAGAGGGTTATTGCCCAGCTAAATCCACTCCCCGGCCATGATAAAGCAAAGAGGATATGAGTCCAAATGGCACTATTGCAGTAAAACAGGCTCAGATCCAGTAAGAGCTTTAAGGCAAGAACAAACATTCTTGAGGGTACGAAAGAGCAAAGACAAATTAGAAGATGGAGGAAGGAGCTCACTGGGCAAGGAAGATGTGGCAGAGGACTCAACCTCCCCTACGTCACTTGGAGGATCCTGAATAGGCTGACGTTTGGAGTCCATAAATGCAAGACCAACATGCTGAAGTGTGAATGTGGAGAGATCCAGAATCGGGCTCATTTATTGGTCTGCTGATGGCTGCCAGAAGGATTTAAGTTTGGCCAACAACAAAGCCAAGAAAATGGCTTCATTTTGGCAGTCCAAGGTTTGATCAGGACATGAAAGAAAAGGTAAAACAGAGAGAGTGTAATTGCTGCAGATGGTCTGCAAACACGTGTGGACACCCCCCCCCCAACATACACATACTTGTAACATCCCCCCAAGGTGTATTACGTTATCCCTGTGTTTTAAAAGGGCATACAGATACACACAGAGTCCTGGAGGTGTGGGTAGGTGTGCATGCTGTCACTATGATTGTGTCAGGAGGTTGCTTTGTTGTGCCCTACTCCTGCCCCCTTTTATTTGTTTTTAAAAAGGTATTAGTGTACACATCTTTGGATGTGTTTTTCAAATACACATTTAAAATGAGAGAATCCATTCCCTGCATGTGTAAATGGAGTTGCAAACAGAAAATGGGAAGATCTGATGATGGGCCCAGAAATAAAGAATGGCTGATAGGAGACCAAGGTGAGTGGGAAGAGCTGGTGAAAAAAAAGGTGCGATCTTATAATGGCTCGGATGTACGTATAAAATAGTAAATAAACCAGGGCAGAACAGAACCAGATTGGACATAATTTTAGATCAGGGGTTCTCAGCCTACGGTTCATGGGCTGAATCTGGCCCATGGCACCAAATAATCTAGCCCCCATCTTTGCTCCAGCTGCCACCGGAATCGGCCACGGACTCATTTACGGCTGTCATAAATATGTTTACAATGGCCGTAAATCAACCAGTCTAGGCTCCTCAACTGTTTGAGGGAGGGTGACTTGGCCCCCAACTTGAAAAGGTTGAGAACCCCCTGTTTTAGATCATCATGCAGCTTATTATCATGTGCTATGACAAGAGTCAGTGTGGATGTAATATTTTGTGTGCATAAAGTAGAATAATAATTAATTGTCAATAAAATAATTAAGGAGGGGTATAAAAAATACGATCCTGAAAATGTATGTTGTACTTTAAAATGCATTTTGAAGTGCAATTGTTAACAGTAGTTGCTACATAATTAACTACCCTCAGTCAATGCTGGAAGCAAGAATACTGCACATAAACACTGCCTTAGGAATTTGGTGAATAAAAACCATGCCTGTAAGTTTCACTCCTTGTCTGAAGAAGTGGACTTGATCCACAAAAGCTAACAATAAAAATATAGCAGTTAGTCTTTAAAGTGCTACAGTGTTTTTTTTATTTTGTTTTGTTTATTTTATTTTCTGATATGCCTTAGGAAAAAAATTATTTTGTGGCTGATGGTTGAGCAGTGGGAGAGAACTGAAATAATTGGAATTTATGTTTCAAGAAATTCATGACCACAGAGGGCATCTATAGGTCCTGTAACTTGCACACTTTGTAGCTGCAGTAGTCTGGCTGTACCATATTTTGGCGTACCGGAACATTTAATCTCTAATTTTTGCAAGATATTAGTCGACACAATGACATTTGTTGTCATAGTGGCAATTTGCCATATTTTGAGTTACAAGCCTGTGTAGTTACAGAGGTGCAAATGTAATAGAATTTTTTATTTAAAAAAAATGGATGAACCAAACCCCAAACCCCAAACCCTTTCAGGAAGGACTGTTGATAGTTGGTGAAAGAAAAAAATAATGGCTAGAAAAGAAAATCAGAAAAAAGGGGGCACTATAATGCTACACCTCACATAGTACAGACATATAGCAGCAGCAACACCAGCCACAGCAAACAAGGAAGACATGGATTTTCCTACATAGATTCAAACTGGCTTGGCTAGGTGAGCATTTTGAATAGTTTTCTGGGTGTTCATTTTCATATGCTTAGAGGCTAAAGGTTAACCAAAGTTATTGTGCCTTTTGTTTTTAAAATGATGTATTTTTATAGTTGTATTCTGTGCTTTTCCAAAGTGCATTTTAGAATGTCATCAAAACATTATAATGTTTTCCTTTTGTACTTTTAAAGTGCCTATACTTTGGGCTTGATTCTGACATAAGTATTTGCCTGCAACTTAAGTTTAGTTTACAGTTTAATATGTAAGCTTCCCAGAGTAACTTTTAAGCTAGATGGGCAGTACAGAAATTGAATGAATGAATACATGAATGAATATATTTTAAAGTATTTGTGTCTACAGTTTTCTCATAGCTGTAAGACTTTCGGATGTTTTCACAACTTTGAAGATGTTTCTGCTTACAGAACACAGAAGCAGTGCAGACAAATAAAGCCTGTAGAAATAGACAAGCTCTTCTTGTCTGGAATTATTGCAACAATAAAAGTACTTATCCCTTGATACCGGAGGGGCTCCCTGATAGTTCCATCTGTTAGGAAGGCTCACCTCTCTAGCATGAGAAGGAGGACCCTTTCTGTGACCGCTCTGGCCTTCTAGAACCTCCTACTGGCTGAGCTGCGGCTCCAGACAGAGCTTCTGCCCTTCTGAAAAAACCTTAAGACCTGACTGGCACAGCAGGTGTGTGTGTGTGTGGGGGGGGGGGCCTGGAGCAACGGCTACTCTAGGTTGGCTGATATAAGGGTTACCCAGGTTTTTAGCTTAGTTTAAAAATCACGATGTGGCTGGTGGGGGTGGCTTTGTGAGTTTTTAAATTTTAACCTTATTTTTTAAAAAACAATGGTATATTTTTAATGTCTTTATATGTTGTAAGCCACCCGGAGTCGCTTCAGCGAGGGGGCGGCAGCACAAATGTGAATTATTAAATTAAATTAAATTACTCAGATGAATTTTGATAAGATTGGAAAAGATACCTGATTCCATTCTGGAAACAACCCCTTATTGAGATAAATGACAGCTGTGATAAACACAGGCTTCTGACTTTTTCTCTAGAGGTCTATAAAGTTCTGTAGGGCTCTTGAGGCAATGATCAGGTATCAGATTCTCTGCTCTGATGCAGGTTTTTCTTAGTGAATATAGTTTCAGCATGGTTCATCTTAGAGGAAACCCCAGAAGATCTTGTAAGACCCAGTGGCAGTGATGGCAAACCTTAGCAGTCCAGGTGTTCTTGGACTTCAATTACCAGAAGCCCAAGTCAGCACTCTTGATGATCAGGGCTTATGGAAATTGAAGTTCAAGAACAGCTAGAGTGCCAAGAGTCACTTCGGTGAAAAGGGTGGTGGAGAAATACTAACAAATAAATAAATAAATAAATAAATAAAATAAATAAATAAATAAATCACTGCCCAGTGGTGTAGTCTTTTACAGTCTGTTAGTTAAATTGACACATTTAACTTTTAAAAATGCATTTTATATTACCCTTTCAAATATTGCTACATGTTACCTGATGTTTTCCTTTAAGAAAGCATAAAAGAATCTGGACAACTTACCAGTTATGGATGATATGCAGAAAATGACAGTAAATGGAAGAGCAACGATACCACAGTTGTTAAGTAACTTCCTTTTATCCAATGGGCATTTCCATTGTTGACGATTAACTAGAACATAAGGTAAAACAAACACAGTCTTAACCCTTGTCCCAGTGAGAAGTCTTGAAGTCAAACATTCTTGACAGTACATAAGAGCAAAACCAAATTAGAAGATGGAGGAAGGAGCTCACTGGGTAGGAGCATCATTAAAGGATGAGATAGCTGAAGATCTCAATTGCCCCTACATCTCTTGAAGGACCCTGAATAGGCTAAGGGTTGGAGTCCCTAAATGCAAGACCATCATGCTGAAGTGGGGGGCTGCTGGTGGACAACAACACATGGTGTGAATATGGAGAGAGACAGAGTCCAGCTCGTTTACTGGCTTGCTGTTTGCTGCCACAGACATGCACCAATGAGGACTTGGGTTTGGGCAATGGCGAAGTGAAGAAAGTGGCCTCATTTTGTCATTCAAGGGTTTGATCAGAACACGAAAGAAGCAGCAGCAGTGAGAAGTCAATGCTGTTAACGGCTTCCTCAACCACCACACCAATAATGAAAAGCATACCATGCAGCAAGGGGCAGAAGGTTAGCATGAAGTAGTGGCTGGAGTACGCAATAGGTACACTAGAACATCGGATAACGTTATGACTTGGTTCCACAAGTCATGACATTATCCGATTTTTAGCGTTGTCCAACGCATACATTGAACAACGCTAAAAAAAAAAAAAAGCCCTGACGTCAGGGACAGACAACGCACCGAAGCAAGGGTTGGCTTGTCCAAAATGTATCCCCCCCGGGGGGGGGGATTTCAGACAAGCCGACCCTTGCTTCGGCACATGATCGTGCATCTGGGCAAGGGTTGGCTTGTCCGAAACTCCCCAGCCCCCAGGGAGGGTTTCGGACAAGCCGACCCTTGCTTCGGCATGCAACCGCGTGTCTGGGCAAGGGTGGGCTTGTCCGAAACTCCTCGGGGGACAAGCCGACCCTTGGTTACACTTCTTGCCACCCGACAAGAGCCTTAGCACTTGCTAAGGCTCGTGTCGGGTGGCGAGACAAGGCTGTTGACGAAGCCTAGCGGTGCTCGGGCTAGTTAGCCTGTGCGCCGCTAGGCTTTGTCCAGCAATTGCTGCTACTGAACTAGGGTCGGGGGGGAAAGGCAGGCACCCGCCTGCCTTACGCCCGACCCTAGTTCAGTAGCAGTGATCCATTGTACCCAATCCAACCCCCCCCAACACGATTGTCTCGGATAACGCTAACACAAACGTTATCGTTATCCGATTCTAGCGCTATCCGGTCCAATCGTTATCCGGTGTATTACTGTACTCTGTGGATCTAGTTTCTGGTCCTCATTTAGTCATGAAACCTACTGGCCACAATCCTGTTGCTTAGCATAGTAAGTGACAGGGTAGGTCTATTTGAATAAATGTAACTTATAGAGTGGACTCCGCATAAATTCAGTGGGTCTACTCTAATGAAATATTTGTATAGTGGCTAAGATGCTGACTGGAAGGTATCAGGTCAGCAGTTCAATAACCGAATACTACAGGATGGAATGAGTCCTCGTCTTTGTCCAAGCTCCTTCCAACCTAGCAGTTCAAAAGCAAGAAATTGCAAGTAGATAAATAGGGACCACTTCGGTGGGAAGATAAACCACATTCTGTGCACTTTGGTGTCTACTGATGCCTGCCACATGACCACAGAAACATCTGCAGAAGCAGACAGCACTGGCTCTTCAGCTACGAAACAGATGAGCACTGAACCTTAGATTCAGATATTACTGGCTTTTGAGCAAGGGTGACCTTTACCTTTTACTAGCCAGCACAGCCAGTGGTAAGGGATGAAGAATCCCCTGCCTTGTTATAAATCTGTTCAGACACCCAGATCTTCAGGAGAGGCCTTGTCATATGAAGGCAGGGGTAGGCAACCTTTTAAAGTTGGGGGCTGGGTCAGGCTCTCAGACAGTTGAGAGGGCCAGACTGGTGAACCTCCTGCTGTAAACAGTAACGTAAAATGGGTCCACAGCTGTCATAAATGTGTTTATGACAGATGCATCTGCATTTACGGCTGCAAACATGTTTATGACAGTTGTGGATGCGTTTATGGATGTTTTCACCGCTTCCGGCAGTGGTGGAGGAATAAGGGCAGTGGGCTAGATGATTTGGCACCACAAGCTGGATCTGGCCCATCGGCTGTATGTTGCCGACCCCTGGGTTAAGGTCAAACAAACCTCTTCCTCAAACCTTACATAAAATAGACTCCAGGGGGTCAGGAAGCTGAAAATCCTTTCCCCAAGAAAGAAGTGCATTGATCATCCATCTACATCTTACATTGCTCTGTGGTGGCCAAATCTATCCCTCTCTGACATATCCTGCAGTGGCTCAGTGGTTAAGAAGCTCACCTTTTAGCTGGAAGGCTGGAAAGTCAGCAGTTTGAGACATGGGTACTGCATGGCAGATTGAGCGCCTGTCTCTGTCCCAGCTCTTAGGGACATGAAAGGAGCCTCATTCGGGGATCCCCTGAATGGAGTTTCTCCTGCCAAAATCCTTTCAACCCAGAATAATTTCTGACACAAATTATTATATCCTATAGTTATAGAATTTTCTTCAGTTAACTAACTGAGGTTTATCTGTTTGAAAACATTCTGCCATGAAGCAACTTTGATAACACAAATTGCTTTAAAACATGAATTCTAATGCATATGTGCACTAACCAATGAAAGTAGTGACACCTTTACTTTTTTTTATCTCTGCTTTAATCACTCTGTTTCTATTACAGTATATCTAATTTTTTCCATGTTCTGCCATACTTCAGGGTTAGTTTAAATAGCCTTGCTAGCTTCCATTTTATTTTGAGAAACAAGTAAGACTATTTATACAGGACAAGAGCTTACAAAGCATTAAATATTTATCAACAATATTTCATGGATTTTCCCTGCCACCTGATGGAAGAAAAGCAACATTGCAGCCAACTTTAGGATAAACTTGGCTTTTAACATTCAGACTCACCCAGGAGTTCTCAACCTTTTAAAGCCGGGGGCTAGGTCATGCTTCCTCAGACAGCTTCGGGGGGCAGACGGCCATTTTACCCTTCTTCCTCCACTTCCTGGTATGGTGGAGGTGGAGGTGGGGGGGAACACATGAAATGTTGCCACGGGCTGCATCTGGCCCATGGGCCGCAGTTTGAGAATCCCTGCACTAACCTACTTTGTCAGCCTTCTTAAAGAATCTGGCTCTTTCAGAGATCTACCTAAAACAAGCAGAGGGCCTTCTCCTGCATGGCTCCCAAGCTGTGGAATTCACTCCCTTCAAGACATGTGAGCTGTTTCCCTGCTGACTGATTTTAATAAGGCAGCAAAACCATATCCTTTTTGCCTGGCATGTGAGGTCTAACTTGCCCTCCTATGTTGTTTTTAATCATAGCTTTTGTTTCTTCTTTCATGTCTAGGCCAGACGAGAAACTATCAAAATAGTTTTGGTGAGTTTATTCTGCAGATCCTTTTCCCTGACCTCGTGTGAGAAAGATTAGCTGGCAACACAAGGTTACCATTACCAGGGTACACCTGCTTGGGGTTCAAAAATACCGCAATCTTTCAGGAGGCCGTTGATTTTAATCTTAATGCATTGTCTTAAATTTAGCAGTTTTTACGCTGCGAGATTGGTTTATTTGAGTGTATTAAGGAGTGTATTAATAAATGACTGTTCTGATCTGCCAGCAAAAGCACAGACTCTGACATGAAAAGTGCCTTTGTCAGCTTGTTATCTAAACAAATGATAAAAGAGGAATCAATTTGTTTCACACCTCGATGTGCTTTTAATGGAATTTCAGTTTCAAACTATAATACAAAATATTTTTAAAAAGTTACCCTTTTAAAGTCTTCACTATACTGTACTGTACTAAGTTTTGCAATGGGTTTTTCAAATTATTATTGTTTACAATTGTTGTTGTTGTTGTTGTTCAGTCACACAGTTGACTCCAACCCTCTGCGGCCCCATGGACCACCGCCCGCCAGGCACTTCTGTCCTCCACCATCCTCCTCAACTCGCTCAGCTCTATGCCCATTGCGTCCACAATACCATCTAGCCATCTCATTTTTGGCCGCCCCTTCTTCTTTTGCCCTCAACCTTTCCAAGCATCAAGGCTTTCTCAAGTGAGTCTTCTCTTCTCATTTAATGTCCAAAGTACTTTAGCCTCATCTTTACTATTGACCTTCTAAGCAGCAGTCAGGGTTGATTTCTTCTAAGATTGACCTATTTGTTCTCTTCACTGTCCAGGGGACTCACAAAACTCTCACAACCATACATTGCCACAGGGAATACCATTGCTTTGACTATACAAATTTTTGTTTGCAATTTGATGTCTCTACTTTTCACTATGCTCCCCAGGTTTCTCATAGTTTATTTCCCAAGAATCAGTCGCCTTTTTATTTCATGGCCGCAATCCCCATCTGCAGTGAGCTTCGATCCTAGGAAAGTAAAATCTGTCACTGCTTCTACTTCTTCCCCATCTATTTTCCAGGGACTGATAGGGCCTGTTGCCATGATCTTGGTTTTCTTTATATTGAGTCTCAAAGCAGCTTTTTCACTTTCTTCTTTCAACCTAATCAGGAGCTTCTTTAGGTCCTCCTCACTTTCTGCCATAAGGGTGGTATCATCTGCATATCTCAAATTATTGATGTTTCTTCCTGCAATTTTGATCCCAAATTGTGATTCCTCCATCCCTGCATTGCGCATTATGTGCTCTGTGTATAAGTTGAATAAGCAGGGTGACAAAATGCAGCCTTGTCTTACTCCTTTTCCTATTCCAAACCACTCCGTCATTCCATATTCTGTCCTAACTGTTGCTTCTTGATTCATGTACAGATTTCTCATGAGGCATATAAGGTGGTCTGGTATTCCCATCTCGTTAATTACTTGCCACCTTTTGTTGTGGTCCACACAGTCAAAGGCCTTAGTGTAATCAATGAAACAGAAGTAGATATGTATTGTTTCTGATATTCCTTTGTTTTTTCAATGATCCATCTTATGTTGGCGATGTGGTCTCTAGTCCCCCTGCCTCTTCTGAACCCTGCCTGCACGTCCGGTAATTCTCTCTCCACATGCTGTTGCAGTCTATCCTGTATTATCTTGAGCATTTTTTTTTACAATAGCAGAGTATATTATGGAAAATATGTTGAAATACTGTACTAAGAAAAAAATCTACAGGATGAGATTTTGATCTAGCTGTCATATATTTTTCAGCAAATACCATAGAAACACTTTGACGATCTTTGTCAGGAGGCAAAGCAGAAATCAATAGGAAGCAAAATTACTTTATTCAGTACATATATTAATGTTAGTATTGGCCCTAACAGAAATACACAATACTGTATATTATGTATTTCTGTTAGGGCTAATAC
This sequence comes from Furcifer pardalis, assembly GCA_030440675.1. Classification (NCBI taxonomy): domain Eukaryota; kingdom Metazoa; phylum Chordata; class Lepidosauria; order Squamata; family Chamaeleonidae; genus Furcifer; species Furcifer pardalis. The sequence continues at coordinate 156,790,067 of CP126893.1, forward strand.
AGTATTTTCCTTTTTGAACTGGGTGCCTTTCAGAGACACAAAAATCCTTTTTATAATACATTGACATAGGTAAACTGAATGTGTCTGGCTGTGAAGGGGTTTTATGCTCCATTCTGTCTCCAGGTAGCCATACCTTACCTTGGTCAGAGGGCTCTTCCAAAGGGCATAGAGACCGTCTTGTTGCTACAGATGATGCCATCGTTCTTCTATTACAGTATAAGGCAAATCAGCCACCGAAAGATCCTCCTCTGTGCCTATAGAAATATGTATGGTTTTGCATCCATTCATTAGAAGGGGGATTTTCTCCTCGGCTGAAAGATCAGAGAAGAAGCCTCTCCCAACTCCCGTGCCGGCGGGCGTAGTAGAGCCAACTTTTCTAAAGGCGGAGCAGCGAACTCGGGTCTTGCTGTCTCGTGCGACGCAGGTTCCCGTTTCGTAACCCGGGTTAAGGATTAATGGCTATATAGGCGTGATGCCACCCGGCTCTCCGCTCTCTGAATGTCTTTGAGGAAGCTGCTGACAGGACTGGCTTCGAGAAGGTAGAAGAAGGAATGACTCCTCCTGGTGGGTCTTACTTCTAATCTAAGGCATTGCCTCTGGGCGCAGGCGCAGTAGAAAGGCATCGGGGGGGGGGGGCTGCCCCGCCCGCTGGAGCACCGGGTAGGACTCATTCATTTGAACTAATAAATTTGAACTAATAAATAAATAATAATAAATAAATAAATTCACGTCCAGGAGCTCTGGTCTCTTTCGTCCAATGAACCGCGCGCAAGCGGTGCCATATTTGCATAAATGGCGCGCTTTTCCTTGCAGTCTAGGGGCCTTTGAGGTCACATCGAGTCCAACCCTCTGCTCAGTGCAGGAATCCGAATTAAAGCAGATTTTGAATGCTTGCAGTGTTGGAGCCCAGACTTCGAACACAACAGCCCGGACTTCTGTGAGCTGCTTCAGAGGTGACGAAGAGTCTTGTGGAACCGGGAAAGGCCATTACGTTCACTTCGGCATAAAGATTTTAGTGGATTTACAACAACGGCGTTTCAGATCCACTTTTGGTCTCCTCACGCTTCGTCTGTAGGATGCCGCAGAACGAAGGGCTGTTCGGCCACAACAGGGCTACAAATGTCCAGGAAATCTTCTCGAAAGAGGAGCGTTTCAGCGCAGATGGACAACCCCAGGTATGCAATGCGAGGCTTGCAAGGGAATAATCGCTTTGAACAAAACTATATCGGCTCTCAAAACGATTTCGAGGCCAGCCCTCCTAAACCAAGTGGGGATTTCTTCCAAGCACCAGCGTTTCAAGGAAACGGCTTGCTTAGTTTTTTGACTAGCGTTTGCTCTCCATCTACACCTTGCCGTCAGTGGGTGGGAATTTTACAAGGCTGTTTTTTTTAAAAATTTTTAAAGACTAGGCTTGCTATAATTTATTGTCATGTACAGTACTGTGGACTCAAGAGTGCAGTGAAAGGAGACTGAAAACACGTTTTTCTTACTGTTGTCATCAAAGCTGTGGGGGGGGGGTGAGGGAGGGAAGGAACAATAAAGGTAAAGGTCGCCCTTGCTCGAAATCCAGTCGTATCCGACTCTAGGATTCAGTGCTCATCTCTGTTTCAAAGCCGAAGAGTCAGCGCTGTCTGCTTCTGCAGACGTTTCCATAGTCATGTGGCAGGCATGACTAGACACGGAACGCTGTTTACCTTCCCACCGAAGTGGTCCCTATTTATCTACTTGCATTTTCTTGATTCCCAACTGCTAGGTTGGCAGGAGAGTGAACAATAGACTTGAACGAGGGAATTACATACCGTAGTTGCCGGTCTGATTCATTCTGTTTTTCTCATGTATGTCGGAACTGTTTTGGGTTAAAAAAAATTTACCCCAGTGGGAATGAAAGCATAACCAGAGATTCTTTCTTTATTCGTGTCTGATGCACCAGCAGCATATAATAACATACAAAGATATAATAACATACAAAAAATAACACTAGGTTATTTCAGTTAGAATTAATAGAGATGTTTATTTAAATCACAGCAGATAAATAAGGATTAAGATTATGAAAGGAAGGCACAGAAGGAGAAGGAAATGAGTCACAGTACAGTATTGTACTTTTGCAGTAGCCGCTTGTGGGGAAAGTGGGAATAGAACGGAAATGACACTCAGCATGCCACTTTTTCAGTCCTGCATCGTCCTGTTCTTTCTCTGCTCATCGGTTGCAACCCTTCTTGTTTTAGGCCCATGACCAGGAAGGGGGTGTGGGGGGGTGCTCAAAGCATCCCACCCCACCCCGTTTAGTGATGCTAGAGAAAGAGCGTAATCGAGGAACATTGTCTATCAGGCCATTAAAGCATGTCAGAAATTATTCTGGGTTGAAAAGATTTTTGCTTGAGAAACTCCACTCAGGGGATGCCCGAAGGAGTCTCCTTTCACATCCACAAGATCTTTTCCCACCCAAACGGTCCCTATTTAACTACAGTACCAGTAAAACACTGCTTGGTTCCACAAGTCTTGGTGTTATCTGATTTTTAGTGTTAAAATCCTATGGGATGGATCGGATAACATTAAAGCTCCATAGAGATACATTGTAACCACACAGGCTTTAGCAGTTGTTATCTGATCCATCCCATAGGACCTTAACGTTATTCGATCCAATTCTCCTCCCCAGATTACTTAATGCTTATCCGATCCAGTCTTATCCAGTGTTTTACTTGTATAGTGATACCTCGGATAACGTTTACCTCGGATAACGCTAAAATCGCATAAAGTTAAGTAATCTGGGGAGGAGAATTGGATCAAATAACGTTAAGGTCCTATGGGATGGATCGGATAACAACCGCTAAAGCCTGTACGGTTACAATGTATCTCTGAAGCTTTAACATTATCCAATCCATCCCATAGGATTTTAACATGCATTGGATAACACTAAAATCGGATAACACCAAGACTTTTGGAACCAAGTCTTAGCATTATCCAAGGTATTACTGTACTTGCAATTTCTTGCTCTCTAACTACTTGTCACATTTTGTTGTGGTCTACACAGTCAAAAGTCTTAGTGTAATCAATGAAACAGAAGTAGACTTGTTTCTGATATTCCTTTGTTTTTTCCATGATCCAACGTATGTTGGCGATGTAGTCTCTAGTCCCCCTGACTCTTCTGAAACCCGCCTGGACTTCAGGTAATTCTCTCTCCACATGCTGCTGCAGTCTATCCTGTATTATCTTGAGCATCACCTTGCTAGCGTGTGGGATGAGTGCAATTGTTTGATAATTTGAACATTCTTTGGCATTACCCTTTTTGGGGATTGGAACATATACTGATCTTTACCAATCCTGTGGCCATTGTTGTGTTTTCCAAATCTGCTGGCCTATAGAATATTTAGGGCTTTGAAAAGTTCAACTTGGATACCACCATCTTCACTGGCTTTGTTGTTTGCAGTGCTTTTTAGGGCCTTTCTGACTTCACTCTCTAGGATGTCTGGCTCAAGTTCAATTTCCTCATCATTGATATTATCAGGAGTGTTGAGGTCCTTTATGTAGAGTTCCTCTGTGTACTCTTTCCATCTTTTCTTAATCTCTTCTGCATCAGCTAACTCCTTGCCATCTTTGTCCCTTATCATGGTCATTTTTGCTTTAAACATTCCCTTGAGTTCTCCAAATTTTTTTTGAAAAGACCTCTAGTCCTGCTCCTGATATTGTTTTCCTCTATTTCTTTGCACTGTTCATTCAGGTAGGTTTCCTTATCTCTCCTTGCTTTTCTTTGAAATTCTGTGTTCAAGTGATTGTATTTAATCCTTTCTCCTTTGCCTTTTGCATTCCTTCTGTCCTCTGCTATTTTAAGAGGCTCATCAGATAACCACTTAGCTTTCTTGTGTTTCTTTTCTTTTGGTATGGTTTTCCTTGCTGCCTCCTGGATGATGTCCCGCATCTCTGTTCATAATTCTTCTGGCACTCTGTCTATCTGGTCCAAGCCATTAAATCTGTTCCACACCTCCACTGTGTATTCCTTAGGGATGTTGTCTAGGTCGCATAAGTCTGGCCTAATTGTTTTTCCTATTTTCTTTAGTCTGAGCCTGAATTTTGCCATCTCTGCATTATATCAAAGAAGGAACTGTAGGATTCTATTGTAGGGCAAATATATACCCTCATTATCCCCCTCTGTGGCCACCCATGCAAATATAGCTACTGCTAAGTAGGACTTGGTGGTGGCTCAGTGGTTAAGAAGCTTGCCTTGTTAACTGGAAGAATGGCAAGTCGACCGTTCGAAACCCGGGTACTGCATGACAGATTGAGCTCTTGGGGACATGAAAGGAGCCTCATTTGGGCGTTCCCTGAGTGGAGTTTCTTCAGCAAAAATCTTTTTGACTCAGAATAATTTTGACCCAGAGATGAACACTGAACCCTAGAGTCAGATACGGCTGTCTTTAGAGCAAGGGAAACCTTTACCTTTACCTAGTCATGGGAAGCCAAATTTTTATTCTTCTACATAATTGGTGTTTTGATGCCTCACCTTGTTTAAATTTTTAAAAATTCCTGGCCGGCACTGCTCTGGCCGCTGGGCCGCAACACCGCAACGCCCGCTGGCTTCACTTCCCGCCTTCTTCCTGGGTGCTGCTGCCGCTGCCCCCGCTGGGCTAGGAGGCAGGGCAGCCGTGCTGCCTGGAACCCCGACGGCACGGGCGAGGGGCTGCGGCAGTGCGGCGTGGGCCCGGCTGTGAGTTGACCATCAGCGTCCCAGGTGCGTGGCCGCCCCACCTCGTAGCCTGGCGGCGGCAGGTCCACGTTTGGCGGCGGCCAGAGGGGCGAGGCCAGTGGTGTTTGCGGCCCCACAGCCGGAGCAGCTCTGGCTGCCCAGGCCTTGCGGTGGTGGTGGTGGTGGTGGTGGGGTGTCCTCCGGCTGCGCACGTGGGGGGGGGGTGCTGCCGCCGAAGCTGAACGAACTGCCGCCGCTGGGCTCGGAGGCGGGGCGGCCGCACGCTTCGGACCCTGACGGTGGGCTCCCCACTGGGCCCGTGCCGCGCCGCCCCAGACCCTGGGCCTCGCCCATGCCATCCCAAGCTTGCGGCCGCCCCGCCTCCTAGCCCGGCAAACCCCCCAAAGGTAGGACTTTCCTACCTATGTCGGGGGCCAGGCAAGTTTGGCCTGGGGGCCCAGGCGCCTAAACCCGCCCTATGCCACTGGTGGGCATGTGCGTCATTTGTACTGTTAGATCCGGAGATCAGTGCGCGGGAATGAGGACACAGGAAGCCATTGTAGGATAACCCAACAACACGTCTGTTTATTGTGAGTGTAGGTAAACAAGACAACAACGGCTGGGGAAGCAGGGGATTAAATACCCTGCTTGACCCAGCCCACTGACCAATGGGCAGCGGCGGTTTTCCCGCCGCTGAACATTCAAATATCTAACACCCCTTCCCCCCAGAATGCTTTTAGTTTCTCATTTACATATGAAATCGTCCAGGTGACGGGGGCGTGTCCGTACTCTTCCCGATCTGCGCAGTTCATTCGGCACCGGGGCATCGAGCAGAGCGGACCTATCGCTCTCGCTCTGCCCTGGCCGGGCCGGGAGCGGATCCGGAGGAGGAGCGACGGAGTCTGTGGCGATCGGGGGAGACTCTGCTTCACATGGTAAGTCCGCTGATGGCACAACCGTGCGAGCGGGGGAGTTTTCTGGCAGAACCGGGTCGGTGACCGGTTCGTCCATCGGGTACATGTCTGGCTCTGGGCCGGTCTGGACTCCGAGGGGGGGAACGTTGTTCGTGTCGGGACTCGTCCGGCTCCTGAGTTGGTCGACATGACGTTTCCATGTTCGACCATCAGCGAGGCGAACCCGGTATGTGTAGGGGCCCAGCATGTCGCTGATGATTCCCTCTTCCCACTGTGGGCCAGGTGCGTAGTTCCGCGCAAACACCGGGGAATCTATGGGCAGTGTGCGGCCCGATGGCTGGTCTTCCCGAAACTTGTCCGGGGAGTACCTGGGGTGCAACCTATCCAGTTTGCAGCGGAGTCTCCGGCCCATCAATAACTCTGCGGGGGCTTTTCCCGTGGCAGCACAGGGGAGGTTATGTTGGGCCAACAGGAACGTATCTATACGCCAGTCTCCGGGTCCCAACCTTTCCAAAGCTTCCTTTGTGCTGCGCACGAACCTCTCGGCCTGCCCATTTCCTTGTGCCCTGAATGGTGAGGTGAGGGCATGCCTGGTTCCTAGGGAAGCCAGGTACTCCTCGAACTCCGTGGCCGTGAACTGGGGGCCGTTATCGGAGACCAGCGTGTCAGGGACTTCGTGCGTGGCAAACAGTTGCCTGAGCTGCTGAATTATTGCCCTGGCTGTGGTGCTACTCAGGAGTCGGACCTCCAGCCACTTAGAGTAAGCATCCACCACAATTAGGAATACTTGCCCGTGAAACGGGCCGGCGAGGTCGATGTGGATCCTCTGCCACGGACCCGTGGGCTGTTCCCACTCCCTGACTGGGGCCGCCGGAGGACTGGGCCTGGAGGATTGGCAGGGCGTGCATTTGGCTACCCAAGATTCGATGTCTTTGTCGATTCCGGGCCACCACACGTAACTCCTGGCCAACCCTTTCATCTTCACAACTCCCGGGTGGGTGATGTGAAGCATTTCTAGGACGCTGGTGCGGAGTTTCCTGGGAACCACTACCCGGTCTCCCCATAACAAACAACCCCCCACACAGCTCAATTCGTCCCGTTTCTCGAAAAATGATTTGAACTCCCCTTCCCCCTTTACCGGCCAACCCCGCTGAACCCAGCTCATGACAGTCCGGAGCTCGGCGTCCTTCGCTGTTGCCCTGGCAACCTCGGCCGAGGTAGTGGGAGCAGAGTCCAGAACGTCTAGGGCGAGCACCGATGCCTCCCCCCTTTCTGCGCCGTCCTGATGCGGAAGGGGGCACCTGCTCAATGCGTCCGCGTTCCCCATATGTTTCCCGGGCCGATACACCAAGGAATAGGAATACCCAGACAAAAACAAAGCCCAGCGTTGCATTCTAGGGGACAGGGCCGAGGGAGTGGGACGGTCCCCGGCCAAGAGGCCCAGCAGGGGCTTGTGGTCAGTCACCAGTTCAAAGTCCCGGCCATATAGGTAGTCATGGAACTTCCTTACCCCTGCCACTGCCGCCAGTGCCTCTCTGTCAATCTGCCCGTAGTTCCTCTCGGTAGGTGACATCGTCCGGGAATAATATGCAATGGGTGCTTCAAGGCCGTTGGGAAGCCGGTGGGCCAGGACCGCGCCGACACCGTAGGGGGATGCGTCGCAGGCGAGGACCAGTGGCAGGGTCGCGTTGTACTGTATCAGGAAACTGTCCTGTGAGAGGAGATTTTTTACAGCGGCGAATGCCGACTTCTGTTCGGGCCCCCACACCCATTCCGACTTGGCTGCCAACAGTCTGTGTAATGGTTCCGCGGCAGTGGTCTTTCCTTTCAGGAATGCCGTGTAAAAGTTTAAGAGGCCCAGGAATGCCTGCAGTTCCTGTTTGTTCTTAGGGCCGGGGCGTTCCGTATCACCTCCACCTTGCTCCTGGTCGGGTGGATGCCCTTGGAGTCGATCCTGAACCCCAGGAAGTCCACGGACGGAACTCCGAACAGGCATTTATCCCGCTTTACTCTCAGTCCTGCGGCCCTAAACTTGGCGAGGACGGCCGCGACCCTGTCCTTGAGCTGCCGGGGGTCACCTGCGATGATCAGGACATCATCGAAATATGGCACTACCCCCGGAAGGCCGTGGAGGAGTCTCTCCATGGTACTCTGGAACAGCCCCGGGGCGATACTGACCCCAAACTGTAACCGGGTACACTTGAATGCGCCACGGTGTGTTACGATGGTTTGCGCCTCGGCTGTGGCGTCGTCCACCGGCAGCTGTTGATAGGCCTGGGCCAGGTCCAGCTTAGCGAAAACCTTTCCCGGGCCCAAGGAGTGGAGGAGGTGGTCAATCACGGGAACCGGGTATGCACTCGGCTCTAGTGCCTTGTTTATTGTGCATTTATAGTCCGCACAGATGCGCACTGACCCGTCCGGCTTAATGGGGGTCACTATGGGGGTTTCCCACCGAGCGTGGTCGACTGGGACAAGGATTCCCTGGGCGACTAGCTTGTCTAGTTCCTTCTCGACCCTGGGTTTGATGGCCAGTGGAACTCTCCGGGCCTTAAGGCGGATCGGGGCAATGTTCGAGTTTAAAGAGAACGAAATGGGTGATCCCACATACCTGCCCAGTCCTTCCCCGAAAACGTCCTGGAACTCAGTCATCAGGTCGTCTCTCAGTGAGGTGTCTCCCGGCTGGTCAGTAGTGGAATTGTGTATTCCGGCGATGGATAGCCCCAGGGCTGGGAACCAATTGTTCCCCAGTAGTGTCGGAACGTTACCACGGACAACGGTGAGCGGCAGGGTCTCTTCCCTCAGTCCGTACCCGACTCTAACCCACTTTTGTCCGACGACGGGGAGAAATTTTCCTTGGCAATCTTTGACGCGGATCCGCTGGGCTTGGAGGTCCGATTCCTTGAGAGATGGGAATGCCTTCTTCATCCATTTCCATGAGATGAGGGATACGGCGGCCCCCGAATCGACCTCCATCGAGCACTCTGCTCCGTCGATGTGGACCGTCGTGTAAAACTTCTCTCCCTTTTCTGTGGCGGCGTTACCGATGGTGACAGTATGCGTCTCTGCGTCTTCGTATTTGCCGCCGTGGTTTCCCGGGCGCCTTTGATTCGCTCGGTGGTTGGCGGCCATCTTGCCCGGCGGGAGATTTTGAACACGCCGGTCAGCCTGGTTCTCTGCTTGCTTTGCTCGGCAGACCTTTCCGATGTGTCCCCGCTTTTCGCAGTAGCGGCAGATTGCTTCCCTGAACCGGCAATGTGCCCTCTGGTGCAGCCCTCCACAGCTTGCACAGCGCTGACCACTCTTCCCTGGGTTTCTCCCGTCGGCCGCACACACCTCCGCCTCTTCATCGTCCTCCTCGTCGAGGCTGATGTCTTGGTGATGAGTGGTGGCATGATGTGGCGCCGACGGGGGCCGGTTGATAGAGGACGCGGCTGAGTTCGACACTTCGTGAGCCCTTGCCTCGTCTATTACCCCGGCCAGGGTCAGGTCCCTTCTGGCCAGGAGCCGCTTCCGAAGCTTGTTGTCCCGGACCCCTCGGATGATCTGTTCGATCAGGGCGTCCTCTAGAAACGGGCCGAACGCGGCGGGGATGGCTGCTGATCTCAAGGCGGCCACGAACTTGCCGATGGGTTCCCCAGGCATCTGATAGCGATCCCTGAAATGGATTCGGAACACGAACTTGGATGGCTCCGGCGAGAAATGGTCTCTGAGAGCCATTTGCAGGGTCTCCCAGGAGACTTCCCTTATCGGTGTTGGGGCCACCAAGGACTGGGCCACCTCGTATACCTTCGGACCACAGTGGGTCAGGAAGAACGCCTTCTTCCGTTCGGCCGATATTTCCCCCAGCTCCGCGGCTATCAGGGAGAATTCGAACCGGTCCAGGTAGCTTCCCCATTTTTCCTCCTTCGGCTGGAAAGGGGCCGGTGGTGTATAGCTAGCCATGGCGTGGTGCCGTTTCAGTTGGCTCAAGGGTTCCCTCGGTCTGGCTCGTTCCTCAAGATCCCACCTTCGTCGCCAGTGTTAGATCCGGAGATCAGTGCGCGGGAATGAGGACACAGGAAGCCATTGTAGGATAACCCAACAACACATCTGTTTATTGTGAGTGTAGGTAAACAAGACAACAACGGCTGGGGAAGCAGGGGATTAAATACCCTGCTTGACCCAGCCCACTGACCAATGGGCAGCGGCGGTTTTCCCGCCGCTGAACATTCAAATATCTAACATGTACAATTCCAACATAGAAACTACAAACTGAAAAACAACAACACCCAACTTCAGATATTTTGACAGGGTGTGGTTCCCAGTGAGAAAATGCAAATGTCACCTGTTGTTCTACCACTGGGTAGACAAGGTAAGCAGTGGTGGGCAAGAGCCTGTCCACATCCCCCCTTCCCGGGGGGGGGGGTAGTGAAATTGCATGGCCTTTGAGCAGGGTGTGTGTGTGTGTGGGGAATTGGGTGGCCACGCCCACCTCCCTGCCCCACCACACCCAATTTCTTGCTTTCGAGCTGCTAGGTTGGCAGGAGCTGGAACAACGACGGGAGCTCATTCCATCCTGCAGTACTCGGGAATCGAACTGTTGACCCCCCCCCTTCCAATCAGCGTCTTAGCCACTTGAGCCACTGCTGTCCGATTAAGGAGAAAAGCGAGGAAGGATCGGATCACCTTGTGACGGAAACAGATTGGTTTCAAGCCAGCGCTCTCCTGGCTTCCAATCCGTGGGTTCCTCGGGTGCGTGAAGAAGAGGGCAATGCGAAGGGAAGAAAGAAATCCCTCCCTTTTAAAAAACTGCGGAAGTAACGGGGAGACGAAATGAATGGCGCTGTTGCCACCACGTTGCTGTGGTGGATGGCTTTCTATCTCCTTGTTAATGGCTCGGAAGGTAGGCCACGGCTTTCTTGGTTTCGAGGGAGGGAGAGGGGCAGGAGTAGGCATGTGTATGTGTTGTCGGAGTGGATCGGCGGACTAGCTCGAACTTTTTTTCTGTCCGAAGCAAAAGCCGCTGACTTTTCTCTCCACCATCGAGGGCTTTGCTAACATAGGAGTTTCTAGAGGGGATGGGCAGGGATCCCAGGCTTCCGCACCGGTTTTTGGAATAGCCGCTCCGCGATCACCCGACGTGTAGACGCGAGGCTGACTCTCCTTGACTCATTCCTTCTGTTTTAGTTCTTTGTTAGGGAGCCTCTCTTTCTGAACTCTTTCTTCAACTCCCAGAAGCCTAAGTCAGTACATTGGCTGATCAGTGCTTTGGGGAATACTGTATAATAATTGCCAAAAATCCTATTAGTTTACATTGTTGTTGTTCAGTCACGCAGTTGAGTCCAAGCCTTTGCAACCCCATGGACCACTGCATGCCAGGCACCCCATCTTCCACCATCCTCCGCAACCTACTCGGCTTTACATCCAATGCGTTAACAATGCCATCTAGACGTCTCATTCTCTGCCTCCTCCTTTTACCCTCAAACTTTCCCAGCATCAAGGCCTTCTTGAATGAGTCGTCTCTTCTCATTTGGTGTCCAAAGTACTTTAGGATCATCTTCAATATTTGTCCTTCCAAGGAGCAGTCAGGGTTGATTTCCTTCAGGATCGACTTGTTTGATCTCTTTGCTGTCCAGCATACTCTCAAAATTCTCCAGCACCTTGTGTTGCCAAATAGTGTATGCATCTGCTAACATATTCCATTGCAAAATGCTTATGCTAACTTAGGTAAAGATCACCCTTGCTTGAAAGTCAGTCGTACCCGACTCTAGGGTTCAGTGCTCATCTCTGTTTAATGCCAGAGAGCCAACGCTGTCTTCATCTACAGATGTTTCAGTGGACATGTGGCAGGCATGACTAAACACCGAAGTGCATGGAATGCTGTTTACCTTCCCACTGATGTGGTCCCAGTTTATCTACTTGCAATTTCTTGCTTTCAAACTGCTAGGTTGGCAGGAGCTGGGACAGAGACAGGAGCTCATTCTATCATGCAGTACTAAGGTCTCAAACTGCTCACCTGCCAACCTTCCAGTCATCAAGTTCAGTGTCTTAACCATTTGAGCCACTGTCTTAGCCTGCTGCAGTTCTGTGCTGAGATTTACATAGTGTCTTATAACACATCGTGGTATGTCTCTGTGTAACTTTGAGCTCAGATGTTCTCTTATTGGAAATTCATCATCATCTTTCTTCCTTCACTTCTAGGTCCAAGACGCTGCCCTTCTGCTAATTTCTCCTTATCTGAAGGCTCATCAGTCTACATTTCAGCTGATATAGTAAAACATCCCAGCATGTTTTGTTTATTAAGAAAGAATGAGTTCACCTCTGAATGGGAAGACATCTTGCTCATAAATGATGGGAATCTGAGCTTTTTGAAAAGTGAATATAAACGTTACATCTCCATCTCACACAATGGCCTTGCTATCAAGAATGCTACCAAACTGCTCACTGGACGTTACCAAATTAATTATGATATCAACTCATCTTGTGTGCAGCAATTTGACCTTAAGGTTTTTGGTAAGCCGTAAGCCTTTCTATTCTCTCAGTTGGTTTTCACTTCACATATGTGGGAGAAGGGTACTGCAGCTTGGCCATATGAAGTAATTGGTGAAGGAAGGAAGGACTGGTCAGGGGAAATAGGTTCTCAAGGAAGCCAGTTAACAGGGCAGCAATTAAAATAAAATCAGAGAAAGAGTTACAAATGTAAAAGTAGAGTTAATTCATTTTAAAATCTTATTAAAAGCAAAGCAATCACACTTACTGCCCTATAGCACTTAGCGCTCTCTCTGGGCAGTTCACAAGTTAATTAGCATTTTCATTTTGACATACTTGGGACTCATGTTACCAACCCCAGAAGGATGGAAGGCTGAGTCAACCTTGAGATCAAAACACTTCTAAAATCTCACCATTATAAGCTACTGGTGATGAAAATCAGCACATCCAGCTAACTCTGTGTGGTTGTGATGCTAAAGTTTCCCTTGCTCATCAAATGAGAAGATTCACTTGAGAAAGCCTTGATGCTGGGAAAGGTGGGGGGGGGGAAAGAAGAAGGGGGCGGCCAAAAATGAGATTGCTAGATGGTATTGTAGATCAGATGCAAAGGGCACAAAGTTGGGCAGGCTGAGGAGGATGGTGGAAGACAGAGGTGCCTGCCGGGCAATGGTCCATAGGGTCGCAAAGGGTTGGAATCGACTGCGACTGAACAACAAAAACCCTTGCTCGTGGACATGTGGCATTCATGACTAGACACCAGAGAGCACAGAATGCTCTGTTATCTTTCCCACCAAAGTGGTACCTATATATCTACTTGCAATTTCTTGGTTTCAAAACTGTTAGGTTGGTAGGACTAAATGCCAAAGGCCTGTCTAATTTGGGAGGTCTTTTCCTGCTCACAGTAGTACAGTATCTTGGATTTAATATATAGAAGCTCAGTAGGTATGTATTGAATCTCATTAGTATGGGGAAAATTTTGGCTTTGCAGACTACTTAGGAAAACAGTGCTTGAGGGGCTTTGATTAGATTGTTCAAGTCCCAACATTTCAAAGAAGCCCACACAAGCCTCATGTCTGCTAATAGTGTAACTACACTGTCAGATGGAAAATTTGGGCACTTTTGCTTCCAGTAATGTGATCCAGTAGGCTTGTAGACTGCATCCTAGTCTTCGGGTCATATAATGATACAGAATGTAATGAATGTGTGCCAATGTCTTCATTTTTGTGATAATGTCAACATTGTAGAAATTTAAAAAATTCATTTATTTTTACTCCACTAACATTTTATTTTAAAGTAAATGTCTTTCCCTATACAGCAATACCTCAGATAACGCTAAGACTTGGTTCCACAAGTCTTGGTGTTATCCGACTTTTAGTGTTATCCAATGCATGTTAAAATCCTATGGGATTTATCGGATAACGTTAAAGCTCCATAGAGATACATTGTAACTGCACAGGCTTTAGCAGTTGTTATCCGATACATCCCATAGGACCTTAACGTTATTCGATCCAATTCTCCTCCCCAGATTACTTAACGCTATGCGATTTTAGCGTTATCCGAGTTAAACGTTAGCCGAGGTATTACTGTATCTAGTGTCCCAGGCACTGTTGTTCAGCAATCTCATTTAACCCAATCTTTATTTCTAATTATCATCGCTAATATAGCAACCAATTCTAATTATTCTGTTTGTAAAGCATTTACCATCTTTCTTTCCTAAGTTCAATAATATAAAATTGGCTAGGAAGTGATAGAAGATACTGTACAGTATATTAAGTTTTCTGTCCTATGCTTAGAGAATAAATATATTTGTGCACAATTATGTGTGTTCTAAAATTATGAAGTCTACTTTACCCTGTGTAATATGTTTGTTACTTTTTTCCAGGTCGATGGCACTGTCCGTCAGATAATTTCTCCTTAGCAGAAGGTTCTTCTAAGATTATCACTTATTCTGTATCCTCCTATTCTGAAATGCTTGCCTTGTATAAGAGGAACTTGAGCTCTTCTGCTTGGAAACAAATCTTGAGCATAGCCAATGGAAGCCTGATTAACTTGATGCAAGAAGGGCATTTCTTGATACAAGAGGGTGGTCTTGCTATTCAAAACGTAGATGAGGAGGTCACAGGAGAATACCGGCTTGTTGGCTGGTATAATGAATCGTGTGTGCATCAATTCTCCATTATCATACTAGGTAAGATAGTGATTTTGTTTCTTAATCACTACTGGGAGTGAGAAGGAAGATGTCCTGAACATTTTATCTGTCTTGGTCTTTCATGAAAATGCTCTGACTGGCTGTGGTTTGGAGAGGACTGTTTGCTTTGCAAACATGGGCAGTCCTTGATGGAGTGGGTGGAATTGGATCACACACTTGTCTGGAAACTTCCCAAGACCAGACACATTTATGCTGATTTGCTTCTGCAGATCAGAAATGAGAGGAGGTTTTTGCTCCACAATAAAGCAGAATTTCTAAGATGAGGAAAAGATTAAATGTTTTACCTTTGTAATGCTTCGCAAAATTGCTGAAGATGGGGGAGACTTTGAAAAAAAAAGCCAATCCCAGTAATTGGCAACTGCCAAGAAATCTGAAGTTTAAAAGTCATTAGATAAAGGTAAAGATCACCCTTGCTCAAAAGCTAGTTGTATCTGACTCTAGGGCTCGGTGCGCAACTCTGTCTATAGCTGAAGAGCCAGTGCCGTCTGCATTTGCAGATATTTCCATGGACATGTGGCAGGCATTCCTAGACCCCGAAGTGCTGTTTACCTTAATACCGAAGTGGTACTTATTTATCTACGTACAATTTCTTTCTTTCGAGCTGCTAGGTTGGCAGGAGCGGGAACAGAGACAGTCACTCATTCCATCATGCAATACTTGGGTTTTGAATTGCTGACTTTATGCCTCCCAGTCATATCAACTAAAACTAACACTTAAGTGAGTGAACCAAACATTGGAAGGAAATACAGTACTATGTTTGAGGAGAACAATTGACTTGAATATCTCCCATAATCACTTGTCAAGTTCTGTGTGAGCTGGAGCTTCAGGGAATTTAATTTTATAGAACAACAACAGTAGTAGTAGTAGTAGTAGTAGTAGTAGTAGTAGTAGTAGTAGTAGTAGTAGTAGTAGTAGTAGTCATTTATGTGGCCCCTTCCTAAGTATTCTAGGTAGAGAATACCCAGAAGTTGTTTACCATTTCCTTCTTCTGGGTGTACCCAGCTTGTCTATGCAGGCTGACTTTCTTGCAAAAGGCACAGTGGGGACTTGAACTTCCAGTCTCAGGCTACATTCACTTTGATTAAATTGCAAACTGTAAAGGAATTAAATAGAAATAGACTAGAGGGGGAAGTACTTTATTATGAACATATATAGACAAGGGAAGAAATAAATTTCCTCACTGAGACATCTTTGACTTTTTACTGTCTATTATTGTGTGTCTGAAGTATCCCTGAGAGAGGCTTCGTCCCATGCACACACATACATTGGGCCTGGATTAACTTTGTTTTTAATATGGAGCCTTCCTTTTCAGCCTTTAAGCCAGGGGTTCCAAACCTTTTCAAGCCGGGGGCCGGGTCATGCTCACTCAGTCAGCTTCAGGGGCCGGACAGCCATTTTGCCCTTCCTACACAATGGAGGTGGCCATTTTGTCCCAACAGCTTCAGAGGGAGATGGCCATTTTGTTTCTCGAGTGCCCTTGGAGGGGTGGGGGCCACATGAAATGGTGCAATCAGTCAGATCTGGCCCACGGGCCTTATGTTGGGAACCCCTGCTTTAAGCCAAAGTTCATGAAGCTGAGAAATTTTGCCCATGAGAGTTTTGGGGGTCCATTCTTCTTTAAAAGTAGATGCAAGTGGACTTTTCTGTCCTTTCTCATTGCAGATTCGAAAGGCACCAATTATAAACTTTTTTGGATTTTGGTTGGCCCAGTTATCATAGCTGTGGCAATATTCATTCTAGCAGCCATAGCCAGAGAGAGGAGGAAAACAAGCGAACATGCTCGTCTCTCTGAAATAGTTCCGGGCTCTGGAAATGGATCTTTTTTACTCAATGGAATTCAAACAAGTGATGGGGGCCTCACGGTTGCCAATGGCTGCACTTCCACAACAGTTAATGGTCCACTTTTGTCAAACTCCTGATGGTCCTGACTTAGCTTTACTTCTTGAGTGTTTCCTTTTATCTTCACTGTGGTGAGAGAGTTACCAAAAAATCGCTATCACCCTTTTCTCTGTCACAGGAAGACCTGTTAGCAGCGGAATATGCTTTGAAATTAAAAAGTTCACATCTACAGGCAGAGCCCCCCAAGAACCACAGAGACTGGTCAAAGACATTTCTCATCCTTTGCCTGCTATAATAATATCGAGAATTAAGAACCACTGGTTTGGCATACGTTGAACACAGTTTATCAGTATTAATGTAGACATGGCCACATAATCATCTTTAATTATTTTTATTAAAACGAGCATTAACATACTAATAGTGATGTCTATGAAAGTGCTAACCATTAAATCTACGTGATAAATTGAATAGTCATATGTGATCAATGTGATTGGCTATACAGAAGAAGTTCACTCCTTGTTCAGCAATTGACTTGTTAGAGACCTAAAGCAAAATCAAGTGCAAAGTTCTACACTGAGGGAAAAGAAACCAAATGTACAGTTGCAAGATTGGGAATATTAGAGAGTAAACAAAACCAAAAAACATTGTGGCACTTTAAAGACTAACTGCTGTATTTTAATGAGTTTAATGCAGGCTTTCTCAACATTTTATGGTCGTGGGCCAGATCACCCCCCTCAGACAGCTGAGTGGGTCAGTCATGTGGTTCTGCACAAGTTACCATGCATATTCTTGCATGTTTTTGTGTGTTTTGGTAAGTTCTTGCACATTTCTGGTGAATTCTTGTGTGAAAACATGCATTTTTGTCACATTTTTCTGTGTGTTTTTGGTGCTTTCACCACTTGTGGTGGTGACGGCAGGAGCAAGGGTCACATGAAATGGCACCACGTGCTGCACGTTGTGAATGCCTGATTTAATGGAAGTGAGACTTCATTGTATAAATTTATATACATCAGGTACAGAGATTCAGAATGATTAGCATAACAGATAGGTATGTGGTTTTTAAGGCATGAAGTCTCAATCCCATGCCTGATGAGGTGGACTTGATCCATGAAGATTAAAATAGAGGAGTTAGTCTTTAAAGTGCCACGTTGCTGTTGCTCTTCTCTCTGATATGCTTGAAACACAGACTAACATGGCTACTATTGCAAAAAAAGATGGTGAATATCTGGCTTAGTGATACTACATGCAAAAAAGATCTTGGAATTGCTGTCACTCATAATTTGAAAATGAGCCAACCATGTTGATGATAAATTGAAAATGAGTCAAACCATGATGTGGCTGTGAAATAGGCAAATGCTGTCTTGAGCTTCATTGACAAAAGTATTGTCTCTAAATCCTGTAAAGTACTGGTTCCCCATTATTCGGCACTGGTGACCTCATCTTGATTACTGTGTCCAGTTGTGGACACCACACTTAAAGGAAGATGCAGAGGAACTGGAACCTTTCAGTGGAGGGTAAGAAGAATGGTAAGAGGACTGAAAAGCAAAACATATGAAGAAAGACTGAAAGAACTAGACTTAGGGAGATATGATGCCACAATTGAAATACTCAAAAGGTTCTCATACAGCAAGGGACAAGATCTGCTCAATCTTTCCAGAATACAGGACACACAATAATAGGCTTAAGTTATAGCAAGCCAGATTTGGGCTGAATATTAGGAAAAACTGCATACCTGGAGTCATTTTTCATTTAATATATTTAATTCTTTTACTATGTCTTTTAAGGCAAGCACAGACAAGCACCACTCAGAAAAAAATGGAGCCATGTTCTCCATATTACACTGTCATGCTGCATCCAAATATTAGATCCAGTTTACAGTACTGTATATCCCAGCCAGTATGTCTAGCTAATTATGCTGGTTGGAGTATTCTAGGCATTCTTGGAGTTGAAGTCGAAGAAAGTAACATTTCAAAGCTTGAATCCAAACTTTCTGAAAAAATCTGAGTTTAAATATATACATTCTCAAACACTCCCTGGCCCTGAAAGTGAGCACAATTTTCCTGCTCAGTAGGGCAACAAAAAACAAGGAAGGCAGCAGCCCAAGTAGTTATGGGTATACACAGGATAAAGCCAGATCTCAGCTTAACTGTGAAGCACTCTGGGAGACTATGGGCCATTTGAGTCTCCCAGTTCGGCCTACCTCCTAAGGTGGGTATAAGAAAAACTTGGAGCAATCCACATGGGAGACGAACATACTAGTAGAAAAGCTGTGTATTCATTTTGTGGCTCAATTATTTCCTTCCTCATTTTTTGGTGGGTTGGAGAAGACCACAGATCTGGATAGAACAAATCAATGCATGGGGAATATTCCAGCTTTAGTCCTTTAAGGTCTCCACTCAAAAACATGATGTATCAAATAATGTGGGAGAATTTTTGTTTGCTTGTTTGAAACACTTGACAGGAGCCAATAGCTAGACCACTGCCTAGGTTCCTGTTGACGATATAAAGCTGCAAATATGTGCCAATTGAAATGTAAAATTATTTTGGTCCAAGCCTAACATTTAACCACCAATTGGATATTTCTAAAAGTATGCAGCCAATTGTACGGTAGTTTCTGTAAACATTCAGGGAAGAGGCTGGCTGATGGTGGCGATGATTAGCTATGGATGACGTTCATGCAAAACATGGCCTCTTTCCCCATTCCGTTACCCTGTCTGTTCACCACTGATAAGGTGGAGAACTCACCAGAAGAATCATGCAGGAACATTAGACCAGGAGATGAGGGCAAAAGGTGTGTCAAGAAAGGAGCCCTGATCTCTTCCTCTCCATTCCCACCACCTCAGTCTGGAAAGAGCACCCACTCGCTGGGCAATGCCTGACAACTTTTGTTAATGTTATTACACCTCATCAGTCTTTTCAGTGAACAAGTTATGGTGGGAAAGAAGGGCCTCTCATGTGGAGGATAAGAAAAAGAGAAAGCAGTCAGAACTGAGTTTCATTTGAAGGAAAAGGCCCAGGAAATCAGGGACAAATGCTTTTGATAAGGTAAGTGAAAATGCTAGAATGGTGGAAGCTAAAACTCTTTAGATATAAATAAACTTGATTTGGGCTCAAACCACCCCCACCTCCAATAAATCATGTTGCCTAAGGTTATCTGTGGATGCAGTGGCTCAGTGGTTAAGGAGCTCGCCTTGTAAGCTGGAAGGCTGGCAAGTTGGCAGTTTGAGACCTGGGTACTGCATACTGGTTTGAGCACCTGTCTCTGTCCCTGGTCCTGTCAACCTTGCAGTTTGAAAGCAAGAAATTGCTAGTAGACAAATAGGGGCCACTTTGTTGGGAAAAGATCTTGGGGACACGAAAGAAGCCTCAATTGGGTATCCCCTGAGCAGAGTTCCTCCAGCAAAAATCCTTTCAACCCAGAATAATTTCTGACATGAAATTATTATTGTCTGGACTGAGCTAGCCCTAATCCTCTCCTCCTGTAAAATGCTTTGACTCCCAGAATCTTCTTACATGTGAAAAAAGCACTATAAAGATGTAATACACTAGCGTAATGAGTGCAGGGACTGCATTACAGAAGCTAAATGACTTGTTTGGAGCAGGCTGGATTGGGCTAAACATGTTTGTCAGGAGGTCCTTATGTCATTTAAGTGCAATCCTCACATCCCAGTGGCATGTGGATTTCAAGCAAACATTTGTTCCATTTCTTAAATGTTTTAGTTATGTGTAGTGACATACAACAACGGCCTGAGGGAGAAGACTTCATGGCCTGGCAGGCGGCTGAGGACCTCGTCCCCTCCTCTGGGCCCACAACAATGGCCAGAGGGGAGTTAGTCTGTGTTCTGCTTTGGTTTTGTGTGGTTGTATTTTATTATTTTTACTGTACTGTTGCTGTTTTGACTGTAAGCCGCCCTGAGTTGCCTCGACGAGTGGGCGGCAATATTAAATAAATAAATAAATAAAAGGGACCATAGTGGCTTATGCTGAGGTTGATGACCAGAAGGATAGCAGGTTAGCAGTTTGAGAGCCAAGTGCTGCACAGCTCAGTGAGCACCCATCATCTGTCCCAGCTCCTGCCAATCTAGCAGTTTGAAAGTACAGTAGATTAATAGGTACCATTTTGGCAGGGGAGGGAACAGTGTTCCGTGCCTGCCACATAACCATAGAAATGTCTGCAGACACAGATAGTACTAGCTCTTTGGCTGTAAAAAAAGAGAATATTGCCCCTGAGAGTGGCTCTTGAGCAAGGGAACCCTCTACTTTATCCTCAAGACAGAATTTTTTGCTTGATATCTGAAACAGAAAGTGCTAGATTAAAAGAGTATACTGTATAATATCCCACAGTGCTTTGATCAAGAAGTGGCGCTACTAGAAAAGTTTGGACAGTTTTGTTCACATCTGAATCTATCAGACATTTAAATTTTATTCTTTAAAATAGACACATACACCAAAAAGCCTTTAGATCCTGTTATAC
Organism: Furcifer pardalis; assembly: GCA_030440675.1. Classification (NCBI taxonomy): domain Eukaryota; kingdom Metazoa; phylum Chordata; class Lepidosauria; order Squamata; family Chamaeleonidae; genus Furcifer; species Furcifer pardalis. The sequence goes on from CP126893.1 coordinate 156,810,652, forward strand.
AATCCAAAAACAAGGCTGTGCTATATTTTTATTATACTACGAAAACATTAAGAACAGATGAGATTTTCAGCCCAGCAAGGTTGTTCTGCTCATGCCTAGCTTGAGGATGAAGTGCTTTGGACTTAAAGATAGGGCATCATGAAATACTGTCTTCACATCATTCGATTGATGTTTCTTTCTTCTATTTTTTTCCACAGAATTTAATTTTGCTCCTGGAGACCTGAATTTAAAAAAAGGAAAGGAAAGCCTCTGCCTTATCTTATGACCCAAAAATGAGCTTCTTTCTAGACATTCTCGCAATTTTCTTTGTAACTCTGAATGTTAATAATGTGGGATCTGGTAAGAATCTTGTGTGTTGTTTTGTACAAAATGCAGCAATTTTTGTCTGAAATGTTATTTCTTTCTGTTATGAGATGGGGGGTGGGAGTATTAATACTCCCAAGACACACATTGCTCATAGAATATATGTAGGACAGATAGATAGATTAAATAGGTTTATCCACAACATGTAGTGTTGCTACACCACTTCCTCACAGCTTCTGAAGAGAATCGAAATCAATAATAAAATACACTATTTTTTAAAATGCAGTGATCTAAGTTAGCGATAGGTGACTTCAACAGTGGGCAATTCCCTATGGTGGGAGGACCTATAAAAATGCATACTGGAGGATGGTGGGAAGGCTGTGAATTGTGACTCCTGGTGGCTTGCAAGAAAAGCATTTCTCCTTCCTTGCTGTATAAAAGCTTTTTGGGGAGGTAAAAGAAAGATTGGGTGGGCCTAAGAGCTGTAAGAATCAGCTGCTAAGAAGTGCATGTGATCCAGGGAATCTATCGTCCATGGTTAATCTAAAATTGTGTTTGTCTCAATGACAGTACATCCCACTGAATTCATGTTTTATGTTACAGTACTTGTAACAACCAAAATCCATTCAATGGATTTAACTGATGGTGAATAAGTTTGGAAGGTCTGAGGGCTGTTTCCTAGACCAAACATTTGAGGCACAACCATCTGAGCAATACCAACTCTTATACAAATTAGACAGGAGAAGAAACCTTTCTCTATAGGAAGGTTTTTTCCATAATATAAAATGACATAACTTCTCAAAGCAAAGAATCCAGAGTGTAGGTATATCCAGTGAGAGGGCCCTTTCCCTCAACAGCTAGTGTAGCCATACTGTACTCTAGTTTGCCAAATCCACCCTACCTCATTCATCATATTTCTAAACTAAATTGACCACTTTGTTGAGGTCCTTCTCAGAATCTTTGCTTCCTTTGGCTTAATTTAACACGAGCATCTATCCTATATGAGACAAATATGATAACTGCTAAGAGAAGCATCTCAGGGTTGACCTTTTGCTGCCTAAGACAAAGTAAGAAAAGTACTTTCCTTCTCCAAGGCAAGGTATAGAGCATCCTAAGAAACAACTGTTGTCCTGGCTACGGATGAGATTTTTGGAATTAAAGAACTCTTAGGCCTATTATCTGAATTATGGGACTGGGAGACCTCTAACTGGCAGGAGATATAGCAAGCCCTCACATCCATGCTGGTCCTGTGCTGCTTCTTGGGAGTTGTGAGACTTCCTTGTGACCTACAAATGAGGTTCCACAAAATCTGTTTCCTTATAGAGTGCATGGATTGATACAGTTCTGAAGATCTCATCCATAATTCAACCATCTGGAGAGACAAAATCCTGTAACTGCCTCTTTCCATACATTTCAGTAAAAGTACAATCATAACTAACCAAATAATTTAACAGCCTGATGCCTTTTCTGGACACTGAACACCTGCTGCTGCTGAAGCACCTGCTTCACTCTATCCAATGGTGAGGTTAACTCTGATGCCTTCAACTTAATACTTTAAGTTTTCAAGGAAATTTTAAGTTCCTCTGGTGCAGCACACATTTGGAGTCTAGATAAGCTCTACTATGATTTCTCATGCAGCCTACATAGTTAATAATTTTGCGTCATACATTATTCTGGATTGAAAGGATTTTTGCTGGAGAAACTCCATTGAGGGGATGCCCAAATGAGGCTCCTTTCATGTCCCCAAGAGCTGGGCCAGAGATGGGTGCTCAATCCATCATGCAGCACCCGGGTCTCAAACTGCTGACTTGTCGGCCTTCCAGCTAACAAGTTGAGATTCTTAACCACTGAGTCAGTGGAGCCCCCTACATAGCTGATCATTTGTGATCATTTTTTCTTTGTTTTACATATTTCACAGCTCAGCTGACACTGAATGGACCATCCCATCCCATCACTGCCTCTCGGGGTGAGGATACTGTGCTGCGCTGTCATCTGTCCCCCAGAACAAATGTTCAAAATATGGAGATTAAATGGTTCCGCTCCCAGAATTCTTCCTATGTGCACCTTTATCACAGCGGCAAAGACCATTTTGAGAACCAGCAGCCAGAATACCAAGGAAGGACAGAGTTTTTGAAAGATGGCATCAGTGAAGGACACATTGACCTGCAAATTCTTAACATCAGTTTTTTCGATGAGGGGCAGTACCACTGTTCTGTGAAGAATGGAAGTTTTCACCAGGAAGCCACAATAAACATGATAGTCACTGGTAAGTAAGAAATGCATTGTTTTTTCCTGGCTGAATTTTGTAATTCTTTTTGCTAACATCTGCAGTTGTCATCTCACAACAGACTTTGGAGCAGTGTATTTAAGATTTTGGCAGAAGAAGGAACAAGTCAGATCTAGGAATCTGTCTTTTAGAGATTTTTGGGAGGAATAAGGGCCCTGTAAAGCAACTGCGGTGGCTCAAATGGTTAAGATGCTGAACTTGCTGACTGGAAGGTCGGAGTTAGATTCTTAGGTATTGCACGACGGAGTGAGTTTCTGTCTTTTGTCCCAGCTCCTGCCAACCTAGCAGTTAGAAAGCAAGAAATTGCAAGTAGATAAATAGGGACCATTTAGGTGGGAAGGTAAACAGCATTCCGTTAACTCTGGTGTCTAGTCATGCCTGCCACATGTCCACAGAAATATCTGCAGATGCATACAGTGCTGGCTCTTTGGTTATAAACAGAGATGAGCACTGAACCCTAGAGTTGTATATGACTGGCTTTCAAGCAAGGGCGACCTTTACCTTTACCTAAAGCAACAAAACCTCTGTCTTCTTCACCTACAACTTCCCTAATCACTACTCAGTATGACCAGTTGTGTGCTATTATGGGAACTATATTCCAACAACACAATGATGGACGTCCATCTTTAGGAACCACAGTTGTAGAGCAGTACCAAAACAAAGATGAAACAAAGCAACACCTTGTTAGATCAATTTGATAGGTAGTAGATCTGTTGTTGCTATTTTTTTGCCATATTTCTCACTCTTTCTTTCAATAAATATTCCATCAATAACACAAAATTAGTGCCATGATTATCCAATCTACTTTGTTAAGTTGTCATGGCTTGCGATATTTTGTACTGTTTCCAGTTTCTAATATTTTGTCTAGCCTTTCGTTGGGTGGATGCCTCTAACAGTTTTGTTGTTGTTGTTGTTCAGTCGCACAGTCGATTCTGACCCTTTGTGACCCCATGGACCACTGTCCGCCAGGCACTTCTGTCCTCCATCCTCCTCTTCAACTCGCTCAGCTCTGTGCTCATTGTGTCTACAATACCATCTAGTCATCTCATTTTTGGCTGCCCCCTTCTTCTTTTACCCTCCACCCTTCCCAGTATCAAGGCTTTCTCAAGCGAATCCTCTCTTCTCATTTGATGTCCAAAGTACTTTAGCTTCATGTTCACTATTTGACCTTCTAAGGAGCAGTCAGGTTTGATTTCTTCTAAGATTGAAGAAATCAAAGACTGAAGAAGGGTGGACAGCCACCCTTCTTGCTTCTAGCTGTTTTAATCTTTGTAAACTTTTAAATTGTAGTATGTGTGGGGGTATGATGGGATTGTTTAGTCTCTTTACACTTATATGGGATTTTGTATTTTTAATTTGTGTTTTTTACACTTATGTTGTAAGCCGCCTAGAGTCGGGTTCGCCTGATTGAGGCGGGATAATAAATTTAAATAAATAAATAAATAAATAAATAATAAAAATGTGTTCTCCTCACTGTCCAGGGGACTCTCAAAACTCTCCTCCAACACCACATCTCAAAGGCATCTATTCTTCTGTGCTCAGCTTTCCTTATGGTCCAGCTCTCACAACCATACATTGCCACAGGGAATACCATTGCTTTGACTATACGAATTTTTGTTTGCAATGTGATGTCTCTACTTTTCACTATGTTCCCCAGGTTTCTCATCGCTTGCCTCCTAAGAATCAGTCACCTTTTTATTTCATGGCTGGAATCACCATCTGCAGTGAGCTTTGATCCTAAGAAAGTAAAATCTGTCAGTGCTTCTACTTCTTCCCCATCTATTTTCCAGGGACTGATAGGGCCGGTTGCCATTATCTTGGTTTTCTTGATATTAAGTCTCAAGCCAGCTTTTGCACTTTCTTCTTTCAACCTAATCAGGAGCTTTTTAAAGTCCTCCTCACTTTCTGCCATTAGGGTGGTATCATCTGCATCTCAAATCTAATCATTTGTTAGATGTGGTTTCTTTTGGATTCTTGTACTGTAGGGATTCTCAACCTGCGGCCTACGGCACCATTTCATGTGGCCCACCACCGCCTCCACAACAGGAAGTGCCATGTTGTGGAGGAAGGGCAAAATGGCCATCTAGCCCCTGAAGCTGTCTGAAGGAGTGTGACCCAGTCCCTGGCTTTAAAAGGTTGAGAACTCTTGCTATACTGAATAGGAGGGTTTGGACTTGATCAGGCGCGTGCTGGTATATCCGGCTATCGGGATTTGTCCCACCCAGCCCTCACCTCTGGCGCCCTGGAGCACCAATAGCAATGTATGGGATCCCCCCACCCCCACCCCCAAATAGGCGCCCACTCCCCACTCCCTGTCCAGCACCTTCCCATGGTGCCCTGCACGCCGCTGGACTTGGTGGCCTCATAGGCCCTTTCCAACTCAATTATTCTATGATCCTATGAAATATGCATATCCAATTTGTTTTTCTCTGTGTGGTTTTTTTTGGTCCCATATCTAGCATCTGGCTCCACTCCCCTCATTTCCATTGAAAGTTATCAGGATAAAGGGATTCATGTTATCTGTCAATCCAGTGGCTGGTATCCAAAGCCTGAGATCCTGTGGAGAGATCCCAGTGGGAAGCATTTATCTTCAGTGGCAAAGCAAAAATCCCAAAAGAAGGGCGGCTTATTTGAAGTAGAGAATGACCTCATCCTAACTACAGGTTTAAAACAGCCCTTGACTTGTGTGGTCAATAGCACCATTCTCTACCAGAAGAAAGAATCAACTGTTCACATAGCAGGTATGCTAGCAAAAAAACAAGAACAATTTAAAAGATTTTGATGTGGATTTAGAGGAGTGTTCTTAGACAATCAGCCTTGTGGTTGATACCAAAACATTCTGAAGAGTAAACACAAACACAGCAGTTTTATTTTTATTTCCATCCCACTTAGAGTTGCCATAATTCTCCCCCACAAAACTGGGACAGAAGTACACTTGACAAAAATGGGTGGGTTAGCTACAAAATAGCCTTTTAAAAAACAAACATAATATATCAATACATAAATGAATTTATTTACAACAGTTAATTCTTACTGTAAGATGATCTGTTGTACTTCTGAGAAGTTGCATCATGGTCAACTCAGTTCCAGAAAACACACTGGTCACACTTATCAGGCAGTGGTGTGAGGCAAGGATGTTAAGATTTGTCTCCAAGTATACTCCAGCTCCAATGTGGCAGGAAATAACTCATTTAATGGTGAGAGTTCAAATTTATTTTAATGGTGTGTTATAATACACAATCAGTAAGTGTTAAAAATCCGGGACTTTAACATAATTTTTATTGACAATTTTTCTGACCCTTGAATCTGGGACAATCCCAGTTTTCCGGGAAGTATGGCAACCCTAATCCTACTCCAATCAGTTCACAACTATACTGTAAGATAAGACAAGCTGAGAAAATGATTGGCTCAGGGTTATCAAGGTAGGTTTATAGTTCAGTTATGTTTTGAAGCTACAGCACTCTAACCACTATACCATGCTGCTTCCCTAATGTATCTATTTTATCTATTTATTTAATTTAGATTCTTACACCCACCACCTAGAAGCACATGAGGCAGTATATATTACAAACATAGAAATGTTTTATAAAACTGGAACCATGGAAACTTAAAACATTTCTCTTCCAACTAGGCTAATAGGAAAGAAAATCAATTAAAAGTCCCATGTTAAAAAAAATTATTTATTTATTTATTTATTTATTTATTTTAGATTTATTATCCCACCCCAATCAGGCGAACCTGACTCTAGGCGGCTTACAGAAAATTCATAAATTAAAACCTTGAGGTTCAAAATTACTTAAAAATCAATTAAAAAAGAATTAAACCATGAATTTACAAAGATCTAAAAGATTTAAAAAGGTTAAAAAGTTTTAAAAGATTTAAAAAGTTTAAAAGACTGAGGGAGGGGTGGCTGTCCCATCAGATCAGCCACCCAACATGGGACCCCATATTCCTGGAGCCCCACACCTGCCCTGCCAGCCAGGTTATTAGGCCCTTCCGAAAGGGCAGGAGCTCTGTCTGTAGACGTAACTCAGTTGGCAGGAGGTTCCAAAGGGCCGGGGCGGCCACGGAGAAGGCCCTCCTTCTGGTTCTAGAGAGATGCGCCTCTCTAGCTGATGGAATGATAAGAAAGCCTCTCCGATCCGCCCTGGTGGGACGGACAGATGTCCTTGGGACGATGCGGTCTCTTAAGTATCCTGGCCCACTACCATGTAGGGAATAGTAAGAACATGGGTCTTTGTCTTCTGGTGGCTTTTTCAGCTCACACCGCCTGTCTTTCATAGCTCTGGGGAAAATTCAAAACCATAGATATATTATCATATGTTATCTGAACAGTATAGTGAAATATAGTTATTCTCTCTAATTAAGCAATGGATGAAATCCTACTAGCAACTAGCAGCGGTAGAAATGTGAGTAAATAAATAAATAAATAAATCTGTCTAAAGGCGATGTAATCTATGGCAGCTAATTGTATCCAACCGAAAAAGGTGGCAGGGTGCATCTGGGTTGCAGGTGAGAAGACAGCTTAAATACTGGTAACATCAGGAGGTTCATAAGCCAAGTCTAAGGAAACACTCAAAGCCATGATTCCCTCTTTTGTAAAACGGATGTTCTGGAAGCTTTGGTGTCTGATGACATATCTAGATTTGAGAAGTGCAACCAATCCTGCAGTATGGTGTCTGTCTGTGTGAGTGTGTAGGCATGGTATGGGCACTTATGTCATTGCCTTGCCTTTGTTTTTTCCCCCTGTTCTTTCATTTCAAAACTTGGATCAGTAATAACGCCTCATTGAAGATTGTGGTATTTCTGAACCACAATCGGGCATACCCTGGTAACAGCAGCCTTGTGCTGGCTAATCTTTCTCACACAAGATCAGGTGAAAGGAACTGCAGAATGAATTCCCCATAGGTGGTTTCATTTTGGCATGTCTGGCCTAGACATGGAATAATAATAAGGAATGAAATTGTTTTGTATTTCAGATACTTTATTTCCAAAGATTTCTGCCTGGGCAGTGGCTCTGTGCCTATCCCTGCTGGCTTTGCTTGGTTTCGTGATTGGTATTCTTTACTTGTTCAAGGAAAGAAGTGAGTATTTGGGTGACACTCTTAAATAATTAAAAAAAAAAGGGGGGGGGAGAATAATAGAAAAGAAAGGCAGGAAGAAAGGAAAGGAAAAGGAAACTGGAATCTTAAAATATAAGACGTTTATTGCAGCCTAAGCTTTCATTGACACATTTTACTTTGCCAGATGCGTGGATATATTTGCCTAGGGTTGGTTTATTTATTTACACATGCTGCAGGGAAATTATTTTAAACAGTGAAATTTTTTAAAAGGGCTGGAAAACAAGAAGTCTGCATTTCAATTTTATCTGATTACACTGTTTAGAACTCCAGCCCTCCACCTTCACAAGGGTATCTAGAGGTGAACACACCATACATATGATAAACTGGGCACTGAGCAAAAAGACTTGTGTCATATAAATGATCAAAAGTCTTTTTTGGAGTCAAATGTCTGTTTCTGCTGTTAGGACCTAAAATTTTGTAGTTTAGTCACTAGGGGGCACTAAACTTATTTCAGTGCCTTAAAGAGCTTATTAAAGTCTTCAAGATGCACTGCCCATAGCAAGTTAGTGTTAAGCATATACTGTACAATTTTTCTGTTGGCAGCAATGAATTTCTGCTGAGTTACACTGGATCAAAACCCAGCATTAAGTTGTTGTGGCAGTTATGTGCCATCATATTGCCTCAGACTTATGGTGATCTTATGAATGGGTGATCTCCATAATGTTCTGTTCTCAACAGCCCTTCTCAGCTGTTGTAAACTCACGTCTGTAGCTTCCTTTTTAGGGAGTCTATCCATCTTGGTTTTGGTCTTTTCCTGCTGCCTTCAACTTTTCCCACCATTACCATAGTTTCCATTTAATCTTCCCTTCTCATGATCTGCCTGAAGTACAACAGCCTCAATTTCATCATTTTTGCCTCCAGAGATAGTTTATTTATTTATTTATTTATTTATTTCCTCAGATTTACTATCCCGCCCCAATCGGGTAAACCCGACTCTGAGCGGCCTACAATATTGGTTAAAATCACAAAGTTAAAACTAATGCTTAAAACTAAAACTTTAAACTTTAAAACCACAAAAGAATTAAAACAGTGCAAAAGCTGACACTGCAGGGGTGGCAGTCCATTAAATCAACCATCCCACCTGGAGTCCCATGATTTGATCTAGGGTCCACTTGTTTGTATTTATGGCAGTCCAGATTATCTGCAAAGGTTTCCACCAGAACCATACAGTATTTCAAACAACCCATTCCCCCACCCTGTCAGCTTTCTTTACTGTCCAGCTTTCACACATGTACATAGTGATGAGAGTATGGATTATTATGCTTGTGGTCTCTCATGACTCTTTATTAAACCACCTTCAACATTGTTTTGCTTGGAATTAGGGCAATGGTTTATAGTTACTACGCTCCTTGGCATCTCCTTTCTTGTGAACTAGGTTGAATATTGAGTGTTTCCAGTCTGTGGGCAATTTGCTGGCATTTATTGGTAATGCAGAAGCACCATGTTAGGTGAGTGCAAAGTTAATCCTAAATCATTTCCAACATTTTTAGATCCAGGACAATTTTAGCTAACATAATGTCAGCAATACTGGTTCTTGACTAGCAAGGATTACACACTGTTTGGCATTAGACAGATGGATTCGTTTCAAATGAAGGAAGAATGCATAATTTGATGGAAGATAGTATTAATAATTTAAGATACGCAGCTGACACTATATTAACGCTTGGCAAATAAAAGTGCAACAGCTTGAAACAACTACTGATGAAGGTTTAAAAAAGAAAGTATAAACCCTGGACTACAGTTGAATGACAAAAATCATACTAAAGAAATTTTATATAAGTTTAATGATCATGGAGAAGAAATCAAAACTGTTAAGGATTTTTTTATAACGCAGTCAAAGCAAATATAGACTGAAACCAAAAAATCAGAAGAAGTTTGACTCACGTAAGGGCAGCCATGAAGGAATTAGAGGAAATCCTCAAACTTAAGGATGTGTAGGTGGGGACCAATGACAAGAGAATCCATATCTTGCCAATTTCTGATGTAAATATTAGACAATAAAGAATGTTCACAGGGAAAAGTGAATTATTTGTAATGCAACAGAGTCTTATGGATACTATGGGATACTAAAAATACAAATAAGTGGGTTCTAAATCAAATAAAGCCTGAATTGTCACTAGATGTTAAAATACCTAAACCTAAATCTTTCATACTGTGAGTACACCATGAAAAGACAAGATTCACTGGAAAAGAGGATAATATTAATCAAGGGAGAAGAGAAAAGCCAGAAAAGAGATGATTTGACTTGGTAAGGTAAAAGTCACCCAGCCATATCCAACTCTAGGGTTCAGTGCTCATCTCTGTTTATAGCCAAAGAGCTAGTGCTGTCTGCATCTGCAGATGTTTCCATCGACATGTGGCTGGCATGACTAGACACCGGAGTGCACGGAACGCTGTTTACCTTCCCATAGAAACGGTCCCTATTTATCTACTTGCAATTTCTTGCTTTCGAACTGCTAGGTTGGCAGGAGCTGGGACAGAGATGGAGTTCACTCCATCATGCACTACCCAGGAATCGAACTCTGACCTTACAGTCAGTGAGTTCAGCCCACTTGAGCCACCACAGTCCCTATGACTTGGTAAAGGAAACCACAGATCTTAGTGTCTTGGAACTGAATTGGGTTCTTAATGAGAGCTCCTCTTACAGGTTATAATTCATAGGGTTTTCTTAAATTAGAAATGATTTGATAGCACATGACAAACTCTTTCCCTAATTCTAACTTTATGAGTGTATATTAAATGCTTCATTGTTATCATTCCTGAAATTATGTTGTTAGTGCTGCTAAAGATGATGATTTGAAATGTCGTGCTGCTCCCATACAGACTGCAGACTTTCTCCTACTTATTTTGAAAGGTTACCTCTAAAACTTGTTGAAAATCAATCGTTATTGGACATAAAGAATTAATGGCAATATTTTATATTTATCACAGTAATAACAAGTTTTCTTTCCTTTCTGTTCTAGGAAAACTACTCACTGAACTGAGTAAGTGATTATATCTCTTTAAAAAAAAATTTGAACCACAATTCAATACAGACATTAAAAAGCCTTAAACTTATTAATGTCCATAGGATTACAGAAAGTTGTTTTCTACCAATGGCCAATCAAGACTTAGATTTTGCCTACCGTGCGTGGAATTAATCTTCTGTGATTCTAGACAGAGAGAAGATCTCCCCAGCCCTATATGGAAGTATCAGAGATGGAGGCTGGTGTGTGTACTACAGTCATTCTCCATGTACGTTAGTTAGTTAGTTAGTTAGTTAGTTAGTTAGTTAGTTAGTTAGTTAGTTAGTTAGTTAGTTAGTTAGTTGGTTGGTTGGTTGGTTGGTTGGTTGGTTGGTTGGTCAGTCAACCACCCACTACCAAGCTACTTTTAAACAGGTTAAAATAAGTGACTGAAGGTGCACTCTAAGTGTCTTTGAAAGTCCTGCATCATTTAAAAAAGAGGTTATGAAAAAGTAAAAAAAAAAACCAAAAGGTGACATATATGCACATGAATAATATATACTTTAATGTATATGGTTCCTTTTAGGTTGGAGGAAGATGGTGATGCCAATTGAAAAAGGTACATTACTTTGTTTTCACACACATACATACACCTATACTGTATACATATTTTGAGTACTGTATATAAAATGTTCATTTTCACTTCAAGTTTGTAATAAGTGGTTCACATTAATTTTTAAAGTGTTCAGGAGCGTGTATTACTGTGAACAATATTTACCTGGGATTCGACAAAGGCTTGTAAGAGAGGGAGGCAGGGAGAGAACTAGAATGTTCTCTTTTGTGGTGATGATTACTATTCAGTTCTAAGAGTTCAAAATTATCCATGCAATTATTTTTTGGGACAATGGCCAGTTTTGGCTCTTCTGCTGTCAATAGCAGACCAACAAATGCCTTATATCCCTCTGTCAAGGCAACTGCTTCAGGAGCTGAGTTCAATTATCTTGCAGTAGAATCTTAGTTAGTCTTTTTGAGGGGCTCCAGATACAGTATAGTCATTTTCCATGGACATTTCTGAAGCAGGTTGAGTCCTCATGTGTATGGTGTTTTAACGTGATTGAAGTAATTAAAAATTTATCTGGAGAAGATGCTTTGGTAGCCTCAGGGTTGAATTACACAAGATCCAGCTTTCCATTTTGGAAACGTTTCTACCTAAATTGATAAAAGATATATGTTTATATTAGAGCAAATGCTGTATTTTGTACGTTTATTTGCTTTGTTTCATAGAAGTATGATTGCTCAAGCATGGAGTTGGGCTGTGGGTGTGTGGGCTGAATGAGGAGAATCTGCTATCTTTTATTTATGAGCCTTAAAAGCTGGATGAATGGTATGAGCTACTATTTGTAGGAATTTACATCAGGGTTGATAAAGAGTGGTTCTCCAGATGTCATGGCCTACAACTCCCTTGAGCCATAACCAGTGTAGCCAATGGTGAGGAATGCTATGAGCTCCAGAACAAGTACAATGAGAAAGCCAAGGTATCTTTATCTGTGCTTTAGAATACGGGTCCCCAACCTTTTTTTTTTTTTTGCACCACGGACTGGTTTCATGCTAAGCAATGTTTCCACTGCATAAAGGTGAGAGGAGAAGCCCCACTGTAGCTCAAAAAGAAGGAAGAGGGACCCAGCCGCCTTCCAGCCACACCGATCAACTCAGACAATGAAATATCACACTGCACACCGGTGGGGGGCAGAGTCCTGCCATAGTTAAACAACATGGAGAAGGAGCCCAGCCACCTGCCTATTTGCTGTGTCTGAAGCCCATGCTCTTTCTCCATTCACTGGGCAGACCCAGGAGAGCACATTGAGGGCAGAAGGCTGCCATTGGGGCTCCCAGCACCACCCATGCCCATGCCCTTGTTCAGAACAGCCTGCGGCCCAGGGGTTGGGGACCTCTTCCTTTGAAGGCCAATGTGTATTATTTTTGCAAAGTGAGGTAATTCAGCGCTACTGCATCCATTTGGGGAGTGGGGAGGGGTCTGCCAAATGCGCCGGGTGGAGCCCTGGGCATCTGACCCTAAATTCTATGTGGATGTCGCCACTCTGTGGCTGTGTTGTGTTTTACAGCCCAGCCTAGGAATGGAAGTGGGAAACCTTCTTCAGGCTTATTTTCTCCTTCCTGACTCTTCTTTCTGTCTCATCCCCTGCTCTTCTTCCTCGCAAAAGCAAATGTCATCTTGGATCCAGACACAGCCAACCATGACTTGATCCTCTCTGCAGACCAGAAGAATGTCATCCAAGGTTTCATGTGGAACAGCTTGCCTGACTACAATGGAAGATTTGAATTGGAGCGCTGTGTGTTGGGAAAGGAAGGCTTTGCCTCTGGGAGGCATTACTGGGAAGTGGAGGTGGGAGAGAAGGGTTATTGGGCTGTTGGGGTGGCAAGATTGTCTGTGAGAAGAAAGGGAAGACTTAGCCTGACTCCTGAAGAAGGCATCTGGGCTTTGGAGAAGTGTTGGGTCCAAGCCGTGCAGTACCAAGCTCTTACCATCCCCAAGACTCAATTGTCTTTATGGAAAAGACCCAGAAAAATTGGAATTTACCTTGATTATGAGATGGAGCAAGTGGTCTTTTATGATGTCAATCACAAGACTCACATCTACACATTTTCCTCAGCTGCTTTCAATGGGGAAAAGATTTTCCCTTTCCTGCAAGTGGGAATAGGATGTTGGCTTACCCTTTACCCTTAATGCCTTCCTTTGCATGAGGACTAATGAACAAACTAGAATAGAGCCAACCATTTTATGTGTTCTCCATCACATCCTACTATTAGGTGACTGTTAAAATAATTTAATTAATCTGACAAACAATCTTTCTCTCAAACCTTCTCCCTTGATAAGGGCCATAATACTGACCTGTTCCTAGTTAGGTTTGTGGTAATCAAGCATTCATGTATTGTTATAATGTTTTTCTAGGAGATAATATACAGTGAGATCAAACCTGCTCTAGGTTTTCTTTCAGATTTTGGGGAGCAGAGTTTAGGTATGGAGTGGATGTGACATCACTGGCTAGTGGTTTAAAATAGGATTAGCAGTAGACTTTTTCAACTTTGTTCCTATTGTTATTCTATATTTCACATTATCTCCTGCACTGACCACAGCGGCTGAGGGTGATGTAGTTAGTTAAGAGCCGTCATGTTGGAGCCAGTTTATAGTGATCCTAACAGGGATTTCAAGGTAAGTGAGATATTTAAAGAGTAGGCTTACTAATTCCATGCTCTTAATGGGTTTCTTGGTCCAATGGGGCCCTGATCTTCATGGTCCTAGCCGAACCCTCTATCCACTACAACAAGCTGGGTGGACTGTAGCTAGGGAGGTCAAAAACAAATCTTGCATATACTGTATATTGTTTCAACAGAGCCAGGGAATTGTAAACCACCTTTTACCTAGAAAACCCCAAGAAGTTTGCCAGAATTGATGCAATAACACATTATTATTATTTTTCTCAGAAAATATTTTTGATCCAACTCACCAATATAGTTTGTTGAGGAATTTTCAACTCCTACACTTCCAATAGCAAGACATCAACCTCCCTCCCCCTCCTCGTTATACATGGTGCACTCTGCACACAATATCTGTAGCATCTTTTTTCCTGTGTGAAACTAGACACACACATGAAGAACCTTCACAAAAAGTCAGGCTCAAAAAGATGCATGTACCCTATCCAATACTTTTATTTTTAACAATATATGCAAGGAGGCATTTTTCACACATTTTAAAATGCAAAATCTCTTTCAGACCATCAAAAAAAAGGGGGGGAGGAAGAATTTTTTTAAAGCTTCTAGTTTTAGTGTGAAAGAACAAGACAACTAAGGGTTTAAACCTCTATTAATAGTTCAGTAACTCCTGGGGAAATGTTAGACCAAAGGTTGGGGTAATACTGGACCAGTGACGGTGAACCTTTTAGAGACCGAGTACCCAAATGGCAACCCCAAACCAACTTATTTATCACAAAGTGCCAACATAGCAACAGGGAGGGAGGAAATGCTCCCATTGGACTGCTGGGCAGAGGGGTGGGGTGAACTCTGTGCTGGGGAGAGGGAGGAAGCACTCCCATTGGGCTACTGAACAGAAGGTGGGACAAACTCTGCTGGAGTGACCACATGGGTGCCCACAGAGAAGGCTCTGAGTGCCACCTATGGCACATGTGCCATAGGTTCACCACCACTGTACTAGACCAAGTGAAAATGAGGCTATCTGGATCCTCTCCCTGACCACTGTTTGTGTGTGAGGAATACCCTAAGGTGTTGGGAAACAAGGGACAGGCTACATTTTGAATTGAGTCTGGCTTGTAAGCACGCTTGCTGTATCTTTAAGAGATTTATTGAAGTAGCCTTTGATTACCTTAGAAAATGTTTGTTCTGTTGTGCCATCTATGTTCAACCTGTATATCTATAAATAAATATAATTATTGCAAAATGTCAATTAGTTTCTGGTATCCTATTTCAAAAGATATTTATTGACCAGTGCTTAGAATACAGTAAAACCTCGCATAAAGAGTGCCTCGCTTAGAGACTAACTCGCTTAAAGAGCAGAATTTTCTCAGAATGGTCACCTCGCTTAACATCTAAAACCGACCAAAAACTCACTTAACAACTAAATCAGGGTTCGCAATCCCCCCCCCCACTAGAAGTCACAGTTGGTCACTTACAATGGTGTTTTGCTTAAAGAGCAAACTCGCTTAAAGAGCAATCCTGTGGAACGCATTATGCTCTTTAAGCGAGGTACCACTGTATTTCACTTTTTGAAATGCATCCAAAATCCTATGCTGGCTCTGGGATTTGGGACATGAAAGTCTAAAAGAAGTTTTTCCCATTCTGAAACCCATATAAGTTATCTGGTGTTATGTTGGGAGGGGGGGAGGGTATCACTACCCTTTTAACTCCTAGGGGCTTAATGGTTAAGGTGCTGAGCTGGAGACTGGAAGGTCAGGTTTCGATACCAGAGGGCTGCACTTGGGGACATGAAAGGAGCCACATTTGGGTCTCTCCTGAGGAGTTTCTCTAGCAAAGATCCTTTCATCCCAGAGTAATCTTTGACATGAAATTATTATTATTAAGAAGGTATTTGTTTTTAGGATGCACCATCATTATTGCAAGTCTTTTAAAAACCTGGAAGTCATGAGCACAAAATGCATGAAATGTGCTACAGTGATCCAGTCTAGCAAGTCATTACAGGTCACTCCTTATATCCATGGGGAATATTTTCCAAGATCTCTTTTGAGAGCTCTTAAACTAATCCTTTTATGGCTCTTTGTCTTACTGGGTTTATGTGTGGAGTTAGAGAAAGACAATCAAACCACAAAAGGGAACCTCCTCAGCGATTTTATTAATACCATGCTGAAAATGGTAGACAGTGTCCAGCTAAGTGAAAACATTTGCGGCTTGGGTTTGACAAATGATAAAAGGGTTGAAAACAAAGCTCTATAAGGAAAAACTGAGGGAAATTGGCATTTTTAGTGTGGAAAAGAGAAGGATGAGAGACAATATGAAAGCCATCTTCAAGTATTTGAAAGACTGTTAAATGAAAAATGGAGTGAGCTTGTTTTTGCAACTCAAGAAGGAAGGACTAGGTCAGAGCTACAAGAGATTTTGATTAAAGTGAGAGTCATTCAACAATGTAATCTACACCCTCAGAGAGTGATGGATTTGCCTACACTGGAGATTTAAAAGCAGAGGTTGGATGGTCACTTAACGGAGATGCTTTAAGTTTAAGGCAGGGGTTCTCAACCATATAAAGCCATGGGCCGGGCCATGTCCCCTCAGACAGCTGAGCAGGCTGAACTGGTAGTCCCCCCCCCCAACACTGCTGTAAAATACATCTGCCGCTGTTGTAAATCCATTTACAACAACAGTGGGTCCATTTACTGCTGTCGTAAATGCATCCACTTCCACTTCCGGTGGTGGCAGCAGTGATGTAGGCCACATGAAATGGTGCTGTGGGCTGGGGCTGGCCCATGAGCCATAGGTTGAGAAGCCCTGGTTTAGGGTGTGGACTTCCTGCACTGGGGGGGAGGGGGTCAATGACCTTTGGGGTCCCTTCCAGCTCTACATTGTCTTTAATTTTTTACAAAAAGAAAGCATGGAAGCATTTATGCTTTCCGTTCATCACCTGCCATAATTTACCAGAACTGCTCTGTTCCCTCTCACTTTCTGTTTATGAATGCAGTTGCTCTTTGAAATGGTGTGACATTTCCATTCTTTTGCTGACTGCCCAGCCTATTGATTTTGCACAGAAGGGCCCAGAGTTATGAGTTTCCAGACCACATCCTTTGTTGATATCACATCAAGTGACCACATCTTACCAGAGTCACCTACCTTTCTCATTTTTACATGTGAAGTTCAGTGTAGTAAGCAATGCAGAGGAAGACGGGGAAACCAATTCCAAATTTTGGATTGGATTAGGGAAGCAGCATAATTTCTTTTTTGGAAGAAGAGAGAAGGAGTCTGTATCTTAAAGAAGCAGAGATTGGGAAGACTGTGGTACAACACTCTGTGACCCTCTGGTGTAATGACTGGCATCGTGCTTTTATGGGTTCTGATGGGTAAGTAAAAGCAAAAGGAAGGCTACAGCTTGGAAGCTGTTTATTTAGGAATTATGTTGGTCAGGTAAACCTGTTGATTAAGCTACTAGTGTTTGTTATGTGCCATCAAGTTGCATCAGACTTATAGTGAGCCCAACAGGGCTTTCAAAGTATGTGAGATGTGAAATGAATGGCGCTATTAGTGCCACACCCAAAGAGTTTTCCCAGCCAAGTCAGGATTCAAACTCAAGTCTCCAGAATGCTAGTCCATCATTCTATCCATTCTACTCCACTGGCTGTTGATAAAATAGATGTTTGACTTGAGAAAGCAAACCACAATCTTAGGTTTGCAACAGCTGAGCAGAACTGTTATAATAATAACAATAATTTCATATCAGAGATTACTCTGGGTTGGAACAATTATTTCTTGAGAAACTCCACTCAGGGGATGCCCAAATAAGGCTCCTTTCATGTTAACAGCAGAACTGCTCTAACGACAGGGCATTTTGGAGGTCACTCACTCACAAGCCGTGACAATTGAGGCAATTTCCTGAGACATAACATTTTTTTAAAAAAATGTGCTAATGAGGCTGGGATCCCTCCCCCCCTTTAATACCTTGAAATGTGCATTGGGACTGTGGTGGCTCAAGTGGTTAAGATGCTGACTGGACAGTAGCAGGTCAGCAGGTCAAAACCCGAGTGCTGCATGATGGTGTGAGCTCCTGTCTCTGTCCCAGCTCCTGCCAGCCCAGCAGTTTGAAAGCAAGAAATAGGGACCACTTCAGTGGGAAGGTAAACAGCGTTCTATGCACTCCCAGTGTCTAGATATACCTGCCACATGTCCATGGAAATGTCTGCAAACGCAGACAGTGCTAGCTCTATGGCTATAAAAAGAGATGAGCACTGAACCCTAGAGCTGGATACAACTGGCTTTCGAGCAAAGGCAACCTTTACCCTTTACATGAAATGTGCAAAACAAAGAGACACTCAATTTCTTAATTCTCTGTGGGGAGATACATGAGGCAGACCCATCTTCCTCTTGATCACAGTCCATATTTGCAGCATCTGAGAATGCTAAATAGGTGCATGGATTTCATCATCAGCTAAATGTTACACTCCCATTGTATAAATTAACTTTGGAGGGTACCACTGTAGTGCTTGCTCTGGTATCCTTACTTGTGCAAATTCAACACTGAATGTTGCACTAAGTTGTACAGGAAGAAATATACAACTGAATTATAGGCGTTCATTGATAAAACTAAACATGCTAGACCTCATGAAATAACATGGTTTGTTTAAAAAAAATTTTTTTAAAGGTTCTGGAGAACTATTTGAAGCTTCATGTGGTGAAAAAAAGTTTCCAAGCTGCTGCAATACAGTCCACACATTCTGCTCTTGCCTTACAAAAGTTTCTTTTTTTAAAAAAAAAATGCTACTTCCAGGCATATTGGCAATGGAGGATAGTGGTGGTGACCACATTAAAAACAAGACGAAGTGTGAACTGGCTCAGGAAACTGTGGTCCAAATCCTCTCCTGCTGCTCTGTGTGTGTGTGGGGAGGAGGGGGCCCTGTAAGATGAGGAATGAGTTGAGCATAAGACCAAGACAAACTTGCATAAAGACAAACGGGTGGCTAGAGGAAGGGAGTAATTTCTCTCTAGCCAGCCAGTTTATTGGAGGTGGTTTCAAAAGGGAGGGGGAACTGGCCTTGAAAGGGGAAGAGCAAAAAGACTGTATAGTTCTGGCCAATAGTTACCACAGAGAGAGCAAGGCAAGGAAGGCTCCAGACCATTGCTATGAAGGCCAGGATTGGATAAAAACTGTGATTGACAGAAAGGGGTGTTGAAAATGCTATAAAATGATGCGACACATCTGAGTACAGCGGAGCAGATATTCCAGATTCAGCCAACTTCATCTAATATTCTAATCCTTCTTCATCCACAGGAATAGGGAGTGCAGTGGAATAGGGGCTGTGGTGGCTCAGTGGTTAAAAAGCTTGCCCTGTTAGCCTTGCTTAGTAAGCAAGTTGGCAGTTCGAGACCTGGGTACCGCATAATGGTTTGAGCACCTATATCTGTCCCAGCTTCTGACAACCTAGTACTGTACTTGGAAAGCAAGAAACTGCAAGGACTGCAAGAAACTGCTTTTGGGGGGAACCTCCTTCGGGGCTTACCTTTTCACTGGTTCCCCCACTGCACATGCGCACCAAGCATTTGGTGTGCATGCATGTCTACAGTGCTTGGCACATAGGCATGGCCTCTTTGCTGTCCTCCCAAGTGGGGAGGAAGAAGAGAAGCTGCTATCCTGAAGCTCCCTATAGCCTGCTCCCCAGGGTAAGTGACTCACCTTTGGATGTGGTGTGTCTCTGTGTATTTTAATGTGTATTTAATACCTTTGCCTATATTGACATACTACCACAGTTCCTAAAAAGGCCTGGCGACCTGGCTTGGTTTTTTTTAGGAAAGTCTTGGAGTTACCTCATCAATAAGCTGCAGCTGTGCTGTTCCAATTGCTGTTCCGATTGGAGAACCCTTAAGGAGGTACAGCTCTTTTACATTTACATTAAGGCATATTATCCTAGAGAATTGGTTAGGCAAAGACTTAGTACCTAACTTCTTTAACTGTTGAAAAGTTGAAAAGTGCCAAAATGAAGCCATCTTGTGGTGAGTTCATTCTGTAGTTCCTTCCATCTGACCTAGTGTGAGAAAGATTAGCCAGTACGTCAATATAGGTAAAGGTATTAAATACACATTAAAATACACAGAGACACACCACATCCAAAGGTGAGTCACTTACCCTGGGGAGCAGGCTACAGGGAGCTTCAGGCTAGCAGCTTCTCATCCTCCTCCCCGCTTGGGAGGACAGCAAGGAGGCCGTGCATACACGCTAAGCACTGTTGGCGTCCATGCACACTAAGTGCTTGGCATGCATGCACAGTGGGGGAACCAGTGAAAAGGTAAGCCCTGAAGGTGGTCCCCCCCCCCCCCCCAAGCTGCTACCGGTTCTCCGGGACTCTGGGGAAAGTTACTACCGGTTCTGGCGAACTGGTGTGAACCTGTTACATCCCATCACTGCCTATTTGGTTTCTCTTTGATCTGGAATAATAAACTAGGCTAAGCTTCAAGGGGGGGGGGAATGGTTGGTAAGATTTATTTAGAAAACACATTGAAAAGAAAGCCTGATTCCTAATTTAAGTAGTTGACCATGTGCTCAATTGGAGCACATGGACTGTAGGGCGGAGGGAAGCTAGAGAAGATGGAGGAAACTGAGAGCCAGGAAACTGAGGGCATTTCCCCATTCTTTGGGTCTATAGGGAGGCAAAGAAGCACTCAATGAAAAGGAGAAACCCCACATTGCTCACACTTAATCTGTCTTTGTTATATTATATGTACTGTATTATGCTCTTCAGCTGGTTAATGGTTTTAAGAGTTTCCCTTTAAAGTATTTGCAGAATTACTTCCAGGCATGGAAACATCTATGGCCATTTCCAGAGTCACCAGCTTGGTCAATGCAACTGTCCACCAGACAGCTCTGTTGCCAGTTTCCTTTCGGCCTCCGAGCTCTTCCTGGGATTTTGTTCACTTCAAATGGGAACGGAGAGCCATTGATGGGAGTGTCCCCATCCTCGGTTACCTGTTAGACTGTTGCAAGGGAAGTGGAATCACTCAGCCATGGTGGGATAGAGAATGCCGCATTGACAAAGAAGTGGCTGATGGATATCAAAAGCGGGTGGACATCTTCAGGAACGGCACATTGATCATTCGAGATGTGGAGCTAAAGGATGCTGGGCTGTACCTCATGACGATACGGGCCCCAGGTGTAAAACATGAAGCAACAGTAAATCTTACAGTATCAGGAGGTAAGGAATATAAATGAGTATAAATGAATGCTCTGTAATAACAATTGCTTGCTGCCAAGTTGATTTTGACTTATGGTGGTCCTTGCCAGGGTTTTCTAGGTACAGAGTAGTCACAAATAGCCATTTCCTTCTTTTGGGAGCGTGCTGGTACTATGCAGTTTGCCCAAGTCTACATAGGCTGGCTCTTCTTCCAGAAGGTGCCGGTTTTGGGGGATGGTGCCTAACAGGTCAGTTTGCAACCTTTATACCCATTTATTTGGGAAGAGGTAACAGTGAGTTCCTTCAGGTCGTCTTGCGCATGGTTGAGTTGGGAATTCTCTTCTGTCAGTTCTATTCATAAGTTAAGTCAACCAGTCTTCCCAGGCAACAAAATGAATATTGCTGGCAGTCCCCAAAGTGTGAAGTTATATGCATAGATGGCGTAGTTGTCAAGGATTACGTATGTGAGCTGCAACCGTGAATGTACCTACCAGCCGGAAGTGGTAGAGTGTTGTTTTTTTTTACTGAACAGGTGTGCAAAATACATTGCCTTATCAGGGTTAACAATCACATGTGCTTTCTGTCCAGCTGAATTAGCTTGTAAAGTACTCTTTAGAACAGGGATTCTCAACCTGTGGCCCACGGGATGGATGCAGCCCACAGCACCATTTCATGTGCCCCCCCCCGGACTCCACCACACTAGGAAGTGCCATGTGATGGAGGAAAGACAAAATGGCCCCCCGGCCCCCAAAGCTGTCTTAGGGAGCGTGACCCGGGCCCTGGCTTAGAAAGGTTGCGAACTCCTGCTTTAGAACATGGTGTTCAGGAAGTGGAGGTCAATTTAACACCTGGCAGATATGGAAAGAGCCTAAGCACACCCCTGTATTCCTTCTGTGAACACAACTATTCAGACGAGTCCCTGTTCATGGCTACTGAATGTCAGATCATTTTAAAGCAAAAGTCTGGTCATAAATGACAGCCCTTTGATGGCACCTGGGGCCTGCACATATGGGGGGATTTGGAAAGGCCTGGTTTGTGCTGAAAAGTTTCTTATCTTTAATGTCATCTATTTTATCTCATACTTGATTCTTTTTCTTTTGTGTCCATATCAAACTTTGGACGATCAAAATGAAGCCACTTTCTTGGCTTTGTCATTGGCTGTAATTAAGTCTTCATTGGTATATGCTTCTGGTAGTAATTGGCAGACCAGTAAATGATCTGAATTCTTTATCTCTCCACATTCACATAGTGTGTTGCTGTCTGTCAGCCATCCCCACTTCAGTTTGTTGGTCTTGCATTTAGAGACTCCATCCCTTAACCTAATCAGAATCCTCCAAGTATTGTATGGGAGGTTGAGTTCCTCACCTTTATCCTCCTTAATGCTATTGCTTGTCCAGTGAGCTCCTTTCTCCGTCTTCTAATTTGATTTTGCTCTTGCTTGCCCTGAAGAAAGATTGCTTTTATCATAAGACTCTTCCTGAATCTGAGTCAGTGGACTTGAGGCTCATATCTAGTCAGAGGATTTGGAGGAGCATTCTCTTGCTTTGTTCTCTCTGCATTCGCTGCTACTTCTCTCCTTATTTTAGGTGGTGCAATAACAACAGGAGGATATATTTTCTCAACTGACCATTGAGGGTTCCTCAGCACTGTTGGGTCAAGGCTGGAGGAGGAGATCCCAGTGATGGGCAGCCAAAATTTTAGTACCGCACTGTGGACGGAGCCAAGTTTGTGGGTGGAGCCAATGTTGTGGATGGAGACAACATCAAGGGCGGAGCCAAGTTTGTGGGTGGAGCCAATGGTGTGGGTGGAGACAACATCATGGGTGGAGACAACATCATGAGCAGGACTGTGACCGGTTGGGCTGGGCCAAGGCTGGTCACGTGACTTGCTGAGTGGGGCAATGTGACTGGGAGGGCGTCTCATAATTAATCTTTTAAGTATTAAAAATATACAAAAAGGTAGTTAACTTTATGCATTTAATACTTAATACTTTAACAATAACAAGAGGTACACAAAACTAGATTTTGCTACAAGAGTTTTACAATATGAATGAAAAACGATAGAACTGTTTGACAATCAGAAATAAGAACTGCTGTACAGTAAAAACCTTGCATAAAGAGCACCTCACTTAGAAACTAACTTGCTTAAAGAGCAGAATTTTCTCTGAATGGTCGCCTCACTGAACTCAACCAAAAATTCACTTAACAGCAAAATCAGGGTTTGCATTCCACACACACACACACCACCAGAAGTCACAATTGGTCACTTACAATGGTGTTTTACTTAAAGAGCAAACTCACTTAAAGATGAATTGAAAATCTGACCAAAACTTATTCTAGGTACAGTATTCCCAAAGTGCTGCTTGGTTGGCAATCTCCGGACATTCTCCTTTCTCCTGCCTAAGAAACCAAGCATCAGCAGCTGTGTGATGTTATACTAATTGTCATTATGCTTGATATATTTGAAACAGACGGTTTCTCTTCTCAGAACATATGAAGTTCATTTTTGAAAAACCCCTTTCGGCTTCTGCTGAACTTGAAGCAATTCTTCTGATGATATCGTGAGCTTTTTTAATGCTTTCAGGAATTGAATAATTAGTTGAAATTTTAAAAACATTTTCAACAAAATCCCTGTAATCATTTACATTAAAGTCATAATTAAAAATTTCACTAAATCCAAGCAATTGTACCTCAGCTTCTTTCCAAGGAACTAATATGTCTACAACGTCCCACTGCTGTGGATCCAAATATTTGAGAAAGTCTACCTTGTTTTTGTCTTCCAATTTGCTTCCTATTCGTAAATGCTTGCAGTCGATTAGTCTCTTTTTCAAATTGGCTATAATGCTTTCTAAAAGCCTTTCACGAGGAAGTCCGACAAATCAATGTTTTTTTTTTTTTACAAATTTTATATTTTTGAAAGTTTCTGAAGTAATTAATACATCTACTTTTTTTTTCGTATGCCCCCTTCTCCTCTCTAAGCATCTCAAAAGATCTAATGGATCTTACAACATATTTTTGCGTCTTTAGGATATCGACATTCCTAGCTTGCATCGCTTCTGAAAGATATATTTCTTTCAGAATGTTGATCATCAATGCCAAATCATTAAAAAAAATTAATATTCTCCAGATGGACAGCCATGTCTGAGTATTTTTCATTGGAAGAAAAATACTGATGGAGGGCCGGATAAGCACCCCACACAGCTAGCGTTGATCTTAAACTACAGGCAGCCCATTTGGGCCCAAGAACTCTGCCAATTTTTAGGAGTTCGATGCCAAGCTATTCTGATATGTTTGTTAGTTCAATTTGGTTTTTATTTGATTAGTGAAAATTTTTGTATATCTTATCAATAATTTTTTTAAATGATTTAATTCCTTTAGTTCTTTTATTGAACCATCTAAAACAAGTTGGAGATGATGGTTTAAGCAGTGCCATATTATGATGTTTGGGAACTCTTTGGCTATTCTAGTGCTCACTCCAGATTTTTTGGCACCATCAGAACATAACGCTGGCACCATCAGAGCAAAATCCTATTAAAAAAATTTTCCAGGTACTTCTTAGAAAACCCAACATTTTTTAAACTTTGCATAACTGAACAAAACATTTTCTCTGCATCTTGTTTTTCTAATTCAACTAGCTTAACAAAAAAATTATTTTAGTTTTCTTTTAAGAAAACTAATAGTTTTTAAAATAATTTTCTTTTAAGAAAACTACTATAACAGGTTTGCTAGATATTATTGAGGCTTCATCAGCAATCAAACAGATTTTTAGATTATTTTCAATGACTCTATAAAATATTTTCTCTTTCATTTCTTGTGCAGTGAACTCTACCATTCTCGCTGCAGTTCTACTTGAATGTAATCCTATTCCCATATCTAATCCATTTTTAATTTGCATTTGTATGTCATCTTCTATTTGTGAGAATGGTCTACATAATTTTGCCATGTTGTAAACTATAACAAATACTCTACAAGTAGTCACCAAATGTCTTTCAGTGTCCTTATCTACTGATTTTTTTTAGAGTATCCTTCTTCCCTTCCTTGATGTTCTCTTTGCAAATAAGATGAGCTTTTGATAAAAATGTTCACTTAGCTTTTTTCTTAGAGATGACTGTTGTATTTCCTTATTTGACTCTGCCACCACAATTTCACAATTTTTCCATCCTTTTGATACATGAACACCTTTCTGTCTTGCAAAGTCATGTTTTGCACAATACTGACAACCTAATTTTCTTTTAGAAATTACCAGTCCATCATATTTTTCTTTAAAATAGTTGTATTGTGCCACTGTCCAGCATTCAGGAATATTATCCTTACTGAAGAAAGAACTGACATCCTGTTGTCTTTTCTTCTTAAGTGCTGCTGCAAAAATAAAAAATAAAAGAATTTGCAGTTTGTACTCGATTGTAGATAGAAAACAACCCACGCAGAAGGCACAATCCAATGGAAATCACATGCAGAAGGCACAATCCAATGGAATTCACACGCAGAAGGCACAATCCAATGGAAATCACATGCAGAAGGCACAAACCCACACAGAAGGCACAATCCAATGGAAATCACACGCAGAAGGCACAAAACCACACAGAAGGCACAATCCAATGGAAATTACATGCAGAAGGCACAATCCAATGGAAATCACATGCAGAAGACACAAACCCACACAGAACTTTAGAAAACCCAACATTTTTTAAACTTTGCATAACTGAACAAAACATTTTCTCCGCATCTTGTTTTTCTAATTCAACTAGCTTAACAAAAAAATTAACACCCCCCCCCCCCCAGGAGACCACCCGGGATTGTTACTAATTATTCTGCCAAACCGGGGTGAACCAGCCCATGCCAAACACTGGGAGGCCCTGAGTAGGACACCCGCCAACCTGCCTGCCCATCTATCAGTGAGGCCTCCCTTTCCCCACGCCAGCAGTGGGGCAGCAGCAGCAGAGTCGGCCTTGGCCAGAGGGACGCAGCTGGAGAAGCAAGAAGGTAGGCTGGCTGGACCGGGCGGAGAAGGCAGTAGAGAGAAGAAGTGGAAAGGAGCCACTCACATGCAAATGTGACAAAATATTGTGGCATTTCACACACAGCAACATTGTTGAAGGAAATGGCAGCCAATGCCAGTAATATTGCCAAGATAACCCCATGGACAGTATCAAAAACCTAAGTGATAGGACAATGGAAGATGAGCCTCTCAGGTTGGAAAGTGTCCAACATGCTACTGGGGAAGAGTGGAGGACAATTATAAGTAGCCCCCAAAAGAGTGGAGTGGCAGGTCAAGAGCAGAAAGGACGCCCAGATGAGGAAGGCTCTGATGGTGAAAGGAAAGTCCATTGCTGTAAGGAACAATATTGCATAGGGACCTGGAATGTAAGATCTATGAACCAAGGCAAGCTACACATGGTCAAAAATGAGATAGAAACAGTGAGCATTGATATCTTGGAAATCAGTGAACTAAAGTGGATAGGGATGGGTGAATTTAACACAAGGAACCATTATATCTACTATTTTGGACAAGAATCCTATAGAAGAAATGGAGTGGCCCTTATAGTCAATACAGTACAAGCATGAGGAAAGCAATAATAGGATACAATCTTTAAAATGAGAATTATCTCAACCTGAATTCAAGGCAAACCATTCAACACCACAGTAATCCAAGTCTATACCCCAACCACTGATGCAGAAGATGCTGTAGTCAGCCATTTCTATGAAGACCTACAATGCCTTCTAGAACTGACACTAAAAATGATGTCAAAGTAGGAAGTCAAAAGGTAAATGGGCTAACAGGCAAGTTTGGGCTTAGGGCACAAAATGAAAGCAGGGCAAAGGTTAATATAGTTTTGCCAAGAGAATGAACTGGTCATAGCAAATATCCTCCTCCAACAGCCTAAGAGGAGACTCTACACATGGACATCACCAGATGGCCAACACAAATCAGATTGACTACATACTCTACACCCAAAGATGAAGAAGCTCTATACCCGTGATGGCGAATGGGGTGATCACTGACCATGAACCAGACATCCTGGAGTGTGAAGTAAAGTTGGCCCTAGTTAGTATTACTAACAACAAAGCTAGTGAAGATGATAGTATTCCAGTTGAGCTTTTTAAAGCCCTGAAAGAAGATGCAATTAAAGTGTTGCACAAAATATGCCAGCAGATTTGAAAAATACAGCAATGGCTACAGGATTGGAAAAGGCCAGTTTATGTTCCAATTCCAAAGAAGGTCAATGCCAAAGAATGTTCAAATTATCATACAATTATGCACATCTCACACTGTAGCAAGGTCATGCTCAAGATCTTACAAAGTAGACTTCAGCAGTATGTGGATCAAGAACTTCCAGAAGTACAGGCTGGGTTCTAAAAAGACGGGAAAGGAGTTCCAGAAAAAAAATCTACTTCTGTTTCATTGACTACACAGAATGCTGTTTATTGCAGGGTACTGCACGATGGTTTGACTGCCCGTCTCTATCCCAGCTCCTGCCAACCTAGCAGTTCTAAAGCAAGAAATTGCAAGTAAATAAATAGGGACCACTTTGGTGGGGAAAGTTCTTGGGAACATGAAAGGAGCCTCATTTGGGCATGCCCTGAACAGAATTTCTCCAGCAAATAGCATTTCAACCCAGAACCCTGTCAACCCTGACTCACAATTATTATTCTTTTGAGCACACTGCCACCTTCAGAATAAATGGTTGCTTCAGAGGTTGAAAAGCTTTGTGTCTTCCAGACAGCATAGTTTAGGGGTTATGTTCCACAGTAAGTACTGGAAGGAAGGAAGGAAGGAGTGTTATGGTAATCCACGCAAGCTCACAGAGTAATAATTTCACCTCCTGGGTTGATCAAAGATTGGATCTCTATGTTGTCACAGAGATGGGACAGGAGTTGATTTTTCCTCTAGCTTTGTGCCCTTGTTGCCAGGGCTTGTGCAAGGAAGGCTCATGAGTCAAGATACTAGTGCTCTGCTACATGCAGTGCTCCAATTGGAACAATAGGCCTAACATCTGTGCAATAAAAAAATCGAGGGGGGGATGCCTGCATTCGTGCATGTGTGTGTGTGAATGGGAAATCAGATAAAGGGGAGAAATGTAAATAGACAAAAGGGGGAAGGAGAGGGAATGGTATAAGAAAAATGAGAGTTATTAATGCCATGCAATCGAATTTATAAAGCCTCCATCTCATTTCTTGAATAAACACCTTCAAGTTGAACACTGCTATTCAGTCTTCAACGTTACCTTTGCACATGATAAGCAAATTATCCTCTCCTCCTGGGCTGCTGACTTTGAGATGTGTCTCTTTGTCTGGGGGGACAAAGAAGTACAGCAAGTTTTATAAAACTTCAGCTGGTGCCCTTTCAGCCAGCCAACTCAGTGGAGGCACTGCAGAGTGGGGAGAGGGGCAGGGCATTTAAATCATTCTGCTGCTGCTTCAGCTGTTTGCATCTCTTCCTCCTCAATTCTAGGTCCAGCAGCCTTACAAAAACTCAACACTGAGAACATGGTCCGAATGGTTTTGGCTTGTCTTACCCTATGCTTGCTTGGTCTGATGGTTGTGGAGGTGAGTGTTGTACTTAGAGCAGCCACCTTCACATGGGGGAGGGGGAGATACATGCAAACATATCATCAAAGCCCCGAAATGTTGTTTTCTCCAGTGAGCAAAGGACATGTGATTTCTCCCCCCCCCCCCAAGTATGGAAAGCTTTGCAGAGATAGGAATTTGGAAGGAGCCACAGGTGGAACATCTGCTTCTTATGGTAAAGCTTCCAAGATCAGATTATTTCCAAGTCCTGACTTTCTCTCTCTTCTCTTGGAGTTGCAAGAGTAAAGCAGAATATTTGTGAGAATAATGCGTTGTTGGAATAAATGCAAAATAGTAAAATATGTCAATTAATCCACATCCTGATTTTCCCCTAGAGTTATTTTGCTGAGATGGTCAAGCATAGTAGTGCACATAGTAAAACCACCAATACTGTATTTGTAACTCCCACTTAGTGTGCTGTTTTGGTAGCACAGCTACAGGAAAGCTACTTAATAAACAATAATAAACTTTCCCTTTCCCCTTTTAAACCACTCTCTCTTTCTCTCTCTTTCTCTGTCTGGCTTTTTTTCCCTATTTAGGTGCCTTAGTTCATCAATGCTGGTACCAAGCTGTTAAAAAGAAAGAAAGAAAGAAAGAAGAAATGCTATGATTTATAAAATGCCCCCTCGAGCTCACTCAAGATTACTCCAGTTTGCTAGTTTAGAAACATAGCTGTGGCTAAATTCACAGTCAACGTTTGGCTCTGTGGTAGTATTTGTTCCCTCCAGACACTGCATTTCCCTGCATTGATTCAGGCAATTACACTGCCGGAAGCAATGTGAATGGATCTGATTTTTTAAAAAAGTTGAAATCCCCAACAGTGGAGGGAAAAACTGTGGGTTGATTCTCATTTGCATCATATTGTCATGGGGCGAAATGTGAATTAATCTGCTCCAAACCAATAGCATTTCCCACTTTTTTGCCAAGGGAAAAATAACATTTCCCACTTTTTGCCAATAAATTTCCCACTTTTTGCCAAGGGTCAACCCCCTCTGGGTTGACCATCCTGAGGGGTTTACCCTTGATTTGAACTGACCTGCTAGCAATGGTTTCATGGAACAAGACTGAGTGCATTCTTTCAACATGTTGGAGTGGGTGGGTGTTGGGTTCTACTGGCTACCTTTTCCTCCTGCTAGACTTGCCTTGTGCTCTCTTCCTCTCAAAAAGGTCACACATTTGTTGACTATATGAAGGGACTACATCAGTGTTTCCCAACCTTTTGGTTTTTGGACATCAATACCAAGAAGCCTAAGTCAGTTCCCCAAAGCACTTATCAGCCAATGTACAGACTTAGGCTTTTGGGAATTGAAGTCCTCCTGGGGGCCTGGGCCCCACGTTGGGAAACACTGGTCTACATGCAAACGAACATAAATACACAAATCATTTTTACATAAGGAGACTTGTGTATGGAAGAGACCAGTGTGGGGACATCTAGCGTCTCTTTCCTAATTTCTGCCCTTCTGCCCAGCAGCCCAATGGGAGCGTTTCCTTCCTCCCCTGTTGCTGTGTTGGCACTCTGTGAAAAACTAAGTGGGTTTTGGGTTGCAATTTGGGCACTCGGTCTCTAAAAGGTTCATCATCATTGACTTTGCAAAATAATCATGTAAAGTAAAATTTAGTTGGCAATAAGAATGTGTTGAAATTTCCATTGCTGGTGGACCAAATGTGACAGATACTTCCCCTTTTTGTGTCCTAGCATGTTTATACTTTGGAGACAGCAACCTCATTACCCAAGGAAGGAAGGAAGTTGACCACCCTGAGGGATTTACCCTTGGTTTGAACTGACATGTCAACAATGGTTTCATGGAACAAGAACAACAGGAACCATAGGTGAAGTGAGAAAATGTATGTGAGGCATATGGGATACTTTTTGCAGGACTGCTGTGTAAGTGACCGATACCACCCTGATTTTGAGCTTAATCTGGAATTTTATGAACATCTGTAAAGACTTTTTCATCTGTGGGTACTTTGGCCAGCCAGGTGTGCCTCTTAGTGAATGGGTCAAAATCCCAAAGAGTGATGTTTATAACGTGCCATGAAAAATCTTGTGGAATAATGCAATCATTTTATCCCAATCAATGTTTTATTAGAATTATGGAAATTTACTGTGGTACAACTAACTAATTAACTTAAATGTATATACATTTTTAATATTTCCTCCTTTTAAAATCTTTGTTTTAATAATGTGCCAAGTTTTAAAAACCAAATATTTACTAGCTGGTTTTGTTGTTAATGTGTGTGTGGTGTTGTTGTTTTACAAAAAATACCTGAAATGAACTGAAGGCTGATTCCATAAAGTATTATCTGTCCAATCCTCTGTGATATTATGGAGATAAGCCTATAAATCCAGAAGTTTTCCTTTGCTTCTTGTAACTTGAATCTAAGAATAATTTCTAGACTTGAAATTATCATTATTGTTGTTGATATACATTTAGAATTGATGATAAACTTTCTGTGGTCTTCTCAACATGTGATCAAAGAGGGAGTTGGATGAGGCTATGAATGCTGGCTGCATCCAGAACCTCCCCATACATGTCAGATTCTGCCCCTTCAGTTCCACTAAGGAGAAAGATGTGATCTGGAGTTTAACTAACATTCAGTTTCTCATATATATGTGCACTTAGTGGAACTGAAGGGGCAGAATCTGACATGTATGGGGAGGTTCTGGATGCAGCCAGCATTCATAGCCTCATCCCACTTCCTCTTTGATCACATGTTGAGAGGACCACAGAAAGTTTATCATCAATTCTAAATGTATATCAACAACAACAATAATAATTTCAAGTCAGAAATTATTCTAGGTTGAAAGGATTTTTGCAGAAGAAACTCCAGTCAGGGAACACCCAAATGCTGGGACAGAGATGGGCACTCAATCTGTCATGCAATACCTGGGTCTCGAACTGCTGACTTGGCTGCCTTCCAGCTAACAAGGTGAGCTTCTTAACCACTGAGCCACCACAACCCATATTATGTATATTAATAAAATAATAAGAAAATATGCAAGGTTGACTCAGCCTTCCACCCTTCTGAGGTTGGTAAAATGAGTATCCAACATGTTGGGGCAAAATGCTAATTACCTGTAAACCACCCAGAGAGTGCACTAAGCACTATGGGGCAGCACATAAGTATTATTGCTATTGCTAATAGCTATGAGGGATCCTTGTACTCCTTCTTTCAAGACTGTTTCTTTTTAGCGTTACTTCCGCAAGAAGGTCAAGTGAACTTTTTGCATTACATTGCGACCCATTTCCTACAATTGTTTTCAGACAAGGTAGTCTTGTATATAAATAGGGACCACTTCGGTGGGAAGGTAAACAGCATTCCATGCACTCCGGTGTCTAGTCATGCCTGCCACATGACCACAGAAACATCTGCAGAAGCAGACAGTGCTGGCTTTGGCTTTGAAACAGAGATGAGCACTTAACCCTAGAGTCAGATACGACTGGATTTTGAGCAAGGGAAATATTTAATTGTCTTGTATACCAACATCTCACGTCTTCCAAAGGTTACCTCCTACTTTGACATCAATCTGCCTCTATTTTTGCCTACCTTTCCCCCCATCTCCTGCCACATCTTTGGGGCAAAAAACCAATGCATATACACGATGTAAGATAAAGGTAAAGGTAGCCCTTGCTTGAATGCCAGTCATATCAGACTCTAGGGTTCAGTGCTCGTCTCTGTTTATAGCCAAAGAGCCAGTGCTGTTTGCATCTGCAGACATTTCCGTGGACATGTGGCAGGCATGACTACACATTGGAGTGCATGGAACACTGTTTACCTTCCCACAAAGTGATATCTATTTATCTAATGTACTTGCAATTTCTTGCTTTCAATCTGCTAAGCAAAGACTTTCATAATAGCTGAATACCACTATAGAACGTTTCTATCAGCTTGCTAAGCAACCTCTACCTCAGCCTTTAAAAACTCATTCAACCAAAGTCAAAGCTGCATCAGTGCCTCTTCATGATATCTGCAGAGCTGCCAACTAGTCTCAGCCATCCACATTCATGAGGCTCCTTTCATGTCCCCTATCACGCAGTTCTTGGGAATCGAACCTGCTTTTCCAGTCTCCAAGCCTAGTTCCTTAACCACTAAGCCATGGAGGAGCTGCTAGGAGGAAACTGAGGGAATCCATTAGGCTGTGCAACACACAAAAAGTTCATCTGGTGGCCTAATGTCTCTATCTCTACAACTCTGGAATGTTCTGAGGTGGCCTCTGCGTTGGCACAGGAAGACCTTTGGTGTGAATTCGAGATTGGCCACTCAAAGAACCATAGCTGCAGCAAAGGACTAGCCCTCCTGTTTCAGCTATTCAACTTTTCAAACATTTTATCTCAACCTATTTTTGATCATGCCACTACCTCCCTGGAACACAGAAACAATATGGATAGGTTAAAAATTGTAGAAAAAGACAAGCTAATGTTGCCTTGATGTATTGCAACAGACTTTTATCTTCCTGCTGAGATGGAATTGATGATTGCAAATGGTTATCTGATTTCATTCTGAATTTAACACTTTATTTGGGATAACTCTCAGCTGTTTCACTACCACCACCACCACCACCACCGCCACCACACAGACACCTATAAATTCTGTAGGACTCTTGGGGCAACAATCAGTTGTCAGATATCTGATCTTGACACAGAACAGTAATGACATCACTGGCAGGGGTAGATTTGCAGCAATTAAAGACTTCCTGTTTCTTACTCACAACTTCTCCAACTCACATGGAGTCAGTGCTTTTGTGTGGGAGTTGTGAGAACAAAGGAATAAAAATAGAAATATTTCATCATTAAAAATCTCCCCTTCTAGTGACATCATCACCTTTTCATGGACATAAATTACACAACAGGATTTTAGACAATATGTTACACAGTAATTTACACTAACCCCACTAATTAAACCAGACTAGTTTTCCTCATCAGTATGTCCCTCTGAGATTCTAAGTGCTTAGATTTCTGAATTAATTTCCTGTATAGTTCCAGTTCACGTTTTTGAATTTGTGCAGTGCAGCAGTACTTCAAGTTGTTCTTGTGTCCATATTCCAGAAAGGGTTTCGCAATTGAAGATCCTCCATTTCCTCACAGGTACATATTAAGAAATACATAACCAAAACTAGACTGCAGCTACCAGTGTATTTTCATGTGCATATCTTCAAATGAAAATCTCATTTATGCCATCTGATGGAATGGGCTTTAGAGTACAAAACTGGTGGCCTCTGGACAAACTCTATCCATGCTCAGGTTTAAACTCCATAGGGGCTTGCCTAAGAAAAAGGGATGGTAACTATTCTAACATTAAAGGTCCCCCCACTTCTCTCTAAGCTCCTCAGGGTCCTGGTAAGGAAAACAGTGCAGAGAAAGAAAGCCATGTTTGCTTGAACAATTGCATTCCTTGCAGATAAGACTTAAGCTACATAACACTCTTAACTTCATCTATTGCTGGTCATCATATCAAACTAAGCTTACATATTAGTTCAGCATAGGATAAATGGCAGCTCTCTTCTTGTGCTGTATCTGATTCCAAATATTGGCAATCCTCATGACGATCAGCCATGAAGACTGTTCTGTGAATCAGGGCTGTAGCCAGGGGGTGGCCAGAGTGGTTGTTGCCCATCCTGAGCTAGCAGTATGCCCACCCTAAAACTCCCAGGTGTTTATATATATATATGACATTGTTGCTCATCCTGAAAAAAATTTGCCCACCCACATCTAGAATCCTGGGCATGGCCCTGCTGTGAATATAATGCGGTGGCCTTTCTTCTGCCTTCCACATCACAGCATGACCCCCATACCACTGATCCAGCTCCATGAGTCACTGTCTGGTCCTGAACCCTTTTGGCACACAAAGTCCTCCTCAGCCCCAGGCCAGTATTGATGAAACTGCTGTCCTCCAGCAATCTAGTGACAAGAAATTTCCACTGATTTCAATAAGGGTGCTCCTAGCAGGATTAATGTCAAATGTAGCCCATTAAATCCTATGAATTTATACCTGCACAGGATGTACCAGAAAGGTTCACTTCCAGATGCCAACAGTGATCCTTCTAAGGTCAAGGAATGATCCAGTTACCAAATTAAGAATAGTTTCAGGATTGTGTTTATTTGTTTTTGACAGCAGCCACTCCTGTGTGTTTAACAGAAATGTTCACCTCTTGTGGAGGTGACCTCATGAATTATTTTCCCCAGGGGCTATCTTTAAGTGCCATATCTGATTCTGAATATTGGCTATCCTATGAATGAGAGATCTCAAACATATGGTGATCCTATAAATGAGAGATTTCCAAAATGTCCTGTCTTCAACAGCCTTGTTCAATTACTGCAAGTTATAGTTTGTGGTTCCCTTTGGGCAGGGGTGCTCAACCTTGGTGCTCCAGGTGCTCCTGTACTTCAATTACCAGTAGACCAAGTTTGTACTCCTGCTGATCAAGGCTTCTGGGTATTGAAGTTCAAGAACACCTAGAGCACCAAGGCTAGCCATCCCTGCCTTAGGGAATCAATCCATCTTACATTTGGCCTTCTTCATTTCTGGCTGCTTTCCACTTATCCCAGTATCCCACCCCAGTATGGGGTGCCTCAGGGCTCGGTACTCTCTCCTCTCCTATTTAACATCTACATGAAGCCGCTGGGTGAGATCATCCGTTCCCACGGGGTACGGTATCATCAGTATGCTGATGATACCCAGTTGTACATCTCAGCCCGTGGGGACCCAAGCGGTGCAGTGGAAGTCCTTTCCAGGTGCCTGGAGGCTGTTGAGGTCTGGATGGGGGAAAACGGGCTACAGCTGAATCCCGGTAAGACTGAGTGGCTATGGGTAAGGGGCCCCGCGTTGACACGGGAGTTACCAGCTTTGGTTCTGGATGAGGCAGTTCTGCCCCAAACAGACCTGGTGCGTAATCTGGGGGTCCTCCTGGACTCACGGCTACTGTTCAATGAGCAGGTGGCAGCCGTGGCCAGGAGGGCTTTTGCACAACTTCGTGTAATACGCCAGTTACGCCCGCTCCTCGACCGGGACGCCTTGCTTATGGTCATGCACGCTTTGGTCACCTCCAGACTTGACTACTGTAATGCGCTCTACATGGGGCTGCCCTTGGTGACCATTCGGAGACTGCAGCTGGTCCAAAATGCGGCAGCCCGGGTAGTGATGGGGCGCGGGCGTTATGCTCAGGCCTCTCCACTGCTTAGGGAGCTGCATTGGTTGCCAGTTTGTCTCCGGGTGCAATTCAAGGTGCTGGTCATTACCTTTAAAGCCCTATATGGTAGTGGGCCAGGATACCTAAGAGACCGCGTCACCCTAAGAACATCTGTCCGTCCCACCAGGGCGGATCGGAGGGGCTCTCTTGTTGTACCATCGGCTAGGGAGGCTCACCTCGCTAGCACCAGGAAGAGGGCCTTCTCCGTGTTCGCCCCGGCCCTCTGGAACCTCCTCCCAACTGAGCTGCGCATGCAGACAGAGCTCCTGTCCTTCCGGAAGAGCTTAAAGACCTGGCTGGCAGGACATGTGTGGGGTTCCAGGGATGTGGGATCCCATGTGGGGTGGTTAGTCTAAGGATTTTACCCTTCTGACGACACCCCCAGATACTGTTTTAGTCTATGAATTTTTAAATTTTTTATTGATGTGTTTTAACTTGGGTTGTAAGCCGCCCAGAGTCGGGCTTGCCCGATTGGGGCGGGTTAGCAAGTATGAAATATAAATAAATATAAATAAATAAATAAATTATTATCTTTATAGAATTTGTATCTCTGCTTCCGGTGGTGGTGGTGGTATGGGCCACATGAAATCATGCTGCAGGCCAGGTCTGGCCCATGGGTTGTAGGTTGAGAACCCCTGCTTTAGTAGCTGCAAAGAGAAAATATTGCAATCTCTGACTTTTTTAGATTGTGTGAAGAAGGGGGAGAGGGAACGAGAGAATGTTTTTCATGTGCTTTGTTGACTGATGTGTTAGTGCTAAATGCTAGGATGAATAATAAGATTACAGCTCCAACAAATTTTAAAGCAATAGAAAAAATACACCAATGATTTTCAGAAGGGCAGAAAGATGTGAGAATTTGTGGAAAAAGTGGTAGAAAGCAATGTGGCAGGATCACCACTTAGATTTATGGGAAATTCTCTTACAGTAAGAGCAAGGGGAAGAAATATTTCACACATATTAATACTCAGCTGAGGTAATTTACAGAAATGCATGAGCAGGAAGAAGAGCCATGGTAACCCAGTTCAAAGGCCTCCCTAGCCCAGCATTTCACACGTATACCCAGCAGCCAACCAGATGCTTATGAGAAGGCCACAGGTCAGGCAAGAATTTTGAAGATACCTCTGCTCCCCTAAGCCAATGATGGCGAATCTCTGGCATGTGTGCCAGAGGTGGCACTCGGAACCATTCTCTGTAGGCACCTGTGCAGTCACCCCAGCACAGAGTTTGCCCCGCCCCTCTGCTCAACAGCCCAATGGGAACACTTCCTCCTTCCTCCCAGACCAAAGCCCCCCCTGCCCAGCAACCCAATGGGAGAGTTTCTTCCCTTCCCTGTTGCTGTGTTGGCACTTTATGATAGATAAATGGATTTTGGGTTGCATTTTGGGCACTTGGTCTCTAAAAGGTTCGCCAATACTGCCTTAAGCATGTTTTATATGTTCACCTTTGCTTTATTTATGTTCAAGGTCATTCTTCACTAATAAGTAATGGATACATGCTATCAGTTTTTGCTTGGCTCATGATGTTTCTTCTGAAGGTTTCCTAGAAACAAACACAGAGTCTGGTTCTTCTGCAAAAGACAATGAGGAACTGTGGTGGGTTTAGCAACCAAACACTCCAACTCAATAGGGTATCAGTTACTTTCCATATATGTGAAATCTGGGAAGTAAGCATTATGTTTATATCTTATTGTGTCGTGTTTAGTCCACATCTTACACCACAAGGAGGATGTTATGCAACAATGCATCAAGGCCTACAAAGGAACTTTCTAGAGTGAATGTGATCTTTTAGTAATTTTTCCCCTTTAAAAGGATTCAGCAACCAGCAGAAAGCCCTTTGCTTTTCAGTTCCACCTTCCAACACGCTCCAGGCAGACTTTGGACAATATCTGGAGAAGAGTCTTAGATAAGCATCGTTTTATATCAGGGATACCCAACCTATGACCCACGGGCTGGCCCAGTGATGGGATGTAACAGGTTCTCACCAGTTCTCCAGAACCGGTAGTAACTTTTCCCAGTGTCCCAGAGAACCGGTAGCAGCTTTTGGGGGGAACCACCTTTGGGGCTTACCTTTTCACTGCTTACCCCACTGCACAAGGGGTACGTTTTATTTTATTTTATTTATTTTATTTATTTATGGGTTTGTGTTGTGGGTGGGTGGGTTGAGGTGTGTGTGCTTATTATTATATGTTTGTATTATTATTTTTTCTTTGGCCCTGCCCATGACATCACAACGTTAGCTCCGCCTACACTGTGATGACATCATGGTGGGGTAGTAAAATTTTTGACATCCCACCACTGGGCTGGCCCCATCCCATGGCACCATTTCATCCCCCCACCCCTGCCACCCCGCCCCCAGAACTGTAAGCGGACACATTTATGTCAGCTGTAAAATGTGTCCATGGATGCGTAAACATGCCCACAGCTATCATAAATGAAGAAGTGGGCACATTTACAGCCGGTAGGCACTGACTCCAAGGAGTCGCTGGGGTTGAGGGCAACTTCGGGGACAACCCATGTGGTTTGTCCCCCAAAGCCTCCCCCCTGCCCCATGGACCCCCGGTTTGCCTGGGGAGGGAGGTTGCTTTCCCTCCCCAAGCCAACCTGATCTCCCACTGTTCCCTTCCCTCTTTGGAAAGGGAACAGGGCTTTTTTTAAAAACGTTGTTCGATCAATGCTAAAAATTGGATGTCATGACTTGTGGAACCAAGTCATAACGTTATCTGATGTATTAATGTAGATAGATAGATAGATAGATAGATAGATAGATAGATAGATAGATAGATAGATAGATAGATAGATAAGTTGCCCAGTCAGACCCTTTACAACCCCATGGACCACAACAAGCTAGGCTCATCTGCCATCTGCCATCCAAATAGATAGTGATAGACAGTGGTGGGATGTCAAATTTTTACTACCACACCGTGGGCAAAGCTGACATCAGGAGCGGAGCCAACATCATGACGTCATGACGTTGTGGATGGAGCCAAAGTTAAAAAAATAAAAATAAATAAAAATACACATTAAAATACAAATTAAAATAAATACACATAATACATAAATACATTTAATACACATAAAAACAAACTACATCAAAGACACACACCTCAACCCACCCACCCACCCCAAACACAAACCCGTCACTTACCTGGCCTGGGGTCAGGAAGCAGCAGGCTGGCAGGCAGCCAGGCAGACAGGAACAGCGGCAGCAAAGCAGCAAAGCAGCACTGCAGTGCTACGGCAAAGCGGCGCAGTAGCATGGCGGCGCGGTGGCCCGGCAGCGCAGCCTGGCATGGCATGGCATGGCCTGGCCTGGCCTGGCAGTGTGCCAAGGAAAGGCTTCTGCCGCTCTTCCAGGTGCTGCACCCTTTCTGGGCAGCCCAAAATGGCTGCTTGGAAGTGTGCATGCATCAAAACTCCATTTGATGAATGCACACTTCTATTTTTCAGTGTGCATGCATCGAATGGAGTTTTGATGCATACACACTTCCAAGCAGCCATTTTGGGCTGCCCGGAAGAGACATATGGAGTGCGGCCGGAGAGGTGACCTAACTGGTCCCCTGGGGGTTTACTAACCCCCCCCCCGGTGATCCCCTCCGGATTGCTGCTACCGGTTCAGCCGAACTGATCCAAACCGGGAGCAGCCCACCACTGGTGATAGGTTACCATAATCTGTTTCCTTCTACCGCAAATATTTTACTGAAATACTTTTGGGCTGAGAACCACTTCCACAATGAGAATGGCATCACACATAATACATATACATCACACATAGTATCACACATAGTATCAGATACCTTACCTTGGAGTCATTATTCAGTGAGGAGTCCATGCATTGGTGGACATCTCTGTGACAACATTCCACACAGGCAAATGGACTTGAGAAATCAAGTCCATTGCACATGGGTTTTTTTTAAGCCATTAGGCTATCACGTCACCTGCTGGCTAGGCAGACCATGACGTGTGCCCTCCACTTTCACTATGCCCAAGGGATCTGATGGAGGGCATTTTGGTGAGTTTAAATCCCGGCTGAACATCATTGACAAGTGATTGGCACCACTGCCTAGTAGGCTGCTCAAGTGCCTGTGTCTCAACAAGGTTCTCACCTAGCAGGGGATAGCAGTAGATATCCACTGATTAGCTATAAGTTATTGAGGGTGGTGGTGATGCATGCATCATTTTTGCATTGTGCATGAGCTGAGTACTGTATATTCCAAAATTGCAAAAGGGAGCATTTGGTCCCAATGGCCACAATATAATTCTCAGGTCGTGCTCCTGTACATTCCATACCTGGGTGACTCACAATAAAATAATGGCTGAAGTTTTCCCAAGCACTAGAACTCAAAGGCTGGATCAAAATCAATCTGCTAGCAAACGGAACTCCCTGCCAGGATGTAACTTCCAGCATTGCTGTTCTCTGATTCAGAAATACATGGAACTCACTACCAGGATTATGAGGTGCCCATTTTAGCACCCAGCCAGCTGCACTTTTTTTTAACCTGTTCAGCAGGTTTAAGAGAGGCCCTGATCACATTGCACAGAAATTCTTCAGGCAGTTTAGTCTTTCCATGCAGAATTTCACAATGACAATATAACTTTCTAACAGGACCTGGGAGAGACACCTCTCCAGACTATAATTCCAAGAATCCTGTAATAAATGAACAGCCACTGCTTAAATTGGCTGGAGGACTCTGGGAGTTGTAGTTCATAAAAAGAAACTTCTTCATGCAACTTTCAGACTCCCCCCCCCCCCCAGCAATATTTTCCACAATCCTTAACTATTAGTCATTTTGGCTGGTGTCGATGAACTTTGTAGTTAAAAATGCCAGGTGGGCAGAAGGAAAACCTCACCTCCTATATTGGAATTTCCTACCACAGAACATGGAGGTGGCTGCTGCCTTCCATGGCTTCAAAACAGGCTTAGAAGAACTAAGGGTGGATAGGTTTGCAAGAATGGCAATTATTATCTGTGATGGGTAAAATCTGCCATGGTAATAGAGTAGATCATACTGCCAGTGACTCAATGCTGATTGTCAGGTAGTGGTTAACAACTTGACCACCATGAAGACAAACAGTCTTTGGGTGGTGAAGTTCACAGAGAAGGATGATGGTACCCAAGTAGATTAAATCCCACTTGAATCCAACTTGGCCTGGGGCCAATGAGGACTTTGTGTACCAAATAGGCTCATGGAACTGGATCAATGGTATGGGAGTCATGCTGTGATGTGGAAGGCAAATGGAAGACCACTACATTATGTTGTTGCCAGGACAATCTTCATTGCTCATCTCCATGTTGAGAGCCAATATTCAGAATCAGATATAGCACATGAAGAAGAAGATGATGGCAAATGAAACCTCCATGTTTAAATACACTACATTGAAAGACAATAGAAGAAAAGGCCTATTGATGCCAATCCTGGACAACATAGATCAGGGATTTTCAGCCTGAGGTCTATGGGCTGGATGCAGCCCGTGGCACCATTTCATGTGCCCCCCCCCACTGCCTCCACCATACCAGGAAGTGCCATGTGGTAGAAGAAGGACAAAATGGCTGTCTGGCTCCTGAAGCTGTCTGAGGGAGTATGACTCGGGCCCCCAGCTTAAAAAAGTTGAGAATGCCTGGCATAGATCTGTGTTCTGCTGCAACAGGTCACGGCCTAGAAAAGTTCCTTTTTTAATATATCAGAGTGGCCATATTGACTGCGGAATTCTAGGAGCTGTAATTCCAAAAAGCTATTTTCTCAAGCTCTAAGACATAAAAAGCAGTTGAAATTAAGCTTCCTGATAGAACATGATGGTATTATTGGGGTGACCCAAACATGGGTCTGAGACATTTGTCCAGTGTCCTTCTAACAACTGTTTTAAGAAGAAATACAGTGGCCACAACTTCTGATTTCTCCATCCTTTCCCAATCCAGTCATCTGACCACTTCTCCAATGCTTCTGGGGAACACCTGAGGTCTTGCTCATATTAAGAAGCTGGAAAAAAGGAACTGAAGCTAGTTTGACATAAATTCCATTAGCTATCATGGTGGGATCACATCTTAAATAAGACTTTAAAAAATAACGTTTACCAGCTGATCAATGGCCACCTATTCCTAACATTGGTCCACCAGTACTTAGTTGCAGATTATTAGGTTCAACCAAGGAAACAATTTTGTCCAGCTAAATGAAACTGACTTCCCCAAGTGATAGGCTGGTTTTGTAAACCTATTTACATAATTGCATCAGGCTTGATATTCTACGGGCTTCAAGGAACTGCCTGATAGTTTATCTTCCAAAGCCTCTTCTCCTTTAAACAAACATTGAAGAGGAACTCTGAAACATGGAGGATGAAGACAGATATATGAGCATTGACCCAACCAAGATGGATTTTTATGCCACATCACTTCCCAAAGAGACCAAAGGTATTGACTTAAAGTTAAGTTGCTTTATCTTTCTTCTTTTTCTATGGTTCTCTTTTATGAAAATGGCAATTTTGGTAACTTAAAGGGAAGAAGGGGTTTACAACAAAGAAGAATAATTGGAAGCCATCAAGTTGATTCTGACTTATAGTGATCCTTTCCAGGTTTTTCTTGGTAGAGAATACTGAGAAGTGGTTGACCCTTCCTTTTTTCTGGGGGCACCCTGGGACTGTGAAACTTACTCCTGACTATGCAGACTGTCTCTTTTCCCTGGAAAGCACAGCAGGGAATCAAACGCTCAGTATCTACCGGTAACTTTGCAGGCAGGTACCTAAACCATTGAACTATCCAGCCAAAATTACAAAATCCAAGCCAACACCATACAAACAAACAAAATTTGAACACAAGGTTTAGAAGAAGGCTTGAGAAACCCTGTCAACATGGCTTCTATTTTTTCTTCATGAAGCATAGGGAGAATAAGAAGTGCTTTGCATTTGGAAGAGGAAGAGATCTCTCTGAGATGAGCAACCCTAGTCACATCTAGGGATTATACCTCCACCCCTGCCAACAACCAGAGAAACAATGCCACCCTGACTGGGTCTCACACACTGAATGGAGTGGTGCTTACATTTGTTGCAGCTACTGTACTTTGTTTAACTGGTTTTGCCACCACTAAGTCCCACTTTTCAGAAAGAAAACAGAGCCCACCTGGATGAGATCAAAGTGTGTCTGATTCAGCTTTCTATTCACAAAGGGATCAGCAGATTGCCTAGACTCAGAGGAAGTTTACATCCAGGAGAAATGCACCCATCAGAGACAGGGAACAAGCAGGCTGGGTTTCATGACTTAGGGAAGTTCTGTTCCTGTGCCCAGAATGCCTCAATCTACACAGACTCTGCTTACTAGGGAATTCCAAGAAAGTGAATTTTCCAAATTCTGCACAGTTTTCTTCTTTTCTTTCCCACCTATCCTGTACTAATGAAAATTAACTATCTGAACCAAAGGATAAAGCGAGAAGGCCATGTATATAGACCAGGGAAGTAATTTTTTTCCAAATTCTGCTCAGTTTTCCTCTTTTCTTCCCCATCCATCCTGTACTAATGAAAATTAGTTATCTGAGCCAAAAGATAAGAGAGAAGGTTATTGGGCACATCATGGCAGTACTGTATCATAATCTAGAGCAAAAAGAGGGACCTGAGGTTCAAACTAATTTATATTTATATGCAGTACTTGTTTTTTCTCTATGTCCACTACCCTGAGTGGCCCATAGGCAAAAGGGGCAGTGGTATCTTCATCATCATCATAAGAGACCATGGTGCCTTAGTGGTTAAGAGGCTGAGCTTGATGACCAGAGGTCTGCAGGTCAGCAATTCGAGTCCCAAGTACTTCATAACTTAGTGGGCTCCCATTTCTATTCCAGCTCCTCCCAACCTAGCAGCTCAAAAGCAAGAAAATGCAAGTAGATAAATAGG
Source organism: Furcifer pardalis (assembly GCA_030440675.1). NCBI lineage: Eukaryota > Metazoa > Chordata > Lepidosauria > Squamata > Chamaeleonidae > Furcifer > Furcifer pardalis. The sequence continues at coordinate 156,854,353 of CP126893.1, forward strand.
TACCACTTTTGTGGAAAAGATAACAATTTGTCTCTGCAGACAGTGCTGGCTCTTTGACTATAAATGGAGATGAGCACTGCACCCTAGAATCAGATATGACTGAGTAAGGGAGACCTTTACCTTTGCTTTATTGTCATCATAGCCACTAGTAGGGTTGCTAGGTCAGTATTATCCCCTTTCCTAACACTTCAGGTCCAAAACCTGAGACTAGACGTTGTACCTTTGGAGTGTCAGAAGTTCCCCCTAGAAATTTGTCACAGGGAAGTCAAGGTTTGGGTTAGATAATAATTTCATGTCAGAAATTATTCTAGGTTGAAACGATTTTTGCTGGAGAAACTCCACTCAGGGGATGCCTGAATGAGGCTCCTTTCATGTCCCCAAGATTTCCCCCCACCAAAGTGGTCCCTATTTATCTACCGTAATTTTTTGCTTTCAAACTGCTTGGTTGGCTAAAATTGGGACAGAGACAGGTGCTCAAACTGTCATGCAGTACCCGGGTCTCTAACTGCTGACTTGCTGGCCTTCCAGCTAACAAGGTGAGCTTCTTAACCACTGAGCCACTGCAGCTCTGTGGTTAAGAAGCTCACCTTGTTAGCTGGATGGGTGGGACATTACTTCTGGGCAGCTGACTGGGGGAACAAGGGCAAGGTTTGGGGAACTGAAGCAAATGGACCCCAAACTCAAGCAAGCTATTCTTAACCAGACAATATGGCAACCTAGAGCTAGGAAGAGGATCTCCTTTGTCAGCCAAGCAGGTAACATAATAAGCCGCCTAGCAGTTGGAGTGGATGTTGCCATTTTTTTGCTTGGGCTCACGATGACCTACATACTGTTACTTGTACCATACGCATGAGACATGGGGTGTTTTCCCAGGCCCTACAGTGGAAGGTTCAGGGAAGATTTGGACTTCCGCAGTCACTCCCTCCCTTGCTCCAGATTACATGATGGTCCCAAACGTCCCCTTTGCTGTCCTTCCATAAGCAGCCAAAGACCTTTCCCTCAATAATTGGATGCTTAAGATGAAGTTCCTAAAAAATGGGGCTGCTGGGTTTTGGTTTTTTAAAAAAGGTTTTTCATGTCACTTGTTTTAATATTATAACCTGCTTTTTGTTGGTGGGGGGGACACACAAGAGGAAATGTTGGCAAGAGGAAATGCTGTTGATGTGGCCCAGTATTGGGTGGATACCATCTAGTCCTTTTAATTCCTTTTGTTTTAGATATGTTAATTTTAGCATTGTATGTTATTATATGCTGGTGGTGCCTCTGACGCAAATAAAGAAAGGTGGTGGCGGCAGGAGATTTACACAGAAAGAGCCTCCTCTGAAATTATGGTATTTTTGAACCACAGCCAGGCATACCCTGGGCAAGGATCACCTTGTGTCAGATAATCTTTCTCACATTAGGTCAGGAGTAAGGAACTTCAGAATGAACTTTCCAAAAGGTGGGTTCATTTTGGCAGTTTCATGTCTGCTCTAGACACGGAAGCAGCAGCAGCTGCTTGGGTTCTTTTGAGAAGAAAGGCAACGTACAAATATTACAAAAAGGCACTGTCGAACAAACAGTGCCTTTTTGTAATATTTGTACGTTGCCTTTCATTCCCTCCCTTTGCTCCTGGATGTTTGTTGCAATGAGGCTGTGCAAGCCCAACCTATGTGTGGACAGTTTTGGCCTAACACTAGGAGCCCAGGTGCCAACCAGGAAATGGTGGTTCTAAAGTCACCTACACAGACTGGCTGACCTCCTCTTCCTCCTAACACCATCGTGCTGACCTTTGTTTCCCCACTTGCACACCCCATGGACCACTGCATGCCAGGCTCCTCTGTCATCTGCCATTCTCCATAGTACACCCAGGTCTATGCCCACTGGATCAACAATGCTGTCTAGCCATCTCATCCTCTGCTGTCCCCTTCTCCTTTTGCCTTTTATCTTTTTTAGCATCAAGTCCTTCTCCAGTGAGTCCTCTCTTCTCATTTGGCTGCCAAAGTACTTGAGTTTCAGCTTCAGTATTTTCCCCTCCACGGAGGAGTCAGGGTTGAACCATAATTCAGTACAAATGATTCATGCCTAGATTTCAGTGGATATAGCAGGAAACTGTTTCCAGTGAAGAATTGAAAATTATCTGAACCAAATGATGTGAACAGACTGGGCAAGTGTATGGAATAGGAGCTCTCAGTGACACAGTTCCCAAATGTTCAGCAGCTGAAGGGTGGGGAAACACCTGATTTACTTCTTCTGGATTCTTTCCCAAGATAGTAGATGATCTATCTTCTTTTCATGTTGTCTTCTAAAGAAAACCCTTTATCTTTAAATTTTGGGAGCAGGGTAGGCTTGTCAAAACTTTTGATGCCAGAATTTCTCATTCTTGGGGATCTTACACCCATTAGACTACCTGTATCACAAAAAGCAACCAGAGCTGGTACAAATGACAGTTTGTTTTTGTAAATCTACAGTATATGCTGTTAAGCCCCTTTGGCACAACTCAGTCAACATAAGTCTTATTGGCAAATTGTGGCAAGTTATGATGTCAGCACACTCACTGTGCAACAGAAAATTTCTACACTGACATCTTTCCTTTTGTCAATTTGTCAGGAAGACTTTATGCCAGAGTAAATATGAAATAGAATTTTGGCCATTTTCTCTCAAAGGTTCAATGCAAAATGTAAGAATGCTACATATACCTGTACATCCAGCAGCAGCATTTTCTTTGATATTTTATCTATGTCAACTATTTATCTTTTGGTTCAAAATGCAGCACAGCTGAAAATCAATTGGGGTGTTATTAACAAGAGACAAAATTGTTGACTTCAGGACTACCCTCTGTCTGCATATAGAGCCTCCAGCTGATCACCCTGGAGGCTATGTGGCCACTGACTTAAAAGCAGTGATGGGCAGCCAAAAAATTTACTACCACACTGTGGGTGGAGCCAATGTGATGGACAGAGCCAACATCATGACATCATGGGCGGAGCCAACATCATGATGTCATGGGCGGAGCCAACGTTGAGGGGGGAGCCAAAGCAAAAAACCCCATAAAAATAAGTACACATAAAAATACAAATTAAATACACATAAAACACATAAAAATGCACATTAAAAATAAATACTCATTAAATACACATTAAAATATACCCACCCACCCCACACCTAAAGGCGAGTCACTTACCCTGGGGAGCAGGCTGTAGGGAGCTTCAGGCTAGCAGCTGCTCTTCCTCCTCCCCACTTGGGAGGACAGCAAGGAAGCTACCGAGGGTCTCAGCAGCAGCCACTGGTTCCTACACAGCTGTGCATGGACGCCTGTTGCTCTGCGCTGCCACAATCCAAGCAGCAAATGGCTGCTTGGCTCAGCAGGCAGACCACTGTAGGGCGCATGCACACCAAGCGCTGTAGGCGCGCATGCGCACCAAGCACTTGGCACGCATGCACAGTGGGGGAACCAGGGAAAGGTAAGCCCCCAAAGTGGTTCCCCCCAAAAGCCACTCCCGGTTCTCTGGGACACTGGGAAACACTACTACTGGTTCTGGCAAACTGGTGCGAACTGGCTGCTGCCCATCACTGCTTAAAAGGGGTAAAAAGTTTCATTCCCTGGCTAGAAGGGACTGTGGTAGTTTAGTAGTTAAGCCAGGGGGGGATCAGAAACCCCAAAATTGGTAAAAAAAAAACCATCCTTTTTTTTACCAATTTTGGGGTTTCTGACCCCCCCCGCCGGCCGGGTCCAGGGAGTTGGGCAGACCTGATCCAAGCTGTTTCTGGGCTTCCCCGACGTCCTGAGCCAGTGCAGCAAGCCAGAATGTCGGGATTCGAATCCTGACATTCTGGCTTGCTGCACTGGTTGAGGACGTCGGGGAAGCCCAGAAACAGCTTGGATCGTGTCCCCTGCCTGCTCCAGAGAGATCAGAGGACCCGATCTACAGCTGCAGGTTGGCTGGGGAAGCTGACGGGGACTCCCTGTCGGCTTCCCTAGCCACCCGCCCTTGCCTCCGCAGCTGGGGGGTGGCTGGGGAAGCCGACGGGGGAGCCCCCGTCAGCTTTCCAGCCTCCCCACCCCTGCCTCCGTAGCTGCAGGGTGGCTGGGAAGCTGAACGGAGAACCCCGTTCAGCTTTCCACCCACCCTGCTACTAAGAACGACTGTATCGGATAACGTTAAAATCGCGTTGTTCGATACAAGATTTTTCCAAAAATCTTGTAACGTTATGCGGTTTTAGCGCTATATGATACTCGCGTTATACGGGGTATTACTGTATATAAAATGCATAGGTGGAAAAGAAATATGTGGTGAAGTAGAAATGAAAATGATTTTTCATCTGTGGATCTTGCCTACTAAAGTGAGAGGCACTGTGAGTTCAAGTCAAGGGTTCCAGTAATTTAGCGATCTTAATACCAGATATAGTCAACAGGTGCATACCCAGTGGGCAACTGTGAAGGGCAGGAGAACTTGTAGCTGAATGTCCAAATTGACTCCAAATTCCATAGGTGCCTCCTGGAATTCTCTCTGGTGGAAGATCGTCTTTGGCATCTCAGTGGTAGGAAATATTGCTCTGGCCGTCGCAGTCATCTTTCTGTCAGTCTCTCCTCCAGGTAAGAAATTTCTGCCGTGTGTTTTCAGCTTTCTAAGAGCTTCCTCATAAGATCAGAATTTTATCACCATACTTAATAGTAATTAAGTAATTGAGCAGGAAGAAAAGATTTTCTTCTGGGAGGATTACTGTGTTTTTCCTGGGTTTGAAAGATCTGCAGCCTAAACCCCTCTCCATGCTAGCGACTGATTGCTACCAAACGTGAAAGGGCTGCCTTGTCCTCATAGCCCTCTGTGATAGATACATGAACACCTTCTGTGACTCATGTTCTAGACCTCTAGGTCCAGGTTGAAAGCACACAGAGGGCTCCAGAAGGAGACTAGATTGCTTCCCTTCCCAGTTCTGTTGACAGAACCAGTTTCATTAAAAGAGTACATCTCTGGTTCTGTGGTCTCCTACATTCCACAATCATGTACTAAATGTAACTAGGCTTGTCCTGCTTACCTCAAAACATTCAGGATTATATCATTGAGGGCAGTGATACCCAGTATAGTATAAAGTGACTTGCCCAGAAATTCACTTGTGAGGAGAGTGGGAAAATTGGTAGAACCACTACTTAAACATCTCGCTTATTTTGAAAATTCTGTTACGATCATTATAATTCAGTACTGACTTGTCAACACACAACACAATGTCAATGAGATAAAGTTATACCTCATGTTGAAGGATGTTCAATAATTTTGGTCAAAGGAGACATTTTTCCTTATTCACAGTCTAAAATATGCTGAAATAGGCATCTAATTCTGAAAAAGTTGCAGGATCCAATCTATATATACATATTCCAATAGGATATTGTACTGATAAGGGTTGGGGGTTTTGTTGATATCTATAAGGATTATATTTCTTAAGCAAAATAATTTGAAGCAACAAAAGACAAACCCCTTCTAAATGGACTATGAGGACAAGGCAGTCAATCTTAGAAGAAATCAACCCTGACTGCTCCTTAGAAGGTCAAATAGTAAAGATGAAGCTAAAGTACTTTGAACATCAAATGAGAAGAGAGGATTCACTTGTGAAAGCCTTGATGCTGGGAAAGGTGGAGGGCAAAAGAAAAAGGATGCGGCCAAAGATGAGATGGCTAGATGATATTGTAGAGACAATGGGCACAGAACAGAGCGAGTCGAGGAGGATGGTGGAGGACAGAAATGCCTGCCGGACAGTGGTCCATGGGGTCGCAAAGGGTCTTAATCGACTGTGCGACTGAACAAAAAAAGAGCTTTCTAGTTATTAAACACTGCTCTAAATAGGATCAAATAGAAATCACTGTGATAAAAGCCAATCCTATTCCAAAAGTTTCTCAGGATATTTATTATTCTTATTTGCTTAGGCAAAATAATGTACAAGAACAACAAAGCACAAACTTCACACAGCCAGATCCCAAGTTGCCTGTTAAACTGCATCCCCTGCAGATCGGCTACGGACAGCATCACAGGTAACCCAGGCTCTTTATTTGAGAATAATGTACTGTATTTGGTCCCCTCTGCTTTTATGATTTCAATACATCAAGACTGTGGGAGCAGAGCAGAGCTTCAAGTAAGTAAATAACAAGCTAAGGCAAATCACTGTACATTATGGTAAAGGTTGCCCTTGCTCGAAAGCCAGTCGTATCTGACTCTAGGGTTCAGTGCTCATCTCTCTTTATACAGCATGTCAATTTATTCAAAGCATACATTGACAAAGAATTAATGGGAAGGAAGACAAAATATATTTGCCCTGAATTTTGTGAAAGGACACACACACACACGGCCGGGGGTGAACAGGGAGCTTTGGCTGTAACTGTTTGCACCCTGGCAAATCTCTGCAGTCAGGTCCTTGTCCTGGTAGGTGGGTGGGTGGGTGTTGACTAAGTTCTGCTGGGGACCCAGCATGGGTGGTGTATCCCTAACAGCTGTGAAGATCAGGCAGCAGTGGCTGCACAGAGATGCTATGAAGGCAGCCCCTTCACCATGCTAGGGTGCTGAGGGCCAATCATCCGCACAGCGGAAAGAAGAACCGGAAGGAGAGGTCCCAGTGGAGATCATTTGTGGAATCCTCTACACTGTAAGTAAGTAAGTAAGTAAGTAAGTAAGTAAGTAAGTGAGTGAGTGAGTGAGTGAGTGAGTAAGTAAGTAAGTAAGTAAGTAGGGAAAGGATATAAACCAGTGATGGGATGATAAAAATTTTAGTACCCCACCCTGACGTCATCACAGTGGGGGCGGAGCTAACGTCATGACGTCATGGGTGGAGCCAACGTCATGACATCATGACGTTGTAGGCGGGGCCAAAAATAAAATAAATAAAATAAAAATAAAACACACACACACACACCCCTCAACCCCCCCCACAAAACCGTTAATAAAATAAATAAATAAAATAATAATTAAATAAAAATACACCCAAACACCCACCCACCCCAAACACAAACCCCACTTACAATGGGGACCGTTGGGGCTGGCCCCGAGCCTCGGCGCCCAGCGGCGGCGTGCCTAGCCGGGCGGCCCAGGGCCTCCCGGCCGCAACTCTCCACGGACGCTCCAAGCCTCACCGCCCGGCGGCGAGCCTAGCCGGGCGGCCCAGGGCTCCCAGCCGCAACTCTCCACGGGCAGCCCCGAGCCTTGGCGCCTGGCGGCAGGCCAGGCCGGGCGGCCCAGGCCCCAGGGCTCCCGGCCGCAACTCTCCACGGGCGCCGTTCCTCTCCCAATCCATGGAGTTTTATCACATGGACGCCTGAAGAGAAGTCCTGAAGGACACTAAAGAAAGTTTGAGACTTAACCAGAGACTTGGCAGCTTTTCCACTATGCTTTAATAGTTGCTGATAAACGGCCTTTAGGACCCAGGGGGCGCCAGTTGGAAGCCGGGCGGGGAAAGAAGGTAAAAGAGGAAGTCACTTGTCCCCTTAGTAGCTCAAGGTGTAGCTTTTTTGGCAGGTATTCCCGGAAGCAGAGGCAGGCGAGACCTTCCTCAGGCTCTCCTCTTTCATTCACAGGTCGCCTGCACTTGGTATTTGTAGGTAAGGTTAACGAAGGGAGATGAGGGAGGCATGCATGCATTTAGTAGCCTTAGGCCAGGGATGCCCAGGGCTCCCGGCCGCAACTCTCCACGGGCGGCCCCGAGCTGCCCGTGGGGAGTTGCGGCTGGGAGCCCTGGGCCGCCCGGCTAGGCCCGCCGCCGGGCTCTGAGACTCAGGGCTGCCCGTGGAGAGTTGCGGCCGGGAGGCCCTGGGCCGCCCGGCTAGGCACGACTCCTCCTCCTAAGCCCTCCGCCACTGCCGGAGCCACTCCAAAATGGTCCGGCTCCGGCAAAAACAAGTGCGCATGCGCAGAAACGGAATCTGACGCATGCGCAATTCAAAATTGCAGCACGCATGCGTCAGATTGACTTCTGCGCATGCGCAGTAAATTGGAGCCATTTTGGCTCCATTTTTTTTAAAAAAAAAATCTTTTTTTCAGGCGTCCGGAACCGGACGCCTTAAAAATGGACTACCCTCTCGGAGAACCCTCCGAAATTGTTCTTACCGGTTCCAGGGAACCGGATGGAACCGGGGTCATCCCATCACTGATATAAACCAATCAAACAGTTCAGAAATACTGTATCCATTACTTCAACCTGTCACTGCCTCCAACGGATTCCTGGCTCTCATCCAGTCCAGCCTGGAGAGCGCGCACAGCTGTTGCTCAGGGCGGGAGGCTTTAAGACCTGCCACCGCCTCCAATGGACTCCTGGGGCTGAGAGGATTGGTTTTGAGATTTTTTATGTATTGTCTTGTAATAGTCCTGATGTGTTTTTAAAGTAACCTGATATTGTTTAGTTTTCTGCTTTTGTAATTTTTGTGTAAACTAGACTGATACAATATTTGGAATTTTTGATTGTTGCTTGATATTGTTGCTTACTGAATTTTGATTCTGTAATGATTTATATTATAGTATCTTTGCTTTATTTCTTAGGATGTCCTGACGTTTTGTAATTGCAATTGCTATTGGAGATATATATATATACTGTATATGTGATATCTGTAATTGTTTTTATGCTATCGAATGTGCTATGTAATTATAACTGTTTCTTATGTAAGCCGCCCAGAGTCGCTGTGCAAGTGGGGCAGCACATAAGTTGAAATACAAATACAGTAATACCTCGGATAACGTTTACCTCGGATTACGTTAACATCGCATAACGTTAAGTAATCTGGGGAGGAGAATTGGATCGAATAACGTTAAGGTCCTATGATGGGATGGATCGGATAACAACCGCTAAAGCCTGTGCGGTTACAATGTATCTCTATGGAGCTTTAATGTTATCTGATCCATCCCATAGGATTTTAACATGGATCGGATAACACTAAAAATTGGATAACACCAAGACTTGTGGAACTAAGTCTTGGCGTTATCCGAGGTATTACTGTACAAAAAACTTACCAAAAAGCACAATAGGGAAGGATTAAACAGTAATCTCTAATGTAGTACTCAATTTAACCCTAAATCATGCTGTTTAGTGTGGCTCAAGAGTAGAAAAGCTCTTACAAAATAAATGCATGCACTTACTTTGCTACAGTTCCAGCAAATTTCTACCCTTCTTTATTACATTTTATGTGTGTCCCTGTGTGCTTGGTTGGCTATTGCTTCCCAGTGCTCGTAATTCATTAGCAGTTAAATGCTTGGGAACTGACTTATTAGACCACTTTAAATAGCACAAAAAATAATCCATTACAAAAAGATGTGGGACTCAAGGGTTGGGGCAGTGAAGGATGCTCAAGAGTATGCAATGTGGTCTACAAGGAGGGCAAACTAAGTGAAGGGAGGACAGGAATCAAGAGATTGGAAGGCATCCTAATGTAGATTGTGATTGTGGCTTCTTTTTGCACAGTACAGATTGTAATCCTGGCTTCTCTTTTCTCCTCTGTTCAATACAGCAAACCTGACCCTGGATCTGGACACAGCTTTTCCACAGCTCTACTTGTCTGAGGATCTGAAAAGTGTGAAATGGAAAGGCATGAAACAAAGCGTAAAGCCTGCTGTCACAAGATATGACGTTATGGCCAGTGTCCTGAGCCATGAGGGCTTTACCACAGGGAAGATTTGCTGGGAGGTGGAGGTGGTTGAGGGAGGGAAATGGTGGGGGGTGGGGGTTGTTAGGGAGTCCGCTAACAGGAATGGGGCCATTTATCTGGCACCTGGAGGAGGATATTGGGGCGTACAACGCATTGATGGACAGTACCAGGCCATCACTGATCCGCGGACAAATCTGACCTTATGCCACACTCCCACTAGGATCCGTGTTTCTTTGGACTATTCAGAGGGGGAGGTAGCATTTTTCGATGGGGACACGAAAGAGAAAATCTTTGCTTTCCCAAAAGTAAAGTTCTCTGGGGAGAAGATCCATGCTTGGTTTCTGATCCATGGCTGGAATGGTGAACTCATGATCCATCCATAAGAAAAGATACACACCATTGCTTCCCCCTGCCATACCTCTGTGGTCTTAAACTAGTAAAACAAAAGAATTTCATATCGATTTATTTCAGATCCTCAACCAGATAAAGAGGTACTGAGAAGATATCACTCTAAGTCAGTGGTGGCGAACCTATGGCACGCATGCCAGAGGTGGCACTTAGAGCCCTCTCTTTGGGCACCTGTGCAGTCACCCCAGCACAGAGTTTGCCAGGCCCATCTCCCCAGCAGCCCAATGGGAATACTTCCTCACTCCCCCAGCACAGAGTTCACCCCGTCCATCTGCCCAGCAGCCCAATGGAAGGGCTTCCTCCTTCCCCAGCACAGAATTTGCCCTACTCCTTTGCCCAGCAGCCCAATGGGAGCATTTCCTTCCTCCCCTGTTGCTATGTTGGCAGTTTGTGATAAATAAGTGGGTTTGGGGTTGGAGTTTGGGCAGTCGGTCTCTAAAAGGTTCATCACTGCTCTAGGTTCTGCCGCCTTATGAGATGGGGCCAAATGTAAAAATTGCCAACTAACATCCTATAGCAGGTGGCTTTTAAAGATCTGCCCCTTGCAACTAATAAATGCTGCTTAGCTCAGTTAATGTGTAGTTTAAGTATCAGTTAAACCTCTTTATTCTCCCAGATCTCTTTGTTTTCTGTGATGCAGGTGGTGGGAAATTGTATCCAGACTGGCTAAGGTTTTCTTATGCCATCACATGGTGGGGTTTGTGTTTGTAAGGTTTGTGTTACCTTACTTGTTACAGTTTGTCTATCCTTATTAAAGTTTGGTGTCTTCATGTATGTATGTGTCTTATTTTGGAAGCCCCCCAAAGTGGAAATAATACCCAGATGGGTGATATAGTAATTAGTTAAATAAATAAACAAATAACATGTGGCATTTAAATACATTGGTGTGGCTTTTTCCCTAGTGGGTATTCACACTGGGCGTCCAAGGTCTTTGGTGGTTACACAGACATCTACGAAGGCACCCTCTTTCAGAATGTGGGGCTGTATTATGGTTATGTTGGGCCTTTCCCCCAGATCCCCAAGCTGATGGACACCCAGTAGGTGGTCCTTGACAGATCTGTAGCATGAACATTTCATCCATTTGGACTTCAGACTGTTGGTTTGGGGATGAGGTAAATTTTGTCAAGAGATTTTATGCACTTCTTACAATAATCGTTCCTAACATTACACAGACATTATATATCCAGCAGCTTCTTTATCTTGTTTGGTGTTCATATCTTGGGGCAAGTTAATTTTTTGTCCAAGTTAGCATAGATCTATTTTTCCCTTGGAGTAACAAGTGAATTTTGCCCTTATTGTATTACAGGAACACACTTAGAAGTCTGTTTACTAGCTTCCACAGGGTCCATTTCTCATTTCTTCTTGAAAGTGCTATGCCTTTTGCCTGCTGATCATTTAGATTACCTCAAATTAACTTTTAAAATTATAGTCTGATGTACAGTGGTAAAACTACATTTTGCTATCTCAATACATATCTAAAATGTCTGCCACAAGTTTCATTTAATGTTAAATGTTTTTAAATATTATGCATTTTATGCAAGCAGAACAACAGAGTACAATAAAATGGGAGAGAATAATAGAGTTGGAAGAAGCCTATATCCACCTAGAATGAAATGCCTGGATTTAAGCCAACTCATTTCAGTCAAAACACAGTAAGACAGACCCATCTGTTTGGAATATACTCTCCAAAACACATGAGGTACTAGTCCCCCTTTATTCAGCACTTGTTAAGTCTCATCTAAGAAGAGCCCTGGTGGTGCAGTGGTTAAACTGTTGTACTGCAGCCAGAAAGTTGATAGTTTGATCCTGACCAGGGCTCAAGGTTAACTCAGCCTTCTGAGGTCGGTAGGGTCAAGTTTGGGTCAAAATGCTATTTAATTTGTGAAACTTGTGTAATTGCTATTGCTCTCTAGAGTCCTTTGTCCAGTTCTGGACACCACACTACAAGAACAATGCTAACAAACTGGAGCAAGTTCAGAGAAAGGCAAAAAGGATGTTCAGGAAGTGAGAAACCAAGCTCTAGGAGGAAAGACTGAAAGAACTGGGCATGATGAGAAAAGGGGACTGAGAAAGGACATAATAGCACTTTTGATCATTATTTTTTGAAAGATACTTATAAAGAGTAGGGACAGGATGTGTTTTTGATCATTCTAAAGTTCAAGAATGTAGTAATAGGCTCAAGTTGCTGCTGCTGCTGTTGTTCGGTTGTACAGTTGAGTCTGATCATGGTGTGATATAGTCCATATCATGCCAGGCAACTCTGTCATAGGTTCAAGTAACAGGAAGCCAAATAGAGACTGAATATATCAGGGGAAATGTCTTAACTATTACAGCAACAGCACAATGAAACCAATTACCTTGGGAGACACTGAGTGCTTCATCACTGAAGGCATTCTAGATAAAATTGAACAATCATCTGTTAGATCTGCTTTATATTGGATTCCTGCCCTTAACAAGGGGTTGAGCTCCATGACCTCAAAGGCCCCTTCCAATTTAATTATTCTGCGATTCTATAGGTTCTCTTTGGATGCAAGGCTACACAGGCTGGATCTTCTAAGATGTAGAGTGGGAAAATAAATTCCCAGCCTTTGGCTCCACAGCCGAATGTTGTTGTTGTTGTTCAGATGCACAGTCAAGTCCGACCCTTTGCAACCCCATTGACCACCACACGCCAGGTTCGTCTGTCATCTGCCATCCTATGTAGTGCTGCTGGTGGCAAGATCTTTTGGAGTTTTGAATGGGAACAAGCCATAGGGTTGGTAGAACTTAGGAGTGACTTGATGGCATATAGCCACACTTTGTAGGAAACATTCCACCTCTATGCAAATACCTGGAACCATACATTTCCATAAACTGGTATATAGCTTCCTTTACCTTTAACTTGTAAGGACTGCAGTGGCTTAGTGGTTAAGATGCTGAACTTGAAGACTGGAAGGTCAGGGTTCGTACCCAAATACTGCATGATGGAGTGAGCTCCCATCTCTGTCCCAGCTCCTGCCAACCCAGCAGTTCGAAAGCAAGAAATTGAAAGTAGATAAATAGGAATTTATTTATTTATTTAGATTCATTATCCCGCCCCAATCAGGTGAACCTGACTCTAGGCGGCTTACAGAACATTCATAAATTAAAACCTTGAGGTTCAAAATTACTTAAAAAATCAATTAAAAAAGAATTAAACCATGAATTTACAAAGATCTAAAAGATTTTAAAAGGTTAAAAAGTTTAAAAAGATTTAAAAAGTTTAAAAGAGTGAGGGAGGGGTGGCTGTCCCATCAGATCAGCCACCCAACATGGGACCCCATATTCCTGGAGCCCCACACCTGCCCTGCCAGCCAGGTTTTTAGGCCCTTCTGAAAGGGCAGGAGCTCTGTCTGTAGACGCAACTCAGTTGGAAGGAGGTTCCAAAGGGCCGGGGCGGCCACGGAGAAGGCCCTCCTTCTGGTGCTAGAGAGATGCACCTCTCTAGCCGATGGAATGATAAGAGAGCCTCTCCGATCCGCCCTGGTGGGACGGACAGATGTCCTTGGGACGATGCAGTCTCTTAAGTATCCTGGCCCACTACCATGTAGGGCTTTAAAGGTAATAACCAGCATGGATGGAAAGGTAAACAGCATCCCGTGCACTCCAGTGTCTAGGCATGTCTGCCACATGTCCACAGAAACCTCTGCAAATGTAGACAATGCTGGCTCTTTGGCTATAAACATAGATTAGCACTGAACCCTAGAGTCAGATACAACTGGCTTTTGAGCAAGGATGACCTTTAGTCAGTGATGGGCAGCCAACATTTTTACTACAACACTCTGGGTGGATCCAATGTCATGGGTGGAGCCGATGTCATGACATCATGGGCGGAGCCACTGTCATGATATCATGGGCGGAGCTAATGACGTGGGCAGTGCCAAAGTAAAAAAAAACCCCATAAAAATAAATACACATAAAAATACAAATTAAATAGACATAAAACACATAAAAATACTGTACACATTAAATACACATTAAAAATAAATACACATTAAATACAAATAAAACATATAAAAATACACATTAAATACACATAAAACACATAAAATACACATTAAAATAAGTACACATTAAATACACATTAAAATATAGCCAGCCACCCCACACCCAAAGGCAAGTCACTTACCCTGGGGAGCAGGCTGTAGGGAGTGTCAGGCTAGCAGCTGCTCATCCTCCTCCCCGCTTGGGAGGACAGCAAGGAGGCCGCCGAGAGCCTCAACAGCAGCCAGCGGTTCCTCCGTGGCTACGTGTGGCTGCCCAAAGTTCTGTGCTGCCACAGTCCAAGCAGCAAATGGCTGCTTGGCTTGGCATGCGCATCAAGCACTGTAGACGCGCATGCACACCAAGCACTGTAGACGCGCATGCACACCGAGCACTGTAGGCATGCATGCGTGCCAAGCACTGTAGGCATGCATGCAGGCTGAGCACTGTAGGTGCACATGCGCAGTTGGGGAACTGGCAAAAAGGTAAGCCCCTGAGGTGGTTCCCCCCAAAAGCTGCTACCAGTTCTCTGGGACACCGGGAAAAACTACGACTGGTTCTGGCGAACTGGTGCAAAGTGGCTGCTGCCCATCACTGCCTTTGCCTTTACCTACCTTTAACTTAGAAGGCATTCAAATTTTTACAAGGTGTTGTGCATTTTAAAAAATATATAACAGCACCATCTACTGGTAGCAGGGAGATAATTCTTCATTATTTCTTTATGGTCACAGCTGCCTCATGGTGGTGCTCATTTCCTTGTCTTCTCTTGGTGCTACTTCTGTACTTTCTGTCTGTAGCTAAATACAACAAAGGAATACAACAAAGGAACACAAATTCCTGTTCTTTTTCAGCTGCCCACAGCTATAATGTATGAAAGGAGATTAAAAACTAGAATTACACGAAGACTGCTCATTCACGGTGAGAAGCTGTGTTGTGTGGCTTAGTCTGAATTTGGTTTGAAAGCCACATCTTAACTAGCCATAAAAACCACAATCCAAAACTATGATTCTTTTTGCTGGTTTATACAGTTCAGCTTCTTTTAAACATGACATGTCATGATTGCTGAAGTCCCATGAGAACCTAATGGGGAAATATTGAACCAACAGCAGATATTATTTGCTTATCATGTAAGCCCGGGAAAGGGCAAGGCTCAAAATGCCTAAGTGGGTGGAAGGTGCTATTAAATGTGAGCCCCACTAAAGAAGAACACCTTTCTTCAGTTCCATGTGTATCACTGGGCTTTACTGAGCAATGTCATTTTGTTCACCTGGTGAACAATGCATGGGTCTTTGTGATGGGAACTGGTGGGGTCTTCAACATCATATCTGCCACAGGCCCTTTATATGCTTCTGGCTCTGAATGGATGGAATTCTGGACAAGAGCTTTCTAGAGTGCAACACTAGATTCTCAGATCCAACTGATTAAACCAATTAAACATGATATCAAAAAATAAAGAAAAAGAGATCAATCCCAGAGGATTCTTAGCACCAGCACCACAATGGCATTATATGTTGTCATGGGAAGACCCTATTCCCTAACGTGCCCAAAATGGAGAAACCCTGGTTCCCTAAAAGTCTCCAAAAATAATTTCTTTTCTCTATGTCAAATAGACTAGTTGTTTTCCAGTACAGTGAAATTCCTTTCACTATCTCTTAGCTAGTAGAAGAGGCCTTGTTTTGGCTAACCAGAGCTGTGGCTCTGCAGGTGCATAAACAATATTTGTTATGGGAAAGTTCTCCTAGAAGAGCAAGGAGAGACTCTGATTGGATCAGAGAGTACCATGTTGGTCAGCGAACTCCATTTTGGACAGAGGAGTTCTCAGTTCTGTTTTGGATGTCTATGGAATAACATGCCTGGGGATATTGGTTTTTCTTCAAAATGATTACGTAGGCCTATGTTTTGCTTTTGGACTGATTCTTATGCTTTTGAGCTTTATTTACGCTTTTAATGGACTATGCTTAAGAAACAAATAAACAATATTTTGCTTCAAGAATGTCTCTTTTGTGGGTAAGAGGTAACTCAGCACAAACACACACAGAACATGCTACCAAATATCTCCCTAATCTGTTTTAAGTTCTGCTCTGGTCATTCATGGTTTTGAATAGGACCAGAACGGAGGTGCAGCTAAGGTTTTTACCTGGAATAGCAGCCCAGCTCTCTTACTGGAGGCCAAGGGGAAGTTTTCAGGGCCTTTGAAATATAAGAGCCCCTGGAAGAGAACGTGGGGAGACCCCTACAGTAGAGTAGGATGGTTGGTAAGCTGAGATATGTTTGTGTACAATATGCTCCCAGAGGTGCTTGCAGTTCTGTTCCGTGGGCTCCGGCTAAGCCTGGAAATAAGTTGCAGTGAAGTCAACAAGAATGAACTCTGAGCAGGAATACAGTACTGTATATACACAGTGATGGGATGTCAAAATGTCTGCTACCACACCATGATGTCATCACAGTGTAGACGTAGCTGACATCATGACATCATGACGTTGTGGGCGGGTCCAAAAATAAAAAAAATTAAAAAATTAATATAAATAAAATTAAATTAAAATAAACACACGCACACACACTCACACACACCTCAACCCACCCACCCAACCAAGCAACCACAACACAAACCCATAAATAAATAAAATAAAGAAAGAAATAAAATAAAAATGCACCCACCCACCCAAACACCCACCCACCCCAAACACCAAACCTTCATTTACCCTTGGAAGCGATGGTGCAGCGGCGCAGTGGCAAACCACCGCAACGGCATGGCGTCCGCCGCTGCTTCTTCAGGCACTCCAAAATGGCTGCCGGGAACTGCGCATGTGTTAAACTTCCATTTGATGCATGTGCAATAAAAAAATAGAACTGCAGATGCAACAAATGAACTGCATGCGCAGTTCCCGGGAGCCATTTTGGCTCCAAATTTAATTTAAAAAATTCACGGTGAGGCGTTCATACTGGGCTCTTTGGCGAAACACCCAAGAATCTTGCTACCAGTTCGGATGAACTGGTGCGAACCAGGAACATCCCATTACTATATATAGGACTGCATAGTTAATATTTGCTTCCTGTTGAGCACAGATCAATGAAACCTCAAGCTGTACTCGAAGTAGCAGGGGTATCCTTTAGCCACATTCACTCACCATGAAGTGTGATTTTGTGAACTGTAAAGGTAAAGGTTGCTTGAAAGCCAGTAATATCCATCTCTAGGTTTCAGTGCTCATCTCTGTTTATAGCCAAAGAGCCAACACTTCTGCATTTGGAGACATTTCCATGGACATGTGGCAGGCATGCCTCAACACCTGAGTGCATGGAGTGTTGTTTACCTTCCCACTGAAGTGGTCCCTATTTATCTACTTGCACTTTCTTGCTTTTGAACTGCTAGGTTGGCAGGAGCTGGGACAAAGACAGGAACTTATTCTGTCTTGCAGTATTCGGGTATTGAATTGCTGACCTGTCGCCTTCCAGTCAGTATCTTAGCCACTTGAGCCAGAGCAGTCCCAAGCAGATTTGTTGTCATTGTAGATATATTGAAGCTCAAGTTTTTTCATATTAGCATCCAGATTTTTTATGAACATGAAATGTTATGAGTATTTCATTACTGAACTTCTATAAATGATATACAGTATATATTTTCTAAGCACACTGGATCTATTGACTCTCAGACTGCCTCTACCGGTCTGTGTACAGTACTTCCATGTTGATACTGCACTATGGTTTAGTCAACTGAGGATAACATTTCCACCATCTGACAGAATGGACCTTAGAGTCCAAAAACAAAGGCCTCTGGACAAACTCCACCACCCATACTCAGGAATGCCCTAAGATAAAGCAGTCCAGGGCCCTGGAAAGGAAAACAATGTACAGAAAGAAAGCCAAGTTTACCTGGCCAAGTGCATTCCTTGCAGATCAGCCATAAACTACATAACAGGTAACTCTAACTTCATCCACCAGTAGTTATCATATTGAGCTAAATTCAAAACTAGTGCATCATAGTGTCACCTGAAAACCCTCAAAAAGATGATCAGTTTTTAAGTTATTTAATATAAATGAAATAGCCAGAGAGATTTTGGAATGGAAAAGAGAATTTTTATCTTAGAAAGTCAATCATATCCTAACACAACACAATATTACATGATCATGATACATCATAAGGTATACATACCTGGTCTTGGATCCATGGTTAGATCCAAGGACCCTCATCAACAATTTAACCAGGCTTTTATACTCTTCATAAGCTATGCACACATGTTCTTCAGCCCAGATGGACCCCATGCCACATTTTATGTTGGCATCACATATTTATCTAGCACATCCAATGATGTACATTTACCCTGTCCTTTTGCTTGTCACGTATATGTCTGCTTGGTTACTTAGATAAGTGACTAAGCAATTTCTGTATAACACTGTTTTCAGCAAACTAGTTGTACACAACTTTTTAACTAGAGAGGATTCCATCATTCCAATATGGCTCTCTTCTAATTGCATAGTTTACTTTGTCAAGGGAATATGGCCAAATAATAAATTTTAGCTAATTTTGTGCTTACAATAGAGTAGATTAATTTACTTGAATGGCACTTCTTCAGTTACAACTGATTTATATGCCATTGATCTCAATGGACCTGCTCTGAGCTAAAGTAATGTCACATGTGGCCTATTAAATCCTATAGATTAAAAATGTCCATGATATATAAGAAAAGCTCACATTTATGTGTCTGAATTATATCCCTAAGGTCAGTTAGCAAGTCAAAAACAATTTCAGAATTGTTTTCTGGTGTTTCTAAAACCTGGCAGAAGGAAAATAAAGCTGATCATTCATTTTCATGCTACCCTGGCCATAATCCAACCAAAATAAAAATGCTGAATTCCTTTGTTTCAATGCAAATAACTCTTTCAGGAAGGCTCAAACTCACAAATTGCAGAACAACTAAAATTTGCTGAGTGCTAAAAGTTAGTGGATGTTTACTGCCTGTGGAAGTTATATCGTGATTTCTTCTCTCCATGCAAACATTAAATTTGTTTAGCCCATTCTTTAAAAATCCAGCTTAGTGCTGGATGACTTAAATAATTACAGGCCTGTCTCAAATATTCTGCTTATGGTCAAAATGATTGAGTGGGTCATGGTTGCTGGCGTTCTTGGAGTAAACTAATAGCCGAGGCCAGTGATGGTGAACCTTGGCACTCCAGGTGTTTTTGGACTTTAATTACCAGAAGCCAAAGTCAGCACTCCGGCTGATCAGGGCTTCTGGGAACGGAAGTTCAAGAACATCTGGAGTACCAAGGCTGATTCCAGTTGGGGTTTGGCTGTGACATGGCACTGAGAGTGCACCGGTCACACTGCATGATGAACTATTAATGGAGGCTGAGCAGGGTGTGTGGAGGTATGACCATGGTATTCCTAGTTTTCTCTGCAGCTTTTGATACCACCAGCCATGGTATCCTCCTTGATAGACTATTGGGGCTGGAGATTGAAGGTCTTGCATTGCACTGTCCCATTCTTTCCTAGATGGTAATCCCCAGATGGTCCAGTTTGGGGATGCTGTTTTGGGCCCTTTGATTCTATGTTATGGGGTCCCACAGGGATTGGGAGAAGTCACCCAGCAATCTGGAATTCACTTTCATCAGTATGTTGAGGACAAACAACTCTATCTCAGCCCTTCGTCTACAGTGGTTGTGGTTCAGGACCTTGAAATCTGCCTTGCTTCAATACTGGATTGGACAAAGGTCAATAATTTGAATTCTGGCATGATAGAGATCCTGCTGTTGGAAGGTCTTCTGACCATTTGGGGAAGAATGTTCCAACATTAAATAGGCTTATACTTCCTCTCAAAGAACAAGTGCACAATTTGAGATTTATTCTAGATGTGGCACTCTCAATGGAAAAGGAGATAACTGCCATGGCTGAATCTGCCCTTTGCAGATGTGGCAAATATACCACAATTGCACCCCTATTTAGTTAGAGGGTCTCTCACAATGCTGGTTCATGTATTGCTTCTCTCAAAATTTGGTTACTGTATTGCTCTCTATGTTTGACTGCCCTTTAGGTTTGTGCAGAAGCTCCCATAGATCCAGAATGCAACAACCAAATTGATCTCTGGAGGAAGTAAATTTGAACACATCTCTGCTATCCTGTTCCATCTGCACTAGTTCCCTGTAATTTTCCAGCCAGATTCGAGGTACAGTACTGGTTTTTAGTATGTAAAATCCTTAATGGTTTGGGACCTTGATACCTGTTGGAGCTCCTTTCCCAAAGATCTACTATCTGTCTCACCTGGTCCTCCCAGGCCTTGTAGATACAGGTGCCTACATCGAGTGAGACAAGAAGTATTACTCCTAGGAAGTGGGCCTTCTCAGTGGTGTTCCCATCTCTGTGGCCTTCTACCATAGCCTCTAGAAATATTTCTCCCTCTGACCCAGTTGTTTTATGGGCTAATTCTAGTTCTTGCCACAGGAGTGTTTCTAATGACATGTGATTTTAAAAATCTTTGTAATTATGCTTTATTTATATTTATCTATTTGTAGGGCATTGGTTTGGGTTGCCTTTCCCTATGTGTAGACAATCTAGAGTAGTGAATTTTCATAAACGGTCATATAAAAATAGAATGAATTATAGGCTCATAGAATCATAGAATAACTGGAAGGAGCCTATGAGGCCGTTGAGTCCAACTTCCTGCTTACTGCAGGAATCCAAAGAAATGAATATTATTTGATTGTAACTGATGAGTACATCATTTGTGACCCTAATACAACATGCAGGACCTCATCTACCTTTCCCTAGCTATCAACTGGTGATCACTGGTCCCACAGGAGTGGGAGCTCCATTCCCTTGTTTCTGAGACACAAATTTTGATCTAGCCATTCAAAGCCCATTCATGAAAAATGCAGGCATTCATGCACTTTCTCACCTATACTCAGTGCCAATTGTGTAAATTTATATCTTTGTGATTATAGAAATTAGAAAAGACCTTGACCCAGTTTGTTTCCATGCCTCTCCCATGCCATTCTTGGCAGAATTAAGTATTCTCTTGATGGCAAAGACTCATGACAACCATAATGTGAGAAAGGACAAAGGAGAGATCTAAAATGGTGAACTCACCAAAAAGGTGCCTTCATTTTTGCAGTTTCACTTCTGACCTAGACAAGGAAGAAGAAGAACTACAAGAGCAATCTTAGGGCATGATTATGGTTTTGCCTGCTCCCAATTCATTTTTAATGACAGTGTTTGATGCTTTCTAATGTCAACCAGCCTTTCATGTGATGCTTGCTTTCAGTTCCCCTGTCTTCACTGAAATGCAGATGTAAAACAGTTTTAGTTCCTTACTTGTTCAGCTATGATGACAGGGCTGGCAGACAGACAGAATTCTTGGGTGAATTCTTTAACCATCTAGAGTGATTCTATGCCATTCTGCTTTAATAGCACAATATGGTTTTTGTGATTGATTTTACCAATCTTAAACAATATATGGCTGGACTTTCACACAATCCAAGAAAGCCTTTGACTATCTTGCTAACTTTAATCATAATAATTGTTCTCTAACTCAGAAGTAAACAAACTGCAACTTAATTTGTGGCTTGCCTAATCCCCTGACACCTAATAAATAAAGCAGTATTGTAAACCAGGGAAAGATTAAATTTAAGCACAGATCCCACTCCGTTTATGGCAAAGATAATCAATAAATACATTTTTAAAATTGTTTTACATTATATTGGATTGAGATCTTTTCTTTTTCCTTGCTTTCCCTCCTTTACAGCAAACTTGACATTCGATCCAAACATGGCACATCCTAATCTCTATGTGTCTGAGGATCTGAAAATTGCTTATAGCAACTCTGGGCGGCTCACAATGAACAGTACATCAAAATTAAATACAGTAATACCTCATATAACATTAGTATAGAATAACACTAAAATCGCATAACATTAAGGAATCTGGGGGGAAGAATTGCATCAGATAACATTAAGATCCTATGGGATGCTTCAGATAACAACCGCTAAAGCCTGTGTGGTTACAGTGTATCTCTATGGATCCCATAGGATTTTAACATGCATCAAATAACACTAAAAATCATATAACATCAAGACTTGTGGAACCAGGTTTTAGTGTTATATGAGGTTTTACTGTATCAAACAACAAAATATCAAATAACAAAAACAAGAACATTTCAAGGAATCTCCAATCAAAGTTATAAAATAAGTGGGAGTCACAACAAAACAATATATCACAGCTTCAAATATCAGATAACAAGACAATTATAAAATAATAATAATAATTATTATTATTATTTCAAATTTATATCCCGCCCTACTCAGGAGAACCCGACTCTAGGCGGCTTACAAATCATAAAAATAAAACACAATAGATACAATATAAACAGCAAATCAACGATATACAATAGCCAAAATACACCATGAACAAAAAGTAACAGCATAACATCATACAATGTACAAAATACAATTGGAAACAGCATATAACAACATGAATAAATATAAAATTAATGGTCAATGTAGTTAATAAATCTTACATAAAAATACAATAGAATAAAATAAACAAATATTATAGTCAAGCTGGTAGGAAAATTATACAATACTGTATAGTCAATTACAATACCAAATTCAAACAGCCTCTCCATCCCAGCCACAAATCAGACCAAGGGCAGCTGTGACAAAAATTCCACTGCCCATCACCACGGTGACCTATAAAGCCCCAGCAGGGCAAGTCCTGTGCGCCAATGGAGATGGACCTTGCACCGGTTGCCATGGCGTCACCCCAGCTCCATCCCCACTTTCAAAATACATAAGCACAGTATCAACACAACCATACCCTGGCCTCTCGACCCCATGGCGAAGTCCTGCCACACACAGCTGCAGCGGCCCTCCAAGCCCTGGTCCTGGGACAGGGGCCATGATTGCAGAGCAGACGGAGATCTCAGTGTCTGGTGGCACAATGGCCTCCCCGCCCCGTCTGCATGGGAGTCCCAGGGAAGTTGGTGGAATCCTGCTGCAATAGCGGCTTTTGAGCCCTGGACCCGGGGCAGGGGCCATGATGCCAGAGTAGGTGGAGGTCAGGCAGGCAGGTTGAGTGTGCATCAGTCAGCTCAGGCAGCACAGTTTTTAAAGCCACCAAACCCCCACAGCTGGGCCACTTCTCCCTCTGGTCGAGCAGGCAGGGCAGGTGTGCGTTGGTCAGGTGGCACAGTTTTTAAAGCTGCCGAAATCCCACAGCTGGGCCACTTCTCTCTCTGGTCAGGCATTTTCTTGCTTTTGAACTGCTAGGTTAGTAGACACTGGGACAGATGATGGAAGCTCACTCCGTCGCGTAACTCTCAGGTCTTGAGCTGCTGGCCTGCCAAACTTCTGATCGTCAAACTCAGTGTCTTAACCACTAAGCCACCACAGCCCCTGTTCACATGGATAGCAGCTAATAAATTGGTCAGGAGAACTTCAGTGCATCTGTGTGGAGGTTCTGAACTCAGCCCAGTCAGGTATGATGTTTTGACTAGTGTGCTAAGCCAGGAAGCCTTTAGTGCAAGCAGAATTTGCTGTGAAGCTGAGGTGTTGGGACCAGAGGCTGGTAGGCTGTTGGCCTTGTGTCACGTTCCCAATAGGATCTCTAGATTTCCCAGGAGGGCTGGTAGCATTTTTGATGGTGATACTGTTGAAGAACTCTTCACTTTTCCAAAAAACAAAAAACAAAAAACAAGGTTTTTAAGAGGGAGGTTCCATGCTTTCATCTTGGTCTATCAGTTGAATGCTGAGCTCATGCTCCATCCACAAGTCCAAGATCTACTGTCTTGTCTTTCCCGTTGTCCTTGCCATTTTTCCTGCATGCATTGGTATTGAAGTACATTTTGAAATGCCGGTGTTCATTAAAACAGTCCCCTACCACCTGGAGAACTTGCATTTTTGAATCATAACTCTGCATTGATTGTGCCGGATGGAAGATTCTGGGAGCTCCAATCCCAAAAGAGTAACTTTTCCAAGGCCTACTGTTGTCATAGGTCAGGTCAGTACAGTAGTGGCAAGCCTATGGCACTTGGAGCCCTCTCTGTAGGCACCTGTGCAGTCACAACAGTACGGATTTTGCCCCACCCCTCTGCCCAGCAGCAAAATGGGAGCATTTCCTGCCTCCCCAGCACAGAGTTCACCTCATCCCTCTGCCCAGCAGCCCAATGGGAGCACTTCCTCCCTCCCCCAGCACAGAGTCCACCTCATCCCTCTGTTCAATGGAAACATTTCCTTTCTCCCCTGTTGCTGTGTTGACACTTTGTGATAAATAAGTGGGTTTGGGGTTGTAGTTTGGGCCAGTGATGGGATGTAACAGGTTCTCACCAGTTCTCCAGAACCGGTAGTAACTTTTCCCAGTGTCCCAGAGAACCGGTTGCAGCTTTTGGGGGGAACCACCTTCGGGGCTTACCTTTTCACTGGTTCCTCCACTGCACATGCACGCAGTGTGCATGCACGCCTACAGTGCTTGGCATGTACGCATGGCCTCCTTGCTGTCCTCCCAAGCGGGGAGGAGGAAGAGAAGCTGCTAACCTGAAGCTCCCTATAGCCTGCTCCCCTAGATATCCTAGAGAACTGGTTAGGCAAAGACTTAGTACCTAACTTCATTAACTGTTGAAAAGTTGAAAAGTGCCAAAATGAAGCCATCTTGTGGTGAGTTCATTCTGTAGTTCCTTCCATCTGACCTAGTGTGAGAAAGATTAGCCAGAATAAGGTTTAATCTCTGGTTTAAAAGCTCTGGTTGATTTGTGTTGAGAGTGGGTGGGTGTTTGGGTGGGTGGGTGTATTTTAATGTATTTATTTATTTATTTAATTTATTTATGGGTTTGTATTGTGGGTGGGTGGGTAGGTGGGTTGAGGTGTGTGTGTGTGTGTGCTTATTTTTATTTTTTATTATTTTTTAAATTTGTTTTCTATGGCCCCACCCACAATATCATGATGTCATGACATTGGCTCCACCCATGATGTTAGCTCCACCCACACTGTGATGATGTCATGGTGGGGTAGTAAAATTTTTGACATCCCACCACTGGTTTGGGCACTCGGCCTCTAAAAGATTTGCCATCACTGTCATAGGTACATGACCCAAGTCGATTCCAAGGTAGCAGGGTTGATCTGCATACCTTTTATGACCATTTTTATCTATATGAGGATGAGATATGTAGATATTTTGGAAAGCAAATGGGCATTAATTGCCAATTCAACAGCCCCTCCCAATTTAATAACTGCTGGGGGAAATCAATTTATCCTACCTACTGAGGACTGCAGCTAAGCTCCTAATAAACATGGAACCCTAAGAAAGAAAGAGAGAGCTAGCTAACTACTGGCTAATGTGTTAGTGCTAAACAATAAGATTAAAGTTCCCACACATCTTAAAGCAATAGAAATAAAATACAGCAATTGTTTTCAGAAGGACAGGGAAATGTGATAGAACACATGAAAAAATATGGTAGAAAGCAATATGAAAGGATCGGCACTTGGATTTCAGGGAAATTCTCTTACAGTCTGGGCAAGGGGAACATATATTCCATATGTATTAATCCTCAGCTGAGGTAACGTGCAGGGAAAGAGCCCCAGTGCCCCAGATCAAAGGCCTCTCTAGCCCAGCATTTCACACAAACACCCAGCAGTTGACCAGGTGCTTATGAGAAACCTGCAGGCCAGGCAGGAATTTTCAGAATATCTCTGCACCCTTAAGCCTTGTTTGATATGTTGACTTTTCTTTTTTTATGATCAGATCTTTTCTTCAGTAATCAACAATAATTAAGTCCTGTCAAATTTATCTTGATACATAGTGTCCTTTCCAAATGTTTCCTTGGTATGAAGTACAGGTACTGTACTTGGAAGTAGTTTCTGAGTGTGTTATGGGTTCATATAAAACAGTGTGTCAATACAACCCCCATTAGGCTATCTCATCACCCACAGGAATGTGGATAGTCTCCACACCTGGTCTGGTCTTGTCAGCCTCCTGCCCCCCTGGTCTGCCTCTTGGATGGAATATAATGTGGGACAGAGTAAGGAAAAAAACAACTGTTTGCACTCCCCAACTCATTGATATGAAATAGGTCAGGCTCTTTATCTAGGATCAGATCCTGGATCAGACTTATTTTGAACCAATCTAACATGTAAAAATATCAAGGAGAGAGAAGAGGAAAGATTGAGCTGGTTACCTGACAGCCACCAGATGCATGGACAACTAGAACAAGGTACAGGTATTTATATGTCCCTAGTTCTTCAACAATGAGCAACATGCCTACCCACATCCTAGCTTTGTTGGTCTCTGTCTCAGATTTACACACAGCTCACTGCCAGGAAATCATGGCAAAGAGATACTCACCCAAACACACAACCAGCCACACCTTTGTACCTGTTCTGCAGGTTTAAGAGAATCCCTGATCACTTTGTACAGAAATATGCCAAGCTGTTCAGTTTTCCCATACAGATGTTCACCATAAAATGCTATTCTACACCAGGGCTTTGGAAAGATACCCTTTCCAGACTATATTTCCAAGAATCCTCTACTACAGGGTTTCTCAACCTTGAGCTTCCAGGTGTTCTTGGACTTTAATTTCTAGAAGCACGTCAGCACAGGAACATCTGGGGGCCCAAGGTTGAGAAACCCTGCTCTCCTAAAAGAACAGCCACTGCTTAAATTGGCTGGAGGACTCTGGGAGTTGTAGGTCATAAAAAGTAATTTGCAAATTTTGGGAGGTAATATTTCCCACAATCCTCCACCAATAATCATTTTGGCTGGTATGGATGGGTTTTGTAGTTAAAAATACCAGGTGGGTAGAAGGCTACCACATATCCTATATAGGAATTTCCTGCCACAAAACATGGAGATGGTTGCTGCCTTGCATGACTTCAAAACAGGGTTAGAAAAACAAAGGGTGGATAGGTTTGCAAGACTGACAACTGGTGATGGGTAAATGAAACCTCCATATTCAAACACACTATGCTGAAAGGCAATAGAAGGAAAGGCCCATTGATGCCAATCCTGGACAACATAGATCTTTGTTCTGCTGCAACAGGCTTCTTCTTTTTGAGCTCATCAACCTCAGGCTGGCCGAAGTGATGCAAAAGGGAAAGGGATATCACAAGATATGCCAAAGTTTAGGGAAGTTAATATTTTAGGCTACCAGAGCGGACATGTAATCTGAAGGATCGTGGGAGGTGTAATTCTAAAAAGGCATTTTCTCAAGCTCTGAGACGTAAATGGTAGTTGATATGAAACTTATTGTTAGAACAGTATTCACAACAGCTGACTTCTCCATCCTTTCCCAATCCAGTCATCTGACCTCTTCTCCAACCTTTCTGAGGAACATTCATGGTAACAAGATGGAAAAGAGGAAATGCAGTTAGCTTGGCCTAAATCCCATTAGCAGATCGTGATAGGATCTCATCCTAATTGAGACTCAAAGATAGCCTTTACCAGCTGATCATTTGTCACTTAGAACTAAATTTGGCCCACAGGATCTTAGTTGCAGATTATTAGCTTTATCCAAGGAAATAATTTTATCCATTTGAATGAAGCTGACTTTGCCAACTGACAGACTGGTTTTGCAATACCATTTGCATAATTGCATCAGGCTTGCTACACTAAGAACTTCAGGGAACTGCCAGGGTGTTCATTTTCTAAGAACTCGCTTATGTGTGGCAAACATTGAAAAGGAACTCAGAAAGATGGAGGATGAAGACGGGTATATGAGCATTGACCCAAGCAAGAGAGAACCCTATGCGATACCCCATTTCAAAGAGACCAAAGGTATGGGTTTAAAATTATCTCAGTTTGTCCTTTTTCTTTTTCTTCTCCTTCTTTGGTTAGCAGGACAATTGCAGTGACTTAAAGGGAAGAAAGGGTTTAAAACCATATCCAACCCCCCCCCCCCCCCACAAAGAAACATGTACACATAGCTTAGAATAAACTTGACTTTTGAAATATACATTATCAATAGGATATATTTTCTTCTTCAAGAAATGTGTTAAAAATCAGCAAAGATTTGTATTTGAAGACAAAGGAGAAGAGAGGAAGAACTTTTAGGTGAGTGCCTTCTTTGTATACTTTTATGCAACCCAGTGACAAGCAGTTAAATACCTTTCTCTGAAGCAGACATTTTCTTGGTAACTGGCTGTCTCAGAGGTGGTTCCTAAAACAGAGATTGCTGGGGCTTTATTATTTGTTTCATGACTTTAATCATGTTTATTTTCAATACTGTTTATTTTTAATACTGAAAGCTGCCTTGGGTCCTCTTGAAGAGGGAAATATGGTTGAAATATTAGAAATAAATAAATGCACCACCAGTTCTCTCGCTCTTGTCCCCACCCTTCACTCCTGGATGTTTCTTGCACTTATGCTGTATATACCAGTCTGGCTGGACATCCCACTATGGTAATTGAGTAGACAGTACAGCCAGCAACTCAACACCAAGTGTTGTGTGGCAGTAAATAACCTGACACCCTAAAGAGGCGAACAGCTATGGGTGGACGAGCCCCTTTGGGGTGGTGGTGATGGACCCCCTCAGTGGAGGAAATGCCACTGGAATCCATCATATTGGGCCCAACAGCAAAATGAGCTGAGGAGGAACTCTGATTCCCAACAGTCTTGGAGCCGGAAGAGACCATGCCAAATGGACTGGCTGTGAAGGCGCACCTTGTCTATATCCTCTAGGCTGCGGCAGTCCATTGCAGTTCTGGTGTTAAATCCTGCATGTCACATTTCATATGTGCCACAAGAGATGGCTCCGTGATCATAGTGTGTGGGTCACTTTGTGGCAAGCTGGGATCCACCTTAAACAAATTCACACTAATAGCTTTTTTTCCTGCTTCATATATGCACAGGATACATCTTAGATATCTTTGTGTTGGGCCTATGAGCTCCAAAATGTGAGCAATTGCTGCCCAGGCTTCCAAATCATTTTGCACACAAAAATCTAAGTTTCTGCTTCTTTAGAGCCAATCACCTTGACATTTGTCTTCCCACCTGCAGACCACAACTGTGGGGGGAACTCTCATCCTCTGGAAAAAAATTTTAAAAAAATTAACTGGGAAATGTAGGGATTTGGGTACTACCTGTGGAAAATGTGTCCTACATTATCTTTATAGGGAAAGGAGACTTTTAAAACCTTTTTTTAAAAAAAAATTGGAGGTGGGAAGAGCAGAGGGTTCTTCTTCTGTGTCAAGGCCATATGTGAAATTGCCAAAATGAAGGCACCTCTTGGTGAGTTCATTCTGCAGTTCCTTTTGACTAACCCAGTGTGAGAAAGATTAGCTTGCCACACAAGGTTGCCATTGCCCTGGGTACGCCCGATTATGGTTCAAAAAACATGTGATTCATTTCATCCCCTGGGCAGACTATATGAAGCCCACAGGTGACACTTTCCTTATCTTAGTGGTTAAGGCACTGAACATGATGATTGGAAGGTCGGCAGGTCAGCAGTTTGAGACGCAAGTACTGCATAATGGAGTGAGCTCCCATCTCAGTCCCAGCTCCTGCCAGCCTAGCAGTTCGAAAGCAAGAAATTGCAAATAGATAAATGGGTACCACTTCAGTGGGTAGTTAAGCACTGTTCCATGCACTCCAGTGTCCAGTCATGCCTGCCACATAACCACAGAAACATCTGCAGAAGCAGCAGATAGCACTGGTTCTTTGGCTATAATTGGAGATGAGCACTGAACCCTAGCATCAGATACAACTTACTTTTGAGCTAGGGCGACCTTACTGAAAGTAGTTGAACTTAAAACCCCATTTGACATGCACAAATATTTGGAATAGACGTTCTTGATCACATGGTGCCAAATGTTTAGCATCTGGAAACACTTAATTTCTATCTCATGGGTTCTTTCCCATGATAGCACATGATCTATCTTGTTGTTTTGCATAATCTAGAGAAAGCCCCTTTATCTTTGAGCTTTTAAAGGGAAAATGTTAAAAACTTTCATGCCAGGATTTTTGATCAATGGGGGACTTCTACCCATTAGATGACCCATTAATTAAGCATTACTCAGTTAGCATAAATCTCGGTGGAAAATTGTAATGAGTTATAAAGCCAGTATTCTCAATGAGCAATAATGAATGAACATACTAACTTCCCTTGTGACTTATTTGTACCTAATATTTACACCAATTGAAATACTGTATGCCAAAACAAATACACATTTGGAGTCCAGTCATTTTCTCTCAAAGTCCCATGTAAAAAGTGAGAATGACACATATAGGCCAAAAAGCAGCCTTTTCTTAGGTATTTTTAATTTTATGTATAAAAATCAGCTGGGATCGGGCTGGGTGGGGGGAGGGCTCAAAATGCAACACAGCTGAAAATTTGCCATGGCTCAGTTAAGGTCCGACCTCAGACCTGACTTCTTCATGCAGCACCCAAAAGGCTACCTCGAAGAAATACAACTCCTGGTTAAAAACAAAAGTTGCCCACCCTTGTTGAAATAAAAATTACTCTCCTGTTTCTACAAAAGAATTGCTTTCTGTAACTGAGGGTTAAACTAAATGTTTTGAGGAATGTATATTCCTTAAAATTTCCCCGACTCCCCACCATGCTAACAGAATTTCCTCACTGACAAGTGCCTTAGCAGAATCGTAGATAAAGTCCATATTTATTTCCCAATGATGGATCACAAAACAAAGCAAGCTAAATGCATCTGCTCTCTTTGGATCTTGTCTACCAGAGTGAGAGATAAATATAATTCACTGTAAATTCAAGACATTGGATTCAGCATTTCAGTGGACACCCAGTATATAACTGTGAGGGCCAGGACAACCTGAAGCCAAATTTCACCATTGTCTCCAGCTTCCACAGATTCGTCCTCGAATTCTCTCTGGTGGAAGATTGGTTTTGGTATTTCTCTGGCAGGAAACATTGCTCTGGCCTTCACCCTCATCTTTCTATCACTCTACTCTCCAGGTAAGAAATTTTGTTTATTAACTTCAGCTTTTTAAAGACCTTCCCTAGAATATCAGGGTTTTGTCACAATATAATTAAGTTCAGTGGTGGGCATCAGCAGGTTCGCACTGGTTCACCAGAACCAGTAGCAGAAATTCTGGCTGGCCCGCCCATCCAAGTTTTGAAAGAAAGTAGTCCTAATTTGGATGCAATGGAGGGCTTTTCCCCTGGCCAAGCCCATCATACACCCACAGTGTGATATTAATTTGTTTTTTGAGCCCACCACTGATTACGTTGTTGAATTTCTCTTGGAAGGATACCTTGTATTGCCAGTGTTTGAAACATCAACAGCTGAAATCTGTTGTCATGTTAGCGACCCATCTGCTATCATTTGTGACAAGATGCTCTTCTCTTCTTAGTCCTTATTGCTATCTAAAGATCTTCTGTGAAGCATGCTGTAGCTTTCTAAAACATCTTTTCAGAGCACATTGGAGGGCCTCCAAAAAGACGATACATTTTCTTCTTTCCTATACCTACTGACTGAACTTGTTCCATCAAAAGAATAAACCCATTGTGATCTCCCATATCTCACATTCATGTATTAACCCAGATATCCGCTCTGCTCACGATGATATGATGGGCTACCATCAATATCAGTTATACCATGTATGGCCTAGGACAGGGGTTCTCAACCTTTTCAAACTGCAGGCCAGGTGATGCTCCTTCAGATAGCCGAGTGGGCTGGAATGGTGGTTCCTCCACTATAAATACTGCCATAAATGCTTTTGAGGCTCTCATAAGTGTGTTTACGACAGTCATGTCCGCATCTATGGCTGTTGTAAATGTGACATCCATAAACACACCCACAGCTGTTTCCACTGTTTCCACCGCTTTCAGCGATGGCGACAGGAGCAGGGGTGGTGGGCCAAATGAAATGGTGCCATGGGTCAGATTCAGCCCCTGGGCCGTAGGTTGAGAACCCCTGGCCTAGGAGCTAGACCAGCAAACTAAGAGACTGCCTGCATGGGCACGTAGCCCTCTGTTTGGCCAGATTGCTCCACACTTTTAAATATGTTGATCTCTCCAATCTTACCCCTCCCACCCACAACCTGCCCCATATTGTGACCCTGTCAGGGATTCAACTCAATTGCCCCACTATTTATGTTCATATTGGGGACTGGGTAACATAGAGCCGAAGCAAAAAATGATCCAATTTTGAGAAGTGACCTCCTTTGGAGGGGCAATGTGCTGTCTGGATGCCTGGATCATACCAAACAGTATTCCCCCTCCACCCCAACCCTCAAACAGCTTTTAAAAAGCTATTGTACAATAGTCTTGAGACTCAGGAGAAAAAGCTTCAAAACCCTGCTTGGCCACAGAAATTTACTGCTGCCGAGGGGAGATTGTTTAATTGGTAGAACCAATCTTTTAATATCCCATTTACCTTGAAAATTCTACTACTAATGTTACAATACATCAATTTTAACTTGATGGTGCATGTCATCGTTGAAGTTAAGTTATATCTCACATTGATGAAGATCAATACGTTTGTTCAAATAACGTATCTCACCTTATTTGCATGTATTAAAAATTGTGAGAAATGGTCCTTTTTAAATTTAAAGAAGCTGTAGGATCCAGTCTGAAAATGTTCCAACAGGATACTGTATGGATAAGAATTGGTTTTTTTTAAATAGCTATAGGAGATTTTTTTTGTTAGGCAAAATAATTTGCAGTAACAACAAAGCGGTCTAGTAATTAGATATTATTCTAAGCAAGATCACATTATAAATATTGTGAATAGATGCCATTTATAACAAACTGTCTAGTTATTAGATAGTGTTCTAGACAATATCATGTTATAAACATTGTGAATAGATGTCGAGCCTATTCTACAGTTCTCTTTATCTTCTAAGTTTCCCAGGATATTTCTTATGCTAAACAGCCACACAGCCAGATCCGGAGTTGTCTGTTAAACTGCATCCCCTGCAGATCAGCTAAGGGCAGCATCACAGGTAACCTGGCTCTTTATCAGTGAATAATGTATTTGATCCCTTCAGTGATGGGCAGCTAAAATTTTCACTACCATGCCATGGGCAGAGCCTAGGTAATGGGTGGAGCCTATGTCATGGGTGGAGCCTGCATCATGGGTGGAGTCTACATCATGAGCAATCTAGTCATGCCTGCCATATGGCCATGTATACATCTGCAAACACAGGCAGCACTGGCTCTTTGGCTATAAATTGAGATGAGCACTGTACCCTTGAGTTGGATATGACTGGCTTTTGAGCAAGGGAGACCTTTTTTTAAAAAAACTTATATGCCGCCCTACTCAGCGAAAACCGACTCAGGGCGGCTCACAACACAATCAAACACAATGCAACAATTCAATAGAACAATAAAATACCTTGAACCACTTGCAAGGACAAAACCTGATGTCAAATTTGAATACCAATTGACTCTGCTGCACAAGACCACCCGGACTTGGAGGAGGACGTGGAGGAGGTGGTGGGCGGGGCAGGGCAGGGAGGTGGGTGGGGCAGGGTGGGGCAAGGAAGTGGGCAGGGCAGGGAGGTGGGTGTGGCCACCCAATTTTGCCACCTTCCTGCTTGAAGGCCCCTCAATTTTGCTCCCCCCCCGCCTGGGGGTGGTGATGCGAACCTGTTGCTGCCCACCACTGGATTCCTTCTACTTTTATGATTTCAAAGACATCCAGACTGTGCGAGTACAACTGAACTTCAGGCAAACAAATAACAAGCTAAGGTAAATCACTGTATGGTACAACATGTAAATTTATTCAAAACACAGTCATGTGAAAATAATGGGGGAAAGAACAGTGTCAAAAACACATTTGCCCTGAATGGTGTGAATGGATATAAACCAACAAGCAAGCAAACAGTTCTCGCCATTGTTCCAACAAATCCCGACTATTATTACTACGCTTGCTGGTGTCCCTGCATGTTTTGTTGGTGATTGTTTCCCAGTGTTCCTGGCCCAGAAGCACTGAACTGTTTGAGAAGCACCATGTGATCCCATTCAGTGGTGGGATGTCAACATTTTTACTACCCCACCGTGACATCATCAGTGGGGGTGGAGCTAACATCATGATGTCATGATGTGGGTGGGGCCAAAGAAAAATTTAAAACTACAAAATAATAATTAAATAAAAATAAGCACACACACACAGACACCCCTCAACCCACCCACTCACCCACCCATAACACAAACCTATAAATAAATTACATAAATATATAAATTTTAAAAATACATTAAAATACACCCACCCAGTGGGAGAACCAGTGAAAAGGTAAGCCCCGAAGGTGGTTCCCCACAAAAGCTGCTACCGGTTCTCCAGGACACTGGGGAAGGTTACTACCGGTTCTGGCGAACTGGTGAGAACCTGTTACATCCCATCACTGATCCCATTATAAAATAGCACAAAAAATAAACCATGGTTTTGAGGCGGACAAAAAGATGTGAGACTCAAGGGGAGGGGATGCTGAAGAGCATGCAATGCAGACTACAAGGAGGGCAAACCAAGGGAAGGGAGGACAGGAATCATGGGTTTGGAAGGCATCCCAATGATCCATTTTTTCAACCACTTGTCAATGCTGGAAATCTATAGATAAAGAATGCCAGATTCTGAATGAGGCCCATCAAAAAATTTCTTAGGAAATATTGTGGCTATCTCTTGCTATGTACGTGCAGTTGTCTTTCAATTCTGGTGTAAGAGATTTTGTTTGTATTTCACATTGGATTATCCTTTCCATTTAAAAAAATTGATTAATTGTGCCCTGATTTATCCAACCAATATTTCCTAGCAAAAGCAATTTTACCTTATGATGACTGCATGGTTACGTAAAGAACTAGTAAATAAGGTTCCACAAGATTTGTACTGTACTTACTTTTTTTTCTTTATTGTCTGAGATGGCTCCATCAAGGTCACCTGATCTGTGAAAATTCCTTTTTTCACATTACATCTCCCAGAATCTCCCAGTCAGGATGGTATGTAGGATATTCTAGGAGCTGCAGTGAAAAAGCATAGAGGTAGTGTAGATCATGATGCTGGCTTCTCTTTTATCCTCTGTTCCATACAGCAAACCTGACCCTGGATCCGGACACAGCTTTTCCACAGCTCTACTTGTCTAAGGATCTGAAAAGTGTGAAATGGAAAGGCATGAAACAAAATGTAAAGCCTGCTGTCACGAGATATGATGTTATGTCCAGCGTCCTGAGCCATGAGGGCTTTACCACAGGGAAGATATGCTGGGAGGTGGAGGTGGTGGAGGGAGGGAAATGGTGGGGGGTGGGGGTTGTTAGGGAGTCAGCTAACAGGAATGGCCCCATTTTTCTGGCACCTGACGGAGGGTACTGGGGCGTACAACGTATTCATGGCCAGTACCAGGCCATCACTGACCCACGGACAAATCTGACCTTATGCCACCCTCCCACTAGGATCCGTGTTTCTTTGGACTATTCAGAGGGGCAGGTATCATTTTTCGATGGGGACACAAGTGAGCAACTCTTTGCTTTCCCGAAAGTAAAGTTCTCTGGGGAGAAAATCCTTGCTTGGTTTCTGCTCGATGGCTGGAATGGTGAACTCGTGGCCCATCCTTAAGAAGAAGATACACACCATTCCTTCCAACAGTCTAAACCTCTGTGGTCAGAACCCGGTAAAACCAAAACCTTTTCATGTGAAAATTCAGCTCCTCAACCAGCTACAGATAGAGGTACTGAGAAGATACCATGCCTGGCTGGCTACCTTATGGGGCAGGGCCAAACATAGCCTAACATGTGACATTTTTAAAATATTGGTGTGGCTTTTACCCTAGTGGGAATTCACACTGAGTGTCCAAGGACTTTGGTGGACACAGACTCCTATGAAGGCACCCACTTTTAGAATGTGGGACTGTATTAGGGTGATGCTTTGCCTGTTCCGCACTCTTCCCACAAAGAGCTACAAGGATGATGGACACCCAGTAGGTGGTCCTTGAGGGAGAAGTTCCTCTCATCCATTTAACTTCAGACTGTTGGTCTTGGGATGAGATAAACCTTGCTAATACATCTTATGCTATTGTTGCTATTGTTACACTGAAATGATATGTTCAACAGCTTCTCCCACCATTTGGTGTTCATTTCTTTGGGGTAAATGCAGTTGTTCATCCCAGAGGGCTGAATTGTTCAGTGGTTTAGTCATCTGACCCAGTGCTGGGAGTTTGATTCCCCACTGTGCCTCATGGAAGAAGAGCTAACCTATGTGGATTTGAGCAAGCTGTATAGTCCAAGGATGCTCCTGAGAAGAAGGGATCGTAAACCATTTCTGATACTTCTCTACCTGGAAAGACCCTGGAAAGAACTGACTTTGCAGCATATGTTTATTATTGTTATCATTTGCCCCAACTAGTATACATCTACTGATTGAACATCGAGTCAATCCTTACATAAATTCCACTGTTTCGTTAAGTCTATCTTTTGGACTAACAAGTGGATTTAGATCTTATTGTATATTAGTAACAGTTTTATTTTACAATACCTCAAATTAACTTTTAAAAATTATAGTATGATGTACAGTGATAAAAATATATTTTGATACCTCAATAAATATCTAACATGTCTCCTACAAGTTATTAGCTTTCATTTGATGTTAAATATTATCCCTTTTAAAGCAAGATAGACAAGACTGCGGTGGCTCAAGTGGTTAAGATGTTGACTGGAAGGCAGTAGGTCAGCCGTTCGAGACCTGAGTACTGCACGATGGAATGAGCTCCCATCTCTGTCACAGCTCCTAACAATCTAGCAGTTCGAAAGGAAGAAATGGCAAGTAAACAAATAGGGACCACTTCAGTGGGAAGGTAAACAACATTCTGTGTGCTCCGGTGTCTAGTCATGCCTGCCACATGACCACAGAAATGTCTGCAGAAGCAGGCAGCGCTGGCTCTTTGGCTATGAAACACAGATGAGCACTGAACCCTACAGTCAGATACAACTGGCTTTTGAGTGAGGGTGACCTTTACCTTTATCTAAATAGGGACCACTTCAGTGGGAAGGTAAACAGTGTTCTGTACACTCCGGTGTTTAGGCATGCCTGCCACATGTTCACAGAAATGTATGCAGATGCAGACAGTGCTGGCTCTTTGGTTGTAAACAAAGATGAGCACTGAACCCTAGAGTTGGATATGATTGGCTTTTGAGCAAGGGCAGCCTTTACATTTACCCTGGACAAGATAGCATTATATACAGAGGCGTAGCTACCGCCGTATCAGCCGTATCAATTATATGGGGCCCCCGGGCTACGGGGGCCCCCAACGGCAAAAAAAAAAATTTAAAATAAAAAAGAGCAAAAATTTACTGCGCGTGCGCAGAAACTCAATCTGATGCATTGCGCATGCGTCAGATTGAGTTTCTGCGCATGTGCACTTTATTGGAGCCATTTTTGGCTCCAATTTTTTTAAAAAAGCTGGAGTCGGAGAGTTGGAGTCGGAGCCGCAGCTTTTAAGCGCGGCTCCGATGGCAGCCGTCAGAAGGCCGAGGTGCAGCGCGCGGAGCCGTAGCTGGGCTGGCGAAGGCAAGGGGCGGCTCGGCTGTGGAAGGCAAGGCGAGCGGGCGCAGCGAGGCAGCCCCGACTCCGAGCCCGAGGCCCTCCCCCCGGTCGCCGCGGGGGCTCCCTGCCTGGCTGCGCCAGCCCGG
This sequence comes from Furcifer pardalis, assembly GCA_030440675.1. Lineage (NCBI taxonomy): Eukaryota > Metazoa > Chordata > Lepidosauria > Squamata > Chamaeleonidae > Furcifer > Furcifer pardalis. The sequence goes on from CP126893.1 coordinate 156,891,925, forward strand.
GCGGCGCTCTCCACCTCGACGCTGGGGTGGGAGTCCACCAGCTGCAGGACCAGCTCGCGCGCCCCGTCCCCCGCAGGCGGCAGGTGACAGGTCAGCTCCAGGCGCGCTCCAGGTGGCTGCGCCAGCGTCGAGGTGGAGAGTGCCGCCCGGGCTGGCGCAGCCAGGCAGGGAGCCCCCGCGGCGACCGGGGGGAGGGCCTCGGGCTCGGAGTCGGGGCTGCCTCGCTGCGCCCGCTCGCCTTCCACATCCGCCCCTTGCCTTCGCCGTGCGCGGCGAGGGAGCGATCGTTCGCGATGGCGGCAGCAGCAGCGGTGACAGCAGAGGCGGCGGCGGTGACAGCAGAGGCGGAGGAAGAAGAGGCGCCAGGATTAAGGTAAGTGAGGTTTTTGTGTTTCGGGGTTTTGAGGTGTGTGGGTTTTTTTTTTTTTTTTTTGCATTTGAATTCTATTTTATTTATTTTATTTTTATTTATTTTATTTTTATTTTGGCCCCGCCCATGACGTCATGACATTGGCTCCCCCCACGACGTCATGATGTCATGACGTTAGCTCCGCCCCGCATATAAAGGGCCCCCAAACAATTTTTATACGGGGCCCCGCCAAGGTAAGCTACGCTTCTGATTATATAATAGAGTTGGAAGGGACCACAGTATATACACTTAAGATGAAATATTTATATCCCTCTGTTACTCTTTTCTCAGAATTTCCATAGGCACATGAGCGCATGCACGCACACACACACACATGCATGCTGTCTCCCTACGCTCCTATTTCTAGCCTCTCAGAGGTAGCAAAGCTATCTGTTCTTTTCCTTCCATTCATCCTCATTGTTAATGAAGAAAAGAGAAAACCACTTAACGCATACAAGGATGATGGAGAAACCTGATACTGTATTTTTGAGTGAACGTTGGCAAAGGTGAATTATTCACTCAGGCAAAAATTCTGAGCCACGGAGCTTACTTGCTTCTCTGCACATATTCACTATACCCTGTCCTGTATTTCTTATCCATTCAATTCATACACATGTTGGGTAAACAGGCCTGATGCCATGAGGCCTCATGCTTAGGTCTGATGAACACATCTGTGCTGAACTAGGAAGTGAATGTGGACGCTTTCACGCATGCACGATCACATCCACGCCAAACCAGGAAGTGAATGTGGACGCTTTCACTAATCTACAAGCACGTCCACACACCAAACCAGGAAATGAATGGCAATGCTTTTGCGCATGCATGAGCATGTCCACACTGAACCAGGAAGTGAATGTGGATGCATTCTCAACTGTGCAAACACATCTGCATCCTCTTCCAAGAGTGGTGAGGGCATTGCAGGCCTGATGGAATGGCATTGGAGGCTGTATCCAGCCCACAGGTCATAGTTTGGGCACTCCTGGCATAAACCTTCATGCCAACATCTCAACAAGAACATGTTTCATGCAAACATGTCGGCTGCATAGTCATATGCTAACATAATTCCCTGTGCAAAGCCCAAATCACTACTATACAGTAGTACAATGTTTCTGTGTACAGGTCACACACCATATTCACGAGTTCAGTATCCATGGTTTCAGTTACCCTGGACTCTTGTTGTTCAGTCACACAGTCGATTCAGACCCTTTAAGACCCCATAGACCACCGCACGCCAGGTACCCCTGTCCTCCACCATCTAGCCGTCTAGCCGTCTCATTCTCTGCCGCCTCCTTCTTTTTTTGCCCTCGACCTTTCTCAGCATCAAGGCCTTCTCAAGTGAATCCTCTCTTCTCATTTGATGTCCAAAGTACTTGAACTTCATCTTCAATATTTGACCTTCCAAGGAGCAGTCAGGGTTTATTTCTTTTAAGATCAACCTATTTGTTCTCTTTGCTGTCCAGGGGACTCTCAAAACTCTCCTCCAGCACCACATTTCAAAGGCATCTATTCTTCTGTGCTCAGCCTTCCTATAGCTCTCACAACTATACATCACTACTGGAAATACCATTGTTTTGACTATGCAGACTTTTGTTTGCAAGGTGATGTCTCTACTTTTAACTGTGTTGCCCAAATTTCTCATAGCTTGCTTCCCAAGAATTAGTCACCTATTTCTTTCATGGCGGCAATCTCCATCTGCAGTGATCTTGGATCCTAAGAATGTAAATCCTGAAATACATGTGGTGCATTACAAGACATGACCACTAGAGGCCACTGCCTGCAATGTAAAAATATAGGCGTTACTATTTAAAGTTTCAAGTACAGTACTGTATACTGTACTGTACTTGGTAGGTCGCAGAAAGTATCCATGTGGACAGAAGGGAGACCAGTAAATAATAATAATAATAATAATAATAATAATAATAATAATAATAATAATAATAATAATAATAATAATAATAATAATAATAATAATAATAATAATAATAATAATAATAATAATAATAATAATAATAATAATAATAATGCATTCAGGATCAGTGCTTTGTTGATCTCTCTTCTCACTGCCACGTTTGTGCATGTTGTCATAAGAAGTCTTCCTATAATCCTGAGAGATGTAGGTACAAAACCAATATGTCATTATGTCATTTATCCAATTTAAGACCAAACACTGGGAGAAGTCTAAAGTGGAATGGCACCTGGTATTTTATATGGCATATTATATAGTTGTCCTTTTAAAAGTCTTACAAATTTACATTCACAATGTAAGTTCATACAACATGTCAGGAAACAACATATTTCCTCATGTTTCCCAAGGCTTGAGGCAATAGATTATTCAGCTAGGCCTCATAGAAATCCTTTGTCCCTCTCTGTCTCATGGACTCATGTCACGAGACAGCCTGTTTTTCAGCCAGTGTTCCTGTGTTATCTCTCTAGCTAGCATGTTTTGACTTCACTGATTGTGCACGTGTGTAAACAAATATTGTTTTGAGAAAGTCCTCTCTCTGTTCCCTGATTGGCCAAGGTTAACCCACCTGACTGCAGATTCTCCATTTTTCAGAGAAGTTAGTTAGTTCATTTCTGGATTTCAATGGCTTAAGACCCTGGCTATGGTGTGGGATTATTCTTTTCTTTCAAAATGGTTACCTAATGTACCTGTGGACTGTTTGCTGGACTGTTTGCTGCTACTGACCTATGCTTTATGAACCTGATCAATAAACCTTCGTTTGCTTCCACAACATCTCTTCATTGGACTAAGGGGTAAGAGAAGCAATGCGTTCACACACAAGCCTTTGAATACGCTACCTGTTTAAACCTCCTTGTGGAAGAGAAGCAGCTAAGGGCTGTAAAGCTGCATTGCTGGCCAGCTCGCCCTCTGGGGGCTTTGGTACAGGAGGGCCAAGGCAGAGGGGGCCGGCTGGTTTCGTGACACAACATATGTTCTAGTCTTCTAGAAGTGATAATATATCAGAGAGTAGACAAAACAAACTGCAAAAATAGACAAAAAATATTGTGGCACCTTAAAATCTAACTGCTGTATTTAAATGTGAACTTTCATGGACCACATTATCAGACATAAGAGTGAGGCCTCATGGCATTTATTTATACACACCACGTACACAGGCACACAATGATTGGCCAGCCTAACAGAAAAGTAACATTGTAGGTTTTTGCTACTGACAATAATGGAAAAGCCCCAGTTTTTATTCAGACCTGCTGCATAGCCTAGCCCTATTACAAATGACTGCAAGAGAAGTGTGTTGCTCCCTCTGACACCAGTGGCAGTGAGTGCTGTATTCAGCTAGCATTGACAATCATCTCCTTTAATAGCAATGATCAGAAAGAACCAGGATAATGTAAAAAGGTAAACGTGTTGGATTTGGAAGAGAAAGAGGCCAGTTTAAATCCCTGATATAGTCACAAACCTTACTTGGTATCCTTGAGTCAATCAGTGCTTCACTGCATCGCACAATCAATGCATCGCACGATCAATGCATCGCACAACGTTAAAAACCGGATAACGAAGAGACTTGTGGAACCAAGTCTCATCATTATCCGAGGTATTACTGTACCTAGAAAATATCCTGCCTTACCTTTCTTTGCTCTAAATATTTTTTTTGCACAGGCATACACATACAAAAGTAAGCCTCTCTCCAGTATAATAATAATAATTTTGTGTCAGAGATTACTCTGGGTTGAAAGGATTTTTTAAGGGGATGCCCGAATGAGGCTCCTTTCCTGTCCCCAAGTGCAGCTCTTGGGTATCAATACCCAACCTTCCAGTTTCCAGCTCAGCGCCTTAACCACTAAGGCACAGGAGCAGCTTGCCTCTCTCCTGTGTAGTTTCTGATTCCTAAACCTCTACCCTTATTACCTCTGGCTATATTTAACTGTCATCCTCCTTTGGGAATGAGATTCGCCACAAAACATGAAAGCATTTTTATTAATCAAACTACACAACATTCACTGATCACATTAACTAGGAAATTCTGAGAAGTCACTCTGTTGCCAGAGGCATGCTGGCAATGTCACATGGGTACATGGGCACATACAGTGCCTGCCCGCACTCCTCCTACTCCTCCTTCTCTTCTTTGGGCTCTCAGTCTCTAAAAGGTTCGCCATCACTAATCTATAGGGTCCTTTCCAGCTCTACATCTCTAAGATGCTGATGATTTTAAAAGTACACTAGTACCCCGGATAACGTTATGACATGGTTCCACAAGTCATGACGTTATCCGGTTTTTCTCATTGTCTGGGGTATACACCGAACAACGCTAAAAAAAGCCCTGACATCAGAGACAAACCACACATGTGAGATGGCGCCTCTCTCCGGGATCTCCCTGGGCTCTTAGCAAGCCCGTGGAGATCCCGCAAGGATTTAGCAATGGGAGGCAAGAAAACTGTACAGTACAGATCGATATGGAGTCAAACAGAGACATAACTAGCATCAAAGTGGGGTGAGGGGATGAGGTGAGGAAGAGACCTGAACAACTTATGATGGAAGAGGAGAAATTAATTACAGCTCACGTTGGTTCTAATACTGTATGACCAAGCAAATGTCTGACCGCGAAGCGAGTTAAAAATGAACCCGATGCTACGTGGGAATGAAGGGAAAGGGGGAGGGGAGGACAGAAAAATTGCAATGCTGGTCTGAGATCCTTTAGCTACAATCCTTTTAAACAGAAGAGGGGGGTTGGCAGAATAGAAGGTGTCCTCTTTCATCGCCTTAACCCTATTACTTTCTCTAACTAGTTGTATAAATTGCTGGCCTGACCTGTATTAAATCCCATTTCTGAAATCACAATGGAGGTGCGAGGAGAGGGGAAGAGAAAAATGTTGCGTGGCTGCTGTTGGATATTCAAAAGTCCAGCGGCGGGAAAATCGCCGCATCCCATTGGTCAGTGGGCTGGGTCAAGCAGGGTACATAAGTCCCTGCCTCCCCAGCCGTTGTTGTTGTTGTTATGTTGTTCTCACAATAAACAGACGTGCTGTCCGGTTCAACTACATTGGCTACCGTGTCCTCATTCCCACGCATGGATCTCCGGATCTAGCACTGGCGACGAAGGTGGGATTCTGAGGATCGAGCCAGAACCGCAAGGACACATCGAGCCAGCTGAATCGGCACAACGCCATGGCTACATACATTCCCCCGCCACCCTTCCAGCCGAAGGACGAGAAGTGGGAGAGCTACCTGGACCGTTTCGAATTCTCTCTCCTGGCCGCTGAGCTGGGAGAAATTTCGGAAGAGAGGAAGAAGGCGTTCTTCCTCACACACTGCGGCTCGAAGATCTACGAAGTGGCCCAAGCCCTGGTGGCTCCGATGCCCATTATGGAGGTTTCGTGGCAGACCTTACAATCCACCCTCAAGGACCACTTCTCGCCGGCTCCCTCGAAATTTGTCTTTCGGATCCACTTCCGAGATCGCTACCAGAGGGTCGGGGAGCCCATAAGTGAATTCGTAGCCGCCCTGCGAGCAGCAGCCATTCTGGCTGCATTTGGGGCGAACCTCGAGGATGCCCTGATCGAACAAATCATCCGCGGAGTCCTGGACACCAAACTCAGAAGGCGTCTCTTAGCCCAAAGAGAATTGACTCTGGCCACTGTGTTAGATGAGGCGAGAGTCTATGAGGTCTCTTCATCGGCCGCATCCTCTCTCCACCGGGCCCCGTCGGCGCCGCGTCCAGCCACCATCCACCACGAGGATACCGTCCCCGAAGGAGAGGACGATGAGGAAGTGGAGGTATGCGCGACCGACGGGGCAAGCCACGGCAGGAGCGGCCACCGTTGTGCCAGCTGCGGTGGGCCCCACCAAAGGGCGCACTGTCGTTTTAAAGATGTCATTTGCCGCCACTGTGACAAACGGGGGCATATTGCAAGGGCCTGCCGCGCGAGACAAACAGGAAACCAAGCGGACCGGCAAATTCAAAATCTTCCACCAGGCAAGATGACCGCCCCTCACCGGACGAATCACAGGCGCCAAGCAAACAATGGCGCCAGATTCGAAGACACCGAAGCACACACCATCACCATTAGCCATGCTGATACAGAGAAGGGGGAAAAGTTCTATGCGACTGTCCGGATCGACGGAAGGGAATGCAGAATGGAGGTCGACTCGGGGGCCGCCGTGTCTCTCATACCCTGGAGGTGGATGAAGCAAGCATTCCCCTCCCTCAGAGAGTCCGAGTTGAAACCCCAAAGACTCCGAGTGAAGGATTGCCAAGGCAGATTCATCCCCATCACGGGCCAGAAATGGGTCCATGTCAAGTACGGGGGAAAAGAGGAGACCCTGCCGATCACCATTGTTCACGGGAATGTTCCGACCCTCTTAGGAACGAACTGGTTCCCGGCCCTGGGACTGACCATCGCGGGTATCCACAGCGCCACTATCGAACAGCCCGGTGAGACCTTGCTGCAGGACGACCTGATGGCGGAATTCCAGGACATTTTCGGAGAGGAACTGGGCAGGTGTGTGGGGTCACCTATCTCTTTCTCACTGAATCCGAGTGTTGCCCCGATACGCCTTAAGGCTCGGAGGGTTCCCCTGGCCCTCAAGCCCAAGGTGGAAAAAGAACTGGATAAGTTGGTAGCCCAGGGAATTCTCGTCCCGGTCGACCATGCCAGGTGGGAGACCCCCATAGTAACCCCCATTAAGCCGGACGGGTCGGTGCGGATTTGTGTGGACTACAAATGCACCATTAACAAAGCCCTGCAGCCAAGCGCCTATCCGGTTCCCGTCATCGATCACTTGCTGCACTCGTTAGGCCCCGGAAAGATTTTTGCCAAATTAGACCTGGCGCAAGCATACCAGCAGCTACCGGTGGACGATGCCACGGCCGAGGCACAGACCATAGTGACCCACCGGGGAGCGTTCAAGTGGACCCGTTTACAATTTGGGGTCAGCATCGCACCGGGACTGTTCCAAAGCACCATGGAGAGACTCCTCCACGGCCTCCCGGGGGTGGTACCCTATTTTGATGACGTCCTGATCATCGCGGAGACCCGGAGCAACTCAAGGATAGGGTCGCGGCTGTCCTTGCGAAATTCAGGGCCACTGGGCTAAGGGTGAAACGGGACAAGTGTTTACTGGGGGTACCCTCTGTAGAGGTTTTAGGTTTCCGCATAGACTGCAATGGCATACACCCAACTGAGGGCAAGGTAAAGGCAATACGGAACGCCCCGGCACCAAAGAACAAGCAAGAGTTACAAGCTTTCCTGGGGCTTTTGAACTTCTACGCGGCATTCCTCAAGGGCAAAGCCACTGCTGCTGGGCCGCTACATAGACTTTTAGCGGCCAAAACGGGTTGGAGGTGGGGTCCCGAACAAGAGTCAGCGTTTAAGACTGTAAAAAACCTCCTATCTCAGGACAGCTTCCTGATCCAGTATAACGCCACCCTGCCGCTTGTCCTCGCCTGCAACGCATCTCCCTATGGCGTTGGCGCGGTCCTCGCCCACCGGCTGCCCAACGGGCTTGAGGCACCCATCGCCTACTACTCCAGGACAATGTCGCCGACGGAGCGGAACTACGGGCAGATCGACAAGGAGGTGTTGGCGGCTGTGGCAGGGGTAAGGAAATTCCACGATTACCTCTATGGACGGGATTTTGAGCTCATCACAGACCACAAACCCCTGTTAGGACTCTTGGCGGGAGACCGCCCTACGCCTTCTGCGCTATCCCCCCGCATGCAACGTTAGGCCCTGTTTTTGGTGGGCTACTCCTATACACTGACTTATCGCCCCGGAAAACATATGAGCAACGCGGATGCCCTAAGCAGATGTCTCCTTCCTGAACAGGACGGCGCGGAGCGGGGGGAGGCGTCGGTCCTTTTGTTGGACGTTCTGGACTCTACCCCCATCACCTCGGCTGAGGTTGCCAGGGCCACGGCGAAAGACAACGAACTCTGGACTGTCTCCAGCTGGGTTCAGCGAGGGTGGCCGGTTAAGGGGGAAGGGGAGTTCAAGACATTTTTCGATAAGCGGGATGACTTGTGTTGTGTGGGGAGATGCCTGTTGTGGGGAGATCGGGTGGTAATCCCAAAAAGTTTACGCATGGCAGTCCTGGAAACACTACATACCAGCCATCCGGGGGTAGTCAAGATGAAAGGCTTGGCCAGGAGCTACGTGTGGTGGCCCCGGATTGATAGGGATATAGAGGAGTGGGTAAGCAAGTGTGCACCTTGCCAATTGTCCCGACCAAATCCCCCGGCGGCACCAGTCAGGGAGTGGGAGCAACCCTCGGGTCCGTGGCAGAGACTCCACATCGACCTAGCAGGCCCCTTCCACGGGCAAATATTCCTCATTGTCGTGGATGCCTACTCAAAGTGGCTGGAGGTTAGGATCTTGAAAAGCACCACCGCCAAGGCAAACATCGTGGAGCTCAGGCAGCTGTTCGCCACGCACGGCATTCCGGACACCCTGGTCTCGGACAATGGCCCACAGTTCACGGCCACAGAGTTCGAACAGTACCTGGCTTCCCTAGGAACCAGGCATGCCCTCACCTCCCCTTTCAGGGCACAGGGAAACGGACAAGCCGAGAGGTTCGTGCGCAGCACGAAGGAAGCCTTGGGGAGGCTGGGCCCTGGGGACTGGCAGGAAAGAATAGACACATTCCTCCTAGCACAACATAATTTCCCCTGTGCTGCTACGGGAAAGGCCCCCTCGGAACTCCTGATGGGCAGGAGGCTCCGCTGCCAACTGGACCGCCTACACCCCCGATACTCTCCAGACAAATTCCGGGAGGGACACACGCGAGGCCGCACTTTCCCCATAGACACCCCTGTCTACGCCAGAAATTTCGCAGCTGGCCCGCCATGGGAAGAGGGCAACATAAGCGACATGCTAGGCCCCTACACCTACAGGGTCCACCTCACTGATGGTCGAATATGGAAACACCATATCGACCAGCTCAGGAGGCGGACAAGGCATGACACGCAGGACGACTTCATGCCCACCAGGCAATTCACCCCCGAACCAGAGACATCAGCCTTAGTTGAACCGGTCACCGACCCGGTTCAGCCCTACAACGCCCCCTCTAGCTCAGACCCGATGCCGGTGGACTCACCTGGGGAAGCAGGTCCACCCCCGATCACCGCTGAAGCCACCGCGGCCAATCCGGAGCAGGTTCCAGCTAGGGCAGAGCAGAGCGGGAGCGACAGATCCACTCCGCTCGATGCCCCAGCGCCGACGGAACTGCGCAGGTCCAGTAGGGTGCACACACGCCCCAGTCACCTAGCGGATTATGTATGTAAATAATGGTGTAGTGCATTCTGGGGGGAAGGGGTGTTGGATATTCAAAAGTCCAGCGGCGGGAAAATCGCCGCATCCCATTGGTCAGTGGGCTGGGTCAAGCAGGGTACATAAGTCCCTGCCTCCCCAGCCGTTGTTGTTGTTGTTATGTTGTTCTCACAATAAACAGACGTGCTGTCCGGTTCAACTACATTGGCTACCGCGTCCTCATTCCCACGCATGGATCTCCGGATCTAGCAGCTGCTCTTGTTATTCACAACAGCAACGAGAATCAAAGATGGGAGGTTTTGGATTTTTAGCTTTTAAAAAACGCTTCTCCCCCTGTCAGGAAAAAGAAAAGAGGAGGGGGAGCCCACAGGATGAGGGAAAATCTCTCTCTCTCTCTCTCTCGCTTTTTTCTCGCCTCTCTCTCTCTCACACACACTTTTTTCTCGCTTCTCTCTCTCTCACGCTGTTTTTAATGGGGAAGTCATTTGTTTTGCTAGCAAGACAGGCCTCCTGCCTGCCTCTCTTTCTCTTCCTCCCACCGCTGCCTGCGGTGACTTCCCCATTGAAAAAAGCAGCTTGAACGTGACCTTGCACGGACTTTCATCCTCCGCCGATCCCCTCCAGGTAGAAGGCTGAGAGAGAATGAGAGAGAGAGAGAGAGAAGATTTCCCCCATCCTGCAGGCTCCCCCTCCTCTTTTCTTTTTCCTGACAGGGGGAGATGCGTTTTTTAAAAGCTAAAAATCCAAAACCTCCCATCTTCGATTCTCGTTTATGTTGTGAATAACAAGAGCAGCCACACAACATTTTTCTCTTCCCCCCTCCTCACACCCCCATTGCGATTTCAGGGGTGTGCGCGTCGGTGGGGGTTAGCGCAGGATACGGGGTCTCCCCTGTATCCTGCTCTAACCCCCACCGATGCGTGCCACTCGTCCGATGTTTCGAAAGGGTACGGATCCCCGTACCCTTTCCAAACATCATGGGGGCGGGCGCTGGGGGTGGTTGGATTGGGTAGATGTTCTACCCAATCCAACTCCCCCCCCCCCCACGCATACGCTTGTACCAGATAACAAGATTTTTCCGAAAATCTTGTAACGTTATGCGGTTTTAACGCTATACGATACTCGCATTATCTGGGGTATTACTGTATAACAAATGTAACAGTTTCCAAAGTCTATTTACCAACCTTGTAAGGCTACATTAGTCTTGAGTACATAGTCTTGTCACAAGATAAATGCATGGGAATTAATTGTTTCTCATTGTCAGTAACCTTTTCCTCAGAAATATAAGATTCACAGCAACAGTTAGCTCAATAGCAACAAATAAAATAGCAAGCAAAATATTCTAGAAATTTATCCCCACCTTCTCAGAAGGCCAGCAACGGACTAAACTCAGAAACCTGGGGAAATAAACTGGGATTCAATGTTTCTGGGAGGAATGATGGACTCATAGACCTGGAGAGTTGAATTGTTGGATGGTTGTCCAAATTTAGCTCATGGCAGCTAAATACATAAATGTAGAGCTTTTAAAAATTACATATTGAACTGGTCTCCATGGTCCTCTGGCCACCATTAATTGCCTGGTGTTAATTGCTATCAATTAAGTGGATGCAGCTCTGCAAACTGATGCCATCTGTTTGCAAAATAACATTATGTTCTCCCCATAACAACATTTACCCCTGAAACTGATGAAGTGAAAGGGTGTCTTTCTGATAAGAAAAAGGTCAAAGCAGTAACTCTGCATTTTGTTTTGTTACCCACAATTCCGTAAGGTCTAGAAGTTTCATTTAAAAAGACAATGGTCAGATGATGGTTCAAGTGGATTCTGGGTGGGACATTTAAAATCTAAACTACCACATATACTTGAGTATGAGCCAACTTGAATATAAGCCAAAGGTGGGAAAGGCAGCAGCTGCTAGTGAGGTTCAATAATCAAAATTCCTGAAAATATGGTAAAATTAATTAAATTGTTGTGGTATATCAATCCAGTGCGGTCTTGGGACCCTTGTGGTCATTGAACCGAGTATAAACCAGGTCCCCTTTTGGGGGCTCATTTTCAGGGCTAAAACCTTGGCTTATACTCAGGTATATACAGGACTTTCAGTCCACACATGTTCCTGACTACAGGTGTTACACCATTTTCTGAAAGCATCAGAGAGCTGCTGGAAAGTTTGATTCCGTGTTGTGCCTCCTCAAAAGATGATGATGATGATGATGATGATGATGATGATGATGATGATGATGATGATGATGATGATGATGATGATGATGATCAGTATTAGTATTAGTATTAGTATTAGTATTCGATTTATTTGCTGCCCCACTCACCTATGGCGACTCTGGGCGGCTAACAACAAAACAATACAAAACAGTTACAACATCAAGTAGCATCAAATAGCAGAGTATCAAATAACAAGAACAATTCAAGGAATCCCCAGTCAAAGTCACAAATGAGCGGGTGTCACAATGAACAACATATCACAGTTACAGATATAATGTATCAAAATATCAAAAGACAAGCAATTACAAAATCTATATCAATACATCTTACAAAGCATTGCAGAAATACATAAACAGAACATCAGAACATCACCGCCATCCAGCCTCGCCATCCCATAGCAAAGTCCTGCCGTGCGCAGCTGCAGTGGTCTTCTGAGCCCTGATCATGGGCCGGGTCCATGACGCCAGAGCAGGTGGAAGTCTCTGCATCCGGCCTACCCCACCCCCCACCCCCCCAGTCTGCAGGTGGGACCTGGGGCAGGCAAAGAGTCCTGCCGCTGCTGCAGCTTTTAAGCGCTGGTCCTGGGGTAGGTCCATGATGTCGGAGCAGGTAGAATCTTGGAGTCAACAACCTATGGCCCGCGAGCAGAATCTGGCCCATGGTGCCAAATCATTAGGTCCCTCCCCTCACTACAACCGTCACTGATGCCCCCACCATTGCTGCCACCAGAAGCAGAAGTAGACATGGATGTGTTCACAGTAGCCGCGGATGCATTTACAGCCATTATAAATGCATTTACAGTAGCCATGCACACATTTATGGCAATGTTTACATTGTTGTGTTTTCCAAATCTGCTGCATATTGAATGCAATACAGTACTTTGATTCTATCATCTTTTAGGGTTTTGAAAACGATTGGCTTCCTTCATATTTCCACTCTGCTAGCAAAGGTTTAAGGTTTAAGAAGGGTTTAGACATGTGAAGCTAGATTGTTTAGTTCCCTGAATCTCTTCTCAGATTATAACGTAGTATTATTAAATTGTGATAAATGCTAAATACAACTGCCTGTCAGATATTATCACTGCCAGCAATTTTTTTTAGTATTCAAACACATACTCTATATCGAAACAATAACAATAACAATAATAACATAGAAAGCAAAACAAAAATGTTATATGTAATATATACAACCTGTGGTTTTACTTCACACTAACGTGTCTGACTGCAGTGGTTCAAGTGGTTAAGATGCTGAACTTGAAGTCAGCAGGTCAGCAGTTCGAGACCTGAGTAGTGCATGATAGAATGAGCTCCTGTCTCTGTCCCAGCTCCTGCAAACCTAGCAGTTCCAAAGCAAGAAATTGAAAATAGATAAATACCGTAGGTACCATTTTGGTGGGAAGGTAAAAAGTGTCCCATGCACTCTGGTGTCTAGGCATGCCTGCCACATGTCCATGGAAATATCTGCAAATGCAGGTAGCACTTGCTCTTTGGCTATAAGCAGAGATAAGCACTGTATCCTAGAGTTGGACATGCCCGGCTTTTGAGCAAGGGTGACCTATACCTTTATTGCCAAATATATAATGCTGGGAAAGGAAGAAGGCGTCAGAAAAGAAAGACAACCAAACAGTGCAATCCTAGGTTGCCAGGCCACCTTCTGCCAACCTAGCAGTTCAAAAACAAGACATTGCAAGTAAATAAATAGATGGGAATATAATAGTGGGAAGTAATGGTGGGAAAGTAATAGTGTTCCATGCACACCAGCATCTAGTCATTCCTGCCACAATGACAATGGAAATATTTGAAAATGCACACAGTACTGCTCTTTGACTGTAAACAGAGATGATCACCACCCCCTAGAGTTGGACACGACTAGCTTTTGAGCAAGGGAGACCTTTACCTTAATTATACTGCAGTTCAGCCCTGTGCAATACTATATTATGCTACAGCTCATGGATTTATTTCTTCATCAGATCAGTCTGCATGACACATTTTAGATCTATCTGGTATAGGCATGTCTGAATCATAGACACAGCAAAAGTTCTCATTTAATCATCTATGACTCTGTATTTGGTGTATATAAGCTCATGCCTTGCTATTTCTGAAGAAGTGGACTTGATTCACAAAAGCTCACAATAAAAATATAGCAGTTAGTCTATGCAGTGTTTTTGTTTTTCCTTCCTAATATGCCTGAAACACAGACTAACATTGTTACCATTCGAAACAAAAGCTTGGTTTACTTTTTCCATCTGCAGAATTCCACACTCTCCAAGCACACCATGTCATTTCTTTAGACCTCCCATCCCTCACTTCAGTGCTCTATCAGAAGTCTACAGTTGTAGGCCTCATTCTTTCCATACCCACAACTTTTTCCAGCATGAAGACCATAGCACATAAGTCCTCTCCGGTGATAACTTTGGTTTGTCCATCTTATCAGTCATCACAGTTGTAACCGCTGTGGCCTGTTCCTTTTCATGCTGCCCAGAGGAAGCATGTAACCAAATTTTTCCACTGTGGGCTAAGAAAGTCAAGTGCATCTTTTGCACCCAAAGAATTTACCACTAAATATTTTTTCCACTGCAGAATTTAATTCTCTGCTAATGGCTTTGTCTTCTGACTTGTTTTGTGGGTTGAAATAAACACCAATTGTGAAGCAAGTTATTTTGCTACAAAATTCAGCCCATCCAAAAATTCAGTTCAGTTATGTTAACTTATCCATAAGAACAGATTTCTAGAATCTGTTATCCATGTGGTTCACAAATGAGGTACAGTAATACCTCGGATAACGTTTACCTCGGATAACACTAAAATCGCATAACATTAAGTAATCTGGGGAGGAGAATTGGATCGAATAACGTTAAGGTCCTATGGGATGGATCGGATAACAACCGCTAAAGCCTGTGCGGTTACAATGTATCTCTATGGAGCTTTAACGTTATCCGATCCATCCCATAGGATTTTAACATGGATCGGATAACACTAAAAATCGGATAACACCAAGACTTGTGGAACCAAGTCTTAGCGTTATCCGAGGTATTACTGTATATTTGTAGATTTACTATTTTTCCTCACTCCCTCAGAACTCAACAGGTTCCCATGTTGGGTGCCAACATCTTGCAGCATCTGGAAAGAGAAAGAGAGGGCAACCACAGGGGCCTATTTCTTTTTCACTCAGTGTCAGCTTTTAAAATTGTACTTTGCAATCTCTCTCTTCAAGGTGAAGTTCAGAGTGTAGAAGGACTATTTTCTCCTGCTCCAGTCTGCTCACACTGAGGTTGTAAACAAAGTTACTTCTGACTGAGAGATAGTACTAGAGACCCCTTCAACATGCATGCCATGACGACGTAGCTTCAGGTGCCAACCCCGAGATTAGCTAGGAAGGTTGTGACTAGGAGGAGGGCCTTCTCAGTGGCAGCACCAATGCTGTGGAACTCCCTCTCAGTGAAGCTGCGCCTGGTACCATCTCTCCACATGTTTAAAAAGCAATTGAAAACATTTCTTTTAAAGAGGCCGTTGGGAATATTTTACCAACAGCCGATTGTTAGGCTTTTTAGTCTGTCTCTTTGTATCACAAATAGGCTTTCTTTTTAGGGTGTCTTGGGTTTTGATGTCTTTATATGAAAATTGTAATACTGTATTTGTGTCTGTTTGTATCTGTTGAGTTTTATGCTGTTAGCCGCCCTGAGTAGGGAAGTTTCTGCTAGAGGGTGGGATATAAGTTTAATAAATAAAATATAAATAAATGCCATGGCCAGGTTACCAGAAGCAGCTCATGACTTCTCCTCCTCTATGGCGACCATGGGTTTGTACCAAGTGGCATTTGGCCCCACTCATGCAGCAGGTCATACTCTGGACCTTGTTTTCTGTACTGGTTAGGATGATCTGGATGTGGAGGAGCTTTCTATGGTTCCTTCACCATAGACAGGTTGCAGGTGACTTCTGGAATGAGGAAATTGCCAGGCCATAGACATGACATGATAGCTCCCAAGGGTCCTCTCCTACTGAGTAGAGCCAAACTACTTACTAGGGAACTAGGAATGATAAAACAAGTGAGATGGAGACGAAAATGACAAAGACAGAACCTGGAGCAAATCTGAGTGAACAGAAAGAAAATCTGCTGCCATGGCCTCTGCAAACAAACAGGCAGACAGATAAATAATAAGTAAGCAAACAAAAGGTAACATATGATGTATATGATGATGTAATCAAGAAAGCCTATCATTACTTATTGTTTTGCCCATAATTTATTTAGTTTGGTTTATTTTTTTTGGTTTATCTTATATTTTTATGGTAAAAATCTTTTAATTTCTTGTACACTGCCCAGAGTGGGAGAATATTCCAAATGGGTAAGATATAAATGTTAACAAACAAACAAACAAAAATGTACATCATGTAAATAAATATGAAGTTTGCTGGATCTCCTGGCAACCTGGCAATTCTTAAGCAAGAAATTGCAAGTAGATAAATAGGTACCACTTCAGTGGGATTGTTCCTCCCAATTGAGAACAGAGGATAATATTGGCTACAACCCACAGCCTTCCTGGCTGCCAAAACAGGGTGGGAATAGGAAGAGCCCACATGAAGAGAAATGGAGAGAAAAAACACAAATGTAGGCATATGTATCTGGCATCTGTCCTGACCACATACTGTACTGTAATTTTTTTTATAACTTCCATTAGACATACTGTACATAGGTTTAATACAGTGATTTATTTACAAACAATAATCAAAACACACACAAAAAATCCAATCATTTAAGTTTTGGTTTAATCTTCCCAATATGGGAGGCACAAAATAATACAAGACTGACTCTGAGCATATCCCGAGTGTCATTCTTTTTCCAGTAATCCCGACTTCTTCTGCACTAGTTTTTGAGATTGCACAAGAGGTGGGAGTGATTCTCTTCTAATGCCACTTGAAGCTAAGCCTAAGGTCCTGAGTCTGAGAAAGGATTCACAGCACCACTCTCATTCCGCAACAGCTGTTCTGCTGTTGGAATTGTGGTGGTGGTGGTAGTGTAATAAATATTGTCTCGGCATAATAACCTTTATGGGAAACTGAACTACATTAAAGTGAAAATTGGTGGAAGAAATGTCAATAATCTACCTAATATATGCAGATGATGCCACAGAACTGGCAGAAAGAAGCAGTGACTTGAAATGACTGGTGATGAAAGTGAATAAAGAAGTGCAAAAGAAAGACCACAGTTGTACCATAAGAAGACAAAATTATGATTGCAAAAAACTGTGCTGTCAAGTGGGACCAATTTCTAGTAATCCTAAAAGGGCTTTCAAGATAAGTGAAGTATTTAATTAATGGTTTTACCAGTTCCACACACCCCAGTGAGCTTCTATGGCTAGTCAGGAATTTGAACCCAGATATCCTGAATCGTATTGCATCAATCTCTCCACTACACCACACTGAATATTTTAAAAAATCCATACATAATTTTAATGTTGACTATGAAGAAATTATAGTCATTAAAGATTTCATATCAACACATTGGGCAACAAGTGCTCTTCAGCAACTTTGGGTGATTTGTAACAGCTTTGACATCACTCTAAGAGACAATAATTTTAAATTTGATGATCTGTTACACAGTTGAGTCCAACCCTTCACAGCCCCATGGACCACATCATGCCAGGCTTCTCTGTCATCTGTCATCTTTTGAAGTTCACCCAGATCCACACCCACTGTGTCAATGATACTGTCTAACCATTTCATCATATGTTGCCCTCTTTTCTTTTTGCCTTTGAACTTTCCTAGCATCAGGGTCTTCTCCAGTGATTCCTCTCTTCTCATTTGGTGACCAAAGTATTTGAGCTTCAGCTTCTGTCCTTCCAAGGAACAGTCAGGGTTGAGTTCCTTTAGGATTGGCTGATTTGGTCTATTCTGCAATAGGCATTTGATGAGCTGTGTCCATAGTCCTTAGTAGTTGTGTAGGGGCTGCGGTGGCTCAGTGGTTAAGAAGCTCACCTTGTTAGCTGGAAGGTTGGCAAGTTGGCAGTTCAAGACCTGGGTACTGCATGACGGATTGAGTGCCCATCTCTGTCCCAGCTCTTGGGGACATGAAATGACTGAGCCACATGTGGGTGTTCTCTGAGCAGAGTTTCTTCTCCAAAAATCCTTTCAACCGAGAATAATATCTGACATTAAATTATTTTTAGTGGTTGTGTACACCTTCCTTACCAATTCCTTATGGTTTACTGTATCATATGCAGCTGTGAGATCAATCTACCTCCTTTCATATTATTCCTCTATATCATTGATGGAAAACCTTTTAGAGACCGAGTGCCCAAACTGCAACCCAAAATCCACTTATTTATCACAAAGTGCCAACATAGCAATAGGGGAGGAAGAAAACGCTCCCATTTGGGCTACTGGGCAGAGGGGTGGGGCAAACTCTGTGCTGGGGAGAGGGAGGACTCACTTCTATTGGGCTACGGGAGAAGGGCAGGTGAACTCTGTGCTGGGGGAGGGAGGAAGTGTTTTCATTGGGTTGCTGGGCAGAGGGGAAGGGTGAATTCTTTGCTGGGGTGACTGCATGGGTGTCCACAGAAAGGGCTCCGAGTGCCACCTCTGGCATGCATGCCATATATTTGCCATCACTGCTCTATATGCTGGGTTAAATTAAGCATTTGATCAGAGAATTACTTTCTTGGTCTGAAGTCTGTTTTTTAATGATCATTCCATCAAGAACTCTTTTGGTCCTCTCTTCTCACTTACAGTTTTCTAATTTCTTTCTAGTTGTTCAGGAGATGTAAGTGACTAATTTGTTCCACTTTACCCCACAGTGAATGGACATTTCAAAGGGAAGAGGTTTACCACAAAAATTATTTTCTAATAAGTTTTAGTTCTGTGTTAGAGTGTTATTTTTAATGAATTAAAGGAACCTTATTAAATAAATTGGCAAAACACAAAGACCAGTCTTCCCAAAATTTCAATAATTTGTGTTAAAATGTTAACGTGTTTACACATTTATGCATTGCACTATCCATGGCATTCACAAATGAAGTCTGTTTACTAGTCACCTTCTTTTGCTCACTTTTGCAAAATAATTCAGTTAAGTTTTGCTGTTTGTATTTAGCCTGCTCTAAAATGCAGTCAACAGTTTTATTCCTCTCTGTGTGCAAGTACTAATGTTGTAATTGCATCCCTCTTTGTGAATTTATATTTAAACAATATGTGATTTTTATCCACTAGGGATATGCACCATCTCAGATATGTACAAAAGTAAATAGTGTGAGAGTTATCTGTGTGATTTTGAGGTGACCATAGGGTGAAGCAAAGAGCAGGGATGCAGCACTCCCACAGACCCTTTAAATAAGTTCCACCCACAATTTATGGGGGTTAAAGACTTTTAAAAGGCACTCAGCAATTTGAACTGAGGAAACAGGAAACTCAAAATAGCACATGCCAGAAGCAGTAGATTGAGCAAGTGGCATGAAAGGAGAAGGCAAGTGTCAGCTGACCCTTAGATAAAGCCTAACTAGTCTTGGATATTGTGACCATTTTGGTGCTACCAAGGGCTCAGCATATGCTATATAGAAAGGGTTTTTTAATACCCATTCTTCTGCCTATTTCATGTTCCTTCTGCAACTTTGTCACCTAAATTGGTCTGCTTTCTGGAACAGTCTTTTTTTTTTGCTTAATTTGCTAAACATTTAGAATTGAGTGGGTAAAGATAATTCACCCAGCAAGCGTCGTGTATCCGGTGATATTGTTCCAATGTCCTAATAAATGTGTTAAGGCAGTTTGAAAGTGTAATTGCCCCCTCTAGGAGCACCAATTAAATTATTGGGTCTATTTGGAGTCTTGGGCATGCCCAAAATGGGAGCTAGAAATTATGTATGCAAGGGGGAAATCCATATATGGGTGTCCAGGAACAACGTTGGGCAGCTATGCTTTATCGCACACTGATGCTAGCTGGCTTCCCTTAGTCAGTATTATTTACTGTTCCCAGCATGGCAGGGGGAGTAGTCTATGCTGATCTCAAAGTCTCTTCCGAGCCACACAACTCAGCTCTGCTCCATCCACCTCAGCAGTGCAGTAAGTGTGTGTTACTATCACCCGTTTGTTTAAAAAAGTAACTACCCTGTAAGTTAAAGCCTAAAGGCATTAAACCTCTTTCGGTTTGAGTAGTTGTGTCTCTATGAAATTTCATGTTATGATTCTTTGCTGATTTTTTAAAAAATGGTTAATAAATTTAATTGTATCAGTGCTAGTATATAGGAAATTATTCCCAGAGAAAATATATACACAGAATTGAGTTGCACTCTGACCATGTCATGTTTGTGAGGGACAGAAGGAAGGTTGAATTAAATGTGTATTGACAAGTGAATTAGAGAAAAAGAGGTAACTGGTCAAAAAAATTGTTTGTATTGTGTGTTTAATATGTGGATTTTATGCATACTTCAACGCCCTGTATTTAAAAAAAATCTTTGCTCAATTTCTCCTGAAAATCCTGTAATTGTATGTCCAGTAATTAACCATTTATTCATCAGCTATTTTACTGGAGAACAGTTTGCATTCATTCTAGTTTGTATGACTGCAAAACACAATGCCAGAAATAAAAAAATTAAATAAGCAAACAATGAAGTTGTTTTAATAGATCAATAGATTTATGCATTCAGTTTCCCCAGTATATTATTATTATTATTATTATTATTATTATTATTATTATTATTATTATTATTATTATTATTATTATTATTATTATTATTATTATTATTATTAAATTTATATGCCGCCCTACTCGGTGAAAACCGACTCAGGGCGGCTCACAACATACAATCAAATACAATGTAACAATTCAATAGAACAACACAATGTCAAATTATAGTGAAATATACATCAATAATTCAAACAATAGAATATCATAAAATACAATACAGTAAGATAAAACCCCAATATACGTCATAAAGTTACAAAAATATTACAAAAAACATAGGAACATTACACAATCTTACAAAGAAAAAAAATGTTACAAAAAGGCATCCCCACCCTACTCACCCCGGATCCTACCCATTAAGGTGGTGGCCACCAACCGACTACTCCCCTTCCTTCTGTCCAAGGGAAAGGAGAAAGGCAATGTGTCCATCTGACATGTAGGTGCTGCCACAAAACCCCAGCCTAGAAAAAGTTTAGCAAACATAACAGTCAGACTGGCCAAAGGAGGGTGGGGCTGGAATCAGCTGGGGAATGGTGTTTTCTTCCTCCCAGAACTGCAGCCGGCTTTTTCACTCCTGGCTTTGGAGGGTGGCTATAGAGTGGCTGGAGCAATATTAGTTTGTTTTTTAATGATTTCTTTAAATTTATGCAAAAGATGGGCTTAACCAGATAAATCTGCTGGAGAAAAAGCTGTCTGTCCAAAACATGGGAAGAGATGCAGAAATGCATGCCAACTTCACAGCAGAGAAAGCTACATCAGTTCCTGTTTGAAAAGTCAATTTTTTATCCAACTGCTGCAGAAAACAGCAAACATTGGGTGCATAGTTGTGCTCTCCCATCAGCTTCATTCAGTGGTAGAATACTCCTCATCCAGCACAGTCACAGTACATCCTCATGGGACTTTTCATCAGAAAAGAGCCCTGAGTATGGGATTCTTTGGGTCATATTCAGAATGTTTACATGACTTCTCATATGATTTCTAATTGCTAAGTTATTTTGATCCTCTCTTCAGCAAAATATACAAATAGAGTAAATGTTACTTTGATTGTCACCATATGTCAGGATTTGCAGCCAGAGTCCTGCAGCCAGAGTCCTGCAGGACTGGACCTCTTACCCTGCTGCAGCTGCTAAGCCCCACCCCTTATATCCCCACCCACTATATCCTTCAGTGTATAGTGGAGAAAACTTTGAGGACTGTTTGGTACCCAATTATTTCACATGAGAGGGATTGGAGTGGGTAACTATAAAAAACAGAACCAAAAAGATCAGCTTCCCAAACTTCTTCCATTTGTAATGTTTCTTGACCTGAAGGGATTACACTTACAGCCTTCAGAAAGGTCTTTCTGCTCACATTTCAGTGTCATAAATTAGCTGTTACTCTTTACAGCTCTTCCCCACTATTCCCGTTGGCACCAGATTGCCCTGTGGGTAGGGTACATTGGGAACGTCGTTCTCATGGCAGCTGTAATCTCTTTGGGTGAGTATTTATGTATAGTGGTTTTTCATAAGTACATGTGCTTTTAGTAATATCCCATAGCAGGGGTACCTAATGATGTACTTCTTCGAAAATTACCTTCTCTCTTTGTAACACTTTATGTTGAAATTAAAAAATCTTTTTAATTTTTTAATCCTTTTAACTTTTTAATTTTTTAAACCTTTTAATGTAACTAATGTGTTTTAATTTTGTTTTTAGTCTTGTAAGCTGCCCTGAGTCTTTTGATGAGGGTGGGATATAAATGTGATTAGTAAATAAAATAAATAAATGAAATGATAATAACAGCTTACTGTTAATCTATCTTTGAAATCCCTTTTAAGATAGCCTTGTGTTTTCGAGTTGTCTATTACTTGTGTGGCTTCTCGTGCTTTCTGTTACTGTTTCATAACTTACATGAAATTTTTAAATAATACCTTCTCGTATCATGGAAGCTGTCTTTACATGCAGGTTTACTTTCAAGCAGTCAATAATACGTCCAGTGGGAATAATGGTCATTGTTAGAAATTACTATCTGCAGTTCAAAAGCAATACCTAAAAGTCCTATTAGATGTTTATAGCTGTACCAAAGGAATCACAGATATTGACATAGCTAACTGTAGTAGATGGGAAAGATGCTGTGTGTGTGATTAGGTGCATGGTCACATCTATAATTGACAGCAACCTGCTCCTTATCAGTTAACATGACAATGTCAACAATTCCTTTTGTAAACACACAAACAGTACAATTTTGACTACTTTTCTTCTAAAACTTAAGGAATCTACATGGACCCTAACTACTTGTACACACAGGTCTGTTTATATCAGGGGTTCTCAGCCTATGGCCCATGGGCCAGACCCAGCCTGCAGCACCATTTCATGTGGCCTGCGCTACCACTGCCACCCAAACTGGATATGTTTATGATAGCCGTAAATGTGCCCGCAGCTATTGTAAATGCATTTTGATGCATTTTATGGCAGCGTTTATGGAAGAGAACCACCAGTCTGGATCACTTAGCTGTATGAGGAGGTGTGGTCCAGCCTGGAGCTTGAAAAGGTTGAGAACCCCTGGTTTATATGATGGTCCTCTTGGTAGAAGCAGTTCTCATATTCTTTTTGCAGTCCCTTTGGTCCTCTCAAAACCTGCTCCAGCAGGTTAGGAGCTCTTCTCAAACTCTATGGAGGTATGATTGATTACCCTTGAAGATAGCACAGAATGTAATATGTTGGGGTGGGCACAGGGGGAGGGGCGGCAAGGTCCTCATCCTGCCCTGGCTTCTTCTTCCCTTGGCAGTTGGAATAGGCACAGGGGGAGGGGCATCAAGGTCTTCATCCTGCCCTGGCTTCTTTTTCCCCTGACAGTTGGTATAGGAATGCTGCAGCCAGGTTGTTATTGGTGACTCAAACATTCAACCACATTTGGCCTGCTTGTGTTGCCTAAAAATCACTATCCCTTTTTAATGTGGAGATGCGTTTTAAAATTAAAAAGTTCATCTGCTGGCGGAGCTCCCCAAGAACCACAGAGGTTTAATTTCAGACAAAAACAAGACCATTTTATTGACAAAAATAACATCTAAGCAACAGAGGCACCCCACTGTTGGACAAATAACCATGTCTAACCCTAGAAAAAAAATCTAATGACCTTCCCTGATCAATTTGGTGGGAAAAGCTAGCCATCGAAGCTGCTGAGTTTTTTATTACATTCCCTTCAACTAATCTCATCACCTATGGTAATTAAGTTTATACAATGAGACAAAAGTCCAACAGAGGGGTTTCTTATTAAACACAAATAAACAATCTTTAGTCACATTGCGTTAGTTAGCACTTTGAATTCAAGTTACAATGACAAGCTTGTATTATTATTATTATTATTATTATTATTATTATTATTATTATTATTATTATTATTATTATTATTATTATTATTATTATTATTATTATTATTATTATTATTATTATTATTATTATTATTATTTCAAATTTATATTGCTGCCCACTCGCCGTGGCGACTCAGGGCGGCTTACAGACATTACATTATATTACAATACAATATGTTGGGGTGGGCACAGGGGGAGGGGCGGCAAGGTCCTCAACCTGCCCTGGCTTCATCTTCCCCTGGCAGTTGGTATAGGCACAAGGGGAGGGGCAGCAAGGTCCTCATCCTGCCCTGGCTTCTTCTTCCCCTGGCAGTTGATATAGGCACAGGGGGAGGGGCAGCAAGGTCCTCATCCTGCCCTGACTTCTTCTTCCCCTGGCAGTTGGTATAGGCACATAATGATTGGTTGGTATGCAAATAATGACGTAGGAAGAGATTTACAAAGTCCAGAAAGTGGTAAAGGGAGAAGGAGGGGGGAAATACATGTCTTTATGCTGCATTGATCTCGTCCAGGTGAGCCTTTCCAGGTGCCCATTGTCTATTTGTTTGTTTGTTGTCTGGCAAACATCACAGTTTACATATGGTAAATAGAGATTCCAGGGAGGAAATAGCTGATGGGGGAAATTCAGAGAATAGTCCTCTGACTATTATTTTCTTTGAGTAGGGTGTGACCTTCAAAGGATTATGCTTAATTGGTTTCTAGGTGAGAGGTCACAATATCCTACTTGAAAATACAAACAGAACGTGTTAAGAATAAAATATTATAGAGCAAGAGAAATACAAAAAAAAGGGACCCTTTTATTAACATTTATACAAAGGGCAATTTAAGAACCCCCATTCATGATCAGGTCATGTCAATAGCTGACTGCTGAAGATTTTTGTAAATTTATTAAACATCAACCCTTGCAGTCATCCCACGAGCTAACAACCACCTGCTAGTACAGTGTGCTTGTGAACGTGGAAGACTAAACTTGAAGTGGATGGCAAATTAAAATGATGAGAGAAGCATATTTTATTGAAAATAAAAGTATATATAATACTAAACATATTAATTTCAAAATTAGGGTTACATTTGTACTTTTTACCTGAAGGCTTCTGGGCCTGATTCAAGGTATTGGTATTAATATACAATGCCCTTCATAGTTTGACACCTCATTGTCAGTCCCGGAGCAAAGTAACTCTGTCTGGCACCTGTTCAAAAGATGCCAGGCCTTGTTGTGACATCTTGTGTATGTTGGAGAGAACAAACATTAGTCCTAAAACCAGTGGTGGGCTCAAAAAATTTTTACTACCACACTGTGGGCATGGTATGGTGGGGATGGTCAGGGGGAAAGCCCTGCATTGCATCTGAATTAGGACTACTTTATTTCAAAACTTGGATGGGCGGGGCCAGCCAAAATTTCTGCTACCAGTTCTGGCAAACTAGTGCGAACCTGCTGATGCCCACCACTGCCTAAAACTGCATGTGACCTTCTGCCTAATTTCAAAAGTCTTCTGACAGTGATCAGATTAGACCTCTGAGAAGAAAAATCTAGCTGCTCACTGAAAAATCTGTTGAATAGGGAGAAAACAACAGAAAAAATATGTATGAAGTCATATGGAGAAGGGAGGACGAGAGAAGAATGTACAGTAGTGTGGTTTTGTCACTACTGACACTGGCATATCTACTACTGGCTTCACTTCCACCCATGCAGCCCTTACCAGCACTCCACTTACCATGGTGTAGTGTCTCAAGTGGCTAAGATGCTGACTGGAAGGTGGGAGGTCAGCAGTTTGATTCCAGAGTACTGCAGGATGGAATGAGCTCCCATCTTTGTCCCAGCTCCTGCCAACCTAGCAGTTCGAAAGCAAGAAATTGCAAGTAGATAAATAGGGACCACTCTGGTGGGAAGGTAAATAGTGTTCCATGCACTAGTCATGCCTGCCACATGGCCATGGAAATCTCTGCAGAAGTAGACAGTGCTGGCTCTTTGACTTTCAAACAGAGATGAGCACTGAATCCTAGAGTTGGACACAACTGGCTGTCGAGCAAGGGAAACCTTTACCTTTACCTTTACCTTTACCTTTACCTTTACCTATAAAAGCACACCATGGCACTACTGTGTTGCACCACCGTATGAAAAAACACACACATCTCTGCTCTGGTTGGTGAGGTCAGAATGGCATGTGTGCCATTCTCCAGCTCAATTACAATATATGTTTCTTTTAATGTCAGAAATAACATGTTGTTTCCTCTTCAATTCAGTTTCTGAGAAAATGGTTAACAAAGCATCTTCCTGAAAAGGCGAGGTCTACTGATATATTTTAACCTCATTCTTTATGATGGTGTGAAAAGATAGCTGAGATGGATGAGTCATAAAAGACAGAGCAACAGAAAAGCAAAAGTGGACACCATCAACAACTGACCTGGTCACAAATAAAATTTAGATAGATACATTTTTAGAAAGGAAAAAAAGTTCAAAACCGACCACCATGTCAATTGCCATGACTGCTTTCTAGTACTTTGCCCTTTGACTTAGAATAGCTGAGACGTTATGCTTCTGCAGGGCAGTCACCGTTCCAAACAGCTCAAGGAGTATAAAAAAATTGTTAATGCCACTATATTAAAGAGGTGGCATGGAAGGGAACTGGCAAATCTAATCAGAAACTAAATGATATTTCCATTTGGGGCCACACATTATGAGAAAACCAGGAAAAATAGCCTCCCTTGCTCCATAATATGGATTCTCCTAATTCCTCCTTCACATATAAACACACACACACACACACACAAAGAAACAGAACTGTCCCTGTAACTACAGCTTTGCCCCAGAACACCAAAATTTAGAAAGCACAGGCATCTAAATGAATCTACTGTTGAGCGCTCTTCTTCTTCTTCAGGTGCTGTATCCATTCCGGATATTGGATATCATCATGGTGATAGTCTTCCTGTTCTTAACTCCTCGGGACAATTCTTCTGAGGACATTCCACACCAGTTTCTTAGGTTCTTCAGCCATGAAGTCCATCTTCATCCAGGGCCTCTCTTCCCAGGGATCTTTCCTTGCAGAGCGAGGTGGAGGATTCTGTACTTCATATTGTTTCTTATGATTTGTTGTTGTTCAGTCGCACAGTCAATTCTGACCCTTTGTGACCCCATGGACCACCACCCTCCAGGCACTCCTTTCTTCCACCATCCTCCTCAACCCGCCCAACTCTGTGCCCATTGCATCTACAATACCATCTAGCCATCTCATTTTTGGCTGCCCCTTTCTTCTTTTGCCCTCCACCTTTCCCAGCATCAAAGCTTCCTCAAGTGAATCCTCTCTTCTCATTTGATGTCCAAAGTACTTTAGTGTCATCTTTACTATTTGATGTTCTAAGGAGCAGTCAGGGTTGATTTCTTCTAAGATCGACCAATTTGTTCTCCTCACTGTCCAGGGTACTCTCAAAACTTTCCTCCAACTCCACATTTCAAAGGCGTCTATTCTTATGAGATCTTAGAAGAAATCAACCAAGTTATTAGAGCTTTCTTTGCTTAATGTTCTTAAATAATTCTTTTTCTTTATCCATCCAGCACAATACTTCTACATTAGTTACATGGTCAACCCATGATATCCTTAGCTGGCATCTTTCAAAGGCTTTTGCATAATCTATAAAACATGCACACACATCACATATCTGAATTTTTTGGAATAGTATCCGTGTTAGTCTGTGGTTCAGGCATATCAGAAAACAAAACAAAATAAACAAAACAAAACAAAATAAAATAAAATAAAAAACACTGTAGCACTTTAAAGACTAATTGCTATATTTTTATTGTTAACTTGTCTCTACATCTTTGTATGAGGACCTGCATCATAAACAGTGCCTCTCTGGTTCTCAAAGAATTCCGGAAGCCAAATTGCATCTCACCTGTGGTTTCTTTGCACTTTTTATAAATTCTGCTATGGCTTACTTTCAAAGAACAGGAAGGATCCCTGCATCATAAATGGTGTTAAAAACTTCCATCAATTTTTTTGATGTTAATTTGAGACAGAAGTTTCAAAATTTCTACTGGGATGTCATCTGGCCCTCTTGCTTGCCTATCTTTGGATCTTTGCAAAGCTCTTACAACCACACTCTCCAGTATTGTTGACCCAGTACTGTATAACCATTTATGACAGACTGTTCACTTCTTTCATCACTACTCAGCTCTCCTATGTATTCTTTCCATACATTGATCTTATCCCTTATTTCCCCTGCAAGATTCCCATCATTGTCCTTTAACAATGCATGTGTCTTCTGTTGTTGTCTGCCAGTAACTTCCCTGATCTTTTTAAGTACAGTAATACCCCGGTTAATGTGTGCACCACACAGCGTTAAAACCGGATAACGTTGGGGAATTTGAGGAAAACATTTGCACCGCACGTTAAGATAATGTCGTGTGATGCAAAAGTTTTCCTCAAATTCCCCAATGTTGATCTGTGCCCCAAAGCCCGCAGGGCTGGAGGCTAGGCCTGCGCCTGTGGGCTTTGGGGAAGATATCTCTGGAGGACCCCTTATTTGGGGGGGGGAGCCTCCGTAGACCCAAGCATCGGATCACCGGTTTCCTCTGGGTGAGAGTGCACATGCACACACTCTCACACCAAGGAAACTGGTGCTCTTATGCTCAGAGTGCCGGTTTCTTCTGGGTGAGCGTATGTGCATGCATGCCTTCACCTCAAAGAAACCGGCACTCAGACGCTCAGAGCACCAGTTTTCTTGGGGAGAGACTGGGAGTGTACACCCTCACCAGTGATGGGATGTAATAGGTTCTCACCAGTTCTCCAGAACCAGTAGTAACTTTTCCCAGTGTCCCGGAGATCTGGTAGCAGCTTTTGGGGGGAACCACCTTTGGGGCTTACCTTTTCACTGGTTCCCCCACTGCACATGCGCGCCAAGCACTTGGTGTGTATGCATGCCTACAGTGTTTGGCGTGTATGCACGGCCTCCTTGCTGTCCTCCCAAGCAGGGAGGAGGAAGAGAACCTGCTAGCCTGAAGCTCCCTATAGCCTGCTCCCCATGGTAAGTGACTCACCTTTGGATGTGGTGCGTCTGTGTGTATTTTAATATGTATTTAATACCTTTACCTATATTGACGTACTACCACAGTTCCTAAAATGGCCTGGCTTGGGGTTTTTAAGCAAAGTCTTGGGAGTTACCTCATCAATAAGCTACACCTGTGCTGTTCCAATTGCTGTTCCAATTGGAGAACCCTTAAGGAGGTACAGCTGTTTTACATTTATATTAAGGCATATTATTCTAGAGAACTGGTACGATAACCATATCCATCTTGCAACATGGTGCTGCCCTAGCACTTATACTAACAGGTAAGTGACGGGTTTGTGTTTGGGGTGGGTGGGTGGGTGGGTATTTGGGTGGGTGTATTTTAATGTAATTTTTATTTAATATCATTTAATTTATTTATGGGTTTGTGTTGTGGGTGGGTGGGTGGGTTGAGGGGTGTGTTTGCGTGCTTATTTCTATTTTATTTTATTCTTATTTTTATTTGGCCCAGCCCATGACATCATGATGTTAGCTCCGCCCACACTGTGATGACAGTGATTTCTCCCAGCTCCGCGGCTATGAGGGAAAACTCGAACCGGTCCAAGTAGCTTCCCCATTTCTCGTCCTTCGGCTGGAAGGGGGCCGGCGGAGTGTAAGCAGCCATGGCGTGGTGCCGTTTTCAGATGGCTCAGGGAGTCTCGTTGGTTCTGGTCCGTTCCTCAATATCCCACCTTCGTCGCCAGTGTTAGATCCGGAGATCCGGGTGCGGGAGTGAGGACACGGACGCCATTATAGGTGAACCAGGAACACAATAGTTTATTGTGAACACCTTGAGACAACAACAACAAACGGCTGGGTAAGCAGGGGATTAAATACCCTGCTTGACCCAGCCCACTGACCAATAGGCAGCGGCGGTTTTCCCGCCGCTGGACATTCAAATATCTAACAACTAAGACTTGTGGAACCAAGTCTTAGCATTATCCAAGGTATTACTGTATGTTGAAAAACTCATGTGTATTTTGGTATTTCTCTATCTCAGTGCATCTGTCAGCTTTGCAGCTCTTATTTTGTGCATAATCATCCTCTGTAGATCTTAATATTTTCCTTTGTCCTGGTTCTTATAGATCTGTTACATAAAATTTTGAAATTCACCCTTTAGTTTAAGACATATTCATTTATTTGAAAATAAAGCTATTTGAACCCTTTGGTTTCCCTTGAGATGGCCCCTGAAGTGGTCATCACACATTCATGTTCCCCAGAACACAGACCTTGATGGCATCAATTAACACCCATGTTCTAGGTCATACTTTAATCTAACACCAATAGAATTTTCCTTTTCATCAATAAGATTTCCTTTGTCAGGGATTCCCCTAGCAATATGTGTGTCTCAATAGCAGAGTAGCACTTTAAGCTGTTACACAGCGAAAGCTTTTAGGTGCAATGACACTCACACATATGTCTTCAGTGAAAGGTGTGCTTTACTTAACAGTGAGGGGAAGACAGACATACACAGGTTTATATACAACAGTCTCATTCTCCAAGCCCCACAGTTGGTACACAGCTAGGATTCCTGTTGGCTCCAATCCCAAAAGCATGCACAGAACCCTGATAATCTTCAGCAGTTCTTTCTTCTCAGTTGAAGAAACTCTCATCAACTGCACGACCTTCTTCAGCAGTCTCTCTCTGTAGTCTCTCCTTCAGTATCTTAGTCCTTCTCAGTAGCTTAACCCTCCTCAGTGTAAAAGACCCTCCTTCAGTATAATAGCCTCCTCAGTGGACCCTTCCCAGAGGGCCGTGGTTATACCCTGGTGTTGCTGAGCAGATTCTCTAATCAGCCACAGCTGGGCTGTTAATGGGGCACGGAGACGAGGCATGCACAGCCAGGCAATCAGTCTGTGGCTCTATTATGAACACCTATGTTTAGAACACTTGCAGGGCCTTAAAGCTGTACTATTCCACTGGGTAGCAGTCTTTGTACAATACCCCACAAAAGAAAAATGTCTTAACATCTATACCCCCACCCTCTTCATGGACCATGGTAAACCTAAGCTTCACACAATACACTCAAATGGAGCCTGGAAATTAGTGTAATTTGACCAGGTGGTGATCTGGAGTTCCTCACCTTTGAGATAATCCTAAAATGTTAATCTCATATTTCCTGCTAGCCAATGCAAATGTTTGAAGTTTAAGACTTTTGGTCCACTGAAGTTTGATTCCTTTAAGATAGGAATATATAGGGAACCTCTATATAAACTTCTGTTTGTATTTGACAATGATATTAATGCTGGGTTTTGTGTCTCCTCATTCCAAGGGACAATCAGATGGAAAAATTATAACTAACAGAATAGTTTTGATATTAAATCAATACAGAATACAATACTTTCTCCCTGCACTGCTAAGGAGAACATCTGATAATCTTGCCTAAGGAGCTGAGTACTTCCTCTCCTGATGTTTGCTGATATTTTTTTTTGATTAACATTTGATTAACATACATCAAGAAAGGAATGCAGAGACCTGTGAAATTCCAAAAGTTGTTGTTTCTTTTGTGATTGTAAAACTGTAACATTTACTCCTTAATCTGTGTACTTATTTTAATTGAATAGTCATGACCTTCCTTTCTTTGTTTTACTTAAACTGTAAGAGTTAGTATGGGGTCCCTGAAATATAAAAATTGAATTATGAAGTCAGTAGATTTTACCTATTTTCCTGGCTTTACCATCTGCCTAGAGATAGGTCAAAACCACAGGCTCTTCGCCTGTTTAAATCTGTATTAATTATTGTTGCTTTTTTATTTTAATTTGATTTTCAAGTAAACTTCTCTAATATGTATCAAACAATTGGTCTATGGCTCATTTTTAAAGCTTCCGCCTGTGAAATGGTTCTTTAATATTGAAAATAAAATTATTTCAGACTTTTTGGCCTGGATGCCTGCAGCTCTTAGGGTCGTGTAGTCTGAAATTCAGGTAACAGATCCATCTTATTTCCATTAAATGGGCTATTTTATATGTCATCTATTCCTTATTCTTATGGTTTGACTTTTGTCTGCAATGGTGTTTCTGCCTAACTTTCTGGATTATTTCTTTTATTAACCCCCATTTCTCTTCTACACATATTTCCCTTTGATGTTTTCTCATTTTATCTAACTCCTCTCTCATTGTCTCTTTTGCCACTGTTCTACATTCTTTTTCCTTAAGTACATTAACATCAAAATAATTTTTCATTGTTTTAGTTACGAATTTACACAATTTTAGGCAAGAACGACATATTAACAGGATATGGTATGATGAAATATCTGCTCCAGGATAGGTTTTTATTGACAAGATGCTGTTATGAAACCTTCTGTTTATAAGAGCAAAGTCCATCTGATGTCTAACAATATTATTTGGGCTATCCGCAAGGGATTTCCAAGTGTACAGTCATCTGGGCGGCATCTTAAACTATGTGTTGGTGATCACTAGATCATCTTCTCTGCAGAACTGTACAAGGTGGTTTCTTTTCTCATTCCTTTTTCCAAGGCCATATAGTCCGACTATATCATTCTCTTTATCCAGGCCAATTTTAGCATTAAAGTCGCCCATAATCACGGTAACTTCATTTCTTTCTGCATACTTCAACACAGTTTTGAGTTGGTCATAAAACTCGATCTCTTCATCCAATTTGTCTGCAGTTGGTGCATAGACTTGTGTGACATTTATGTTGAATGGTTTTACTTTAAGTTTTATCATAATGATCTTATCTGAAAATGACATCCCACTGAGCACTGTGTTCTTTGTTGTTTTGCTCAGGATCACCCCAACTCCATTCCAGTGATGTTTTTCATTGTTTCCTGAGTACTGGACCATGTACTGACACACTGCACTGGCCCACTCCTGTCCACCTTGCCTCACTCCTTCCCATTATATCAATATTCAGTCTCTTCATTTTCTTTGCTACATTATAAATCTTTCCCTTTTCATAAATACTCCTGACGTTTCAAGTACAAACTTTTATGGCTGACTCAGATATTCTTAGCACCCTCTGCCCACTGAAGGGCTGTCTGGGACTGAGGACCGTCTTTATTTGATTCAAGTGGAATTTAATCCACTTGGGGATCATCACAAATCCCTGTTGAGCATTAGGAAAACATTAGGAAAGTAACTAAGTCTGAGATGTGTAGCTATTTATTTTCCTAACACTCAACAGTAAATTCATTTAGAAGCCTGTGCTTTCTAAAAAAAAATCTAAAAACAAGAACTTTCTTCTTCTTTGAGGAGAACATCACATTCCCCTCCTCTCCTTTTTATGGGCCATTCTTGCCCTTAACACATGACAAAATGATTGAGAGAAGGAGTTTTTTTTCTCCATGAGGCAAAATTGGTAGATACAACTCTGCAGTCTTTAAAAAGACTGGCATAAAATATTCCTTTTGCAACAAGGTTTCATTGTTGCTTTTATATTATTTACTGCTGTTTCAAAATGGATCCTAATGCAGTCTTCATGGCTGATCCCCATGATGATTGGCAATATTCGGACACGGATACGGCAGAACAAGAAGTAGAAACATAAATAGATATAGAAGGATATGTAAGGATTCTCTTTTGTAACTGTTCCTCTCTGTTCTGTTAACATCATTTTTCATTTTTCATGCCTTGGTATCCATATTGTGAACCTTCATTGTCCAATATATTTAGATACTTGTTAATTATTCATCTGTTTTGAAAAGCTCTGCACTCATGGAAAGGAAACTCTGACTTGGATGACTTAGATGTTGGCGTAACAAAAAGCAATATCTCTTTAGAAGATTTCAAGTCCCGTCTACTCAGGGAACTCTGCAATCAAAGCAAGTCATCAGGTAAAATTAATATATTATAATTCTATTCTGGTGTCTCTTTGTATTTCTATGCCTTTCCTTTTTTCCTTTAGTATAATCAAAATTAAACAGCAGGTTTGTCTGAACAAGCTCTTCGTGTCAAGAGGTTAAAAACCCTCATGGAAGGTTAGGTAAATCAGCCTAGGAGAAAGGCCACTGCATTATATTCTCAGGACAGTCTTCATGGCTGATTGCCATGATGCTCACCAATATTCAGATTTGGATATGGCAGAAGATGTCTCTTTGTAACTAGTTTTTTTGTTGTTGTTCAGTTGCAGTCGAATCCGACCCTTTGTGACCCCATGGACCATTGCCCACCAGGCACCTCTGCCCTCCACCATCACCCTCAACCTGCCCAGTTCTGTGCCCATTGTGTCTACAATACCATCTAGCCATCTCATTTTTGGCCACTCCCTTTTTCTTTTGCCCTCCACCTTTCCAAGCATCAAGGCTTTATCAAGTGAATCCTCTCTTCTCATTTCATGTCCAAAGTACTTTAGCCTCATCTTTACTATTTGACCTTCTAAGGAGCAGTTAGGGTTGATTTCTTCTAAGATCATCATATTTGTTCTTCTAGTTGTCCAGGGTACTTTCAAAACTCTCCTCCAATACCACATTTCAGAGGCGTCTATTCTTCTGCGCTCAGCTTTCCTAATGGTCCAGCACTCACAACCATCCATTACCACCGGGAATACCATTGCCTTGACTATCCAAATTTTTGTTCGCAAAGTGATGTCTCTACTTTTAACTATATTCGCCAGGTTTCTCGTAGCTTGTCTCCCAAGAATCAGTCACCTTTTTATTTCATGGCTGCAATCACCATCTTCAGTGATCTTAGATCCTAGTAACTAGTTACTTGACAACAAAACCACAACAGTTAAATACAAGAGTTTAGGGATTGCCTGTGCCCTTTTACTGGACATCTTAATCCCTCATTTTTAAACCATCTGATAATGTTAGTCATGAAAGTTGCTTTACTCCAGTGGCCAGGAAATCATGATCAAATTAACCACTCTAGACATGATACCAACATTGTTTACATTCCACTCCTGGTATGAAGGGACTCCCACACATTGGAATCTCCATCTTGGATGAGGCTAAATCACAGGATATATATCATTTCATTACATTCAGAAAAGCGCATGTCCTGACTAGCAGGTAGCTTTTAAGGAATTGTCACTTCTGAGAACATGTAACTTTATCATCACATTTCACTCTCTTCCTCCAACAGCAGACATTAAGATTTATTTATTTATTTATTTATTCAGATTTATATCACCGCCCACTTACCGAGGTGACTCAGGGAGGCTTACAGTCAAAAGGCTTACAGTCAATGCCAGGATTTGCCCTCTAAATGGCTGAAGCTAGAATATGAGGATGTTAGTTAGCTCAGACCAAACAATAGAACAAGCAATATATATGATGAATTTGGAGCAAAGTTCCTGTGGCCTGTAAAAAGGCTGAGGGACTGCAGCTTCCATAATCTCTGACCACCCTCAGGGATGGCAGGAACTGCTAGTGGCTGTAGGTTGTTAGTTCCTACATAAAGGTCAAGATCATGAGTTGAGGCATTTCTAAAAGTCTTTTCGAAGAGTCAAAAGTAGTTGGAGAACAAGGGAATGGGATGCCAAACTGGAAAGCAGACATGATGCTTAACCCTTTGTCCTGTACCCAAATTTAGACTCACCCCTCCCAATGCTAAGGCCATGAAAGAGCTTGTACTGTGTTTGTCTTGCCTTCCCACTTTATGCTTAATATTTCTTGGAATGTGCCTCTCTGGCCTAGACTAACTTTCCTCCAACCTAAAGCATGTCCAGATGGACATTTATACTGCTCTAGTTCCATGCATGTACATTTCATAGATACTGGAGCACCCCAACTTTCCCCAAGTGCTTCTTTTTGAATTCCTATTAGGAGGTTCAATTTTTAATGGCAATCCGAAATATGCCATTCCCATTGCCAATGGATGCTGGAAACAGCATAGACAGGAGACTTGTAGCCATCAAATGCTGCTTCCAGGATCATTATTCCATCAGCACCCCTATCTTTGCAGAACTGGATTAGTTAGGGAGGTAAAAAATTAATTTATCTTTATTATTTTTTCTTTTTGATTTAAAAAAACCCTCCTCAAAGCCCTACATTTGATTAGTAATAAAAGGAGGGAATGGAAAAAAGGATTAATTTTTTTAATTAATTAAAACCAAACAAACTAAACCAATGGACTTGTATTGCTGGCTATAAGTCTTATTTAGTTATTCAAAACTCCACTGGTTTATGAATATGGAATATTGTGCCTCTGGGACTACAATTCAAAATGAAAAATTCCAATTGAGGAACTGTTCACATCCTCCATTTCAATTAGAAATAAAAGGGGTGGGGGTGGGGCTGAGAAAAATTCTTGATAACTGAGGAGTGGTTCAGAGTGAGGTACACAATTTTAGTTACTTCTTCTTCTGTGTCTAATTGAAGGCACCTCTTGGTGAGTTCATTCTGCAGTTCCCTTCGCCTGACCTAGTGTGAGAGACATTAGCTGGCACAACAAGCTTGCCATTGCCCAGGTATGATGAATGCACGTTCTTCCTCACTTGCTCTGGGCCCTCTCAGCGTTCAATCCAAGGCGGATTATTCAACAAAAATCCCCTCTAGAACTAACCCCAGCTCACGCAAGAAAAAAACATGTCACCATTCCCCAGCCAATCCAGGCTGTCCAAACACCAATTTACTATGAGAGGTTTTGGTAGCGTTTTCAAGAGGCAACCAAAGAGAGACTTACTGTCTTTTACCCCAATATCCCATCTTCAATGAACACGCGTTGATTGAAGAAAATATTTTTATTTAAATTGGTTGCATGTTTCTGATGAATCAGGTTACAGATCTCAGCATAAAAATTATTTTCTAATTTTAAGTTTTAGAGAAAGGATGTTTCAGACAAGTCTTCCTCTTATAAAAAAAAAAGAATCTGTCTAGCTATTCTAAGTTACCCTATTTAAGATTTCCAGAGATAGGCCTATTTGGAAGGCCATCTCTGTATTGTCGATGTTTCCTAGATGACAACCATTTTCGAACTGCTCTCTGGCCCTCTGCCAGACCTTCGCCAGGTATGAAGTGAACCTGGGTAATCTCAGGCTACTTCCAATCAGATTCCAGAGTTGGGTAAACAACTCTGGTTGCCTTGTTTACAATGGGCGCCTCTCTGTCTGCATCTTTCCCACCCTGGGCCCCAAAGTGTGAAAACAACCAAATGGCTCTTATGCTAGTACCAGAAGTCACAATCCTACTATAGACTAGAAATGTGAAGAACTTGGGGACTCATTTTATCACATGCCCCTCTTAAAGGTAAAGTCAGTTCTGACTTTGCCCTAAGGACCCAAGTGAAGAACATATTCAATACTAAACACACCCTCTTTTGTATACAGGGTCAACCAATAACTATTCTATTTACTTTACTCGTTACATGGCTTAACCTCCTCAGGTATTAGGCGAACACCTGTAACAGAATAAATCAGATACACATTACTCAAGTAATACCTTCCCCTTCCAAAGAATCCTCCTTTTCAGGGTACATTCGGCTTAAAGAGTCAGCTAGGACATTATCAGTCCCGCGGACATGCTCCAGCGAAAAGTCATAATCCTGTAGAAGAAGAGACCAACGCAGAAGACGTTGGTTTGATCCCTTCATCCTATGAAGAAACTTCAAAGCATTATGATCAGTATGCAATTGGAATATTCTTCCCCAAAGAAATGGTCTGAGTTTTGTGATTGCCCAAACTATAGACAAACACTCTTTTTCAATTATGGCATAATTGCGTTCACCGGATAACAACTTTCTACTGAAATAAGAGATTGGATGTAATACCCCTTGGTCATCTTTTTGCATAAGACAAGCTCCTAAATCAAAATTACTGGCATCCGTTTTTAAAATGAATTCTTTGTCGAATTCTGGAGCTCTTAAAATAGGGTAGGAGTTCAGTTTCTCCTTCAACGAGTCAAATGACTTTTGACAGTTTGTGTCCCATTTTACCTTAATTGGTAAAATAGAACCCAACAAGATAGAACCCAACAAGACCTAGGAATGACTTAACCTGTTTCTTCGTAACTGGAATAGGCCAACCTTTGATACTTTGGACCTTTGCATCGATAGGAGACCATTCCTTGTTTCCAACCAGGTGACCTAAATAAAGGACCTTACCTAGGCATCATTGACATTTAGAGGCCTTAACAGTTAATCCAGCCTCTTGAATTCTCTGAAGAACAGTTTCAATATGAGTGAGGTGTGACTGGAAATCATCACTAAATATAGCCACGTCATCAATGTAAGCTTTTGCAAAAGGTAACCCATCTAGTACCTTATCTATCATTCTCTGAAATGTAGACGGTGAGTTCCTTAGGCCAAAAGGAAGTCTGGAAAATGCAAACTGTTTTCCATTTGGCAAGGAAAATGCAGTCTTCTCCTTGGCTTCCTGTGTTAAAGGAATTTGCCAAAATCCTTTAGTAAGATCTAACACAGAAACATATTTAGAACTTGCCAGTTTTTGAACCAAATCATCCATTCTTGGAATATGATATGAGTCTGGAACAGTTACCGCATTAAGTTTTCTGTAATGAACACAAAACCTGATTTCTGGCAGTATTTCACCAAAAGCATTTTTAGTTTTTGCAAGAACAATTGGGGCAGAATAAGGAGAATTGACAGGTTCTATAACACCCATCTCCAGCATTTCTGAACCTCATTATTAATCTGTTTTTCCACCTCCCTCACAACACGATAAGGATTTACCCATATGGGGTCTGGATTTGACACTTCAATGCTATGTGTTTGCACCTTGCATTTGCCAGGCATGGAAGTAAAGAGATTTCTGAACTTGTCTAGAACAGTTTTCACCTCTATATTTTCATGCTCTGGCATCTGGTTACTTATAAAAATATCATCCACTGTTCCGGCCGATTTATATTCATCAGTGAGGCATATTAAATCAGCATTCTCAACATCAACAGGTAAAGCAGTGTTTTTCAACATAGACACAGGTCTGGGAAAGTACAGTTTCAAAGAATTTGCATGATAAACCTTGGTTTTCCCATCCTCCCACTCAATTACATAGTTCACAGCTCCCAGTCTCTGAATAACCTTGGCAGGTCCCATCCATTCGAGCTGCAAATTTGTAGCACCTAAAGGGATGAGAACCATAATCTGATCTCCGACTTTGAATTCTCTATGCCTTGACTTTGCATCATGGTATTTCTTATACTTCTTTTGAGCTGCTTCTAAGTGTTCCTTAGCAAAAGAACGCACTGATTTAAGTCTCTTTTGGAGTTCAAAGACATATGCAGCTGCAGATTTCGAAGGCGTGTCAAGTTGACCTTCTCAACGGGCTTTCAGAAGATCCATGGGGCCTGACATATTCTTCCCAAAGATGATCTCTGAAGGCGTCATATTTTGTAAACTAGAATGTGCACTGTTGTTGTAAGCGTGCCTTAAATAGGCTAGTCCATCAGCCCATCCTTTTCCTTGAGCATTGACAAAGGCTGTTAGCATTTTCTGTAGAGTTCCCTGGGCTCTCTCAACGCATCCATGACTTTCTGAATGATGGGCTATGGAGTAGATTTGTTGAACTCCAGCTAGCTGGCATACCTTCTTCATGAGGGCTGCTGTGAACGCACTTCCTCGATCACTGGTTAGTCTTTTTGGAACTCCGCATCTTCCAATAATTTCCATGAATGCCCTTGCAACTGATGGAGCTGAGCATTTCGTGAGTGCGACAGCTTCGATCCATTTACTGAAAGTATCGATGTATACTAGGATAAACTTTTTCCCTCCTCTACTTGAAGGAAGTGGTCCAAGGATATCAACTTGGCAGAATTCGAAAGGTTCCGAGCTGGATTCCATATACTCCATATTGGCCTTTGTTTTGCTTTTGTTGTGCCCTATTTTTTGGCATAAGTCACATTCCTTTACATAAATTTTAATGTCTCGAGTAATCTGAGGCCAGTAAAATCTTTCTGTTACACGTTCATGTGTTTTCTGCACTCCTTGATGGAGAGAAAATAAATCGTCATGGCTCAACTTGATAGCTTGCCTGAATTCCTGAGGCACCACTAATTGTCTCTTGGCAGATAAACCATTTTCCTGCTGAGTTAATTTGTAGATAAGACCATTTGATGCTTTAATAAAGTGACTTGGATGTGCTAGAGAAACTTCAGCTTCTGAAATCACCTTATCCCTAATTCCCTGTAGAGAAAGGTCTGCACTTTGAGCATGTTGAAATTCCTCTTTATCAACAGTTATTGTCTCATCCAGTTTAAAATTAAGCTGCATTTCCGCCTTTTCCCCACTAGGCGTCGCTGTAGCATTACTATTGGAATTATCTGGTTGCTTCTCAACCTTTGCATTTCTTTTATCAGATTGTCCACAAGGTGGCGCTGCTTTAATTTCAGGTTGACCACAAGGTGGCGTTGCTTTAATTTCAAGTTGTCCACAAGGTGGCGTTGCTTTAATTTCCAGTTGTCCACAAGGTGGCGTTGCTTTAATTTCAGGTTGTCCACAAGGTGGCTTTGCTTTAATTTCAGGTTGTCCACAAGGTGGCGTTGCTTTAATTTCAGGTTGTCCACAAGGTGGCGTTGTAGCATCACTTTTGGAATTAACTGGTGGTTTATCAACTTTTTTTATGTTTTTTTTATTAGTCTTTAAAACAAGGAACACAAACAAAAAATTACAAAAAAAATACCACATACACATATCAAAAAGACATACAACAGATAACTAAATTCACCCTCATCCAACCCTTCACCTCCCATCTTTCCATATTAATGCAACATAAATCCCTACCACCCACCCTAAACCTTTCACCATTCTATCATCTTCTCCCCCCATCCTTCCATTGAAGAACCGCCTCCGAGTGTCGACGAGGGGGGGGGAGACCGGGACTAGGCGAATTCATATCAATATTTGAAAGTATCAAATAAATCAACTTGCTCAAAGCTATACAGCTATACAGTTATTCCTTGTTCTTCCTTCCTTCTGCTTATGGCTGTCTACCCCTATTCTTTTTATTTCTATTCTATATTTTCAACCCTTATTCCCCTTTAGCTTTCTTTAACAAAAATTCTTTACATTTCAATAATATTTTTATAAATATCCTACAACTTGTAAGACACTGGGAACAGCTAACTCTTCCTAACAATTCAGGTGTTACATTGACTTAATATTTCCTTCCATCTGTAATATCCTAAACTTCATTTTCATATTTCCAAACATACCCTTAAGCAAACCCTTTTCTTTTATTTCCCTTTACCTCTGCTACTATTGTATTTTTATTATAATTCATCCCCATCTTCAGCTCCTTCATCTTTTCAATACTTTATATTTCTCTCTCATATTTATTCTAAACTACTCTCTTTTATCATTTTTGTCAGCACCTTATTTAATTCCTACCAACTCCATTGCCCATTTTTTATAGAGATTATCATACTTCCCCATTCTAATCAGTTATCTATCCCATTCTATACTCTATTAATATATATACCTGTATAAGGTTTCCATAACTATGTTACACTGTACTTCTTTTATTCCAGAAAACCAAAATAAAAATCAAAATTCTTTTAATCCACAAGAGAATCATGTCAAATTTTATTTCTTTAAAGTTTATTCACTATTATTGCAGCTATTTCCTATATTTGAGGATTTCTCTTTGATTTCCTTCCATTCTTCCTTTTTCATTAATATTAAATGATTTTAACATATCCATGTAATCAGTTTATTCTCTTATCACTACTGTTTTCCATATCCAAAAGAATCTCAACTGTTAGAATTGTTACCTATTTTAATTCACCACCTTATCTTATAACAATTTAGTATTTAGTTTATTGTCCTTCCTTCACACTCTTTCTCTTTTTGATAATTCCTGATAAATATCCAAATATTCAGCCTCCAACTTTGTCACCTATATACCTTTTTTATTTCCTTAATTATATAAGTAATACATCAACACACTCAATGAGGAAAATCTAGGCTTTGGCCCTACACCCCCTTACCCATAAATATTTTACATCCCATAATTTACCATCTTTATGTTTCTATTTCTTTCTTTCTTTCCCTTTCTCCTTTTTAACATATGATAACAACTCATTAATTCTTTTCCAAAATTAATATTCCTTTAAATTAAGTTTTCTTTACACACATAAATCAAACACTTCATATTGCTTTGGGAATTACGTCCACCGGTTAGCTACTAATAATTTTTTCCCATAACTATATTACTCTATGCTTCTTTTCATTCAGAAAAACAAAAATCAAAATCGGAACGAGAGAAATTGTGTCAATTTTACTTTTTTAAAAAAAATTTATTTGCTAATACTGCAATTATTGCCTATATTTGACAGTTTCTCTTTGATTTCCCTCCATTCCTTTGATCCTTTTTCAATAATATTACATGATTCCAATGTATCCATGTAGTCAGTTTGTTCTCTTATCATCACTACTTTCCCTGTCCAAAAGAATCTCAACTGTTGAAATTGTTGCCAATTATAATTCACTCCCTTGTCTCTTAATAGTTTTGTAATTGGTTTAATTTCCTTCCTCCACAATCTTTCTCTTTTTGATAAATCCTGGTAAATATCCAATTGTTCACCCTCCAACTTTGGCACCTGTGTACCTTTTTTCCTTAAATAAGCCAACAACTTTAATTTGCTTTCCAAACTTACAAATTTTACCAAAACATATCTTTTAAATGTCCCATTTCTTTTCTTTCCCAGTCTGTAAACTGCTGATATATCTTCTTGAGTAAAGTTTCTCCTCATCTTCAGTTCATTCAACCATTTGATGATTCTTTCCTTTAATCTGTCAAATTTAAGTTCTGGAATATTCTTTATCAATAAATTCCTCTTTTTTGCCTCTACTTCCAACTTGTAAAGCCTCTTTTCTTGTCTATCACTTCTTTCATCTCCCTTTTTTCCTTTTCCTTGAATAATTTCAATTGATTCCTCCACAGATATTAACCTTTCCTCTGTTGCAGCAAGTTTTTCATTTGTTCCTGACTTTAAATTTACCAGTCCATCCCTTAAATCCTGTTGTTCTTTCATAAACTCTTTCGTTTGTTGTTTAATATTTTTGACCT
The DNA here is from genome assembly GCA_030440675.1 of Furcifer pardalis. Classification (NCBI taxonomy): domain Eukaryota; kingdom Metazoa; phylum Chordata; class Lepidosauria; order Squamata; family Chamaeleonidae; genus Furcifer; species Furcifer pardalis. Next base: position 156,934,757 of record CP126893.1, read on the forward strand.
CTTCTTCTATAGATTTTGATTTTAGTTCTAATAACGCAAATTTGTCATTTATTGTTTTCATAAAATCTTCCAACAAATTCCTCAGATCTTGTTGTTTTTTCATGATATCACTCATTTCTTGCTTCCTTATCTCGTTCATTTTATCCAATTTTCTCTCTATTTTATCCCAATTGTCCATTTGTTTTCCCATTGCATCCAAGCATTGTTCTTCTTCTTTTAGTTTTATTAATTTCAAATTTTCTGCCTCTGTTTTCTTTTGTTCTGTTTCTTTTTCATCTTCTGATTGTATCAAGTCCTGTTTATCCGTTGTAGCAACTACTATTTCTTCCTTCCCTTTGAGTATATTGTTCGTTTGTTCCATTTGTTTCCTCATTTCCTCCCAGAAGGATATAATTTGTTTATATTCACTAGTGTCTTTAATGTTTATATAACTCATTATTGCTTACCAAATTTTCCACTACTATATGTTAAATTCAAGTTGTCATTCACCACTGTTACCCTTTAATAATCAGTCTCATACCAAGTCATTCTTGGTCATACATTTTGAACTTCCTTCCACTTGTATCTTCAAAAAAGAAAAAAAGAACTTGTCCTTTAAGTAATTCACTCCCAACTTTCTCTCGGACTCTGCACCAAGTAATTAACAGTGTTATCTTTAACCAAGTTGCCGGTCTTTAAATAAACATCATAGTCCACAACTTTTCTTACTCTTTTAATATACTTTATCTCCAACTTCCCCTTCCAGCTGTGTCACCGGTAATCTCTATCAGCTGCAATAATCAGTCTCTCATGACAATTCACACCAAGTCTCTTAATAGTAATCCACCATTTTTTCTTCTCTCCATTTATCAAATCTTAAGTCCAACGCATTCCAAACAAACTAAAGGTATTCAAAATATTCAGAGTTTCAAAGTTTTACTTTCAAAGTAGATTAGAGGTATTCAAAGTTTCAAAACTGTTCTCTCCTCATGCTTGTCTCTTAATACTTTTCTCCATGGCTTCAGGAGTGGGAGATTAACTGTGTTATCTTTCCTTTGGTCTAATCAATCAAACATCCTTCCAGTTGCTGAGCCTTAAACAAACATTGTAATCCAAAAAGTAGAGGCATTGTGAGATTTACAAGGGTATCTTATAAAGAGTTCACCAGCTTAAACATTCCATCCATTTCTTGCCTTTTTACATGTGAGCCTGTCTTATTCATTATCTTCATCTACGGCGTCTTTCAGCTTTTTCACTTCTCATCACCGTCCTGAGTTCTCATTCCCTCTGAAATTTTTCACCATCGTCACTCCCGAAATCTCTCAACTGTCATTTCCTCTGATTTATCGCTGAAAGCCTCCTTTTTTCACCTTTTCCAAAACATTCATCAGGTAGCCTGTTTAAGGTGTGTATTACTCCTTCACCATTTTGTCCCGGTCTCGGTTTATCAACTTTTGCCTGAACTTTTCCAGAAGATCCACAAGGTGGCGTTGTTGTATCACTTTTGGAATTAACTGGTTGATACTCAACCTTTCCCTTCAATTTTGATTTAGTTCTCGTTAAAATAGGAAACAGCAATTTTTCCAGATTTTTGCTCACCAACTAACTTCTCCAGATAAATCAAATTCAAACCAATGATGAACTTAGGGAATTCCTCTTCATTTTCGTGCACAATACTATATATGTCACCAGCAAATTGCCTGTATTGTACCTGTATCCAAGCCACTGCAGCCCGTTGCATCAACTTCTTCTTACCCACACTATAACAAGATATCAGCATCTGTGTATTGGGCAAGATTTGGGATGCCTTTACTAAGCTGGAATGTATGGAACAAAGATCACTCCCCGAGTCAAGAAAAGCATTATTTATTTCCTTCTGGGTTCCATCTGGATTTAAGACTGTAACTAATCTAGTCCTGAAATTTTGAGACCATTCCATTTCTTTAATTTCCATAATTTGTGAAGGACCTATAATTTTCATTGATTTAGCAGTCATCTCCCATGCAGATTCTGCAGAAAATTCATTCAACAACTCATGAGTAATCTCAGAAGAATCAATCACTCTGGCCTTACTTTGAAAAATTGGGCTTGGGCCATTATTGTTGCTAAGCAACCCCAATGACTCTGAATTGCTAGCCATTGAAACTCTAGGGTTGGGCCATTCTTCAGCCGGCTGGCTGGAACAAACCATTATTTATTTATTTATTTATTTATTTATTTATTTATTTTTATTGTTCACATTTATTATCCCGCCCCAATCGGGTATACCCGACTCTGGGCAGCTTACAAGACAAAACACAATCACAAACCCAACCCCATCCAATAAATACTAATAATTAAAAATTTTAAAACTGTAAAAAGGATCATAAAAACAAGAAGTAAAAACCGGGAACAAACAACCCCGTGGAATAAAACCCACAGCAAGGGAAGCTATCCCTTAAATCAACCACCCTGTGTGGGATCCCACATACCTTGGTTCCCACACTTGTCCCGCCAGCCAGGTTTTTAAGCCCTTCCGGAAGGGCAGGAGCTCTGTTTGTAGGCGCAGTTTAGTTGGGAGGAGGTTCCACAGGGCCGGGGCGAACACAGAGAAGGCCCTCTTCCTAGTGCTAGAGAGATGAGCCTCCCTAGCCAATGGAATAACAAGAGAGCCCCTCCGATCCGCCCTGGTGGGACGGACAGACGTTCTTAGGGTGACGCGGTCTCTGAGGTATCCTGGCCCACTACCATATAGGGCTTTAAAGGTAATAACCAGCACCTTGAATTGCACCCGGAGACATACTGGTAACCAGTGCAGCTCCCGGAGCAGTGGTGAGGCATGAGCATAACGCCCGCATCCCATCACTATCCGGGCCGCCGCATTTTGGACCAGCTGCAGTCTCCGAATGGTCACCAAGGGCAGCCCCATGTAGAGCGCATTACAGTAATCAAGTCTGGAGGTGACCAAAGCGTGTGTGACCATGAGTAAGGCGTCCCGGTCTAGGAGCGGGCGTAACTGGCGTATTACACGAAGTTGTGCAAAAGCCCTCCTGGCCACGACTGCCACCTGTTCTTCGAACAGTAGTCGTGAGTCCAGGAGGACCCCCAGGTTACGCACCGGGTCTGTTTGGGGCAAAACTGCCCCATCCAGAACCAAAGCTGGTAACTCCCGAGATAACACAGGGCCCCTTACCCACAGCCACTCAGTCTTGCCGGGATTCAGCTGTAGCCCGTTGTCCCCCATCCAGACCTTAACAGCCTTCAGACACCTGGAAAGGACTTCCACTGCACCGCTTGGGTCCCCACGGGCGGAGATGTACAACTGGGTATCATCTGCATATTGATGATACCTTACCCCGTGGGAACGGATGATCTCACCCAGCGGCTTCATATAGATGTTAAATAGGAGGGGAGAAAGTACCGAGCCCTGAGGCACCCCATAGTGCAGGGGCCTAGGGCTGGACTTCTCCTTCTCCAGGCACACCGACTGGGTCCTGCCCCTCAGGAATGAGGAAAACCAGGACAACACTGTGCCCTGGATCCCCAGACCCTGGAGCCTACCCAGAAGGATGCCATGATCGACCGTATCAAAAGCCGCTGAGAGGTCGAGAAGAGCGAGGACAGACGGCTCCCCTCCATCCCGCTCTCTCCAGAGATCATCCACCAATGCGACTAGTGCAGTTTCAGTACCATATCCGGGCCTGAATCCTGACTGAAACGGGTCCAGATAATCCGCTTCATCCAGGACTTCCTGTAACTGCTGCGCCACAGCCTTTTCCAGAACCTTACCTAAAAAAGGTAGGTTGGACACTGGACGGTAGTTGGAAATTACCGTGGGGTCGAGGGACGGTTTTTTAAAGAGGGGAAGCACTAAAGCGTGTTTAAAATGTGCAGGAAAATGCCCCTCTTTCAATGAAGTGTTAATGATCGCCTCGACCCAGCCACCTGTCACAGCCACCTGCTTGCATGGGGGTTGTTTGCCTTGAGATTTGAGTTTTAGGAGTAAAACTTTGGGCATTCCCATTTAGGCAATTTCGTTTTACATGTCCCTTCCTTCCACAACCAAAACAAGTGACATCACTAGGGCGATTAGAGAGGTGTGGCAGGGGTTGTACCTCTGTCTCATTGAATCTAGCTGGCCCCTCCTTTCTTTTTTCAAAAAACCGCTTCTCTTCCCTTTTTGGAAAGGGGTTTTGAAAGGGCTTCCCCCTTTCTGTTGTACTCTTCAAAGAATAGAGTAAATCAGTAGCCTGACCCAAAGAGTTTAGGTCTGTTAGTTGTTTGTCTAGAATGGACACTTTCAACTCTTGTGGTACAGATTTCATAAACTGTTCCTTAATTAACAATTTAGCAAGGTCTTGGACATTTTGAACTCCTTCTGAATTTATCCAAGGCCAGAAAAGACGCTCCAACTCCCTCAGGTAAAATGAAAACGTCTGGGTAGTTTCTTTCTTTTTCAGTCTAAAGGATAATCTCAATGGTTCACCTTTCAATGCAAATTGCACCTTAATTGCTTCTACCAATTGATCCCAATCAAGCTCATTACCACAAGACAACACAAACTCAGCTAGCTGTCCCACTAATTGAGTTTTAATCAGCTTAGGCCACTCCTCCTTCCCTGCTTTAAGATCTTTTACTGTGTTTTCAAATAGAGACAAAAAGAGCAGTATATCATCACCTTCCCGATACTTTGGCAGTAATCTTCTATCTAAAGAAGCAGCAGATGGCGTTTTTTGTCTAATTGATTCCTGCAATTGTAACGTCTGAATCTCCACTAAATGGGCTAGAACATTTTCCAACGAAGTCATGTTAGACCCTTCTGGCTTGCTTCTGGGTATCTCTTCCTGTTGTGGCTGCCCAAACTCCTGATCCTCTTCTTCATCTACGTTCCCGCCATTTTCCCTTCCATACGAATTCTCCTCCCACCTTTCTTCCTTGGGGGTCCACCTTTGGCTAAGGGATTCTCTAACAATTCTTTGCCCAGTGAAAGGGTCAAAATTATGCTGGCTTACCCTTCCATCGTCAGAGGCTTGCATCCTTCTGGATGGGGAATTTTCTTTTTGTTTCCTGTCCCTTCTGGCTGCATTTACTTCCTTGGAAGTGTCGCAATCCTGCCACTCTTCTTCCATTCGTTTCTTTGCTAATTTCTTCCATGCTTGAATGGCTCTCCGCTCCCATTGCTTCAAAACTTTCATTTGAAACATTCTTCTTTGTCTCTCCTTGAGACAAACTGCTGCAATTATAATCCTCTTGGTGTTTTAAGACCAAGCAATCGACTGTTCCTTACAGTCTTCCGTACTGGACACTGGCAAACCGCTTTGCCCCTAATCTCCTAATTCTAGCTATCTAGAACAAAGTAAAATTACTTTCGAGGAGACTAGCCTTTCCACACCCTTTCCCTCTAGAAAAAAGCTGTAGGAAAAAAAAACCTTGCATGAAGAATCTTCTTCCCTTTCCTTCAGCCTTCGAAGGAAACATTTTCTTGGGATTTCTCTGGGTAAAAGTAAGCCCTCTATTAGAATTCGGATCCCACCGCTGCCACCATATGATGAATGCACGTTCTTCCTCACTTGCTCTGGGCCCTCTCAGCGTTCAATCCAAGGCAGATTATTCAACAAAAATCCCCTCTAGAACTAACCCCAGCTCACGCAAGAAAAAAACATGTCACCATTCCCCAGCCAATCCAGGCTGTCCAAACACCAATTTACTATGAGAGGTTTTGGTAGCGTTTTCAAGAGGCAACCAAAGAGAGACTTACTGTCTTTTACCCCAATATCCCATCTTTAATGAACATGCGTTGATTGAAGAAAATATTTTTATTTAAATTGGTTGCATGTTTCTGATGAATCAGGTTACAGATCTCAGCATAAAAATTATTTTCTAATTTTAAGTTTTAGAGAAAGGATGTTTCAGACAAGTCTTCCTCTTATAAAAAAAAAAAGAATCTGTCTAGCTATTCTAAGTTACCCTATTTAAGATTTCTAGAGATAGGCCTATTTGGAAGGCCATCTCTGTATTGTCGATGTTTCCTAGATGACAACCATTTTCGAACTGCTCTCTGGCCCTCTGCCAGACCTTCGCCAGGTATGAAGTGAACCTGGGTAATCAGGCTACTTCCAATCAGATTCCAGAGTTGGGTAAACAACTCTGGTTGCCTTGTTTACAATGGGCGCCTCTCTGTCCGCATCTTTCCCACCCTGGGCCCCAAAGTGTGAAAACAACCAAATGGCTCTTATGCTAGCACCAGAAGCCACAATCCTACTATAGACTAGAAATGTGAAGAACTTGGGGACTCATTTTATCACACCAGGTTAAGCCCGATTGCCATTCAAAAATACCACAATCTTTGAGGGGGCTCTTTTTGTGTACCCCTTTAGTTAACTGAAAATGTGGCTACAGCAAATGAAACTCATAGTTTTGCTGAACAACTCCAGGTAGGCTAAAGCCACTGGTTCTTACACTTGCTGTTTTCTTAAGTACAGTACTGTATTTATTATTCTGCAGCAGAAATAGACAACTGTTCAAAGACCTTAATGGGACTCGTCTTCCTTTCCTTCTTAGGCAAATCCACTTGCAGACTCTGCCCTGCACACTGGTTCCTCCACAGAGACAAGTGCTACTGGAGATCAGAGGATATTAGACGCTGGAATGAGAGCCAAACAGATTGTGCAACAAAGAATTCTCACCTGGTGGTGATCCAAGATGAGGAGGAGATGGTAAAAAAGAAATACATTTTATACAAAGCATTTCTGTTTGTGTTTACTGTGTAGAAAATCTAAGTTTGGGTCAGCTTAGTTCTGGTGACTCTGCATAGAATTCCAGCCTTAGATTAACTCCATGATAGTGAATGAACTGAGGAGTGTATAGGTTGTAAGTGCTGGAAGGATTTTAAGAGAGAGTTGGACAACCACCCTATCCTGTCCATCCTATCTTGTTCCCAAATCAGTTAGATTATACATAGGAAGTTGGATAATGAGGGCAAAATTATGGAGTGGTCTAAATCCACTGTTCTTCTGCTTATGTCAATAGATATTTCCCTCCTGCCATTCCCCCCTCTGCACTACCTGAACATTAGCCCCTAACGGTTGCCAGATCCCCCTGTTTGGAGTGGCACGTAAGGGCAGAGCGGGGTAGCCCATATTCCTGGCACCATTGAATCCTGCCTTTCTGCCACTAGAATGGCTCTACTGGATTGCCAAAGGTGGGCTGATCTCTGTAGCTGTAGTCTGGCAGTTCTTTTTCTAACATGGCCTGCATGTTCATACACTAGCCATCAAAATATCTGGAGCCATTTAATGCAGTAGTGACCAATATTATTATTTATTATTATTATTTATTATTTATTACACTTGATACCCCGCCCCAATCGGGAAAACCCGACTCTGAGCAGCTTACAAAACACTAAAAATAAAAGTAAAAGCATAGCATAAGAAACAGTTTACACCAATAAAACATCAGTTAAAAGGTCATCAAAATATTACCACAAAAATTAAAAACAGTACACAGTCCCACTTCCAGACCCAGGTTGGCAGTCCTTTAAATAAGCCACCTGGTAAGGGAACTTGTATTCCCAGGTCCCCAAACCTGTCCAGCCAGCCAGGTTTTCAAACCCTTCCGGAAGGGCAGGAGCTCTGTCTGAAGGCGTGGCATCGCAAACACTGTTGTACTACAGACCTATTGTTGGATCCTAACTTCTGAGTATACTGTGCAGGGCCCTTGTAGTGCAGTGGTATGGAAACAATAAAATGCAAAGTCAGACTCTGGATGCCCAAACTGGATGTCACACTTGCAGTGGATGATTGGAATAACACATGAAGCGTCCAAAGTGATAAGGAGGGATAACCAAAGAGAAACAAAAAACAAGTAAGCAGCAGTGGATAACTGTGGCCCTTCCAATGTTGCTGAAATGCAACTCCCATAATACCACATTACTGGATATGATGGATTAGGGTAGGTGGATATTATAAACCCAAAAACCTTTGGAGTACCAAAATTGTCCTGCTCACTGTAACAAATGAAGGGACACCGGATTATGGAGACTATACCAGGAGGCAAACATATGCTCCTATGATCAGCATCTCTAGAGTTTCCAGAAAAAAGCAGGATGAGACCCAAAACTAACAGAAAAACAATGCAGTGGTGCTTTGTCGTTTCTTTGATAGGTTTCTCTTTTCTACAGGAATTCATAAAACAAATTATTCAGAAAAATGAATCTGTTCGCTCCTGGGTTGGACTCTACTTGCCTGCATGGGAAGAGAAATGGGCATCAGTTACGGGTTCCCAGCTTGCTCCAAGTCTGTAAGTAGCTTTCTTAACTGAAACAAGAAAGTTTTCGTTTATTTTCTTTTGACTGAACTTGATCTGAAGACATTGACTTGTGCCAATAGAGAATCAAATTTACTCCAAATGTGGCAACAGTATAATCAACAACAGCAACCATCAAAGAAAACAATACTGATAAAAACCTCCAAAATATAACACTCTAAGACAGTGATTGAGAATCTTTTAGAGACCGAGTGCCCCTACTGCAACCCAAAACCCACCTATTTAACTCAAAGTGCCAACACAGCAACAGGGGAAGAAGAAAACCCTCCCATTGGGCTGCTGGGCAAAGGGGCAGGGCAAACTCTGCACTAGGGTGCCCACATGGGTGCCCACAGAGAGGGCTCTGAGTGCTACCTCTGGCACGTGTACAATAGATTTGGCACCACTGCTCTAAGAGCATAAACGCACAGTATATTAATTTAATTAATTAATTTTTTAATTAGTTAGTCATTTATAAGCAATACAATAGAAACAAAATAAGTAACATTAATCTGAGTACTGTAATGTCAAGCAGAAGAGGGTCACATGTTGACCCTGGAATTCAGGGGACAGAGATTGAGGTGTGTCCCTGTCATGAAACAGAGATCACAGAACGTCGAATCTACTTCTAGGTCTGTTTTTGCATAACAAAAACTCAAGAAAAGGGGAAAATTAACCCACAATGAAACTATGCCATGGTCCCATTTTGATTTGCATAATGGTTTACCTATTGCTTTCTTGTTGCACATGCCACTGCACAGAATTTTGCAAACTTTGTAATTTTACCTGAAGAAACAGAGGAAGGAAATCTGCCTAGTCCTTATTAAATAAGAGAAAAGTATGTATTCCAGATATGTTTCTAAAATAAACAATATAGTAGGACATTATGATGATTCCCACCATGTCTCATTGACAAGGACAAAGGTGCAGCAAATAAGGAATGCTCATATTGTTTCCTTACAATAGCTTAGATAATAATACATTAAAATGGCCCAAAATGAGAGCTCTACAACAATTGCTGGACTCTAAAATGAAACAGGTAGTCAGTCCATCAAGACATAAATGTTAGTATAATTCTCAACCAATAGATAATGCAGAACTTGAATTTGTCCACCTAGACAGCAATCCCATGTCTTGATCAGCCTTTTAGCAGATACAAAGAAGGATAGAAAGGCTGGCAAAAAAACTTTGATCCCATCAGATCAAACCCTGCAGTGTCTAGATTTGGGGTGGGTGGAGGTGGGAAGAATGTAATCAAGCTTCTACTTCATGTCTCCTTCCCTACATATCCTCTTCAGAGCTTGAAACTAAAGCTCTGGCAACCAGTGAAAAGGCCAAGTTACTTACGTGTAACAGTAGTTCTTTGAGTGGTCACTTGTAAATTCACATACATGGGTTAAATCCTGTGCATGTGCAAACCTCCCAGAAAATCCCAGAGTAATGTTGGAGCCCTTGATTCCTCCCACCCCTCTCTCACAGGCAATTTCCACCCACCACCTCTTCAGTTCTGGCACCACCACGTGGTGCTACTGAAGACCAACTCCTTGCATGACCCACTGAGAAGAAAATGGGTGGGATGTGTAAATTCTAGGTGATCACTTGAAGAACTACTGTTACAGGCAAGTAACCTGTCCTCCTTCTTTGTGGTCCCTGTGAATGCACATGGGTGAGTACCAAGCTCACTTACTAGATGGTGTGGGTCATAGCACAACCATGGACAGGATTCATTGTCCAAAGGAAGGATCTGCTTTTTCCCTGGTATCAGTGGTATCACGGGGGGGGGGGGGGGGCAGGGGGCTGGCCGGCCCCAGGTGGCACATTGTGAGCTATGGGTGTTCTTGGACTACAATTCCCAGAAGCCCTAGAGGGAGTGGGTGCCAGCGTCCACCAGGTTGTGGCAAATTTGGCTTAAGGCCCGGGCGGCTGAAATCCACATGGCGTTACTGCCTGGTATCCAGCTATAATGTCTTACAGAATTAGAAGGCACTGACCAGGTTGCAGCTTTGCAGATATTGTCCATAGTCACTCCCTTCAATAGAGCAGAAGAGGTTGACACTACTCTAGTAGAATGACCCCTGAGACTATCAGGTGGAGATTTCTTAACCACTTTGTGGGCTAGACAGTGGTTCTGTTAGCCACTTAGAAAGTTTCTGGAAAGACACCAGATTATCCTACTTCAGCCTTCTGTAGGTGACAAAAAGTTTCAATAACTTATAGAGAGTCTTAGACTGATCAAGGTAAAAGGGAAGTCTAATGTCCAAGGGATGCAAGGAGACTTTCAAAGGAGAGGAGAGATTGGGGGGGGGGGGGAGTAGGCTAAACTATTGGTTCTGAAAGGAGACACCACCTTAGGCTAGAAAGTTATGTCAATATAAAGCACCACCTTGTCCTTAAAGAATTACAGGTAGAGTGGCTCATTCCTCAATGCAGTGAGCTCACTGACATGTCTTGCAGACGTAAATGTGATTCGGAAAACCATCTTTAAAGTGAGCTGCTGAATGTCAGTCATAGCAAATGGTTCAAATGGAGCAGCCATGAGACACTGCAGTACTAATGGCAATAACCACTGAAGTTGTGGGCAATGAGCATCAGGAAAAATGTTGGACAATCCCTTAAGGAAATGCTTAACAACAGAGTCCCTGAAAAGCATTTTAGAAGGGCAGCCTTCACTTTGCTAGACAATAATCACTGTAAGGTATACCTTCAAAGTAGGAGGCTGAAGCCCAAGTGCTTGAGGTACACTAGAAACTGAAGCACAGTGTCAAATTAAGCTGGTTTAGAAAATAGATATGGAATCAGTAAACATCTTTAAATGATTCCATTTTGAATAATAATCTCAACATGTGAGGGGCTTTCTCAATTGCAATAAAATGTGTTCCATTGACGGGGAATCCACCATGCTGTAAGATGCAGGGTCCTGATGTCTGTGTTGCACGGCAAACCTTGGTATCATCAGAAGACCAGCACATTGAACTGAGAGTAAACATAGCTTTCTGCAGAGCAGAAAACCATGGCTACCAAGGCCACCATGGTGCTATGAGGATCATCAACCACCCACTCATGGAGTATTTGAGCCACCACTCAATGAACAAGCAGAATATAAGGAAAGGCATAAATCATTTCTCATCTCCAACTCACCATGAATGCATCACCCAGGGAAGTAGCACTCCTACCTCCTCTTGAGCAGTAATGTGGGCATTTTTTATTTTCATCAGTGGTGAAGAGATCTATGCTCGACATGCCCCACCATTCCACAAACTGACTAAATACCAGTGGTGACAACTCCCACTCGTGGGTGTTGTAATGCAGACTTTTGTCAAGGCCCATGTTCCATGAAGCACTCCCACAGTAGCACAACAATGAAGAGAAGGATAATTGTATGTGTGCTTCATTGGTGATTGACATAGTGCAGTGATGGCTAACCCTGGAACTCCAGGTGTTCTTGGATTTCAATTACCAGACACCCAAGTCATCACTCCTGATGGTCAGAGCTTCCGGGAATTTAAGTTAAAGAACAGCTGGAATGCCAAGGTTAGCCATCACTGACATAATGCATTTCTATGGTGTTGCCTGTCATCACCTGAACCACCTTGCTGACAACTAGAGACTTGAATGTCTTCAATGCTTTGAAAATTACTAGGAGTTCTAGGTGGTTTACAATCAATAAAGCCTCTGAAGGCAGCCAATTGGCATGTATGTCTCTTCCTTGGCAATGTTGAGAGATCTCACCTGCAGTCAGGCATGGGGCAATACCGCTGTCATGGATGTCATGAAACTGAGAAGCTATGAATCTTGGAGGCAGTGGCTCTCTCTTGACTTATAATACAAGTTGTTAGTGTCTTTATCTTGTCTTTCGGTTCTTGTTGGAAGTAAGCTCTGATCTCCATTGAACTGCACATCTTTATATGCTTGCTGTTCTGTGTCGGAGACCCCTATGTAAACAGCTGAGGTGCAGTGGACAGACCAAATGGAAAAACAGTGTATCTGAAGCAGAAGCGTAGCTTACCTTGGCGGGGCCCCGTATAAAAATTGTTTGGGGGCCCTTTATATGCGGGGCGGAGCTAACGTCATGACATCATGACGTCGTGGGGGAGCCAACGTCATGACGTCATGATGTCATGGGCGGGGCCAAAAATAAAAAAAATAAAAAATAAATAAATAAAATAGAATAGAATTAAAACAAACAAACACACACACACCTCAAACCAACCAACCAACCAACCAACCACAACACAAACCCGTAAATAACTTAAATAATTAAAATAAACAAAGAAATAAAATAAAGATTTAATAAAAATCCACCCACCCACCCAACACACACATAAACCACCCACCCACCTGAAACACAAAACCCTCACTTACCCTCCTGGGGCCGCATGGGAAGGCGCGCTGCCCCCGACTGCAGCCTCCTCCTCCTCTTCCGGAGCCACTTGCCGCTGCTGCTGTCGCCGCTGCCACCGCCGGACCCGGGTGGTGGAGCAAGGTGAGGGGAAGGGAAAGGAGCCAAGGCTTTGCCGCCCCTTTTGGAAAGCGCCGCTGGGAGCAACCAGCCCCCGTGGACCCCGCCTTCCTACACTGCTGGACCGTGGCGCACTCTGCCAAGCGTCCCCAGGCCATGGGGGTTCGGCAGCAGCAGACAGCCCGGGCAGGGCTCAACCTGCCCGTGGGAGCTGGGCGGCCCCAGGGGAGGTGCCCTCCTCTGAGGGCCACCATCGGAGCCACTCCGAAAAGCTGCGGCTCCGACTCCAAAATTTTATTTTTTAAAATTGGAGCCAAAAATGGCTCCAATAAAGTGCACATGCGCAGAAACTCAATCTGACGCATGTGCAATGCGTCAGATTGAGTTTCTACGCATGCGCAGTAAATTTTTGCTCCAATATTTTTTATTTTATTTTTTGCCGTTGGGGGCCCCCGTAGCCCGGGGGGCCCGTATAATTGATACGGCTGATACGGCGGTAGCTACGCCTCTGATCTGAAGGCTTGTAGTCCTATCAGGAAATGTAGACAGCAACTGTATTTTTTGTGAGTGATTATATAAAATAAAGACATCCTTGATTACTATAGATGTAAACCACTGACCTTGCTGTAGGAGAAGCAGAACAGCTTTTTAAGTGTTACCACCTTGAACTTTGTTGTTCTTATGTACCAATTCAACCTCCTGAGATTGAGGAAGGGGAGGAAAGACCCATCCATCTTCAGCACAGTGAAATATTGGGAATAGAACCAATTGCCCAGATTGACATGGTTGACGTGTGTCTTGACTCCCTTCTGCAACAAGGTAAGTGGAGTGGTTAAACTCCCGGGCCATAGAATGCTGAGCAGTGAAATTCTATGGAGTAGCCTCTCTTGACAATGGAGAGGATCCACGAGTCTGATGTTATGAAAGTCCATGAGTCCAAGAAGTCTTTGAGTGGTTGTTTCTGAGTAGGATGTGAAATGATATCAATCCTCAGGTGAAATGAATCAAAACTGCTCCTTGTGTTTGAGGTCACTCTTCTTTGAGTTTCACTTGGATTGAATTCTAGAAGTGTATTCTGAGTACTGAGGAGTCTGTGTCAGAGTCAGTGTGAACTGCTAAGTCTGGTGAGATCCATTTCCAGAATGAAAAGGAATATAGCGTCATGTAAATGGTCTAAAAAATTTCTGTGAAGGTGGCTAGTGGGAGATAGACATCTTTTTCACAGCTGTCCTGTCCGTTTCTTACCTGAATTTTCCATGAAATCGACAGTTTTTCATTGAACAGGTCATCCCTGTCAAAAGGCATATCTTCTATGTGTGTTCTAGATTCATCCTGGATATTGGTAGTCCAAATCCAGGCATACTGATGAAGGGATGCCAATGCCACAAGGTTCCTTGCAAAGCAATCAAGGGAATGTCAGGCAAAAAACTTCTGTTGTGCAGTGAGGGCCACACCCTCCTATTGAAAAGTGAGCACCAGCACTTGCTTGTCATCCATGCCATGAAGTCTCACTCCCACATCTGATGAGATGGACTTGATACACAAAAGATAACATTAAAATATAACAGTCCCAAAGAGCTACAGTGTTTTTGTTTTGCTTATTATCTGATATCTTTGAAACACAGACTAACACAACTACTATTCAAAAAAATTCAACTACTGTATGTCTGGTTCTAGTGCTGTTTTTTTGTAATCTTGTGTTATTTCACAGTAGAACTCCCAATTCCATTTTTACATTTCCATCAGTCATACCACCTCCAAATTGCTTTACAGCAGTTTTCTTTAAGTCTAACTGTTATAGCATTTAAAGACAGGACAAAACAGCATTCCTTTGGTCAAACAGAGAAGAGTTTATTATGCATGCATAATGATTCTCAGAAAGTGTCTGTCACTCTAAAGCTGAGAATATTGAACAGTGAAAGACAGAACATTTTATACAGTTTTTCCTACCTTTTGTTTACCCAAATACATCTTGACCTTTTTCCGTGACATGTTCATGTCAGGTTAGTCAAATTTATCTTTCAAACTTCCATTATGACATCTGTTTACCCATTTCAGGGGTCCCAAAGGAACCTTGGACAATATCTATCTCTATAATCAGGGCATGTTAACATTTCTTATGTTTTAGATCCAGGTCATCTCTACCATTTCTGATCAGTTGGTTATGTGTATAACATTTGTGTAACATTTCGTGTACCTCTAACATACCTAGGTCCACGCAGTGACTTCATAAGCATTACTAATGAGATCATGTCAACCTTTGGTTTCATGTTGGGTAATTTCTACATTTAGTTATAAGCAAACATTACTTATTCAATCAAGACCTTTGCTTCTGCACACAAGCATTTTGCCTTTGCTTTTCTAGTTTCATAAGCTGTTTTTCTAAACTTACACGTATCCTTAGTTTCTCAAGCAGCAAAGCAGCGTTTTGATTTTCATTTTATTCACATTTTATTTCTATTATTTTATTATGCCTCATCAACTCCCCCCTCTGAATCTTTTCAAAACGTAAAGATTCACAACTCTCAGTTTCATAGTTTCTTAAGGCAGCTACTTCAGCCAACTGAGGAATCATGCTTATCACACAAGGGATGACACATTTTATCACTAGACATCTAAGTTGTCCTACGTGTCCAAAAAGAACTTGGAATGTTGGAAATTTTGGCAACAAGGTTCCAAAAAATCCTTAACATTGAAAGCTGTGCTCCAGTGTTGTTCTGGATTGTAAGTTAATTGTCTTACTTCTTTGGTTGACTGAGCCACCACTTTTCCTGGCTCGTCTATGTGTAGGCAGTAATTACCAAGATTAAATTTTCCACTGACCCCCCCCCCTCTTTTACCAAAAGATATTCCAAGGCTAGCTTATTGTGATATTCCGCTGTCCGGAGCTTGTCTGTGTTCTATGCTAGTATGGGAACCTGGAAAAAGCTGTTTCAGTACCCTAGTACACAACAGACCTCCTTTTCCTTACTGCTCCCAATCTATCATAGACAGACACGCTCAATAACTGTCTACTGGTTATTGGCTAAAGAAAGAAAGATGGTTTAATCCACCCTAGAACACAAGTTCCAGACCAATTAGCTGGTAGTTTCCCATAAGCTACCCTTCCACATATCCAGTACATGTTTTCCCATGCAGTCCAAGCACCTGCGGAATTTAAGTATGTTAGGATTGTGGTATTGAACTTTACAGTGGGAGTTGTTTTGAAGGAGATCTCCATTTTGTCTGGCCTTCTTCCCATGTTCCAAGACAGATTAAGTGCCCAACATCTATGGCTCCTTCCCTTCTAAAACATGTCCTTCCCACCAAGTTAGTGGTAAGAGTCCAAATTATGTCTTTGGGTTTTAGTGTGTTTTGATATGCTGCCTGATTTAGACATTTTATTAAATAATTCTGGAGTTGTTTCTGAGGCTGTCCAAGGTCATTGTTCACCCATGTTTGTTCCTCCACATACAAAACAATTTTTCACAGTTAAAGTTCTAGCTATCTTTTCAGCCACTTCCACAAATAGATTGCGTGCCACTGCACCAATTTCAATATCCTTTTCTTCCAATTCTTTTGTCTTATTGTATACTGACCATCCTATACTCTTAACTTCTCCTTCATGTATTGTGTGGACCTTTAAGGTAATAAATGTCATGGGATCCTTCCCCCTTGCCATCTATTCCTATCCCATAACTCTGTACTTCCGGATGGTCTCTGCTTACTTCAAGGGTTATCTGGTTTGTTCCCTCAATTCTAGAGAATTGTGTAATATATTTACAACCCTTATATCCTCCTCCAGTATGGTCACACACACAAGCCCATCCATGACAATTTATCCTTCCCCCACATGGTGTAAATACATCTGGATGTCCTAATAATGGGTTAGTGTTACGCTCACACAAATATTTCTGGTTCTTTTATATGTTTCTTTTCAGGAACTTCCTCCACATGCAACTGTTGCTATCTTTGTCATTGCTTCACAGACATCAAATGTTATCTGTATGGGTTCCCTGCCTTGTTTCAAAACCATAACATGTGTTAAATAATATAGCCTGGTATACAGTGGAGTGTATATTAGGTTCAGGCCTGCCCATACAGAAACATTTAATCTAATAGGAGTGATAGGGTTATAACAAATGATCTTGTCCCTGGTTGTTCACATAAATGATACATAGTTCCATTTGCAATACAAGTTCTTTCTAAAGGAATACATCCTTCAGGAATCCAGGTATTATGAACCAAGGTGTTCATAATTCTATTTCCCAAGATTGCTAGTGTTATACAGGGTTTACTTTCATTCCAGGGGTCAGGTATGATTGTACTAGGTGGTCTGGGTAAATCTTTTGGTGTCAGAAATGTATGTGGTTGTTCTATTTCTAAATAACTTAGACAGTAGTAATGATTTGAACCAGAGCCCTGACACCATTCTTCAAATCTAGCTTCCAATCCTAAAGATGGTAAACACATCTCTAAATTTCCTTTATCATCTTTACCTCTTCCTTCCTCCAGTTGCTCCTCTATTCTCATATCAACTTTTACTGTCCTTCCTGTTTGTAAATCAGCCTCTTGATTCTCCTGTGTATCAGAGATTGATTTCACTTCTTTTTTCTGTTTCTATTATCTAAAACCTCCCACGTCATACAAACGTACTATCTTTTGGTAAAAGAGAAATTTCTAATTCAGATTCTCTCCCCTCCCCCCAATTTCTGCACAACGGAGGGTATATTTGATGTTCCTGTGGTCAGAGCATTTTGGCTAGGCTGTCAGGGCATATTTCCTTTCTGAAGATCCAGCCCAATTATCTACACAACCTTCTCCATTTAAATCTTGGAGCATGTACAGCCGTGAAATGCTTAGCACATAAAGATCTGATCCAGGCATCCCAGTACCATTTAAAATAGCAAGGATTTGGTTTACCATCCAATCATCTGGTGCTATTAAGTAAGCTGCATATTTACAATTTATCATCCGTCTAAGGTGTGTATTTCTTATCACAGTGTCTGCACAGTACTAAGGTGTCACATCTGTTTCTCTTATGTCAGAAACTGCCCTCCGTTTGCCTCTACTACTAATACAAATATTTCCCTTTCTAGGGGTTTGACCTCCTACGTCCCAAGACACATAATAAAAAGTCCCAAATATAGACTTGCTTGGAGCATGTCCTCTTATCTTCTACCGTGTGTAGAGGGAACCGCTTCCAGTATGGGTTTCCAGCAGGGTGTCGTCTTCTTTCTTCTTATGTGATGTTCAAATGTGTAGAAAGTGAATTGTGTGTAGAATAAACAAAGTACAGTACCTTAAGTTGAATGTTCCATTAGGGAAAAGAAATAGGTGCTTCTGATCTGATGCGTTGATATTACGGCTCAGGCAATCTGTTTGAATCTCAGGACCAATGGCTTCTCCGTTTGCTTCACCTGGTAAGCACCTTTTCCTGGATTCTGGATCTAGAATTCCGGGCAATGGTCAGGATCGCTTTCTGCCGTGGACTTCAAAAATGTCCAATGGATCCAGGATTTTTTTCTCTAGTTTCTCTACTGCAAGAGGAAAAAACAATACAACAGTCTGGGGTTCTTTCCATCTGGGTTTTAGGGGTCCATCTTTGCAATGTTTGACCCATACCCTATCTCTTGGTTTAAAATTATGGGTGGCTGTCATCACAGGGAGGGGCTGATTTCTTGCACATATATTCTTAAATTATTTACATGTTCATTATGAGCTTGTAATGATTGCAACAATTTCCTAATCTCCATTCCCCCCTTATGGGCCAAATCTGGCCACCCTTCACACATATACCGAAACAAGGTGGGTGGTCTATCATACAACAACTTATATAGGGGCAACCAATATTTAACACGTGGTGTAGTAAACACAATATACAATGCCATTAGTAAAACTTGAAGCCAATTCCTATATATCACTCACTACTACAAATCCCACATACCTAATTCCTTCTGATATAAAATCAGACCCATCTGTGCACCATACAAAATCAGCATACAACAAGGGGTATCAATAGGACAATCATGCACAGGCAAATCCTCTTTCTTTACCACTTTCAATGACAATAAAATAACAGGGTTTAAGGTATTCCTTCGATACAATATTACATGTAGATTTTCCATTAACATGGCTTAATACTTGTATAGTCTCTAATTACTGATCCACAAATGCCCTTTCTATTTTCCAAAATCGCTTGCATAACATGTGAAGTATTTACTTGTATCAGGGCTGAGAAGTGATTTTATCAGTTTTCTCTTAACAATTCAGCCACAGCAATTGCATTTTTACACATAAGGCCATTTTCTTTTCTGGCCCATCTTACTGCTTGGACAAATATGCCACTGGCCATTTCCACGATCCACACCCCACCAATTATTCCATCATACTCCACATATAACCTAAATGGCTCTCTCTCTCTCTGCCTATCTCTCTATCTCTCTCTTTCTCTCTCTACCTATCTCACTCTCTCTTTCTCTCTCTACCTATCTCACTCTCTCTTTCTCTCTCTACATATCTAAAGCTGCTTTTGCTCCGCTCCCCACTTAGACAGGTCTGTTTCTATCCCTCTGGTTGACATGTATACTTACCCATTAATGCAAAATTAGGGATTCAAATGTGTCAATATCCCATCATTCCCAAAGGGACTCCCCAAAACTTGAATTGCTTGTTTGCGGCTTTAGCTTTAGCCTTTTTCTATAAACTCTATATCCACATTCTTCCAATAATTCCAACAACCTCTTTGTCCTCTAGGGGAAACCCTCTTCCCCACATCTGTTGTGAGTAACCTTTTCCCATGCCTCTTCCTTCTCGTGAGGTTTGCTTTGCTTGGCAATCCCTTTGCCAATGTCCCAAACATTTTTAAAAAATACATTGGTCATGTCTGGGGGCCCCGGGCCTTTGGCTATTGTTATAGCCATCAGTTCAGCTTTACGGGGGGGGGGGTCCTTGTCCCTGTTTTAAAATACTTTCTTGCTACTTCCACTATATGTCTGGGGACACTTTGAGTTATAAACTGCTCATTCAGCATTAATCTATGGGCAGGATCTTCCAGATCTAGCCCAGTGTTGACTTGTCCGCTTTCCTCTTTTCTTAATAAAGGGTATATACGTGGCACATAGTATGTCAATATTGATTTACCAACTGTGGTTTTAGAGCATGTTGGACTTTCCCCTGCCTGTTTGATTTCCTTCTGCACCTTCGGTCCTATTTTAACTCTTTCATTTCTCCTTGGGGCACAAACTATACAAAGTTTAGCTGCCCTATTTAATTAGTTCTGAATGAAAAAGACCCTTCTTCTGACCAATTACTATCCTTATAATTGCCACAGAAGATTTGTTAACACACCTGGTTCACATTCTAGTGAATACACAAAATTGAAAACTCTAACGTTAGTTGAAATGCTTCCTCCCCCTCCCATTCTGTTTTCTTTACACTGCTTCTTATCTCTACTTAAACAAACAATCAATATATTGACATTAGAAAAAACTAGACAGTTTACAAGCACTCAACTAAAAACCTCAGAAGTACCGTTCTGTCTTTCAATAACCAATGAAGAGGTTTGGGTATACCGCCCCGCCTCCTCCAGGAATTTGATTAGAATCCCTTTTAACCACAATACTTTAATACCGTTAAGTGGTTATACCCTTATAAATTCCCAAAATACTCACCTGCAGGCCTTTCTGTTTCCCTCCAGTGATGTAGTCTCATCTGTTTGACCCTTGTGGATTCTTGACTGCTCCGCTCGCCGGTGGTTTACGCCGCCCCTCCACCGAAAAACTCCTGGACAAACTTCAAAGGATTTGTCAGTCGGCTTTGGAGATTTCTCTGGGGAGGTGCCGACATCCATCGGGGCGGGCGTCCATGAGAGCAAAACATTCCTACTGAATAGTCCCATCTAGTGGTGCCAAAAATGTTATAGCATTTAAAGATAGGAGAAAACAGCATTCCTTTGGTCAAACAGAGAAGAGTTTATTATGCATGCATAATGATTCTCAGAAAGTGTCTGTCACTCTAAACCTGAGAATATTGAACAGTGAAAGACAGAATATTTTATACAGTTTTTCCTACCTTTTGCTCACCCAAATACATCTTGACCTTTTTCCGTGACATGTTCATGTCAGGTTAGTCAAATTTATCTTTCAAACTTCCATTATGACATCTGTTTACCCATTTCAGGGGTCCCAAAGGAACCTTAGACAATATCTATCTCTATAATCAGGGCATGTTAACATTTCTTATGTTTTAGATCCAGGTCATCTCTACCCTTTCTGATCAGTTGGTTATGTGTATAACATTTGTGTAACATTTGTGTACCTCTAACATACCTAGGTCCACGCAGTGACTTCATAAGCATTACTAACGAGATCATGTCAACCTTTGGTTTCATGTTGGGTAATTTCTACATTTAGTTATAAGCAAACATTACTTATTCAATCAAGACCTTTACTTCTGTACACAAGCATTTTGCCTTAGCCTTTCTAGTTTCATAAGCTGTTTTTCTAAACTTACACGTATCCTTAGTTTCTCAAGCAGCAAAGCAGCATTTTGATTTCCATTTTATTCATATTTTATTTCTATTATTTTATTATTTTTTCATAATTCTTTGTTTTCAAATCCTATCCCAATCCTCTTCCTAGATTTCAGCACCTAAATCTGTTTCTCAAGTTAATTTTAAAACTATCTGTGCTTCACTAATCTCCATTAAAAAAAATTATAACTTGCTAACTAAGCCTTTTGTTGTTATTTCCTCTTCTTTCAATTGCAATATTGGATGTTTGACAGTTTTTAAAAATATTTTCCTTATCTATTGATGTAAATATAAATAGATGAATGGTGATTGCCTAGGAAGGAGATTTTAGGGCTGCAGTGAACATCACCTAATGGTCTTTTTCCAAGACCCTAAAGCATACTAGTGTTTTCAGTAGGGAATGCAGGAGATGGTAGTGCTCGCCTCTTTAAAATGAGCAGCATCTGCTCATTCAATATTTTTTTTTATTCTACTGGTACATAACTGAACATTTATAACAATTTTATTATGGGTTTTGGTACCATTATTCCTTCTAATGTAAAATAGAATAGGTGCATCAGACTTTGTCTCTGATAAGCAGATATTCTTCTTTTTACCACAGGCTTCTACCAGAGAAGAAAAGAAACCACTGTGGTGCAATAAAGGAGAACATACTCTCCGATAGCTGCAGTGCTGAACACCAGTGGATCTGCCAGAAGGATGCTTTCTTGCTGTGATTTTTAATATAAAAATTACAAAAATATTTTGTTATTGAAGAGAAACAAAAAATAAAAATCCTTTCATAACAACTAGAGCAGGGGTCCACAAACTTTTAAAGCTGGGGCCCAGTTCACAGTCCCTCAGACTATTGGAATGGAATTATTTCAATGGAAAGTATTTTATGGATACTAGATGGAGTGGTTTTGCCCCAAACAGACCTGGTGCATAATTTGGGGGTCCTCTTGGACTCACGACTACTGCTCGAAGAGCAGGTGGCAGTCGTGGCCAGGAGGGCTTTTGCACAACATCATGTAATATGCCAGTTATACCCGCTCCTAGATCGGGACTCCTTGCTCATGATCACATACGTTCTGGTCACCTCCAGACTAGATTATTGTAATGCGCTCTACATGGGGCTGCCCTTGATGACCATTCGGAGGCTTCAACTGGTCCAGAATGCAGCTGCCTGAGTGGTGATGGGGTGTGGGCGGTATGCACATGCCTTGCCTCTGCTTCGGGAGCTGCACTGGTTGCTGGTTTGCCTCCGGGGGCAATTTGAGGTGCTGGTTATTACCTTTAAAACCCTATATGGTAGTGGGCCAGGATACTTGAAAGACCACCTCACCCCAAGAACATCTGTCCGTCCCACCAGAGCGGACCAGAGAGGCTCTCTAGTTGTTCCATCGGCCAGAGAGGTACATCTCTCTGGCACTAGGAGGGCCTTCTCTGTGTCCGCTCCAGTCCTATGGAACCTCCTATCAACTGAGCTACATCTACAGATGGACTTGCTGTCTTTTAGGAAGAACTTAAACACATGGCTGGTGGGAAAGGTATGGGGTCCTGGCGGTACCATGACCCCAGCTCGCTGGTTAGTTTGAGCCCCCTCTCTCCCCAGGTTTTTTAATCTTTTATCCCTCGGATTTAGTTTTAAATCTTTTAATTATGATGGGAATCGGCTGATTTTTAAAAAATTTAAAATCTTGAAAAATTAAATTTTTATAGTTGGGATTTTGAAGCTCTGGGATGATGGGTTTGGGTTGTATTGTGTAGCTTTTTTGTGATGTGTAAACTGCCCTGGGTCACCCTGGCGAGGAGGGCGGTATAGAAGTGGGAAATGAATACCATGCCCCTACTCCATGCTACCCCAGGCATTATCCACCCCAGGCCCCTCCATCCCCCCCAAGTTGGTTTTTCCTTCAGCCAGTCTTTCTCCCCAGCACCCACCTTTTCTCCCTCCTACCCTCACTTTTCAGTGCCTGGGCCAGCGGCAAGGTGAGCAAGAGTACCCAGAGGGCCAATGCAGGGGCTTCTCCTTCTCTGCCTCGGGCAGCAGGGATGGCAGGCCAATCCATCCTAGGAACTGAAGAGTGGCAGGCCAAGAGGCATTGTATGAACTGGGATCCCCCTGGAGGAGTAGCCGTGGAGGGTTCAGCTCCATGCTCTTCATCTCTCTCTCTCTCTCTAAAGCTGGAGACAGAGGAATGGGATGGGGGGATTGGAGTCCAGGCAAAGGGGATGAGGTGGAAAAGGTGGGGTGGGGGATCCCCCTCCTCATTGCTAGGACAGCTGAGCCTATGAGGAAAAAGCCACAGTGATAACCGCTCAGTTGCCAGTCAAACCTTCCCTGCCCAGAAGCCTCACCAAGGAAGCCAAACCTCCAAGCCTCTGGCCAGATTGGGATGCTTTCTGGGCTTCCCTGCCTGGCAACTAGTGATGCTGCATTGGTTCTGAGGGCTGGATTTTTTGATGTGGAGGGCCAAATGCGGCCTTCAGGCCATAGTTTGAGGATCCCTGAACTAGACCCTACTTTCAAGAGCAGAAATACTTTCTTTCCAAGCTAAGATTTAAGGTTCTTAAATTTTTACTCATAAGAAAATCTGGATCTTGTGTATCAGTGTAGTTTTGTTAGCTAATGTGACAAAGCAACACACTGAACAGATCCATGATTCTGTATAGAATGAGGATTTATTTACAGTAATACCTCGGATAACGCTAAGACTTGGTTCCACAAGTCTTGGTGTTATCCGATTTTTAGTGTTATCTGATCCATGTTAAAATCCTATGGGATGGTTCGGATAACGTTAAAGTTCCATAGAGATACATTGTAACTGCACAGGCTTTAGCGGTTGTTATCCGATCCATCCCATAGGACCTTAACGTTATTCGATCCAATTCTCCTCCCCAGATTGCTTAACGTTATGCAATTTTAGCGTTATCCAAGGTAAACCAAGACTTGTGGAACCAAGGTTTAGCGTTATCTTGTGTTTTACTGTACAGTAAAACCTCAAGTTATGAATGACTCAACTTATGAAAAACTCACGATACAAAAGGAAATCTCAGGGAAAAAATTCTTTCGAGATACAAATTTTTCCGATACAAAAAGGGGTGTTTTGGTTTTGTTTGTTTGTTTTTTTTGTCTTCTGATGCTTCCCATGGTGGTGGGAGGGCAGTGGTGGGTATCAGCAGGTTCGCCCCAGTTCACCAGAACCAGTAGCAGAAATTCTGGCTGGCACTGCTGTTAAAGACAAATCCTAATTACTTATAAACACTCTTCACAATATATTATTTCTAATAACAATTTTCTTTATTAACAACAAAATTAACAAGACAACTTATATATTATATATCCATCAAACTTCCATGTTTTGAAACAAAGTACAGTAATTTATTTTTATTTACCCGTATATGCCGGCGTATAAGACGACTGGGTGTATAAGACGACCCCCCAACATTTCCACTCAAAATATAGAGTTTGTTATATACTCACCGTATAAGACTACCCCCTCTTCCGCACACCTTCCACAAAAACAAATAAAACATAAAAGAACATCAGTTGATTTCAACATCTCTCTTTGGCCGGCACTAGTGTGCAAGTGTGCATGTGCGAGCTCTGCGTAGACAATGGGCGGGGCGGAGCACCACTGCTTCCTGCTGAACAGAACGGGCCGGCCATGCCGAAAAGGCTGGCACCGCTGTCTCGCTGCTGATGCTCGCTGCAGCCATGCTGGATACCACGCGATACTGGATGGTATGTTGATTGAGGTGGGTGGGCATTGGGAGGCCACTATGGGCACCAGGCAGGCATCAGGAGGCCACTATGGGCACCGGGCGAGCATCGGGAGGCCACTATGGGCAGCTATGTCTATCCCAACTGAAGTGTACCCGGCATATAAGACGACCCCCCCCCCACTTGGAGGCATGTTTTTCAGGGGGTAAAAGTAGTCTTATACGCCAGCATATACAGTATTTATTTATTTACATTTTTTATTCTGCCCTTCTTGCTGTGGGCGGTTTACAACATCATAAAAGCATAATACAACCCAACCCAAGCCCATTGTTAAAAACTTCAAAATTACAATTATAAAATTTAAAAAGTTTTTAAAATTTATAAAAATCTACAGGTTCCAATAATAATTAAAAACTTAAAAACAAAAGATTAAAAGACCAGGGGGGAGAGGGAGCTCAAACAAGCCAGCGAGCTGGGATCATGGTACCGGCAGGACCCCATACCTGTCCCGCCAGCCATGTTTTTAAGTTCTTCCTAAAAGACAGCAAGTCCATCTGAAGACGTAGCTCAGTTTGTAGAAGGTTCCATAGGGCTGGAGCGGACACAGAGAAGGCCCTCCTTCTAGTGCCAGAGAGATAACGTTAAGACTTGGTTCCACAAGAGTTAACGCTATCCGATTTTTAGCCTTATCCGATGCATGCATCAGATAACGTTAAAATCCTAAGCAGATGACTCAAAAAACGTCAACTCCATAGAGATAAAGTACATTGTAAACAACACAGACTTCAAGGGAAAGTGAAGGAAACATGCTGGAAACTTAAAGAACTTTAAGAAATAATCGTCTAAAGGGTAAATATATTACAAAAACATGCCAGACCACCCTGACTTTAGGGCAAGGGTGCCCAAACATTTCAGCCCGGGGGCCGGATAACATTTTATCAGATGCTCCGAGGGCCGAACTATCTCTCCATGGTACATACAGCCACCCAGCCTTGCCGCCGCCGCCGCCACCTCTAACGCCTTTGCCGCTGGCTCCTCCTTCGCCGGCTCCTCCTTCGCCGCCTTCGCGGTGTCCTTTAAAAGTGTCCTTTTAAAAAAATATGACAGATCCTAGAAACTCACATCCAGCTTGGTCATTGTGGCATCCAAGGAGCTGTTGTTGTGTTCCAAAGCTTCAGGTAGGTGGGATTTTAATTAGCAATGAAAAGTCATTAGCCTTAGAAAAGGTCTGCTTCCTGACATGATGTCAGGAAGCAGATCTTTTATAAGGCTAGTGACTTTTCATTGCTAATTAAAACCCCACCTACCTGGAACTTTGGATTTTAATTAGCAATGAAAAGTCATTAGCCTTAGAAAAGATCCGCTTCCTGACATCATGTCAGGAAGCAGATCTTTTATAAGGCTAATGACTTTTCATTGCCTATTAAAACCCCACCTACCTGAAACTTTGGAATTTAATTAGCAATGAAAAGTCATTAGCCTTAGAAAAGATCTGCTTCCTGACATCATGTCAGGAAGCAGATCTTTTATAAGGCTAATGACTTTTCATTGCCTATTAAAACCCCACCTACCTGAAACTTTGGAATTTAATTAGCAATGAAAAGTCATTAGCCTTAGAAAAGATCTGCTTCCTGACATCATGTCAGGAAGCAGATCTTTTATAAGGCTAATGACTTTTCATTGCCAATTAAAACCCCACCTACCTGAAACTTTGGAATTTAATTAGCAATGAAAAGTCATTAGCCTTAGAAAAGATCCGCTTCCTGACATGATGTCAGGAAGCAGATCTATTATAAGGCTAATGACTTTTCATTGCCAATTAAAACCCCACGTACCTGGAACTTTGGATTTTAATTAGCAATGAAAAGTCATTAGCCTTAGAAAAGATCTGCTTCCTGACATCATGTCCTGCCTGGCTTGCTGCAGCCTCAGAGGGTGGGGGATCTTCAAAATTAGCGCACATTGGGTCTCCCAATCAATTTACAATCAGGAATTACACAATGCACAATTTTGACTTCCAACTTATACCAATACTTGAATCAGTGTAAAATAAATCACTTCAGACCAGTGATGGTGAAGCTTGGCACTCCAGGTGTTCTTGGACTTCAATTACCAGAAGCCTAAATCAGCACTTCTGGTGATCAGGACATCTGAGAATTGAAGTTCCATAACACCTGAACTACCAAGGTTTGCCATCACTGGTTTAGACTTTGTGCCCACTCCTGTTAATGTTTACCTGGGAAAGCCCAGATAAACTTGTAGCGGGAGGTGACATAGATTACAGCTGATTGGCAGAGGCAGCATTAACAGATCTGCTGCATCTCTCTGCAGCTGCAGATCAGCTGACACCAGTTACTACCAATCAGTGGGAGCCCCTCTGCTGCTATGGTGCATTGTTTTTTAAAAAAATATTTATTCAAAGTGTCATAGCACTAGGACTCTTCAAATAAACATTTTTTTAAAAAGCATTACTGGTGGGAATAGCAGTGAGTCTTTAAAGTGCTACTGTGTATTTTATTTTATTTGTTTTGTTTTCTGAGATAGCTAGGAATGGTCTCCCTTGATCAGCTGGAGTCGGTTTTCACTGATCAGTGGCTTTGATCTGCCCTGGTAGTGCAGACAGATTTTCAGCTGATAAAGGAGAACATAACCATTTGGTCCACAGCATCTCTGATGCCATTGTGACTGCCAATCGGCTTGCCTGGGACATCTCTATACCGCCAGTCAGCTGATCAATGGGAAATCTCATGGCGGCAGCGGAGATGCCACTGATTAGCTGGGGACAGTTTGCCCCATCAACTGGAGCTACCTCTGCTGCCAGAGTAGAGTGCAGCCACTATAGACATACAGTGTATCTAAATAGCTTTACAGTACTGCATATATACATATGGGACTGCAGTGGCTCAAGTCACTAAGACGCTGACTGGGAGGCGGAAGGTCAGCAGTTTGATTCCCGAGTACTGCAGGACGGAATGAGCTCCTGTCTCTGTCCCAGCTCCTGCCAACCTAGCAGTTCAAAACCAAGAAATTGCAAGTAGATAAATAGGGACCAGTTCGGTAGGAAGGTAACAAGTGTTCTGTGGGCTGCAATGTCTAGTCATGCCTGCCATAAGACCACGGAAATGCCTGCAGAAGCAGACAGCACTAGCTCTTTGGATTTGAAACAGATGAGCACTGACCCCTAGAGTCGGATACGACTGGCTTTTGAGCAAGAGAAACCTTTACCTTTATATATACATATAACCTAGCAGTTCAAAAGCAAGAGATTGCAAGTAGATAAATAGGGACCAGTTCGGTGGGAAGGTAACAAGTGTTCTGTGGGCTGCAGTGTCTAGTCATGCCTGCCACATGACCATGGAAATGTCTGCAGAAGCAGACAGCGCTAGCTCTTTGGATTTGAAACAGAGATGAGCACTGACCCCTAGAGTTGGATACGACTGGCTTTCGAGCAAGGGAAACCTTTACCTTTACGATTGCAAGTAGATAAATAGCGACCAGTTCGGTGGGAAGGTAACAAGTGTTCTTTGGGCTGCAGTCTAGTCATGCCTGCCATAAGACCACAGAAATGCCTGCAGAAGCAGACAGCGCTAGCTCTTTGGATTTGAAACAGAGATGAGCACTGACCCCTAGAGTCAGATACGACTGGCTTTCGAGCAAGGGAAACCTTTACCTTTATGATTGCAAGTAGATAAATAGGGACCAGTTCGGTGGGAAGGTAACAAGTGTTCTGTGGGCTGCAGTGTCTAGTCATGCCTGCCATAAGACCACAGAAATGCCTGCAGAAGCAGACAGCGCTAGCTCTTTGGATTTGAAACAGATGAGCACTGACCCCTAGAGTCGGATACAATTGGCTTTCGAGGAAGAGAAACCTTTACCTTTATATATACATATAACCTAGCAGTTCAAAAGCAAGAGATTGCAAGTAGATAAATAGGGACCAGTTCGGTGGGAAGGTAACAAGTGTTCTGTGGGCTGCAGTGTCTAGTCATGCCTGCCACATGACCACAGAAATGCCTGCAGAAGCAGACAGCGCTAGCTCTTTGGATTTGAAACAGAGATGAGCACTGACCCCTAGAGTCGGATACGACTGGCTTTCGAGCAAGGGAAACCTTTACCTTTACGATTGCAAGTAGATAAATAGGGACCAGTTCGGTGGGAAGGTAACAAGTGTTCTGTGGGCTGCACTGTCTAGTCATGCCTGCCATAAGACCACAGAAATGCCTGCAGAAGCAGACAGCGCTAGCTCTTTGGATTTGAAACAGATGAGCACTGACCCCTAGAGTCGGATACAATTGGCTTTCGAGGAAGAGAAACCTTTACCTTTATATATACATATAACCTAGCAGTTCAAAAGCAAGAGATTGCAAGTAGATAAATAGGAACCAGTTCGGTGGGAAGGTAACGTGTTCTGTAGGCTGCAGTGTCTAGTTATGCCTGCCATAAGACCACAGAAATGTCTGCAGAAGCAGACAGCACTAGCTCCTTGGATTTGAAACAGATGAGCACTGACCCCTAGAGTCGGATACGACTGGCTTTCGAGCAAGAGGAACCTTTACCTTTACGATTGCAAGTAGATAAATAGGGACCAGTTCGGTGGGAAGGTAACAAGTGTTCTGTGGGCTGCAGTGTCTAGTCATGCCTGCCACATGACCACAGAAATGCCTGCAGAAGCAGACAGCGCTAGCTCTTTGGATTTGAAACAGAGATGAGCACTGACCCCTAGAGTCGGATACGACTGGCTTTCGAGCAAGGGAAACCTTTACCTTTACGATTGCAAGTAGATAAATAGGGACCGGTTCGGTGGGAAGGTAACAAGTGTTCTGTGGGCTGCAGTGTCTAGTCATGCCTGCCACATGACCACAGAAATGCCTGCAGAAGCAGACAGCGCTAGCTCTTTGGATTTGAAACAGAGATGAGCACTGACCCCTAGAGTCGGATACGACTGGCTTTCGAGCAAGGGAAACCTTTACCTTTGCTAGATCCGGAGATCCATGTGTGGGAATGAGGACGCGGTAGCCAATGTAGTTGAACCGGACAGCACGTCTGTTTATTGTGTGAACAACATAACAACAACAACAACGGCTGGAGAGGCAGGGACTTATGTACCCTGCTTGACCCAGCCCACTGACCAATGGGATGCGGCGATTTTCCCGCCGCATCCCCAGCTCTACATGGGGCTGCCCCTGATGACCATCCGGAGACTCCAGCTGGTCCAGAATGCAGCGGCCCGGGTAGTGGTGGGGTGTGGGTGTTATGCTCATGCTTCGCCGCTGCTCCGGGAGCTGCACTGGTTGCCAGTATGTCTCCGGGTGCAATTCAAGGTGCTGGTTATTACCTTTAAAGCCCTATATGGTAGTGGGCCAGGATACCTAAGAGACCGTGTCACCCCAAGAACATCTGTCCAGCCCACCAGGGCGGATCGGAGAGGCTCCCTTTTTATTCCTTCGGCGAGAGAGGCGTGCCTCACCTGTACTAGGAGGAGAGCCTTCTCCGTGTCCGCCCCGACCCTCTGGAACCTCCTGCCCACCGAACTGCGCCTTCAGACAGAGCTCTTACCCTTCCGGAAGGGCGTGAAAACCTGGCTGGCAGGACAGGTTTGGGGTCCCGGGAACGTGGGTTCCCATACCAAGTGGCTTATATAAGGACTGCCTCCCTGGGTTGGAATGTGGGAATACTGGTGTGTAGTTCTGTGTGGTTTTAACCTCTGATGATTTTTTAATTTTGACAGTTTTATTGATATTGAGTGTTTAGGTTTTATTTGTTTTTATCAGGATGTAAGCCGCCCAGAGTCGGGTCCTCCCGATTGGGGCGGGGTATTAAATTTAATAAATAATAAATAAATAAATAAACACCCCTTCCCCCCAGAATGCACTACACCATTATTTACATACATAATCAGTTAGGTGACTGGGGCGTGTGCGCACCCTACTGGACCTGCGCAGTTCAGTCG
This sequence comes from Furcifer pardalis, assembly GCA_030440675.1. Lineage (NCBI taxonomy): Eukaryota > Metazoa > Chordata > Lepidosauria > Squamata > Chamaeleonidae > Furcifer > Furcifer pardalis. The sequence goes on from CP126893.1 coordinate 156,965,646, forward strand.
CCGCTGGGGCATCGAGCGGAGTGGACCTGTCGCTCCCGCTCTGCTCTAGCAGGAACCTGCTCCGGATTAGCCGTGGTGGCTTCAGCGGTGATCGGGGGTGGACCTGCTTCCCCAGGTGAGTCCACCGGCATCGGGTCTGAGCTAGAGGGGGCGTTGTAGGGCTGAACCGGGTCGGTGACCGGTTCAACTAAGGCTGGTGTCTCTGGTTCGGGGTTGAATTGTCTGGTGGGCATGAAGTCGTCCTGCGTGTCGTGCCTTGTCCACCTCCTGAGCTGGTCGATATGGCGTTTCCATATTCGACCATCAGTAGGGTGGAGCCTGTAGGTGTAGGGGCCTAGCATGTCACTTATGTTGCCCTCTTCCCATGGCGGGCCAGCTGCAAAATTTCTGGCGTAGACAGGGGTGTCTATGGGGAAAGTGCAGCCTCGCGTGTGTCCCTCACGGAATTTGTCTGGAGAATATCGGGGGTGTAGGCGGTCCAGTTGGCAGCGGAGCCTCCTGCCCATCAGGAGTTCCGAGGGAGCCTTTCCCGTAGCAGCACAGGGGAGATTATGTTGTGCTAGTAGAAATGTGTCTATTCTTTCCTGCCAGTCCCCGGGGCCCAGCCTCCCCAAGGCTTCTTTCGTGCTGCCCACGAACCTCTCGGCTTGTCCGTTTCCCTGTGCCCTGAAAGGGGAGGTGAGTGCATGCCTGGTTCCTAGGGAAGCCAGGTACTGTTCGAACTCTGTGGCCGTGAACTGTGGGCCATTGTCCGAGACCAGGGTGTCCGGAATGCCGTGCGTGGCGAACAGCTGCCTGAGCTCCACGATGATTGCCTTGGCGATGGTGCTTTTCAAGATCCTCACCTCCAGCCACTTTGAGTAGGCATCCACGACAATGAGGAATATTTGCCCGTGGAAGGGGCCTGCTAGGTCGATGTGGAGTCTCTGCCACAGACCCGAGGGTTGCTCCCACTCCCTGACTGATGCCGCCGGTGGATTTGGTCGGGACAATTGGCAAGGTGCACACTTGCTTACCCATTCCTCTATATCCCTATCAATCCGGGGCCACCACACGTAGCTCCTGGCCAAGCCTTTCATTTTGACCACCCCCGGATGGCTGGTATATAGTGTTTCCAGGACTGCCATGCGTAACCTTTTTGGGATTACCACCCGATCTCCCCACAACAGGCATCCCCCCACACAACACAAGTCATCCCGCTTATCGAAAAATGTCTTGAACTCCCCTTCCCCCTTGACCGGCCACCCGCGCTGAACCCAGCTGGAGACAGTCCGGAGCTCGGTGTCTTTCGCCGTGGCCCTGGCAACCTCAGCCGAGGTGATGGGGGCAGAGTCCAGAACGTCCAACAAAAGGACCGACGCCTCCCCCCGCTCCGCGCCGTCCTGTTCAGGAAGGGGACATCTGCTTAGGGCGTCCGCGTTGCCCATGTGTTTTCCGGGGCGATAAGTCAGTGTATAGGAGTAGCCCGACAAAAACAGGGCCAACGTTGCATGCGGGGGGATAGCGCAGAAGGCGTAGGGCGGTCTCCCGCCAAGAGTCCTAACAGGGGTTTGTGGTCTGTGATGAGCTCAAAGTCCCATCCATAGAGGTAATCGTGGAATTTCCTTACCCCTGCCACACCCGCCAACGCTTCCTTGTCGATCTGCCCGTAGTTCCGCTCCGTTGGCGACATTGTCCTAGAGTAGTAGGCGATGGGTGCCTCAAGCCCATTGGGCAGCCGGTGAGCGAGGAGCGCGCCAACGCCGTAGGGAGATGCGTCGCAGGCGAGGACAAGCGGGAGGGTGGCGTTATACTGGATCAGGAAGCTGTCCTGAGATAGGAGATTTTTTACAGTCTTAAACGCTGACTCTTGTTCGGGACCCCACCTCCAACCCGTTTTGGCCGCTAAAAGTCTATGTAGCGGCTCAGCAGCGGTGGCTTTGCCCTTGAGGAATGCTGCGTAGAAGTTCAAAAGACCCAGGAAAGCTTGTAACTCTTGCTTGTTCTTTGGTGCCGGGGCGTTCCGTATCACCTTTACCTTGCCCACGGTTGGGTGTATGCCATTGCAGTCTATGCGGAACCCTAAAAACTCTACAGAGGGTACCCCCAGTAAACACTTGTCCCGTTTCACCCTTAATCCAGCGGCCCTGAATTTTGCAAGGACAGCCGCGACCCTATCCTTGAGTTGCCCCGGGGTCTCCGCGATGATCAGGACGTCATCAAAATAGGGTACCACCCCCGGGAGGCCGTGGAGGAGTCTCTCCATGGTGCTTTGGAACAGTCCCGGTGCAATGCTGACCCCAAATTGTAAACAGGTGCACTTGAACACTCCCCGGTGGGTCACTATGGTCTGTGCCTCGGCCGTGGCATCGTCCACCGGTAGCTGCTGGTATGCTTGCGCCAGGTCTAATTTGGCAAAAATCTTTCCGGGGCCTAATGAGTCCAGCAAGTGATCGATGACGGGAACCGGATAGGCGCTTGGCTGCAAGGCTTTGTTAATGGTGCATTTGTAGTCCGCACAAATCCGCACCGACCCGTCCGGCTTAATGGGGGTTACTATGGGGGTCTCCCACCTGGCATGGTCAACTGGGACGAGAATTCCCTGGGCTACCAACTTATCCAGTTCCTTTTCCACCTTGGGCTTGAGGGCCAGGGGAACCCTCCGAGCCTTAAGGGGTATCAGGGCAACACTCGGATTCAGTGAGAAAGAGGTAGGTGACCCCACATACCTGCCCAGTTCCTCTCCGAAAACGTCCTGGAATTCTGCCATCAGGTCATCCTGCAGCGAGGTCTCACCGGGCTGTTCGATGGTGGAGCTGTGGATACCCGCAATGGTCAGTTCCAGGGCCGGGAACCAGTTCGTTCCTAAGAGGGTCGGAACATTCCCGTGAACAATGGTGATCGGCAGAGTCTCCTCTTTTTCCCCGTACTTGACATGGACCCATTTCTGGCCTGCGATGGAGATGAATCTGCCTTGGCAATCCTTCACTCGGAGTCTTTGGGGTTTCAACTCGGACTCTCTGAGGGAGGGGAATGCTTGCTTCATCCACCTCCAGGGTATGAGAGACACGGCGGCCCCCGAGTCGACCTCCATTCTGAATTCCTTTCCGTCGATCCGGACAGTCACATAGAACTTTTCCCCCTTCTCTGTATCAGCATGGCTAATGGTGATGGTGTGTGGTTCGGCGTCTTCGAATCTGGCGCCACTGTTTGCTTGGCGCCTGTGATTCATCCGGTGAGGGGCGGCCATCTTGCCTGGTGGGAGATTTTGAATTTGCCGGTCCGCTTGGTTTCCTGTTTGTCTCGCGCGGCAGGCCCTTGCAATATGCCCCCATTTGTCACAGTGGCGGCAAATGGCATCTTTAAAATGACAATGCGCCCTTTGGTGGGGCCCACCGCAGCTGGCACAACGGTGGCCGCTCCTGCCCTGGCTTGCCCCATCGGTCGCGCATACCTCCGCTTCCTCATCGTCCTCTTCTTCGGGGACGGTATCCTCGTGGTGGATGGTGGCTGGACGCGGCGCCGACGGGGCCCGGTGGAGAGAGGATGCGGCCGATGAAGAGACCTCATAGGCTCTCGCCTCATCTAACACGGTGGCCAGAGTCAATTCTCTTCGGGCTAAGAGACGCCTTCTGAGTTTGGTGTCCAGGACCCCTCGGATGATTTGTTCGATCAGGGCATCCTCGAGGTTCGCCCCAAATGCAGCCGGAATGGCTGCTGCTCGCAGGGCGGCTACGAACTCACTTATGGGCTCCCCGACCCTCTGGTAGCGATCTCGGAAGTGGATCCGAAAGACGAATTTCGAGGGGGCCGGCGAGTAGTGTTCCTTGAGGGCGGACTGTAAACCCTGCCACGAAACCGCCATAATAGACGTCAGAGCCACCAGAGCTTGGGCCACTTCGTAGACCTTCGAGCCGCAGTGTGTGAGGAAGAACGCCTTCTTCCTCTCTTCCGAAATTTCTCCCAGCTCAGCGGCCAGGAGAGAGAATTCGAAGCGGTCCAGGTAGCTCTCCCACTTCTAGTCCTTCGGCTGGAAGGGTGGCGGGGCGGTGTATGTAGCCATGGCGTTGTGCCGGTTCAGCTGGCTCGATGTGTCCTTGAGGTTCTGGCTCGATCCTCAGAATCCCATCCTCGTCGCCAGTGCTAGATCCGGAGATCCATGCGTGGGAATGAGGACGCGGTAGCCAATGTAGTTGAACTGGACAGCACGTCTGTTTATTGTGAGAACAACATAACAACAACAACAACGGCTGGGGAGGCAGGAACTTATGTACCCTGCTTGACCCAGCCCACTGACCAATGGGATGCGGCGATTTTCCCGCCGCTGGACTTTTGAATATCCAACACCCTTTACGATTGCAAGTAGGTAAATAGGGACCAGTTCGGTGGGAAGGTAACAAGTGTTCTGTGGGCTGCAGTGTCTAGTCATGCCTCCCACATGACCACAGAAATGCCTGCAGAAGCAGACAGCGCTAGCTCTTTGGATTTGAAACAGATGAGCACTGACCCCTAGAGTCAGATACGACTGGCTTTCGAGCAAGAGAAACCTTTACCAAATTTAATGCATTCTCCAGGGCCTTTTGTAGACTAACTCCTGTATTTAAATTTGAGCTGTATTTAAATTTGAGGTGGATTTGAGATCAAATCCACATCAGGCAGAAGAGCAAAGCTTCGTGGGTTGAATTTGTAAGAGCACATCAACTCCACAGGCACACAATGACGGGGCAAGCCTAAAGGTAAAGTAACGTCTCTTTTTGCAACTGACGAAAAATCCCGGGTTATTTAAACCTTTGCAATTGCAAAAGGTTGCAGAGCAAACTTCTTTGCACAAGGATTGGCCACAAGCGAGCTGAAAAGCAACATTTGTTGCTTCTGACAATAAGGGAACATCCCGGGGTTCTTATTCAAATCTCCTACAAACGGCTGCAAAACAAACTTCTTTTGTCCAGCCAATGGATGGGTGGATGCATTATGCATTGTGGCACCTGATAAGTTGTGAACTTTTTTTGCTTCTCTTCTGATATCTTAAGTTTGCAATATACGCAGCCTGACAAAGATATTTGAAGAACTCTAAACCTCGCTTCCCTCCCCCTCCCCCCTGCTCCTGGCTTTCTTTTTTAATTGCTTTAAATCAGGCATGCCCAAACTACTTACTTTTAGCTCCGACTGAAGTCCCTCTCTCTACTCTTAACAATAACAGAATCACCTCTGGCGTATTGATTCAGCCATTCTAAAGTAGATTCGGCAGAACTCCTAGTACTAAGCAGCAGGAGGAAGGAACTAGGTAAATCACTCTTTCACTGACTTGTGATCCCTCCGCCCAAAAAAAAAAATAAAAAAAAAATAAAATTATAAGAGTTCTTATACCATGTCGGGGGCTGGATGAAATGGCCTGGCGGGCCGGATACGGCCCGCAGGCCTTAGTTTGGGCATGCCTGCTTTAGGGGAACAAAGCCATATAGCATTTTTAAATGTGGGCACATCCACAGTGTGGTAGTAAATTGTTTTGGACCCCACCATGGTGGGAGGTGTTTGGAACATTTCAGCTCCATCCCGGACAGGGATTCTGTGGAGTCTTAGAGCTGCGGTCTCCCTGACCACTATGATGTCACATGTCTGTCCCAGTTTGGCAAAGAGAATTATGGCACCCCAACATTGGTCTGCTGCATATCCAACGTTCATTTATGTTGCAACTGGAGCTCGCAAATCCCTTTTTGTTTATATAAGCACATTCTGCTCCTCCACGAACCTCAAACCTGGAAAGGAACAAGAACCAGGATCATCACAGAAGTTGGAACTTTATGTACTAGCGTAAAATCATGTTACATGAGACATTACACAGACTACCATCTACAGCGAAACCCCACTTTCTCAAATTAGCCCTTGACCTTCCTACCCCGGCACGCAGTCTGTTTAAACCTTTTCACTCAGGTCATGGTTGTTCTTGGCCAGGCGGTATTTGTGTGGTTCTGTCCAGTCATCTGGTAACAACTTGCTTATCTTCCAAAGTTCTAGGGCATTCTGTGGGGCTGGTTGTTTGGGGGTGGGGCAGACGTTATGAGGAAACTGTGCCTCTGCTTTGGTGGTTGGTGATCAAATAGCAGGTGTCACTACACACATGGCTTCATTAACACCGATGTCCATTTGCTTTGTGTATGTGGGTGCGCTCCATACTGGAGCAACTTACTCTGCTGCAGAGACGTTCAGGGCCAAAACTAATGAGAGCAGTGTGGATGGTTGAGTTCCCCACTTAACATTCAACTTAACCCTTGCCTCTCAGTTTCGAAGGTGGAAAGCAAATACTTGAGTCTTGCTTGGATTAGGCTTCAAATGGTTTGTTACTGTCCTAATTCTTCAAGTGATCCAGTAAATTTTCCAGCTACCTCATCAAACCTTGATCCTTGAATGGCCATTGCTGTGTCTTCCACATAGATGAACAATTCTGTATTGTCAGGAACTGGTTAATCATTTGTATATACACAGTAATACCTCGGATAACGACTGCATTGGATAACGCTAAAATCGGCATAACAATGCAAAATTTCTAAAGAAATTTTGCACTGGATAACGATCTGCTAGCGTTATCCGATGCAGTCGTTCGTAGCAGCAGGGGGGCTGGAAAGCTGAACAGGGTTCTCCGTTCAGTTTCTCAACCACTCTACAGCTGTAGAGGCAGGGGTGGGGTGGCTGGAAAATTGACGGGGGGCTCCCCTGTCGGCTTCCCCAGCCACCCCACAGCTGCGGAGGCAGGGGCAGGTGGCTAGGGAAGCTGACGGGGAGTCCTAGTTGGCTTTACCAGACACCCTGCAGGTGTGGATCGGGTCCCCTGACCTGCTTGGAGCCAGCAGGGGAGTCAGAGAGCCCAAAATGGGTAAAAAAAAGTCCAATTTTTTTTCACCCATTTCAGGCTCTCTGACCCCCCTGCCTGCTCCGAGCAGGTTGGGGGACCTGATCCGTGCTGTTTCTGGACTTCCCCCACCTTCTGGGGCAGTGCAGCAAACCAAAATGTCAGAATTCAATCCTGACATTTTGGCTTGCTGCACTGCCCTGGGAGGTGGGGGAACTTTGGAAACAGCTTGGATCAGGTCCCCCGACCTCCCTGGAGCTGGCAGCAGGGTCAGAGAGCCCAAATGGGTGAAAAATGGACTTTTCCCCACCCATTTTGGGCTCTCTGACCCCCCCTGCTGGCTCCGGGGGGGTCAGGGGACCCGATCCAAGCTGTTTCCAAAGTCCCCCCCCTCCCTAGAGGCTGCAGCAAGCCAAAACGTCAGAATTCAAATCCCGACGTTCTGGCTTGCTGCAGCCTCCAGGGAAACAGGGCTTTTTTAAAATGTTGTGTGATCAATGCATCGCACAACGTTAAAAACCAGATAACGATGAGACTTGTGGAACCAAGTCTCATCGTTATCTGAGGTACTAGTGTATTATACAGTGTTGAAGACAATACACTTCTTTTGGGCAATCCATTCTTCTGTAACCTCCATCTGCTGTTCTTTCCATTCATTGTCAGATCAAATCTCTGGTTCTGGAGGAAGCTGCCATGACCCTAATAAGCTTATTATCTTTGGTAAAATTATTTATTTTATGGATCTTTGTGAAAAAAGAATTTTAAAATCACAATGTTTTCCTTCTGCAAATCGGTTTCCAGTAATAATAAGAATTACTGTTGTTGTCAACATTTTTGTAATTATTATGATGTCTAGTAAATTCTGATTTATATTATACTCTTCCTAGTATATAGTACAGTACAGTAAAACACCGGATAACGATTGGATCGGATAACGCTAAAATCGCATAACGTTGGGGAATTTGAGGCAAACATTTGGCTCAGATAACATTATGTTAACCATTATGTTAACGTTATCCGATCCATCAGATAACCTTTGCCTCAAATTCCCTGAGGTATGGCTGTGACTCACCAGTTTCTCTTGGGAGAAAGGGAGGGGGCTGCCTGCTCTCAAGCTTGCAAGATTTGAGTAACAAAAGCTTGCAAAACCAGTCTGACTAGTTTAGCAAAGCAAAGCAGACATGGGGGTGGGGTGGGGACTCTCCATATGGAGCTATGAGCACAGGAATCAGTTTTAAAAGCTAACAGCTTTAAATTCTAAACAGCCTGAACCCAAGATTGTAGCTCCACAAGCCTCATGCATTGTCAATGGAAAACAAGCAGACACTGAAACCTTTGACCTACAAAGCAATTAAGCTTTTCACACCCTGCAAAGCCCTGAGGGATCTTCCTTTATTACAACAATGGACCTCAGCTAAGCCATGGTAGTGGGGCTGATTCTAAAGGAAAACATTTTCCTAGCTTCTGTTCTGAAAGCCTCCGTCTGGCTTGCTAAGGGACATAGTGATGGAGGGTGGGGTTCCTTAAGAGAGGCTTATAACCCTTTCCCCAGTGTAACCCAGAACACTTTGCAGAAAAATAATTGCAAAGAGACAATTTTACCCAATTACCTTTATGAAGTTTCCCCTTTAAATTCTAAACAGCCTGAACCCAAGATTGTAGCTCCGCAACCCTCATGCATTGTCAATGGAAAACAAGCAGACACTGAAACCTTTCACCTACAAAGCAAATAAGCTTTTCACACCCTGCAAAGCCCTGAGGGAACTTCCTTTATTACAGCAATGGACCTCAGCAAACCGTGGTAGGGGGGCTGATTCTAAACGAAAACATTTTCCTAGCTTCTGTTCAGATCTTTTAAAACAGCACTTTATAAAATTTTCAAAAATTTAAAAATGCTGTATGGCTTTGTTCCCCTAAAGTCAGGGTGGTCTGGCATGTTTTTGTAATGTATTTACCCTTTAGACAATTATTTCTTAAAGTTCTTTAAGTTTCCAGGATGTTTCCTTCACTTTCCCTTGAAGCCTCTGTTGTTTATCTCTATGGAGTTAACGTTATCTGATCCACCTAAATAGAATTTCAACGTTATCTGGTGCATGCATTGGATAAGGCTGAAAATCGGATAACGTTAAGACTTGTGGAACCAAGTCTTAATGTTATCCGAGGTATTACTGTACTCTGAAGTAATGTATTAGTTGTTTCTGCTTGTGGCATCTTGAGAAAGAGAGCTTGCACAACACAGACTGGCCTTTTGTACAAGAGGCCCATTGGAGAATGAGATTCTTGATCCCTGGCTCTACAGCCAGATGCTCAAACCTACTGAGCTTAGAAAGCAGCCAAAAGTGAGAGAAACAATTTCCAGATCTATTGGCAGTTCTCTGAAAATGGAAAGCAAACGAGACTAGAGAAGCAAAGGTAAAATCAATGTTTAAGTCTTGGTCAACAGGTTTGCTAATAGCATTGCCAGTAAATACTCTTGTGTATAATTTCCTGGATGGTCATTCCTGTGATTGTTTTTTTGATGTGTCTTCCAAGGCAGCTTAGACTCACACACCCCCAATCAAAAACACACCTTTCTTTATCTCCTATTTACTATTTCTCTTTGGGCTTCATATTTGGTTTAAAAAAGGGTTACAGTAAGTGCTCAGATTTTCCCAAATCCCTCTGAAATGTCCTGAATCCCCTTCACTCTTTTATGCCTGGTGCTGCTGAACATCCAGTCAAACAAAACCTTCAGTTTCTGAGTTTTGAAGTGTCATTCTTGCAAAATGCATAAAGAGAACCTTACCAGTTATTGAAGGCAGTGCCATTGGTCCACTTCCATGGGTATGCTTCTGAATACCTTTGGAGACCTATCCAGTGGTCAGCAAAGGTTTTGTGTCGTTTCAAGAACTCCTTGATGTGGAAAACAAATGTAGACACATTAACAATGCTAGCCCAGGTGGGCAGCCCCTCTTGTCTTGTTCCTCATTCAAGAAACCACAAAAAGACCACCAAAATTATTTTTAAAATACTCTAAATGTAATGTGATATCAAGAGTGAATGATACCATATATACTTGACTATAAGTCGTCCCAAATATAAGTTGAGGTACCTAATTTGGACCTCTAAAACTAGGAAAATAGATTGACCCAAGAACTGTATAAGTCAGGGGTGGAAAATGCAGCAGCTGTTAGTGATTTTCAATAATTAAAATACATAGAAATACCCACAACTTACCCCTATTTCCCCACATTTATTAACATAAAAATACATATAAAAAATTCTTTCCTCTCCTCTACTTTTCCATTAAAAAAAGTGGCCTTCGTTTCCCAAAGCGAGGGGAGGAGCATACAAGATGCACCTATTATTCATTATACTATTCTATTCTATATTCGATTTATATCCCGCCCCAATCGCGAAGTGCGACTCTGGGCGGCTTACAAGCATATCAATACAATATCATACAATATAAAAACATTCAGTAAATAATAACCATCTATACAATAAAACATCATAAGACATACTAAATATCCATCAATACAAAAAAGACACAAATTCTGGTACAGAATCATATGGGGAGAATTATACAGTAATACCTCAGATAACATTAGTATCGAATAACACTAAAATCGCATAACATTAAGCAATCTGGGGGGAAGAATTGCATCGGATAACATTAAGATCCTATGGGATGCATCGGATAACAACCGCTAAAGCCTGTGGTTACAATGTATCTCTATGGATCCCATAGGATTTTAACATGCATCGGATAACACTAAAAATCGAATAACACCAAGACTTGTGGAACCAGGTTTTAACACTATTTGAGGTTTTACTGTACTTAGTTTAAGAATTACCATAAAAATATCGACTACAATCTACCGGATACTAAAAAAATTTTTAAATTTAAGGCTAAAAAATTAAAAGAGGTTAAAACAACGAGAGGCAAGAGGGTGGCTGTCTAATCAAATCAGCCACCCAACATAGGATCCCCTATCCCTGGATCCCCAAACTTGCTCTGCCAGCCAGGTTTTTAGGCCCTTCCGGAAGGGCAGGAGCTCTGTCTGTAAGCGTAGTTCCGTTGGCAGGAGGTTCCAAAGGGCCGGGGGGGACACAGAGAAGGCCCTCCTCCTAGTGCCAGAGAGATGCGCCTCTCTAGCCAATGGTATGATAAGAGAGCCTCTCCGATCCGCCCTGGTGGGACGGACCGATGTTCTTGGGGTGATGCGGTCTCTTAAGTATCCTGGCCCACTACCATATAGGGCTTTAAAGGTGATAACCAGCACCTTGAATCGCATCCGGAGACATACTGGCAACCAGTGCAGCTGCCGGAGCAGAGGTGAGGCTAGAGCATAACGCCCGCACCCCATCACCACCCGAGCAGCCGCGTTCTGGACCAGCTGCAGTCTCCGAATGGTCATCAAGGGCAGCTCCATGTAGAGCGCATTACAATAATCAAGTCTGGAGGTGACCAGATCATGTGTGACCATTAGTAAGGCATCCCGATCTAGGAGTGGGCGTAATTGGCGTATCACACAAAGTTGTGCAAAAGCCCTCCTGGCCACGGCTGCCACCTGCTCTTCGAACAGTAGTTGCGAGTCCAGGCAGACCCCCAAATTACACACCGGGTCTGTTTGAGGCCGAACTGCCCCATCCAGGACCAAAGTTGGATGGTTACAAGTGCTTAATCTATTTTTTCTAACTTATATATACATGTGAGGGAGGCATATCAGAAAACAAAACAAAATAAACAAAATAAAATAAAAATAAAATAAAAACACTGTAGCACTTTAAAGACTAACTGCTTTATTTTTATTGTTAGCTTTCGTGGATCAAGTCCACTTCTTCAGACAAAGAGTGAAACTTACAGGCATGGTTTTTACACACCAAATTCAGGGAGCCCCCAATAGACCATACAGCTCCATCCCACAAGTCCATAAGAACTCGGGAGACTGTGAACCTCCTGAAACTCTAGCCAGGGCTGAGGGATTCCTGCGGGCAGAAGAATGGGATCCAGCTGATCCAGGACAGTAAGGGTGGCTTGGCTGGGTTCATTAGTTGTGCAAGATGAGGAAAAGTCATGAGAAGAGGCAACAGAGGGTTGGGATTCCATCTTCTGCACCTCCATAGAGTAGCAAGTAAGGAAAGAGGACAAATGGAGCCAGTTCCTCCCTTCCAGGGTGGAAGGGTGGGTGGAAGGTGTTGGGGACCTGGGACTCCAACAATGCCTAACCCAGCCAATTCAGCCATGCCCCAGCCAGAGTGTCATCATCAGCTGGCAGGAGCTCCAGTATCTACCCACACCCAGATAAGGAACTGGAGACACAAGTGGCAACAGGGGCAGCAAAGGAGCTCCAGGGAGGAGTGGTACTGTGAAGCCCATATCCTAGTACCTGCCTTCCCTCAAAGGACTGCATCCTGTGTGTGTGTGTGTTTGTAAATATGAGAGTGAGAGAGATGGTTTGGGACACATCTACTGAACCAGGTGCATCAGCAGGGCCCTGAGTTCACTAACTGTTGCTGCAATGGGTTTCACACCAGCTGCAGAAGAGGCTTGCACTTGGCTGAACTACCATCCTGGGCTTTAACTGCCCCCCCCCCCTTCTGACTGTGCAGTTTTATTTGCCTCCTGTACCAGATGGATGGCTCTCATGGGCAAGTTGTGCTGCTGGATGACTTTAAGGGCTGTGCTGCCTGTTGGTAGTTGTTAGGAGCTTCCATGGCAACTGGCTTGGCTTGTAGTTTTTAATCCCTCCTCCATAGCTCAGCTAAAGTCCCACCCCTCCTCAGCTGGGAGGGGTTAAGATGCAAAGTGGCCACAGGTTGATAGGATAGCACCTAAGAAGGGGCTTAGGTGGTTGCCCAGGGTTGCCATCAATGTCATTGTACTCACCATCTCTTTCTGGGAGTCAACCACAGCTAAAGAGGCATTGAGTGCCAAACAGTGGTTCTTGCTAGATTCCCAGTCTGCTTCTACATCACTAAAGTAGTAACATCTGCTCCTGTATCCAACCCAGTCATCAGGACAGGAGGCCAGTGGAAGTCCAAGATGGGTGGGCAATGGGTCCTCCGCTGCCTTCCAGTGCACTAAGTAGGGTTTCAAAAAGGAATATAATTACTACCTATTCCATCCCACTATGATAATGAAGCAGACCGTACAGCCAGTGACTCAACGCCGAGTGTCAAGCAGTGGTTAACTAATCTGGCTCCCTAAAGGGGCCAATGGCTATGGGTGGATGAGCCCCTTTAGGTGGGGTCCCCCTTAGTGGAGGAAATGCCAATAGAAACCATCATATTGGGCTCAATGGCAAAATGAACAGAGGAGGAAGTCTGATTCCCAAGGGGCCATGCTAGATGAACTGGCTGTGAGGGCTTTTTTTTGGCCGCAGACAGATCCAGTGCGTAATTTGGGGGTCCTCCTGGATTCATGACTCTTGTGCGATGAGCAGGTGGCAGTCGTGGCCAGAAGGGCTTTTGCAAAACTTCAGGGCATTCGCCAATTACGCACACTCCTGGAACGGGACTCCTGGCTTATGGTCACACATGCTCTGGTCACCTCCAGACTGGATTATTGTAATGTGCTCTACATGGGGCTACCCTTGATGACTGACACTGCCCCACTCCACTCCACCGGCCGGGAGGCTTAAAGGGTGGCTGCAAGGGAGGTCAAGACGCCGACGCTGGCTCAGCCTGCTCCACCAGCCGGGAGGCTTAAAGGGCAGCCGCGAGGGAGGCCAAGATGCTGACGCTGCCCCAACCCAGTCCACCAGGAGGCTTAAAGGGCAGCGGCAAGGGAAGCCAAGATGCTGAAGCTTCCCCAGCACACTCCACCACCAAGGCGGCTTAAAGGGCAGCTGCGAGGGAGGCCAAGACGGCGAAGCTGCCCCAGCCCACTCCACCGGCTGGGAGGCTTAAGGGGGGCCGCAAGGGAGATCAAGACGGCAATGCTGCCCCAGCCCACTCCACCAGCCAGGAGGCTTAAAGGCAGTGGTGGGCAGCCAAAAATTTTACTACCACACTGTGGGCAGTTATTAGCAATTGTCTCTACTTCATGGTAGAAGCTTTCTATTTATTCATCAGGTTTCCCTTGCTCGAAAGCCAGTCGTATCCGACTCTAGGGGTCAGTGCTCATCTCTGTTTCTAAGCCGAAGAGCCAGCGCTGTCTGCTTCTGCAGACGTTTCCATGGTTATGTGGCAGGCATGACTAGACACCTGAGCGCATGGAACACTGTTACCTTCCCACCAAAGTGGTCCCTATTTATCTACTTGCAATTTCTTGCTTTCGAACTGCTAGGTTGGCAGGAGCTGGGACAGAGACGGGAGCTCTTTCCATCCTACAGTACTCGGGAATCGAACTGCTGACCTTCCGCCTCCCAGTCAGCGTCTTAGTGACTTGAGCCACTGCCATGATGTTTACCCTTCCCTTATTCATTTCTCATAGTCCATCCAGTCTGTTTGTCCTATTTCAGAAATTGTTCAGATAGTATTTTGTATTCAGTTATTTTAGCAATAGGATCTCGCAGTAGTGTCTTTCGGGTTGCCAGCCCTTGTGACCCTATGGCTGCTTTTCACCTCTCCACATTTAGCTGATCAAACCTCTAGGGATCAAATACCCCCGGGGCCTACTGGGTGGTATAATCCTTTTGGAATATGACCAGCCACATCCATTCTTCATCCTTCACCAATTCTATCAAAAACTCTTAGCTATGAACATCTGACTTATGCTGACTCAACTATGAGATATCCTTTCCTATGGAGTAATGACTAGTAATTGCATTAAAATTCTTCTAGCTCAAGTCCTTTATGTTTGCCAAGCCATCATAAGTTTTTCTTTCTTTTTTCCTTTTCTCTTTATTTTAATGTTCATTGTTGTTGCTTTTAAAGTATTGTTCTTTGCTTGGTTTATACACATTGGGGGCTTTTTTTTTATTTCAAATAGACCAGGGGTCTACATAGATGAGTCTCCAGATGTTCACTGACTTCAATTACCAGAAGCCCAAGTCAGCACTCCTGCTGATCAGAGCTTCTGGGAATTGAAATCTACGAAAATCTGGAGAGCCATGTTTGCTTACCCTTCCTTATGTCCATAAGAATGAAGAGTAGTTTACAATGTTATGTTTAAATGTAAATATTTATGTAAAATAAAGTAATACCTTTAGTGTACCCATATTTTAAAGTTGGCATTGCTGATCAGGAAACACCCAACGTTCATCACATGCATGCTGCATCAGCATCACAAAATCCCTTTAGGAACCAATATCCACTTGCCACAGGCATGGTGATTTTGCTTTGAACCTTATGGCCTTTCCACCAATATAACTCCTACATGGCAGTGTTTGCCTTCCACAAGATCAGGTGCAGCTTCTGGTGATATTTTTAATTTGTTTCTATAACTGATATTACGATTTGGCAGAACAAGATGGCCAAGCAGACAGATGGAATTCACTCTGGATATGATCTTGCTGATATCTACACAATTGGGCCAAAGTCTCTATGGGACAAGAGACTACTGTCATAAGCATCTTCCTTTGGATATTGGACCCAGTAAACATACTCAGGGAATTAAGTTCCAGGCAGATGAGGTGACTCACAGATATTTGAGGTTACAACTCCTGGACTACTTACTAGTTGGCCAACTTTTCTGGAGTTAGCCAGAGCTGTTGTCCAAAATATCAGGAGCGTTCAAGTTTGGGTATCCCTCTTCTAGGACCTCAACACAATTATTTTCTTATCTTACTGGCATTCTGTCCACATAGATACAGTAACTCCACTTCTGCAAAACATCTTAACCTTTGAAGCCATGACAAATCATGTATGCCTGCTGGCCTATCATTATAACAATATACAAAGGCTGTCCTTGTAGGGTCCTCCCGGAAAAACTAGCACTAGCATTTCAGAGAAGTGAACAAACACAAAACACAACAGAAGGAATCAATGCAACTTTTCACTCACCCACTATCACAATGATTGCTAGAAACAGCAGGATGTTAGTTATCAAACTTGCAAAATGAAGAAAAGAAGTGAGTGGCAACTGAATCTTCTTCCTCTGCTTCAACCCTGTAGAGGAAATTAAAGTATCAAAATCTGTTAAAAGTTCACTGGAGTTCCAGATAGTTCTTGTGCGAACTTACAGACATACCCAAATTGTACCTGTATCTAAGCTGTGTCTATCCACTTTTTCTATCCCTTCCCAAGGACACTAAAAGCACTGCTGTCAAAGTACTGAAGTTTTTCACAGTGCTTGAGACCTAAAAGGTTGCCTAAAAAGAAATGAGCAAAAAGGATAAACTAGATTAAAATGCAGCCATCCTCTCTTAGGAATTAACCATCACATCACCAAAATTCAGTTCCACTGGTGATGAGGACAGAAGCGCTCTTGAAGGGCAGCTTCTGGGCAGCAGCAACACAAGAAGGAAACACTAGCAAAGTATCTGCCACAGACAACAGCAGTGATACTCAGGCTAATTCTTATTGCTCCTCTGCAGAAGATAGCACTGATAAATCACTTTTAAACTCTGAAAAACCTATGCTATTGAGTGTTATTTTTTAACCAATGGCATCATTGGTGAAGGCCTAGAAAACCCTGGGAGGCTGGCCTCATGTTGGGACTGGTGTGACAACTGGCAGCAGTAATGGATGATGATATTGGGGGCATTAGAATGAGATATTACAAGGATGAAAGGGGAAAAACTATTCCTGTAGCCAAAAGAAAAGATGAGAAAATAAACAGGTTCCTGACTAAACTTAAAAAGTTATTAATGGCCTATAAGAAGGTAAAGTGAAGGGAAACAGAGTCTGAATCCAAAATGCATGGACAGGGAGAATCACAATAATGATTATGGAAAAGAAATCAAAGAAGACATTGTAAAGGAATATCAGAAAACAAAATAAAATAAAAAACATTATAGCATTTTTATTTTGTTTTGTTTCTTTTACTTTGTTTTCTGATATGCCTGAACCACAGACTAACATGGCTACTATTCCAAAAAATTCAATTGTAAAGGAAAGATCTCTTCCATAAAGTCTGAGAACTCAAAGGGAAATTTCAATTTCAATTAGGAAAGTGGAGAGATTAGACACAGCATTTATTTATTTATTTATTAGTCGTACTTATCAACCGCCCTTCTCACCAAGGTGACCCAGGGCAGCTCACAATTCATTTAAAAATAACAACAATAAAACACTCTTAAAAACATCCCTAAAAAACCCTCAATTTAAAACCAAAATCTAAAAACTAATTGAGGGCAAGCAGGGCCTAAATCAACCAGCGGGCTGGGGTCACAGTTCCTCCTGCACCCCAAACCTGCCCTGCCAGCCATGTTTTTAAATTTTTCCTAAAGGGCAGCAGCTCCGTCTGGAGACATAGCTCCATTGGCAGGAGGTTCCATAGGGCCGGGGCGGACACCGAGAAGGCCCTCCGTCTTGTGCCAGAGAGATGTGCCTCTCTGGCTGATAGAACAACTAGAGAGCCTCTCCGATCTGCTCTAGTGGGATGGACAGATGTTCTTGGGGTGAGGCGGTCTCTTAAGTATCCTGGCCCACTACCATATAGGGCTTTAAAGGTAATAACCAGCACCTTGAATTGCACCCGGAGTCATATAGGCAACCAGTGCAGCTCCCGGAGCAGTGGTGAGGCATGTGCATACTGCCCACACCCCACACCACCCAGGCAGCCACGTTCTGGACCAACTGAAGCCTCCGAATGGTCACCAAGGGCAGCCCCATGTAGAGTGCATTACAGTAATCCAGTCTGGAGGTGACCAGAGCGTGTGTGACCATGAGCAAGGAGTCCCGATCACAGCATCAGTGATGGGCTGCTCCCGATTCAGACCGGTTCGCCCAAACCGGTAGCAGCCATCCGGAGGGGATCGCCGGGGGGTATTTAACCCCCGGGCGACTGGTTCAGTCGCCTCTCCGGCCGCCCTCCGGATGACAGTTCTGGGCAGCCCAAAATGGCTGCCCGGAACTGTGCATGCATCAAAACTTCATTTGACGCATGCACACTAAAAATAGAAGGGTGCATGCATCAAATGGAGTTTTAACACATGCGCACTTCTGGGCAGCCATTTTGGGCTGCCCAGAAATGGCTCAGCGCCTGGAGGAGCAGCGGCCTCTCCTCGGTGCACCGCCGTGCCATGGAAGGCTGCGCTGCCAGGTTAGGCTGCGCTGCCAGACCAGGCCGGACTAGGCCGGGCTGTCAGGCCATCGTGCCATCGCGCCGCCACTGTGCCTGCCTGCCTGCCTGCCACTCCCTTACCCCAGGGTAAGGTAAGTAACGGGTTTGTGTTTGGGATGGGTGGGTGGGTTGAGGTGTGTGTGTTTTATCTAGTTTGTTTTAATGTGTATTTAATATATTTATTTTTATTTATATGTATTTATTTTAATGTGTATTTTTATTTATTTATTTATTTAGTTATACAAATTTTTTGACATTGGCTCAGCCCACAAGGCTCTGCCCATGACGCCAGCTCCGCCCATGGTGGGGTAGTCAAATTTTTGACAGCCCACCACTGCACAGCATATATTATCTGATGAGGAAAAATAAGAAGAAAACAGAATAAATACACTGATTAACATATAGTAGAGGAAGTTGATACCTTCAAAGAGATGTAAGGTGGACAAAGCAATTTTAGAAAATTAAGTGAACAATGCTCTCAAAGATCTTTGAAGAAAAAACCACCAAGGATTAGTTTCCTGTAAAGTTATCATTTGCAACATAGGCCAATGATGGTGAACCTTGGCACTCCAGGTGTTTTTGAACTTCAATTCCTAGAAGCCCTGATCAGCAGGAGTGCTGACTTGGGCTTCTGGTAATTGAAGTTCAAGAACACCTGGAGTGTCATAGGCTGTCTCACAGAACAAAAGATGTACTCACATAGTAACACAAAGGTTAAACTTATTAGCAAATGTTCAATGCCAGGTGTTTGTTTTGTATCTTCCTACTATTTGAAATAGAAATGGGGACATTTACAGCTAATCCAAATAACAGCCAGAGATCATCTGCTACTGCCTGTTGTAAAAAGCCATATTGGTTTGTATACTTAACTAACATGCTGACAAATCACTCTATGCCTCTTTATTTGATGTATATAAATTGATGCCACGAAGTCTCACTCCCATGTCTGACAAAGTGGACTTGATCCACAAAAGCTCACACTAAAATTTAACAGTCTTCAAGGTGCTACCAATTATTTGCTTCTTTTATTATCTGATATGCAGGAATAAATAGAGTACCAAAATTATTTAAGCTACAAAGTCTGTTATTTCAAGCTATCAAAATATGCTGACAAACATTGGGAACAAGGACAAAGTACCCACATGAGAAATGTTCAATAAACATTCCAATCTCAAAGAAAGAAGGCCCCATAGATTGCTATAACTAAAGGACTTTTACTTTAAATTCCAAATACAAGCAGAATTATGCTCAAATTTTTATAGTAAAGGCTTTTATCATATCTTAGTTGAAAAAGGAAATCTTCACCAAGGTAAGGCATACAGGATAATATTAATTCAGTTAATTACTAATAACTAATTATTTAAAGCTTATAAAATATTTAAAATCACAGCAGTGTAAATCACAGGTGGAAAAGGATTGTCTACATCCAGTTAAAAGCAGACTCTGGTCTTTAAAAGTTCTAGAAAGTTTACTTCAAAGTCTTTAAAACACTTAAGTCTTTTAAAGACTAGCAATTGTGTGCTGTCAAGTCAATTCTGACTTATGGTGTTCCTTTTCAGGGTTTTCTAGGTAGAAAGTAAACAGAAGTAGTTTACCTTTCTCTTCTTCTGGGGCGTCCTGTGACAATGTAACTTGCCAATGGCCACACAAGTCAGCTCTTTAAGGATACACAGTGAGAAATCAAGCTCCGAACCTCAGGATCTACAGCCAGAAACTTAACTTACTGAACTAATCAAAACAGCCAGAAGGATCTGCATGTTCAGTGGATTCCAAAAGAATGGAGCTACCATTTGGGTCTCTCTTTCTCTCTCTCATCCGAATCAGTGTAACAATACACAACCATTAATCTATTATCATTATGTCATTATTCTTGGAGACTGAGTAGGTTTGTGGGGGGTACAAACGCTCCATCAAATGACAAGGTCCAAGGGCAAAAAGGGATTTTTCAAGGAAACAGAAGCTGCACGCTAGAATAGTGGTATAATTCACACTCATAACACATACTCCTGCAACACATGACTGAGATCCGATTGGAAGTCACAACTAGAGCAGATCTGTTGAATCAATTGATTTTGCAAAGGAGTTGACTCATCAAATCCTCACTTCATGTCAGAAATTATTCTGGGTTGAAATGATATTTGCTGCAGGAACTCCACTCAGGGGACACCCAAATAAGGCTCTTTCATGTCCCCAAAATCTTTTCCCACCGAAGTGGTCTCTATTAATCTACCTGCAATTTCATGCTTTTGAAATGCTAGGTTGGCAGTTGCTGGGACAGACAACTGATGCTCAATCCATCATGCAGTACCTGGGTCTTGAACTGCCAACTTTCTGGCCCTTCCAGCTAATGAGGTGAGCTTCTTAACCACTGAGCCACTAGAGACCCACTAACTGAATTGTACAATGGATACAGCCAGTGTACCACTCTGTATCCATTAAAATATATCATTTCAATCTTTATTGCACAATCCAAATATCATTACACTACAATACAGAATACTGTATGTTAAAAATTGTTACTTCAAAACTGACACCTTACATCCTGTCACTACATTTTTATGATACTGCATGTCAAGTGTATCCACAAATCATGTATTAAATGCTAAAATGATGTAAATTTATAATATCAAAACCATAAAATACAGGTAGGTAAGAAATCTTCACCTAGTGTTTTATTTTTCAATGTCTGAATAAGATGTCTGATCCAAAATGGGGTTCACGGGGATTTCTTGAATTTCCAATTGGTTTCATTCATATTTTTCTGATCACAATGGTTCCCAATCTTGAGTCACCAGCTGTTCTTGGAGTACAAATGCCAGATATCATGGCCAGTGTAAGGATAACACACCCATGTTATTCCACTATCATAGGACTTGTTCCACCTTCCAGAGACCTGTACCCATTCAGGAAGCCCACACCACCTTTATACTGCTTCAGAGTACCTGTGGTCTGGCCCCAGGCTAGAGAAATATATGATAGGTTTCAATCACTGACTGCTTATGCTTACAAGCCAGTCAGATCAGTAGGACATGAAGTAAGTATTCTCAATCTGCAGCCTAAGGACCAGATGCAGCCCATGGCACCATTTCTTGTGACCTCCCCCCATCGCCTCCACCACACCAGGAAGTGCCATGTGGTGTAGGATGGGCAAAATGACCATCCAGGCCCCAAAACTGTTTGAGGGAGCGTGACCTGGCCCCTGGCTTTAAAAAGTTGAGAACTCCTGACATGGAGTGTGAATTAGCTTAAAGTAGCATTGCCAATAAAGGAAATTAAGCTCCCTGCCTGGAGCTTCAAAAGCCGCCATGGAGCCATCTGTGGCTAGACAGAGAGGCCACCATGGTAACTGGTCCTGGGACTCTTTCCACCTGAACCCGGGACCCTGTCCCTGGCCGGGGCTTCAAAAGCCGCCGTGGCAGCAAGACTTCCTCTTCATCGCCATCCAGGAACCTCCTGCGGCTGGGTGGAGGAGCCACCATTGCAACCAGCCCCAGGAGACCTTCTCCACCTGCACCTGGGACCCCGCCCCTGGCCGGGGGCTTTAAAGGCCGCCATAGCATTGGGCGGTGGCATGTTTTGCCGCAGCCATCCCTGGACTAATTTGTGGCTGGGGTAGATAGGCTGCTGAATTAGTATTGTTGACTGTGAGCCGCCCTGAGTCATGTTTCCCTGATTGGGTAACATGTAAACTGAAAAATTAAATTAAATGCAAAACTACCAGCAGCTTATTTATTTAAATTTCTATACCGCCCTCCTCACCAAAGGCGACCCAGGGCAGTTTAACACATCTTAAAACACATTTGTTGTTGTTCAGTGGCACAGTTGATTCTGACCCTTTGCGACCCCATGGACCACTGTCCGCCAGGCACTTCTGTCCTCCACCATCCTCCTCAACTCACTCAGCTTTGTGCCCATTGTGTCTACACTACAATACCATCTAGCCATCTCATTTTTGGCTGCCCCCTTCTTCTTTTGCTCTCCACCCTTCCCAGCATCAAGGCCTTCTCAAGCAAATCCTCTCTTTTCATTTGATGTCCAAAGTACTTTAGCTTCATCTTTACTATTTGACCTTCTAAGGAGCAGTCAGGGTTAATTTCTTCTAAAAGTTCTCAAAAACCCACAGTTAAAACCAATGAAAACTATGACTAAAACGATATATGATTTAAAACTTAAGAACTTAAGGGAGCAGGGGAGGAGGTCAAACCAGCCAGCAGGCTGAAGTCGTTGTGCTTCCAGTACCCCAGACCTGCCCTGCTAGCCAGGTTTTTACACCCTTCCGGAAGGGCAGCAGCTCTGCCTGAAGGTGCAGCTCAGTTGGCAGGAGATTCCATAGGCCCGGAGCAGACACAGAGAAGGCCCTCCTAGTGCTAGAGAGATGAGCCTCCCTAGCTGATGGCACAACCAGAGAGCCTCTCCAGTCTGTTCTAGTGGGACAGATAGATATCCTTGGGACAATGCGGTCTCTTAGATATCCTGGCCCACTACCATATAGGGCTTTAAAGGTAATAACCAGCACATTGAATTGCACCCAGAGGCACACTGGCAGCCAGTGCAGCTCCCGAAGCAATGGTGAGGCACGAGCATAAAGTCCACACCCCATCATGACCCGGGCAGCCGCATTCTGAACCAGTTGCAGCCTCCGAATGATCACCAAGGGAAGCCCATGTAGAGCGCATTACAGTAATCAAGTCTGGAGATGACCAAAGCATGTGTGATCATGAGCAAGGAGTCCCGGTCTAGGAGCGGGTGTAACTGGCGTATTACACGACGTTGTGCAAAAGCCCTCCTGGCCACGACTTTCACCTGCTCTTCGAGCAGTAGTCGTGAGTCCAAGAGAACCCCCAAATTATGCACCGGGTCTGTTTGGGGCAGCACTGCCCCATCCAGAACCAAAGATGGTAACTCCCGTGATAATGCAGGACCCCTGACCCATAGCCGCTCAGTCTTGCCGGGATTCAGTTGTAACCCGTTGTCCCCCATCCAGACCCTCCAGCCTCCAGGCACCTGGAAAGGACTTCCACTGCATCACTTGGGTCCCCACGGGCAGAGATGTACAGCTGGGTATCATCAGCGTATTGATGATACCTCACCCCGTGGGAACGGATGATCTCACCCATTGGTTTCATGTAGATATTGAATTGGAGAGGTGAAAGGACCGAGCCCTGAGGCACCCCATATTGCAGGGGCCTAGGGCTGGACCTCTCGCCTTCCAGCCACACCGACTGGGTCCAGCCCCTCAGAAATGAGGAAAACCAGGACAACACAGTGCCCTGGATCCCTAGTCCTTGGAGCCTTCCCAGAAGGATACCGTGGTCGACGGGATCGAAAGCCACTGAGAGGTCAAGAAGAGCAAGGACGGATGGATGACCCGCGTCACGCTCTCTCCAGAGATCATCCACAAGTGCGACCAATGCAGTTTCCGTACCATATCCGGGCCTGAATACTGACTGAAAGGGGTCCAGATAATCCGTTTAAGCTATATGCAATAAGTATACATATTCTGTATCAATCAGGTTTATTTAGATGAGAGAAAAAAGAATAGAAAAGTTCAAGAACTAGTATCAAATAGAAAAAAGGAACATTTTTATTTTCCACTTTTCCACCTTGACATCTGTTCTCCTGTATGTGTAAGCAATAAGCATATTAGCCTGGTCATTTCAACCTTTGATTTTATAGAGTGCAATTTGTACAATCTGTTAAGTTAAGCAAACATAACTTATATTTTCCTATTCAATCATCAAGACCTTTGCATCTGCACACAAGCACTTTCGTTTTCAGCATTATAAGCTGTTGTTTTTTTTTCTAAACTACATGTCGCCTTAGTTTCTTTCTCAAGCAGCATATGATTTTATTCTTAATTAAATATATGTTTTTAATTTCCTCTTCTTCACTACTGTTTACTCCTGAGCATGCTCTTTCTCTGTGGGAGCACTTCTTTTTCTTCTGGCATATTCAAATCAAAATATTGGTGATCCTCATGGTGATCAGCTATGAAGACTGTCCTGAGAATATAATGCAGTGGCTTTTCATCTGCCTTCCGCATCGCAGCATGACACCCATACCATTGATCTAGTTCTGTGAGTCACTTTCTGGTCCTGAGCCCTTTTGGCATGTAAAGTCCTCATCAGCCCCAGGCCAGTATTGATGAAGCTGCTGCCCTCCATCAAGATGGATAAAAGTGGGATTTAATCAATTTTAATTCATTACAGCCAGCACATCCGACAACGAAGGCTTTTGGAAATTTTAATCGAAGAACATCTGGGTGCCCTAGGTTGGAAACTATTGTTCTCATATGTGCCTCCTGAAGTTTGACAGCCAACTTGGAATAATTTTGCTTCCTCCAATTTCCAAGAAACTCCTTCCAAACTAGTCTTGTCTTTTCATGGACAGATCCTACTAACCTCTAATACAGTAATACCTCGGATAACAACTGCATCGGAAAATGCTAAAATCGGATAACGATGCAAAATTTCTAAAGAAATAAAGAAATTATTCCAAGTTGGCAGTCAAACTTCAGGAGGCACATATGAGAACAATAGTTTCCAACCTAGGGCACTTCCAAAAGCCTTCGGATAACAATACATTCGTTCGTAGCAGCAGGGTGGCTGGAAAGCTCAACGGGGTTCTCCGTTCAGCTTCCCAACCACCCTGCAGCTACGGAGGCAGGGGTGGGGTGGCTGGAAAGCTGATGGGGGACTCCCCTATCAGCTTCCCCAGCCACCCCACAGCTGCGGAGACAGGGGTGGGTGGCTAGGGAAGCTGACAGGGAGTCCCCGTCAGCTTCCCCAGCCACCCTGCAGCTGTAGATCGGGTCCTCTGATCTCCCTGGAGCAGGCAGGGGGATCAGAGAGCCCGAAATGGGTTTTTAAAAGTCCATTTTTAACCCATTTCGGGCTCTCTGACCCCCATGCCTGCTCCAGGGAGATCAGAGGACCCGATCTACAGCTGTTTCTGGGCTTCCCCGACGTCCTCAGCAAGTGCAGCAAGCCAAAACGTCAGGGTTCGAACCCTGACATTTTGGCTTGCTCCACTGGCTGGGGATGTTGGGGAAGCCCAGAAACAGCTTGGATTGGGTCCTCTGATCTCCCTGGAGCAGGCAGGGAAGTCAGAGAGCCCGCATCCCAACACTACTCGTGCAGCTGCATTCTGGACCAGCTGAAGCCTCCAAATGGTCACCAAGGGCAGCCCCATGTAGAGTGTATTACAATAATCAAGTCTGGAGTTGACCAAGGCATGTGTGACCATGAGCAAGGAGTCCCGGTCTAGGAACGGCCGTAACTGGCGAATCACACGAAGTTGTGCAAAGGCCCTCCTGGCCACGACTGCCACCTGCTCTTTGAGCAGTAGTTGCGAGTCCAGGAGGACCCCCAAGTTACGTACTGGGTCTGTTTGGGGCAGGACAGGACTGCCCTGTCCAGAACCAAAGGTGGTAGTTCCCGAGATAATACAGGACCCCCAACCCACAGCCACTCAGTCTTGCCAGGATTCAGTTGTAGCCTGTTGTCCCCCACAGAGAGAGAGAGAGAAGAGAGAGAGAGCCAATCACGTCTCTCTCTTTCCTCCTCCCTGTAGTTTAAATACAGGGAGGGAAAGAAAGAGACACAAGCAGTCTCTGAGACTGCAGTAGGGTTGGGGGAAAGGCGTGTGCTTTTCCCCGACCCTACTGCAGTCACAGAGACCACTGCGGGTGGGGGGTGGATTGGGTAGTTCTACCCAAACCGCCTCACAACCGCAGACCATTGCCTCGAATAACACTAAGAATCATTATCCAGATTCATTATCTGATGTAAGTTTTTTCCAAAAAACTTGCATCGTTATCCGATTCTAGTGTTATCCGTTGCAATCATTATCTGGGTTATTACTGTACATACATATTGATGAGAGCTACCCTCCCTGCTGGATTATGTAGGCTGCTTAAAGTTGTTTTAAATTACAGTAATACCCCGGATAACGATTGTACCGGATAGCGCTAGAATCGGATAACGATGCAAGATTTTTGGGAAAATCTTACATCGGATAACGTGATTTTTAGCGTTATCCGGTACAATCATGTAAGGGGGGGTTAGATTGGGTAGAACATCTACCCAATCCAACCCCACCCACCCCTGCGCCCGCCTGGACGGTGTTTGGAAAGGGTACGGGGACCCATACCCTTTCCAAACACCATGCAGGTGCTCACGCATCAGTCGGGGTTTGGGGAGGATACGGAGATCTTCCCCATATCCTCCCCAAACCCCGTCTGACGCACGCGCGCCTGCATGGTGTTTGGAAAGGGTATGGGGATCCGTACCCTTTCCAAACACCATGCAGGCATGCGTGCGTCAGACGGGGTTTGGGGAGGATACGGAGATCTTCCCCGTATCCTCCCCAAACCCCATCTGACACGCGCGCGCACGCCCAAACAATGTTTAGAAAGGGTACGGGTCCCCGTACCCTTTCCAAACACTGTGCAGGCGCGCGCATCAGTCGGGGTTTGGGGAGGGTACGGAGATCTTCCCTGTACCCTCCCCAACCCCCATCTGACACGCGAGGTCTCCCCGGCCTCGTAGTGGCTTGCTAGGAGCACGGGGGTATTCAGGTGAGGAGAGGCACCTCCCGCCAGGATTCCCCTGTGCTCATAGCGGCTCGCTATCAGCGCGGGGGTATCCAGGTGAGGAGAGGCGCCTCCCCCCGGGATTCCCCCACGCTCATAGTGGCTCGCTATGAGCGCAGGGGTATCCTGGTACAGAGAGTCGCCTCCCCCCGTTCGGTAGAAGAGTCTCCCGCTGGCGCACCTTTTCGCGCGCGTGCGAGCGCCTCTTCTCCGGGCTTTTTTTTTAGCATTGTTCGATTCATGTATCGGACAATGCTAAAAACCGGATAACGTCAAGACCTGTGAAACCAAGTCATAACGTTATCCGGGGTATTACTGTATGTTATATTTTATTTGTCTGTAAGCCACCCTGAGTCGCTATGGCGAGCGGGCAGCGATATACATCTAAATAATGATGATGATGATGATGATGATGATGATGATGATGATGATGATGATGATGATGATGATGATGATGGTTGTTGTTGTTGTTAGGGCATTTTAGGGGTATTGTAGCAAGATTCCTGCTCACTGTGTGAGTATACCTTTAAGAGACTTGTAGAGCCCTAGGCACAGGTGTTTTCTGTTGAGGCATAGACTGATTACACAGCTGTGTCTGCTTGGTGTACGTGACTCAGTGCTGAGCACGGCTGTGACCACTTAGTGGGTGATACAGCAGTTACACAGTATAACTATGGCCCACCTGAGTTGGGCCACTCTGAGGAGGGTTATACTGAGGAGGGTATTCTGCTGAGGAGGTAAACTGAGGAGGAACTGTGACAGACTGACAACTGACTTGAGAGGGAGAAGACGTGCTGCATGAAGCTCTGCTTCTACCAAGAACTATCAGGTATTCAACACTGCTGAGAACTGCACACTGACTTTGGCAAACTGCAGTCAGTGTTTTGCTGGCAGGACTCTGTGCATGCTCATTGGACTTGAGCCTTCGGGGATTCCAAGCTCTCTTGCAACTGTGGGGCTTGATGACAGACTGGTACCTGTGTATATAGTTCCGTGTCTTTTGTCTTTCCCTCACCCAGAAGTAAACTGCACTATTCACTGAAGCTGTATGTGTGTGTGTCTTTGCACCTGAACCTTCCACTGTGCAATAGCCTAACCACTACTCTGCTACGCTACCACACATACTGCCAGAAATCCCTGACGATGACGACGATGACAATGACGATGACAATGACGATAATAATAATAATAATAATAATAATAATAATAATAATAATAATAATAATAATAATAATAATAATAATAATAATAATAATAATACCACCTCTCTTACAGAGTATAATGTGTTCTGTTAGGGCATTTTGAGTGGTATTGTACAAAGATTTCTACCCAGTGTGTTAGTATAGCTTTAAGGCTCTGCAAGAGACTTAGACACAGGTGTTTGGGATTGAGGCACAGACTGATTACACGGCTGTGTCTACCTGGCATACGTGCAACAGCACAGCTGTAGCCACTTAGTAGTTAGCATAGCAGCAGCACAGTATGACCACGGCCTACTGGGGAAGGTTATGCTGAGGAGGATTAAACTGCTGAGGAAGGTATTCTACTGTGAAGGAACAACTGAGGAAGAACTGCTGCCAGACTGTGACAGACTGACCACTGATTTGAGAGGAGAAAGATGTGCTGCGTGAAGCTCTGTTTCTCTGAGAACTGACAGGTACCTTATACCACTGAGAAGTAGCACACTGACTTTGGCAACCTGCAGTCAGTGCTTTGCTAGCAGGACTCTGTACATGCTCTTTGGACTGAAGCCATCAGAGGATTCCAAGCTCTGTTGCAACTGTGGGGCTTGGAGACAGACTGGTACCTTTGTATATAGTTCTGTGTTTGTTGTCTTTCCCTCACTCACAAGTAAACTGCACTATTCACTGAAGCTGTATGTGTGTGTGTGTGTCTTTGCACCTGAACCTTCTGCTGCGCAATAGCTTAATCGCTACTCTGCTATGCTGACACACATACCCCCAAGGGAAATCCCTGACACGTTCAATGGGATTGCTCTTTAAATAAGTTTGCTCTTTAAGCGAAACACCATTGTAAGTGACCATTTTTGACTACTGATGGGGGGGATTGCGAACCCTGATTTAGTTGTTAACTGAGTTTTTGGTTGGTTTTATTTGTTAAGCGAGGCAACCATTTAGAGAAATTTCTGCTCTTTATGCATGTTACTCTCTAAGAGCCTCACTCTTTATGTGAGGTTTTACTGTAGTATTATTATTATATTTCAATTTCTGCAGTAACAACAACAACTACTACAACAATAATAGGGAAATCACTGCACCAATGCTAAAATACTAAGAAAACAACTATGTCTGACTTGCAGGGCCAGATGAACACCCTTAGAGGTCCTAAGCACTTAAAAGATTTTGGTGCCCCCATATATATGTAATTCAAAATATAAACCATAAAATACACACCCAAGCTTTTTTGCTTAATGGTTAATCCACTCCTGCTGACGTGGGAAATAAAACAGAAGAAAAGTTAGAAAGAGTGGAAAGAAGAGGGATTAATATAATTGGTCTAGCCCAGGGGTGCCCAAACTTTTTGGGCCGTGGACCGAGCATGTGGTTCAGGAAGCCAGTCACGAAGGCCCGGGAGCCGGGTGCGGGCCCCGACACCAATTCATCCAGCCCACAAAGCCCTCGTCCGCTTCCAGGAGCGGTCCTTAGTTTGGGCACCACTGGTCTAGCCAATATAAGAGTGAAAGTAGCCAATATTGGGAGTGAAAGTAGTAACAAATGGGGATAAAATGGGTTGAAATGTTACAAGGAAAGGTTTTGTCTAGAAATCCATAGTACAGTAATACCTCGGATAACGTTTACCTCGGATAACGCTAAAATCGCATAACGTTAAGTAATCTGGGGAGGAGAATTGGATCGAGTAACGTTAAGGTCCTATGGGATGGATCGGATAACAACCGGTAAAGCCTGTGCAGTTGCAATGTATCTCTATGGAGCTTTAACATTATCCGATCCATCCCATAGGCTTTTAACATGCATCAGATAACACTAAAAATCGGATAAGACCAAGACTTGTGGAACCAAGTCTTAGCGTTATCCGAGGTATTACTGTACTTGGATGAGTTCTAGGCATCCCCTCAAAAGAAAAGTGCTCTTTTATTCCAATGTTATTTCATTCGCCTCTGTAGAGAAATCGACACAACCCCCCCCACACACACACTATTAACCCTGATACCTGACTTGCTCCCATAGCATACAATACTAAGATGATCACACTGTTCTCCTTGTGTTACTTCTACATTGGTATCCTGAATTTCTTTGGTGTTCTTGTATGACTTTTAAATAAAAACAGTTCAGGCTGTTTCCATGTAGCAATCAGATCAGTATATATGCAAATTCACAGTTTTCTAACTTATGCCAGCACACCAATTTGTGAGACATCCAAGGTATTTTTTTATAATAATAATAATAAAACACCCCAACGCACCAGCCATTTTTGTTGTTGTTCAGTCGCACAGTCAATTCCGACCCTTTGCGACCCCATGGACCACTGTCTGCCAGGCACTTCTGTCCTCCACCATCCTCCTCCACTTGCTCAGCTCTGTGCCCATTGTGTCCACAATACCATCTAGCCATCTCATTTTGGGCCGTCCCCTTCTTCTTTTGCCCTCCATCTTTCCATATATCAAGGCTTTCTCAAGCAAATCCTCTCTTCTCCTTTGATGTCCAAAGTACTTTAGCTTCATCTTTACTATTTGACCTTCTAAGGAGCAGTCAGGTTTGATTTCTTCGAAGATTGACCTATTTGTTCTCCTCGCTGTCCAGGGGACTCTCAAAACTCTCCTCCAACACCACACTTCAAAGGCATCTATTCTTCTGTGCTCAGCTTTCTTTATCGTCCAGCTCTCACAACTATACATTGCCACCAAGAATACCATTGCTTTGACTATACGAATTTTTGTTTGCAATTTGATGTCTCTACTTTTCACTATGTTCCTCAGGTTTCTCATCGCTTGCCTCCCAAGAATCAGTCACCTTTTTATTTCATGGCTGCAATCACCATCTGCAGTGAGCTTTGATCCTAAGAAAGTAAAATCTGTCACTGCTTCTACTTCTTCCCCATCTATTTTCCAGGGACTGGTAGGGCCTGTTGCCATGATCTTGGTTTTCTTGATATTAAGTCTCAAGCCAGCTTTTGCACTTTCTTCTTTCAACCTAATCAGGAGCTTTTTTAAGTCCTCCTCACTTTCTGCCATTAGGGTGGTATCATCTGCATATCTCAAATTGTTGATGTAGAGATACCAACAGGATAATCAAAAAAGAAAAACAAGAATCCTTGGAATGCTTTCAACCCAGAAAGCACCTTTGTATGCTTCTGACACAATTTTTAAAAATCCACATTATTATTTATCACCTACATAGACAGCATTAACACAACAACAACAACACCCCCCCACACACACACAGACAAAAGCTAAAGCTCATGAATGGAAACAATATCAACAAATTACTTTTTGCAGATGATCAGGCATGGCTAAGCAAGTCCATCCATACAATTACAGCAACACCTTATGTCAATGAACCAAAAATGCAAGAGAAATAATATGAGAGTCGATTGGAAAGAAACAGCATACTATAAATACAGTATCATAATAGGGGGAACAAGTATAAAACAAGACGCAGAGTTCAAATTCCTAGGAACAACACACACTGGAGATGGCAAAATGGACGAAGAGATTAACATGTGGCAAACCCAATATTCGGAGATTTCACTACACTCTTTCAAAATAAGGCAGTACCAACCAAGAGAAAGAAACACCTCATACAAAGCATATTTATTCCCACCTTTTTATAAGGGAAAAATTTAAATAGAACCAACCTTAACTACATCCAGAGACAACAAATAAACTGGTTTGCCCATTTGGAGAGAATGTCTTGGAATTCCATACCTTACAAGGCATATGTGGAAAGAGGAGAAGGAGAAAAACCACGAGGCAGACCCAGAGGAAGGAGGAGAGAGAACATCAAAGAAATATTACAAGAACACCAAATAACTCACTAGAAGTGCCACAACAATAACCTTGCATCTCCCTTGACACCTGAAAGGATAAAAGGGAAAAGAAGAGGAAGAAGTTACTGTTCTGCCACAAGTCTGATTCATGGCATATGCCTTGGTTTGGTAAAGGTAGAGGTAAAGGCCCCCCTTGCTTGAAAGCCAGTCATTATCCAACTCTATAATTTAGTGCTTATCTCTGTTTGTAGCCAAAGAGCCAGTGCTGTCTGCGTCTGCAGACGTTTCTGTGGGCCTGTGGCAGGCATAACTAAACACCAGAGTGCACAGAACACTGTTTACCTTCCTACCAAATTGGTCCCTATTTATCTGCTTGCAATTTCTTGCTTTCAAACTTCTAGGTTGGCAGGAGCTTGGCTTGGTAGGCTCCTATTACAAGAAGAGGCAGAAGCAGGACAGTTGCTTGGGATCCTGCCCTGCAAAAAGAGCGAATAAAACTTCTCTGTACTCCTGATGTCAGCCTTTGGACACAGAAAAGATAGAAGCATTTCATTCCCATCCTAAGGCTGGCTGTCCTTAAGTTATGTATGTGTGTTTAAATGGAGTGTTTACTGTTCTAGGTTTTTACGCAACTGGTCCCATGAATAGAACTGGCCCCTCCTCAAAAGAAAAAGGGAAAAGAATCGACCCCCAAGAGTCGCAGAGAGAGAAGAGGCGGCGGAGACTCCGTCAGAAATGCAAAGCACCAGAAACAAAGAGAAGAAGGAAGCTGGAAGCATTAACTCTAAAAAGCCAGGAGAGAAAAGACCGGGAGATCCCCGCAGAAGAAAAAGAGCAGCTTCTTTAACAGACGCACACACAGAGAAGGGGGGCAGCAGCAGGGACTGTCATCCAGCAAAGCAGCAGTCTTTACTTCAGGGTCCTCTCCCTGAGGAACTCAGAGGAGTGTCAACAACTACCACCACTACGAAGCAGCAGACTCTAGAGAGACAATTGCCCCCTCGCTCACCAGCCTCTCCAGGATCGCCTTCTGCAGGCGAAGAAGACCCTTCGCAATCTCTGCTCTTCTCCAAAGTCTGGCTCCCCTTCAAGGATGTACTTTCCGCCCTGATTTTTGAAATGCTCCAGCACGGAATTACTCTACAGAAAACCTCCATGGTGCTTCTTGCTGCTCAGAAGTTTACCAGGGCGAAGACTGTGCTCTTCACTCCCGGACTTCAGAGGAAGAGGGAGGGAACTGGCAATAAGCTCCAATCTGCCTGGTTTGCTGATATGAGAAGTGTGTTTCTTTGAAAAAGGAATACGTGACGGGAAGGCACAGTAAGTGCTCTTCCCCCTGTTGGCGCCCAACGCACCCGCCCAGTTTGGAGTTCGCGATAATCCTCTCTCTAGTCTCCCTGCTTCTCAATTTGAAAAAGGATGCTGTGGCAGCGGACGCTAGGACCTCTCTGCCCTCGCCTACGGACTTTCTACCACAGGAGAGGCTACCACAGCTGTGGGACGCCAGGGCCATTCCATCGCCGGCTCTCCACCCAGCCCCGGCTTAAAAAGACGCTGGGACTGGATGGATTCTTTCTTTTTTCGGACTTCTCTTGCACTTTTTCCAGCTACCTTCTGTAGGATTTTGCTTATAAACATTCCGGGACTCACTACAGTATATGTGATTTTTGTTTTTGCTGGGGGGGTTTTTGGTAATACTTTCTTGTAACATTTTAGGATGATATTAATACTTTTGGATTGTTATTGTGTTAGAGTCAGGTCTACCTGAGTAGGGTGGGGTATAAATTTGAAATGAAATGAAAATACAGGACCTTTCCTGCCCACCTTTTTCTCAAATTAGTCACATGGGTTGTGAGTTGCTTTATAAAAGTGTGACTATTGTTTAATAATAATAATAATAATAATAATAATAATAATAATAATAATAATAATAATAATAATAATAATAATAATAATAATAATAATAATAGTTGTTGTTCATCTTAGGTCTTTTGGGCTGTGTGGTCCTCAAACATAACTCTAGCCTAGATCAACCTGGCATTGTGGTAACTCCAAAAATGGTCATCATGATAGTCCCCACAGCCTCCCTGCCCAGAGGTAGAGTCCAAATGGATGGGGGACTCCCAACAACAAAGGAGCAGGTCTTTTGTGAAGGTAATGGCTCTTAATTCCCCTTAGATAGATCACAATAAAGGATACCATACAACCTCACACAGCTTCTGGGAAAATTCAGTTCTAGCTTGGCTATGGGTAAGAGTATGTGGGATGGAGGGAATGACATCACAATTACTGTAACTCAGAATATCTTGGGATTTCCCTCTGTGAGCATTAGTTCCACTAATGCCCTGGACTTTGAACAGCAGACTCCACAAAGAACAAATCACAGCATACCATATTCCAAAGCTATGCCTTCAGGACTGCTTTGGTGACATCCCATAAAGTTTTCTTTAAAAAGAAAGTAACTGTGCTTTTTTGTTTTATTTTGTTACACATATATCTATCAGGAAGACATTTCATAACTCTCTAGAGGCAGTTGACAGTAATTACAGAGATAAAGAAAACATATTACATACCGGAGTGATTTCTCAGAAATGAAAGCTGTTCAGAGAAAACGAAACTCTGCACTGCTGGTTTCCTGCCAGTGGCGTTGCTGAGAAAACAGCTCTGCTTTAGGCAAGGAACCAATGCTTATGTTCAAATAGAGAAATGAAAGCAAGATAGAATACAAGGCATACTACAGTATGGTCACCCTAGATTTTTTTATCAGACAGCACTGGCTCTTTGACTGCAAATGGAGATGTTTGCTTTTCGAGCAAGAGCGAGACCTTTACCTAGAGATCTAACTCTCAGTACAAAGATCCAAATAGTGAGATGTTACCTATTCCTAGTGTTGCTATATGGAGTCAAATGTTCAGGCATTGACTAAAGCATCTGGAAAGAAAATCGAAACTTTTGAAATGTGGATCTACAAACGGCTGTTAAGGATATCATAGGTTGATTATGTGACTAATGTAAAAGCAGTGATGGGCAGCCAAAATTTTTACTACCACATTGTGGGCGGAGCCAACGTTGTAGACGATCTAGTCATGCCTGCCATTTATACGTCTGCAAACACAGGCAGCACTGGCTGTTTGGCTGTAAATAGAGATGAGCACTGCAACCTAGAGTCAGATATATGACTGCCTTTTGAGCAAGGGAGACCTTGAACCACTTGCAGGGACAAACCCTGATGTCAAATTTGAATACCAATCAGGGATCTTCTGTAATTAGATAAAGGTTGCCCTTACTCGAAAGCCAGTCGTTACCAGCTCTAGGGTTCAGTGCTCATCTGTTTATAGCCAAAGAACCAGTGGATTTGATCCACAAAAGCTCACATTAAAATACACATTAAATACATATTAAAATACACAAAATACATTTAAAAAGACATATAAAATACACATAAATACATTTTAAAATACATATAAAATACATATAAAATACACCCACCCACCCCACACCCAACGGCGAGTTAATTACCCTGGGGAGCAGGCAATAAAAACAATAAAATAAAATACAGTGTAAAAATACAGTACAAGTAATACCCCGTATAACGCGAGTATCATATAGCGTTAAAACCGCATAACGTTACAAGATTTTCGGAAAAAATCTTGTATCGAATAACACGATTTTATTAACGTTATACGATACAGTCGTTCTTAGCAGCAGGGTGGGTGAAAAGCTGAACGGGTTTCTCCGTTCAGCTTCCCAGCCACCCTGCAGCTACGGAGGCAGGGGTGGGGAGGCTGGAAAGCTGACGGGGGGCTCCCCCATCGGCTTACCCAGCCACCCCACAGCTGCGGAGGCATGGGCGGGTGGCTAGGGAAGCCGACAGGGAGTCCCCGTCAGCTTCCCCAGCCACCCTGCAGGACGTCAGGGAAGCCCAGAAACACCTCCAGAGAGATCAGAGGACCCGATCTACAGCTGCAGGGTGGCTGGGGAAGCTGACGGGGACTCCCTGTCGGCTTCCCTAGCCACCCGCCCATGCCTCCGCAGCTGTGGGGTGGCTGGGTAAGCCGATGGGGGAGCCCCCCGTCAGCTTTCCAGCCTCCCCACCCCTGCCTCCGTAGCTGCAGGGTGGCTGGGAAGCTGAACGGAGAAACCCGTTCAGCTTTTCACCC
This sequence comes from Furcifer pardalis, assembly GCA_030440675.1. Lineage (NCBI taxonomy): Eukaryota > Metazoa > Chordata > Lepidosauria > Squamata > Chamaeleonidae > Furcifer > Furcifer pardalis. Next base: position 157,001,348 of record CP126893.1, read on the forward strand.
ACCCTGCTGCTAAGAACGACTGTATCATATAACGTTAATAAAATCGTGTTATTCGATACAAGATTTCTGGAGGTGTTTCTGGGCTTCCCTGACGTCCTGAGCCAGTGCAGCAAGCCAGAATGTCAGAGTTCGAATCCCGACATTCTGGCTTGCTGCACTGGCTCAGGACGTCGGGGAAGCCCAGAAACACCTTGGATCAGGTCTGCCCACCTCCCTGGACCCCGCGGGGGGGGGGTCAGAAACCCCAAAATTGGTAAAAAAAAAACCGGACTTTTTTTTACCAATTTTGGGGTCTCTGACCCCCCCCCCCCCGGCCGGGTCCAGGGAGGTGGGGAAACCCGCTCCAAGCTGTTTCCAAAGTTCCCCCACCTCCCTGGAGGCAGCAGCAAGCCAGAATGTCAGGATTCAAATCCCGACATTCTGGCTTCCTGCAGCCTCCAGGGAAACAGGGCTTTTTTTAACATTGTGTGTTCAATGTATCGTACAACGTTAAAAACCGGATAACGATGGGACTTGTGGAACCAAGTCATAACGTTATTCGGGGTACTAGTGTACATTCATTCTACATACAGAAGGGAATAACTATTATAGGATTCTGTAATGGCATAGGTCACAAGTAATTCAACATGGAGTTTCTCTGGTTCTATAGTAAACATGAAGCTAAAGTACTTTGGGTATCAAATGAGAAGAGAGGATTTACTTGAAAAAGCATTGATGCTGGGAAGGGTGGAGGGCAAAAGAAGGGGGTGGCCAAAAATGAGATGGCTAGATGGCATTGTAGACGCAATGGGCACAGAGCTGGGTGGGTTGAGGAGGATGGTGGAGGACAGGGGTGCCTGGAGGGCAATGGTCCATGGGGTCACAAAGGGTCAGAATCGACTGTGTGACTGACCAACAACAAAACTGTAGCTTTGCTTCTTTGCAAAGGCTTCATTCTTTTTCTGCTTCATTTATCAAGCAGGTCTATGTTTTGGCTTTGTCTCCATGTCTGGAATGTCTGTTTGCACCAACATCCAGAGCTTGGGAAGAACAAGCCCATGTTATGAGAACCAGAGGATGTTTACATAAACCCTGGACTCTGATGGGCCCAGTGGTGGGCAGCAAAAATTTTCGCTACCACACCGTGGGCGGAGCCTATATTATGGGTGGAGCCTACATTGTGGGCAGAGCCTACATCGTGGGTGATCTAGTCACGCCTGCCATATGGCCTGTATACATCTGCAAATACAGTCAGCACTGGCTCTGTGACTGTAAATGGTGATGAGCACTGCACCCCAGAGTCAGATATGACTGGCTTTTGAGCAAGGGAGACCTTGAACCACTCCCAGGGACAAAACCTGATGTGCAAGGTCACCTGGACTTGGAGGAGGACATGGAGGAAGAGATGGGTAGGGCAGGGAGGTGGGTGTGCCCATCCAATTTTGCCACCCCCTGCCTGAAAGGCCCCCAATTTTTCTCTCCCCCCCCCCCCGCCGCCCAGGGGGGTGCGAACCTGTTGCTGCCCACCACTGGATGGGGCATAAGCTAATTCACAGGGCCAAGCTCATGTTCTATGATATATCATATTTTTTGGATCATAAGACACACTTTTCCCCCAAACAAAGTCAGGGTCTGAAGGTGCTGCATGGTGCACGGGCAGCATGGCTAGGAAGCTGACCAGGGACTCCCTGTTCACTTTTCCAGCCATGCCGCCACTGCAGGCGCAGGAGCACTGTGGCTGGGAAGGCGAATGGGGAGTCCCCGGTCGGCTTCCCAACAAAGACACTGCTACACTGTTATCAGCCCTTGGGTGGGTGCCCTGGACCATAAGATGCACCCAGTTTTTAGAGGTTTTTTTAAAAAAACATTTTTAGAGTTTTCACAGTGCGTGATCGGTGCTCTAAAACTCTGAAAATGCTTTTTAAAAGCTCTAAAAACTGGGTGCACGATTGGTGCTTGGGTTCGGGGGAACTGGCACGTGTACCTATTCCTCCCCACAACCCAAGCGCTGTGATCAATTGACGCTTGGGTTATGGGGAGGAAAGTGCCAGTTTCCCCAAACCCAAGCACCGATTGTACACCCAGTTTTTAGAGTGGTTTTTTAAAGCATTTTTAGAGTTTTAAAGCACCGATCACGTACTGTGAAAACTCTAGAACTCTAAAAATGCTTTTTTAAAAAACCACTCTAAAAACTGGGTGCATCTTATGGTCTGGTGTGCCTTATGGTCTGAAAAATACGGTAGACACATTGGACACAGAAGGTGACTGACAGAGTTCGATTGGGGATCTGAGAGTGACATCTCAGGAAGTGATAGTGGGATTCTAATATCCGAGTGCATACTCAAACCCAGGTTTGGACATGATTACTTAGGTTAGTCAGGTTTTCTTTTGTGGGGCAAGGCCTGAGTGTGAATATTCCTACTTGAATTTTTTTATTAGATATTGGGTTGTGGGGTTTTTTTTTTTTTTTTGGATTTTCCTGCATCCAGAAACCAACAGATGAACTGTAACTTTTACTACATGCTTTGAGAACAATAAACAACCTTTGCTTCATCAAAATGTCTGTTTATTGGAAGAGAAGATAAGACAAGATTAAAGCCACAAGCCACATGCTACCACATACAAATAACTACTCTCCATAATATTGTCTGGGCTCTTTACAATTAAGGTAAGCCCCAGGTTGCTGCAAGGCAATTACAGGATGACATACTGGTGACCAGCACCAGTTTTAGGTGTTCCATAAGAGTTTGCCAATAAAGGAAGCTCTGTGGGAACAGGAAAGGCCTAAGGCAAGGGTCTGGCCAACACCGTTATCCTCATACATGCTGGTCATAGCAAATACTCTCTTATAGCAACCTAGATATCACCAAATGGCCAACACCACAATCAGATTGGTTAAGTACTCTGCAGTCAAAGATGGAGAAGCACTGTAAACCCAGTATAAACATGATTGCAGCTCTGATCATAAGAAATTTATTGCCAAATGTACACTGAAGAAAGCAGGCAAAACCATTCAGGTAAGACCTTGATCACATCACTCTTAAGATTAAGAATATGCAGTGGAGGGGAAGAATAGGTTTAAAGAATTAGATTTAACAGAATGACTGAGGAACTATGGATAGATTTATTTTTTTATTTATTTAATCAGACGTATATGCTGCCCTCCTCAAAGAGACCCAGGGCAGCTAACAAAGGTTTAAAAAGAGACATAAAACACAATATAAAATCCAATTTAAAATTAATATTAAAATATTAAAACTAAGCAAAGTTAAAAGATTTAAAAAAAATCATACTTTGAGAGAAGGAGGGGTCAGATGAGCCAACAGGCCGACACAACTGTCTCACCCAAACTCCATACCTATCCCGCCAGCCAGGTCTTAAGGGCAGCAACTCCAACTGGAGACGTAGCTCAATTGGCAGGATGTTCCATAGGGCCGGGCGGACACAGAGAAGGCCCTCCTCCTAGTGCTAGAGAGGTGTGCCTCCCTGGTCGATGGAACAACTAGAGAGCCTCTCCGGTCCGCTCTGGTGGGACTGACAGATGTTCTTAGGGTGGTCTTTTAGGTATCCTGGCCCACTACCATATAGGGCTTTAAAGGTAATAACCAGCACCTTGAATTGCACCCAGAGGCATACTGGCAACCAGTGCAGCAATGGTGAGCAATGGTGTGGCACGAGCATAACGCCCGCACCCCATCACCACCTGAGCAGCTGCATTCTGTACCAGTTGCAGCCTCCGAATGGTCACCAACGGCAGCTCCATGTAGAGCGCATTACAATAATCATGTCTGGAGGTGACCAAAGCCTATGTGATCATGAGCAAGGAGTCCCGGTCTAGGAGCAGGCATAACTGGCGTATAACACAAATTTGTGCAAAAGCCCTCCTGGCCATGACTGCCACCTACTCTTCGAGCAGTAGTCGTGAGTCCAAGAGGACCCCCAGATTACACACTGGGTCTGTTTGGGGCAAGACTGCAAGATATTTGTTACAATAAATGCAAGAAAACAATGTGGTTGTCTGATGAACTTCTTCAATTAACTGGAGAAAGAAAAGGAAAAAGCAAATGTGAAAATGAAAAAAAGGGATAAGGAGGACTTCTTAAATGATCTCTTGCTATATAAACATCTTTAATGAAGATGGAATTGAGGATATGCATCATAAGGAAACTATGTTAGCAAACTTTCCAGAATTCATGACTGATTAGGACGGTCCACTCCCAAAGCCAGTTGGATCCAGTAGGCTTCCAAACCACCTTGAGTGGGTTCCCTTTGGAGCAGGTCAGTACTCCTGTCGAAGTCCAGATGGCCAGGTGATATGTCAAACCTGCCAGGGCAGTTGACATGATTGTTCCCAAACATCCTCTCTTCTGTTGAGCTCAGCCATTCTTGTGGTTCACAGAGGAACTTAAAGTAATGAAGCAGGAAAGGAGAAGGCTATAGAGAAGGTGGAGACAGGTCCTGCCGGGTGAAAACTTTGGGTGGGTGAGGAGGGCCTGTTCGTGAAAGGGCATGAAGACCCTATAACTTGGCTCGTATTCAGGAGGCTGCTGATCAAAAACCCAAACTATATTGTCCTGGAAAATAGAAAAATATAAAACCAAAGAGACCCCATCTTTGCCCTCCCAATAACCTACAAAGTGGCGTGACATGTCTCAGTTAAAACTTGCCTGCCTGTTGTTCAGGCTGAGGCAATAAACCCTTTCCTCATTAGAATAGAATAGAGGTCTTGTAAGAGTACCCAATGGTAGAGGATAGATAAGGGTGAAGTTTTGGCCATTAGCCAATGTTAGTGTGTAGTTTGAATTCCTTTGTCCCTGGGACCAATACCAAGGTGTCAAGATTGTAAGACCACCGCATGGTCGAGGTGCCATGCATTTCCTGTTTACTACTGGGTATATAAACTCTTGTCTTTGAATCCTCGGGGTTCTCAGATACTGAGTAGCTATACTATCTGTGAACCATTGCGCAAATAAAAGACTTTTTAATCTGTATGACCTGGAATTGCTGTCCTGTCTCATCTCTGATACGACAATCTACAACAGTTTAAAATCATACGTAGCCTCATCTTTGGCCATTCCATAGGTCCTCACCAATCCCAAAAATCTGCAAATTATTCTATCACATTTTAGATCAAAGGTGAAGGTCATCCATTCATTCATTCAATATTACTGTAAAGTAATAAAGGAAAACAGGAGGAGCCAAGATGGAGACCTAGGAGGCTGTTTTTTCTTTAGCTGCAAAAATTGGAGCCACATTTTGTGGAAATAAAAGTGGATACAACTTTTTTTAAAAAATGGAATAAAAGGACTATAAGAAATACAAAGGCCAGGACAAGTTGATTGTGATTAAATGTTTGCTGGGGCTGCTTCAAGACGGAGATAAACAGACGAAGAGAAACGGACTGGAGCCGAGCCGAGCCGAGCCGAGCTGGACTGTAAGCAAATCAGTAAAGTTTGGTGGGGGTGGGGTGAAGAAGTGTTTTCAAGCCAAAAGAAGGGAAGTTTGAATATACTTTCTTTTTCTAAGCTTGCTGGCTTGAGAAGATATTTATAAGGACTGTGGACTTAGAATTTATGTAAGGACGAGACGCAGAAAAAGGGAAGATAAGGTTTCCTTTCTTCCTAGCTGCCGTTCTATAAACAATTAAACACAGCCGCTGAGTCATTTTAATCTTCAAAGTTCTCACCCCTTTACCAATTAATAACTACATTGATAGCAGCCAAATAAACTGTTTAAAAACTGTTTGAGTTGAAATAAGAAAAAAATCATCAGAATTGGTGGTAGAAAGCTTGTTTTTTCTCTCTGTGGATATTGTTTATTGGAGCTGGAAATAGCGAGCTGAAAGTGAAACTGAGAGCTACTGTTTTTTCTCTTACTAAACACTTTTTTGTTTTTCCCTTCGTTTAAGGACTAGAATAAGACATTTATACAATTTAAAGTGATTTCTGGACTTCTGTTGCTGACTTTGTTGTGGAGATTACATATTTTTAGCCCTCTTTTTCTTTTTTGGAGGGTGAAGGGAAAAAACAGTGCTGTTTTGCTTCAAATTGGAAGACTGTATGACACAGTCTTCTAGTTATTTGGCTCTCTAGCCCTTCCATTTTTTTTTAAAAAAAGTTGTTCTTTATTTTTTCTTCCCTTGACTTGTATGGGGGGGGGATTTGACAATTTAGAAAAAGTTATTAAAAGAGGTGAAAGCAAGAATTAACTGGGTAGGAAAAACAGGATACATAATTTGAAATAATTTGAATATATATATAAATTCATCATATAAGGGCAAATTTTACTGGTTACATTAATTTGAAAAGAGAATTTTTTTAAAAAATATGTAAATGATCTCATGATTCTATGAAACTTTGTAGTTGGATCTTTAATAATTGTTTTTTGCGGGGGTGAATGATAACTTGATGAGCAAAAGCAAAGATTGTGTAAAACGGAACACAAGAGTGGAAGGATCTCAAAGAAGCATTATTACTGGCAGGAGCAAACACAGCAAAAAAAAAAAAAAAAACAGAGCCCACAACCGAAGAGGCTCAAGGGGCAACTGGGGGTAACTAAGATGTAATGTATTGTAATGTAACACCTGCAGCTGAAGTACAACTGGAAGAATGATCAGGTTTTGCAACCACATGACTCCTCTCCCCCCTTCTCTTATTAGTAGAGGTGCGCTTTTTTTTTTTTTTTTTGAAAAAAGAAGGGGGTTATTATCTTTCTGTTTTTTATTTTTTTAATGTTATATATGTTAAATTGTGGGTAGTGGGTAACACGTCCTCTGATGTCTGCCAGCTATTTCTTAAAAGGTCAAATAACGATAAAACATGAAAAATTTTAAGATATTGTCGTGGAATGTGAAAGGGGCAGGTTGTCCTACTAAGCGTAAATGGTTGGAAAAGGCCCTAAGAAGAGATAAAGCGAACATTATTTTCTTACAGGAAACGCATCAAAAAGGAGCTGATAAAAATAATCTATATCTTGGTTGGACCCAGTATTATGAAAAGGCTTTTGGTTCTTCCAAGGCTAGGGGGGTGGCGATTTTGATATCGAAAAGATTGGGATTTACGAAAACAAAAATGATAGGGGACCCAGAAGGTAGATACTTGATTATAGGTGGAAGTATAGAAGAAGAAGAAATATTGCTGGTCAATGTCTATGCACCAAATGAGAATCAAGACCAATTCTTGACTAAATTGAGTCATATTTTGATAAAAGAAAATTGTGATAGAATGATAGTTGCCGGAGATTTTAACCTAACAAGGTCAAATATTGATTGTACTAATGTAACTAATTATAGAAAAGGTTTGAAAGCCAAATTGTTGGATGATTGGATGAAAAAGTTTGGATTGAAAGATTCCTGGCAGGAATTGAAAGGGGAAGAACGAATTTATACATACTACTCCCAGGTTTATAATTCATATTCTAGGATTGACTATGTATTTGTAACACAAAATATGTTGAAGGATTTAAATGATGTAGAAGTAGGAATCTTTAAGGAATCGGATCATGCCAAAGTAATGGTTGAATTACAATTTAAAATAAACAGAAGAAGTATTAGAACTTGGAGATATGATTCGAAACTATTTAAAGACAAGGGGATAAAAGATCAGATAACTAAAAATTGGGAAGAAATCTGGAAAATCAATGATAATAATGAAACAAACTTTAATGTAATTTGGGATGCCATGAAAGCAGTATTTAGGGGTGAGTGTATTAAATTCAAGAGTTTAAAAAACAAACAATATAAGGACAGACAATTGGAGTTGGAAAAAGAGATTAAATTATTGCAAACTAAACATGCTAAAACAAAGGAGAGGAAGACTCTAGAAAGGATACAATTGTTACAGAAGGAGCTAGTAGGAAGGGATATTGAAAAAATTAAAAGAGATTTAATTTATTTGAAAAGGGAATATTTTGAGTTTGGTGATAAAGATTCAAAAATGTTAGCAAAAGCAGTGAAAGAGAAGAAGGAAAAAAGGGAGATAGGAACTTTAATAAGGGATTATTATTATTATTATTATTATTATTATTATTATTATTATTATTATTATTATTATTATTATTATTATTATTATTATTATTATTATTATTATTATTATTATTATTATTATTATTATTATTATTATTATTATTATTATTATTAAATTAGACTTATATGCCGCTCTACTCGCCTCACTGAGGCGACTCAGAGCGGCTCACATAATATAAGCATATAATATAAGGATATGAAAAGGTGTAATAAAACAGTAGAGAAAGTTAGCATAGTTAAAAACTTTTACTAAAATTTGTATACAGCTAAGAAAATAAATATAAGCAAGTTAGAAAAATATTTACAAGAATGCAAGGGGAAGAGTATAAAAGCAGAGCACAGGGCTAAAATGGAAGAACAAATTACAGAGAAAGAGATACTAGATGTTATAAACAAATTGAAAATAGGGAAAACTCCAGGAGAAGATGGATTACCAGCTGAATTTTATAAAGAATTTAAACAAATTATTATTCCAAAATTAATTAGGCTATATAATTATATTTTGGAAGGAGGAGAATCTCCAAATTCGTGGCTTAGATCCATCATAGTATTAATACCAAAACCAGGAAGAATTGGTTGATTCATATCGTCCAATTTCCTTAATTAATCAGGATGCAAAGATTTTTACAGCAATTATGGCTAACAGGTTAAATAGTTTTTTGGGGGAATATATACATACAGATCAGGCAGGTTTTTTAAAGGAAAGATATAATAAGAAGGGTGTTAAATCTGTTAGAAATAAACAAGAGAAGAGAAGGTAAAATAGGACTATTATCTTTAGATATCTTTAAAGCTTTTGATTCTTTACAATGGGTCACTATCAGGGAAATTATTAAAAAAGTAGAATTTGGGGGAAAATTTAAAAATGTAGTTAATCAACTGTATAAAAGTAGTTATGCCAAGGTAAGAGTAAATGACTCATTTACAGAAGATATTGAAATTAAAGCAGGAATGAGAGAAGGATGTCCTCTTCCCCCCATTTTGTTTAAAATAGCTATGGAATTATTGGCTAGAGCTATAAGGAGTGATACAAATATAGAAGGGATAAATGGAGCAAAAATAAGTTTGTATGCAGATGATACTTTAATTATAATGAAAGATCCTATAAAAAATATGGAAAAGATTCAAAATCACTTGCAAAAATTTGAAGAGATAACAGGCCTGAGAATAAATTGGGGGAAATCGGAAGCAATCTTTAGTAAATTAAATAAGGAAGAGATAGGGAGAATTAAGGAAAAATTTAAAATTCAAATTAGGAAAAGTATAAAATATTTAGGAGTTAACATTGCTGATAATGTAGAGGATTTGAAGAAATTAAACTATGATAAAGTGAAAGAGGAAATTAAGAAGAAAATTGTTCGATATCGGGTATTGAAGACCTCCTGATTTGGAAGAATTGCAGTTTGTAAAATGAGTTTATTACTCAAGATTAATTTTTTATTTGAAGTCCTCCCAATTAAACAATCTGAAAAAGAATTAGGAGTTTTTCAAAACTTATTGAATGATTACTGTAATGGAGGGAAAAGAGCAAGGATACCTAAAAATTTATGGTATAAATCGCAGAAAGAGGGTGGTTTAGGGTTACCTAACATTAAATCATACTACAGGGCGTTCCAAATTAAAGGCTTGGTAAAACTTTTAACGATAGAGGACCTTATATGGAGGGAGATAGAAATGAAAGATAGTAATGTGTGTGCAAAGGGAGAATTTTTGGAAAATACAGTTTTTGATCTAAAACCAAGAAATAAAGTCCTAAAATCTATGATAAGTGTATGGGTAAAGTTAAAAGATAAATTGGCACCAAACACTTCTCCAATATTAGAGTTGCAAGATCTTAATACATTCCCAGTTAAAAATTTAGAATTATTAAAAAATATTATGTATAAACATGATATAATTTTACTAAAAGACTGGTTGAATCGAATTGAGAATGAAGAAACAAAAAAAGAAATTTATAAGGAATTAAAGTTGAACTGGTTTCAGATACTAACATTGGACAAGTGGAATAAACAATATAAATAGAAATTACAGCCAACAAGGCAGTTGACAGACTTTTAGGAGTTGGTATATAAAATAAGAAAAGGTTCAATGAGGATAAAAGGAATAGTAAGTAAATTATATAAAATGATAAGCAATATAGATGAATCCCAGGACGCTCTTAAAAGATTGTGGGAAATGGATTTTAAGTATTAATATTACAGATAAGAATTGGAAGAAAAAATGGAAAAGTAGGATTTTGCGAAATCTGTCTACAAAAGTTAAAGAACACAACTATAAGATGTTGTGGCGCTGGTTTATGACGCCAGTTCGGCTAAATCAAATAAATAGTAGCAACTCAAAAAAATGTTGGAGATGTCATCAGGAAATTGGGACATACAAACATATGTGGTGAGATTGTAAAATTATTTCCAATTTCTGGCATAAAATGGAACAAGAAATAGCAAAAATTTTAAACATCAGCTTAAAGTTGAATGAAAAAATTGTTTTATTAACGGACTTAGAGGAATTGAATTTAGAGGAAAATATAAAAGAGTTATTGTCTATTTTCTTAACGTTATCAAGACAACAAGTAGCCAGAAATTGGAAAGGTGATATGAATTTAGAAATTGGTAAATGGTATGCTGATGTTTGGGATATGGCATTAAATGAAAAACTTACATGGGAATTAAATATAAAAAGGGGGTTAATAAAACAAAATAGATTTTGGGACATTTGGAAACCTTTTTTGCAACACACATTGATGGATAATAAAGGAGAAAAACCTGAACCGAATACAATGTATTTTTGGCAGAATGATTGAGTTGTAAAAGGAGTGGCTGGTAGACTCAAGGACTTTAGTGCACTGGGTGATATGTACCATGTATAAAATAATAAAGTCGTAATATTGTGGTGAAAGAGGATAGTTGATATAAAGCTGAAAATATATAGTATAGTAAATGTATAGAAAATAACTAAAGTAATACGTGATATATTATATTATATTGACATGTATTTTTTTTCTTTCCTTCTTATCTTTAACGCTGTAAGATGTACTTGGGAACTATTCTTTTTGTATGTAACTGTTTTTTTTCTCTGTTCCGTTGATTGTTTGTTTTGTTATCTTTTTAATATTGTTAAAAAAATTAAAAAAAAGTAATAAAGGAAAACAACAGAAGAGGAAGGATTAGACAGCTCTTCAAGAAAATATGGGAAATTAAGGGAATGTTTTAGCAAAAATGCAAGGACCATGCCAGTTTCCTTTTCTGTACATCAGTGACAGTAAACAAGGTCCATGATGGCCACGAGGTCCCCAACGAGTGCTAAAAGTACCTGATACTGTACTTCTGTCTGTCTGTCTGAACTCTCTTTTTTATATAGATTTGCTAACCTTTCAAAGTCATTGCCTGCTTCTGTCTCTCATCTTTCTGCTTCACAATGGCATCAATTTATCTCACAGAAGATTCAGTATTTCTTAACATTTGATTATTGACTCATGAGTAGATAAAAGTTCATCTTCATTGGACCTGAATCAGTTCTAGAGAAGGCATCTTAGCTAAGAGGCACATCAAACTTTTTTGCTTTTTGATATGTGATATTTAGCAAGATCTCTTTGATTTAAAACATGGGCAGTACAGCTTATCTGCCTTTCTGGTTACTACGGTATCTCAAGGGACAAGACTTGATAGATTTTCCAGAAAATTAATACCAGTACATCTTTTAGGAATGGTTTCACCACCATCTCATTCAAACAACAATAAATTTGATACTGTATATCTTCTTTGTCCTGTATTGAAAGAGAAAAAACAAAACAGAAGTTCATTGTCCTTTCAGCTGCTTAGTTACTTGCAGCAACTGGCAGCTGGAGCAGATGGCCTTCCATAATTTTTTTTTAAAAAAACTTGGAAATTGAACCACTGGCAAATAACAAGTCTCCGGTTATCATAGATGGTTATGAGCAGGAGGAAAGGAAAACGAGGGCAGGGTGGTGGTGGTGGTGGTGAAATCACTTTTTTCATACTTGCCGCTTTCTTAATCTTTGTTGCACACCTCTACGGAGCGATTTCACACTCCATGGTTCTCAGCACACAATGTCATCTTTGCAGGGTCAAAAGAAAAACACAGACGTGTTTGAGAGCATTTTGTAGCATAAAAATTGCAGACAAGCTTCAAATGGTAAGATTGAGCATGATCAAATATACACACTAGATTATTGAACCTCCTATATCAGTGGCGTAGCATGGGGAGGCGGGGGGCGGTTGCCCCGGGCACCACTTACTGGGGGTGGCAAAATGTCCCAGCACAAGAAGCCTTGTGTCAGTAAAATTCGTCAGTAAGCCTTGTGTCAGTAAAATTCGTCAGTAAAACTCCTTCACGCTGCTCTCTCTGTCTCCCGGCTCTCCTCTGCTCTTGCTAGATCACATGCATGACTTGCTGGAGCAACCTGGTGGTGACTTAACAAATAGCATGCAGTAGTAAATTTACTCTTTAAAGCCTATATGGAATACTGTATACAGTAATACCTTGGATAACGACTGCATCGGATAACGCTAAAATCGGATAGTGATGCAAAATTTCCAAAGAAGTGTTGCATCGGATAACAATCTGTTAGCGTTATCCGATGCAGTCGTTTTGTAGCAGAAGGGTGGCTGGAAAGCTGAGGGAGTTCTCCGTTCAGCTTCCCAGACACCCTGCAGCTGCAAAGGCAGGGGTGGGGTGGCTGGAAAGCTGACAGGGGGCTCCCCCGTTGGCTTCTCCAGCCACCCCACAGCTGCGGAGGCATGCTGTTTCTGATCCCAGCGGAACCTCCCCAACCCCAGCGCTAGCATTAAAAGTAAGAAAATCTGGAGGAAAGAGACGATGTCTCTTTCCTCGGGATTTTTTTCCTTCTAATGCTAGTATGGGGGTGGGGGGTGTTTGGGGGGGAATACCCACCCACCCCCGCAAGGGCAGTGACTGCCCTGGGGGGTATACCCCCCACCCCACCCCACCCCCACGCTAGCATTTTTTTTGTTTTTAATGCTAGCGTGGGGGTGGGGTTGGTTGGGGGGGAATACCCACCCACCCCCACACTAGCATTAAAAGAGGACCCAACCCAAGCTGTTTCTGGGCTTCCCCAACGTCCCCTGCCAGTGGAGCAAGCCAAAACGTCAGGGTTCGAACCCTTATGTTTTGGCTTGTTGCAATGGCCGGGGACGTCAGGGAAGCCTAGAAACAGCTTGGATCGGGTCCTGTGGTCTCCCTGGAGCCAGCAGGGAGGTCACAGAGCCCAAAATGGGTAAAAAAAAGTCCATTTTTTTTACCCATTTCGGGGTCTCTTACCCCCCTGCTGACCTCAGGGAGATCACAGGACCCGATCCAAGCTGTTTCCAAAGTTACCCCACCCTGCTGGAGACTCTAACAAGCCAAAACGTCAGGATTTGAATCCTGAAGTTTTGACTCACTGCAGCCTCCAGGAAGGTGGGGAAACTTCAAAAATAGCGCGCATTGGGTCTCCTGACCTCCCTAGAGCCGATGCGCGCTATTCCTTCCTGGAAGAGACGATGTCTCTTTCCTCCGGATTTTCTTACTTTTAATGCTAGCGCTGGGTTTGGGCGAGCTTGGGGGGGAATACCCATCACCCCCGCAAGGGTAGTGACTGCCTTTGCAGGGGTGGTGGGTATTTCCCCCCCCCC